>OY728137.1:929131569-930626569 GCA_963277665.1 Viscum album | reverse complement strand
AAACGGATGGAGAATCCTGAAGAATGTGGCATTAGAAAGAATGAGAACGCATGAAAACTCATGGAAACTCTGGAAAACCCCTTAAGAATCCATCATAATCATCATAATAACCCAGAAAGAACCATTGATTAAGATAGCAATTCATGGAAACCTAAATAAATAGTAATAAATGGAGCAACCGTTAAAACCCGTCAAAATTGTCATAAAGTGACAAAAACATTGGACTCATATTAACAGAGATAACTTATGATCCGAGAGTCCATTTCAGATCCGCGACCTGTCAAATCAAAGATCCTGAAATGATCTTTGACCTGATAGGTGAAAGAGTCTGAATGGACAGGCGGATCAAATGTTACGACCATTTAAAAAAAGGCTGACAGGGAGCGAGTGCTAGAAATGAGGCATCGAAAAACCTAACAAACCCAATACCCTCTAAAAGGCCATAACTTATGATCAAAGAGGGCATGTGGGCTCCACAACCAGTCAAACTGAAGCTCATAGAACGAGCTACGATCTGGCAGGTGGAAGAGTCTGAACTGAAACGCGGATGAAAAGTTAGGTCCGTTTGATGAAAAGTTAGACGGGACACCAGTGACTGAAATGGGGTTTCGGTGGCCTTTGGAGGGGTTCTTGTGGTCCAAATACATGAGCAAAGCATTCTTCTATCAAAATGGTGCGTAGCTCTCTTCACTGGCTTCGATTTGATATGTGGTCGAGCCCAAACGGACACCCAGAGCGAATGTTATGGTCGTTTGAAGTTGGAGATTTTTTTTTCAACTTTCTTATAACTCTCATATCTTCCACACCTTAGACCGTATCATGGTTTTGATTATATGTGCCTCTATATCTCTTCATGAGCTTTGATTTGACTGGTCGTGGTGCTCCAATGGATGTCCATATCAAAAGTTATGGTTGTTTTAGTGATTTCAGGGTCTCTCTTGTTTTTTTATTTTTTCCCTTTCATTTCGCGGCGGTTGTACCCAAACCGCCGCTATTTCATGGCGGTTCTTTAAAAAACCGCCGCTAATCCTTGAAAAAATTTAAAAAAAATTAATCAAAAAAATAAAATAAATAAAATAAAATTAAGGCATTTCGCGGCGGTTTTTAAACCGACTCGAAATGGCAGCCCGAAACACGTTTAGCAGCGGTTTTTAAAACCGCCGTGAAAAACCGCCACTAAACGGCCATTTTCCTGTAGTGTATTGACTTTTTATATCTTAAATAATCTACTGCTATAAGGTGTTTCACATTCATTTGATCTAACACTCTTCCTTTTTCTTTCAATCCATTCATTACCTATGTAGTAAGGGATGTTTTAAACTTAATTAAATTTCATTGCGGTATAAAATTTATTCTTAATCATAATACATATATATATGGTTAAATTCACCATATGATGATATTATATTGTATTCCCTCTTTATTTTTAATGGTTCAAAATTATTCTCGACATTCCCCCTCCCTTTGGTACATAATTCAACCAAAAAGATTCTGGTATGTGGATACACCTTTATCTCTTCTTTATTATCTAGAATATTTTTCCACCGCATCCATATTATTTTAATTACTACAAAAATACACATCTCTCAACTATCTATATTTTTTAAGATTGATATTTCCCTTTCAATTTCTTTTCTATGATTTCATATGAATCTTTTTATGATTTTATACACATATCATTTTTGAATCTATTTATAAAAGTATGAAAGTATATCATTTTCATAATTTATCATATGTGCACCATTTCTTGATTTTATTAGAATTTTTCTTAATTATTTTTACTATTAAACGTTTTATGCTTTTTTCAATAAAGTATTTTTCGATTATTCTATGAAATTTTCATTTAAAAAATGGGTTAATGTTTTATAAGAATATATAAAGGGATTGAATTGAATTGAATTAAATTAATTTCTCTCTCACTATATTTATTTTCATTAAATTAATTTATTTTCAAGGTTTAAATAAAGGAAATTATTAAAAATTAATAATTTCATTACTTTATTTTCTTCCCTATGAAATTGAATTTTGATATGACTTATACATTTATTTTTATAACCACGATTAAAAATATTTTTAATATCTATTTTTTAAATTTTCGTCTATTTTCTGCTAAAAATCTAAATAATATTTGGGGTTATGTTTAAATTTTTACCTTCAGAATCTTATTAGAAATTTATTTTTCATAACTCACCTTTTACATAAGGGTTATGTTCTCTATAAGTCTCTATATCACTATTGAAATTATTTCTCTCCTTTATGTCTATAATCTTTAATTTCATGGTTATATTCTATAAAACATACTATATTTCTAAAATTTATTTTTAGTTATTGAGTCATCTATATACCCATTATTTTAGATGGTTTTTATAATGAACTAAGATTAATTTACATAGATGTTACATCAAATTTGGGGAATAGATAAATCATTAATCAAACACATGACCAATTACCATATTGGTTTGGTGACTCTGAAAACAATTTACACATTCTTCTAATTTGGAGAATGATCTTGGACATATCTCTAATATAAATTCCCATTTAGTAGCCCTACCTAAACCTTTCATTATAACCTAAGGAAAATAAAACATATAAATGGGTGATCTCAAATTATTTGTAAGGGTATAAAAAGGAAGTACATAGGCATATCATGCGAATAATTTAATGAGAAGACGGTCGTGAAAAAAATACCATTCCCTGCATGTTAAAATTCATGGAATAAATTTTGGCAGTTCATAAGATATGAATAATAAGGGAATCGAAGCACATGATTCGTGAGATCATAGCATTATTATAAGACATGAAAAAATGGTATACGCATAAACTTGTAACATTGTGAACATGTGTAAATAGTAAAAGGTTCACTCATTAAATTGAGGAAATTAAATCAGGCCCTTTCATAAAAAAATTGACATGAAGACTATGTCCATGCATAAAATTATGGACATAAAAACCAGGTCCATGCATATCATTGTGAAAAAGATATTGGGTTCACGAACAACATATATACCTCATTAGTTATCCACATTTACCCAATGCATTAGAGGGATATATAGGTTTCACTCGTGGTATAATTAAATCATTCCTAAGGGTTTCACAAAAACATAAATCATTCATCTAATCATAACCAAAATAATAAAATGGGTTTTCATGAATATCATTCTATCATAACATAATCCATTTAAAAATATTGATTTCATAAATACTATAAACATAATTAATCCACATGAATAATAGGGATAATATAATTGAAAAATAACCCTATAAAATAATTCAATCTTAGTTGGAAATTAATTTTAAAAGAACACTTGAAAGGAATTCATGAATAAAATATCCTTTCTTCTTCGAAAATGATTACTTTTCATAAAATTCCATTAAATTTTAAAATAAAATAATTTCCATGAAAATAACATTAAAATATTTTGATTTATACTTCTTTTAAATATGGTGTTATGAAAATGTAAAAATATGTTCATGCATTATATGTTAAAAGAAATCATTATTCTCATACTTTTTTCGGAAAAGTCAAAAAGTACCTCGTATCGAAAACATCAAAAGATTCCTTTAATACTATTTACTAAAAATTATCCAATGGGTAAATTTGATATTAAACAATTGTTTAAGAATATAATGATTATTTTGGAATACATATTTAGTAAACATATACATAGATGATAAATATTCACAAATATATTATTATATATAAACTATCTCGAATAATAATGTGATTGTGAAATTATCCCTTACCAATTTACAATAAGTCAAATTCCCTGCCTCAAAAAATAAGGTAGATTATATGAATATGTAAATATCATAAACATTATAATAATAATCCTAAAAATATTTGTGGGCAGCATGATCACCGCACAAAAGAAATTGGTGGTTTATAAGGTATATGTCCAATAGAGGTGAAAGTGAGACAGAATAATCCCTTAACATATGTCTATGTTTCTTTGCATGTGTGTGAACCTCTTTTATAGAGGTTTAAATATTTTTATTTACTTATTCTAGAATAATTATCAATTTTATAATATCATAAGTGATCATATTATTACCTATTTTTAAATAACCTTATTACTCATCTTTCGAGTGTTAAATGTTTCATGGTCTTATGCATGTTTTTTCATATCAGTTTATGTTCATGCATATAAGATATAGTTATTTAATTTATATAAATATATTAATGTATTAGATATCTTATGTATTCGTTATATACATTGATATAACAGTTCTTGAATAGTGAATAAGGAAAATGAATCGCATTGCGTCGTGGAGATGACAGGATGTATGTATGCATGAGTGATGAAATCAATCCATTAATTGTAAAAAAATAAGTAATTTTATCTTATATATGTTTCTCCAAAACCAATATAATGTTATAATTTGTATATATGTATATTATTTCCATCATTATATGCATCCAAATAATGTTGCGATGAAAAATAGATTGCACCATGCCATGGAGACGGTAAGATGTACATATGCATGAATTGTGATTTCATATGTCATAGGATAGTTAGAGGGAAGAATATGGTTATTCTATAATCATAATAACAAATTATAATATTATTTATACTAATGTTATTACTAAATAAAGGAAACAACTCATGAAGATGAAGTAGAAGAAGATATAAGTTTGAAATAATTAGTAGAAGAGATTACCTCTTCTTTGACGATCTCCCACAAGATCACCTCTTAAATTCACTACAGTTGGTCTTTTGAGAAGATTAGAACCTATAGTTTGTAACTAGTAAAGTTTATATGGGAAATTGGCAGGATTTTTTTAAACATGAACGCTAACAGTGATGTGGAGTAGTGAGGGAGGATGTACCATTTTATAATTGAGGTGAGGGGCACTTTTGGAATATCCAAAAATTTTAACTTATAATAAAATAACAAGTCATCCAAAAAACATTAAAAATGTCCTATTTTAGAATAAAATATGAGAAAAGGTTTCCACCTCATCAACCAATAAATTTCAGAATTGTTTTCTATCAATTTAAACCACATTCATTTAATTAATACTTAATATTTCTATTTAATTTTTAACTAAGATTGCAATCATTTTAATATTAAAGGGGTGGAATATTTAATAATATAATATCAAAAATTCCATAAATGAATATTTTAGAACATTTCCAACCATTTAAAATTATTATACATTTTTTAAAATGTTTTATTATTTTAAAATAATTTAATAATGAATAATTTTGATAAATAAACAATTGTGTCAATTTTGACACTTAAATTTATTGATTTTTATAAATATAAAGATATGATTTTATCCTTGAAAAAAATATTTTATTATATTCTTAAGGGTTCAAGGTCATTTATAATATTAAATAGATATATTATTTATCCCAACTTATATTTATTTAAAAATAATTACAAACATTTTTAATTACTTGTGATTTTTTTGATTTTATTTTTGAAAATTATTTGGGAAAATTCTGAGACAATAAGTTGAGACGGCGAGCAATTCTAACGCCCGGTGTTCCTGAAACAATTCAATGAAAAATGTGAGTTTTTAATTACACATGTTTGTGAATTTCCTAAAAAAGTGGAATATAATTTTTATGGGTTCCCATATCAGAAATCTAAGGGATCCATTGAGCTCAAAATGGCTACTTTACCCTATGCACGACCAAACATTGGTCAGTGTAGGTCATCTAAAAAAGATTCACCATGAAAATAACCATAAATAAAATAATTAAATAATATTATGTTATTTTAAAATCAAAATAACTCATGAACAGTGACCCAGATTTGTAATCTAAGACCACTATTGAGTTTGTAATGTGGTGTTTTCCTTTGGTGAGGCCTAACATGGGGTGGTGTGGGTGGGCTACGAAATATAGTTTTGGATGTTTTAAAAAATAAAATAAACTGTGATTTTATTATTTTTTAATGATATGTTGACATAGCGACACTATTTCTTTTAAATGAATAACTTGGAAAGGATATAGGGTTATTCTCATAGTCTTCGAAATTCCCTGGAGGCTCTAGAGAGAATTCTTAAAGAATTCTCTCAGCAGTGACAAGAAGCACCAGGATCGAAGATTGTTCTTGACGGATCACCAAAGGCAATCAATAAATGATATATAATGATCCATATCCCATGTAGGTCGGTTTTTTCATTTCTTATTTTCCCCATTCTTAATTTCCATGATGAATGCAAGTCAATCCACAAAAAAATTGCTCAGAAGTTCAGTCATTGTTGTGGGATGACTTATTGATGTTGGATTAGCAAGATATTATTTTATCCTCTTTCTTTATCCTTATAACGAGAATGAATTGATCCTGAATCTAATGATGTCCAAGGTTAATTCTTTGGGTGTTCTTGGTTTTCTTTCTCCCACTTACTTCATCGTTGTGTCCCTGTGTTATCGGTTTGACTTTCTAGGAGGATTAGAATGAATTCTGACCCATAGATTGAAGGGAAACCTAATCAGATGTTAGATAAGTATAGATTAGGACTTTAGAATCACTGATATTAATTTTTTCATAAATTTGGGAGTTAGAGGTGGCTCGGTGGTCTGTAGAAGGGAACACCAGCATGGGTTTGGTGCGGTCACCTGATGTGGCGGTATGCCAATCTGGCTATACTACAGGACGGCGGTGCGGTGACCTTTGGTGCTGGCCATAGAAAATGGTAAGGCAGAAATAGTGGAGATGAGGATATAAAAAAGGCATGATAGAGGGGCCACGTTGGATGAGGAGGTGTGTGTCCTAGAACACTGCAGTGGCAGAAGCCGCATTAGGTCATGATCGTTGACCGTATTAACTAGGTCGAACCAGTGGAACAGTCCAGGCTGAACGAAGATGGATTGGCTAGTCCTAGCGGATGAGGTTAGACCCCGCAAGTCAGTCAGGCTAGTGGGTTGGGTGGGACCCAGTGATTCGAGTCAGCCACAGGTGGGATCTGGGTTGGAGCCAGGGTGACCAGGCTAGAGCTGGGCCATAATTGACTATAGCTATCAATTGTGAGTCATAATATCTCCAGCTACCACGTGGCCACTATAGCCCAAGTTGGTCAACCTCCATAGTTTAATGTCGTAGTAGGGGGAGTTTAGCTTCCACCATTGACCATAACGATCGGTGGACCGACCGTGAGCCCGTCCAAAGGCCCAATAACCTCCCATCATTCGAAACATCAGACCATCATAACTTTCAAATGGTGTGTTTGTTTGATAATATTTTTGCCGCATTGGGACCCTTACAATGTGGTGTTAATTATGATATATCCTAAGTGGGTTTTTGGAGGAGTGTGAATATGATCTAATGGATTGAAATGTGAGTTCTCCCAGAACGATTATGCTTCTTGAAAACACTTGATATGGTGGGTTGTGACATAGAGATTGTTTCTTTTATAGAGAACATGTGTCTTATAGAGACTGTGTGTCATATAAAAATTGTGTGTCTTATAGATACTATGTGTATTATAGGGTCTATTTATCTTAAGGATATTGTGTGTTTAATAGAGATTGTGTTGCTTTTTGTGAGACTGTGTATTACTGGTCTGAGTATATATGGATTTCCTGATATATTTTTTGTAGTCATATATATTTATTGAGCTTACTATGATTACCATTGTGGTATTCCTTTGTGGTATTCCTTGATAGTATTCTTTTTTGGTATTTTCATGGGGGGTTTTCTTTGTGGCATTTATTTTCTAGTATTCCTTCATTGTATTTTCGTTGTGGTATTCCTTTGTGATATTACATCGTGGTATTTCATTTGTGGTATTTCCATTGTGGTATTCCTTTATGATTTTGGGGTGTCTTATTGTGTGTTATTTTACACACCCCTTCATAGGAATTTACGACACGTGTCATGTATCGTGATGACGATTGACCCTTTTATAGAGTTCCAGGTAGACCAAGAGTAGGTAGTGCCTTGTGAGACCAGAAAGGCTGATGCATCTTTCAGTAGCTTTTTAGGGGACAGTCCCAGTACAACTTACATTACAGGATGGACTTTTGGATATAAACTATTTTATTTTATTGGGCTTATTTTGGCCTAATTTACATTCTAGTACATTCACTGTTGTACTCGGGTTTTAGGACATAGTATTTTTCATGCATTGTTTACTTAGGGTTTTACATTAAAGCATTTACAGCTTAGAGATTTGTGTGTGTGCGTAAAAGTACTTAGGATAATGCCTCTCATTTGTGGGATATGCCTAATCGGTGCTAGTCCCTATCTTTGGGCCTATTATAGGTGAGAATTTGGTAGTCACGACATGGTCCCCACTAGGGCGGTCCGTGACAACATTAATTTGATATTTCCATTAATAAAATAATTATTACATCAGTTTTGTGTAATTATTTAACATACTTATTTTATTACTAAAAAAATAAAAACAAAATACTATGACAAAGATAAATCGTCTTGATTTCATAATTATACCGATAGTAGATTATATCTTCTGGAAAATCTTTCAATAAAAATGTTATATATATTAAAACATTAAAGTGACAACTTTAACCTCACATTATGTGAAATATAATAATTGTCGTGATCTTTTCAATATGGCTCAAAATTTTCAACAACACAACCCTTGGATTTTTATGGTCGTGATATACTTGAACAATAAGATTTTTGATACAGTTTTTTTTATTTTAATGGTTATTAAATTTTTAATAAAAAAATATTTTATTAATTCTTTATTAAATAAATAATTTCGGCATCATAAATGTATTATAATTTAAGTTCATTATTTATTTCCTAAAAATTACAAATAAATTACCACGATAAATAAAAAAATATCATTCAAAAGATTATTTTTAGTCTAACTTAGTTATTGTATCACAATACATTAAAAATGAAATAGTGATTAAAATTGATTGACATATATTTCACTATTTTTTAAGTAAATTATAATAAATGTCATAATCTAACACAAGAGGGCTAAAAAGGAACAAAATTTTGACAGAAGGTTTATTTTGGTAGAAACCCACTCATCCTATGAAATTAGGATAAGTGTTATGGTAATTTTATAATATTATAATAAAATTTTTAAATTTAATTACCCAATTTACCCTTAATCGTGTTAAATAAAAACTTACTAAACATACTATTCATATGCCCAAAAATAAAAGGAACCTACTTACATAATTTGGACCCAGTAATTAAAAATATGGAATCCAATTTTAAAAATTCAATACACAGATGTTGTAGTAATTATTTTAGGATTAATCCTGTTATGGGAATGAGAAAATGAGTTTCAAAAGTAAAAACATTATAGAAAATTATAATGATTTTACATAAAAATTAAACACTTTCTAAGGAAGAAGTTTATTTTTTCAAATAGAATATAAAAATTTATTATTACTATAATTAAAAGGGGTGTTCCATCAAAAGTTCATAAAACTACATTTTTTAAAAAATACTTCTTTTATTTGGAAAATTGAATTTTTACTTATATGATGTATAGAAAACATTTAATATGATGATTAAACATTATATTGAATAAATTAAATATACATTTCATTAAAAAAGTCCATAGAAAGATATTTTATTATTTTATAAACTCATGTATTTGGATTTAAATTGTTTTCAGGAAAACATTTCCTTTTATTTAAAAAGGATTTTATTTATATTTATGAGTAATTTATCTCCAAAAAATTAATTATATACACATGTGTAAAGAATATTTTTACAATTAACATAATATTGTAACCTAATAATATTTTTTTTCACTTAAACTTGGTATTGCGTGAAATTAAATCTATAACAAAACTGAAATTGTGTGTAACACAAGATAGGTATAGTGTTGTATGCACCGTAAGTTAAGTCGGTGTTCTGTGTAGCGGGGGCTTATCTTTATATAGTGTAAAAAATACATCCAAGGAATTTAAAAAATATATATCTCATAAAATTCCCATGGTGTTACATTCTACAACCCTTAAAATTAATTTCTCCCCGAGAATTTGTCTGGGATATAATAAGATTAATACTTGAATGTTTTTTTTATAGATACCCACATCATAAAAAAACTGAAACAATGTTTTAAAAAGAAATGATGGAAAGATAATGGTTGACCAGATTAACTCACCATTGGGTTTCCACATAAGAGATCATAGGTGGAAAGTAAAAACATTAATATGGAATAGAAATCTAATTATCTTGTTCTTATGGAGAGTGATAGAGAACTAGGTTAGGAGAAAGTTAATGATCTATATTCCATAAATCCAAAATGATTCAAGGGTCCAGTTGATTCATTGGAAATGAAGGTACTAGGGTAAAATTTATTATTTCAATATCATTTCCTTAGATTTTATGAATGATAATATATAGTTACTTTAGTAAGTATAACCTTTTCATTTCTTTATGCCTTTATCAATTTACACTTAATCTCTTTTTCTTAGTAATAAAGGTGAATTTTTCATTCCTTAAGCATTAGAAGATCGTGAGACCCATAAATAGAATGAAAGGTCATTCCATATGTCTTTATCACAATAAAATGTTTATAAAAAGTTATCTAATACACACAAGTCCACCTATAGTAAGATAATACACTAATCTAACAAACATAATCCGAAGTTTAACTTATACTTTTCCAAAAATGGATAACCTTAAAATCCTTCAATAAACTAAAAATCCACAACATTTGAAATAGGTGAACTAAATATTCTTAAAATTATATCCCATATCTTATAAGGTATCTTTTGTTATTCACATTCCAAACATGTGAACACCTTCATCATGTATTCTCTTGAGTCACGGTAATAGAATGAGTACCACATATCCTTATTGAAGAAAGGCATGTTTCCTTATTCCAGTGACTATTGGATATATTCTTTAAGTCCTAAAAAAATTATACATCATCCAAGATACCATTAACCCCTTGAAAAAAATCCATAATTAGTTCCCAATAAACTAGTGTCATCGAATTTACTTATTCACATCAAACATATCTTTATCCAAACATCATTTTCTTCACATAAGGGACATATTAAGTGTTATATTTACATTAATAATTTTTTCTACAAATATATCCCCTTACCCTTAAATAACTTTTCTAGATCTTTAGAACTATTCAACATATCCTTTCCAATCCATAATGAAACACTTATACTGAAAACACTTATATATTTCATGATTTGTATAATATACACATTGAATTTTGAAACATGTACAACTTAATCATCCAAATTTATTCCGAAAATATTACATAGGATAAATCATCTTATGATTTCAAAAAATATGAATCATTTATTCAGGTTCCATAAAAATAATCATTCCAATATTTTTAGGCTTAATGTAGAAAATAATTATAGAACATCTCATACCTTTCACATTTCATTTACAATATCTATATCCTCAACAATATAACGAATAATCATACTACCTAAATTATTATCTTTATTATATTTCCACTTAAAAAATAGAGATCCCTAATTCCCATACTTTCCACATATGAAACATTCATTGTTAACTATGTTGTTTCTTGTTTCAGCTATTTAATAAAACCATAAAGAATTGTGTGAGAAATAGTTATCATAAATGAAAATCACATAACCAAGGAAAATTATTTATAATATTTCAATCAATGACACAATATATTTAATACTATTCTGTACATTATTGTTAGAAAAACTAGGATTATATCCTATATTTATAATTAACCTTAGAGATATCCCTAGACACATCCTTAAAAACATATCTAGAGATCTCACTAAAGTTTTCACATCCTAGTTTCCAAATGAAGACTAAACCTTCTCTCTAATACCAACTATAATGACCCAATCTTAATGTACATGGATGTTACATCAATTTTTTAGAATACATAAAACATGAAACAAACACATGAATAATGACCATATTATGTTATCTCCTTTGGAAACATGTAACACATTATTATAATGTGGTGAATTTTCTTCAAAATCTCTCATAGAGATCTTACCCTTTTTTACCCCAACCTAATCATTTATTTATAACTTGTGGAAATAAAAACATATAAAGGGGTGAGCTCAAATCCTAAGTAAGGGTATAAAAAGGAAATATGTAGGAACCACATGAGAATACGTTTATGATAACAGGATTTGGAAAATAAAATATCACACCCTACATATCATAATTTATTAAATAAATTTTTTCAGTTCATAATACATGAATCATAAGGGATTAAAATAAAATAATCCATGATATCCTAACATTCACATAGGACATGAAGTTATGTAATACACATAAACATGTAAATTTATGAATGTGTATAAATAATTACAGGTTCACTCATTAAATTAAGGACACGAAATCACGCCCTTACATAAACAAATGGGCATGATAACCTGGTCCATAGGTAAACATATGGAAATGAAAACAAGGTCCATGCATAGAATCATGAACATGAAATCAGGTTCACACATTACATATATATCTCATGAGTTATCCATGTTAACTCATTGCATTTGAGGGTGATATAGGTGCCACTCATCTCATTATGAAATCATTATTATACGTTCTCAGAAACATAAATCATTCATCACATCATAACCCAAGGAATAAAATGGGTTTTCTAAAGCATCATTCCACCATAACATAATCCATGTAAAAGAAATGGATTTAATAAATAACATAAAAATAATCATACCACAAGAATAATAGAGATAAGATATTTGAAAAATATCCCTATTAAGTAATTCTATCTTAGATGGAAAATAATTTTGATAGAACACTTGAAATTAATTCTTCAGGAAAATATCCTTATTGGAGAATATTTTCTTTTCTTAAAATAGTGTGCAATTTTAAAAAGAATTATTGAAGATAACCTTGAAATATTGTAAATGAATATCCTTGTAAATGAGGTGTTATAAAAATGTGAAAATGTGTTCATGCCACATAATTTAAAAGAAAATATTATTGTCATAATTTTTTTGGGTAAGTCAAAACTACCTCCAACCGAAAACGAAACAAGATTCATTTCATAGAATTTAATAAAAATTAAAAATCATAAAAAAATTTATAAAAAATTTTAGAAGAATATAAATAATATTTTCAAACAAATATTTAGGAAACATGGATAGGTATGATAAATATACCCCAACAAATATATATATATAAACAATCTCAGATAATAATTATATTGCTTAATTATTCCTTACCAATTTATAATCAATCAACTCATATGACTCATAAAATAAATAAAATTATATTCATATATAAATATCATGAAATTTAAAATAAAAATAATAAAAACATTCATTGTCAGCATAAACAATACACAAAAGAAATAGGTGGTGTATAAGGCATATGTCCCACAAAAATAAAGGTGAGACAAAATAACCCCTTGCCTTAGGTTTGGGTTCCTTCGCACGTATCTGAACCTCATATACAAGGTTTTAAATAAAGTTATTAATTAATTCCATAATCTGAATAATTTTTTTTATATCATATGTTATCATATTATTACCTATTTTTAATAACATTATTACTCATATTTCGGGTGTTAACTATTTGATGTGCTTAATAATGTTTTTCGTATAAGTTTCAGTTTGTGCACGTAAGTTATAGCTAAATATTTTTTATATAATGATATTAATATAGTTAATATAATATTTATCTGTTAAATTAATCGATATAATCATTATTTAATGGTGATTAATTAAAATGAATGGAATTGTTTCATGGAGATGGTAGGTCATACGCATGCACGAGTAAAGCAATCAGTCACTTAATTTTTAAAACATAACGAAATATGTGGTATATATGTCGTTATAGAACCAATATCATGTTTTAATCGCTATATATGACTATTATTTCCATCACTATAACCATAAAAATAATGTAGTGATTAAAAAAAGGATTACACCACAACGAGGAGTCGATAAGCCGTTTGTATAGACACATAGTGATTTCATTTTTCATAGGATGGGTAGAAGGTAGAATATGGTTATTCATTAATAGTAATAAAATATTAGTATATAAGTGACAATGGAGTTATAAAGTTATAATGGAGACAACTTACGAAGAGGAATTAGAAGAAGAAATAAGTTTGAAAGAATCAGTAGTGGAGATTACCTCTTGTTCGATGAGCTCCCCCAATATCTCCTCTAAATTGAACTAGAGTTGGTTTTTTAATAGTACAATCATGTCTAGTATGTAACCAGGGATGTTGATAAGGGAAGTGGGCATGGTATTTTTGATCTTTATGAATCAATGTGAAGTGAAGTTGTGGGGGAGGTTGTTACCTTTTATAATTGAGGTGAGGGAACTTTTAGAATCTTCAAAAATATTAATTTAAAATAAAATCAAAACCCATAAAAACTCATTCCAATTTAAAATAGTCCATAACTCGATCCATGGATGGTTATTTTTTATATATACTCATACAATAAGATTTGGTCAATTTTTTTTTTATTTTAATGGTTATTATCATTTTATTAATTATTATTTTTATTGATTTTTCATCAATTAAATATTTTTTGAATCATCAATGTATTAGGATTTAAGGACATTTTTTATTTCCTATAAATTACAAATAAAATAACATGATAAATAAAAAAATAGTCTTTCAAATAAGTATTTTTCTTCGTACTTATATTCTATATAATATTATATTAATAATGAAATAATAATTGAATTTGATTGAAACATATTCAACTCTTCTTTACAAAAATATAATAACATTCATAATCTGACACAAGTGGCATAAAATGATCATAATTATAAACTAAAGTTTATTTTCATCAAAACCCACATATTAAATTAAATTAATACATGTATCATGATACTTTTATTATATTATAATTTTATTTTTTCCATTACATACCTGATTTACCCTTGAACATGGTAAATAAATATTTACTAATTTTAATATTCATATTCCCAAAAATAAAATGAACCTATTTACATAATTTAGACCAATTGATTACCAATATATAATCTATATTTAAAAAATAAAATCATTGAATTCGTAGTAATTAACTTAATATTAATCATGTTTTCATAATTTTAAAATGTTTTTTTAAAGTTAAAACATTGTAGAAGATTAAAATATTGTTACTCCAAAATTCAATGTAATATTAATTATAATGACCTAAATTAAATTAAAGGATAAGTATATAATCCATTTTTATTTTTAAACAATTAAATATTATAACATAATCATGAAAATTATTTTGATGAACAAAGCGATTTACAATTAAAATTTGGGATATTTTGACTATTCATCAAAACTGAAAATTTATCAGAAAAATATGAAAAATTCATCCAAAGCAAATTTTTTATATCACGATTACAACGAATATTTTTTTTCTCAAATATGATATAAAATATTTTTAAAACTATATTTTACATGGGTGTTCCATCAAAAGGCGGAAAAGTTGCATTTTTTGAAACATACTTCTATTATTTAAAATTTCTAATTTGTTCTTATATCTTGTCTAAAAAATATATGAAATAAATTTTAAATAGTTGAATGAATAAATTACATATAAACATAATTACTGAAATCTATCAAGAGTTATTTTATTATTTTATAAACTCGATAATACCATTTAAATAGTCTTCCAGTAAAATATTTCATTTTATTTAAAAAATATTTTATTTTCATTTGTAATTAATTGCTCACGAAAAAATTAATTATATATATATTTGTAATGAATATTTTCATAATTCACTTCATAATTTAACAAAATAATATTTTCTTTTTTTCTAATACTTCACCTTCTTTTTAGTGAAATATATAAAATTTACTTGAAAATTGCGTGTAACACATGTGATGTATAGTGTTGCATACACCACAATCTAAGTCAGTGTTTCATGTAGCGCGTGATTATACTAGTGTAGAATACAACACAATAATTCAAATAAATTTAAAAAATATATGTGTCATAAAAATATCATGGTGTTAAAATTTCAGAAGTTTGTAGAATTTTTTGATATAGTAAATATTGATATTTCATTTCATTTTTATTTTAATACAAATTCTTATTCATTACAACGTAAATTAGGTTTTATATTTTTTATTTATTATCTCTTTCATATGATGAATTAATTTGAAATTATTAGTAATAATTGGGGCCCAAATAATATAACTCACTGATTTATTGATAAGTCCCATGAGACAAACTAGCTTGGGATTTAATGTATTCCATACCCATTTATATGTCATTTCTTGGGAAGTGGCCTCAAAGGTATTTTTATGATGTATGATATTATGAATTTCATTAACATGAAATAAGTTATGGGTTTAAATGTGATTATTTACACTCTTATGATATCCATGAATATATTACATTCTCATGTTTTCAGTTATATGGAATTTTATTATTCTTATTTTTTTGTGCCCTGTTATTCATACCATTTTTATTATTTGATAACTTTTGATGTATGGTACCCATTATATAGATTTAAATATCACCATTATTATTATTAAATTTCCTTGTGTTATAATTAATAATATTAAATATGAATTCTTATATGGGAATGATTTGTGGAGAATTTTTTGTGATGTGTTGAAGACCTACTGTTAAAAAAGTATTTCTATGATCAATGGGTAAAATGAAAATTTAATGGAAAATATATTTGTTTTTTTAGTTAAAAGTTTTCCCAAAATCATTAAAACTCAAGGATATAGGATCTTTGGTATAACATTCTGCCTTTTTATCACATAAACTTTTATTATATTATACAAAACTGAGGATCTTTAAGGTTTTGTGTCTTGGAAACCAGGAACTTAATACGTGACAACATAAAAAAATTCTTCTTAAACACTTGAAAGGCTTCTTCATTTGTTCATCCTAAGTTCATTACAACATCTCATTACCTCGGAGCATACATCAATGGAAACGGTGAGCATAAGGCCTAGTAAGGGAAACAAGAGAAACATTTTACATGTACACATGAGATACATCAATAAAGTCATGATAAATAACATTAAGGCATGAGAAAGAGATCATGAGGCATATCATAAAAAAATAACATGTTTAATAACATGAATATGTTGCTACAACATTTAAAATATAAAATCATTTCCGTATCACCAAGGTCCATCCCCAAGGTGTCATTAAAAACATTACCAAGGTTATTCAGCAAGGTATCGTTAAAATGGTCATCTCTAGACATTAAGTCTTTACCCAATGCATTGGAGCACTATCAGGACGCACCATTAATTTGTCTTTATTATCATGTGATCCACATATATCATCATCAATAACCCATATATAATAAAATAAATGGGTTTCATCTCATAGTCAAAACATTTTAAAAACTGCTTTAAAGACGTGATCTTTATGCCACTTTAAACTAACAGAAATGGAATGTGGGTCTCATGTATATAAATACCAGAATTTAAAATAGAAAATTTTGATATATATGTGAATAACCTTGAAGAATAAATAGTTTTGAGTATTCACTTACTAAAATAAAATAATTTTAGAAAAATCGAGAGACATTTTGAGACGAAAATTTGGCAGCAAAACAGCTATGTTGCAGGGTTTTAGAAAACATTGAAAAGAGATAGGACATGGGTTACCCACTCATAAATGATCCATAAAACAGTATAGGTACATAATATAAAGTATATAAGAACATGGTAATGAAATTTTAAAGACACACCATATGAAATGAAAAACATGGAAGGAAGGCAAAAAAAATGACATTTCTCTTATAAAAATTCGACAGCCTAAAGATGTCACTTAAAACTTCTAAAATTGAATTGGTTAGAACAAATAGGGTATCTAATCATATTAAAATAAAAGTACAGTATTATGGATATAGAGATCATTCCCCAACATAATAAAAAGTATCTTTAAAGACATGACATGAAAATAGAACATTGAAAATGAGAAGGGTGAAAGAATCCCTTACAAAAATTCGGTAGCCTAACGACGCCACTTAAAGATTAATAAAATGAATTGATGAGAGTAAGAAAAGGTCTCTCATAATATGAAAATAAAAATTACAGTAAATTGAATTTAAAAGAACATCCTCCAGCATAAGAACTTGGAGAATAAAATAAATGACAAAAAGAGAGTACTTGAAAAAAAACAGAGAGAGGTAGGATCGCTTACCTTAAAACGTAACTCTTAAAACTCGAAGGTCAGGACCTTGAGGGCTTGAGAGCTCTTTGGGAGGAATAGTTGGGTGGTAAGGAGACATGAACTTCTTTTATGAGGACTTTGGAATGAAAAGGATGAGATAATGGCTTGGTATTTATAGGGGAAGTGAGGGGACAAGGCATTAATGGCCAAGGGACACCTCATCTGTGGTATTGGCAAAACTAAGTACTATTAAATGGCATTTACTCATGGTATTGGAAAATTGGGACACCTCATACCTTATATTACTATTCACAAGTCAACCATAAATTAAAATATCTCATGACATAATCAGGATGCAGTTATGATGTCATTAAACATACTGAAACCCTAAAACTGTATTTTTACTATTCACAGAAAATTCAACTTTTTTTGAAAAATCCCAAAAATTTACCTTAACATAATATCAATTTTATGAATTCAAAAATAAACTCCATTTTATAAAAATAATTGTCTAAAATTTTTAATTTATTTTTTAATTAAAAAACACTATTCACCCGAAAAAAACTAATACTTGACTAATAATTTCTGAAACAGTTATTTACCCATTTTATTGAATCACATTACTTAATCAATGTGGCTATATTATATTAATACTTTATTTTAGTGAGATTACTAATCCATTTGGTCACATTACTAATCCTAAGCATAAAATCACCATTCATAAATTACTATTCACCAAAAATTAAGTTGATCTTATTATACTCTAAATTTCTTAATAAACACATTTGCAGAAGACCATTTTTTGAAAAACATTACACATCATGAATTATTTAAGTTTTACATAAATATTTTGAAATATCCCTTTTTCCAAAATTCATTAGTAAAATACATCCTAAATTTACCCGAACATTTGAAAATTCACAAACTTCACCATAAGAAGAAATCACAATTTTTATTTATCAAAGGATTACATAAGGCAGCTATGGTATCGTTACATAGCCCCTTATAACACCATCATGGGATCTAATTGTAAGGTGTGATAAGGTGATAGATTATTGGGGAGGCTCGGCCAACATTGCTTCAGTGGTGATTTCTATTAGCTTGAACTTCTCGCGATGTGGATTCCGTTCCAGTTTCACACGATGAAGTTCGGCTTTAGTTTGGTCCAGAGCAAAGCCCAATGGTGCTACCTCCTTCCCAATTTCTGTCAGATGGTCTTTGATTGGCCCGAGACTACTAGATGAGGCCATCTAATCTTCTTTCGATATTAATTAACCAAGATCACTTGTACTTATTGACAATAATCACAACATTTAGTTTCCAACAGTCATATTGACCAATGGTCATATAATAGTTGAAACCCAACGGTATCATTTTAATTATACTCATTTTATTAAATGAAATAGTTTTTTTGAGTATAAAATAAAATAACACACAAATTTAGGAAAAAAAATTTATTCAAAATTTTGGGTCGTTACATTCTTCCCCCCTTAAGAAATTGCGTCCTCACCATTTTTTTAAAATTGGGCTTGGAATTTTCATTGAAAGTCCTACATCAGAAAAAGAGTTGGTAAAACTATCACTTTAAAAGAAAGAAAGATAAGTACAAAGGTCACCCGAGTTAATCCATACTAGGATTCCGTGTAGGAAAACATGGATATGGATTAAATAAATAAACGGTCAAGTTTTGATGGAGAGTGATAGAAAATATTTCTAGGAGAAAGTTAACAACCAGAAAATCACAAACATGTGATGGGTTAAACGGTCATTGATTACCCAGTGGGAAACATAAACCAACAACATTTTTTTTATTTTCCTTTTAATAATTTTGAGGAATTTATTTACTACATATAATAAAAACATAAGTAAATATACTTACCTTCAAGTAGAGTTTCGTCCATTAATAAGTTTTTACCAAGACTAATCTTTTCTCCAAATAATGAGCATTCAAAAACACTTGGTCTCATCAAAATCACAAGAATGAGCTTCTAGAAAATCACATAATCCACGAATGATTAACTATATTTATCTTCTATCTTTAATCATTATCCCAAAAAACAGAAAGGGTAAGATAAAATAACTCTTCCAAAAGAAATAACCCCATAAGAAGGAAAACTATTTTAAATCTTAAAAGTTCCACAGTAGTACCCAAAGTTCATCATAGACCATTCCATAAATAAATATCCTTAAAATTACTCAAAATAAACCAAACTAAGATTGGAACCAAAATATAATAAGGATTTGATAACACAGTCTTCCAAGATAAACTTTATCATTCTTCTCCAAACAACATCAACCACTCTTAACGTCTTACGACAAAAGTAACTAACCTAATCACATTTTCCCCAAGATAGGTTAATCATTTCTATAAGTAACCTAAATTACCATAAGTTCACCTTAAACTCATCTATTCTTCAAAATATAAGTCAACCTTTACTTCTCAAAGAAAATATTGTAGTAATCTATTTACCTTGATCATATAGGGTTCCCAAATTAATGAACGTCTTCCAAAATAATATTCATCATTTAATCATCTAATCCTCTCTTTTTTTCAAGAATAACAGCTTCATAACATCAGCATGTGATACATAACAATAGATGTTTTCCTTAATGATATAAAACCATCTTAGGTAGTGACTCAATGTTCTTATAAATCATTAAAGATATTCTCATATAGCATGACCTAAAATATAACATGACATAGACAATTATTGTGAAGAAGTTACATGTACTTCAGTCATCATGATCCATCTCAGTATAGGACTAGCATTGTTCCCTTGTCCTAGAATATTGTTGAGGCTCATCATGATTCTCATCCATTCTAAGAGAGTATTGCCTTGGATAATGCCCAACTTCTCCACATTTACGACTTTGAATAGAATAAGGTACATTAGATTGAACATTATCTCCATTCATCACATTATCCATTTTTTAAAAGCAATGGGCTACTTTATGCCCTATATTCTCACACTTAAATCATCTCTCGGTTCCTTTGTGATATTTTCCTTGGTGCCTCTTTCGACACATTTTCCACAAAGGAAATTGGGTCTTATTTCCCCTATCACCTTTATCAGATGAACATCCTTGAGACTTCATCTTCCTCTTCCTTGATGAATTTGGGCATTCAACTAGGTACCAATTATTAATTGTGATTTTTGATAGCTGGTTTGGCATAATCACGGTATGTTCAACTTGATCACTCATCGTCTCTGTCATATTAATAGGGAAATTGTCATATTTCCTATCACATTGGTTTTTGGGACATGTTCTTCTATTTCCCGCCATTAACTATGAAATGAAACTATAATTTGGGGGCTTAAATACTTAGCCAATAATCATGAAAAGGAAACTTTAAGAATATAAGGATAAACTTGTAGAAGAAAAGAATATCCTAACATGTTATCCCCTAGGTTCCAATCTAGTTTATCCATGATCATATATTCTTATATGAATCTTTATTTTATTTCATCATTTTTCCTTTAATAATGGTTCATACTAAGATTATGAATTTACCAAAGCATATCCCCTAGGAGTTTCAAACCAAGAGTGGAGCAAGGCCAGTTTTCGTGCACCAGGTTACCCTGGGTCAAGCCTGAAACACCTTTTCAGAGTTTTCACTCCTAGGTACATCTGTTCCAGATCCACCTCTACTTGTTCGTATCCAGAAAAGGATTTTTTTTAAACCACTTAGTCAATACTTCAGCAAAATACAAGGATGTTTTCCTATATTTAATATTTTCATTAAGAAACCTTGTAAATTTTTCAAATCCTAATTTCTACAAATAACTAAAACAAACATTTGATACCAACTATAACATCTTGCCTTTTTATCACATAAACTTTTATTACAATATCCAAAATGGAGGATCTTTAAGGTTTAGTGTCTTGGAAACCAGGAACTTAATACATGACAACATAAAAAAATATTCTTAAACACTTGAAAGGCTTATTCATTTGTTCAACCCATGATCATTACAACATCTCATAACCTGGGAGTGTACATCAAAGGAAAGGGTGATAAGAAGGCCCAGTAAGGGAAACAAGAGAAACATTTTACATGTAAACTTGAGATACATCAATAAAGTCATGATAAATAACTTTAAGGCGTGAGAATGATATCATGAGGAATATCATAAAAAATAACATGTTTCATAACATGAATATTTGGATACAAAATTTAACATAGACAATCATTTCCGTATCACCATGGTCCATCCCCAAGGTTTCATTAAAAAATTTACCAAGTTTATTCACTAAGGTATCGTTAAAATGGTCATCTCTAGAGATTAAGTCTTTACCCAATGCATTGGAGTTCTATCAGGGTGCACCCTTATTTTTTCTTTATTATCATGTGATACACATATATCATCATTAATAATTTCATAAATAACCCATATAGAATAAACGAAATGGGTATCATCTCATAGTCATTATATTTTAAAAATTGCTTCAATGACGTGATCTTTATGTCACTTTAAACCTACGGAAAAGGAAAGTAGGTCTCATGCATGTAAATCCAAGAATTTAAAATGGAAGATTTTGATATATATGTGAATACCCCTGTATAATAAAGAGTTTTGAGTATTCACTTAATAAAATAAGAAATTTTAGAAAAAGAGAGAGACATTTTGAGACGAAAATTCGGCAGCATAACGACTATGTTGCAGGGTTTTAGAAAACATTGAAAAGAGAGGGGACATGGGTTACCCACTCATAAATGATCCATAAAATAGTATAGGTATAGAATATAAATTATATAATATCATGGTAATTAAATTTGGAATACATACCATGTGAAATGAAAAACCTAGAATGGAAGACAAAAAAATGAGATTTCTCTTATGAAAATTCAGCATCCTAACAACGTCACTTGAAACTTCTAAAAATGAATTGATGAGATCAAATAGGTTCTATAATCATATGAAAGTAAAAAAAATAATGATGGATATAGAGATCATACCCCAACATAAGAAAAATTAACTTGTAAGACTTGACATGAAAATAGAACTTTGAAAAAGGAGAAGGGTGAAAGAATCCCTTACAAAAATCCGGCAACCTAACGACGCAACTTAAAAATTATTAAAATGAATTGATGAGTGTAAGAGGGGGTATATAATCATATGAAAATAAAAATTACAATAAGGTTAATATAAAATAACATCCTCCAACATAATAACATGGAGCATAAAAGAAATGACATAAAAGAGAGTACTTGAAAAGAAAGAGAGAGGTAGGATCCCTTACCTTAAAACGTAACTCTTAAAACATGAAGGTTGGGAACTTTAGGGATTGGGGGAACCTTGGGAGGACCCCTTGGGTGGTAAGGAGACCATAACTTAGTTTAGGTGGATTTTGGAATGAAAAGTATGAGATAATGGCTTTGTATTTATAGGGGAAGTGAGGGGACAAGGCATTAATGGCCAAGGGACACCTCATCGGTGGTATTGGAAAAACTAAGTTCTATTCAATGGTATTTCCTCATGGTATTGGCCACTTGGGACACATAATAACTTATATTAATATTCAAAAGTCAACCATCACTTAAAATATCTCATAACATCATCATGATGCAGTTATGATGTCATTAAACATACTGAAACCCTAAAATTGTATTTTAACTATTCACTGAAAATTCAACTTTTTCAGAAAAATCCGAAAAATTTACCTTCAAATAATAACAATGTTTTGAATTTAAAAACAAACTCTATTTTATAAAAATAATTTTCTAAATATTTTTAATTTAATTTTTAATTAAAAAACACTATTCACCGGAAAAAACTAATACTTTTCTAATAATTTCTAAAATAGTTATTTAACCATTTTATTGAATCATATTACTTAATCAAGGTGGCTATATTATATTAATAATTTATTTTAGTGAGATTACTAATCTATTTTGTCACATTACTAATCCTAAGCGTAAAATCACTATTCATAAATAATTATTCACCAAAAATTAAGTTGATCTTATTAGACTCTAAATTTCTTACTGAACACATTTGCAGAAGACCATTTTTTGAAAATCATTAAACATCAAGAATTATTTAAGGCTTACATAAATATTTTAAAATATCCCATTTTCAAAAATTGATCAATAAAATACTTCATAAATTTATCCTAACATTTGAAAATTCACAAACTTCACCATAATAAGAAATCACAATTTTTATTTATCAAAGGATCACAAAAGGCAGTTAAGGTCTCATTATATAGTCCCTTATAACACCAGCAAATGATCTAAGTGTAAGGTGTGCTAAGGTGAGAGAATCTTGGGCCGGCTCGGCTAACATTTCCCAAGTGGTGATTTCTATCAGCTTGAACTTCTCGTGAAGTCGATTCCATTCCAGTTTCACAAGATGAAGTTCGGATTGGGTTTGGTCCAGAGCAAAGCCCAGTGGTGCTACCTCCTTCCCAAGTTCTATCAGATGGGCTTTGATCGGCCCGAGACTACTAGATGAGGCCATCAAATCTTCTTTCTATATTAATTAACCAAGATCACTTGTATTTATAGACAATAATAAGAAAATTTAGTTTCTAACAGTCATATTGACCAATGGTCAAATAACAGTCAAAACCCAATGGTATCATTTTAATTATACTCATTTTATTAAATGAAACGGTTTTGTTGAGTATAAAATAAAATAACACGCAAATTTAAGAAACAATGTTTATTCAAAATTTTGGGTCGTTGCATTTGGTGTGTATTTGACTCGATATTTGTTGTTAATATTTTAAATATAGAAGGTTATGGTAGGGTAACTTTAGTTAGTTTGAAGGAAATTATGTATAGATTATATTTTAGACACATGATATGAGAGTGTGGTCTAGTGCATCATAAGATCTTATTTTTAAGGTTATTGTTAATGTTAAATTTTATTACACTTGTTTAAAATTTTATTTTTCGAAAAAATTTAACTTTCATACATATATTTTTATTGATCAAAAGTTATTCTATATATTCTTATTATTTTAGAAGGGTGGATTATAAGGAAAAAACACAAACATCCCAAGGAATTCTAGTGGGTCAACCCCCATATCTCACCATAAGGAAAGTAAAGAACATACTTGAAATGTTTTATTACAATACTTATCTAGAATGCATAGAGGGATATAGGCTTTAGATTATGGGTGTCCTGAAGGCAAAATGTCCTTCAGTCCAAATACATGGTTTCACCCTAAATGAGTATCCCATATCAAGCCATGTAAAATGTCTTATTCCTAACCACCCCTGTCAGTATTCACCACACCCTATTACTAGTCTAAACATTGATTCTATCCTACTAAGTTTAATTTCATCATGATAGTCACTAATGTATAGTGGTAAGTCTCCCATCCATACCACATTTGATATTAGTGTGGGAATAGGTTCATATGATAGGTGTTAGCACACCAATCACTTTTTTTAGACTCCCACTACATGATTCATGCATGGTTACCTGGTCAATTACCTACCTATATCATCACACCTTCTAACTAGTCCCACTACACTGATATTAATGTGGTAGTGAATTCATACGTACTATATTAGATATTCATGGGGATGGATGACTAGTTTATAGGCATCATCACGTCAATCACATTGTTATGGATACCCATCTCGAAGACCCTACATGTCTCCATAATGTACGACCATCCTATTTGGTCAAACAATTCATCAATCCCTTCCACGCCACATCCTTCACATATATGATCGCCTAGAGGCCCTATGACCAAAAATCCATCAAGATAAAAAGTTATCGTAGATGCCCTATAAAATAAAGTCCAACTATTTTTCCCAAAATACATGTTAGGAAGATTAGTTTCATTCATATAGTACCTTTTAAAGTTCCTTCATTACTATAAAACTAATATAACACTACACTCTCTACTATTTTACTTTCTATTATACCTATAGAAATTATACTTTACCAAGATTTGATCCTACATTTTTTATGTGGTGCCCTGGATTTTCCTTATACCTTATAATGTTCACAGAAACATGATATTCTATAGAAAAAGGGGGGTTGATTCCACCATGTAATGTTAAAACTTTTTTAAACATGCAATTATCATATGTGCCTATGAAATTTTTTGATCCTTTAAAATTTATATCACAATCAAACATATGTATAGAAGTAATAAATATAAATGAAATGAAAAAAAACCATTTACATGATTTTGAAACAAAGTGAGTACCCACTCATTACTGAATACTTCTTTTATCATGAGACATGGATATTAACTATAACAAGTAAGTGAATAGTACATGAAATCTCTTGAAAAGACTCATATTTATCCAGATATGATTCTTTATTAGTTACAACAGGTTAAAATGATTCCACTATCAAAAGAGGTTAAGATCAATTTTGTAATTCTCTTGTTTCTATAGAAAATTAGACCATCCATCAAACATTCTTATTATATGAAATTAGTTCTCCTCATAACTATTATTTCTATGAAATATAGTCTTGAACATTAACTATCATATCACAACATACTGCCACCTCAATGATGTAATCTTTTATAATTTATACCCTTATTCCACTATTATGAAACTATTTGGATTTACTACGCTCTTTATATATACTCATGAATCATATAGATGGGTTTTTCTAGGATTTCCATGATCTATTCTATCAATATTATCAATAATAGGTTTTGAATGAACTCACAAATTATAAAAAAGCAGGTTCAATAAAATTAGTCTTCCAAATATGTATATTCTACCATCTTTTTCTCACAATAATATACTATAAATTCAGTTTATGGTACAAGATCTTGATTTCACCAAAGCCTATAAAAAACATAGCATTAATGGTATTCATGTTATCCAAAATACTTATCAAGAATCATGACTTAAATAAACATGATTTTTATAAATTAACTATAACATGATATCATTACCAAGACATTGAGTTCTAAAAAATGAAATGTGAAATCTCTCGTCAACATTCATTTCTCAAAAATCAAAAAATTGTGAAATTAAGTTCACTTTTCTACCATATCTAATTTTTCATTATCCTTTTTTCACCTGGATTATATAGTATTTGAGTTATTCGAACATAATCTGAATATTCTTTTAAGATTCCATTATATATAACAAATCTTAGGAATTCAAGTTTATAGTATCATATATTCATATATTTAGATTAGATTATATTCTGATCAAATCACCTTATACTAGACTAAACATTATATAGAATATAGATTTTGATCATTATCTTCATCTTAACTAAACATTATATCTTTTATCCCTATGTATTTATGTTAATTTTAATCCTGAAACATTTTCATATTTCAACTTGTGTTCTTCTATATATGTGAATTCATTTCAATTTTTCTCCTTAAATCTATTATCATCAACCATTATGACAACTTTTTATCAACATAAACACTTACAAAGATCATTTCTTAAACTATTTAATATATTAATCTAGAATACTCATGATTTTCATTTTATTACATCTTCCCATATTATTTCTAACATTAAAATTATTAACTAAACTCATCTTGAATAAAAAATTATATTCAAATCACGATGACATTTCTAAAATTGAAATATCATAATAGAAATGTTTGGATAAACTTCTAGAACATTTAGTTATTTTAATCCTATAAATAACCTTGGCTACCAAAATCCATCCATATTAACATCTATTTATCATTAAATATCTTATAATAAATATGTTATAGAGTTCTCCCTTTGTCAAAAAGTTAACCCTCATATATCGTCATTATTATCATAAATGAGAAATAATTATACCAAAATTTCTTAGTGAGACTCTTATATGTTTTCAAATTTCATATTTTTAAATAAATTTTACATATGAAATCTGAATTCTAATATATGACATATGAAATGTCCTATTTTTACCTATTTTAATTCCACTGGAAATTTTACTCCATTAACTATTTAAATATTATTATTATGTGTGATTTAATATATATTCCATTTTATAATATTCAAACTAAATAATATCCAAATGAAAAATATTATATGTAAATGTATGATTTTTTTTTATTTTCAAAATTCCTCAATATTCACGCTTTAGATAATATAATTTTGGGATTAATTCATTAGCAATTATAAACATCGAGACTTCTGAATGATCTTATTTTTAGGATTTTATCATTCAGAAATAAAAAAAATAAATTTTCTCATTTTAAACATAAAAAATGTATATTTCAGATATAGAATCAGATCACCATATGTAATCTATTTCAACCATAGAAACAATCCATGTTAACTAACGAGTTTAAATTTACTGAAAATACTACCTCAAATCAAAAAAATATATAAATCATATGGTTTACAAGAAACAATACACCACTAACAATTCAAATCCATGGGATGTTCAATATCCCAATTTTGATTTGTTGTCAACTGTAAAAACACTCAACTCATGAATTTTTAACATTTCATCATCCCAAAAAAATTATAAAAGGAATATTTATGGAACAACAATGAGGGATATATTAATTAATTTTAGATAATTCCAACCATAATTGAAAACAGTTTTTTTCTCAGTGATTGCATCCCAGTTCACTTTTTTATTTCACCCATACACCACTATTTTAAACTAATTTTGTATGATAAATTCCATATTTAACAACAAATTTAACATTCAATTTCATTAAATTATTTAATTTTTATCACTATCAGAAAGAGAAAGCTTAACTATTTTTGTGATTTTATTGTAGGAGGAGTTGATTTGGAGGGTTGCAGATGATACATAAAGAAAATGGACCAAAATATAAGGAATCCCAATGACATATTCCCATTTCTTTGACCATTATAATATATACATGCATGAAAATGGGATGAATTTTTATTTATTTTAACCAAAATTATGTTTTATAAAACTCATCTCAATACACCTAAGAATAAATAATCTATCTATTGCCTTACCAGAACTGATATGTCCAGGAAAATGAATCTACATGAATTCAAAAGTGATGTTCGGTATTTTAACAATATATCACATTATAGATGTATAATGGCCTCCAAATATGACATGGGTATATTCAAGATACTATAAAAAACTTATCTATTTCTTCCAAGTCGAGATAATTTCATTTATGAACCCAAATCCAAGATAGAAGTGGTATCTCAAAAACATGGTTCCCAAAAACAATTCCCATTTTGGATATAAAAGGTCATCATGGATACCTCATTTTAAAGTTAGATCATAGAGTTTGTTAATAATTTTGGTGTTCCATATGAGTAATATCCTCATCCAAGAAGTTGAGGAGTCCCCTATACACTTAGGGGGATCATGGATGAAGAAAGAGAGCCACCTAAGCTTCCTCATCATTTTGATGTGAGGATAAACAGTGGGAATTCATTGTGAGGGATCTAAAAAAATGTTAAGTGAGTTAAGAGGCATGTATTATATACTATTTTGGTGTAACTTGGGTGTTAATTAAATCCATTCCATGTATATTTCATTATTGAATACTTCAATTCCTGTTATAAAGCATTTGATTTATATACTTTTAATTTCTAACCGATCAGTGTGAGGTTTTAAGTTCATGATTTAGGTTTTTCTAATTGTAAAACACAACAAACCTTTTACCCACCTCTTTCAGTATTCAATCTAAATTGTAAACTCTTATTCTTTGAATAATTGTTGGACCTTGGCAATACAATTCTTATGTCGAGGTTTGGTTCTTCATGCATTGAAAAAAATCATATGAATTAACTGGGAATCCAATTAATTTAAACCGAAGAATTATTCAAAAACTGAATAAATATATAATAAAAATGAACTTTAAATGTGTGTAGTGATATAAAAAACACCCCTTTAACTTTTATTTTTTAATAGAAAATATTTCCACATATCAAACTCTTTAAATAATCTTATTTTCATAAAATTATTTTTCATAATCTCCCCCTTTATTAGTACTTTTCATTAAAAATACACACTTTAAATCTATTAAATATCCTTTGAGAGACAACCTAGGGTCTTCCAAATACTATCAATAAAATCTAAAACATAATCAATTTTACATGTCACTATAATGTGAAAAAATTCTAGCGTCATTTCTGGGGTACACTTTGGTTTTTAGTGCGTGTTTTTTAAAAGTTTTTTGTAAATTTTATGAATATTTACATTTAATATATTATAACTTTTCTAATATTCATTTATTCTGGTTTATTTATTGAATAATTTCTATGCTTGATAAGTTCTAATCTAGGAGATTTACCACGTATTGATAGCTAATCGAAGATGATCTTACATCAATGACACCAAGATACGCAAGAGAACCCTTTGAAGGATGAAACACCACATATTTCTACTTTTATAAACCCCACTTAATCTGGAACCCAACAAGAACATGGACATAACTTGAATAACATGGATTAGAATATTAGGAAACCCAAATAACTAACCTCACTTGATTCTAGTATCCAACTCACATATATTAAAATGATAGTCGAATCACCAAACATTGAACTAAAATCTGATCTAATTCAATTATTAGAATGATTTCATGGACTCGTTAGATAAAACCCACATTAAAATTTAAAATAATTTCATACTATGTGTTCTATATTAAATCATGTTAATTTGGATGTATAAAAAGTAAATCATAGGGAATTCCATTTTTTCATTAGAAGAAACTACAAAATATTGCTTATATTATGTTAAATACCCTATTTGAGGATGGGAAGAATTAAAATGAATTTTTATTGAAAAATATTTACCATCCCCTCAGACTGTAATAACAAGTGAATAATGTTTTTGGATAAGAAAATCAAAATGTAAAACACTTCATGAATTATAAAAAAGATGACAGTGTTTTCGTTCAGGTTTCCCACGCCTCCAATTAAGTGACCATCTTTTAATATAGTATTTTTATGAATATTTAATTCCTATAGATTGAGAAATGATTGATAGCATGACAGTTGGTTCTCTAGTTGATAAACCCCCAATTTATACAAGGAATATTATTGATAAAATGTCACAAAACATTAATCAATTTGGTTTGAGTTCCAGTGTACCCATTCAAGGTTTCCATGAGGTGCAATGTTTTGAGTTTGAGAAGAAGGTGGGAACCATGTATGAAGAGGTTAGTACCCTTCTCCAACAACATTCTCTTTCCCAAGTGAAATCCCAATATACTCCCAACATTCTTTATATTATCATTTATGTTGATACCCAATATTCTAACTAATTACCTCAATTGATAGAATCTTCTGATATATGTGATGTAATATTTTTAGGTCGCCCCAATATCTAATCCATTAGTAAATAACCATACTATATTTCAAGACATTTGTGGAATGAATACCAAGAATATATGCAATGGGGGATTCAAAACATCCTCAACTACCATGGAACCAACCAAGGTAGAGTAGTCATCCACCCCCACTACCCAAAAATCACCAACCACCACAAAGTAATTTACAACAACCCCCTCCAAAACTGGATCCTATCCAATAATACATTATCAAAAAAATTCCTACAAAAAATTTCCAATTCAATCAAATGACCCAAGTAGTAATACAAAAACTAAACCAAATTAGACTAACTCGACAATGTAGTTGGTGAAATCCAATGTCATCAGTCAAGTAAATAACCATATCAACCAATATAAAGCCCGATAGATAAAAGAAATTTTAGTTCCATCACCCTTAGGATTGTAACACAACATAAAATTCAAATAACCCTTCCATCAGACTCATATTATCTTAAGGAAACCACCATCCCAACCACTGAGAATGGTCCTAGAAATGAAAAACCTTCTCTGAATAAAAATATCCCAAATGGATAGAGTGTGTCTATTAATTCGTCTCCTAGACCAACCATTCCTCATAAATTTCCCCAATGGGCCACCCGACCAGGAAAAAAAGAATCTAAACATGATAACAAATCATGAAAACATTAAAAAAATTACAAGTTAAAATCCCCATGATTGATGCCATAAAGATAATTCAATTATATGTTATACTTCCAAATGAGATGTGTATACACTAGAGGCGACTTAATTGTTATGAAATGGTGACCTTTAGGAGGAACATCTCATAATTTATAGAGCAATCATTTACCACAAAATTTAATGATCCTAGAACATTTTCCATTCCGTGAACTATTGTGATGTATTTTGTTTTTGACGCTATTCTTGATTTGGGTGCTTATATAAATGTGATGCCTCACTTTATTTTCTCCTGATTTTAGTTCATGGAACTAAATCCGACTATAATTCTTGTGAAAATACACAACTAGAGTACTACACACCCTATTGTGGGTTTAAAGGATGTCCTTATGAGGGTGAAAAATATATTTTTTCCTTCTAAATTTTATGTTCTTAAAATGGAAGATTATAGAATGAGTGGACACACCCCAATTATATTGGGGAGGTCATTCTTGAAAACCACAATAAACATAATTAATATCCACATGTGTCTATTATTGATTGATTTTAAAGGTGAAATCTTCCACCTTAACATCTTTGATTCCTTGAAGCACCACTCAGAAAAAAATTCCTTACATTTAGTTAATTAAATTAATGTACTCCCTTACCCTAAAAAACCTCATTTCTATCTCCCATACCCTTGTTGAGTTTTCATCATCGATATAAATTCTAAGTAATGAGTCCTGAATTTAATGTTATACTATTTTAGAAAACAATCATGCATGTTTTTCAATTAATTATTTCTTGAGCACTGAGGATCCCATGACCATTGATGATATTTCTAATCATGTAAAGTCTTATTCCTCATCTAAGGATATTAAAATTGAGCTGTTAGATTAAATCAGTGGCCTCTCACATTCAAATTCACTCGCATCAATCCAAAATCCACCTAAATAGTAACATAAAACAATGCCTAAAATTTTTAAATATTCATATATTGAGAATAGAAACAAGATATCTTTCATCATTTCTAATTCACTCCCTACAGATCATGAATTATGACTGCTTGAAATTTTGAGGGAGTATAAACATGATTTTTTATAGAAATATCCTAACATTCTTGGTATTAATCAATTAATTTTCAAAAATCATATATTGATAAATGATGAGTCTAAACAAGTTATCTAAGAACAATTTCTAGTAAAAACTATTCTCTTAGATGTTGTTAAAACGGAGATAACAAAATTATTTGTTGTTGAAATTAGTTACCTCATAACTGATAGCAAATGGGTTAGTCTAGTGCATGTACTTCCCAAGAAAACTAAACCAACAGTAATAAGAAATGAAAACAATGAATTGGGACCAATCCATGTGTATAATAGTTGGTGTGTTTATATATATTATCACAGACTAAAACATTACACTAGAGAATAAAAATTCCAAATTATCTTATATTGACTAGATGCTAGAGAGGCTAGCAGGGAATTACCATTACAATATCATGATGGGTATTCTAGATAAATTCATATCCATATTCCCCTCGACGATTAGAAAAAGACTAACTTTAATTTCCCCTTTGGCACATTTGAATATAAGAGCATTCCATTTGTTCTATGTAATACTCCATGTACTTTCCATTAATTCATGATTAGTGCTTTTTTGGATTAGATGGGGAATTTCCTGGAATTATTCATGGAATATTTAACTATATATGGATCCTCTATTGTTAAATGTTTGAGATTTCTGGGTTCTATCCTACGTCGTTGTATTGAAAATAATATATTTTTTATTTAGAGAAATTCCATTTAATTTTGAGACAAGGTATATAATATGGTTATGTCATTTACAGGTACGAAATCTAAGTAGGTAAATAAAAATTGGATGTCATTTATTTCCAAACATTCCCCAAAAATGTATAGGATGTTCGGACTTTCATAGTTCTTACTGAATTTTACCATCATTTCATTCATTAATTTAGTAATATTGCACTCCCCCTCCCACTTTCTTCAAAAATAAAACGAAATTATTTTTTAAAAATAATTAGAGCAATATATTAATAAATTAAAATAGAGTTTCACATCACCCCTGGTAATCCAACAACCTCTATGGGATTTAAAATTTCACCTCATCTATGATTCCTCTAGCTATGTATTTTGGGACGTCCTACGAAAACATGTTTATTGAGCTCCACATGTCATTGCCTAATTGTAACACCCCGACCACTCTAGGCTGGAGCCAGTGCATTACATATAACATTTTAATTATTAAGAGGAATTAAATAGAAAATTAATTATCATTTTAGTAGTCTTGAAGAAACTAGATACATATATGTAACTCTAATTACACTAGGAAAGGTATCAAATTACAATACATGATAAAAACTAAAAACCGCAACCATGGAAAATCAATCAATGATATCATATTCATAACCTATGGAAGGTAAAAAAAATAAAAGGGGTGAGATCAATTTCTCAGTAAGGGTTAGAAAATGTAGAATCATTAATCAATAATAACTAAATCATAAACAATTTGGCATAGTCAATATGGCATGGTGAATAAATGAATAAATCATTCTATTAATAAACTGAGAATGAAACTACATCCCTAGATTTTTTCATAGTGGAAGCCTCATGGATATTAATAAATGATAATTAATAAATAGAATTATTATTAATTTGAAGTCATGTATCTGAAACATGATACCACTATACTATCAGAATGGTTTAATTCTATGTGTAGAAACCTGCCTGATTTTTGGAAACAGATTCTAAGGGTTTGTCATCAACTAATTGTCTCATGAGATCTGTCGATGCATCGAGGGGATATAGTTGGCCCCACCCATCACTTAATTTACACATAATTATTTATACATATATTCAACACAAGAGAAATATTCCTTTACATTATCCATATATAATAGAGGATACAGATTCATCAACACTTCAACAGTTAAAACAACATTAAAAATAAACATTGTATGAAAAATGGTATACGACTTTGAAAATAATCATATCCATGATATGAGAATATTTATATTTAATAGAAATATAATTTGAAATGATATGTGATCTCAAATGGTAATTAGGTACAACACATAATAATTATTAGGTGAAAATTACAAAGTAAGTCACAACGAAATAGAAAATTAAGACAAAGCCTATTACCACATTGTAATCAATCGTTTCATGTGACCAAGAATTAATAACAATCAAATGATTAATTGAATACCATGAATATAATTATAGTAATGATATTATATATCATATTTAAGTACACACACACCAAATTCATGAAATAAGTGGCAATCAATGGGAATCTCTCAGAATTAAAGTGAGATAAAACCACCCTTACAAACATTTTGGGATGGTAACGAGTGTTCTTGTGAGGGATTAATGAGAGGTAAATGGGTATACCATAATTTATATATCATATGGGAAATATGGGGGGGATGAAAAAACATACCCCATCATTATTAATTAAAAAAATGACATAACAAAGGAGGTATTCTGGAATAAAAGTGAGGGATATGATCCATTACCTTATGCTCGAAGGGGTTCTTGATTGATCTTAATGACCTGAATAATAAAATTTAAATTCATTAATTAATAATTCAAGAACATAATAAATATTTAATTGATATTTTATAAACCTATTAGGTTAATTAGTGGTATTTTTTTATTGGTTTAAGACATTCAGTTTTATTGTTTTGGAAGCATTTTCTTCCCTGATTTTCATGTTATGTTTACTTGTATTCATGAATAAAAGTTCGTTTAAATTGTGGTTAAACATCCATAATTGTTAATATATATTATTAGTGACATTAAATAAATATAAATTATCTTATAATAATTTTTCTTATATACCATATTGATTACTCATTCAATAATTTAATAATAGATGCCTGGTTTAGTTTGGTTGTTTTGTGCACAATTAACTTGTTTTGTATTATTATTCCATATTATGAGTGTGAAAGGATTACAGAACATTAAATAAGGTAAAATACATATATTATGATCTATTTCGACCATTAAAAGTTTTTCAGGAAAAGTCATGAAGATATAAATGAAAATTGAATACTAATCTTCCTTGAGTGTGATAAATTAAGACATCTTAAATGGTGTTTGCATTTATAGTACAAAAGGAGGTCCAAAAGAGAGATTATAGTGAAATATTAAATTAGAAAATTCAAAATAAATTAAATTTATGGTACTAGAATTATCATGGAATTTGTATGAGGAGAGGTGAGAAGATAGAACAAAATAATGGAACATGTAAAATAATTTGAAGGAAAAGAGAAGATAAGTTCACCTCTTGAGTACTCCACCTTGAGAATCTATTTAAGACTTTTTTTGCATTTTGGTGAGACCAAAAGGTATTAGAAGTGGGGGAGGATATTAGGGAGATATTTGAGTGGAATTTAGGAAAGGCTTGTAGCATGAGTGGTGTGGGAGGAAGAGGGGGTGAGGGTGGTCAATATAGTGGAGGAGTGGATGGATTTTATATTATTTTAATTATTATTTTAATATTTTTTCCCAAGACTTTTAATATTATAGATTCATGTAATCCCAAATTGTAATAATGGAATGTGAGTTCTAACCATGTGGGATTAGAACATCTTTTCATCACCTATGATGCAGTAAATCAAGTATTTAGATTTAATCGTAATTTATTGTATTTTACTTTTCATAAAAAATTCATGCATTTCATAAAAATCCAAAAAATTAACAATAACCATTTTTCTACATGTAGCATATAAAAATTAACTCCATTCTTTTAAAATAATTTTCTAAATATGATGAATTTAATTTTTAATTAAAATCATTATTTAATGAAAAAATATAAACACCTAAAATATTCATCTTCATTTTAAGGTGCCTAAATGTATTTATACATTCATGTCTATGGATACAATTAATAAGAGTTATATTAAAATTCATAAGGTTATGTTACTATTCATAAGGTTAGGTTAATATTCACCAAAAATTATGTTAATTCTGTCAGACTCTAAATATCATCTTGATGGCAACTGTGAATGTCCGTTAATCAAAATTCCAAACACAAAAGTGGATAATTTAAGTTTAAAGTCTAGGTTATGACTTTATCTTAAATAAACAATTGATGTTTCAAAAGAAACTCAGTGCTTTACGAAATATAGGAAATCTAATGAAGAGAAATGTACCATAAAATGTTTGGGGTGTTATACTAATCCTCAAGCACACTAGACCGGACCCAAGAAAACTACACTACAAGTGAAAAATAATTATTTTTAATTTTTTACTTTGATAAATTTACGCCATAACTTTTAGGTTCCAAATTCATGGTGTTCTCATATCATGCATCACTTCGGTTTATCATTACGATACTGGAAGCCAACCCACATCTCATTCATGGGATGCTCCTACGTTAGGAATTCAATCTAGATGTTATGGATAAAAATTATCAGAGAATATGGTATATGAAAATATTGGTAGGATCCACCCATTATCATATGTTGAAACATCCCCATGTTTTCCCATAAATGAATTTTTTCTTACTGAGTAATTGTATCAAGTGTATTATGTTATTACTTAATATGAAACAAATTTCATTCTAGCTGATTTCAAGAAAAACCATACCAGTCATCTAAAACATATGTCTTGTTGGAATATTTGGGATGACACCTACCTTTGGTGAACTTATAGTTATCATGTCTTCAGGCATTATGTTATCGATAGTGAGTTTTAGTATGTCCTCAGGTTCTTCCACACTTTTGCTTGTGGGGGAACTTTGGTCACCAAAGGACTGATTTCAAGGTCCTCGATGCTAGTCTCCTTTGGCCAACCCATTTTTGGGATTCCCATTATTTATGTAAATATTGTTTTAATTATGAATGGATGGGGAATTTCTCTAAAAGAAATAAAATTACACAACAACACATGCTCTTTCATGGCATTTTATTTTTGTTTTTGGCATTGACATTATTTATCCATTTCCCAAATCCTTTGGGAACTTGTACATTATACGATTTGTTGATAACATGTAAAAATGGGTAGAGGCCTAACCCACAAGGACAGATGACTCTAAGATAGTTGTGGAATTTTTGCGAAATCAAATTTTTTGTAGGTTGGGATTACCTAGGGCCATAAACAATTACAATGTTTCTAATTTTTTTCAAAATAAAAATGAAATCATTGTTGTGTTGTTATGGTTTCAGGAATCAAGTGTATATTACATGTAATGAACAAAAAAATGGTCAAGAAGATGTGTTTAATATATAGGTAAAAGATATTCTTGAAAAAATGGTTCAACCCAATATAAAAGATGGGATTCCTAGACTTGATGATTCATTATGGACATATTATACTTCCTTATAAACTCCCATTGGATTGTCACCCAATCATCTTGTGTTTGGAATGAGTTTTCACCTCCTTGTTGATATAGAGCACTAGGCCTACTGTGATATTAAACAAATAAATTCTAATATTTTAGGTGTGGATACTCATATGAATCTTAAAAACTATGATTTTGAAGAAATGCATAGATATTGATATAATAAATATTTTATTTATAAGGAGAAATCCAATAATGATAACAAATGTCTCATATTCCATAATCAATTTAAAAATGGTATGAAATTCATCCTTTTCAATTCAATGATGAAGTTGAATCCAGGTTAGATTCATTCCCACTATGTTAGTTTATACATTCTTACTAATGTTTATCCATTTGGCGTTTTTTAGGCTACAAATAAAAAAATAAAAAAACATTCAATTTCAATGGGAAGTTTCTTATGAAGCTTCACAATGCCCTTTTGGTGTCCCCAATTGAGGAACTCCATGTTTGAGAAGAAAAATAGAAATTACAGTCATATGTCTATCCTTTCTTCCCACATTTTATTTTATTACAGTTAGGAAACTACATACTCTAGGTATGTGGGTGGATATATTCCTTGGTTAGTTTGACATTTTCATCATCATTATTCTTTTTCCCTTTTGGATTATTGTATAGAATTGTTATCTTCCCCAATTACCCCCTCAGTTTTGTGCTATACTATTAATTAATGATTCCCACTTAATCATGGAAAATTATGCCCACTTAATCATAAAATAATTAAAAATGCATGAGTAATTTTCCAATTTCATGTAGTTTAAATATTTTTTTCACTGATGGAATGTGTTTTATAAAATGAATTTAATATTCAGGCATAAAAATTTCTAGAAAATTTATTTTCTCTCGATTCTTTAAATTGTTCTTTCATTTTGAATCCATTGAGAATAATAGAACCCTTTATGTGAGCAGTTTATGGAGAAATCATGTCACTTAATATCTCTAAACATCTTTTCACCCAAACATAAGGTGTGATTATATATTACTGAATATAAGGTAATTATAAGTTAGGTTAATGTTCCTCTACCTTCAAAAATTATTTTTCTATTTGTTCGTTCCTTATCAAATATATTTCATTACTATAGAAGATTGAACTATGTGTGTGCACCCATTATCTGACTGATGTATTCCCAAAAAACCATAAAATAAAAAAAACAAAAAAACTTGAAAATATGGGTTCTGTCTTGGGAAGGTCAAAAACAACTCTTCTTTGACGTTAGATGTTGTTTTATCTTTTACAATTAGTGTAGTGATGATATTAAACAAGGGTTCATTGATGTGTGTGAGATTGGTTCCATGTTCAACATTCGAAAATACAAAAAAAATATAGGGGAGTGTAGAAATGTAAAATATATAGAGATGTATAGGTTGAGACCTTATGGTTTGAATTCTGGTAATTCTTATGTGAGTGGGTCTTGAAATTTCACTGAAAATGATATAAGGAAGGTTTTGTAGACAGAATAATTTAAGTGGAATTTTTTTAAAATATCATAAATTTACTAGATAGAAAGTGGAAAGAATAACATGAAATGGTTTTCACAAAAACACATGGGGAATTAAGGACATGGTAAATTATTAATTATTTGCACATATTTGTATCATATATCTATTACAATTCCTTTCTGATACAATTTTTTAGACATATGTTTCCTTGATCACTATGAATAACTCCTCATTGTTGTTTTCTATTTAAACACATTGCTATCATGGATTAAATTTTCATATAATTTTAAATATTCATAAATTTGGTAATATTTCAATTAAATTTTTTTGAAATTTTAACTTTACAAGGAGTGAAATTTTTTAGGTTTGGGGGTGTGATTGAACCAAGATTCACTCTTTTATTTCACACTTAAACTGGTATTTTAAACTAATTTGGTATCAAAAATTCAAAATTTAATAACAAATTTCACTTCCAATTTGAATAAAATATTTAAAATTTATCACAATAAAAAAGGTAAATTATACCTTTTCTGGAGATTTTATTTTAGGAGGATATGATTTGGAGGGCCGGATATGGTGCAGAATGAAAATTGGTCAAACTTCATGGAAACCCAAAAGACACATGTCTAATTTTTTTTCATATGAAAATAAATGATAGAATCCAAATGGGATAAAAATTTATGTGGTGATCTAAAATTTAGTGGGATAGAACTCATATCAAGAAATATAGACCTAATTCATACATTTTTTGTCCCATCCGAACATATCTATCGAGGAAACTGAATCTGCATGAATTAAAATATTATGTTTAATATTTCGACAATATCTCCAATTATTGATGTCCAATGATAGAAAATTTTTACAAAGGGGTATTCAAGATGTCTTACAATATCTTTTTCTTTTTTCCATTTTATGATAATGTCATTGACCAACCTAAAATAGAGACACAGTTGTTATCTCGATAAATTTTAACAAAAAAACACTTCTCAATTGGGCTATAAAAGGACACTTTTGGTCCCTCATTTACATTTTCAACTAAGGAGTAATGTGCTGCCATTTTGGAGTTCCATATGAGTCATCTATGAATCATTGAATTTATGGAGGCCCCTATCCTCATAGGGGGTCAAGGATGAAGAATGAGATCCACCTGATCTTCCTCCTCTTGATGTCGGGCTAAATGGTGGGTGTTCATTATGAGGTAGCTACACACATGTCAAGAGAGTTATGATGCGTATATTAGCTATGGTTTGGAGTATTTTGTGTGTTAAAAAAACCATTCCATGTATCTTATATTATTTCATATTTCAATGCTTATTTTTATGCATGTGATTGATATGATCTTAATTTCTAACTAATCGGTGGGAGCTTATGAGTGTGTGACTTGTGTTTTTATTATTGGAAAACATAAGAAACCTTTTATTACCCACATTTTTTAGATTTTAATATTCTTTTTAAGCTCTTATTCCATTAATAAGTTTTGAACCTTGGTAATAAAAACATTCTGGCCAGTTTTGGTTCTTCAAGCATTGAAATAAAAGCATAGGAATTAATTGGGATTCCAATTAATTTTATCCAAAGAATTACATGAAACCTGAATTAATATCTATGAAAAATTGACATTAAATTTGGGTAGTTAAATCACAAAGACACTGTTATCAAAAAAATTTCAATATCTTCTTGGATTTTCAATAATTAAACTCTTTAAAATAATTTAATTTCATAATAATATTTTCTGAATTTCTCTCTGTTTTTAGTAATTTTTATTAAATATACACACTCAAAACCGGTCAACTCTCCTTGAGAGACAAAACAGGGACATACATAGGCAAAAAATCGATTCTAAAGAGAAAATAAATTTAGAATGACATAAAAACGTGCCCAGGGAGTGTGTTTTGATTAAATACCCCTAAATCAGTTCACTTTACTTTTTTAATTTTCATAATCAAACATACCTATGGATTCAAAGAAATAAAAAGTGTACAACTATATAATTATATCCCTTTTGATTATAAAATATAATGTATGGGGTTAAACTATAACATATTTATCTTATAGGAGAAGTATGATCATGAATTTTTTTGTTCCAATTATTCAAATATTTACCCTAGAACATCTTTTGTGAATAGATCATAAATCTAATCATTGTGGAACAAAATACTCCATATTTAATCATTTATAGGCACATTCTCCCTGATAAAATTATATTTAATATCAATATGTTTTTGAAATATATTTCTGTGATATATTTTTCAATATATCATATTCACTATGATTATAATAAGAAATAAATAGGTGCTTTCAATATCAGCCATCAAATATTAAAACATAACTTTCATACACCTCATCTAAGTATATGCATATGTAAAAGAAATATACACTACTTCCATTATATGTAATGTAATAGAACTTTTTTTTCAATTCCATATCACAAAAAAACTCACCAAATAATAAAGCTCCTTCCAATATAGATTTTTGATCATTGTAATATCCATCACAATATGAACCCTCGACACAAATTATGTTTATATTTCCACACCATTTATACATGAAAACATAATTTTATGTTTCTTTGGTATACCTAAAAATTATTTTATCTTCTAATTTATTTTATTCCATTGAATCAATTAGATATCTAAAAAATAAATTTTACTACAAAACCAATATTAATACATTTTTTATAATATAATTTACTCTTTTGATTCACTTTATAATTTCATTTTGATTTAAAATTCTTCCTACTTTATGATTTATTAGATTTAACACAACATTATTGGGTGGGAAAACATCCTTTAAATATTTCAGTATAAAACCCATTAATAATTATTTTAATTATTTATCCTATAATGTGAATATTTAACTTCATTTTATGATAAATTTTAATCCAATAAATAAAATCAACTATTTGGGTTGTGACATATCAAAATTCTTCTTTAGTTATTCAGATAAATCTTTACAAGCTATTTTCCAACCTCTTTTAAATATTATGTTGTTGGCACACTCGTATTTCATGCATATTTTTAAGTAATTTTCAATTATTATTTGATTATTTTTAATGAATAAATAATTGATTTTTAATGTTTTAATAAAAATTGGGTGCTTAAAATGAATGAATTAAAAGCTATTTATTTGAGTAAAGGAATGATGAATTTGGGAGTGGAATTTTATTTAGGATTTTTTATTGATTTTTTTTGAAATTATTTCTACATGCTTTTATTTTTTTAGGTTTTCAAAAAATTATATTATAAAGATAGACCATAAAAATTGATATCACACCATTTAGATAACCTACAAGGTGGAATCCAATATGGTTATCCCTAGTAGGGTCTACTCAAGTCACAGACTGCACAGGGGTGTTAGGACTATGAAAATATCACTCGTAGGGGATCGTGCTAGTGGGGAGTAGAATATGATATGAATCCCACATGGTCCATGTGTGGTGTGGTATGTACATATGTGGGTGTACTTTATGCAGGAGACCATCCCCACCACATGAATTAGAGCCATTCATTTCACACCATGATTGATAAACAAGCACGCTTCCCATCTTCCATTTTGATGTGTGATTCATTCATCCTAGTTGTGGTTTACTCTTTTTAAATCCCTCTCTCCAGCACCTAGACACCTGCATTCCACCCAACCCAATCAAACATATCCACCTTATTCCATTATACAATTTTTCACTATCACTTCTCCTTAACAGAAGATTCCATAAGAGACCATCAAGAGCTCAGGTTCGACCCAACCAACACTGAGGAGGGATTCCACCACCATATATGTCTCTTAAGCCATATATGACCACCATGGAGGACTCATATGGACACTTTGAAGGTCGGATGACTCAAAGGGGTCTTCTTTCACCACTTTTGTTCCACCTTGACCACTACCACATCCATATTCATTAACGCCCCCCATGTTCCCTCACTACCCTATATCCCAATAATACATAATGTATTTTTCTTTGGTGAATCCCTTTCCATGTTACAATATTATCACCATTAATCTATGGGTAGAGTTTAAATTCTTTTTCATTCCTGTATCAAAATTTAAAATGAATTTTCCCATGAATGTATGGGGGAGGATGATGATACTCTTTAACATCCTATAAAAGTTGTCCTTAAGTACTAGGGAATAGATATCGACAACCCGATGGAGAATCCCTAATGCATAATGTTTCTATTAAAAAATTTCTATTTCTTTAATTTCTATTTTGTTTTAATTTTTATTACATGTAATTTAAATTTTCTTTTCATAAAAAATTAATTCATACATTTTTTATTTAACTATTTCTCTCATCCATCCATTATTCTTCTTCTACTAATACTTCTAAATATCCTTCAAATATTGTTATTAAAAATTATATTTATGTTTTAATTTCGTTTATTTTATTATTTTATTCTATTCCTCCTTCTCCATATTCTCCATTTATTTTTTATTTTAATTTTTCATTCTTTTTCTCTATTTGTTATATTTTTTATTTTATTTTATTCTTATTTTTGTATCTCTCTCTTATTTCTCTCACTTGAATTCATTTAATTTTAAACTCATTATTATTCTTATTTTATTTTATTTTATTTTCTCTTCTTCTTCTATTCTATTTATCCGCCAAGGTTATTTCCTTATCTCAACAATGATAGGTTTACCAGAGACTTGGCCCAAGGGAGGTTATGGTATTCTTGAATTCATTCTTGATGTTTTATTTCTGATTAATGTGAGTGGAATGTATGGGTGAATTAATTTTTACCCATTACATGAAACAAAATTCTGTTTAAATTTTTTTATTTTATTTCTATTCTCTATCTTCATTTTAGTTGTTCTTCACATGAAAATATTTATCTATGTAGTGGATGAAATGGAATACGATGGAGTTAGTCCTGGAAGATGTAACACCATTGAATAAGGTGTTCCATCAATGTTGATTACAAGATAAGGTGAAATTTATATTTACTAGGTATTTGATATTTCATTTTTATTAAATAAAATGGGAGTAATTCATCATGAGAATTATGAAATATTTTATCAAACTAAAATTAAACAATTATAGTAGAATAATGATGGAACAAAAAACCAGATATATGATTAAGTTCTTTCTTAATTAACTCATTATGTTTAGCCTTGAATGTTAGCATATGTTTAAATTTTCATTCTCCAAGGATTTTTACTAATTTAGAAAATAAAAAAACCAAAATTCATCGGTTTTTCATAATATAATAAAAACAAAAATATATATATATAGTTAGTGTTAATTAGATTTTGTGAGTAGGGAAACTAAGATTCTCCTTATGTGATATGACTATGGACAACCTTTTTAATACATTAAGAAATTAAATTTCCTTTTTCCAAGCTCTAAGGTAGGCAGAAATCAAAAATAGCATGGTTTTTTTTATGGTAATTGGTAGATTATTTATTTTTTTAATTTAATATTATATATTTTTAATTTATCCAGAAAACCCCACAAAATTATTTTTCTATGAATTATTCAAATGAATATTATTCTTCATGGATCTAGAACTCATTGGAGGAAAAACAGGTAACTAAATTATCCTGGACTGTAGCTTATAGTGTTTCATTATTTTGTAGAATGATATGAGACAGAATAATAAAAATCACCATAGGGGATAAATTCATTTCTATTATCCATGATATTAAATATACCCTCAATCAACTAGTGGTTGATGGATTGGCGATACGTTTAATGGGATTCTCGGATTAATTCCCAAAATTTTATCGATAAGTGGAAAAGAAAAAGGAAGATACCTACCTTTCTCACTCAAAATTTCTAATGAAATACATAAGGTGAAATACCAAGAGAAAGATTCCAAAAAAATTCTTAGAAAGAAAAACTAATGGTTTTAATATAAGGTATAATATCTTCAAGGAAAATTGATTGAATAAATATGCCCATAAATATAACCCTCGAGCAACTTAAAGGTGGACCATAAGGTAAAGCACTATTCTTTCCTAGTTTTCCAAATTACATTTAGGGTGTTGAGGAAAACCATGAAGAGTCTCCACATATCAAACATCTAAAGGATCATATCTATGAGGATCATGATGAGCTAGAGTGGATCTATGATGAGGAATACTTTCCTCTTGAGCTACATGTGGGAGATCAATAAGATCTGGATGAATTTTGGAGTGGGTATGAGGTTCAACATGATCTCAAAATTCCAAACAAATTAGAATAGAAACAATATTTGTATATATTCTATAAATGGAGGAAGACACAACCCATGTTATAGAATTAAAAGAAATTATGGAGTATCCTGAATACCTACCTCTACTTTACATGATCAAACATTAAAAGGTACTCACCAATGAAGATTAGTTTGAAGTTAACCAATTCAAGGAAATGATATTATTTTAAAATATAGTACATTTGATTTTACTCAATATGAATTTATTATTAATTCCAACTATATTTTACTTTCAGATTTTTAAAATCATCATTATGTCTTAGAGAAATATGAAGAAACTAAACATGCACCTACTGAGTAGAACATATTGCTCTTTGATTTTATTCAACATATATTTTAGTAATCCCATGATAAATTTTAAGTATCTGTGGATATATAAATCAAGATATATAATTATCATTTTTGAATGGAATGAATTATTTTTAATAATCCAAATTTAAATTTATTTCTAGTAAAAATACTTTTTTACCTTCCCTTTGATCATTAAATTCATTCATCCCATGTTGATCTGTCACTATAAAACAAGGAGGAGTTTTAACTTTTTGAAACCAAGAAATAGGATTCTCTATACTACATCCAACCCACACCATGAATTTTATACCTAATTATGAAGGGGTTGGATTTCGCATACTCTATCCATGGATCATTCCTCACCCAGAAAGAAGATGTTCAGGATGGGAAAAGCCACATGTGGTGGTTCAAATTCAAGAAGAGTCACCAAAAATAAAATTATGGATAACACCTGGTACTTCCCTTATAGAATAATTTTAAAACTAGGACACACATTGGGGATCATTCAATGACTAACCCTTTAATATTTATTCAAGTAATTTATATTCTAATTTCATTCATAGGATTTTTATAGCATGCTCCCCCACTCCCTCTGTCATTTTGAAATTTAATGACATGATCCTAATTCTTAATTGAGTAATTCTATTTTATTGGTTCATGATGGAAAAATTAATCCCCTAAAAAGTAGACAAAAATGAATGATCATCATGGGACATGGTGTTAATTCTTTTAGACAATTTTTTTACACACCCTACAAATTTTCCTAAGAACTTTTTTATGATTTCAATAGAAAATTACATGCCTATAAAATAATTTATTTTTAACATAACTTATTTAAATGATATGAGTTTATTAGTAATCCTGTAATTAAATGTTTTAGATTTCATGATAAAGATATTAAATGAGTAAAATATATAAATTAATGAAAGAAGTGATGATTGGATAATAAAATGAGGAATCAATATTAAATAGAATTAAATGATTCATGTAAATGAAATTTCAAAACTATTTTTCATGATTTGAATTTCTAAAATCCATTTGAATTGACTTATTATTATTATTCATTCCTTTGGTGATTTTACATTATCATATTTCCATTTGTGATAAGATTTATATAGCAAATAATTCTTATTTAATATTGAGCTTATTTCTTGAGTTATCTTTGGAAATGTCACTTACGATAACATGAACATGAACTTTTAAATGAAATTTCATTTACAACCCACATTTAAAATTATTGAGGAATATTTTGAAAATACCTTAATATTAAATACAACATTTAAAATAATCCTTGTTTATCCCATAGAGACCTTGAATTGCCTTGTTAAAAATCTGCCAATCTATAATATATTTTTATCTATTCCTACCCTCCTCTATGTATTTTTATTATATTTTAAGGACTAAGTATGCAGTTAAGGTATTCATAAAGAAAGGTATGACTTAAATTATATATAAGATGTGTGGGTGTGCAATATATGGGGATTGAGAAAGTTTTATATTCATTTTACTCTTTATTATTTCCCTTTATTGAATAAAATGAAAATGATAGAAAGGAGAAAAAAATAAAAAGAATACATTTTGATTTGGGAGAACCAAAAATAACCATTAATAGACTGAAGATTTTTATCATATGTGTTAGGTGATAGATGCGAGGTTTATTTCAAACATAACTTTGGAAAAAGAAAAAAACTGGAATATAAAAAAATATTCAAGAGGGTTCACAAATCATTTATTGTCCATAAATTTTTATCATAAGAAAACATTGATCATGGGATGTGGGGGTTTCTACTTTCAAGAGGAGAATGTCATTAAGCATCCACTTTTAATATAGTGATTAATAAATTAAGATTAAAACATCATCCTTCAGCCTTCATTTTTAAATCATCCATTCTTACTAACCATAAGCCTCAGATACATTAGAACCATGATTGAAAATTCCTCATGATTTTATATTCCTTTTGTATTAAAAAAACTGGGGATAATAGTTCCTTTAAAAACTTTTGGAGAATGATAAAGTTCTCATGGTATGGGCATAAATCTACATGGAATGTATATTGAGTGATGATAAAAATGATTTAAAATATTGTTGGATCATGATTTGAAAGGTCTAATATTAATTATTTATGGAACATGAATGAAAGAAAATAGAAGTCCCATAATTTTAAAATGTGTAAAATTAAAATCCTTAAGTTGATTTTTTCTCTGAAAATTGAGAAATTAACATGATATTTGATGTGGATTATTGAAGTTTTGATTTAACATGTATAATTGATTGATTTTATTACATTGAAATTTGAGTAATGGTAACATTGTATCCCTTTAAATTATATTTTGATATTTTATTCTTGAGGGCTAGCATAGATTAAGTGCATAGGTAATTTAAAAGATCATATTTCATGTATATTTTTATGTAATTTTCAATGAATAATCCCATGATTTAAAATGTTTTAATAAAAATTAGTTATTTATAAATAAATAATTGAATGTTATTTATTTTAGTAATGTGATTTTTAATTTTGAAGTTGAATTTTATTTATTAGTTTTGGTTGATATTTGTTTTGAAATTGTTTATAAGTGTTTATAAATTTTTATGTGTTAAAAGCATCCATGTTAAAGTTGGCCTATCAACCAAGGCCATCCACCATTTAGAAATCCCATAAGTTTAATATGTCTAGGAATTCCCTATAAGGTCTATATCGAGTCGGAAAATGCACATGGGCATCATGTCCATGAAGTGGAGGCCCATGGGGGATCATGTCTAGGGAGAGTAGCATGTGGGTAGAATTTTTCACAAGTTGTGTGCCCTGTATACCATACGTATATGGTTCTAGAAAATGTGCACACAGATCCCAGCTACAGGAATATAATTTATTCATCACAAACCTTGAGTGATAAATAGTTATGCTTCCCATATTCCATTTAGATGTGGGATTTATTCCACCTAGTTACTATTAAAAAAAATTAATCACGCTCTCCAACACATGGACACATATGTGCCACCCATATCCATAGATCTCAACCACCGTCTACCACACCGTACTCACAATCTTCCATTTATTCTCCCTCGAGTACACCATAGGAGACCATGAATATCTCTTGGTCCAGCCATCCACAACAACTAAGTGATTCGATAACCATAGATTCCCTCCAAATCTTCGTACAAAACCACAGAGGATTCATCTAGAAACATAGAAATCCAGATTACCTAGATGGTTATTTACCCTATTCTTCTATTCTACCTAGACCACTACCACATCCACCAAGAAACCCATGAACAAATCCCTTTCCACGGTCCTTAAATGCCTTGTAACCCATTTTTTTCACATTTTACCTATCCATGATGATGCCCAAGTACTACTGAAATCTGATGACCCGTTTTCTACAGTTGGTCATTTATGTAATTTAATTTTTCTATTCCTAAATAATTAATAAATTAAATGTTTTTTGAAACTATTTCTCCCATCCATTCATCCATTCTCTTTCAACTATATATACATATTCGTTTTTAATTTAATTATTAACTATTTAATTATTTTAATTTCAATTTGTTTCTTTACTAATTTTATTTTATATTATTCTTCATTCTCCCTCTACTCATTCCATTTTTATTTTAATATTTCATGAATTTAATTTTTCTTCTACACACCTTTTTTTATTTCAAATTTTTATTTTATTATTCTTATTCTCTATCTCTCTCACACACTTCTTTATCTCTCTTTTATTATTTTTAGTTTATTCTTCTTATTATTTTTAATTTAGTTTACTCAATTTTCTATTTTTCTTCTCTTATCTCTATCCAATAAATGTATATCTTGCCCTTGATAATGAGATGTTTACCTGTGGCTTGGTCTGGGGTAGGCTATAGTGTTCTTGAATACTTTCTTAAGGATTTCTTAAGTTTGTTATTTATATGAGTGGTATACATGGGTGTGATGATTGACCCCCGTGACATGAAACTTAAATATATTTTAATGCATTTATTTTATTTATTTTCCCCTATTTATTTTATTAGTTATTCAAAAAATTATGTTGAGATAACAAATGGATGAAATGACATATGTTTGAGCCAGTTTCTAGAAGATGTAACACTATCGACTAAGGTGTTCCATCAACCTTGATTACAAGATGTGGATGAAGTAAGATTTATTAAGGAATTAAAGATTTTACAATTTCAAAATAAATGGATTTTAATTCATTATTATATTTATTGAATGGATTATCAAATAAAAATTAGAATCATAAAGGATTATAATGATGGAACACAAAACCAAACTGAGGACAAAGTTGATTATTTGATAACTCATTTTGTTTAGTTTTTTAGTTTACAAGAAGATTAAATTTTCATTCTTCAGTATTTTTATTTTTTTAGAAAATAAACAATACCCAGATTTATTATTGTTTTCAAAAAATAATGAAAAAAAGTAGTTTTTTTTGAATTATATTGAGTAGAAAACCTAAGATACTCTTCAAGTGAGACAACCTTGGTCAGACTCTATGCTACATTGGGAAAAATAAATTTTATTTTTTTATACCCAATTATAGGAATGTGTCTAAAATCAATAAATACAAGGATAGTTTGGGTGTTTGTACTAATATCCTTCAAAAATATATTTTTTTAAAAAAATTGTTATAAAAGTTCATTTATTTCATGAAGCTATCAAATTTAGAGTACCATTCATATGAGTTCATATTTAACTCATCCAGTACCTTCTTAAGTTTTCATATCATATTATAATCATTATCTAATATAAAACATTTAGTTTTCTCAATAAAAACATTTTCCTTAAGTTATTCTTTTCGAAAAAAAATATTTCATATCCATAAGATAAACATTATAACCCATGTGATCCAATATAGCTAAAAATAGTCAGATGGTTTTAGGTACTAGAATGAGTGAAATATTTTCATTAAAATTCAGAAATTCAATATACGTATACTTCTTATAGAATCTTATTTTTTTCAAATAATATTTGTCATTTTTTATACTTTATTACAAAATAGCCCTTAAATTATTATTACATTCTCTATATTCAGTCAAAGAACAATATCTCATGTGTTATTTTCCCAATATGATCCAACTAATAATTAATTACTTATATAAATCCCAAATTCTCAATAGCATCTAAATATGAGTGAGTATCAACATAAGAGATTAGTGTATTTTGGATTTCAACACTTAGCATTCTTCTCATCTAAACAACGGTATCTTATCTTCTCCTGATACAATCTAATTTATTTATTTTTGTAACATACTAATAAAAAAAATTTATTCACTACCATTACACTCACAATCTCAAAATTAGTTAGAATATGCATCAACCTTGGTAAGATCAGTACTATATTCCACTTCCTTTTCAATTTTTAAATTTAACTACTTGTCATCTATTATTTCCTTAAACTCGCTATTACCTATCCTTTTTTAGTCATATAAATTTTTATGTAATTTTATATCTTTATATTCATGAACCCCTCCCACCTAATATAACGTTACAAGGGGAGAGAGGTAATTACCCCAGAGTCCTGCCTCTAGTTGGCCTCGGGTTGGCGACTAGCACCAAGAGTCTAAAAATCTCATGTTTGGGAGGCATTACCCTCTATAATATAAATTGGATCATGAGATAAGATGAATCATCCATAATAATCTCGATAAAATAATATAAAACTAATCTAAAAGAATCTCACAATGGATGTATAAATAATAAATATATAGATAGAAGTCTCAAATTTAAATAGACAACATGAAAGAAGAAGCTACGAGAAAATAGAAATCTAAATTTCAAAGCAAGTAATGTCCATTATGGTCCATGTAATCCTCTTGAAATCATGGAATCATTTTATATATGTTGGTTGATCATACAGGTATGATACGTATGAAAAACAATGTCTACAATGAATATGTGAAAAGAGCATCATAATCCTCCCATGAGAAAAAAAATAACCAGCATCACCAAATAGGTCAATTATCCATACCAACCTCACCATTTCATGCTCACCAAAAAATGAAAGTTAGCTAATATAATATAATAATAATATCATCGACAAAGGGTACACCAAAATTATTTCATTCGAGTGTTCTTATCTTACACCCCAATGTCTTATGTCATTTCACTCCCATCTCTTCTGTATGCCACACTGCCCCAAAAGCATAGTCACATCACATCATGCCCATAGAAACTTGGGTCCCCACCCCATAAGCACCGTCACATCATGTCTCGACCACATACACATGGGACATCACATCATAATAAAATTTATATCTATAGTAGTGGGTTATCATGAACATGTATAAAATCAACCATTTTCCCTCTTCCTCCCATATACAACCCCCTTCCAAAGATTTCCCATAAACACAGACATATCACATCTCGCCAGAAAAAACCTAGGCCCCTACCCCAATATCATGGTCACATCACTCTTGAAAACACCTAGACTATCACAAAAACCATCTAATGAACTAAAAATCCTCTATCCATCATAAAATTTGAAATACCAATGTCTATTGGAAGAGATATTTATAATGATATGTTACCCAAACATCCATCACCCTTACTAGATATCAGAAAAAACACCCCTCGCATGACTATGTAGGTGTTAATACATAGTGCCCGATAAGGGTGCGGTGTTTATAAAAATAAAAATGAATTTAAAATATATACATATATCCACATAAAAGCCCAACATATGGTTTGGAATCCAAATTCTAACTTACTTGCAACATCGTCACTTTCTCTGCCACCCCTAAATGCAGAAAATGACAACACAAGCCACAATCCAAATTCCTATTACCCATCTATTTCAATTTTGTAGTGATACCACAACATACCAAAAAAAGTGAAACAGTCATTGTATAGTCATATAGCACAAACAAATCCCCCAATGACCACAACTTACCTTTGGGTATTAATAACTTATAATCACAACATCAAAAATAATAATATGGATGTAAAAACATGTGCCCCAAACCCCTTTACCCTTCAATTTAAGTCAGCCAATTATTAATCATTAATTAGGTCATCACAACTATATCCCATAGACAAAAATGATAATATGACTCCCACATGATATAAAATAAATAGAAACTTGGGATTCCTTGCCTAAAATAATCTTTCCAACTTATTGTTCTCTACATGTTGAAGTTAAAATTCCAACAAACCAAAACCGCACCATGAGATGCCACAGATGAACCATCATTGCACCCAATGATCATAAAAACACATACCTAAGACTCAACCTAACATAAACATCATCACTGTAGAAAAAATGTGAAGAATAAAAAATTAAAATATATTATAACGAGAGTATAAATCTCTACATATAAATGATAGGAATCTAGGAATCAATCCTCATCAAAATGAATCCCAAATTCTTGAAGAAGGCAACATTAGATCTCTTGGAATAATAGAAGGGATCATTGACCATTGCGTTTGTGGAACAAAACTAAGCATTAAAACCTTTAAATATATGATAAATAGTACATTTACATGGAATTTAAAACCTACATGTCATGTAAATTTTAAGAATTATGTTTTGTTGAAAAACGTGTCGCTTAAAAGGATATTTACACCCAATTTTATTGTATGATGAGAATCCAACTTACATCACATGTACCCTTTTTAGGGGATATCCCTAATCTATGAAAAATTTATGAACCACTAAACTACATAATCCATGAACCAACTTTAAAAATCATGTAGATAATTCACTGTAATTATTTTCTATAGCAGATCTGTTGTAGCTCCATCCTCCCAAAAAAAATCCCAGTAAATGCCCCAAACACATCCAATCATCAAAGTTAGAAAATTAATAGACCAAGAAATCATGGAACATTAAATAATTTACCAATAAAATTATTATCACCATAGAAAATCCAAAACCTAACTTATAAGGAAAGGGGTCTGAACAACCACCCCATGAGATACCAATCCATGATATCATCATTCACCATACGCTACTAGCCATACATGCAAAACATAATTTCCAAAACATTACTCACACAACCTCATCACCACGCAACCACATCACCACAACCATAAAATATTATAAAAAATAAACAACAATTTCAACATACATGCTGAAAAAACAAAAAACAATTGCAGCCAACAAACTACACCACGCAGATCACATGTATCGAAAAAATTTATCCTATATTTTATGATATTATATGCTCTGGGAGATATTAATTTGCCCATAAAGCTTTAATAGAATAATTATTAATATTTATCAATTATTGATCACAAAATACACTTCTCATGTGTCAATACATTATCACATATCATACATCACACATCACAAAATATGGAAAACAACTCATCTCATAAAACAAATGGCTCTAAATATCAAAACAAAAGGGAAAAAACAGAAATAGGAAACCCAAATCCACTCAATATATATATATACTCTACATATCTCTCTCCAAAGTACTCTATTTATGCAGAACATTCTTCCAAAACATGTGAAAAAATTGAATAGTCCATCAATGAAGTTCCTCCTCTTGGAGAACATCGATCTCTATTGGCCACTCCATGAGTGTTGTATAATCCTTGATATCCAAATATACCCTGTCAATTACATTTGAGTCATCATGATGGTACTGATTAAGCTGAGAGACATATAAGTTATTGTGGATCCCCTCCATCCATGGTGAAACTTTCAACCGATACGCCACCTCTCCAACTCATACCAACACCTTCATGTTACTTCAAAAACCTGGGAGAAGGCTTACACCCTATAATAGACCTCTTCATCCCACATCGAGGTGGTAAATTAAATAACAAATTCCCCCCATCCTCAACCACCAATATCCTCTTACTCTAATCAGAATATGGATTTTTCAGGTCCTACACTTATTATATCCTCTCACGAAAAATTTTAACCTTCTATATTATGATATGAAGCTCCTCGAGGCCAGGAGCTGTGGTCTCCCCAACAACTGTCTAGCACATCATAGAATGGAAAGTCTCTAATACAATGACTCAAATAGAGCCATGAAAATGGACCAATAACAGCAATCTCTATATGAAGACTTGAATAAAGTCATTTTTCATACCTATGATCCACCAAATTCTAATATGCACACCCGAAAACATATACACAATTGTGAGGATGGTCTGCTTATGTATGTCAGACTGTCTGAGGTTGGAAGGAAGTTTTGGGTGTAACTAAGTTCCAAAATAGTTTTTTATTCCCTAAAGACTCTCGAGGTAAAATGTGTGTCCCGATCTGAGATAATGGACCTCAGAACTCTGTGAAACCATGCCACCTAATCCACATACATCTTAGCCAAATCATTTGTTGTTCATGACTCCTAGATCACTTTGAAGTGGGATAATTTCTTCAATTGATCCATGATCACCTATAAGAACCCAACCTTAAACATATCTTATTATACTATTTTTAACTAGAATTAAAATTATAGGATCTCTTTAGTTTAGAGTTTTATATAATTTGAAGAAGAAACTCTTACATAGTAAACTCATACATTACATGTGGATACTTATACTTAATATCCATTTTTTCACAAAAAGAATCCATTTTAAAATAAAACATGATTTGTTTCCTAACACATCTTCAATACAGTCATTAAGGTATCTTATTTTTCCTTTACTAATCTTAATACCTATAAAAAAATTAAAAATGGAATGAGAAAAAGATATCAGTAAGAGTTATAAAGGAAGAAAATCGTTAGACTAGTGAAAACATAAAATCTCATTAAAACATTTTCCTAAAAACTTATTAGAAATCATATAATATCATGTGGGTTCCCTGGGAGAACATTACCATATCACTCTTATAATCACCCATACAAATTGAATAACCATATGGTCGACATCCACCTCAAGAATACACAATGCATTATAGATCTATAATGGGGCTCACCCTTCGTATAATCTATATCTGGCTCACCCACCTTTTATGATCTATAATGGGGCTCAAGACTTCATATAAGCTATATCATTCTAACCCATTAAATATTCTAGTACCAAAACATATATGGTTTCAATTTTAATCATTTAAATAATTAAATTTCATTTTAATTCATAATATGGCCAGTCAATTTTAAAAAAAAATTTATTTGAACCTTTATAAAAATCATTATTGAATCAAAGCATCCAATACCATTTTGAAACTTTTAAAATAATTTTCATGAATAAACATTTTAAAATATTTATATACATACAAATAAATCCAAAAAAAATAAATTTGAAAACATTGACTTTAATGTGAAATATTTTGAAGAATAAATTTTTAAAACACTTAAAATAATGGTTTTGTTAAAGTGTCTCATACCACTTTGAACATCTAAATTATATTCCAAATGAATGTAGAATATTTTACAAAATAATAAATAACATGAGTATAGATAAAATATGGATACAGAGGTTCAAAAGAGATTTATAAACACTTTATAAAACAATAAAGGATCATATCATCATGAAATGTCTCAATGAAAGGAGATTGAGATGAAATCCCTTACCTTAAGTCTGACTCTCCATGTACAATATTTATCTTCCACGTCTTCGGTTGATCACCTTTCAAGAAAACCTTAACACATATAATAATGGTGTTCTACCTAAACTATGCACTTAAGAATGTGGGGAGATATTATAGGAAGGGGTTTGGGAAGAACTTTTCTAAACCAAAATGTTTTGGAAGTGTGTGTAATAGAGAGCATTTGGTGCCTTTTTATATGACAGGGGAGGGGGACTCATGAAATTATTAAAATTATTAATTTAATATAAATTAAATTTCAATCCAAAAAAGTCCAAAACTAATTTATTTTAAATATATGATGATTTTGGTTTGAATACTATTTATATGATTAAAAATAGTCAAGTTTTGAATAATTTTTAATCCGTATATTTTTGTTTTAACACTTTTTTAACTCTAACTGATTTATCATGTAATTTACACATTGAGGGTTAAAATAAATTTCAAATAATGGAATATGACCAATGAATGAGTCCTTAATAAGCATTATATTCATATCTCATATTTTTAATTAATTTTATATTTTTATAAATTTTATATAATTTATCTAAAAATTTATATTTTAAAATATGAATTATGTCATTTTTTACACTAATCATTTCCTGAATTTTTAAAAAATCCTAATAGCTTGATTCAGTAAAAAATTACATTAAGTTAATCCTAACATAACATAGTAATCCATAAAATTCTTCGATGGCATCAAATATTTGAAATTATATCTATTTTTATATTATAATATCATTTATTTTATTTGTTCCATAATAAATCTATTATTACATCATCATTGTGTCATAATTACATTTTATTATTTAAATCGTAAAAATTAAAAACAAATTACCATGATGTAAGTAATATTTATATAATAATATGATGTATTAATATTCAAATATATCACTTACATACCCCCATATTGAAAATTTTTTATCAATAAGAGACAAATTTATGACGCATTTTCCTTTACTTTAAATTAAATGTTATAAATGTCATAACTGCACCCAAGTGGATTCCAAACGTCAAAATTTAGGACCAAGTATGTTAATGGTCAATAATTACACCTAAAATAGGATTAATACAAGTTTTATGGTAATTTTATAATATTATTAAATCAATTTTACCTTAAATTAACCTAGTTAACTTTAACTGTTGTAAATAAAATACTAATGTTATTATTCAAAAAAAATTATTTTAATCCTATTGGACCAAATTTTACATATTCTGTAAAAAAATGTACGTACATTTTTGAAAATTAAATTCACATATGTGTTTAAATTATTTTTAACACTAATCTCGTTGACGGATCGAGAAAATGAGGGTTTTTAATAAAATTTTCTAAAGCTCACATGGATTTTATTTTATTCTTACAACTGTATTTGTTCTTATATTATGAATAAAAAATAAATATGTTGAATTTTTAAAAAGTTAAATTTAATATTATTCTTATATAAATCATTAATATATTTCAACATGAATAATTTTATTTTTTATAAACACTATTATTCAAACTTAAATAGTTTTTCATAAAACACATACTTAATATACAATTTATTTTTATTTTAATTTATAATTAAATTGATAAAAATGAATCATTATATAAATATTTTTAAACCATATTTTCAAAATTCAATTAATATTATTTATTCCCCCCATTCAACCTAATATTTTATAATAAAAACCTTTAAATAATATTATTTAATTTTTCATTAAAAATGATGTGGTGTATCATGTAAGCTATCGAATATAATATTTTTTTTAAATTCGGGATGTCAAATTATCCACATTTTGAAAATTTATTCTTCAAAATAAAAAATTTGGAGTCAGTAAATAAGGTATGAATTTTAAAAATAACTTCATTGCAACCCCACATTAGAAAAAGGATTAATAATACTTCAAAGTTAAAATAAATAAAGGAAAGTACAATGGTAACCAGAGATAATAAATACAAGGATTCCATGTTGGAAAACATTGATATTGAAGAAAAACTTACCCTATTGTCCTGATTGATAGTGATAGAAAAAATTTCTGCAAAAACTTTACAAAGACAAAGATATAAATTTTCTAGGGTTTAAACGGTCATTGACTTCATATTAGGAAAAGTGAACATAATATTTTTTTATTTTTAGAACCTTTTCATAGTATTGAGGAATTATTATAATTCCCTGACTAAGAACCTAAGTAAAAATACTTACATGAAAAGTATAGTTTCATCCATTAATCAATTTCCACCACAATTTATATTTTTCTTCAAATGATGAGTATTCAAGATGAATAAACTTCAACAGAATTCCATAATCCACAAAATGTTAACTATCCATTTATTATATATTGATACACTAACCAAAAATAGTATAGTTAGGATAAGAAAAAAAACAATTGGATCATGAAAAAATAATGTTAATCTCTAAAATTATACTATAATATCATTAGATAGACATACACCATTCAGCAAATAACTAGCATTAAAATTTCTCAAAAATATTATAACTAAGATTAAATCCAAAAAAAATTACAAGGATTTAATCAAATAATCTTCCCATAATAAGGTTTAACATATACCTCCAGATAACATCAACCACATTTAATTTCTCATACCAAAACTAATTAACAGAATTAAATATTCTCCATAATATGTTAATCATTTATAAATAACCTAATTCTCCATAAGTCCACAAATTTAATCCTTGATTCTTTGAAAATATAATCCCACCACTACTCCTCAATAAATATCACATAGTATTCTATTTACCTTAATTATATAAAGTTCCCAAAATATTGAATGTCTTCCAAAAAAATTATCACTTAATCAACAAATCATTATTCAATGCAAAGGATATCCAATGGATAAAACTCAATTTCCACAAATAAAATTATTCTTATTTCATTAACTCATTTTGTAACACCCGAGACTTTTATGAGAAATATTTTGTTTTTATGTTATATACATCATCAAAAGAATATTTCACTACACACAACACAAGCTTGGTTTTCTTTACACGAAATCGTGACCTTCCTTGATAGCTTGCGTTGTACGCAATACCGAGTTTCACTAAACAACGATATGCTATTAAAATATTATTAAAACTAGCCGTTATGAATAGTAATATCCACTTTTTTAAATTTTATTTTTCAAAATGGACTTCATTTTTGGATTATTAATATCTAAATTATCCTAGGGTGAAATTTTGGTATTTTCTGAAAACTTTCAATTTTTGATGAATAGTGAAAACACTAGGTTACTATTTAAAAACTGACTTTTTATTTAAATAATTATTTATTTTATTTAAATTTATTTTATGTGAATATTGATACATAATACCTATATAAGTTTAATGTAATTCATTGGATTCATTTTATAATAATTTTAGACATATAAAAATTTTATTGAACTTTTCACCGTCTTTTACCCACCTCCTAGGAGAATTTGAAAATTTACATAAAACTTAATTTTACCGCTTCTGTGAGTGGAATTTTGAAAATATGAGAGACACAAATAATATCAAGGAGTAAAATTTGGTTCAATAAGATAAAAATATTTTTTTGTGAATAGTAACTTTTTACTTTTTTTACCACAGTTAAAAGTAAATAGGGTAATTAAGGGTAAAAATGATATTATTATTACCCTAACACATATCTTGATTATATTTGATAACTCTAATTCGACCAAAAACAACCTTATGAATATAATATGACCATTTAGGTCCACTTAGATTTGATTAGGACATTTATTATTAATTTATTTAAAGAAGGGTTAAAATAGTTAAAATCAAAGTTTCATAACTAAATAATTTTCAATATAGGGTTATACATAAGATAAATTCTACTATAAATATTTATTAGAAATATAAAAATATTTCTTACATAATGATAGTTTATTTATAATTTTTAGACATTAAATAATTTAATTCATTTATGAGACAATGATGATACAGTAATTACCTTATTAATGAAATATTAACATAATTGATGTTATAAATACCCAAATAAATGTAACATTAGTCATTTTATGAATTACACTAATTTTATAGGTTAATATAACATGTTATTATTTATTTAATTAAAAAATTTCTAACTAATCATGCTGTTATGATTTTCACAAAAATCAATTACCAAATAGTGTCAAAATTGACATAAAATAGTTTTTAAAACAAATATTATATTATTAATTGTTATTTTATTCCTAAAAATTTAATGTTCGTCCAAATGAATTAGAAAATGTTATATATATTAATAATAAACAACTTGGGGTTCGTTTGGCTTGTTATATTAAGTTTATTAACCATATAGTGTAAGAAAACAAGAAGACACGGTAAAAGTTAAATTATTTAACTTAGAGTTAAATCTAAATGATAAGGTTAAAATATTAATCTAAACTTGTATAAAATATATTGGATGAGATTATTTCGACCCATACTCACCTTAGCTTCTAAATAAATTGATTTTGAGCCATTAAAAACCGAATATGACTTTATAATAGAATAATATTTTATGTTTTTCCTAAGGTACCCCTCTCCTCCCTTATAAAAGGGCACAACCTCCCTCTCCTCCTCACACCACATTTAGCCTTCAATCTCGGCCAACCCCTTACAATTTCTCTTCTCCAATTCCCTATAAACATCCTAGAGGTCCTGGTCTTCTTCAAAGACCATCTTTAGTGCCCTAAGATAAGGTTAAGAAGTGGTGCTTCAAAGAAGAGGTAATGTCTGTTACCGATTCTTTCAACTTTATTTCTTCTTTTACTTCTTCTTCTTTAGTTTTTTCATTATGAAGTAATAACATCAGTATCACTAATATACTGATATGTTATTATAAATATGAAACAACCCTATTCCACCTTCTATTTATCCTACGTAAAACAAAATCATTGCGCGTGTGTACGTACGGAATACCGTCTCCACGCTATGGTGTAATATGTTTTCCACCACCACCATACTAGGATAGGTATAATGGTTTGAATAATAACTATATATGATTATTGTAAAGTTATATTATTTCATAAATAGTATACATACACTTAAATACAATTCCACGATCATGGGAACGATATCATCCCCCGTGCGTACGTACGGCCTACCGTCTCCACGATGTGATGCGACTCGTTCTACATGATCATCATTGCATAATGATTATATAAATGAATTCAATTAATAAATATGATATATATTACCCTAATACCATTCTGGAAAGGAGGTATCTATAACCAAAAATAAGAATAAGAATTTATTTGTCAAAACATGCATAAGAACATAAAGCAATGAACACCCGAATAACAAGTAGAAATGAAATATTACTAATAAGAAGATAAGAATATGACCATATATGATATAATAATAGTGATTACGATTCTGAAATAAGTCAATAACAATATTTAAATCATTATACAGGAGGTTCGGACACGTGCGAAGCAAATCGGACCTAAGGTAAGGGAAAATCTCACAATCTCATTTTTATCCCAGATTGTTTATACTTCAGAATTTACTGGGGAATATTTATCATCCACATCCATGTTTAATCAATATGTAATATTATTTCTATCCTCCAAAAAAAAATTAAATCCAATTTTACCCTTCGATGAGTTTTTAGTAAATGTTATGAAATGAATCTTTTCATGTTTTCCGTACGTGGTACTTTTTGACTTTTCCAGCCAAAGTACGAGAAGAATACCTTTTTTTAACTTTTACGACAGGAATGGATTTTTATGATTTCATAGAACATTATTTCCATAAATCTTCCTTTACAATTTTTCAAGTTTATTTTTAATCAGCTTATTTTAGTTTAAAAATTGTATGACATGTTTCGAAAGGAAAAATGTTTTTGAAGTAGAAAGGATATTTTCCTCAAGAATGGAGTTCAAGTGTTTTATCAAAATTATTTTCCATCTAAGATAAAATAGGGTTCTGTTTATATCCATATTTTTACATTGATTTTATTGTTATATGATGGCATTAATTTTATGATATCCTTTTATCTTATACGGATTATGTTATGACGGCATGATGTTTAAGAATCCCATTTTAATTGCATGGGTTATGCTATAATGTATGATTTATGATTTTGTGGCACACATAAGAATGGTATCATTATTAGATGGGTGAGACATATATATCCCTCCAATGCATTGGGTAAAGATTTATATCTCCTGAGATAGACATGGCTGGAATGACAGGTTAAACTGGTTTAGTGAAACAGGACTGAAACGAGGAGTGAACTCGGTTCAGAAACGGACATTGTCCGCTAAGATTGTCTTGGCAATGAGTCTTGACTACTAAGAAATGATTCTCTATGATTATTTGTGTATGCCACAAATATTCATGTTTTAAGTTATGGTTATTGGGATTACATTTCACTCTTATGATTTATCCCATGGTATGAAATTATGATCTCTTTTGCAGGTTAAGATTTCCAAATAGTTATGTTATTATGAATATGATGTAATTGATATTTCTTTTGTTTACCCTTACTGAGAACTTGAGCTCACCCTTTTGTATATTTTCTTTTCCCCAGGTCAGGAAGAAGGATATTAAGTAAGATATGCCAAAAGGGAATCAAGATATGATAAAATAAAAGGGAGACAGTGTAGATGATTTATGAACAACTTTTTTATGTTTACCAGTTTCTAAAGACACTATACCAATACGGTCCTTTAATGGTTTTGTTATATGTTTTAATAAATGTGCTTCAATTCTGAAGTAATAATAATGTATGTAAATTATGGGTCATTATAGTTGGTATCAGAGGAAAGGTATAGTCATCCTTTGGAAACTAGGATTTGAAAGCCATAGTAAGAACCCTAAGGATAAGCCTAAGAATAGAAGACAATATTAGTGTTTTAAAAATGGCCATGAACAACCTATGATAAGACCTTAAGTGTGAAATTTTATTCTTGATTATGTGGTTTTCCTATTATAATTAGTGTTGCTCGCACTATTCTTCTTGGTTTTAGTCAATGGCTGGAACCCGAAGGAATAGTGTTAATGCGGAATGCGATGGGCAATGCAATGATTTTCCCCCTAAGAAACAAAACGTTATGAGAGCTAGAATGAAAAATCTTGTAGACATGCTCACACAACATTCTCAAGATATGAATCATGCAGGACTTCCAAACGAGCAAAAGAAAGAGCAACATTCTGTTGCATCCTTCATGAGGTAGCGTCCACCCTCATTCAGCGGGTCTACTAATCCATTAGTGGCTGAACAATGAATCAGTACCACTAAAAATATATTTTCAGTTCTTCAATGTTCTGACCATGATAAATTCATCTTAATAGTATATCTTTTGGAAGGTGAAGCTGATAAATGGTGGAATCTTATCAAGAATACGAGGCCAAGAGATGAAATTTAGTCCATGGATTGGGATGACTTCATGAAATTTTTTTTCAATAAGTACTTCCCTCGTATTCTTCGAACAAAGATGGAGAAGGAGTTTATTGAACTAAAGTAAAAGGATGATGAAACTATTCGTACCTACGAAGCAAATTTTACAAGACTTTCATGGTATTCTTCTGGTATTATTATCCAACCTAATAGTAAGATTGATCGATTCTTTAGTGGATTAAAACCAAGTCTTCAAAGGGCGTTATCCATAGAGGAATTCAACATCTATGAGGAAATCATTCGATGTTCTCTCAAAGTTTATATGGATATTAGAGTAACCCATTAGTCATATGTGTTTGATAAGAAGAGGAAAATGGAATTAAAAAGAAAATCTAAAGAGCACATTGAAAAGAAGATGAGTTTTCCCTTATGCTCAATGTGTGGGAAGAAACATGGAGGGAGTTGTCTTAAAGGGACATGTAAATGTTTCAAATGTGTAAAGGAAGGTCATCAGGCATTTGAATGCCGCAATGATGGGAAGAATCTGTCTAGTGATGCGAACAAAGAAAAGGCTACATAGAGTGCACCTTCTACACTTCAATGTTACAAGTTCAAGGAAAGGGGGCATTATGATAATCAATTCCTTAATCCAAGGGTTGTTGATGATGATCGACGTCAACAAACACTTAATGCTAAATACAAAGGAAATTCGTGTGAAATTTCTAGCAGCGATGTGGAGTACGATAACGAAGTGGTGAAAGGTACACTTACCATCCACTCTAAAGTAGCAAATGTTTTATTTTATTCTGGATCCACCCACTCTTTTATTTCTGAAGAATTTTCTAAGGGTATCACCATATTACCTCAACAATTAGATGTTGAGTTAGCTGTGACAACCCCTAATGGAACAACAGTCACATCAAAAGTTTATAATTCTTCTCTGATTGAATTTTGTGGGAAGGTGCTTCCTGTAAATCTTGTGATACTTCTTATAGTGGAATTTGATGTGATTCTTGGCATGGATTGGCTTTCTTTATATGGAGCTCATATCAATTTCCAAATAAGGGAAGTCATGTTTCATATTCCAGATCAATATATGATCGTCTATCGATGCAATGATGAACATAACCTTCTGGTGGAAATTTCTTCCATCTTATGGGTCTTGATTTCACTAAATGAAGATTATTTATCTCAAATGGTTGGTGAGATACTCACAATTAAGAATATGCCCATTGTATGGGAGTTTGATGATGTCTTTCAGGAGGAATTTTCGGTTCTTCCACCAAATCGTGAAGTTCAGTTTTCAATAGAACTCATACTGGGTGCTTTGCCTATTTCAAAGACACCTTATAGAATGGCCCGAATTATGTTGTAGGAATTGAATAAGTAACTCAAAGATAATATTGATAAGGGATTCATACGCCCTAGTGCGTTAGCTTGGGGATCACCTATTCTGTTAAGAAGAAATATGGATCAATGAGACCCTACATTCATTATCGAGAACTTAACAAGATCACTATCAAGAACAAATATCCTCTCCCATGCATTGATGACTTATTTGACCAACTACGCGGAGCTCAATACTTTTCCAAGATTGATCTTCATTTAGGGTATCATCAATTAAGGGTAAAAAGGGAGGATATACCAAATATGGATTTCCATACAAGGTATGGACACTATGAATTTATAGTGAGGCCAATTGGTCTTACTAATACCCATGCTATCTTCATGGATATGATGAATAGAGTATTTAGAGACTATCTTGATCAGTTTGTGGTAGTCTTTATAGACGATATTCTTGTCTATTCAAAGAGTAAGGAAGAACATGAAGATCACTTGAGAATTGTATTGGAGACCCTGAGAAATGATAAGATTTACGCCAAATTTACCAAGTGTGAATTTTGGCATCAAAAAGTTGAATTTTTGGGTCACATAATCTCAAAAGAGGGGATATCTATGGATCCGGCAGAAATAGAGGTTATTGAAAGATGGTTGAGACCAAAAACAGTAACTGAGATCTGACATTTTCTTGGTTTGGTTGGATATTATTGACGTTTTTTGAAGGATTTTTCATGATTATCCAATCCACTCACCAGGTTGACTCGAAAAGGAGTTAAGTTCGTGTGGATGGAGGAATGTGAAGAGAATTTCAAGGAGTTGAAAAGAAGGATATCCAGTGCACCTATGCTCACACTGCCTTGTAGTGGAGAAAGTTTTGTGATATACAGTGATGCATCCAAGAAGGGGCAGGGTGTGTTCTCGTGAAAAATGATATGGTGATAGCTTATGCCTCACAAAAGTTGAAAATCCATGAGAAAAATTACCCAAATCATGATTTGGAGTTAGCTTCGGTAATCTTTGCATTAAAGATTTGGAGGCATTACCACCCTGGGAAAGCAAACAAGGTGGAAGATGCATTAAGTCGACAAGACCATGCTAGCTTATCAATGATGAGGATCACAAAAGATCCAATATTTATGGATTTACAAAGGATAGATCTTGGAATTATAATGGAAGGGAAAAAATCGTATCTTTCTCAAATAAATGTTCAACTATCTATACATGTGAATATTAAATAGGCACAGAAAGAAGATGTAGAGTTACAAAAGAAGGTGACAAAATGTTCTTGAATTCAACCTTGATTGTGATGGGATAATAAAGTTCAAGAATCAGTTTTGGTTTCCTCCCATCCCAGAATTAAAGAAGGAGCTGCTGGATGAGGCTCATAGTTCTTCATTCTTTATTCATCCTGGAAGCACGAAGATGTATAGTGACCAAAAAGAGTACTTATAGTGGGATGAAATGAAAATAGATGTTGCTGAATATGTCTCTCAATGCTAGGTTTGTCAGCAAGTTAATGCTGAGAGACAGAAGTCTAAGGAGATGTTATAACCATTACCCATACCCGAATAGAAATGGGAAAACATCACTATGGACTTTGTCATCAGACTTCCTAAAACATCCAAATGTAATAATGCTATCTGGGTTATAGTTGATCATCTTACAAAGTCGGCACACTTCATTGCTATTAGATAGGATTTCACTCTGGATCATCATTCTAGGATATATGTGAAGGAAGTGGTAAGATTTAATGGAGTACCACTTTCCATTATATCTGATCGGGATCTGAGGTTTACCTCAAAGTTCTGGAGAAGTCTTCAGCATAATCTGGATACAGAGTTGAGTTTCAGCACTGCTTACCATCCTTAGACAGACGGTCAGTCTGAGAGAACAATTCAAACTCTATATGATATGTCAAGAGCTTGCTCTATGGATTTCAAAGGTGGTTGGGATCAACACCTACCTTTGGTGGAATTTTCTTATAATAATAGCTTTCATTCTAGTATTTAGATTGCTCCTTATGAAGATCTCTATGGAAAGAAATGCATGACTCCAACTTGCAGGGATAAAGTTGGGGAAAGAATGATATTAAGACCTGATCTTGTTGACGAGATGGCAGAAAAGGTCAGATCTATTCAAAAACACATAAGAGCAGCTCAGAGTTGACAAAAAGTTATGCCGACAACCGAAGAAAAGACCTTGAGTTTGAAGTGGGATATAAAGTGTTCTTACGAATATCTCCATGGAAGAGAGTAATGAGATTTGGGAAGAAGGGAAAGTTGAGCCCCAGGTATATCGGTCCTTTCGAAATACTAGATCATGTTGGGAAGGTAGCTTACCGATTGGAGCTTCCACCAAATCTCTCTCAAGTTCACGATGTGTTCCATGTATCTCTCCTGAGAAAGTACATACCTGATCCTTCACATGTACTCAGCTCAAGAATTGTACATCTTGAGTAAGATATTTCTTATGAAGAACAACCGATAGAGATTCTGGATCGTAGCGAAAAAGTCCTACAGAACAAGACCACTCGCTTGGAGAAAGTTTTATGGAGGAACCACCAATTAGAATAAGCTACATGGGAGCTTGAGGATATGATGAGGGAGCGGTATCCTAATCTGTTTGTTACAAAGTGAAGAATTTCGATGGAAAATTCATTTTAAGGGGGGTAGAATGTAACACCCGAGACTTTTATGAGAAATATTTTGTTTTTATGTTATATACATCATCAAAGGAATCTTTCACTACACACAACACTATATTGGATTTCTTTACACGCAATTTCAACCTTCCTTAATATCTTGCGTTGTACGCAATACCGAGTTTCATAAAACAGCGATATGATATTAAAATATTATTAAAACTAGCCATCATGAATAGTAATACCCACTTTTTGAAATTTTATTTTTCAAAATGGACTTCATTTTTGGATTCATAATATCAAAATTTGCCTAGGGTGACATTTTGGTATTTTTCTGAAAACATTCATTTTTTGATGAATAGTGAAAACACTAGGTTACTATTTAAAAATTGAGTTTTTATTTATATAATTATAAATTTTATTTAATTTTATTTTATGTGAAGATTGATACATAATAACTATATAAGTTCAATGTAATTCATTGGAGTCATTTTATAATAATATTAGACATATAAAAATTTTATTGAACTTTCACCTTCTTTTACCCACCTCCTAGGAGAATTGTAAATTTACATAAAACTTAATTTTACTGCTTCTGTGAGTGAAATTTAGAAAATCTAAGACATATGGTTAATATCTAGGAGTAAAATGTGGTTCAATAAGATAAAAATAATTTTTGGTGAATAGTAACTTTTTACTTTTTTACCACAGTTAAAAGTAAATAGGGTAATTAAGGGTAAAAATGGAATTATTATTACCCTAACACATGTCCTAATTCTATTGGATAAGTTTAATTCTACCAAAAACAACCTTAGGAATAAAATATGACCATTTAGGTCCTCTTGGATTAGATTAGGACATTTATTATTAATTTATTTAAAGAAGGGTTAAAATAGTTAAAATCAAAGATTAATAACTAAATCAATTTTAATATAGGGTTATACATAAGATAAATTCGACTATAAATATTCATTATAAATATAAAAAGATTTCCTACATAATGATATTTTATTTATAATTTTTATAAATTAAATAATTTAATTTATTTATGACGTAATGATGATGTAGTAATTACCTTATTAATGAAATATTAACGTAATTGATGTTATAAATTCTCAAGTAAATGTAATTTTAGACTTTTTATGAATTCCACTAATTTTATAGTTTAATATGACAAGTTAGTATTGATTTAATTAACATTTTTCGAACTAATCATGCTGTTATAATTTTCACAAAAATCAATTACCAAATAGTGTCAAAATTGACATAAAATAGTTTTTAAATCAAATATATTATTAATTGTTATTTTATTCATAAAAATCCAAGGCTAGGCCAAATAACTTAGATAAGGTTATATATATTAATAATAAACAACTTGGGGTTATTTTTTCTTTTTATAGTAAGTTTATTAACCATATAGTGTAAGAAAAAAATAATACACGGTAAAAGTTAAATTATTTAACTTAGAGTTAAATCTAAATGATAAGGTTAAAATCATAACCTAAACTTGTCTAAAATATATTTGATGAGATTATTTAGACCCATCCCCACATTATATTCTAAATAAATCAATTTTAAGCTATTAAAAACCGAATATGACTTTATAATAAAATAATATTTTAAGTTTTTCCTAAGGTACCCCTCTCCTCCCTTATAAAAGGGAACCTCCTCCCTCTCCTCCTCACACCACTTTCAGCATTAAATCTTGGCCAAACCCTGCATATTTCTCTTCTCCACTTCCCTAGAAACATCCTAGAGGTCTCGGTATTTTTCAAAGACCATCATTAGTGCCCTAAGGGAAGGTTAAGAAGGGGTGATTCAAAGAAGAGGTAATGTCCGTTACCGATTCTTTCAACTTTATATCTTCTTATACTTATTCTTATTTAGATGTTTAATTATGAAGTAATAACATCAGTATAACTCATATACTGATATTTTATTATAAACATGAAACAACCCTATTTCACCTTCTATCCATCCTACGGAAAACGAAATCATCGTGCGTGCGTACGTACGGAATACCGTCTCCACGCCGTGGTGTAATCTGTTTTCCACCACCACCATACTTGGATTGGTATAATGGTGTAAAGAATAACTATATATGATTATTTTAAATTTATATTAATTATGAAATAGTATACATACAATTCAATACAATTCCATGATCATGGTAATGATATCATCGCTCGTGCGTATGTACGGCCTACCGTCTCCACGATGTGATGCGACTCGTTTTACATGATCTTCATTGCATAATGATTATATAAATTAATTGAATAAATAAATATGATATATATTAAACTAATACCATTCTTTAAATTAGGTATCTATAACCTAAAAGAAGAATAATAATTTATTTGAAAAACCAGGCATAATAACATAAAGCAATGAACACCCGAATTATAAGTAGCAATGAAATATTACTAATAAGAAGATAAGAATATGACCATATATGATATCATAACAGTGAGTAAGATTCTGTAATAAGTCAATAACATTATTTAAATCATTATACAGGAGGTTCGGACATGTGTGAAGCAAATCGGACCTAAGTTAAGGTAAAATCTCACAATCTCATTTTTATCCGAGATTGTTTATACTTCAGAATTTACTGGGGAATATTTATCATCCACATCCTTGTTTCCTCAATATGTAATATTATTTCTAACCTCCGACAATTTTTTATATCCAATTTCACCCTTCGAAGAGTTTTTAGTAAAAGATATGAAAGGAATGTTTTTTTGTTTTCCGTACGAGGTACTTATTGACTTTTCCTGCCAAAGTACAAGAAAAATGTCTTTTTTAACTTATACAACAGGAATGGATTTTTATGATTTCATAGAACATTATTTCCATATTGCTTCCTTTAAAAGTTTTCAATTTTATTTTTAATCAACTTATTTTAGTTTAAAAAGTGTATGACATGTTAAGAAAGGAAAAATGTTTTTTAAGTAGGAAGGATATTTTCTTCAAGAATGGAGTTCAAGTGTATTATCAAAATTATTTTCCATCTAAGATAAAATAGGGTTCTATTTATACCCATATTTTTAAATTTATTTGATTGTTTTATGATGGAATTAATTTTATGCTGTCCTTTTACCTTATATGGATTATGTTATGATGGCATGATGTTTAAGAATCCCATTTTTATTGCATGGGTTATGCTATGATGTATGATTTATGATTTTGTGGCACACATAAGAATGGTATCATTATGAGATGGGTGGGACCTATATCTCCCTCCAATGTATTGGGTAAATATTTATATCTCATGTGATAGACATGGCTGGAACGATAGGTTAAACCGGTTCAGTGAAACAGGACTGAAACGAGGAGTGAACTCGGTTCAAAAATAGAATTTTTCCGCTAAGATAGTCTTGACATTGAGTCTTGACTACTATGAAATGATTCACTATGATTATGTGTGTATTCCACAAAGTTTGATGTTTTAAGTTATGATTATTGGGATTACATTTCACTCTTATGATTTATCCCATGTTAGGAAATTATGATCTCTTTTTCAGGTTAAGACTTCCACACTGTTATGTTATTATGAATATGATGTGATTGATATTTCTTTTGTTTACCCTTACTGAGCATTTGAGCTCACCCTTTTGTATGTTTTCTTTTCCCCGGGTTAGGAAGAACTATATTAAGTATGATATGGAAAAAGGGACACTAGATATGATAAAATAAAAGGGAGACAGTGTAGATGATTTATGAACCCCTTGTTTATGTTTCCCAGTTTCTAAATACACTATACCTATACGGTCCTTTCATGGTTTTGTTATATGTTGTAATAAGTGTGCTTCAATTCTGAAGTAATAATAATTTATGGAAAGTATGGGTCATTATAAATTTAACTAAAAATAAATGGTTACACTAATCAGTGACTTCATGTAGGCCAGTGTTTTGTTTTAATGCCAATCTCAATTCATTTGTGGGTTTGATTCTTGTGGACTTGTCTGATGTGATGGCTCGTCACACGGTCTTCAGTTTGTACCTTTTCAAAATCTATATAATTATTATAATATTTTTAAAATATTATGGACATAAAAATTAACCATAACATGTTTTAACCTCAATGGTTGGCTCATACCTTTCATTTTTCATCACAAAAAGTAATAAACCACAATACCCTCAAATGTGAATGTCTATAAAGATACCATTAGTCACCATAAAATTTCATAACATAAACCTCAAAAGGGATTGTTAGACATTAAACTTATAATCAAAATTAAAATTATAAACCCATGATGATATCTCTAACTCTTAAGAAATAAACCTTATCTCTAATGTTGTCTAATCAATCCTTTGATACCAAATATAAGGACCCAGCCTTAAACATATCTTATCTGGTTTTTTTGAACTTGAATTCACATTATAAGTAAATTTTATTTTAGATCTTTGGAGAATTTGGACAGGAAACACTTACATATTACACCAGTACATTACAAGTTGAAACTTATACTAAGTATCTGGTTGTTCACTAAAGGAAACCCTTTTAAGATAAAAAATGATTTATTTTCATGGAACATCTTCAATACATTCATCAAGGAAACTTGTTGGTCCTTAACAAATTTAATTCCTATAAAAAACATTACAAAACATGGTATGAGAAGAAAACATCAGTATGGGAAATAAAGGATGTAAATTGTTAGTCCAGTTAAAACATGATAACCCATTAAAAATATTTTCTAAAAAACTTATTAGAAATCAGGTAAAATTAGGTGGGATCTATGTGACATCATTACCATGCCACTCTTACAATAACCCTTACAAATGGAATAACCATACAGTTGACTTCCACCGCTATAATACCCAATGTATTAGAGATCTATAATGGGGATTACCATTCGTATAATCTATATCAGGCCCAAACATTAAATTTCCATGTACCAAAACATATAATATTTCAATTATCAACACTTCATTAAAAAAATTTCATTTTCATTAAAAATATAACCAATCCATTTTCAGTAACAAACAATTTAAAATAGTTATAAAATAGAATTTTTAATCAAAGTGTCTCATAACACTTTGAAACATTTATAAGAATATTCAATAATTAAAATTTAAAAACATTAATTTCCATTTAAATAAATACATATAATCACTTTCAAAACATGGAAATGAATTACAACTATTTATAAGAATAAATCCTTAAAACAGTTAAAATAAAGTTTTAGTTGAAGAGTCTCATACCACTTTGAACATTTAAATTATAAGCCACATGAAAGTATACCATTTTACAAAAAATTATATAACCTGAGTATAGATAATATATGGATACAAAAGTTCAAAGGGTGTATATATACACTTTATGGAATAATAATTGTTCATATCATCAAGAAACGCCTCAATGAATGGAGATGGATTCAAAATACCTTACCTTATGTCTTACTCGTCATGCTCAATCATTATCTTCCCCTTCTTCGTTTGATCACCATTCTGGAAAACCTGAACACCTATAAGGAGGGTTATATTCATAATCTAGGGAATAAAGAATGTGGGAGGGATTATATAATGGTTTTTGGGTAGATCTAGGCCAAAAGAAGTGGTTTTGGAAATGTGAGTAATATAAAGGAATGTGTGAATTTTTATAGGAGAGTGGAGGGGAACTCTGGGAATTCTTAAAAGTATTAAATTTATATAAATTCATCTTAAATCCAAAATTTTCCCAAACTAATTTATTTTTAATATATGATGTTTTTTGTTCGAATAATATGCATCCAATTTAAATTGGTCAAGTTTTTGAATATTTTTTTATCCTAATATTTTTTGTTTTAACTCATTTTAACTCATAACTATTTATCAACTAATTTACAATTTGAGGGTTAAAATAATTACCAAATAATAAAATATTATATTTTCAGAGATTTTATATCATTTAATCAAATATTTAAATTTTTAAATATGAATTATTTCAATTGTAAAACTACCCATTACATGATTTTTTTTAAAACATTACAACTTGATTTCTTAACAAAACTACATTAAATAAATGCTAACATTTCATAGTCATCAATAAAATTGTTGTATGGAATCAAATATTTTAAATTATATTTAGTTTAATATTATAAATATCATTTATTTGATTCAATCATTAATAAATCTATTACTGCAGCATCATTGTGTCATAATTATATTTAATTATTTAATTTATAAATATTATAAATAAATTAACAGGATTTAGGTAATATTTTTATATTTTTGTGGACTACTCATAGTCATATATATCACTTACCAAACCGAATATTAAAATTGTTTTAGTAATAAGAGACAAATTTATGACATATTTTGCTTCACATTAAATTAAATGCTAAAAATGTCATAATCACACCCAAGTGGCTTCCAAAGGTCAAAATTGTTTCCAATGTATGGTCATGGTATATAATAACTCATATAATAATATTATGAAATGTTTTAGGGTATTTTTACAATATTATGATATTAGTTTTAAATTTAATTACCATATTTACCTTTAAACTTGGTAAATAAAATACTAAAGTTATTATTCATTAAAAATTATTTTGATCCTATTGGACCACATTTTTTATACTATGTACAACCATGTATGTTTGTTTTTTTTAAATTTAATTCATTGAAGTGGGTAAATTAGGTTTAACTCTAATCCCATTGAGAGATCGAGAAAATAGGTTTTTAAGTAAAACGTTCATTTTTTTATTTTTCTTCTCTTCTCTCTATCCACCAAATGTATCTTTTTCCCTTGATAATGAGATGTTGACCTAAGGACTGGTTTGGGGTTGGCTATATTGTTCTTGAATACTTTATTAATGATTGTTTTAAGTTTTTTATTTATATGAGTGGTATACATGGGTATGATTATTTTCCCCCATGACATGAAACTCAAATATTTTTTTATTTATTTTTTTATTTGTTTTCCCCCTATTTATTTTATTAGTTATTTAGAAAATGGTGTTGAGATAATAGATGGATGAATTGACATATGTTTGAGCTAGTTCCTAGAAGATGTAATACAATTGACTGAGGTGTTCCATCAACCATGATTACAAGATGTGGACAGAGTTAGATTTCTTAAGGAATTGAAGGTTTCACAATTTCAAAATAAATGGATTTTAAGCAATCATGATATTTATTGAATGGATTATCAAAAAAAATTAGAATCATAAAATATAATAATGTGGGAAACAAAACCAAACTAAGGACCAAGATTATTATTTCTTAACTCATTATGTTTAATATTTTATTTTACTATAAGTTTAAATTTTCATTTTTCAAGTATTTTTATTTTTTTAGAAAATAAACAATACTCAGATTTATCATCGTTTTCATAAAATAATCAATACAAATAAAGTAGTTTATGGGAATTAGATTAAATGTGTAGACAAATTAAGAAAATCTTCAAGTGAGAGGACCCTAGTCGAACTCTGTACTACATTGGGAAAAGTAAATTTTATTTTTGTATACCCAATGATAGGCATGTGTAAAAAATAATTATATAAAAGGATAATTTGGGTGTTTGTAGACATAACCATAACACACATATTTTTTTACAAATTATTGTTATAAAAGTTCATTTATTTAATGAAGCTATCATATTTAGAGTACAATTCATATCAGTTCATCTTTAACTCATCCAGGAAATTCTTTAGTTTTCATACCTTATTATAATCATTATCTAATATAAAACATTTAGGTCCCTAAACAAAAACTTTTTTCTGAAGATATTTTTTTCAAAAAAAAGATTTCACATTCGTAAGATAAACATTATAACCCATGTGTTCTAATATAGCTAAAAATAGTCAGATGGTTTCAATTATTAGAATGAGTGAAAATTCTCATTAAAATTCACAAATTCAATATATGAATACCCCTTACAGACTCTTCATGGGTTAAACTATAAAATATATCATTTTTTTATATTTTAATACTAAATATCCATTAAATTACAATTACATTCTTTATATTCAAACAAAGAACAAGATATCATGTGATATTTTCCCAATAAGATCTAACTCATCATTAAATCCATCAATAAACCCCACATTCTCAATAAATTTTAAATATTGGTGAGTTTAAACTTATGAGATAACTGTCTTTTAGTTTTCTATACGTAGCATTCTTCTCATCTAAACAACAACATCTTATCTTCTGTTGATACAATCTGATTTAATTTTTTTTGTAACATATGAATCATTAATTTTTGTTGACTAATATTACACTCACAATCTCTAAATTAGTTAGAATATGCATCAACCATGTTAGGATCAGTTCTACATTCCACTTCTCAATTTTTAAATTTAACTACTTTTCATCTATTATTTCCTTAAACTCGCCATTACATATCCCTTTTGAGTCATATATATATTTATGCAATTTTATATCTTAAGATTCATGAACCCCTCCCATAAAATATAAAATTACAAAGGGATAGGGGGAATTACCCCAGAGTCCCGCCTCCAGTTGGCCTCGAGTTCGTGACTAGCACCTTGAGTCTACAAATCTCATGTTTGGGAGGCATTGCCCTCTATAATATAAATTGGATCATGATATAAGATGAATCATCCATAATAATAACCATGAAATAATATAAAATAAATCCAAAACCGTCTCAAAATGGATTTATAAATAAAAAATATATTAATAGAAGTCTCCAGAGTAAATAACCAACATGAAAGATGATTCTATGAAAAAACATAAATCTATATGTCAAAGCTAGTAATCTCTATTATGGTCCGTGTAATCCTCCTAAAATCATTGAAACATTTTATATATGTTGGTTGATCATATAGGTATGCTCTGTAAGAAAACCAATGTCTATCATGAATATGTGAAAAGATCATCTTAATGCACCCATGTGGAAATAAAATAGCCAACAGCACCAAACAGTTCAATTATCCATACCAACCTCACCATTTCATGCTCACCAAAAAATGAAAGTTAAGTAATATAATATAACAAGAATCTCATCGATAAAGGTTACACCACAAATATTTCATTTGGGTGTACTTATCTCGCACCCCAATGTCATATGTCCTATCACTCCCATCACTTTTGTGTGCAACACCACCCCATAAGCATGGTCACATCATATCATGCCCATAGAAACCTGGGCCACCGCCCCACAAGCATCATCAAATCATATATCGACCACTTAAACTTTGGCCATCACATCTTAATAACATTTATGACAATAGTAGTGGGGGTATCATGAACATGTAGGAAGTCAACCATGTTCCTTACTCCTCCCATACACAACCACCTACCATAGATTCCCCATAAAAATAGTCATATCACATCTCACCAGCAAACACCTAAGCCCATACCCTAAAAGCATAGTCACATCACTCCTAAAACAACTGTACTATCACAAAATCCATTGAATGAACTAAAAAACATCTATACATCATAGAATGTTCAATACCAATGTCCCTTGGAAGAGAGATGTATAATTATAGGTTACCCAACCATCTATCATCCTGACTAGATATTGGAAAAAACACCCCTCACATGACTTTGTGTTTGTTAGTATATAGTGCTTGATAGGGGTGGGGTGTTTTTTGAAATCAAAAGGAATTTAAAATATATACATATATCCACACAGAAGCCCATCCTATGGTTTTTAAACCAAATTATAACTTACTTGCAACATCGTCACTTTTTATGCCACCCCTAAATGTAGAAAACGACAACACAAGCCACAATCCACATTCCTATTATCCATCTATTTCCGATTTATGGTGATACCAAAAAAATCCAAAAAAATGAAATAGTTATAGAGAACAAGAAAATTACCCAATGACCACAACTTTCATTTGTGAATTAATAACTTATAATCACAACATCAGAAATAATAATATGGTTGTAAAAACATGTGACTCAAACCCCTTTAACCTTCATTTTAATTCATCCAATTATTTATCATTAATTAATCTAGAACAACCATATCCCATAGATAAACATCATAATATGCCTCCCGCATGATATACACTAGAGTGAAAATTGGGATTCCCTACCTAAAATAATCTTTCCAACTCATTGTGTGCTAAATGATGAAGTTAAAATTTCAATAAACCAAAACTGCACCATGAGATACCACAAATCAACCATCATTTCACCCAATGATCATAAAAACACATACCTAACAGACAACAAAACAAAAAAAAAATCAACACTGAAAAAAAGTTATGAATAAAAAATTCAAAGAGATGATAGTGAGAGTATAACTTGCCACATATCAATGATGGGAATCTAGGAATCAACCCTCAATGAAAGGAATACCTAATTATTGAAGAAGGTAACACTTGATCTCCTAGAATGATAGATGGGATCAACAACCATTGGGTTTGAGGAATAAACCTAATCATTGAACCCTTTAAATATATTACACATAATACATTTACATGGCATGTAAAACTGACATGTCATGTACATTTTAGAGAATTATGTTCTGTAGAAAAACCCGCCACATCAAAGGATATTCATGCCCACTTTTATTTTAGGATGTCAATCCAACTTACATGATATGTACCCTTTTCATGGGCTAACCCTTATCCAGGTAAAACTCATGAACCACTCGACTATATAATCTGTGAACCAACTTTACACATAATGTAGACAATTCACTACATGTATTTTCTACAGCAGCTCTATTGTATCTCCATCCTCCCTAAAAAAGTATCAGTACATCCCCCAAACACCTCCAATCATCAAATCTGGAAAATTAATATACCACGAATGCATGGACCATTAAATAATTTACCTATCAAATTATTATCACCATAGAAAATGAAAAACCAAACCTTGAAGGAAAGGGGTTTTAACAACCACCCCATGAGATACCAATCCAGGATATCATCATACATTATATTCTACCACTAGACTTACATACAAAACAAAGTTGAAAAAAAATAACTTGCACAACTTCATCACCACACAACCACATCACAACAACCATAAAATCTTACAACCACTACACAAAAATCTCATCCTACATGTTGGAAAAACCAAAAACTACTGCAGCCAATAAACTGCACCACCCAAATCACATGTATCATGGAAGTTTGACCTATATTTCAAGATATTATCTACTCTGGGAGATACTGATTCACCCACAAAGGATTAATTTCATCACAGTTAATATTTATCAATTAGGAATCCGGAAATACAATTTTCATGTGTCAATAAATTATCACATATCATGCATCAGACATCACAAAATGGGGAAAACAACTCATCTCATAAAAAAATGGCTCCAAACATCACAACAAATATGAAATAATAGAAAAGTAAAACCCAAAAAAACTCAGGATATGGGGAAATTCTATATCTCTCTCTCCAATGTACTGTCCTTTAGGCTAACATGCCTCCACAACATGTGAAAAAAGTGAATAGTCCATTCATGAAGTTCCTCCTTTTGGAGAACATCGATCTCTATTGGCCACTCCATAAATGATGTATCATCCTTGATATCAAAATATCCCTTGTAAATTACATGGGAATCATCGTGAAGATACTGATGAACTGAGAGACATATAAGTAATTGTGGATCCTCTCCATCCGTGGTGGAAATTTCAACTAATAATCCACCTATCCAACGCATACCAACACCTTAATGTTCCTTGAAACCCTGGGAGAAGTCTTACACCCTCTAACACACATCTTCATCCCACATTTGGGTGGCAACTTCAATAAAAAATTCCCCCATATTCAACCACCAATAGCCTCTTACTCTGATCGAAATATGGATTCTTCTGGTCCTATAATTATTATATCCTATAAAGAACAATTTTAACCTTATATATTGTGATATGAACCTCCTCGAGGCCATGAACTGTGGTCTCCCCAACAATTATTTAGCTCATCAGAGAATAACAATCCTATAATACAATGACTCAAACAGATCAATGAAAATGGACCAATAATAGTAATATCATTATACACACTTGAATAAAGTTATTTTCATACCTATGATCCACATAATTCTAAGATTCACACCGGAAACATATCCACAATCGTGAGGATGGTCTACTATGTATGCCCAAATTTTGAGGTTGGAAGGTAGTGTTGAGTTGTAACTACGTTACAAAATAATTTTCTAATCCTCTCCAGACTCTTGAGGTAAAATGTGTGTCCCGATATAATGTAATAGACCTCATAAATCCATGAAACCATACCACCTCATCCACATACCTCTTAGCCAAATCATCCATTGTACCTTATTCCTAGATCACAACGAAGTGGGATGACTTATTCAATTGAGCCGTGATCACCTATAAGAACCCAGCCTTAAACATATCTTATTAAACTATTTTTAACTTAAATTCACATTATAGGATCACTTTAGATTAGATTTTTTTATAATTTGGACAAGAAACTCTTACATAGTAAACTCGTACATTACATGAGGAAACTTATAATTAATATCCATTTTTTCCCAAAAGAATCCCTTTTAAAATAAAAAATGATTTCTTTTCCTGAAACATATTCAATAAATTCAGTAAGGAATCTTCTTTTCTCCATACCAATCTTAATACCTATAAAAAATTTAAAAATGGGATGATAAAAAAATATCAGTAAGGGCTATAAAGGAAGAAACACGTTCGTCTAGTGAAAACATGAAATCCCATTAATATATTTTCCTAAACACTTATTAAAAAATCATAGAAAATCATGTGGGTTCCTTCAAAGAACATTGCCATATCACTATTACAATCACCCATACAAATGGAATAACCATATGGTCGATATCCACCTCTAGAATACCCAATTCTTTCGAGATCTATAATGGGGATCACCCTTCGTATAAGCTATATCAATTTCACCCACCATTCATGAGGTATAATGGGGTTCAAGCCTTCATATAAACTATATCAGGCTAACCTATTAAATATCCATGTACCAAAACATACATGGTTTCAATTTTAAACATGTCAATCACAAAATTTGATTCTTATTCTTAATATGGCCAATAAATATTCAAAAACACTATTTGAATCTTTATAAAAATTATTTTTTAATCAAATTTTCCAATACCACTTCAAAACATTTAAAATAATATTCATGAATAAACAATTTAAAAAATTTATGTCCATATAAATAAATCCATAAAATAAATTTGAAAACATGGTATTTAATGTGATATATTTTTAAGAATAAATTTTTAAAACACTTAAAATAATTATTTTCTTAATGAGTACCTTACCACTTTTAACATCTAAATTACATGCCAAATGAAAGTAGAATATTTTACAAAAAATATATAACATGAGTATAGATAAAATATGAGTACAGAGATTCAAAGGAGATGTACATACACTTTATAAAATAATAAAGGTTCATATCATAATGAAATGTCTCAATGAATGGATATTGGGATGAAATCCCTTACCTTAATTCTGACTCGCCATCTACAATGTTTATCTTCCTCTTCTTCAAATGATCACCTTTCAAGAACACCATAAAACATATAATAAGGGTGTTATGACCAAAATATGTACCTACGAATGTGGGTAGAGATTCTACGAAGGGTTTTGGGAAGATCTTGTCCGAACTAGAAGGTCTTGGAAGTGAGTTTAATAGAGAGGATTTGGTGCCTTTTTATATGAGAGGGAAGGGAAATTCATGGAATTATAAAAAGCATTAAATTAATATAAATTCATTTTCTATCCCAAATGGTCCAAAACTAATTTATTTTAAATATATAGTGATTTTGGGTTGAATACTATTCATCTTATTTAAAAATTGTCATGCTTTGAATACTTTTTAATCCTTATATTTTTTTAGCCCCTTTTAACTCTAACTGATTATTCAAGTAATTTACACATTGGGGGTTAAAATAAATAACAATTAATGGAATATGACCAATGAATGAATCACTATTGAACTTTATATACTTATCTCATATTTTTTATTGAATACTATATTTTTATAAATTTTATATCTTTTATTTAAATATTTATATTTTAAAATATGAATTATGTCAATTTTTACACTATTCATTCCATGACTTTTTAAAAAATCCTAACTGATTGATTCAATAAAAAAACTACATTATCTGAATCCTAACATTACATAGACCTCCATAAAATTCTTGTAGGGTATCAAATATTTCAAATTATATATATTTTAATATTATAATGACATTTATTTGATTTATTCTTTAATAAATCTATTATAGCATTATCATTGTGTCATAAAAAAATTTAATTATTTAAATATTTAAAAATGTAAATAAATTTCAATGATTATGTAATATTTTTACATTTATATATATTATTCATATTCAAATATATCACTTACATACCCTCATATAAAAAAATTAATTAGGAAGTGAAAAATAAATTACATATTTTCCTTTACTTTAAATTAAATGTTATATATGTCATAATCACACCCAAGTGGCTTCCAAATGTAAAAATTTAGGACCAAGTATGGTAATTGTTGATAATTACACATAAAATTTGATTATTAGAAGATTTATGGTAATTTTATAATATTATAATATTAATTTTACCTTTAATTACCCTATTTAACTTTAACTATGGTAAATAAAATATTAATATTATTATTCAAAAATATTATTTTAATCTTAATAGACAAAATTTTATATACTATGTATACAATGGTATGTATATTTTTGAAAAATCAATTCACATATGTGGTTAAATTAGTTTTACACTAATCTAGTTGACGGATCGTAAAAATTAGGTTTTTAGTAAAATCGTCTAAAGATCACATAGATTTTATTTTCTTCTTAAAATCGGATTTGTTCTTATATTATGACTAAGAAATAAATAAGTTGAATTTTTAAAAAATTAAATTTAATATTGTTCATATATATTTCATTAATATAATTAAACAAGAGTAATTTTATTATTTTATAAAAACCATTATTCGAACATAAATTGTTTTTTATAAAACACATCCTTAATATTCAATTTATTTTTATTTTTATTTATAATTAATTTGATAAAAATGATTAAATATATAACTATTTGTAAACCCTATTTTCATAATTCAATTAATATTATTCATTAGCACCATTCTACATAATATTTTATTATAGAAACCTTTAAATAATTTTATTTAATTGTTCATTTAAACATGATGTGTTGTATCATGTACGCTATAGAACATAATATTTTTTTTCAAAGTCGAGATTTTATATTCTATACATTTTGGAAATTTCTTCCTAAAAATTTTAAATTTGTGTTCGGTAAATAAGGTATGACTTTTCAAAATAACTTTATTGCAACCCCACAATGGAAAAAGGATTAATAATACTTCAAAGTTAAAAGAAATAAAGGAATGTAAAATGGTAACCTAAGATAAAACATACTAGGATTCCATGTAGGAAAACATGGATATTTAATAATAAATAACCATACTGTTCTGATTGACAGTGATATAAAAAAATTTCTCGAAAAAGTTTACAATCACAAAGCTATAAATTTGTTATGGGTTAAACGGTCATTTACATCATAGTAGGAAAAGTAAACAGAATTTTTTTAAGATCATTTTCTTAGTATTGAAGAATTATTACAATTCCTTAACTAAAAAAATAAGTAAAAATACTTACATGAAAATTAAAGTTTCATCCATTAACGAATTTCCATCACAAATCATCTTTTTCTTCAAATAATGAGTATTCTGGATGAATCAACTTCAATAGAATCACATAATCCACAAAATATTAACTATCCATTTATCTAATATTAAAACACTAACCAAAACTAATATAGTTAGGATAAGAAAAAAATTAACAATTCGATGATGAAAAAATAATGTTAATCTCCGAAATTAAACTTTAATAACAAATGATAAACATAGACAATTCAACAAATAACTATAATTATAATTCCTCAAAAATATTATAACTAAGATCAAATCCAAAAAATAACAAGGATTTAATCAAATAATCTTTCCAAGATAAGCCCTAACATATACCTCAAGATAACATCAACCAAATTTAATATCTCATACCAAAAGTAATTAATAGAATTACATATTCTCCATGATAGGTTAATCATTTATAAATAACATAATTCCTTATAAATCCAAAAATGAAATCATATATTCTTCCAAAATATAATTCAACAACTAATACTCAATTAATATCACATAGTATTATATTTACATTAATCATATAAAGTTCCTAAAATATTGAATGTCTTCCAAAAAAATTTATCACTTAATCAAAAAATCATTTTTCAATTCCTATGATATTCATTGGATAAAATTTAAGTTCCCCAAATAAAGTAATTCTTATTTAATCAACTCCTTTAACTAAAAATAAACGGTCATACGAATCAATGACTTTATGTAGGCTAGTGTTTGGTGATAAATCCTATCTCACTTTAGTTGTGGGTTTGATTCTTGTGGCATTGTTTGATGTGATGTCTCATCACATGGTCTGTGGGTTGTCCCTCTTCAAAATCTATATAATTATTATAATATTCACAAAATATTATAGAACTAAACAATAAACATAACATGTATTAACTTCAACAGTTGGCTCATACCTTTCATTTTTCATCCCAAAAACTAATAACCCACAGTAGCCTCAAAGGTTAATGTCTCTAAAATTACTATTAGTCACCTTAAAATTTCATAGAATAAACCTCAGAAGAGATTATACGACTTTAAACTTATAATTAACCTTAAAATTATAAACCCATGATGATATGTCTAACTCTTAAGAAATCACCCTAATCTGTAAGGTTTTATAATCAATCCTTCTATACCAAATATATGGACCCAGACTTAAAAATATCAAATTCTGGTTTTGTTGAACTTAAATTCACATTATAGGAAAATTTTATTTTAGATTTTGGAGAATTTTGACAGGAAACTATTACATATTAAACCAGTAAATTACATGTGGACGCTTATACTAAGTATCCAGTTTTTTCCTAAATGAAACCTTTTTAAAATAAAAAATGATTTATTTTCAGGAAAAATATTCAATACATTCATCAAGGCATCTTCTTGGTCCTTAAAAAACTTAATTCCTTTTATAAACTTTATAAAACAAGGTATGAGAACAAAATCTTAGTAAGGGACATAAAGAAAGTCATCTATTAGTCCAGTTAAAACATAAAAACTCAATAAAATGATTTTTTTACAAAATTATTAGAAACCATGGAAAATATTGTAGGTTTTATGGGACGTCATTACCATTCCACTCTTACAATAACCTTTACAAATGCCATAACCATACAGTCAACTTCCACCGTCGGAATACCCAATGCATTGGAGATCTATAATGGGGCTTACCATTAGTATATGCTATTTCAGGCTCAAACATTAAATTTCCACGTACCAAAACATATAATATTCCAATTATCAACACTTCACTCATGAAATTTCATTTTCATTCAAAACATAACCAATCCATTTAAAAAAAATTTAATTAGTTATAAAAGAGAATTTTGAATCAAAGTGTCTCAAACCACTTTGAAAAATTTTAATGAATATTTTATAATTGAAATTTTAAAACATTTTTTTCAATTCAAATAAATACATATAATCATTTTCATAACATTTAAATTAATTAGAACTATTTGTTAGAAGAAATTCTCAAAAGACTTAAAACAATAATTTAGTTAAAGAGTCTCATACCACTTTGAACATTTAAATTATACGCCACATGAAAGTATAACATTTTACAAAACATTATATAACATGATTATAGATAAAATATAGATACATAAGTTAAAAGAGTATATATATACACTTTATTAAAGAATAAAGGTTCATATCAACAAGAAATGTCTCAATAAATGGAGATTGAGACAAAATCCCTTACCTTATGTCTGACTCATCATGCTCAATCTTTGTCCTCCTATTCTTCGTTTGATCACCATTCCAGAACACCTTAACACCTATAAAAAAGGTTTTATTCCTAATCTAAGGCTTAAAGAATGTGGGGAGGGATTCTATGAAAGTTTTTGGGTAGATCTTCGCCAAACAAAATGGTAGTGGAAATGTTAGTAATATAGAGAAATGGGTATATTTTAATAGGAGATGGGAGGGGCACTCTTGGAATTATTAAAAGTATTAAATTAGTATAAATTAGTCTTCAATCCCAAATTGTTCCAAAATAATTTATTTAGAATATATGATTTTTTTTTGTCGAATAATAATCATCCAATTAAAATAGGACATGTTTTGAATATTTTTTAATCCTTATATTTTTGTTTTAATGCCTTTTAACTCTTAATTATTTATCAAGTAATTTACAATTTGAGGGTTAAAATAATTATAAAATAACAAAATATTATATTTTTAGAGATTTTATATCATTTAATTAAATATTTATATTTTAAAATATGAATTATATCAATTTTGAAAATATTCATTATATGATTGTTTTAAAATCATAACAACTTGATTTCTTAAAAAACTACATTTAATCAATAATAACATGTCATAGACATCCATAAAATTATTTTATGGAATCAAATGTTTTAAATTATATTTATTTTAATATTATAAAAATAATTTATTTGATTCAATATTTAATAAATCTATTATAGCATCATCATTGTGTCATAATTAAATTTAATTATTTAATTTCTAAATATTATGAATAAATTAACAAGATTTACAACATATTTTTATATTTCTATGGAATATTCATAGTGTTATATATCACTTACATAATGGATTAATAAAATTGTTTTAGTAAGAAGATACAAATTTATGACCTATTTTCCTTCACATTAAATTAAATGTTAAAAATTTCATAATCACACTGAAGTGGCTTCCAAAGGTCAAAATTTCTGCCAATGTATGGTCATGGTCTATAATAACTACTCGGATAATATTAGTAAAATGTTTAGCGTAATTTTATAATATTATGATATTAGTTTTAAATTTAATTACCATATTTACCATTAAATGTGGTAAATAAAATACTAAAGTTACTATTTAAAAAAAATATTTTGATCCAATTGGACAACATTTTTTATACTGAGTAAAACCATATTTGTTTTTTTTTTAAAAATTCAATTCATAGAAGTGGGTAAATTAGGTTTAACTCTAATCCCTTTGAGAGATTGAGAAAACATGGTTTTAAGTAAAACATTCAAATGTTCTCTTAGGTTTTCTATTTAATATTAAATATAAAATACATCCAATGAACAAATTTGTATTAACAAATAGAAACTTAATCTAATTATACATTTAAACCATATAAAAGTATAATCGATCAATATAAATAAATTAGATGAAAATGAATTTTTGAATTAATATGTTGTATTTTTCACTATCCATAAAATATGAATTTTATAACATAAATACACAAAATTAAACTTAAGAAAAATTGTATGTCCTAATTCCAAATATGAATTTTATTTTGACAAAAAAATATAAAAGTTATGAAAACTAAATTATAAATGGGTTCTGCATGAAAAGGTTGTGGAACTACCATTTTGAAAAATACTTATTTTATTCTTAAAATTAGATATGTTGTTATGTTGGTTCTAAAAAGTATATAAGATAAATTTTTAAAAAAATTAATTAAATATGGTTCATATATATTTCATTAATATAATTAAACAAGATTAATTTTATCATTTTATAAACATAATTATTCTTAATAAAATTTTGTTTCATAAAACACATCATTTATATTCAATTGTTTTTTATTTTAATTTATAATTAATCTGATAACCAATAAATCATTATATAAAAAAGTGAAAACTCTATTTTCATTATTAAATTATTAATATTCATTCCCACCATTTTAAAGAATATGTTATAACAAAAAAATTTAAAAAATAATATTTAATATTTCATTTAAACTTTTTGTGGCATATATTATATGCTATTGGACATAGTCAGTCTTTTAAAAAAACTCATGATGTTACATCACCCAATGAAAATCACAATTTCCCTTAGATATAGGTAACCATGTGATAAAATCAATCTATATTTCATCCCATTTCCATTCGATAACATCCAAGTGTTTCAACAAATAGTCTAGAAAATGATGACCAACTTTTACCTTATTGTAGACCAAATAGTTTTCCAAAACACTTTAACTGCATGTTTCATATTGGGATACTAAAACATTATCCCCAGGTAAAAGTACATCTTGGAAAAACCAAGGTGTACCAAAAAAGGTTATCTATGTAACTCACAAATGATTCTCTCATGCATGACTACCAGAACAAAAAAACTCCCACTGAAAAAATATGTGTAATTGACCATCCTTCGACATCCATCTAGAGCATCACCATGACCAACACGACCAACAAGATCACCCATAACCTCTTCCTCAAAGTCTCCCCACTAAGACTCCTCCACCTACTTCATCAGAGAAGACTTCATCTTTATCTAAAACAAAAAACCTCTACCATCATCCACCCTTATATCAATTTTAATGTCTCCCAACTCCTCCCTTTTTCTCCAAGAATCCTTGTACTCAGAATCAATATATTTCTATGAATTCCTAGTGAAAGTTTTAACCAAAAAATCCCCCTTTTTGGACGTGTAGGATATCTTGAAATTATTATCCTAAGTAATATCCATCCACATGCATTTTTTTATATTCAAAATACACTGAGAAAAGATATTCCTCGAAATATTGTTTTTTGTGAAGACCACAAAGTTATCCCCAATGAGATAACACCTCCACAACATCAGTGCATTCACAGTCGCTATTATATGTAGATCATGGGTGATATATTTGTGCTCTTGGTGACACATATACCTAGGCCCCTAATAGATCACTTCTCTATGGTGCATCACCACACATCCAAATCCTAGATGTGAATTATTAATAAACACCTCACACATCACCCCCTCCTCAGGAATATAATGACCTTGAGCACTGACCAACTTCCCCTATGGGTAACTGACGGTCACCTAGAATTGATTAGTCAAAAAACTCCTGATCCTTCAAATTCAATGTTGTGAATAGGGCAAAAACATGAGATAAATTGGGAAAAAACCCTCTATTAATAACTCATGTGACCTGGGGAACAGAGAACATCTTCCACATTCTTTGAAGCTACCCAATAAGAATTTGTCATTACCTTTGAATAGTATACAACCACACCCATCTAGGAAACTACATACTCAATTAAATGCACAACTTATTTCCAAAACATACAATTAGATAAAATTCCATAGATCTTGTTCCATCAAAGAACCTACAATACCGCTCTAAGATGATTAGTATGCTCCTCCTCTAACTTCATGTAGATCAATAAATAATTATGAATATAACATTGAAAACGTCTAGGGACTCATAGAACATGTGTTTTATAAGATCCATGATGATATTTGGTTCACTCTTAACACCTAATGGAATGACTAGAAACTCTAACGAACCAAAATAGAATCTAAAGGTACTCTCTAGGATATCGCCCTCTTTCACTATCAACTATTTATATCCATGCCAAAGATCAATCATAGAAAACCAAATTTCCCCTATCAATTGAACGAAATGATAATATATCTTCATAATATAGAAATTTTTATTGAAAATTACCTGATTCAACCTTTGATTGTGTATGTGAAACCTTATACTATTGTCTTCCCTCTTAGGGAACAACTCTGGATCACCCCACGGAGACACACCAGTCCAGATAAAACCCTTATGCATCATATTATCTATATTAATTCTCAATTATCACAATTAATAATGTTCTATCTGATAAAGAGGAATTAAAATTGGGGAATCACCATATTATAAGTCTATCATGAACTCAACATCATGTTGAGGGGTAGCATCACAACCATATAGGGAAAAACATCCAAAAACTCCCCAATAACCCTGGGAAACTCTACCATTATAGCCTCTACTAATTTCATTGAAAACTAACCAAATAATGAAAATTTTGTCTCTAAAGTTTGACTACCCATCTGAAAACCCTTCTTACCAACGAAAACCACATGATAGACATCAACATATAATAGAAAAAATACCCTCTAGAAGAAGTCAAAAATATTTTATAAGAAATAAAACCATTTGATACCACGGAAAACACTGTATGGCTGCATCTACAATAGTAAATGATCCCTGAGAGACTGATGTGGCCTCGTCATCAGTCTACACCCCCAACATGGATCAAACAATCTATTCTAGCCTTAGACTTGCACAGTGAAATCCGGCCGAATGGGAATAATCTCTAGGAATTTTCCCAAAGAATGAACTATATTGGGTGTAGAAAATGAGTACGGAAATTCTAAGTCAAACAAGGCACACACAAGATTACAAAAAAAAACTAATCATACCACTGATGATATCAGGATCCTCTAACACTTCTTCCTCCATTGTGCACAAATGATCATGAATAGTTCATCTTCCATTATTCTAATGGACACCTCCTCTACCATGCATACGTTGAGGTCCCTAAACATGAAGAACATCCTAATGGAAACCTCTACTTGCTCCATCTCCCCACATAGGAGTGTAAGCCTACTACCCCTACTACTGGAATGGTCTCACTAGGAACTACTATTGAGGCTTGAGATCAACTTATCCACCTCCACTAAATATTGCTCTATAAACCAATTGGCACTGGTTCTAAAAATGTACATTCACTCCACAATAAAAACACACTAGCACAAATCCCGTAGGAATAGAACAGAAACCACTAGCCCAAAAAGGAAAAAAAGGAACTTGTTGAGGTTGACTCTCTAGAAGTATAATAATCAAAGTTCTTAGTTCCTAATACCTTCCACTAACAACCCTTCTCATCAGAGAACCTTGATGGTTCCTCTCTCAGGGAAACCCTCCTCATGAGTGAATCTTCTCGATCACCTCTGAATTTTTCGAAACATCTAAATACATTATCAAAGTAAAAGGAGTACATGTATACTATATAGAATGTATAAGTTCCTCCTAAAGATTTATCCCATGATACCCTTAATCGAGAAAATTATCTGGGGAAAATTTAGAAGGTCCTTGAACTTGATTCTGAACTTTTACAATAACATTATCCCCTGATGAAGAGAAATAATATCCTACCTATTATTTATCATCATAGACAACCAAAGGAACTATTCCAGAAACATTTTCTGATTGTCGACCTACTAAACACAATCCTCCTTCCTCTCACCCAGATATAGTGTCCACAAATGACATGTTGATATGAATATATGACTAATTTCCAAAGGGACACATTATCACATTGGGCACCAGATCAAAAGAAAATATATCTTTAGCTCCTCCATCCATCTCTCTATATCCACATCTAAAATAATTTCCTCATACGTCCCCATATCCTATTACTATAATTCATGAAAAAACCTCATCCAAGACTCATCCCCCCAATCATATCAAATATACAATGACCAATCAGATTTTCCTACTGAACCTAAACTGCCTGAGCTACACACGGATAAAGAACGAGAGCAATATATGAAAGTGGAAATAATGATTTCTTCAGACTAGGTAGCACAAAATTTTATTTATATTCAATTTAATTCACTTTATTCATGTTAATCATATCGTAACTACCTATTTTAAACAATAAATCAATTCATCATGATGAGTGTACCTCTCCTATCCCTCTACCCTCTAAATAATTCAACTTCACATGGTCATTAAATAAGTTTAGAGACTGTGTACTAGATCAAGAGGGGTGGGGGGAAATCCTCAGTTATAGCTTATCTCCCTAGCCTATGTCATGAACCAAGTTCAAAAGAAATTTTTTCCATACCAACACATGCAATCCTCAATTTAACTAACTTCATGATCCATAATATCTATTAAACATCACCATTTATACCACTCTATAAAAACCCCTACCTCCAAAGATACCACAACTATGGGAGAAATATAATGACCCCTACGTCTATCCTCTAGTATTACCTAATATTGATACTGCCATAGAGGCTATAATAATATCATATATGTGATGCATTACCATCTATAATATAAATATTATCAAAAGATAATATAATTCAACCATAATAAACTCCATGAAATAATATAAAAGAAATAAAAAACTATCCCATAATTCAGGTTTAAGTAAAAAATGATATAGATTAATCTGCACAAATTAAATACCCAAAAGGAAATCAAAAGTAGTGACATGGAATCTATCCAAGGGTCCATGCAAGTAATGTTTATTATGGTCCAAGTGGACCTCCTAGAAACCTGAAAAAATATTCATATACCTAGGGTGAGAATAAAGGAATACTATGTAGGGTAATGGAAGTCTTTCGTGAACATGTCAAAAGACAATACTAATGAACCTATGAGAAAATAGAAGAACTAACAGAACAAAATTAGGTCAAAAATCCATCCCAACATCACTAAGGAACACTAACCAAATAAAAAAATTCAATTAATATAATTTTAGAATAATCACATCGATGAAGGGTACTTCGCTCCACTTTCTTGGTGGTATTCCTTAATCACATCCCAACATAATATTTCCTTGCGCACCTATCTTTTTTATATTAAAAACATACCAATAAGAATAGCCACATCACATCATGACCGCAAACACCTTGGCCTCCTCACCAAAAGCACGATCACATCTTATCTCTCCCATAGACACCTGGGCCATCACATGACAACCACTTCCATAACAATAGTAGTAGTGTATCGAGAACATGTAAGACATAATTTCACAAACCAAATCAGGTCAACCCTAAACCGGTCACTCGAGTTGGCCCGAGGTAAGGCCCAAAAGATAATTCTCGATCCCCACAAGCTATAAATTTGTGTTAGGAATCTAGAATAACTGTTGGTGATAATATATCTAACGAAACAAGTATAATCAAATAATGAAAGACAGTAAATAAAAATGAAAATAAATAGTGGAAATAATATAAAACTGAACATACCTTCATTGAGCTATTAGGTCACAACCCAACTAAGAACCATGCTTGCTACTAGAGTGATCCAAATCTAGAACATGACCTTGAAAAGCTAAATTAGACATGAGCACTGAAATGATCAATAATAATGCTAAAGATAAAACACAAAATCCATGTATTTTCCTCTCCTGAAAATATTCCATTAATGGTAGTTTGGAAATACAATTATAAAGATTGTATTTTCACATTTTAGATAAATAAACACCATTTTCCTTTCTTTTTAAAGCATTACACACACTATTTATATTTCAAATACAAAATTACTATTTTAAAACTAATACCCCAAATAGACTGTACCAAGTTACATAGGAAAGTAAACAAGAAAAAAGAAATTGAATGTAACCATGGGTAATACTAAACATCCTTAGAAGGACCCTGGCCATACTTGGTTCGGAACCACCTATCAGTGTATGGTGAAGCCCCTAATTCAATAACTATTGGGATCCCTAAACTGACCAATCCAGCGACACATCCCACCTAGCCAATCTTCAATCTAGGGGTACCAACCGATCCTATCATGGTCACTCAAAAACTATCACTCAATCCCATAAAATATGCCTAATAACACATGGTAATCATAAACTATGTAAGTGGAGCTCCCTTTCACACACGACATCCTTAACGATTTCCACCACACTTTCCTGCTCCAAACATGGACATCGACTATAAGATAACCCATAATAGAAAATCCAAAATAGGTCTTCTCACTATGTTCATATGTATATATATATATATATATCAATTCATTAAAGGTTCCAATGGGGACCACAAAACACATTGCTTTCTAAAACATACCTTAAAACATTCAAAGGTTCCAACTAGGCTTTTACATTTTGTTGAACCACGTTATTTCTAAAAAAATCAACCCAAAACATCATTTATAAGTACACAACATTAAATAGGACTTTACTTTTCAAGACCAAAATCATTTACCAAATATTTATTGAAACCCTTTCCAATGAATCCTTAAACACTACCTATATATCTGTAATTCCATAGAGGATTTTTTGCACAAAGATCCACCAAAACATGGTTTGAGGACAACCAAGATAGACCTCCTAAAATCACATTTAAAACAACCTTGGGAAATCAATAGAAAGAAAAAATATTATTTAGTAACAAAAAAATTAAAGAACAATGTTTTCTATATAAACACCATTTAACGTTACATCTTCATATGATGGATCATCCATGTGTGCACTTCATGCACCCTTAGATGTGACTACCTCTATTGAATCAATCTATGATTTCAAGAAACAACCAAAACCCTATTAAAAAATATAATGCACACCATTTACCTTCCAGAATAGGTTTCACATCTCATCCAGCATTAAATAAACAAATTCCACAATTTATAAAATGATATCAAATGACTCAACCAGGGTTTTAACATAAATCACACCTAATGTCTCATTAAATATCCATCTTAAATCTAAATTTATGACAACCCTTTCAAAATAAACTTTTTCACCACACATATAATTTAATAAACCAATTAAATAATGTATAAAACTATTTGAATGAACACAACAAGTATTTACATAAGGGATACATCGAATTTCATGAATAAAAAAATCTATTTTATATAAAATTATTAAACTATATTTCCATTAACCACATTCACATCACATTCATAGATAATAAAACATGCAAGAATGCAGAGGCAAGCATAATATTTTCATCAAACAATGTTTAACCATGGAGGCTCTTTTAACCCTATTTATATCCAATTATACTATTTTTAAAACATTATATTAAACTATCTACATACATTATGAAGGATCAAATCATCATTTAATAAATATCGAAATAATACTTGGCACATAATCAAACAGATTATCATAGATATATAGAGGTAAAAATGAATAATGTTATCAAAACAAATTTGTAAAAAATTCTACTAATTTTCAAAATCCATTTTATGTAATCTAAGAGTATTATGGATATTATAATCATTTATAATTTCTTTTAAAAAATTCAAGCACCAAAATATTTCTTCAAAAAATTAATTAAATGGAAACAAAAATCTTTCTTGTTTGACAACATGATAAAACTTTTGATGGAGGGATTGAACACCCCAAAGTCAAATCCCTAGACCCTAAACATTGTGAAGAACTAACCAAGAATGAACCCCATCCATTAGGGTTTGGTAAAGATGAGGAAATCTTCCAAAATAAATCTATGAAATCAAACCATAGGGGAAGACGCCTACACGAGGGAGGAGTCAACATTGATAGGGGAGGGTGGAATGTGAGAGGAGGTGGCGCACTGTAGAGGAGGTCGGTTAGATGAGAACCATGCATTGAAATGAAGGTCACCATCGATGGGTTCATACATCGATAAGATTTTGGGAGGGGTTGCACGAGAGGGAGGCGCACATGACGAAGGTGCACCAGATTGATAGATGGTGGGAGGTAGGGGAGGACAGATGTAGGTGAGGTGAATGGTGGGGGAGGCATGCCGCACAGGTGAGGGGGGAGAGGGTGTGTGGAACAGAATGGATGAGGAGAGAGGGTCAGGGGAAATCCTCATTTATAGCCTAACTCCCTATCCTATGTCATGAACCACGGTCAAATGAAATTTTTTCTATACCAACACATGCTATCCTCACTTTAACGAACTTCATGATCCATCCTATCTATCAAACATCACCTTTGATACCACTCTATCACACCCCCTACCTCCAAAGATACCATAATGATGGGATAAATATAATGACCCCTACACCTATCCTATAGTATTCCCTAGGATTGAGACTACCAATGATGGTATAATAATATAATGTATGTGATGCATTGCCATTGAGAATATAAATATGATCAAAATATAATATAAATCATCAATAATAAACACCATGAAATAATATTAATGAAATCCAAAACCATCCCAAAATTAATGTTTATGTAAAAAATGATATAGATTAATCTACACAAATTAAATACTCAAAAGAAAATTGAAAGTATTGAGATGGAATTTATCTAAGGGTCCATACAAGTAATGTCTATCATGATTTATGTGGACCTCCTAGAAACCTGGAAAAATATCCATACACCTAGGGTTAGAAAAATAGAATACTCAGTAGGGAAATGAAGTCTCTCATGCACATGTAAAAAGAGAATAACAAAGTACATATGAGAAGATAGATAAACCAACAACACCAAATTAGGTCAAAAGTCCATCCCAACATCATTAAGGAACACACACAAAATAACAAAAGTCCATTAATATAATACTAGAATAATCAAATCGATGAAAGGTACTCCACACCACTTTCCTAATGGTATTCCTTATTCAAATCCCAACATCATATTTCCTTGCACTTCTATTTCTTTTATTTTTAAAACCTCCCAATAAGAATAGACACCTCACGTCATGCCTGAAAATACCTAGCCATACTCACCACAAGAACGATCACATCTTATCTCTCCCATAGACACCTAGTCCATCACATCAAAACCACTGCCATAATTATAGTAGTAGTGTATCGGGAACATGGTAGACATAATTTCACAAACCAAATTAGGTCAAACCTGAACCGGTCACTCGAATTGGCCTACGGTAAGGCTTGAAATGGAATTCCTGATCCCCACGAGATAGAAAATAGTGTTGGGCATCTAGATTAAACCATTGGTGAAAATATATCTAATGAAAAAAAATTATAATCACATAAACAAAGAATGAAAATGAAAATGAAAAATAATAGTGGAAAGAATATAAAACTGCACATACCTCCATTGACCTCTTAGGTCGCCACCTAACTAAGAACTATGCTTACTACAAGAGTGATCCAAATCTAGAACCTAACACTGAAAAGATAAAGTAGACATGATCACTGAAATTCTCAATAAGAATGCCAAAGATAAAACAAAAAATCCATGTATTTTTCTATCTTGAAAATATTCCATTAATTCAAGTTTGGAAATACAATTATAAAGGTAGTGTTTTCACATTTTAGATAAATAAACACTATTTTTCTTCCATTTTAAAACATTACACACCCTATTTCCATTTCAAATACAAAATTACTATTTTAAAACTTAAACCCCAAGTAGACTGTACCAGGTTTTAGAGAAATGTAAACAAGAAAACTTAAATTGAATGTAATCATGGGTAATACTAAACATCCTTAGAAGGACACTAGATGTACTTGGTTCGGAACTACCTATCATTGTATGGTGAAGCCCCAAGTTCAATAACTATTGGTCGCCCTAAACTAACCAATCCAGTGGCACATTCCACCTATCCTATCTTCAATCTAGGGGTACAAACCCATCTATTCAGGGTCGCTCAGAAACTTTCACTCAATCCCGTAAAATATGCCGAGGAACCCATGGTAATCATAAACTATGTATTTGAGAGGCCCTTTAACACATGACTGCCTTACCTACTTCCACCACACTTTCCTACCCCAAACATGGACATCACTTATAAGATAACCCATAATAGAAAATCCAAAATAGGGCTTCCCACTATGTGCATATATATATATATATAATCATCAAAGGTTCCAACCAGGACATCAAAACCCATTGCATCTAAAACATACCTCAAAACATTTAATGTTTCCAACTAGGCTTTTAAATGTTTTTTGAACCATGTAATTTCCAAAAAAAATCGACCCAAAACATCATTTCTAAGTACACAACACCAAATAAAACATTACATTACAAGACCAAAATCATTTACCAAAAATATTTTCAAACCCTTTCCAATGAATCCTCAAACACTACCTATATATTTGTGATGCCAAAGAGTATTCTTTTCACTAACATTCAATAATATGTGGTTCAAGGCCAACCAAGACAAACCTCCTAAAATCACATTTAAACCACTTTGGGAAACCAATCTATGAAAACAATATTATTTAGAAACCAAATTTTTTTTAAAGAACCATGTCTTCTGGATAAAAACCATTTAAAGTGGCATATTCATTTGAAGGATCATCCATGTGTGCACTTCATGCACCCTTGGATGTGCCTACCTCTAATGACACCATCTATTCTCTCAAAAAACACCCAAAACACTCTAAAAAAATATATTACACACCATGTCCCTTCTATAATAGTTTTTTCATATCATCCAAATTTTAATAAACCAATTGAACAATTTATAAAATGATATCAAATGACTCAAATAGTGTTTCACATAAATCACACCCAATGTCTAATGAAATATCCATCTTAAAACCAAATTTATGACAACCCTTTCAAAATGAACTTTTTCACCACACATATAATTTAATAAACCAATTAAACAATGTATAAAAATATTCCAATGAGCACAGAAAGGCCTTACATAATGGATACACTGAATTTTATGAATAAAAAATAAATTTTATGTCAAATTATTATACAATATTTCCACAAACCACTTTCACATCAAACACATAGTTAATAAAACATGCCAGAATGTAAAAACAAGTATAATATTTTCCTAAAACAATGTTTAACCATGGAGACTCTTTTAACCCTATTTCTATCCAATTATACTAATTTTAAAACATTATATTAAACTATTTACATAATTTATGAAGGATCGTGTCATAATTTAAAAATTATCAAAATAGTATTTGTAATGTAATCAAACAGATTATCAAAGACATATATAGGTAAAAATGAATAATTTTCTCAAAACATATTTTTAACAAATTCTACTAATTTTGAAACACCATATTATGTAATCAAAAAGTATTATGGATATTAGAATCGTGTATAATTTCTTTAGAACATTCAATCATCAAAAGATTTCTTCAGAAATCAATTAAATGGAAACACTTAGCTTACATGTTTGATAGCATGATGAAACTCTCGATGGAGGGATTGAACAGCCCGAAGAAAAATAACTACACCCTAAACAATGAGAAAAACTCATCATGAATGAATTCCAGCCATTAGGGTTTGGTCAAGATGAGGAAAACACCCAAAAGAAATCTAGGAAATATCACCAGAGGGGAAGCCGCCTATGTGAGGGAGGGGTCAATGTCACTAGGGGAGGGTGGAGTTCCATAGGAGGTGGCGTGATAGAGAGGTGGTCTGTCAGAGGAGGACTGTGTATGGGAATTGAGGTCACCAACAATGGGGGCATGCATTAGATAAGAGTTCGGGAGGGGCTGCACTGGATGGAGGGGCACCAGACGAAGGTTCACCGAATGGATAGATGGCTGGAGGTAGGGGAGGATAGATGTAGGGTAGGTGAAAGGTGAGGGTGGCATGCCGCACATGTGAGGGGGGAAGAGGGTATGGGGAACAGAATGGATGATGAGAGAGGAGGGAAATTAGGGTTTAATAATAAAATCCTATTAAAATAAATTAATAATTATTATTATTATAAATTTTTTAAAAATTAATATAATAATAATAATATTCTTAATAACGAAAATTTTATTATTATTATTATTAAAGAATTTTCCTTTTTTATTTTATTTATCTCTCTCCTGGATTTTTTATTTTTTTCATTTAATTTAATTTTTTCATTTAAAAAACTGAGAATGTGCAATCCACGCAACGTTACCTATGGCCCAACGCACAGCTGAGCAAGCCATGCTCAAACTTCCCCACTAGGAACTGCCCACTTACAGGGCCCAGCCGCATGCCTATCACTCAGTTTAATAAACCATGATAAAGCCATGCACCCAATCTCAAACCCACTTGGGCAGTTGTATGGGCATTGCACAGTTACACCCAACCCTACGGACTACCCGTGCCACCATAAAAAGGCTTCCAAAATTTTTAAAGGTTTTACCCGTGGCTACCGAATCTCAAAATAAAGACTAAAAATAATTAAAGTAATTAAAATAATTAATTTACAAGGTTTGGGTGTGAGTATTCTCCCCACCATAGAAAATTTATTCCCCCAAAAATCCCCCAAGCCCAAGGATATGCAAAATTCAAATGAATGCCTTGTCAGAACTGAGAGAGACCGAGAACCTCAGGGTGACCTTTCTCTACACAAGTCACCCAACCAACCTAGAATAAATAGAACCCAAAAAATGGTAGAACATGAGAGGGTTCTCCCCACCATAAGGATTATACTATCATAGAAATTAAAACCCCAAAATAAAACCTGGGGGAGGGGCCAATGGGGGGAATCCCAACCGAAAACCAATCCACATAAGGTTTAAACACACTCAAACAATAATTTAGAATTAAGAAATCTATACTAAAAAACACATAACAACTTGTATTACAATAGAAAATGTCCATCATAGGTTCACAAATAATTGATGAGCTTATAACACCTTAAAAACATTAAAAGTAGAAAAACAAGAACAAAATTAATTTAAATGTTCTAATCCCAACACGGTATAAAAAAATAGACCTAGGCTTCACACCCAAAGAAACTCTTGACTGTGTGCGAGCATCACCCTGAGACCCATGGCCAGGGCTTGTTTGGTTGAAGAATCTTATACCTCGTAGTCATGAATTACAGTCCTCAATTCATGATGTATTATTTAGGTGATGCTTCCTATGAAACTTCTCCACATTACCCAGACAGCCGCAACGATGACACATATTTGGGGGGATGCAACATGATGGCTTCGGGTGCCCGAGTCGGCCATACTGGTGGCACACATGAGGATGATCTGATGAACCGGAAACCAGAACCATTGAAGGAGAGTCTTTAGAAGTAGTTTCCTCTGGCGTATAAATCTCACCAGATGGGGAATCTTCATGAGCAATAAGAGATTATAGATTTCCAACCAATTACACAGTAGTGACCAACTCAGCTAGGAACACTGCATCTGCCATCTTCTCGAAATGATGGTCCTTAAAAGATTAGACTCACTCCTTGATCTCTGTACGAATACCTGCAATGAAGAGAGAAGTATTCGTGAAATCCAGTGAAAATACCTCAGGATAAAAGAAACTAGTTCCATAACGTGATCAACGTATTCCTTCATCGACTTTGGGCTTTATTGAATACCGACAAGCTCTTCTCTTTTATCGTCTTCACCTAGTTAGGTACAAACCATCAGATGATGATGGACATAAATACTTCCTACTTTATATCAAATTTCAATTATGGAAGTTAAAATAGCTCCCATTCATCAAGAGCTAGACCTTTATACCAACCCAAAACGATGTGCAGTCTGATAGAATCGTGAGTTCCCAATTCTTTGAAGAATTTTTTGACCACTTCAAATTCACTATACTACCTCTAAATGACCTCAATCACCGTGAAGGAAATAAAACATTTGAGAAGAACAAAATTCTTGGTGTGTCACCATAGTTATTTATGAATCCTTTCGGGGTTTCATTTTCAAAAAAACATGAGAAACATAAAACCAAATACAACATCAATCCGAAAAAAAATTGGAAGAATATCACAAGCAAAAAACAATAGGTCGATAAGCCAAATACACATAATCATAATCAAAACTTATCTTTCTAAAAACCAACCTTTTCATTTAATTTTAAAAACTACCTTCTTTTAAGTCCACTTTTCCAAATTCCAAAAAATACTTCTTAAACAAAATTTAAATTCACAAATTCTTTTAACTTTTCAAAAACAACTTATTTCAAGGATAATTCCCAAACTCGAAACCACTTTTTTCCAAATAGAATCCACTACTCAATGAGAAAAAAAATTCCTAAAACCATTCAATTCCAAATAAAAACCCATGGAATCCTATGAAATATCACATGTGTGTTCATCTTTTTCCATCCACACATGTCAACACACACTTTCCACAAAAATTTCCCCACATGTAAAAACATTCATAATGAACAAAATAGTATTCACCAATCTATTTACTTACCAATTCCAAAAAACACAAAATTATCAAACCAAAGTTTTTTCAATTTTACAACCCACATTACCAATTTAAATCCATTAAGAAGAAACATTCCTATTTAAAAACCATTTTAATCTTAAAAAGAACACATACACTAACCAAACCATGTCAAAGGGAAAATTACAAAAAAACTACCAGAATGAGGGACTAGATTTTGTGACTAACTCAATGACATGGTTGTGGGAAATACCCCAAGTTGGTCATAATTTTAATTTTGAATTGAATCATTCAATTGGACTCCAAATGGGTCACTACTCCATATAGGATCACAACATGATACCGTCTCACCTATATTTTCATACCTAAATCCAAAATAGAGGAAGAATACTCAATTACCATACTACCACTCGTAATTCGAGGATCAGTATGAGAAAGTGTTCATGATTCACTTCCTGTACCTACCTCCCATGTCCTGATAGTCCTAATATCCAACTATCAGACACCCCAAAAAATAAGGGCCTCCTATAATACCATTTTCTCATGAACCAACCCAACTCAACCTAGAACTGATAACCCGAGTCAGCCCATGGCAAGGCCCGAAGGGTGTTCTAATTCCCCATAGGCCGGAAAATATTATTGGACATCAAGATTAAACCATTGAGAATTATTGGGCCTATGAACAAATGAAAAATAGTAATTACTAATAATAAAAATGAAAAATAGCAATGAATAGAAAATTAAACTACATATGCCTCCATGTGACCTCATATTTCACCACCCAACACAGAACCACACTTAGTGAGAGAGTGACTGAAATCATGAACCTGAGGTTAAAATGATAAATTGGGATTGAGGACTTAAATTATTAGTAACATTTCTAAAGATAAAACACAAAATCTATGTATTTTTATTTATTGAAAAAATTATATTAATTCTAGTTTGAAAATAAAATTATAAAAATACGGTTTTATCATTTTTAAAAAATAAAAAATGTTTTACTTCCATTTTAAAACATTACATACAGAGTTTCACTTTTAAATAAAAAATTACTATTATAATATTAAAACCCCAAATAGACTATTCGAGGTTATTCAGAAAAGTAAAGAATATAACAAAAAATAAAGTAACCATGAAAGATCCCAAAAAACCCAAGAAGACCACTAGTCATACTCTATTCAGAACCACCTAATGGTTTATCGTGATTCTCCAAAGTCAATAACAACTTTCCCCCTAAACTGAACAATCTAGTGGGACATCCCACCTGGCCTATCTACGATCTATGGCGTACCTATCATCAAATCAGGGTTAGTCACCAACAGTAACTTGACCCTGTAAAAGATGCCTAGGAATCCATGATAATAGTAAAATATGTACGTGGGAGGCCCTCACACATGTGAATCGCCTTACCTGATGCCACCGTACGTGACTTTTCCAAACACGTGCATCTCCTATATGATAACCCATAAATGGAAATCATAGATAAGGATGCCCACTATGTTTAAATACATATATTCATATATATAAATATATAATCATCAACAGTTCCAGCATTAATATCATGTCACATAACTTCTAAAACATACCTCAAAAAATTCAAAGATGCAGACTAGTATTTTACATTTTTTTAAATCGCATTGTTTTTGGAAAAAGCAACCCAAAACATCATTTCTATGTACACAACACCAAACGAGCCTTACATTACGAGAACAAAATATTTTTCCAAAAATATTTACAAACCCATTCCAATGAAACCTCAAACACTACCTATGTATTTTCAATTATAAATGGTATTTTTTACACCAACATTCACCAAGAGATGCTTCGAGGAAAATTAGTCCAAACCTCCTAAAATCTCATTTAAACCAACTTCTGGAAATCACAGTTGTAAAACAATATTATTTAGAAACCAAAATCAATTTAATGAACTAACGTTTTTTGTTACACTCCATTTAAAGTGCTTTGTTCATTTAAAGGTTCATCCTTGTGTGCACTTCATGAACCCTTGGATGTTCCTACATCTAATGAAACATTATAAGATTTAAAGAAACACCCTAAACCCTCTTAAATATTCAAATGCACTCCAAGGTCCTTTTCAAATATGTTTCTCACCTCATACATATTTTATAAAATAACTTTTACAATTTATGAAATTTAAATGACTCCACTAGGTTTTCACTTAAATCACACCCAGCATCTCATGAAAAATATATCTTAAAACCAAATGCATCAAACCCTTCCAAAAAATACTTTCTCACTACACATATAATTTCATAATCCACATAACAATGTATAAAATAGTTTATAAGAGCCCAAAAAGGATTTAAATAAGGGATACACAGAATTTCATGAATAAAAAATTATATTTAAGTCAAACTATTAAATGATCATTCTAAAAACCACATTTTCATCACACACATAATTCATAAAACATGCCAGAATGCCCAAGATAGAATAATATTTTCATCAAACAATATTTAACCACAGAGTCTCTTCAAAACCTATTTTTAATAAATTCAACTAATTTAAAAACATGCTATTAAACTAACTACATACATCATGAAGGTGTGAATCATATTTTAAAAATTATGAAAACAGGATTTGGAACCTAATAAAACACATTATCATAGACACATATAGGCCTAAACCAATAATTTCCTCAAAACCTATTTTGAACAAATTCTAGTAATTTTGAAACACCTTATTATGTCATTAAAGAGTATTAGGGATATGTGAATAATGGTTAAAAATTATTTGGAAGCATTCATGAATCAAAATATTACTTTGGAATGGAATTAAATTCAAATATCTACATTGTAGGTGTTTGAATGTGATGAAACTCTCAGGGGAGGGAGGGAACACCACAAAGACCAACTGGTACACCATAAACATAGAAAATAATGCACCAAGCATGAACCCAAACCACTGAGGTTTGGTCAATATGAAGAAAACTCCCTAAATAAGTCCAATAATTCTCTTTGGAGGGGAAGTCAGCCACATAAGATATGAGTCTCCATTGCCGGAGGAGGTTGGTGCACCAGATGAGGGGTCATGCTGGAGAGGAGTTCGGCTAGAGGAAGGCCACACAATGGTGGGGAGATCATCGGTGATGGGGGTGCACATTGGAGAGGAGGTCTAGTGGGGTCGTGCTGAAAGAAGGGGCAGCAGATGAAGGTGCACTGAATGGAAGGATGATCGAAGGATTGTGAGGCCCGAGGTAGGGGTACTAAATGGTGGGCTGTCGTGTTTTGGAGATGAGGGGGGAAGAGGGTGTGTAAAAGGGAAGGGAAGAGGAGAGAGGGTGTAAATTAAGGTTTAATAAAAAAAATTTAAAATAAAATAAAAATAATTAAAATAAAAATATAATTAAAATTTTTTATAATAATAATAATCTTAATAATGAAAATATTATTATTATTATGGAATTCCCCTTTTTATTTTATCTTTCTCTCACATTTATTTTTTATCTTTTTAATTAAATATAATTTATTAATTTTAAAAATAGAGAAATTGTGTGGTCCGAACATGGTCACCTAGGGCCCGATGCATGGTTCAGCATGTGGTGTTAAAACTGTAACGTACCGACCCGGCTCAACACTAATATGGTGGTCAGACCGATTGCCACATGACCTCAAGCGCGCCTCCCCGTACTCCACTGGCTGTCAACTAGCACCAAGATAGTAAGAATAGTTAGTGGGGAGACAATACCCTCTTATCAGAGTTTTGCAACAGTATAATAGATTAAATAATAGTCAACAACAGAAGAAGTAATACAAAACTGACAAAGAAATGGAAGACAGATTTTATATAAATGAACAAAAGTGGACAATGCTAGTTTAAACAAAAGATGAATGAATGACATATAATTTATACATATTTGACAGAAGTAAACACTACAACATTATTTTCAATACAATAAAATATATGAATCAAGTAAATAAAGATCTAAAAACCCAAATGAAATCTCCATGAGCATCATGTGATCCAGCTTAGTCCTTTTCTCCTACTCCAGGTACAAGCAAAGAGTAAAAAATAAGGTCCAAGGCCCTGTGAACAAGAAAGGTATACTCGGGTACCCTAGTGCAATGGCGGCCCGAGTAGGGTGTGAGATATAAATCTCAGTAGACTAGAACCACTGATGTCAACCCAATCCTAACAGTTTAATATAAACTAAATAGGGTTTGAGCATGCATAAATAAATCCGTACAATGTAACTAAATACCCAAGAACCCTCTTCATCCCTTGGCTAGTGTATAAACATGTAATCAGTCATTATTTTAATATTACCTATTTATTTATAGGTCACATGTGATTAGGTAGCCTACTAAGTCCAGGGAGTTTCCTACAAGGTAAAATGGTGCTTAGCAATGATCGGGCTTGATGTGCTTTAACCATGAAACCTACTTGTCAATGATGGACCCAAGTAGTGTATCCAAGGCATCTTGTGATAGTAAAAGTATTTAAGGTTCCAAGAAGCAACAAGGAATATTGGAAAAGATATCCAATTAAGGGAGTTGTAGGGTAAAAAAAAGGTAACATAAACTCATAGAAATCTAACTCAGTAGTATTCGAGTCTAACTAAGGGATAAGAGTGTAATACAAGGAGCATAATCCCAGGGATTCCATAATAAGTTGCCTACTGAGTCCACGGTGATCAACCAAGGTAAAACAAGGATAAGAAATGACAGGGCCTGATGGGATTTAACCATGGAACCTACTAGTAAATGTTGGGTCCAAGGAGTGTATCTGAGGTATCATGTAAGAAAAAGGGACCCAACGGTAGTATATAAGGCATCCAAGGAATTGAAAAGAACTAGAGTCTTGGTGGGTATCAACCTAACAAAACAATATCCTTCAATCGTAATGGTGTTCCCATTACCCAAGGTATTCTTCTCTCAGAATCAAAGGTGAACTTGACTCTATCTATTTCTATTTGATAAAGAAGTCATGTAATGATTCATCTCTTTCATGTATTGACTTACATTAGTGTGGATAGGTCAAGTAGAGTTGAAACCCTTATTTATTTGTTCAATCCTTTCCTCCCATTAGTGTGGAAAGGTCACGTACCACTGCAACCATTTATTTATTGGTTCAATATTTTCCATCCATTAGTGTGGAATGGTCAAGTAGCATTGAAACCATTTATTTATAGGCACAAGTATTTCCTTCCATCACTGTGGAAAGGTAAATTAGAGTTGAGACCATTATTTATTGGTTCAAGTAGTGCCTCTAATTTGTGTGGAAAGGTCAAGTAGCATTGCAACAATTTAGTATAAACCATTAAGGCATTTTCAAAGGGCATGGTTCACAACGCTAGCTTCCCTTAACATGGTAAGGGTTTCCACAGACGTGGAACCAATCCTTGTATCATGAACCAGGGTCCATTAATGGAATTCTTACATTGGAATCAATGTATCTTCCAAGGTATTAAAATGAAAACCCATTGAGTCGATCATGGAATTCCTACTGGGGAACCCACATGTCACCCATGGTTTTATTACTATTAAAAACATTTTAAATCAATTTGGTAACTGGTTTTGAGGTCCAATCATTAGGAATTAACCATTAATTTGACTCAACTCATTAAAATTATCAAAACATGTCGATTTCATTTAAAGGGATCCAAGTATACATACAAAGGGAAATTACCTACATGGGTAATTCCAATCCCAAACTGGACCAAACACTTTTATAGTGCTTTGTTCCTTTAATCATTTTAGAATATAAAACTCATTGTTTATATTTTATTTAGGGCCATGTTCTAAGCATTCCATATTCAAACATAACATCAAGGAATAAAGATTATAAACATGAAATATCTAGAAAGAATGTTCTAACCACTAATATTTATCTTGATGGTAGTGCACCTCCATTGGAAGGGTTTTATTATAAAAACATGATATTTTTAATCAAAAATTAATTTATCATATTTAGAATTTAATACATGAAACATGCCAAATTCACATTTAAGAGGTATTGAACATAATACATCATTTCATAACTTAATTATAACAGAAATGCAGTACGCAACTTTGTTAAAGCATTTATAAAGTTTGAGGACTTGGAAAGGGACCCTACTTTGGGGTAGAATAAAGCCATCAACTTTGAATATGAACCAAAAAGAAGCGAAACCACCCAGCGAAGCTCAACGCACTTCAAGAAACAATATGGGGACTCGTAACAACCAAAATACCAAAATTTGTCACATGAGAAACAAAAAATAAGAGGTCAAAACCTTACGTTCAAACTAATCCAATGGACCAAAACCATCTGAACTACCTCGCCTTCGGCGGCTATTGCTGGAACTTGCATCCAATGTTCCCGAGTGACCTTTCAGCTTAACCTAAACTGAAAGAAAACCAAAATTCAGAACAACTCACAAACCTAGGGTTAATATGATTCCCACCAGGCACCGACTAGGTCGAAGAAAAACTGGAAACAAGGAGGAGAAGGGAGGAGAGGACTCACCATGATGGATCAACCAAGAAAATTGAAGACATTAGGCCAAAAACTGAAGGAGGAAGAGGAGGATGAGGGAGGAGTTCAGTGTGTTGAAAGGGAGAGCCCCTTGGGCTAGTGTGTCAGGTATGAGAGAGGAGAGGGAGAGATTTTAGTTTAGGTTTTAAATATAATTTAATTTTAAAATAATTGAAAACCCAAAACATGTTGTCGCACATGGTTAAGACACACAGTTAGGAAAACTGTGCGCCAACCGTGCGACACCCCACTGACTTCAAGACACACCCTGCACGGGCTAGGAACATGGTTTAGGAAATAGTGTGCACACCACTGTCCCTTCTAAAATAGGGCCACACGTTTACCTGCTATGAGCCGCACGATTTAGAAGGTCATGTTCAAACCATGTGCCCTGTGTTGTCCTTAAAATAGGATGTTTTCAGGTTCGACACTCTCAAAACTTATCAAGAAACTTAGGATACTTCTTGATCCTTCACCCAATTCCAAAAACAACATGTACAAGTGTTCTAACAATCTTAATTAAGTTCTAAATCTTGTATTTAAAAACAACCAGTTTAGTAAACAAAATGGTCAAAAACATCTGTACATTTGGTCCACTTTGAAACACAGGTTTCTATAAAAACTATGCCACTTTTCATTGCCCACTTATATATCTGATCCCCACGCCTGTCACACAGTTTAATAAATTTCTCACAAGTCTTACCCCCTAAATCAAACCCACAATGGCACCCACACGGTTACACCCAACCGTGTGGGATAACCATACAACCATAAAAGGATTCTAAATATTATTAAGATTCGAACTTCGAGCTAATAAAGCTCAAAATAAAGACTAAAAATAATTAAAATATTAATTTCCATGGTTGGGGTGTGACACATAAACCTCATCCATGAATCCTACCATGCATGACCCCCACCATAGCCACCACACAAACATGTTCATATCACATATCACCTGAAAATACCTGGTCCACCACCTTAGAAGCATGAGCACATCTTTCCCAAAAACACAAGGGCTATCACTACCACCATGCAATGCACTAACAAACTGATGACCATCACAGACTATGAAATAAATTCCAAACCTAAAATATAGATCGGGAAAGAGAGGGTTCTTAGCTATATATCCTCCTCACTGAATGTTGGGGAAATTCCCCATGCGTAACTATGCAGGTGTCAGAATATAGTGCTCAACATGGGTGGGGTGCATAAAGAAATCATAAGAAATATGAAAATATATATATATAGTCACACACAATAACAACCTATGGGTTCAAAACAAAACACTAAGTAACTCATAACATCAAGACGTTTGTATCCACCCCTAAATGTTTAAAACTAAACCAAAATCCCCCATTCACTTTATGAGCCAATTTCCATTTTAAGGAGACAAAAAACAATAAAAACATAAGTGGCAGTCAATGAACAATAATATAGTGGAAATAAATCCCCCAAAAACCAAAAATTTAAGAGGTGAATTAGTCTCATACAATCACATTATCAAAAGAAATAATAAGGCTGTAAAAACATATCAATCTTCCCCATTTACCCATAAAATTAAATTGAAAAATTCTATATCATTTATTAAGTCATCAGAACCATTTATCATTGTTAAATATGAGAAAAACCCACCCAAATGTTACAAAATAATTCTAAATGATGGATTCCCTTACTAAAAGAAACATTCCAACTCATTGCACACAATAATGTAAAAAAGAAACACCAAAAACTACAACCACATAACAAGATATCATGGATCACCCTACACCACACCCAAGGATCCTAAAAAATAAAAAAAACACACATCGCAAAAGAAACCACACCACCATAGCAATAATTCAAATAATAATGGAAGGAAACAAATGAAAATGAGAGTAGAACTCAACCTAAATACAAGAAGGGAATCCTGGAATAAATCCCTATCAGAAGGAGTCCAAAACAATTGAAGAAATCACTATTGGTTTTCCTGGAACGAGATATGGGAGTACCGACCATAGGTTTATAGGAATAGACCCATGTGATACACCCTTTAAAGATATATTTAATAGGATATTTACATTGTGTGTAATCCCTTAAGATCATGTAAATGTATGTCGTTATGTTTCTCCTAATAATGAATCACCTCGAAGCATTTTTACACATTATTTTATTAGACATCGTGAATCCCACTTACACAACAAGTAATAATTTCACACAAATCCAATTATCCACATACCATTTCTGAACCACCTATCTACACATCATGTGGAAAATACATGGATTGTGTATCCTATAACAGCTCTGATGAAACTTCATCATCTACCGAACACTGAAAAAACCACCCTCGAGCACCTTTAATCACCAAAATCGGCAATGTAACAGACCAGTAGAGAAAATACCATTATAATAAAAAAATGTGTGTATAAATTTATTCCCCAAACTATGGATTCATTCATTAGATGAATAACCCTTGAATATACCTTGATATACAAACTAATTAGGTTCCATATACATAATGATTTTCATCTTAGTGAAATCATTAATGAAATTGATAAAGTAAATATCAAGCTTTTTGGATTCATGTCACATAATTCCATATAAATTACAATATCTAAATTCATGTGGTATGGTGGATTGAATATCAATATTAATGGGATAAAAAATAATTTTTTCCCCTACTAGTGTATCTCACAACTTATATATTCATTCCCTTTCAGTTGTGGTAAGTCTCTGACTAAAAATTTCTTTTAGAATCTACTCATATTTTTAAAACCTATATTTCCAAATATTTAGTGCCACAACATATTTTCATCTTCATCACTCAAATTTTAGGGTTTACTAGGGTTTCAAATTTGAAATAAATCTTAATTGGATTTATCTTCCCTAGTGATAATTCATTCCTTTTTCATGCACTAGATGCTACATAAATCATTTTAAAGATAAATTTCTTCCAAATTCCACATTGATAGATAAATCATGGTAATTGTTTGTTAGATCAGTCAAAAAATATAACATCCAAGGATTCTAACTTTTGATATTTTATTTCAGTAATACTAATTACCGGTGTTTTTAAATAACTATCATTCCCAAACATAACAACTCCATCATATTTTTATTCTATAATTTTTTGGATTTTAATATCAATTTTATGTGAGGAATTTCCGCTATAAAAAATAAATGGAACACCATTTCAATAATATTTTAGAGTAACTTCAACTAAAAGTCATTTTCTCTGTCTCTTTCATATAAGAATATCTTTTATTTTATGTAACGTGGATCTTATCTGAGATGTTTTGTCTACCACTCTTCTACAGAGTTATCCATTTCATCACATATTTCATAAATTTCATCATTAAAATCCACTTATTTTGAGAAAATTAATTTGATGAACTTTTATTGACCATATTATCTTTCCCATAATAATACATTATCTTATACAAGTTTATTCTATTTATTTCAGAGATAATCCATATTAATACATGAAAATTCCCAAGGAGTAACATTTTTTTCATATTGAAATAAGTCACATGCCTAAAAATTATATTTTACCAACAATAGATTTTGAAATATTATCTTCAATGATAAAATAAATTCTTTTTAGAAAAAACTTTTTGAGGCATAGAGGTACGTACAACTTTTTATTTTCTCTAGTATAAGAAATTATATTTTGAAACGTTTTTCTTAACCCTTATGGAAATAAGATATTTTTCTATTTTTAATCAAAACAAAATACATTGAATTTAGTTTCTAAAACATAATAGTTAGAAAACATAGATTTATATTCATGTATTATGGGGGTAGATTTCACCTAACATTTTTGTAAGCTTTCTTAGTAGTCTGAGATGATTCGGATTTAATATCTGGTGATTTATTATAATCATCACTCATCTTCTTCAGAATATTTTTATGTTAATGACAACATTATTGTGTCCTAATTTACTATTATTCCTCAGAAAAATATATTCCATCATGTTCTTTCACTAGTTTACCTTGTTATGAAACATTCAACTTGATATTCTTAATTTCATCAATGTATCAAAGTTCATTATTTAGGGACTCAACTTTTACATTATTTTTCTTTTCACCATTATTTTTCAACATTCTTACCTGTTTAATGAGTTTAGTTTTCAAATCAATAAAAGATTAATTTTTAGATTCAACATGTTTTCTATATATGTTTCTTCTTGTTCCACTTTTTTACTACTTGATGGTTCTTTCTAATTTTCAACATGAAAAATAATGGTACTAAATTTTTGTAAGAAATGTTCTTTTGATGCACTACATTCAGCAAATTATTCTTCCTCTTCCTTACCCAATATACTTACTTTTTTTCTGGTGAATCATTTATTAGTTTTAGATAATTTTTTAACTCTTAATTTTTAACTATTTTATTCCTTCGATTTTCTTCTTTATTATCATCCTCGTACTCACATCACATTTTCTTTGGATTTTTTATATAACTGTTTCATATTCATCTACAATGAAATTATTTTAATTGGAGTTCCACATTAAACATAATTTTACATTTCATATTTACTGGGATATAAGAGACCTAATTCACCTATACACATCATCATTCACTTCCTCGTACTCTAATTTATTAGATTCCTCACCTTACCAAGCATAGATTTTAAGATTCCTCATAGATTCAAATGTCATATCCTCCTTGATATTCTTTTTAAATGTTTATTATTTCCACATCTCATAAGAAACTAGTATGTTATATAGTTCATCAAGATATAATTCATCTTTATCTTCTAATATAATTTCTTTAATACTATACCATCCTGAAATTTTTGTCATAAATTTCTTGGTGATAGTTGATTCTTAAAATGTGTCACTAAATCATTTTATGTTTCAAAAAATATCATTTAATCATGGGATGTAGTCATCAATTTTATATTCACCAACCATCATTACATCATCAAATTTATTTCCCCATATCTCATATTGAGTTTCATTTACTTATAAATTTTCATCAATAATTAATTCATGTTTTTACCAAGTCTCATTAGTAGTTTGGAGACCCATCTGATTTATAAAGACATTATTAGGGAAGGACATAGGTTTAGAATTCCTCGCCTCTAGATCTGCCTCCATATTTCACTGATCTACAAATTTTAGGTAATAATATTTCAGAATTTGTGGAAATCCCATAGTAGTGACATCAACCACTTCCAGGTCAAGTGAAAAAATGATAGGGTTTCATCCCATTCCTCCAACCAAGATAATTTTGTTATCTAATATATGTATAGTGTTACTAGTTATAGAATTTAAATTATCCATCTCCTCCAAATTAAGTATCTTTTATAGTAAAACTCTCTTATTTTAATACCAATTTATGTTTCCATTAATATTATATACAATTGAGTAGGTGTTGATTGAATTAGAGTTTTTATTTTACAATTTACATTAGCATAAAATTAAACTCTAAAAATTTTCAATATTTTTTCCCTCTAAATTTTATATATCATCCTTAGACATATACCTGATTAATTAATAGAAATTCATGGAATACTAGTTTTTATAAAGTGTAGTCTCAATGTGGGTACACAATATTTGTTTTATTTGGTTGTTATCCAAATATTAAGATAGTATCTATATGGTGTAAATGATTATAATATGATATCTCCCATTAAGCATCATTTATCTTCAAGTAATAAATTATATCAGTTCCCTCTCTTCATAAGGATTCCAAAAATAAATTTAAATAAGAAATATTTTTATTCTAGTTTATTTTTCAATAAATATAATCATCTTCTAAGCCTTCAAATTCTTAAAATTAAACTTCTTCTCACAAATAAAATTCATGGAACTTATATTCTGGAAGTCAACTTATAGCCTTATTCCTATAGTAATACTCTATAATTTATACACTTATTTAACTATTATGAAATTGTATTCAATCTCTTATCTCGGTCTTCAACCTAATGAATCATCTGGAAAATATAGGTAAGTATATCTATATTCTATAATCATAATAATATCAATAATATTATTTGAATAATACAAATAAATATATAACTGTCATAGATCTAAAACACTTCTCTATAAGATCTATATCTAATGTATTCTTTAATTCTCTCTAAAATGCATTCAACGCCGTTAATAATTTTCTTTCATATGAATGTAAGACAGACACAATACAAGAAGTTTTGTAAACTATAATTTTCTTGAATTAATGAAAAATTCACACTTGTAAAAGAAAATAAAAGAAGGCATGATATTACAGACATTCAAACTGAGGTCCTTCTGATTATTTATGAAAATAATATGAATGATAAAAATAAAAAAGTCTAACTATGAGATTTTATATAATAAAAAAGAAAATAATAAACTACAAGTAAACTAAAAACACACACACACACACATATATATATATATAAGAACAAAAAAATACAAAACATAAATTGGGTAAAGTCTTACCTTTAACCCATAACTTCTTGGAAGTTTGTAGACATGATTTTACATGTCCTTAAATATAATCTTACTTGTAGTTATATCATCCAAAACCCTGGATTCCCTCACTCAACCAGATCAGAGAAACATTCTTTTTTCATTTATAAAAACCTTGTTCTCACCAAATTTTAATAACATTTATCTCCCAATCCTTAGGATCCCTCTATCTCATCAGTAAAAACAACAATAATTATAATGAAGCATCTTAATAAAATTTACAATAGATCCTTATATATATATATATTCTATTGAGAAGAAAACCCTCCTACAATAATACAAATGAAATTACTCATGAGAAAGAAATTATATGGCCTTAAAAATGTATGTAATCTGTATACATCATTTCATTCCCATATATACTTATTCACCTTGATCATTTAGTACTATTTATAGATGATGGTCATAATGGATCCAATGATTGGATTCTGTGATTCAAAGGATTAGTTGTAAATATATTGGAAGCATCATATATTATTTTTATGGATCAATTTTTATATATATTCAACTGGTGAAGGTTTTACAACATTTCTATAGTGATCCTTCTCAAAAATAACAAAAAAAAATCTTTCTAAGAAATTATGTAAATTAAAATAATAAATATTTTCATACACCTCACTTCTGGTAAAATTACTCATAGAAATATTCTTCCGATTAAGGTAGGGTAATTCAGAATAACTTCTTATGAAAATAAAATAATTTACATAGAAACTATTATAAGATAAAATAAGGATAAAAAAATGTTTATTGTGAATTTGAAAAGAGATATAGAGATAATTATTTTAATCTAATCGTCTCCCCCATTTTGAACTCTGTAGGGAAGAAGCATAATCAAAAACAAAAAATATTTAAAATAATAAAAACAAAAACTTACCAATAATTCCAACATTATATATAGATTATGTGATCTAATTTTATCCAAGTTTTGTGTTTTATAAAAATAACACAATGTTTACATAATATGAATATGGGAAATTATTGAAAAAATGTTACTAAAATTTTGAAAAGGTAATTGAAAAGTAAAAACAGATAGATATAAACTAAAATTAGAATAGAACAACCATTTTAATTTCAATAAAACATTTAAATTTATAAAAAAATTGATATATAGAAACTATTAATCCTTTTTAAAATGTTTGTTGACAGCATGATTAAACATCTTTTGTTTCCTCTGAAATATTTCATCATTATTATCTTATATATTTTACATGTTTTTGAGATTTTTTATCTCCACATCTTGATTCTATGTAAGGGATTTAATCTCATGCATTACATTCAATTTTTTTACCTACTTTCGGGCTAATGCCTTCTGTTATCTTGGATAACCCATTATAATATTTAATTATCCATGTCACCCATTCATTTAAGAACATAAAATATATCTCATATTCAACACTTTATAACATTTTTCAACATCATTGAGTCTACAGAAAACTTTTCTTAAGGATTCTAAAAAAATTAGTATTTTAAATATGGTAAACATTCTATTATTTCAATTTAGCATCGTGAACATGAATTAGATACTCTTGAATAAAATTTCATCTAGCTTATACATCAAGAGTTATATCATATATTGTATCCAAATTCTTAATTAATTCCTTAAAATAATTCAACTTTACAACATTATCTTTGAAGTATCATGTGAAATATAATATAATAATCAAAAACATGATTAAGAGGGGTATTTAAGATCCTTCAATATTGTCATTAATTTGAAAATTCAAATTGAAAAAGTGAAATATATTCTATTTCAATATCGATATCAGCATGTTCTATTTAATGATCTTCCCCTTGTCTTGTTTTAGCATTAATCAAAATTTCTTTCCCTAAATATCCTGATACTCCTTTCAATTTATCTTCTAATGGTGGATTAGTGGTAGATAAATATGTGTTTGGTGAAGACTTTTTTAGTGAATGTTATTCCTAAAAATAATTTTTCATCAACTTAACATATCTAATTAAATTAGAAATAATAGTTTCTATATGATTTTTTAGATTATATTCTTCATAATATTCATTATAATGAATGAAAATTTATTTTCCTTTTCCAACTAATTCTTTATAATTAATATTTCTCTTGTAGAAAATATTCTGAAAAACATGTTCACTGATAGTAATTCCATTTAGGAGTTCTTGATAATTACATTCTTCCCTCACTTTTTAGCTTTATTTTTATTATTTTATCTATATTTTAAACTTTAATGGGACTATTCACTAAGTGGAAGAACCTAAATTATTCCAGGACCAAATTGAGGATCTCATCCCTTCTAATCATTAATTTTCTGTATCTACTCTTCAAAATACTTATCAGAAATAATATTAAATTTTTTTCATGAAATATCCATTGTTTTTTTTTGGAACCTCGTATTCTTACCTCCTTTATTAAACTTTTTTATTTCAAGATATTAATATGTTATTCAAAAATAAACATATCATATTTTTCTAAAATTGAATTTTGAGAAACATTATACTCTAATAGAATTTTCCAAATAATTTCATCTTTAAAGAGATATTATTTTTCCTTAATGGGGGTTTAATTTATTTAATATTCCCATCTTTAATAAATATAACAATCGATCTTGTAATAAATCTTCCTTCAAGAAGAGATATCAAATACAAAACTCTACTGTGAATTTCTTCAATGTATCTCTAATGAAACTATATAAGATATAACATCATTATGTTTTAAAAGAAATTAGAAATTTAAATATCTTGAATTTTTATAGTTTACTAATATCCATTTCATGGGAGAATAATACCATTCACCTAGTGGAACACCATTTTACCATCTACAGACATATTATATAACATATTGAAATTTTCTCTAGTGAAGAATAGATGTTCATTAGAATTATCTTTTATAATATATCCTAGGATTTCTACAAGAGTTTTGGAAACAAAGAGATATTTCACATCTATGTTCATCAAAATAAATATCGACTATTCTGTTTATAGTCAACTATTAAGTCTTTTTAAAAAGATAAGAAGAAATATTTTTTAAACCATTGAATTGAATAAAATTTTCAATTACATTAAATTATCTAATGATAGTTGTAAAGTAAAAATCATAATATTTTTTGTTCAAAAAAATACTCTTGACAATTAATTAAAACTCATCTCTAATAAAGAATAATACATATTAAACTAAAATATATTTATTATAATTTCCCTGTTGATTTATCTACTATAAATATCACTTGAAGAAGACATAAAGAAATTATAGAATTATATGAACATTGAATAAATCTTAACAAAATTGAATAATACAGAAATAGAAAATTATTGGAGAGAAGAGAGATTAAATATTCTTATCAATAAAAAATAAGGAACAATGGAAAATTATTTATATTGGATACAGAAGAGATGTTGTAGCTTCCCAAAAAATTAACAGTTGTGATTAAATCTTCCATATGAATCATAGTGACATAAATTTTTTCATAATTTTATAAAATATACAAAGATCATGAAATTTTAGAAAATGTTGCATTAAAACATTTCAATTAAAAATTCATATACCTTTTGAAGAGTAAAATAATCATACCTTAAAAAAATGTAAAATAATCATACCATTAAGAGAGAAAAATAATTATGTCTTCCAAATAGTAAGAATATATTTAGAATATTTAATCAAGATTATTTATAAAATAAAAAATATATTCTTTTTTATTAATAAAATGTTTTCTTAAGATGTTTTATTTTGCATAAATTATCCGTCAAAAAATTTTAAATAGAAAAGATGGTTAGAATAAAACCTCCTCCAATTATTTGAATGAGTTATTCACCATGAGAATATGGATAATACAAGAAGTAGATATATGATAACTTTATATCAATCATTCCTTTATTTTTCTTCATATAATAATTTTTTTGGAAGGAATATTTTTAGTAAAAATATTTATAATTTGGTCTTTGTTATGATGAATTCAGGAATAATATCTACTTTTTGTGTTCCATCATGATAGAAATGATGTCTTATATTGGGTTCATTTATATGTGAGTGGTGTGTCATGTTATTAGACAATGATATGACACTAGTTTTATAACAATGAATTGGTGTCTTAGTGAAACAAATTCTTTCACAAAAAAACACAAGTAACCAACTGAACTAGTACTCGAATCAATCATAGCATGGCCTATAGGGTGTTCGCAATCCCTACATGCTACAAAATAACACATGTTAATAAAAACAATCAATAAGGTATGATTTAACAATAATAATAACTCAAAATATAAAATAGTGGAAAATAATAAATTAACATCTGGTAATCCAAATAAAAGTACAAAAAGTTAAAATATACAAGTCCCAAAAATGGTACGTTAACTGAATTCATCCCACAAACCATAAAAAATATCATCATAAGATATCTATAAAACACGTGGGTCACAAAATCCACTTGTCACTTCAAACAGTAAGGTCTTTCTAATAAAGAACCCCCATCACTACCAAGTAGTGTTTTCCCTTTTCATGGACCTAGAATAAGAATGTCTTCAAACACCCAAAAGAAAATATAGGATGTGATAAATAGTATCCCAATTGGATCCCCCAAACCATATCTTATTAAGTACATATAAAATATACAAAATTTTATAAATTTTGAATATAAATATATTTTGGTGAATTCTTAAAATTTCATATTAACTAATGATTTTAAAATAGTTTCAATTGTGATTATAATGTTGGAACAAGAATGAATTTCCATCAACACAGTCATGAATAAAAATTTATATGGAGACAATTATGAATAAATAATTTATAATCATTTTACTTTGGTTAATAGACCTAGAGCTATGTTTATACAAGGATTATCACACATATTAGTGAAATATAGATCCAGATGACAAATATCCCAAGATATGAAGACTAGGGTAAAATGAGAAGAACCCAAATAATGATCTATATTCCCTAATCATTGTTTGGTTTTCATTTTCATCATTATAAATTTTATATGTTGAGATCGTACATGGATAGAGTTTTTCCATCCCATTTAACAACCAAAGATCCCATGTTGTTTATATAAATAAAACATAAAAGGTTTTATCATTCATTTTAATCAATCTCAAATCATGTCATTCAATCATTCCAAATCTATAACATGTTTATTTTTCAAAACATTACATTTATTTTCAAAAACCAACATAAAATTTTTTCATTAAAAACCATGGATTTTAATACAATTAAACTCATTTGAAAACATAAATCATTTCCTTGGAATTTTTATCAGGAAATAATTATCAATGACTTTCATCAAATCATTGAATCTTTTTAAATTTTTTTTTCAGAAATCATCACCCTATTATAAAATTCATAATCAAATACATTCAATGTATTCATTACACTTTTAAAACATATATAAAATATTTTAATACATGATACAAAAATAATTTAAAAATCCATTTCAAATCATGAAAGAAACAACTGTTTTATTTTATTGAAATTACATTATGAAACAGCCCACATAAATCATGGTATTGATAAACACCCAACACAAGATCAAAAAATGAGATTCCAAAGGGGATGAAATAATCATGGATGATTACTAAAAACACAAATCACCAAATTTGTAACTGTATCTAGTAGCAACACAAGGATCCACCACTGTCGTGGAAGGAGAGATATGAGAAAAGTTGATTTAGGGATCAAATCAAGATTATACATATTTAAAGATATTCAATGAATTGAACAAAAATTTAATCTATGATGAAATGATGATGGAGATTCAAAACTACTTCTATGGAGTATCTAAGTCAAAATAGTTTAATTAGGATTGAGGGAGGTATTATTTAAATTAAAATAGGGATTAACAGAAAAATGAAAATGGAACTACCCACTTTTTCCATGACCCAATTGGCATAATCATCTAAACACTGCCTCCAAAAGGATATATGGTAGTACCTAGAAAAAAACATATATGTATGTGAACCCCATAGGATAGTTGGTAGGCATATATTAGCTATAATATGTATTTCCTATGAGAACATCCTTTTTAGCCATCCACCGACTAGTCGGTGGCCCTTCTAGAGAGTTGAAAATCTTTTTATACAAAATCATTACTAACAAATATCCAATATATGGTTGATTTCTCTCACCAAATATCTAGTGGAATACCAATAGTTATTCTAACTACAGGTTTGTGCCCACATAATACAAAAACATCATAGTACCTCCCATAAAATCTCTTGACCTTCGAAAAATAATAAATACAAATTCTTGACCCCTCTAAAGGATAAAAAAGTAAGAACAGCCATGAATCAATAGTAGAGCCCATAGATCATCCTAGAAAACAAGAAGATAAAAGGTAATAAAATAATTATACATGATATAGGTTGTAAAGTCCCCAACCCAAAAGTCATTAATCCAGTGACCCAAGATGGGTGGTTACATGACCATAATCATGCCTCCCCATACACCAAAGGTTGACAGCTAGCAGCGAGGATACAAATAGTCAATTGGGGAGACTATACCCCATTTTTATCTGAGTAAGCCACAGTTGAAGATAAAAAATAGAGGAATAATAACCAATAATACCAAATCATGCATACACAACCATTACCCAAATGCAGTACAACCATTTCCAAAAGTAAATATGCCACACCATGGTACAAGTGAAAAAGTGAGCAAAACCAAAAATAAAGACAAACATCAAAATCCCCAAAATGGAAAAATGTAAACAAAATAAAAAATCCAAAAAATGGTCCTGACACCAAGTCCTGGTCTTCCTCCACGCACCCCCATGCCAACCCAACTTTCTATAAAGGTCTTTTCCCATATTCTAACCTACAAACATGAAGTCTTCTCGGGTACCCAATAGAGGACTGAGTAGAGTGTGAGTAGAACTCGTTAGGCCACCACCAACAGTGTCTACAAAATATCTAGTATAAACATTTACGCATGAAAAATGGAAATGAATAATAATTTAAAAGGAAAATACTAAGTGTCCTTAAATGGTTTAGGTACATTACCAATATTATTTAACATTTCCACATCTTACCATGTCATCCCATTTCCCATTACTTACCATTTCCATCACATTTAACATGGTTTTATCAAGCACAACAAGTTACATGGGATTAAAGTACCTAGTCACATGTATGGGAAAACACACTATTATCCTTTATCATTAAGACTAACTTCCTAATTTCAACCATATCCTCACCAAGAATCCTTAGTCTGGGTGTATTCGACCGTTAAGGGAACAGAGCCTCGCTCCTCTTCCCTAACTCATGCATTGGGGTGGAGTTTAGAGCCTCAGTCCAACTCGACCCGTGGGAATAGAACCTAACTTCAATACCCAACTATACCAAGCCATGTGAACATTCAATATAAATGTATATCCATCAACCATTCACAAAACATCACAACCATTTCCCAAGTAAAACATAAATCATAACAATAACATGAAAGTTAATACTATGCCTTAACTCATTAACACATTTCCCAAATTTCCCATATTTTAGCCATTTATCCTGATTCCCCTTTTATTATTCTTATCTCACTAATCATTCATTCATTTTTTTTATCTCTCTAGGCTTATTTCATTATTCCTAACTCGCCAGGCTTCTTTCATTATTCCTAACTCACTAGGATTCATTACCGATCTCGTAATCCATTTAATTTTGGTCTTTAACCATTTCCATGTTAACCTAATATCCCTAAGGTTATTACTAAGACTAGTTGCATAATCTAGCTTCTACTTCAAATACAATCAAACCTATCAACATGTTTATCATGTCTCTAAATAACTACACAACAATCTCACTGGTTCTTTACAAATACCTAGGTCTGGGAGAGTCAAAACACCCCCTGGGTGGCCCTAGATTAGCCTCATCACCCTCGACACATCCCATTAGGATCGTGAGGGGTTCCATTTACCTTTTTAATAACCATTTTACCTAAAAAATACAATGGTGGTCAAAATATACTAAGAGGCACCCAATAACAAAACCTCACATGCACAAATCCACAAATAAACCATGTGATATAACTTATAGACCACGTACCTTAATTTTGTGGACGAACACGCTCTTAATAGAGCCATTATATTACGCTTCAACTAAAATTTGAAGATTCAAGAAAAATATCACCCAAATAGTAGGTTTTTAGAGCTTCTGAAAGATAAGAGAATGAGATGCAAACCCTAAACTCAAGAGAGAACCAAGGTTGGGATTAGCCTTACTCAGAGGTTCGATGCGTAACCAATGACACCAAAAATGCCTTAGAAATGAGGGAGATTGATCTCTTGGAGATCTTGGGAGATTTGGTTCATTCCCAGGTTGAAGATGTGAGAATGGGGAGGAAATCCTGAGTTGGGTATTAAAATCCCGGAGTGGAAAATTTGTAATTTTTTAAAGTTTCAGGCCCGAATAGTATACCAGCAGAGTTTTCCAAACCGTGCGCAAACCGTGGGGATGCCATGGTCCAAAATCCCTCCTAATTCACGGTTTATATGGTTTTCCACATGGTTGGAACTATCTCTGCGCATACTATGAAACCTACACATAAAACCCCCCTTTTCTCTATTTTTCGAGTCTCGAACCCTCTGAACACCCCCGAGCCTCTCTAAGAACTTAGTGAGTTACTAATTTCCCAAAAAAAATTGATTTAAACCAAAACATAAATGATATCATACTATCCCAAGATCTGATATATTTTAACCTCCCCACCTTATAATGGATCATCCTCGAGCTGAGATCCAAAAATTCATTACACTTCCAAAGAAGAGAGATTGGGCCACTGAGATCACATATCTTATTCTTACTCCCATGTTTCTTTCTAAAAATTCCCATGCTTACATAGTACTCACACTAATGGAATAACCATGATCTTAAATAACTTCCTAGTATGATCCATGACATGATCTGGATGTTCCTCAAAGGACGCATCAGCCTCAAGCTCAACATTCTCACTATCCACCACATAAGTTGGGTTAGGTTGATACCACTGAAGCTGTGACAAATAAAATAATTCATGCATCCTACTATACCTCAGTGGAAGATCCAATTGGTATTCCACTTTCTTGATCCTTTACACAATCTCAAACTACCCCACATACCTGGGCACCAACTCGCCATGCTTCTGAATCCGTCGGTGTCCCAACCATGGAGACACCCGAAATAACACAATATCAACCACCTTGAAATCAAGAGGTCTACACCTACAATCTGTATACTCAGTATGCCTACTCTGATCCATTTCCATCTACTTGAGAATCAAATCAATTTTCTCTTAAATCTCTTACATGAGACTTGGTCCCAATAGCTTAGTTTCACCGGCCTCCGACCAACACAGTGGAGATCTACATACCCTCCCCTAGAGAGACTCAAATGGTTTCATCTGTAATATATCCTAAAAATAATTTTTTTCTAGGAAAATCCAATAATCTATAGGTAATTCTCCTAGAAACCACCAAAATCCAACACATAACCCCTCAACATATCTTCCAACACATGGATTGTATGCTCCAACTACAAATCCATCTATGAGTGGAAATCCATGATCATAAGAACATGAGTACCAGGAACCTTCTAGAACCCTTTCCAGAAGTGTGATGTGAAATGAGAATCACAATAATAAACTATTGTCTATAGTACACCAGTAAACCTTACTATTTCTCAAACATACAACTCACCCAACCAGTCAACTGTGTAAGTCTCTTGAATTGGTAAGAAATAAGCCACTTTCGTTATCCTGTCCACAATCACCCATATTGAACCATTCTTCTTAGGTGTCCTCAGAATAAAATCCACAAAATCCATCATCACATCATCCCACTTCCATTTTAGAATGGAAAATGGATATAAAAAACCACCTGGGTGTTGATTCTCGGCCTTTACCTACTAACAGGTAAGGCACCATGCCACAAATCCCGCAAATTCCATTTTCATTAATGGCAACCAAAACTATCTATGGAGATCATGATAAATCATGGTCAAACCAGGATACACTGCCCATTTTGATGGATGGAACTCAAGCATCAACTCTTCCTGCATATATACCGGCACAACCACACAACCATGAACAAAAACAAACCCATCCACACCAATGACACAACCAGAAGTTGGGTTCCCATCTTTAAGTATTTCCTTGATGGGAAAAAATTCCGGATCATTGAGCTAACATTCCTTAAATTGACTCAAAATCACCAACTCAATCACCATGGAAGAAAGAGTATCCTGACCTTTTTCATCTCGCACATTCAGGTGCATCTCCGCGAACAAATCCATCACCTTCCCCTCGGTGACGGATTCCTGAACCACCTGGTTCAAAGCCTTCCTTATCAAAGCATTGGATACAGTGTTCCCTTTCCTTGGTGTATATACCATCTCAATATCAAATGTATGGATGTACTCGACCCATATTCATTTCCTAATATTAAAATCCCTCTACAAAAACATATACTTTAGACTCTTGTGATTGGTAAACACAGTGAATCGTTCCCCCAATAAGTAGTGCCTCCAGGACATTATGGAATAAACTACTATAGACAACTCAAGATCATGAGTGTGGTAATTCTACTCATGGGGTCTCAATTTCCTCGACCCATAAGACACAACATACTCATCTTGCATCAACATATCCCCAAACCCGTTACTAGATGCTTCAAAAAACAGGACATACTTCTTACCTAGATCGCTTAAGATCAAGATCAATGTGTTCATTAATCACTTTTTCAACTCTTTAAAGCCACTCTCACAAGACTCAGACCACTGAAACCAGATTCCCTTCTTGGTCAATCCCAACAGTGGTGTTTCCAAGTGAGATAAATTCTGTATTAACCTCCGGTAATACCCGACCAAACCAGAAAACTAAGAACATCTGAAACACTATTGGGATGGTCCAAAGACACAATATCATACACTTTGTCTGGATCAACCAACATACCTTCCTCAGAGATGATGTGACCCATAGAATGAACTTCTCCAATACAAAACTGACACTTGGATAGCTTGTGTATAGTGGATTCTCGCTTAGTTTACTCAGAATGATGTCAAGCTATTGGGCATGATCGTCATGACTTTTCGAGTACACCAAGATATAGTCAAAAAATACAACCACAAAATGATACAGATAAGGATGAAAGATTTGGTTAATCGAAACCATGAACACCATTGCTGCATTGGTCAATCTTAAAGGCATCACCAAAAACTCAAACAACTCATATTGACTCCTGAAAGATGTCAGCAGTACGTCAGAAGGACTCACCCGCAATGGGTGATAACCCGATCTCATATAAATATTTAAAAACACTGATGTACCCCTAAGGTGATCAAATAGGTCATCAATTCTTGGAAGAGGGCACCAATTTTTCACTATCATTTAATTTAACTTGTGATAATCGACACACATCCTTAATGACCCATTATCCTTGTTTGAAAAAAGCACAAGAGATCACCAAGTAGACGTACTAGGACGTATGAACCCCTTACACTCGAACTCATCACGATGAACCTTTAACTCATGGAGTTTTTCTGGTTCCATTTGGTATGGTAGAATTGAAACTAGATCTTCTCCAAGCAACATCTCAGTTGTGAACTCCAAATCCTTCCCAAGTGAAACCATGATAAATCCTAAGAAAAAAAATCCTAAAACTGATCCACTACTTAAGGGAAGATAGATTGTTCCCCTTCTTCACTATCAAGCACAAGACAAGATACTTGAGTCGTGAGCCTACACAACTTCTGAAAAAATGCTTCTTCACGATCTTCATGAACATCCCACTCTTTCCGATGGACATAAGTGTTACCCTCAAGTGACCTGAATGATGCCCTTTGATGGTAACAATCTATGTGCACCTGATACAACACCAAACAGTCCATACCCACGATCAGGTCAAATCCAAACATCTTAAGAACAAAAAACTCCCACAAGAAATGATACCCACCGACTTCCAGAGCACATCCATTACATTGCCTGATATCTTCCTTTATCACCTCCAATAGAGTGTCAATCGACATAACCCCGTACTCACTCTCCAGAAGAAAACCCAAAACTACCACAAATTGAGATGAAATAAAAGACTCTGTGGGACCTATGTTAAACAACGCACTAGAAAGAGTAGAATATACAAGGATTGTACCTCAAATAGTCAATGGACCAGCCTCTCCATCATGAGGTGCAAACTAAACTACATGAAATTGATCTGCCCCTATACCATGGGTTCCAACCTATGTGCCATGCACTACACATCCCTGCTAATGTGGGTGATTCAGCCCCGGACTTCCACATCCACCACCCCTACTAGTAAATCCCATAGAGCTCCAACTGCCATCCTGATATAGAGAAACTAATCCCATTACTTAGATTGGCATCTTTGTGACACCAACATCCATGCTCACCGGCTGAGGGTTCCTGTAGAACCTCTGCATGTGTCCCAATATTTTGCATGACCAGAGCTCAGCTGTAGGTCGATGACACTGGCCATGCATGTGCCCCGGCCTTCCACACTTATTGCAGAACACCTAATCACAACCCTGAGGGGTGGACCATCTCTTTTGAAAACCTTGCACACTTCCTCCCTGCTGAAAGCTTCCAAAACGACACTTCCAGCCCTTGGAAGTTGCACCACATGTCCTCCATTCTAGTGCAACATGCCCACCACATGAAGCTCCCTTCGAGTTCCCTTCTGAGATCAGTACTTGATCCACTACCTCTGTAAACCTCTTCAAGAAAAATATATTAACCTAATATCTAATCTCATGTCTCATCCCATCTTGAAAACTCCTCGTAACTGCTACCTCATTCCCTGCCAACACTGGAACAAAGCGCCGCAGGTCATTGAATCGGCCAACATACTTGATTTCCAAAATCGATCCCTAAGTCAACCTCAGGAACTTTGCAGCCCGCGCTTGCCTCAATGTCTCTGGGTAAAAATTCTCCAGAAACGTTTCTTGGAAATAATTTTTCAACATCCCCTCATCCTACTCAGTATGAGCCAGGATGTCCCACCAATGATTTTCTTGGCCCAGCAACATTTAATCTAGCATCTTGACTTGCTTCCCAGGAGGAGTCTTCAGATGATCAAATATCATATGTATATTCTCTCTCCATAACTCTACTAACTCTGGCCCACCATCTTTAGTAAAGGTCGGAGGGTGTTGTAGCTGAAACTCCCTTGTCAGCTCAAAAACACATGGTGCAACCCTCCCTAGTTCCCGATCCATAATTTTTATAAAATGATCCATGTTCTCTTAGAACATCCCATCTCTACTTTCTTGGGTCACCATATTCTTTTTCACATATACTGGAGGATTGTTCTTAGCAACATCCTCTTGTTTCCAACCTATGCGCGACATCATGGTAGAATTTCTCTACATTTCCAAACACGATGTTTAGAACACATACCATAAAAATTTCACAACTTCATAACAAGAAGGCTATTCACTAGCCACAACAACCCACAATACATACACCATCCCAAAAAACCTTAACATTCTCAAATGTCACCCTCACCATCCCTACCATGATCCATGGTTCACATAGGGTAAACAACCATACACCACCACAAGGCTCACACATCATGTTGCAAACAATGTTTTCAATTCATTACAAACCCTTAGTTACACGTATTTCATTAATCGTGACTTCTCATTTTCTTATCCTCACCACATGCATTGTTTTCTTTATGACATTTTCCCTTTCAATTATCAATATGTGAGGTGGATTCTATCATCCATACCTCACACACCCAATTTTTGTGTACCTACCATGATGAATGTCACCTATCTCTCTTGGTGCCTACAATAATGCATGAATTCACAACCTTGTGTTGTTCAGTCTATGAGCTAGATATAATAAAACCATCACATCACCTAACATATGCATCACCTAATGGTGAAATATCATCAACTGTAACATCCCATAATCAAGAACCACAATTCCCACCCTAGTTGACTTGGGTTTTCGCTCGTATGTGGGTTAGCTACTCTTAAGGATGATATCATTACCGAGTCCCAGCACATCATAACTCCCTAATACTATCCCAAATAACAGGATTCAATAGAATGAGAAGAAATACTTCCTCTGATAGCCCTTTTTAATGTCTCTGACCAAAAATACACTAAACCGGTGCTCCATGATGGGTGGTTACATGACTATAAGAGTGCCTCCCCATACACTAATGGTTTTTGACTAGAATTGGGGGTCTAAATATTCAATTGGTGAGACTATACACCCGTTTTATCAATGTATTCAACAACAGAAGATAAACAAAATAAAAGAATAATAACCAATAATACCATATCATGAATAAACAACAATTCACCAAATGGGGAACAACCATGTCCAATAGTAAATATGTCATGCCATGATATAAGGGAAAAAGTGAACAAAACCCAAAATAAAGACAAACTTGAAAATCCCCAAAATGATAAAATGAATAAAAAATTAAATATCCCCAAATGGTCTTGACAACAAGTCAAGGTCCTCTTCCACACACACCCATGAAAACCCAACTGCTTAGAAAGGGCCTTTTCCCTTCTCTAGTCCTCCAAACATGATGTCTACATGGGTATACAATGGTTGTATGATCAGAATGTGAGTAAAACTCAGTAGGCTGCCACCAACGGTGGCTACAAAATATCTGGTATAAAAAAATGTGTATAGAAAGGAAAATGAATAATAAATGACAAGGATAAAATTAAGTTCCCTAATCCAGTTTAGGTCCATTACAAACATTTATTACCATTTCTATATCTCATTATTTCATCCCATTTCCCATTACTTACCATTTCCAAAACATTTAACATCGGTTCATCAAGAACAACAAGTTACATGGGCTTAAAGTAGACAATCACATGCATGAGGAAAACACACTATTATCCTATCTCACTAGGACTAACTTCATCATTTCAACCATATCATCACGTTGAAGCCTTATTCCGGCTGGATGCAACCGTTAGGGGAAGAGAGCCTTAATCCTCTTCCCTAACCCATGCATTAGGGGTGGAGTTTAAAACCATGGTGCAACTCGACCCATGGGTATAGAACCTCAAGTCAATACCCCACTCTACCAAGCCATGTGCACATGATATATATATATGTATATCCTTCAACCATGAACACAACATCAAAACTATTTCCCAAGGAAAACAAAAATCATAACAATAAAATGAGAGTTAATACAATTCCTTAACCCATTAGTACATTTACCACATTTCCCATCATTTAGCCACTTTTCCTGATTCCCCTTTTATTTTTCTTATCCCAATAAGCATTCATTAATTTTTCCTATCTCAATAGGCTTCGTTCATCATTCTTAACTCACTAGGCTTCATTACCGTTCTCATAATCCATTTCATTATGGTCTTTAATCATTTTTCGTGTTTACCCAATATCCAATAGGTTATTACTAAGCTTAGGCACATTACCAGGATTCTAATTCAATAAAATAAAACACATCAACATGATTATCAAGGATGTACATAACTACATAACAATCTCACTTATTTATTACAAATCCCTAGTTCTGGGAGAGTCGGTACCCCACATGGGTGGCCCTAGATTATCCTCATCACCATCGATGCATCCCATGGGGATCGTGAGGGTTTAATTTTACCTTATTAATAACCATTTTACCTAAATATGACAAGGTTGATCAAAACATACCAAGATAAATGCAAGAACAAAACCTCACATGCACAAATCAACAAATAAACCATGGGATATAAGTTTTAGACCACCTACCTTGATTACACTATTGAATTCACTCTTAATCAAGAACATAGATTCCACTTCAATCAACCTTTGAGGCTTCAACCTAAATCTCACTCAAAGAGTATGGTTTTAGGGATTTAGAAAGAGAAGATAAGGAGATACAAGCCCTAAACTCAAAAGAGAAGTAAGGATGGGATTAGCCTTACCCAGAGCTTTGATCTGTAACCAATGATACCAAAACTTCCTTAGAAATGAGAGATATGGATCTCCTAGAGATCTTGGGAGATTTGGTTACTTCCTAAGGTGAAGAGGGGAGAACGGGGAGGACATCCTGAATTGGGTATTAAAATCCCAGAGTGGCAATATTTTAATTTTTTAAATGTTGGGCCACATGGTTTTCTAAACCGTGCATAATCCTTGAATATCCCACATTCCAAAATCCCACCTCATTCATGGTTTCCTGGGTTGTCCACACAGTTAGCACTAACTGAGCGCAGACCATGTGTCCTACCTAGAAAACCCCCTTTTCACCATTTTTCATGTCCCGAACACTCAGAACACCCCCGAGACTCCTTAAGAACTTGGGTAAGAACTTAATTAACCAAAATAAGTGATTAAAAAAATGTAAATGAGAGCATACCTACCCAGGATCTGAGATCTTACATAGGTGTTGGGTTGTTACACATTGTAAAATCATAGTGTTTGTGTTTCATCCAAAATAATTAGTTGTAATAAATTTAAATTATTATATATTCAGTTTTAGTAGAATATAGAAATACTAGAGGGTTTTCATTCATGAGAAAGAAAACAACTCTTCTCATAAAAATTTAAAAGTTATTAATGTACTTCCACTGTCTATTTTACATCCACTATATCCATAATTTGAAAATATTTTAAGATCAAAATAACTGCATGAATAATAAAATATAACATGATCTAAATTTCCTTTAAGATAAATAAAAAATTAACATATTTATGATGAAATTATTTTTGTTTTTCTAGAAATCATGCACACATGAACATAAAAAACATTTCATCTAGTTGACTATCTATGAGATAAAGAATGAACCCAATCATCCATTTAGAATATTTTTTATCAAATAGATTACTAAGTTTTTTAATATCAAGGGATTTAGATGTTCTAATAAGAGTAATTATTCACTAAGAATTTTCAAAATCAAACCATTTTATTATTATTTAATGTATATTTATTATGAAAAAAAAATCCATCTTTTTTTTATAAATTTCAAAACCACAAAAGAACACAGTTCACCCATCATGTGTATTTTCATGTAATCTAAAAAATAATCGGAATGTGCTTTTTGAGTTGAACCAAATACAATATCTTAGACATAAATTTAAACAATAGTGGTATCATTAAAAAAATTATTTATTTAAAAAATTGGATCAGTTACTCTGATAAAAAAATTATATTAGAAATTTATTAATCCTATCATATTAGGTTATTAATGATTTTTTAACTCTATAAAGTTCATTAATATGTTTATATATATTTTCCAGAAATTTTCGACTTCCAAAATCAAATTAGTTGTTCTACGAAAATTCATACTCAATAAATTCATAATTAAAAGAACAATTTACATCCATTTAATATAGACTAAAATTTAGATATGTTTCAAAGGAAAAAAGAATATGAATAGATCCAATTCTAACTTCGACTAAAAATATTTCTCTATAATCTATTAAATATTGTTTACTGTAACCTTTAACAATAATAATTTATTTGTTTATAATGATAATTGCATTTTCATCATTTTTATTCCCAAAAACGCATTTGAATCTAATTACAAGAATATCATTAGATTGTCATACTAGAATAAAAACATTATTCCACTCAAATTCATTTATTTTATCATTAATTTCTCTTATCTAATATTAATAACATAAAAACTCACTAGGTGTCTAAGGGTCAAGATGATATAATAATTCCTAATTATCACATAAATTTCCTATAGAACTAAAATATTTGATTGGTTGATCTACATATCTAATGATAATATCAATTGTATGATTCTTTAAGATAATTAAATTTCTTGGATAATGAAAATTTAGTTCATGAATAACAAGTTCAACTTTCTTCATTGAAACAACATCCGAAAAAATTCTTCCATTTATATTTCATCCGAATAATTTTCCACTACAGGTTAAAAATCAATATCAAAATATGAAAAAGATATTTTAAAAATAATTTTGTCCATATTAATATATTCTATAAATTTAAAAACAAAAGGATTAGTTTCGTGAAACAAAACAAGAATTGTTTCATTAACATGATTTGACTTTTTTTAAACACGATATACATCACTAGTTTTAGAATATCCGTGAAATATTATCTCATTTTATTTTATATACATTAAATGTAAATGGTGTTTTGTGTTTATAATGAACAATTTACATCAAAAAACTCTTAAGTAATAATTTTTTTATTTCATCTAGTCTACAAAATTTAATGAGTATTATAAATAAAATGTTGTATCAAAAATTGACATAAAATACACAAATAAATACTATAAGATTCATCTTAAAAATGATTATAAATTTTGTATTCACTCAACATGGTTCTAGTAATTTCTAAAATAATTAAATTTCTTCTTTAAAATAATCAATTTTTCTAATGAGTTTTTGTTGCTGAGAAGTTTGATGTAATTCATTTTTTACTCCCAAAATATTCAAAGTCAAAACACTCAATTAAACCACCATAATCAAGTCAAATAGTAACCATAGGTAGGTTATTCTATTTCTTAATAAGTGTTATGAAACATTAATATTTAAAAAAATGTTATGTTTAAATTCATACCAAATATGCTAAAGTATATCTAGTGTATTCTTCTTCAAAGACAAATAAATGGTGTTTTCCTACAACAATTCCAATATCTGAATCACTGAATAAATCCATGTTAACTAATTTAAACAAATTAGATTTTCATATCCCATTAATATATTTATCGTTTGACATTTATTTTTTATCATATTTACAATAAGAATATACTATTGAAAAACTAGTCCATAGATTTGGTATATATATCCCATGTATATTCATCAAAATTTAAGGTTAATTTTAAACATTTCAGTGTCATAACATTCTATGAAACAACCAAGAAAAATTTTTCATTACACTTAAACAAGGTATATTGTAGTTTCTATTTTTTTCTATATCTATAGTGTTAACAGTTTCATTCCTATTTCAAAAAATAATAAAGCTACATTTATAAAATTAAACTGTACATTTATGATTTATTAAGTTCACTAGATAACCATCATTACATAATTGACTTTTTCTAATGAGATTCCTTCAGACACATAAAACACATAATTTTTTTGAAATTAAAGTCTTTTTGAGAAACTCAACATCATCAATGCCAATGATTTATGCTTGGGAATTATCTCCAAATTTTACTTTTGTATAGTAATGTTTTTGGATTTTTCATAAGTACATTTTATTTTCATTCATGTGTCTTGGACATACACTCTCAAGGTACTATATGTTTCTACTCTTGGTACTCAATATTCCTTTCAAAAAATTTCTGAAACTATAATTTACTTACCCGGTAATTATTAGGTCCATGTGTATTAGAAAATATAACTATTTGAATCAACATATGTCAAAATTTATTATTTTATAAATTCTATTAATTATCGAGAAAAATTAGCTTTATAAAATCCAAAATACTGAACACGGATTGAAAAATAATTATTTTTCCAATGAAATCATTTTTGATTTATTTAAGAAAATCTTCCCTTCTAGGTAGCTAGTAATTTCATTAAAAATGATCCTTTTATAAGGTAAATAATATTCAAGAATCTATTTTATATGTTCTCAGTTACCTTTATAGTCTATCTAAATATTCATTCATGGAATCCATATTCTATATATATTTTTAGACTTAGAGGCTCATAATTATGTTATATAACTAAATTCATAGCTTCATGTCTTGAGTCGTAATTATATTTTTTATTTAATTCGGATGTATAATATGTAATTTTATGAGTATGTTTTTAAATTATGTAATTGGATTTAGAAAAACATACCCTATAATAATCATTTTCTTTCATTAAATTAGAATCATTTTTATCATGGATAGTTCATATCGACTCATTTCTTTAAAATATGGTAAACTATCATGATCTTCGAATGAAAAAAATATCCTTTTGGACAAGATGAATTAAATCCATCATGAGAAGTTTGAGGATAATTTTCCCTTCAATTAAAATTTATAAGGAATTAAAAAAGATACCTTAGCTGGCAATTATTGATTCTTTCTTTGAAAATTGTCATAGAAAACAATTAGTTTTTAGCAATGGAAATCCCATCAAAAGAACTATCTAATGATGTATCTCCATCACTATAAATCTAGGATTCAATGACCTTAAAATATTTATTTACATTTCCTTTATAATAATTCTTTTAAAATAATCCTTTATTTTCAATTTTGGAAAATCATTTCGGATATTCCCTTCTTTCTTTGCTTTCGCAACTAATCTATTCAGACGTATATTCTTTTCACCACTATATTTTTCATTATTTCAATACATATAGAGAACATATTTCTTACCAATAATCATAGTCATCTATTTCAAGAGCTGAGAATTATGATTTTAAATTTCCTAGAAATTACTAAAATTTAATTCATCATTAAATTTTCTCATAGAATTCGAATATTTGGATGTAATTTTAGAAGTCTTATCCTTTCTAATATTATCGTATCCAAAAAAATTTGCAAAATATACCCCATTATTATTTATTTCATTATTTGAATCCCTATTTAATCTACTATCATGTTGTATAAGGGTTCCAATAATATCATCAACACACATATTTTTTGATATTATGTTTCATCTATAGTTTTTATCTTAGATTCCCATTATTTATGAATAATATCAATAATATTATCAACAATTATTTCATATTATATTTCCTTCTCTCCATGAGACTATATGTTATTCACAATATTTATAAATAATTAATTTATTTTTTACACAATATTTAATAAAAATGAAATAAAAATACTGATAAATAGCATAAATCATAACCCTTCTAATTTATCAAGCATTTAAATTTCTATAATGTGTTACATAAAGAATTCTAAAGATAATAATACATATCTCAAAAGAAGATATTTGATTGTGGATATTCCTTTTAATTGAGAAAAATATATTGTTCCTTACTCTATATTTTAAATAATAATCATTCTTATCTTCTATAGTAGAATTTGTAACATTCATATTAGGAATATTAAAACTTCCATCCATAAAAACAAAATAATCTAATCTAGTATTAATGGCAAAGGTATTTATATAATTTATTCGATACTCATATTCAGATCCATAAAAAATAGCATATTTTAAGATTTATATTCTATAATTTTACAATGGATAATTCAACCATAAAAGCTTTTTTCTCTACAAGATTGTTAGTGTGATTAGAATAAATATATTTAAATACCTTTATCTCATAACAAATGTTTCCAATGAATATATTATAGATATATGATAAGTGGGAGGTGAATTTTATATTTTTTCAAGAAACACTAAAAATTAACACTCTTGTACAATTAAATTAAAGGAATCATGATATCACTAACATTTATAATTAGGTGCTTATAATAAGTTTTAGAAATCAAAATGAAAAAAATAAAACATTTTAAATAAGTAATTGTATATACGAAAAAAGTAGCTAAGAAACAATAAGTAAATAGAATCTTATGTACCATTAAAAAACATACAACAACACAAGTAAGTGAGTTATTTACTATAACCCAAAGAAGAAAGTATGTCTATATAGATGAATATAGGTAAACCCTTTTATAAAATTATTATTTGGATTATCTTCCAAAACCAAAAAATCCATTAATCGACTTGATTGGAAGGACTTTATATCTTCCCCCCCAGAATCCCATGATCTCACTTGATTAGAATAGCCCCTATCTCCATAGCCTCAAGATCCCTTAATCTCACATATCATAACAACATCAAATAAAATAAAATCTCTTAAAATAATTTACAATAACCATAACAAATTGATGTTTTTTAGAAGAAATCCCTTTGAATCAATTATAAATAGAAGCACTCAAGGTAATGAAGAGTTATGGCGTTAAAAAATAAATTTTTAGAACTATTTTAATTCATGTATATAAATATTAACGTAAACACATGGTAATATTTATATAACAAGGTTTTAATTTCATGTAAAGTATTAACCCAAGTGCTATTCACCGGTGTCCCAATCCATTCAGTTACATGATCACAAGAGCACATCTCTATACACTAGAGGCTGTCAACTGGTAACGAGGGTCTTGAATCAGTAATGGGGAGACTATATCCTCTTTTTCATTGTAAATAACTAGTGGAAATAAATTAACAATAACATTTGAATAACCAAATCATATCAAAACCATAATAATACCAGTATAGCAATATTACCAAAATTGTAAACACATTATCCAAACTAAACAGTAGACATTCCATGCCAAAAACATATGAATTGTAAAAATGAAAACTCAAAGTAAAGACACTAACTATGCCCAAGTGGGTCCAAAAAAACATTCTATTCCCTCATCCATGATCCATATCAACTCAGCCACCTAACATATGGAAATTTCCCATATACTGTCTTATAACCATGAACTCTATTCGGGTACCAATCACTCAGTCTGAGTATGGTGTGTGTAAAACTCTGAAGGCCACCAAAAATCTTGTCTAAAAAAATATGGAGTCGAATAATAGTATATGTAGTTATATAAATAAATAACCACAATTCATAAATAAATAGTTAAAACATTATCAAATTAATCTTTATTTAATAAAATAATTTACCCCATCATACAAGGAAACCTGAACCTTAATAACTTCATAGACCCATGTCGGAGTCTATAGCATCCCCAAGGGATATCATATCATATAATTCCACTTTTTATATTCTATATCTAATTCCATGTATCGAAATTCCATTATTACAATTCTAAATCTAAATTTTCATTTGAATTCCATTACTACCATTCCCAATTTCATTAATTAACTCAAAAATTAATTAATCATATCAATCTTATTAATTAACTGAAAAAATAATTAATCCTATTAATATCATTAATTAACTCAAAAGATAAATAATCTTCACAATATTATTAATTAATTCAACAACTAATTAATCTTGTCAATCTAAATAATTAACTCAACAAATAATTTTTTCTTAATCTAATTAATAAAATCGGCAATTAATTAATATTTTTAATCTCATTTATTAATTAGATAATTAATTAATATTATCATTATAATTAATCAACTCAATAATTAATTAATCATCTTAATCATATTAATTTACTCAATAATTAATGAATCATCTCAGTCTTATTAATTAACTTAATAATTAATTACTCATCTCTCAATACCATTAACCTGTAATTAATTCCACAATTAATTACCCAAAACAACAATCTCAATATCTCCTAATTAATTAAAAATTTAATTAGTCAGTTTAACTATCATAATATAACAGAAATAATTTTATAATTAAATACTCAATTAAACAATCTTAATATTACTTAATTAATTCCATAGTTAATTATTCCAAATCTATCATTCAAATATTCCCAATTCCATTATTTGCCTTAATTTTTTTACTCACCAAATTAATCAATTCAATAAAGAACCCAATTTTTAAAAATCTAATATATAATTTAAAATTTCATACAAGTAATTTAAATCAACGTTGTTGGATTTGAATCATAGAAAACTAACCTCAATTCGTTAACCAACAGTTCCCTGTAGAAATCCAAAAAAATTGAGAAGCACAAAGACATAGAACATGACCCAGATCTAAAACCCTATATCAAGATTGAAAAAACCAAGATAATTAAATTATAGATCTAGATATAAAATAAAAAAACTATATCTGACAAAAAATGAAGAATCCCACTTTCTAGGATGGGAGAAGAAAAGAAGAAGGATGAGAAACCAAGGAGGGTGGGATTCTCTTATTAGGAGGGGTGTAGATCTTCGATCTGGGCTTAAAATCGTAAATAATTGTGGTTGAAAAAGTTTTAAATCTATCAAATAGGCACTAAAATCATGAAGAGATGATTTTTTCCATGTTTGGGTCGAATAGGGTGAGTTTCGAGGGTTCGGTTGATTTAAAATCAAATTTTTGGTGAATTAAATTTTCGTGCATGGTTTGTTGGGAAGAAGATAGTGGTTTTACCTAACTGTGTGACTAATATGTTCTCCTCATATATAAGGGTTCAAAATTACTTCTAAAATCATTCATTGTTTGACAAACCATTCCTGAACTATGCAAATCCACACTATCCAGGGTTGCACAGTTTGTTGGGATAGGGTGGACAGTTTCCCCTAACAGTGTGGCAACCTTGAGCTTCCATATTTATTCCATTTTTTCTTAATTTTCACTCAAACACCCCTAAATGTAAAACCCAACCAAAGCATGCTCAAAAAAGAGAAAATAATATCTAAAATCAAACCCGAATCATATCTATAAAAGGTCGGTATATTATATTTCTCCAATATTATGATTTAATATTTCACTATTTTAGTTGTAACATCATCATCAACATCACCAATTATTTCCATGGATCTACTCTCACACTACTTCTATCGATGAATTTTATACAATACCACTATAATATACCTTGGAGAAAATAATAAGAAAATAATAAAGACTTATATATAACATCCTTCTATAAAGATACTATTATTATGATTATTCCTATTAATGGATAGTAATTTTGAATGAATACATAAAATACCACAAAAATCAAGTCGAAAAATATTATTAGATAAATAAAAGATAAAAAAATTATTATAATTTTTAAAACATGTGTAGAAATATTTATTTTATACAATTAATATCATTTTTTGATATTTATAAAGCCTCTATAAAAACCAATATCAACAGTCTTCCATTCTTCCAAAAATATCTACTAAAATCATAAAATTTATCTATTATGATTCTGAATCTTGATTCATACCTCAACATCCTCACCATAAATTCTATTTATCGGAAATACAATGTAAAATATATTGGTATATTATAGTTCTCTAACTCTTAGAAATTCCTAATTAAACTATATTGTACCTTTATCTTGGGTTATGCTTAATCCTCTTAAAACATAGATCATGTAGCCTTTAAGGTCATTTAACATAATCAATAAATGATTCTGATATTCCATTACTTCCATTACATCATTTCAATTAATGCTATCATAATATTATCTTGACAACTTCTGATCAGATTATCTTCTAATTAAATCACCTTTCTATAAGCTAAAAATTATTTTTACAAAATTTTATGATATTTAACATCATCAAATCTTAATATCCAATATTTCTCTCATGTGGAAATTAAAAAATTTATTTATTAAAATATTTTCAATGATATTCTCATAAAAATTTTAATAAGTAAACTATCATCACTTTTTCTCTTAAAAACATCTAGCATCATATTCTATGACTTTTAGTTTTTGGCATTATCTCGCATATCTCCTATTGCATAATATTTAAACTATATCATGAAAATAGACTGAATGAAATATCTATTTGTTTATTATAAATATCTAGAAACCTATGGAACATATAATGAAGATAGAGATAAGTATTCCATGATGATTGGAAAATAAAAGGTTCAAAATATTAATTACATTCAATATTAATGTATAATAATTTTTCAATGGTTTCAACGGTTATAGAATCCATGAAAAGTGATAAAAACGTTATAAGGTTCAATATTTTTACGAATTTGACATTCTTTGTAATATACAGAAGTTGAATAAAACAATATTCTATTGGAATTACATCGAATTTGTTTTCACAATAATGGAGAAATTCTAATTTATACTATACTATAAGATCATAAGTGATATTCTAGTAAAAAGCTAAAAAATGAGGTTGTTACATATTTTTTAAATCCAGAAAGGAGAATAAGGGATTCACATAAGTATAATATTATATCAAGAATGAAAATAATATATGTTTTATATGTGAATAAATTTATCAAAATGTATTCAAAAGTTAAAATTATGATAGAATACATTCATCTAGACAAAAATGAGAGCTAGAATTATGATAAGAAAAAGAAGATATATTAAAAAAAATATGGGTTGCACAAAAACACCAAATCAAAAGTAAGAAAAATTATATGATTCCATGGATTTAAAATTAAAAATTATTTGGGAGAAACATATTATTGATTATGTGAATTAGTATAATGAATTAAAAATAGAACCTAGATGAGTAAAATTAAAGAATCTTTATTTTGGGATTTATAAAAATATATATTTAAGGTCGTAAATAAGATGAAATTTTATGAAAGGAAAAGAAGATGTTATAGAGGTATTCATTAAAGATAAAGGAACCTTAATCCATTTTTCCTCAAGGTACTATCATAGAGACCTCTACCAAATTACAAATAAAGTATACACTATTTTCGAATGATGTTTTAATAAATGTAATGTAGAGGGAAGAGGAAGTTGTTAACAAAAAATATTCAGATAAATTTGTTCCTTAACCTAGGACAATGATCAAGGATACTAAAATTAGGAAGGTATTATTAGAATCACAGATTAATGTTTTAATGATAGACTATGTTTTTAAGAGTATTCGGAATATATATATTCTGAAAATTATTTATTACCATATCCATCATATAGTTTGAGTTGTTTATCCAAAGTTATAGTATCTTTTTATAAGGAATAATAAATCATAAAATATAAAAAGACTACGTCTCTAGATATTAACAATAATGATGTAATTGATATTTAAAAATAAGATAGACAATAATCCCATTAATTTAATAAATTTTATATTCTAAATATCACACCTAAAGAAAAGGATCATTAGATATATGGTTGGGAATTTATAGTAGTAGAAGGAATAAAATTTATGATTTTTTCATTTGAAGCTAGCTCAAAGTAAAAGTGAAGGAAATAAATTCAATATAATCTCATACAATTTAAGAAAATTAACCAGTATTTAAACTCTATTTCCATGGATTAACTCTTCATTGAGTTTAATAAAGCATTATAACATAGATCAACATTTATCCCAAAATAAGAATAATATTTATAATCATTATCAAATGGTAGAATATCATCTATCAATTTATAAAGAGGATTTAAATTAAAACTTCTAGAATATCACATGTATGTCTATGTTTGAGAATAGTCATGACTTCAATATTTTTTTTTGAGCCCCATATACTCTTTGAATAAGGGACTCAATGAGTTGAACATTATTTATTTACATCAAGACGAGATTATAAAATAGTTGGAGCTTAAATTAAATAAAGATGAGATATGGGCTAAGGATCTCAAGAATTAATTAAATTAATAAAAATAATCCATGGAAATGAAGTAGAATATATTAAATAGGTTTTTGAAACAGATATCTAAATCTATTAGAAAAGAATAAATTTTATATTTTCTTATTATTTGAATAAATGTTATTAATACTATGAATTTTTTAAAATTATATTATGTTTTTAATTTCAACCATATTAGGTATTTATTAAAGGTATAATTACATAATATATTGTTATTTAATGATTTATGGGAATATTTCCATTCTAATAAATTTCATTATCCTAATGGGGGATCATGTATTTTACTATTTGAGATAGTGGGACTTTCAAAAGTTATACAAAAGAAATCTTCATTCCCACTCATTCATTGAATACCAGATAGGGAAAATGTTTATCTTAGGAGGAGAAAACTAAATTTAAATGGGGGAATTTTTTTCAGTTTTGTTTCTCTTACCAAATGCTAAAGATATAAACTACCACATTTTTACCCTATTTTTGTTTATTTTTGAAAATCACAATGGGGATTATTTTGAGAATATTATGTTTTCTTAATAATATGTTTTGTTGAAATTTTTTATTAAATGGGGGGAATATGAAAACACATACTTAATTTAGTCATCCAGATGATAAACTAAAATTTAATTTAATAAAAAGTTATATAGATTTTAATATATAAAATTTAGCCCAATTTTTCTTCATTGTCATGTGTTATGAAATTCAAAATGGGTATACTGTTAAGTAAATTTTTGAATTAATTAAATATTTCTTTTTAATTTTTTTTATAATTAAAAAACACTCATGTTGAACTGAATTAATTTTTTTTAATTTGATGTTTTTTATTGTTAGGTTAAATATTCTGATTGAATGTCCCATTGTATTGAGGAGTTTATATTCTACTAATATTAGGAAATCCATAAAATTTATGCAATAAAAATTTGTATTGAAATGGTGTGATATTTAATTTATCAAATGATAGAGATATATTTACTGTTAGATGGTAAATCTTTTAATGTTATTGATATTTAACTTAAAGATCTAAAAATATGACCATTAGAGTTACTAAATCATTATTTATAAATTAAAGCAAGGGATTTGGGGAATGGAAGATGTTAAAACTTTATAATGAATGGAATATCTTTCAATCATTATAAATTTGTGCATCGTCCCATAATCATGATCCCCTATGGATTTATTTTCTTTTAGTTTGTTTTGCTTAGATCTACAATTCATAGAGATTTCATTATATTGATCAAAGTTTTTAACTTTTAATTTTTGTTCATTGGATCTTCAGGATAAATGATATTATAGTGTTTAATATTCTACTTATGATCATTTTGATTAATGATGCTATGAGGATATTAGTTTTCTACTTATGAGCTATGATGTATGATTAATTACAGGGTACTTTTCTTGGTCATCAATTATTTTAATCAAAGAGTTATTTGAGCCTAGATATACCTACTACTTATCATTAATCAATGAAGTTATATGTGTGGATCATTATGCAACTAATTGTCTTAGTCAAAGAAGTCAATTAATTAGATCTTACTAATACCTTCCATCTATTCTAAAAAACCACTTTTCTCTTTAGTTTAAAATAAAACAATTCCCCAAACTTGAAGTATTTAATAATAATATCCTTTAAGTATATTAATTATTTTCATACATGACTCCATATTTTTATTTATTACTGTGATATTGTTATTTGATTGGATTTTATGATTTTTATCCATTATTTTTAAAACTTCTAATAGATTTATTTCTACAATGTGTTTTTATTTGATTTTTTTTCTTTGATTTGATCAGAAGATGTAATTTCATATCTAATGAATATTTAAGTAGGTGAAAAATATGGAGTCAATTTTGGAACACAATTAACCTCCCTTCCTTTATCATCAATACCATTTACCTATATAAAAACAAATACCTTACCCAAAATCAACCTTTATAATTTTGTATAAAGGATTAAAATAAAGAAATTATAAAAACCATTTCTTAGGATCAAAAAATATTTCATTTAAAAATATTTATTATATTGTATTAAAATATAATAATAGATCATTCATTAATAATTTCCAATATAATTTATTAATATTTCCTATTAATTTTTAAAATATATGGTAGGTATTTTTAAATCATATCATGGAAAATAATCTAATGTTTGAAGAACTTATACCATAACCATTAAAGAGATTTCCCAATTAAAACCAAAACTATGAAAAATTGAAGAACCACCAAAAAAATATTTTATTAGAAAATATTACTAATATACCTATTACCTTAATGGAAGAAGACTAATACTAAAGTGAAAATTAGGTGAATCACTTATAAAATCATTCTAATATCACAATAGTGAAATCCCTTAGCCAAAGAGACCAAATAATCCTTTAATAAAATCCAACAAACATGAAATACCTCAGTAAAAACATACCTTCATTCATAATGATTATTAATGTATAGAAAATCACCCATTAGGGATTCAATTAGATAAGGGAATGGGAACCCATAAGCCAAGTTTTGATTTCACCTTGTCAAAGTGAAACCAAAAATCAAGAACCCATAATAAAAATGGAGAAAGTTATGTATGAATAAGAGTAAAGAAAAGAATTAGTGAAATTATTATATAAGATTTATCGGGATAAAACCCTATTGAATTTCAATTTATTCAGTGGGAAATAAGGATTTGTGTACAAGAGAATGGAGGAGTCCAAGGATATTTCTCATATGCTAAAGAAAATAATGCCTAAATAAGAGACTAACTATATTAAAATGATTTAAATATAATTCTACAAATTTCCCGTTTAATAAAAAAAGGATTTAAGTTAGTATATTACAAATATTGACCATCGGGTATCCAGTAGAACCTCTAGGACACCAAGAACTCTTCCCAGCTCAACAGGTTCCCATTTCCACATCACTCTGTACCATGTTCCACCAATAAGTCTAAACTATAGTTCATACCACCTTCTAGACGCTCCATAGTTTTCCAACCACCTATATAACATCAAACTCCATCTAATAACACATAAAATTTCATCCACAAACCTCAAAATTCATGGATGAATCACTAAAAAAATAAATTATCTCTCATTCAAAACCTAAAAATTAAAAAGCCCACTATTTTTGTCACTGTATTTCCATTATTAAATATAAATTTCATATTATGTCAATCCACAATGAAATGTTTCCTAACATAACTCATGTTTCTACCCAAAGCAGTTAGTGGAAAAGGTAAATTCATTTATCTCACTCTAACCAAATACATAGGGTGGTTTTAAAGGAAAACATATTGGTATCCTCTCTTCATTGATATATATCCATCACTATATTACATCATACATCAAATTTAATGAGGAGATAAGAAATTTATTTTGATAAATCAAATATCTTCATATTAGTCACATGAGACATGTTGAATAATAGTCCAAATCTATTATCTTATCCTTAATTTATTCTCACACAACTCACTCGTAGAGTTAATAATTATTATTATTATTTATAACATAGGTTTTATATACTATTTTAGTAAGTAAATCACCCCCTTTTTTTGGTGAATATAAATACCGACATTAATAATCTACATCCACTTCATTCAAACTATACTATAGAAAAATCACTATATTTCTCAACTTCTTCATAGGTAATCTGAATCAATAAAATATATATATATAGTATAAATATTTATTATAGTTCATGTAATTATTCATTATTATCTCTCCGTAAGTTTCATTTCATCTATTTCATATTAATTACTACATCAAGAATGTAATTCTTCATCAGGTGGTGTTCTTATATCATATGCAATCTCGATATTTCATTTCCATTAATGGTTGAAAACATTACCTACTTTTCCATTTTATTATAATTTATCCCATTTACCAATATTTATTATATTCAATAAATACCATTCCTTGATATATAAAAAATATATTATCCAGTAAACTTCAATGGGTTCTAACATTGATGACACAATTAAGTAACTATTGCGATTTCCTTTTAAAATTTAATTTTCAGTGGATTAATTAAATAACATGAACTTTATGTTAATTAAAATTATAATTAATTATATTATAATCATCTTTAATCACTATTATAATAAATATAATCTCTTATACTTCAGTTCAGTATTCATATTCTTTCAATTTAAACAAAACCGTTTTCAAGATTTAATTTTAATAATAATGAATTTTATAAAATCTAACATTAATGTAAAAATATTATCAGGATAATTTTTTATTAAATTTAATGTTTTATCTCCTTCCCATATAATAATATTTCATTATCTCAGTGTAATAATTAATTAATAATCCTAGAAATGATGTCCATTCTAACATGAGTAATATTAATTTTGATTATAAATATTATCTACATAATTATAAAAACTAATATAATTCCAAAATTATGTTATTGAATTCATTCATTTGAGTTCATACATTTTAAAAAAAATCATGTTGTTCATGTTTTTATTCAATAATCTTAACAATTTATTTTATCAAAGGTAAGTTGATTATTAATTTAATATAAAAAATCAATTATCAACTCAAATGAATTAATTCATAAAAAAACATCCTAAAATTTATCTCAATGATATTCTTTTTGGTTAGGGGTGTCAATGAAAATAAAAAAATACTACCCAAAAAAAAGTTCTATGAACCCCTTGCACGTATGGAATTCATTAAAAATGAGTGTCCCATGTGATACCCACATGCATCATCGTGCATGATTCTACTGCATATACCCTAAATCATACTAATACATTTTATCTCTCAATTGACTAACCTGAGTCTCATCATGTATTAAAAGTTTCTATGTATAACATTCCAAATCCAAAACATCAAACCCTTCGATCAAAAGCTCTATGTACACACAATTTACACCATAACGACAGCCACATTCCTCACTCCACATTTCCACCTATACATGTCAATATCCATCTAATACAAGGTTCATATCGAAATTTTTTTCTACAGAAAATACACATTTTCCATTCAAATTGGTGACCATTTGACCTCTCGTCATCTGTTCGATTCCATGTTGAATGATCCTTGTCAGTCTATCGTGCTTCTATTAGAGTTTCATGATCATTTTATTTGCTTATAATCATGACCTAAAACCTATATATATAGAGTTTATAATGGGTACTTAACATTATAAATTATATTTTCTTGATCTAAAGATCCTAAATTGAACCTATGTTTTCTAAAATTCAATCATTTTTTAGATCCATTCAAATAGAGAAGGTGAAATTGACTAAAAAATATTTATAAATTCTATCTTAAACAATAAATGTAATATATGTTATTCTAATTTAATTATATTTTACTCCTTGATGTATTTATATATATATGTTTTTCAAACTAGGATTCAGTTTTATGAAAATTTTATTTAGTTTTATTGAAACATTCCCTAAAAATTATCTCTATATTTTCCCAAAATCAATTTATTGGATTTAAAAAATTACAAAGGAATTATAATTGATTCAAAATTTACAAAAAAATATAAAATAAATTTTCATAATTAAATAATTATGATTTATTAATAAAAGTTGTAATTTTAAAACTATAGAATTCACTGTATAATATCACGTAATACATGAATAGAATATATGATATTCTTCTTAAAATATAAACATGTTGGAATGAAGAATAGAATGTATAAAAATTTACCTGTAAATTTATATTCTTAGACATGAAAACCTAGATATAATTTTTTTTTGAAAAATTTCTCACTAGATTTATAGGAAATCAATTTTTAAAATTTTGATCAAAAAATAACAATATCTAAATTAATATTTTTCATAAATATATATGAGTTTCATTAAACAAATTAAATTATATGAAATGAAATGATAATTTTCAAATTCAAAGACTCCAAATTTATCATAAATGACGAGTTAAGTATAATGAACCATACCTTGGCCGTATTTATTTCTCATTATATGATGATGTATCTCTATTTAATGGTGGCCTCCTAATTTAGATAATCTCCTAAACACGGGTTCCCTCAATAAAAAAAATTAAAAATTATGAATATATAATGGATTCTAGGTCAAATATTTTTTTCAATAAATATTATTTATTACTTAATAATTCTCATCATTGGCTGCACAAGTATAAAATGTTGATCAAAAAATCAAAAATCTCAAGAAGAGACATATTATTTTAAGATCATTGATAAGTATGTTTCATAATTTGAAATTATATTAATATAGAGTATTATATTTTATGATTTTTTACTAAAATTTACATTTATCACAAAATTATTGGTTCTATTCCACTACACAACAAAAAATATTACTTTTAATTAAAGTTAGTTTTAAAAAATTTAATGTAAATAAAATTAGAATCAAATTACAAGTAAACAAATCATTTATAAATTAAATATATTAATTTTAAATTAACTATCATATGTGATTTCATATCATTCATTAATTCCCATAACAAATAATTAATAATTCATAATGAAAATAAATAAATAATGAATTGATCATGATCGGAATTATATTGTTTGATCCACGATGATAGTTTCATTAAAATCTCTAAAAAATTAATATTATAATCCATTATATACTTACACAGTGGTGATAAGGGTCAAACAATGGATAGGTTATGATGTATGAAATAAAAAAAATTGAAAATAAAAAACTATAAATGAATAAATGATGTTGTGGAATGAAATTTATTTGAAGTGAAATTTTAAATGGTAGGAATTAATGACAAAATAAAATTAATAGAATGAAAGTTATGAACTATAATGGATTTAGGGAAACTATGAGAAATTAAGCTAAAAAGGTAATGACATTCTTATATCAATATTTATTATAGAATCCCAATAAAAACTTGCAAGAATGTGGTTTGATACACCTAGTTATCACTTGTTGAACAACATTCCCTGTGAACTCTCCTAACAACTCATATGTCTCTACAAAAAGGAAATTTATGAATCTTTACAAAGAAAGAATAAACTAAAACTTTTCAAATTGAATTAATTTAGTTGAAGATATAGTGTAAATGGAATCCACTACTCTTCCCCATTTGTACATGGATTTGGGAACAAATTATTCTGATATTGAATTGACAATTTTTACATAAGATGAAATGTCAAATTATTAAACATCTACTATAAAATTACTTCAATTTGTTAATTTTAATGAGGATTTAAAAAAGGTTTAGTTTTAAAAAGGAATATTACCCAAGTATTATTTGTTATCATTGAGTTAGAGAATTGAGAAATGAAAAAAATGAAAAATATCCTTGAGAAAAAGAAGAAAATAAATTTCAATTAATATTATTATAGCTCCATAATCACTTTATCTATACATGTTTGATGTAACAAGAATGTTCAAACATTATATCAAAATAGATAGAAAATAAGAAGTAAAAAAAATAAAATAGGTTTCTCTATCAAGAACTTCCACTTCCTGCAGCTCCACTCTTACTGGATAGTCTTGAATGAGTGTTATATCTTAATAGTGAAACTTAAAAGATCGCCCAATCATCCTCTGGAGAATATCATGTGTTCCTCCTCTCGAATCAATCACAAATACCCCTCTCTACCTTATCTTTTGAATTTAATTATGTCTTTTGTTAGATGAAATCCCATAGTTATCATCATAATTTGAGCCTCAATATTTCATGGTTCACTCTAGATCTTCTTCCTCTAAGATCATATGGTAGAATGTGTTCCACCCATGTTCTCTTAGATCAAGCTCTAAATATTGTGAACCTGTACATGACATGGCCTCAACTAATTCCTCTCATTCTTTTCTATAAATTATTATCTTATAATTATGATCCTAGACATGACTTGGGAATATTCTGTTGAAGGTATGATGCCGGATTGCCTTTTTTAATTTTTCAACTAAATATAATGGAAATTGTCGGGTACATTATTTCATGTGTTATTGATTTTTTCATTTATAAGGTCAGGGGTATTCCTCAATTCAATTTCATGTGTTTAATTACTGTTCTAATGTGATGATGTCTTCTTATGAGATTTTGATGTTAATTATAAATCGTATTAATTGGTAATTCAATTTTATTTTGATTGAATTATTTAAAAATTTATTATTATTAATTTATTTGGGATTTTGGGCATGAATTATGGGAATGAGATGTTTAGATGAACTTAGATGTGGTTGTATGAGACATGGAATCAATAACTAATTAATGGGAAATGACTGAAGAATCTTCTAAAATAGTTAGTTGATCCTTAATACTTTCCTTATGGATTGTGCATTATGTTTATATCAATGTGGGTGTGTTTCGTAACCAGTAGGCTGAATACCCCTATAATTATTGGATCTATTAGAATAAATTAATTATTTTAATATAAATTAAACATTTAAATATGTAAAAGAACATCGAAATAAATGGACAAGGTTACAAGGCCATTGAGGACCTTGGGAAGTCGCTATATCCCTTACCCACTAATGGCCAACACTTAGACAATGAAGTTTCTTAGATATTGGGACACATGAAAGATGGGGTGTGTCATGACATGAGCTAGATGGCCAGAGTATCCCAACTAAGGAACATTTAGAATTGCATTACCTAGGTGGATAGACCATAGTAAAAGTGTTTTTCTAGTCTAGAGTGACCTTGTATACAGATATAGGATTTCATATATCTCTCAAAACTGGATGTAGTATAGAATACCCATGATCCCTATTAGGCTATGAAATGACCATTACGACATTGAGGGATTATAATACCTCTATGAATTGGGGTTTTTACTAGGATAATAGATATGTTTGATGTTCCTGGGTGGTACTCCTCCTTTTTTGTAATGACCTAGGGGACCCCTATGGGATCCCCTTTGGTAGAAGGATTTGAGAAGGTATTTGGCTATGGACAGAGATGGTTGCGAGTTTTACCTATAACCCATACCGAACATGTGAGTCTGTGGTGGTGTGGATAAATAATGTGGGTTTTTGGAGTGTGTCTATACCTATTTATTATATTTCGCACTATTATTGAAAACCTCCTTAAAGCAGGTTTCACATTGTTATAGTATGCCTCAGTGGTGGTTATTTTTTGATATAGTATCTTCCCTAGTGATGGTCTTGTATTATGTGCGGAATAATCACATATGGGAGGTCTAAAATACATGTTGTCTTAGGAATTATCATGTATTATTTTATGGATTATTCACCAAATGAGGAAACACCCTTATGGGTGGAATGTAATAAATAAAGTTGTATTCCTTACTCAGATGCTTATAAGGATTATTCACTAGATGAGGAAACACATAGCTGGGTTTTTAGTGATATCTAAATTTTTATGTCGTAGCTACTTTGCTTATAGATAATATACCCTAGATGAGGAAACACCCAAATGGGTGTTATTTGATACTCAATGTATTATTCCTAATCTGAGATTATTATAGGTATTATGACCCTAATAAGGAAACACCAATATTGGTTTTTTGTGATACTTAAAGGCTTATTCCTTTGCTGATATACTTAAAGGGATGATTTTCCTAGTTGAGGAAACACATATATGGTTGGTTTGTGATACATAAAGTATTATTCATTAGCTGATATGATTATCTTAATTTTACCCAGATGAAGAAACACCCATATGGGTGGTCTGTGATACCAAGGGTTATGAGATAAATTAATAAAACTCCCATAAGTGAGGTTATATAATGACATGTAATGAAAAAACCCACAGTTCAAGTTCATGATACTCTTGAAAACACCATTAAGTGAGGAATGTGATATTTGATCAAGTGTATTCCCATGGGATAATATATAATGCTGCAGTTTTCATAATTATGACATGTGTTTCAGACATTCTAGAATGGGTCCAAAGAAGGGATTGTGGATGTTTTGATTATTTTTTTATTAATTTATTTTTTATTCAAAACATGTCACATTCACATATACATGCATATTCTTGTTAGTATGGGACAACTTTGGTGATTCCCTACTAATTTATGTACTCTTCCCTTAATCAGGCCATCATTGCCCTAGGGTACCTGGGTATCCTTTAATTTGTTATAGGTTAAGGTTCAGTTGAGGCCTAAGATTATGTGTTTGAGATGAATCATCTCATATGGGATTGGATATTAGGATGGATATAAATGATATTGTATTGTACATTTCTTTTATTTTATTTTATTTTTATATGTGAATTTTCAAGTGGGTTGTTAGTTCTATATATGAGATGGTTGTTCATGCCTTTAATACACTTCAAGTATTATTTCTGTATATTTATTTCTTTCAGCATATTCTGATGTGTAATATTCTTGGAAATTTATTTTTTATCACGTAATATGAGATAGGTGGTATAGTCTCCTCATGGTATCCTTATAGACCCCCGCTACCCATCGTAAACCTCTGAAATATGGGGAGTTCCCACAAAAGACACATGGAAAATTGATCTTGTTTCTATTTAAAGAGTGATCTAGGATAGGATATAACCAAGTGACATCAATGTTGTCTGTTTATTTTTCTACTATTTTTGTCTTGGTATCTTGGAGAAATAAAAATGTAATGAAGCATGTGATGGATTTCTAGTTGGTTTATGATGAACATTGTCACTTGTATGATTTTTAGGTTTCCAAGTATGTTATTGATTTTATAGATTTATTATGTTACATTTGATTGATTTCGCATCATATGATGCACATGGTGTTTGGATTTATGAGTTATTATCCACATATGGATCTTGTCCCATTGGAAAGAGACCATGTCTGGATTTTGGCTCATGGTTCATGGAGGCGAGAGTGCCTCACATCATTTGTTATCATATAGGATGAACATTGTATGTAGGGAAATACTAGTGTTATTATTTTCATTGATGAGAGGTTTATCTATTTAAAGTGTCAATATCTACTCATATTTAGTTTTCCTATAGAAGTTCATGGTGGTATTCTACTCAGTGGGGACCGATATGTATATTTTTTTTTCAAATGTAATGTAATATGGATTTGTGGTGACACTATTTTCAATGATAATTATATGGTACTTTAGTGTATGGGATGTGTGTTGGCCCTAATAGGTTAGTGAGTAAAATGATGCCTTAGTGTAAAAACCATAGTGAGTGGTTGTAATTTTGGTTTAGTTAAATAAAGTGCCAATAACAACTTATATTGTGTTTTCCTATATATCCTAGAATAACATTATATATTACCAAGATAGTGTTTTTGTGATCTTCATATACCGATCATCTAGATGATTTCATTAGTTTTGGTAATGCATAAGGACGGAATCACGATTCTTGAGGGAGTGTCCCCATAGATTGAAGGTTAGTGATAATCAGTGCCTGATAGGATGATGAGATGGCATGTGATGTCTATGACGGATATGAAACCCTCAAGATAGGTATATTTTCATATGTTATTTTTTTTTGTGTTATTCTATGGTTTTATACATATGTGGGGTTTATTTTTGGATTACATTGGATAACATAGTGATGTTTTATATGTTACTCAGTGTTAAGTGAGTCAATGCTTTAATGGCATTGGATGGTAACCCATGAGTTGGCTTAGAGCGAGAGCTTACGTATCCTAACTATGGGAAGTATGGGTGAGATAATTATTCAATATCATGTACTAGGATCTGATATAAGATCATGTTTATCCATTAATATTTCTTAATTATGATTATAGTTGTTTGGGTTGATGATTGTGACTTGGGATTTCATCGGATAACGGCTAGGAATTTAGCTGTCCTTACAAGTTGACATTCCTGGAGCATGGTCTACCTTGTTTAGTGACATGGATCATGGAAAAATGGGTCATGTTTTTCTATATTTAGGTATTACATGAGAATATTCAGGTTCTTATTTGATCGAGGTAGAGGTGGTTTGTGTTTTGGATATACATGGTGCTTTTTAAACATGAATCAATGACTGTCATGTGGGGGAAAAGGGCCAATAGGTTTAATGAGATACAAGGGGGATTATTTTTTTTAAGTTTAAAAATTGTGAGAAATTTTGATCTATAGTATAGGATATGTCAAAAATAAAATGAGTATAATGGAATGATAATTATAGAAATTTAAAATTTGGCTTAGGAGGAGTAGTGTCCATATGTCTGACTGTATAATCTTTTGAGGTTTTTCTCATGGTGTATAATTAGGTAATTCATGTGGTGGGGAGTTCACTGCAGGTCAATTTAGGGTGGTGAACACTATTATGGACAATTTTTTTGTGAATGTCATGGGAAGAATCTCAGTGAGTCAGTAAAAGTGTTTATTATGTTTTTTTAATGGCACATAACTACAATTATACTCATATATGTTAGTCATTAATTTTGGTGATGGATGAGGAAAAAGATATGATGATCATGAGGTTGATTTAGTGATACAATTGAAAATATTATCTTATAGTGTGGATCATGAGATTGGTAATGGTGATGAGAACCTCATGCATGTCAGTTCATTGTTTTTATGAAACTTTTTGTTGGTTAGTCAAGAGTAAATTATGATATGAATGAGTAATGGATTCAAATCCATGATGATCAATAGGGTAATATAGGATGAGAATTTTAATATAGTTCTAGTTAGAGTTTTAATTTTTACATTAATATGATTTTGAAACTAGATGTTCTATGAGACTTTCATATTAGAAACACATCTCTGGTTGTGTTTGGAGAATAATAGTGGAATTGGTTGATTGAGGGTTAAACCATGGAATCATAAAATATGTCAGTTTGATACTTAAGATGATGTATGAGGCTAATCTCTTGGTGCCTTGGGAATTTAAAACATCATGATTCAATAAATGGATAATATATTAGTAGTAAATACTATGAATTTTCAAGCTGATTTGGCTGGAGGATTATATACTGGTCTTTTACATGAAATTGGAGTAGGTGACCTAGAAACCACATTGGAAACCTCATATTAGATACGACAGGTGTGTTTTGAGTATTAGTTGGGTTTTTTATAAAAATTTTGTGTTCTCATGTTACGATTGAATGATGGATATTTTTCTAATTAAGTTATAATTTTAGAATTAATATTGGTAACTTCATGGGATCAGTGATGTCTTTTATGTTCAGGGGAAGGTGTAAGAAGTCATATCGACAGTTTTGTTAGAATGTTCAGATAATGTTTTGATAAGAAATTACAATAGTATAGGCACCATCATTTGGGATTTTATTTTGTTATAAATCCCATGGTGGGTAGAACCATATGATAAATTATTAATTATATGATGGAATATTATTATCTCAAAACATATAGATAACATGGAGTATTTTCTTAGAGTTTTTATATTTAATATGAGATATGGTAGGTGTATTAGTGATTTATGTTCTAAGGTTTTATATATATTCTTTAGATGATAATTAAGAATTAAAGGATGGAATAATATAATTTAGTTCAAAATATATGACCAATATAGGTTTTTCTTCAGGGGTGTATAAACACATAATAAACTATTGGGGGTAAGAAGTGTTATAGAGGGGAGTTTGTAATACCTCTTCTCTATATGTGCTATAAAATTCATGATAGATTTTTATTTTTTAATTACAGGATGGTTAAAATTTTGATAAAATATTAAAAATTGGATTATGAGAGTTATAACATATTAATATAATGATTTTAAACCTGGAATGAGGCTCGTAAGGTGGCTTGGTTTCATAGGTGATACATAAAATAGTTAGGTATTTTTTGGGGTTTTTATAGGATTCTTCTAATATTGCACGATTTAGTGCATATGGTTTAGGAGAAATTATTCAACACTCTGAATCTAATATTGTTTCCAGTACTTTTTCTATGGAGAATATTTTGATTTAAGGACTATATAACTATTAAGGTAAAACTATATAGAAATTTCAAGGATAACCATTTAGAAATCTAAAAGGATTCATAGGCTCGCATACATGATTGGTGAATGGTTTGGTAAAGAATATGACCAAAATTTATGAGGAGGAGATTTTATGATGAAGAATGATCTGCATGATTAACATATGGTTTGACCAACCGTGTTTCCAAACTGTGTGTCTACACAAATTATTTTTAATATAATTTTATTACCATTTTCCCCCTTCATTACATTCCACTCCTCCTCCCCTTATTTACCCCTCTTTTTCTCAAACCATAAGAGGTCCCCTCTAATATTTTTTATTCTTATACCCTTTAATTATGGGTTTCTTTTGAATCGTTTACCAGTATTTTGATTTTTTTATTCCTATCCTTCCCCGCTACTTTTACTCCCTTTCATTTGGTTGATATTCATGTCTACCACATATGGTAACGATTATAATTAAAAAGTATATGGTTGTAATTGGATGAGGATGATGGGGTTTTAGTGTGTCATGGTGAGAGGATGTCCCAATATGGTGCCTTCAAACTGTCTCTCATCATTTTGGGGGAGGTAAGATTCCTAGTGTATTTTTCTTCAATTTTAAATTAAATGGAAATCAAATTTTTATGCAATTTATGTATTTTTTTATAGATTTATTCCATCTTGAGGTCATGGGAACATCGCGGGACATTGGTGTTCATTTTATTGTGGTTTTGGTGTGATTAGGTCTTACGGTGAGATTTTGATATTTATTTCAAATTGAATTAAATTTGAATTAAATATTATTTTGATTTAATTAACTATAAATTGGATATAATTAATTAATAAATGATGTTGTGTGAGGGTTAGGGTATCAGGACGGGTGGATGAGTTGGAAAATTCTTAGTGTTCCTTTGTAGCAAATTCCTACCTATGGAGAAAGACATGAAATCATATAAAATAGGTAGGTGTTTCTCTATACAATCCTTATGTATTAGGAATTATGTTTAAATACATGGGGGTGTATGTAATTTTCAATAGATTCATCAACACTATAATTATTGGATCATGGTATTTAATTCAAATAGTAAATTTTAAAATAAATTTTCAATTTTGTTGAGTCACTTGAGAATAATAGAAAAGAGTCCCAATTCAAATATAGAACATGGGAACTATGTTAATTTCTCTATTTTCTATGGTTGAGTCATAGACTAAAACTTTACTGAATGATTGGTAACCAATAAGAGTGGGGTGTCATGTGAATTGAGTTGGATGACCATTATAGGCCGATTGAGGAACCTTCAGAAATATTTATACTGGGTGGATTTACCATTGGAAAACATTTTGGGATGGGATGATCTCACTTTTTTTGAGTGACCCTAGATATAGAGGTAATCCTTGAGCCATCTCTTGAAATTTTTTCCAGTGCGGCATACCCCGGAGGTCTTTGAGGTCATGAGATTCCCTTGATAAAACTAAGAGATGGGAAGTCCTCTAATCATCGGTAAATATCCTGGGTAACTTGATGAGTTCATGGGTATCTGTTGGTATGCTTTCTTTTTAGTGATAACCTAGGGGACCCATGTGGGTTCCCCTTTAGGAGATGACCATAACCGGGTGCACATGGATATGGGTAAAGATGGTAGCACATGAAACCAAGAACATATACAGAACATTTGGTCTAGAGGGGTTCCGGATAGAGAAGATGGGTTTTGACGTATAACCATTATTCTTTCATTTCTTTTGAAACACTATAGGAAACCCCCTTGATGTGGGTGCGTCATTGTTATCATATTCCCTAGTGAGTGTCATTTTGTAATATAGGATACAACCTGGTTTTATTCTATGGAATAATCCCATTGGATATTGTTTTATATTTAAAGTTGTATGCCTTATCTAAGATACTATCCCTAGAAGAGGAAACACACATATTGGTGGTATGTGATAAATAAATGCTTATGCCTTACTTTTGATATTTATATGGATTATTTACTGAATGAGGAAGCCTAAATATGGGTGGTTTCGAATACATAAATTATTATTCCTTGGCTAATATTCTTAGAGTGATTATTCCATGGATGTTGAATATAGAGACCATAACTTTTAATACATAGATATTACATAACTTTTTTAGAATACATATAAAATTATACAAACATAGACTCAATGATCGTACTAGTCTAGTGCCTTTAGAAACCTAGAAAATATAAACATTGGTACATAAATGAGGAAAATTATCTTCCACTGGGTTCTTCCTAACTATCACCCTTATTATACACATAATCCATAATACATATCTTTATAACCTATAGAAGGGAAAAATGGTGAGCTCAAAATATCAGTAAGGGTAAACAAGAGATATATATAAGCATAATCATTAGAATAAGGTTATGATAACATTTTTATCAAAATAAAAGATAATAGCCTACATATTAAAGATTATATACATGAATCATTTTATAATGATTGGATGTTTATAAGACATGAATCATAAGTAAATAAAGAAAATAATCCATGAAACAAAACAGAGGAAGATAACATGGAATTATGGAAGACACATAATCATATAATAATGTTGTAAAAAGTAGTCAAGGGATTACTTCCATGGCCCTCTTGGTGGACAAAGTCCATTACAGAATAGGGTTCACATCTTATTTAGGCACTGTATTACTGAACCGGTTTTACTCCTTTCTCTAGCCCTATATTTCTAAACTGAGTTCACTCCTCATTCCAACCCTTTATTACTCCTGAGGTCACTCCCTATTCTAGACTGGTATTACTGAACCGATTTCACTCCATATTCTATCTATGTATTACTTTACTAAGTTCACTCCTCATTCCAGCCCTATAATATTGAAACAAGTTCATTCCTCATTCTTACCATGTCTATCTCATGAGATATAAATCAACACCTAATTAATTGGATGGAGATATAGGTCTCACCCATATTATAATGTAATTGTACATATATGTGACAAAAAATAATAATAAATAATATCTTAACCCATCAAATGTAATGTGTATCATAAACATAAAAACATATTATAACATCTTGAAAAAGATACAGGTTTTATAATAATTTATCCAAAATCTAAACATGTGATGGAGATATGTATTTCATAAACATAAAACCCATGAATGAAAAATGGATTTCATAAAGACCATGACAGCATGCATAGCCCATTCATATAAATAATATCATTGAAATCATTATATCATTTCTTTTAAGGGAATAAGTAACACCAAGAGATATCATCTTTGATAGAAAATAAATCGGAAATATCATTCAAAAAAATTCTTAAGAAAAATACTCTTTCATCTTTAAAAATGATTTTTAATATATAAAACCATTTGAAAATAATTTTGTTAAAAAATAACTTGAATACTTATAAATAATGCATGAATTCATTTGAAACCCCTTTTCCCTAAAAAATTATGAAATTGTTTCCAAAGCCTTTAAAAATTATTTTTTAATTGAAAACACTTTGGAAACATATAAAGAAATCTTGAAAATGTTTTAAAACCCATTTCATTGAAAGTTGTTTTAAAACATATATATATGGATAGAAACATTTCTTAAACAAATTTCCTTGAAAACATATAAAAGAATATTCAAAAAAAAATTAACAATAATTTTCCTTGAATTTGTTGTTAAAATTAATTTTCATAAAAATTATTCATTTAAAAATGAAAAAGAATATTCAAAGAAATGACGAAGAGTAAATTCGTATACACTATATGAGGTAAAAAATGACATTTCTTTTCTATGGTAATGTGTTGTTCATAAAAAGACAAGAATAGTTCTTAGAATAGATTATTAAAAGACAAAAGGATAAAAATTATTTTAAATATTATAGGGAAATGGTAGAATGTTTTTGGAAAAACTTTTTAGAAAAACATGGTTTTGAATGAATGTAGATTTCCAACAGAAGAGAGGGAAATGTCGGGTTTTCTCAAAAACACTTTCTTAACTTTCTTATGTTCTAAATTGTTGAAAAATTGTACCAAATTAATGAATATATCATGAATAATGATAGGATAATAAAAGTGTGGAATGGCCTTTTGATATGGGTTATAATATTTCATCAAAGGAGTCATAAATATATGTAATGTTCAAAAGTGATGAGATTGTTTCAATAAACTCTTATCACATGGTAACTTGGGGTCATAACCTCTATATAAGAAAAATAAATTACATAAAGCTTAGAATATAATAAAAAGAATAAGATTAATGATATATCATGTAAAATTGAAGTATATATGCCGCAAAAAAATTTAGTTGCATAACCAAACATGAGTCTCAATGAAGAAAAATTGAGACAAAACATTTTTACTGATTTGATAACTTTTAAAACATAAACCCCATGCAATAAAAAAATGAGTTGAAATACTCATACCTTATGTCTAGACTCTCATCACACTCATTAAAATGTATTGTATAGTAAATATAAATTCATTATAATTATATTAAAAACCCATTTTTTTACTTCTAATACCATATAGTGTTTGATTATGGCTTTATATTACCCGCTAGTTAACAATTCTATCTTGTGGTTTCACTTTTGGTAATATCCACTTTTTTTTCATATGTGCCTTAATTTCTTATAACTTTGGTCCTTATAATTATAAAATTATATCCGGATTGTAATCAATGGTTAAAATATAATTTATATTTATTATATGTGTATTATTGTAATCCGTATAATATATAAGCGTAAAACAGAATACACTTTTCAGAAAGATGGTAATTTGTATGTATGCATCGACGCTATTTCCGTTTAATTATTATGTTTAAAAAATAAAGTAAAATAAATATATATACATATGAATCATTATTAAATTAGATTTATGATATCATATATATCATAAATATTCACTAAAAACATCTTAAATGCATTCAGTGTAGTGGTTGAATGAATTACATCACTTTGAGGGGGAGATATTCCACACTTCCTCAAATAAAAATATCTTATTCACACCAAATGGAATTTTTTTTAAAATTAATACAGATTCATAAATACATAAGTTTACATTATTATAATATTATTTAACATTTAATTACTCTATTTAATTTTAATTGTGGTACAAAAAATTCAAAAGTTACTATTAACCAAAAAATAATTTTGATCCTATTATACCATATTATTTATTCTAATTACAACTGTGTATTTTATTTTTTATAATTAAATTCAGAGAAATAGTAAAATTAAGTTTAATGCTTATCTCATAGATGTGGCTATAAGACGGTTAAAAGGGATATTCAAAAGTTGAATAATTTTTTATTCCCAATTCTATTTTAAGAATGATTCTGATTACCTAAATTGGATTAATATAAGTATTATTTATCTATTTTGACATTAAAATTAATATAAATTAAAATAATTATTTAAATTAAAAAATTAGGGTTTTTAACAACATTGTAGTTTTTCACTATTCATAAAAATACTATAAATTCCCCCTATGTTAATTTTGATATTTTGATTTCAAAAATGCTGTTTATTTTATCAAAATAAATATCTATGAGTGTAAAAATAAATTTATTAGTTTTCATAGAAGGACATGGAAAAGAGTTCATTTCAGAAAATCATTGTTTTAAATATAGAAGTACTTTACCAATAAATATATTCCTCATTATCAAAAACATTACAACTAGATTTTAAAAATTATTTATTAATATTACAATTTTAACTGCGGGGTTGTAAGTATTTCAATTAAATAATTATAATATCAAAGTTTCATTTCGTAGAAACTTCGTGTTTTGTGTAGATAAATCCAAGTCAGTGTTCATGTCATGAAAGCTTCCCTTGGTATTATATATAACGTAATATAAATAGAGTGATTTCACTTAATAATAGATATATATATTAAGTATTATATAAAGTCAAATATATCAAAAATATTAAATTAAATCAAAAACATAAATTCAAAAAATCTTGGGGTGTTATATTTTTCAACACAATCGTTTTAAGAAAGTGAAATCCCAAATTTTCAAAAATATTTAGCACAAAAATGATTTAAATTATTCAAACAAAAATCACAACACCCATAGTTCACGGATTGTTTTGAAATAATATTATAATTAATTTTTAGAGCTTTTATAAAATTTATTTCATAAAAATTATATCATTTCTCAAATCATCTTGTAATAATTATCATAGAGTGATTTTTTTGATTTTTTCTGAAAAAGTTTGTTTTCCAATAAATTGTGAACAATATTAATAATAATTGAAAACTATATTTTTGATTCAATAATTTATAAATTCCCATTTTGTTTTAAAAAAATTTAAATATAACTTTAGTTATATTATTTTTTTTAATAATTTTAATATATTCTATTGAATGAATTTTATATTCTAATTTGGAATAAAAATATTTTCATACATATAAATTCATTTTTATGAAAAAAATTATTGTTCATTGTGTTTTATTTATTTTATTTTAAATTATATTCCACTAATTATATATTTTTATCTTGGAAAAAAATTATATATTTGGAAAAATGATTTCTATATTTGGTATTCAAATTAATTTTATTATTTTCATTATGAATAATAAATGATGCAAATATTTTTTTACTATATTCATGATAAAGTGAGTTTATTAAGGGTAAAAAAATTATGATAATGAGAAAAAACTAACACTAACAATTGAATTATATTTATTATATGATTAAATGTTTCCATAGTCATCCAAAAAAAATTTATAATTAAATTTGCTTCCATATGATTAGGATTATGACCTTTATAATACATTATGTAATGAAAATATAAAAATATAATTATCTTTGTTTTATTATCATTTAATTTTTCAAATAGGGGTAAAAGGAAGGTATATTCTTTAATAAATTTATATTTTATTGATAAATAATTTTTATTTATCATGGTAATTTATTTATCATCATTAGTAATTAAATAATTACCTTAAATTATTATGTAACTACAACGCATTAATTATATAATTAAAAGAGAAATAAAATAAATGATTTTTAAAATATTAAAAATAATATAATATGAATATATTTTTATGTTCAAAAAAAATTATATAAATATAATATTTTATATAATTTTAAAATGTATATATTCTGATTCTATCTTTTCCTTGTTGTTTTTAATGTCAAATGAATTGAATACTGTAAAATTGTCATTAATTGTACTTTATAAGAAATAATTATTTATTAATTTAATTAAATTTAATAAAAGTACATTATTCAACCTAGTAAATTTTAAATGGGTTTTAAAATCAAATAAGTAACATTTATATTCCTTTTACCCTTTTTTATTAGCTTTATTGGCCTCTAATATGTAAAACCATTAGTACATGTATAACTATAAACAATGGTTAACAAATGTTAATACAAAAATATGTGTGTGAAAACAGAACTCAAACTTATCCAATTATTATTTTATGATATTATTTCAAATAAACCATATATTAAATTTAAATATTATCTACTTGGATCTTTTTGAATATGAATATTAATTTATGTTAATTGAAATTTTTCAGAAATTAAAAGAGTGATATTCTCCTCTTTTATAAAAGGTAACCTATTATTATATTTTATACAAACATCATGAATCATTTATTTTGATTGATACCAATAAAAATATCTTTCTAAAATTCCTCCCCAAATCTAAGAGGCCATTTTCTATTCAGAAAAATATCATTGGAATTATTTTGGTGTAAACTTGTAGAGGTAGTCCAAAAAAGATTTTTAATTATTAATCAAGTGTTTTTGTTTTATTTCTAAATATACATAGTTTATAAATTATAAATAAATTGAAATAATATCACCAAAATTTTACCTATATTTTAATTTAATTATGTTAATTTAATAACCTATATTTTTTTCCCTTCTTTCAAATGAGAACTGAAACAATAGTTCGTGTGCACAGTGGTTACTGTCTCATGAACAGATGTAATTTATTTTCCAACACCGCCTATAATGGATGGTTATAATGATAAATTTAATATATATATATATATATTCATGAAAAATATATCATTATTTAAATATTATATTTCATATATTTTCTTACCTTTCTATTCAGTGAAAAATGATAATGGTGTTCTTGCATACGTGTGGATTACCACCTCCACAAAGTGATGTTATTCTTTTTTCATCATTGAATCATATGGGTGGTATATATATTTTAATATAAAGATATAATATTTTATTAATTATAATATTATCATTATGGGATGATAAAATAATACTTACCTTCTTTCCATAATGATCACTCAAAATTGGAAACCATACTCATGTATATGTATGGCCTACTGTGTACATGATTGTAACATAGTTCTTCTTTCATAACCATTTTTTTAGGATGATTTTAAATGTATAATTAATCTCTAAAATTTAAAATTATGTCATTATTATTATTATATAAATAATTTAATAGTTATAATATTGATCATATTCAACCTACCGAAGTCATTTTGGACATGTGGGTCTAATATCCTCAATATATTCAATGTGAAATTAATCTAATAGTTAATTAAATATGAGATGATAATAAATAAAGTAAAAGGATTAATAAAGTTTAAAATGGTTCTTAAGAAAAAAATAATTATATTATCTTTATTATTTAGAAAAATAAATAACATATGTGATGAGTTAGACTAAATATAAGGGACACTGTAATTTAAAAACTTTATTTCAAATATTTTAAATATTTATTTTCTAAATATTTTTCATCCATGTAAATTTTATTATAATTTTATCAATAAATTTATTATTTTTGCATAAATTATTTCCAATGGTTATTTTTTACCATAAATGACTTTATTTACATTTTTTTATAAAATAAAATATTTACATTTCAATATAAATAACTTTTTTATAAAAATGTTTTTTAAATGTTTCAATTAAAACACATTTTTTATTCCATTTTCATGTTTTGAAAATTATTTTATGAATATTTGTATATGGTAATGAATGAATTGAATAGTAGTTTCAATGTATCTATCTAATTTTGTTTAATTTTTATCAAATGGAACCATTTTATTTTTTTATGGAATGGTTTAATAATATTTTTGAACATGAAAATAAATGTTCAATTTTAATATATACAGTATCAATGACCATTCCCGTCTCCAGAACTATTTTTTTATTTTTGGTCTCCTTTTTATGTTTTCATGTTTCTATAATGAAAAACCCTCCTTCCCAATTTTCTATTTATCTTCCAAAATGGTTTTAAAATGGAATAAATATTTTATTATCTGTAAATATTTATTTATGGGGGAAGAATCATTTTGAAAACTGAAATATCTTTTTTCTTATGATTATTTTATGATTCTTGGGAATAATTTATGATGACAGGTTGTTTCAATATTTACTATAGACATGTGCATCCATGATATCCTTCTAATCTATTGGGTAAGATTTGAGTTTTTAATTTGATTATGTCAACTCTTCCATGTGTAATTGGTATGGTTATTCGATGTGTAACTGTGATGGTTATTAGATTTGTGACCACTAATATAATTCCATTTATAACCTTGATCTTTTTTCTATATATGAGAGTGATATGAAAATCACACCTCAAGTTACCTATTTTATTTATCTATTCCTTCCATATTTATTACAGATATATTACAATTTCAAAAAAGTAAGAAATGAGCTTATCTTTAATGGAAAGTACATGGTACTTATTATGTCTGAAAAGTGTAAATATGTTATAAACTATTTATAAGATTTTTATTATTTTTAAGAATCCATTGTGATTTTATTCTATATTTTAAATTTATTATGAAATGTTTTATGTAATTATTTGTGTAGTGAATGGGATTTCTTAGTTAATAAAACATTTATTCTAAACCAAATGATTATTCTAAAAAAGGAAAAAAATTACAAGTATTCATGGAATAATAGTTTCTTTATATCTTTTAATATCCCTTACTCGTCGTTTTTTTTCTCATACCACATTTTAGAAAATATATTTCATAATTTTTCTTAGGATTACTGACAAGGATGAGTTCTATATGAAAATTCCGAAGATATGTCATAAAACGAATACTTGTTATATCTTAACTTTTCTTGGGAAATATGGATATTATTTTTAGGTTTCAACTTTATTATATATGAGTTTATTATGCAATATTTATTAACTAATTCTTCAAAAATATAAACCTAAAAATATCCTCAAAATAGAAAAAAATAATTCTCTACTAAAAACACACTATTATCAAATGTTTAAGATCTGTTCTGTATAGTTGGTATCAAATTATAGTTTAGAAAATATTAGAGATTTGAACTTTTCCATGTGAGGTTAACTTAGTAAATATTGATACCATCATGGGTTTATAATTTATTTATTTTCATATTTTTTAGTATTTATTAAATCATTTTGAGATATTAAGTGATGGTATTTGATGGTGATTAATGTGATTTTGGGATATGTTTTACTATGTTATCATTTATGTAAGCCTTGGGATTATTGGGAATAATTATTTAAAAATAATTTTGTTACATTTTTATGGATATAAGAAGAAAGGTATCTGAATATGATTAATTTCGAAAAATTATTTAATTTTTATGTTACTATGGTTATTTTTTGAGTCTTTGATGGGTAAAGTATTATAGAATTTATATGTGTATCATATTTACAAAGACCATTATAATTTTAAAATTTAACAATTCATTTCATGTTTAAATGATGTTTTACTTAATTTATTAAATATCATTTATCAAGATGAATGTAAAATGATCTCACACAACCTTCTTACCCCTACAAAATTATTTAATCATCACAATCATGGAAAAATATTTCCCAATTGATTTTGAAATATTTTTAAACTTCCAAAAAACCTAAAAGAAAAAAATTTATATATCTATCACCTTTGAATTTCTCTAAAATTTATATGGACAACGCAATTTTTTTATTTGTTTTCAAAATCTCAACTCAACCATATCATTCAAGAAGGGAAATACCACAAAATAAAAGACTATTTATTTTATGCAGAATTGGACATAATGTAGGAAGATAATGGGGATATTGAAAAAATAAAGGAAGGCCCTAATATATGGGTTTAAGTTATGAATTAATATATTATGTTCTAAGTATAAATCATGATTGAGTTGATATTGACGAATCAAAAGGACATATTTTATATTAATGAATTGGATTATAAATCATGGTTAACGGTTTATGAAATAAGTTAAATTAATGATATGTTTATTAATGATATTATAATATATTATTAATATTATTAGAATTATCAAACATTATATTTTATATTTTTTTCTAAATTTGATAACATATATTAGATGAAATTTATAACTTTTAAAAGTTTTGTATTGGAAAGGTGATAATTTTTTGTGATGTTCATTCAAGAATATATGATAAAGTGATAAATATACCTTTGATTTTACATGTTCTTGATAATAGTCAGTTAATATTATTTTATTTTTCAGTAAAATCAAGATGTATATAATACCTTTTATATTAAGAAGTTGTTTGGTGATTTAGTGATAGTTGTTATTTTGGAAAAAGGTCACTATATTTTGGGGGAACATTATATAATTGAATTAAATAAAATATTATGGGATTTTAGATGTGGATTAATAGATTAATTATCTCTTGAATAATATATGGTTTCAATGTGTCATTATGGTGATTCATGTCATATAATTGAATTACTAAAATATCATGGAGACTGTATGACTATTTTATATACATTTTTTTGGTAAGAGACATTATGAGTGATTTAAGTTATTTAGAGATTAATGTAAAATTTATCATGCAATAATATGTGATAAAATCATTATAACATTTGGATTTTGATATTATACTTGAATATGTTGATGAAATTTAGGGATAGTTATTTATATAATGATTTATGTTGAACATTTACTGATATTATTGAATTTTTTGAGAAAAATGTATTATTTAATAAATGAAGGATAATTATATATGGGAATTATAATACCTAATATTGACCATTATCATTGTGGTTAATGTATAAATATATTAGGTATAGTTTTTATCTATTTTTGGAAGTATATGATCTAATATACGTAGATTTTAGTCGTTCATAGTTAATAAAATTTCTATTTAGTACTCTTTGTTTTAAAAAAATATGATATTTTGGTATAAATTATTTAATTGGTTATATTTATTATGTAAAATATGTTTTATATTTTATGTTTTTAGAATATATGTAATGGAATTCCTCATCTTTTGGAAAATTATCTTGAAAAAAATTGTTTTCCTATTATGTTCATTTCAAATGAATAAATTTTATTTTTTTTTAAAACTATTTGGTTTATGGCTTTGTGCTGAGTAACAATCTCATGATAATTCACCTTCTTGTGATCAGTGATCTCTTTCATCCTCTTCTCGGAGAAGACGACTCATCTGTGCGCTCTCTCCTTCCTTTTTCTCCTTATTTTCCATTCTTACCCTTCTCGCCTTCCTTTATCCTTTTCCCACTCCACGATCTGGTTTTTCATGGCCATATTTTTATTCCTCATTAACGGAGTGGTATTCTTATTTTATGCTCTTGTGGTGTTTATTTGCTTCCATCGATGGTCTCTGCTATCAAAGACCCCAGCTACTTCTACTCTGCTCTGACTTATCGTTCCACTGCGCCTCTCCCAGATAGATCTGGAGCAATGGATTCTCAGTGGTTTTGGGATATGTGGTCCTCTGGTCGGTGATCTTTTAGGTGAGACCGTATCGTTGATTTATTGTTTTCAGATTCTTATTTCGATCTTGTCTCTTGTTTGTTGTTCAGTGTCCATGGATGTTTTAATCTTCGCCTTGACCTCCAGACCATCTGCACCACTCCGAGTTGGACCCGAAGCTATGGTTCTTCTACGGTTTTGGGAGGTGGGATTTGGTGGTCGATGGTGATCCCTACGTATCCTGGTTTGATTCTTTGGTTTTTGGATTTCATCCTCATAATTTATTGTTTTGATTTGGTTCTGTTAGTGCATGTCACGATGGATCTATTCCGTGTTTCTACATCATTGTGAATGTTATTTGATGGTGTTCGAAGCTACGACAGTGATGTTTGGTGGGTTCTTGCCGATGATATGGTGTTTTGACAACAGAAAGGTTGAAAGTGTTATTTGTATTATTGTTTGAAGCTACGGTAGTGATGTTCGGTGGGTTCTTGCCGACGATGTCTAAAGAAGGTCATGAAGGTGATGACGAAGTGGGTCAATGCTGGGGGTGTGGCTCGAGGAGCCTCACTGACCGAGGATTTTTGTCCCAAGGAGTCCAGGCGTAGCTGTGAGATTTGAATGAAAGTGGAATTTGTCTAAGCTGGCTTTTGATTTTTGTGATATGGTAATATCTTGTATGGTGCAGTCCCCGCTCAACCAAAAAGTGGTTTTTTAAAATCAAATAAAAATATAATTTAAGCGGTATATAATATATGAGAGGCAACAAAGAGCCTAAATGAACCGTAAAATATTGTTATTTAAATATGAATATAATAACCTCGCCGTTAAATTTGATTACTTGATTTGGATTAACTGACATATGAAATATATATATATATATAAAGGGTCTAATCAATACAAATCTAATGACTAATAATTTTAAAATAATTACATAATTTTTAATATTGTGATTTTATGCTTCAAAAATATGTTTTCATCAAAATATGATTTTTATGGTTCTTTGTAAGTGAATACAATATAAAATTTATAGAAATTTTATAAATTTCGTTTGATAAAAACGATGAAATTTTTTAAATGGAACTTTAAAAATTTTCTTATTTTTGTTTTGTTGGATTTTTCAAAAATTATTTATCTTCCAATGAATAGTGAAATAATACATATTTTCATTGAAAACCATATTATTGTATCAATCATTAATAAATTTTCTAATTATTTTAAGTATTTTAAAACTAAAATTAGTTATGTTTTAATATTAATAATCCATTTATATCCTTTTGAATACATTTTATACATGATTTTTGTATAAGAATATTTTTATAATCAATATTGAATTTTTTTTAAGATCGGTCTTTTGTTGAGATTTTTCAGTTTAAATATATTTTAAATTTTCCTAATTATTTGTTTTGAATCAAAAAAATTGAATTAAATATTTTAAATTATCTATAAAAATAACTTAAATAAGTTCATTTTATTTTTTTCATTATGAATAGTAACTATAGTAATTATTTTTTACCACATTAAAGGTAAAATGGGTTAATTAAGGTTAAAAATATTTTTTAGGACTTAAATGTAACCCTAATACTTCCCTTATTTATATTAGATGATTAAATTTCATAATTAATCGTCATTTTTTAATATATGACTTTTTGTTTCAATATGACCATAATTATAACCATTATAATTAATTATGTAAATAAAAGAAAAAATATATCATTAACCTTATTTTTTTAACATTAAATTATTGAACCATGAATAAAAAAGATATTTTCAGTTATAAATTTTTATTTTATGGATAATTTTTTTTATTAATCATAGTAATTTATTTCTAATCTATAGTGGTTAAATAATTACCTTAAATTCTTATGCAACGCCAATGATGTAATTATTGAATTAATAGAAAAAAAATAAATGATTTAAAAAATATTAAAGTTATATAATTTTAATATATTATTATGTAAAAAATAGATAAATATAACATTTTTTAAAAGTTTTTAATGTATATATTTTAATTCTATTTTTTTCTTATTGTTTTTTAAGACAAAATAAATTAATAGTGATGAAATTGATATTATTGATATTTTATAATAAATAATGTTTTATTAAATGATTTAAAATTACTAAAAATTTATTATTCACATAAGTGAATGGGAAATGGTTTATAAGATAAACTAAATTCCATTTATGATCTGTTTTTCCTTTTATTATAAATTTATTAAACACTAAAGTTTAAAAACATTTATACTGAAGTAATTGTCAAAACAGGTTCATATAGGCTAAAATAAAATAGATAAGGGATAAAACAAAACCATAAATTCTCTAATTTTAATTGTATGAGAGGATATAGAGTCATATATATTTTATATTCTCATATTGTCAATTTTTTTCCATTTATAAATTAAAATTTATTTATATTAAGTTAATACTTTAATATATTTTCACAGTGACCCTCTTCTCTCTTATAAAAGGGTGTCGCTTCTTCTCTTTTCTCAATATTTAAAAATCCATTTGTTTCTAAAAATACATGTTCATATATAATACTAAAATACACCTATAAAAATCCACCTAATATAATATTTTTTATCTTAAAATTGACCTTGGAAAGATTTTATTGTAAACCTTAAGATGTTGTCTAAAGAAGAGGTATTGTTCATAATCAAGCATTTTTGTTTCATTTCTTATTCTACCTCCTTCAGACTTTGTTCAAATAGTACATAACAAAAAAAATTTAATAAAATGAAATATTATTATGTTAATTATAAAACCAATATTTTTATCCTCCTCTATCAAATGGGAAATTAATTCATTGTTCGTGTGTACGGAAGACTACCACATCGTGAACAAATGTAATAATTTTTCCATCACCACCTCTCATGGTTAGTTATAAAAATTGATTTAATTTAAGTATTAATATATGATATTCATGAAATATTTATCATTAATTAAATGTAATATATCATATATTTTCTTACCATTACATTCATTAAAATATGGTAATGTCATTCACACGTATTAGCAGATTACCACATTCACAAAGGGATGTGATATGTTTTTTATCACCGTATCATATTTCTATTATATATAAGTATAATTAAAGAGATATTATGGTATTTATAATATAATTATCATTATATAAAGATAAAAAATAACTTTACATTTTTCTATAATGATCATTAAAAAATGAAACTCTTACCCATGTGTATATATAGCCTTCCGTCTCTCTGATTTTAATATAGTTAAATTCTCATAATTATAATTCATTATTGGATTCAAATATATAATTAATATAAAAAATTATACTAATTTCATGATTATTATTATATATATTATTGTACAATGACCCCATTGACTATAGACAACTTTCCAAAGTCATTTTAGACATATTGGATGAATATCATTAAAAATTTCAATGGGAACATAATTGATTAATTAGTTGTATGTGACATGATAATAAATAAAATATAATAAATAATATATAAAAAGATATTTTCATAAAGTAAATTGTTAAAATATGTTTATTATTCAGTAATATTAATAATGTATGTGACGATTCAAACTCAAGGGGAGTGATACATTACTTTAAATAACATGTTTGGAATATTTTAAAGATTTATTTTCTATTTTTTCCTTCTTTTTCCATGTAATGATAAATTTTTCTAGAAAATTATTTGTTATACCTAAATGGTCACCAATCTTAATATTCTACCACAATTTTAAATCTTTTAAATTTTTTTGAAAAGTAATCTTTTTATGGTTTAACTTATGTTTCTTTAATTTAAAAATACTCTATTAAATTTTCCTTTAAAAATCATTTCTCTTTAATTTCCATATTTTAAAATTATTTTATGAATAAATTTATATATACATGAATAAATTATAGATCACATTTTATATTTATTTTTACATTATTTATAAGGTTTTCAAAATGAATCATTTTTGTGTATTTTTTATAGAATGATTTTATTTTCATTTAAAATAACAAAAGGAATGTTCTATTTTGACATTTATAATTTCCCACAATCTCAATCATTATTTTATTTTTATATTTATTTATAATGTGACATGTTTTTTTAAAATTAAAACCCTTTGTACCTATATTCTGTTTCTTCTAAATGTGTTTTCAAATGGAAAGAATATTTCAAGATCCAGAAATCTTTTCTTCAGTGGGAAAATATTATTCTGAAAATTGGAAGATTTGTGAGTTTTTTTATGTAATAGTTATGTGGAATAGTATATAATGATTATTTTATCCATTATACATTATTTATGGGATATTGTATAATATTCCTTCAATGTAATGAGTAAGATTTATGTTCATAAGTTAACCGTGAGGTTTATTCCATGTGTAATTATGATAGTTATTCCATGTGAAAATCTTGTGGTTATTCCTATTATAACCATGAATTTTATTCCATTTATAACCACTAATGTTATAATATATGTTATACTGATATTAAAATGATACCACAAGTTTCTTATATCATTTACCTATAAATTATATGGGGTTTTAATAGTAATATACTGATTTCCAAAAGGTAATGAACAAACTTATTTTTAAAGGAAAAAACACTCTACTTCTTAAGGGTGTAAATTATACCTTTTTTATAAGAATTTCATAAGATTTTCATGGTTTCAATGAATCAATTATGAGTGTATTTTTTATTTTAAATTTCTAACTAAAGAATTTAGGAAAATATTTGGGGAGAGAAGTTGATTTCTTGTGTAAGAAAATGTTTATTTTAAACCTAATATTATTTTTATAAGGAAAGGTTTTTTAAATATACATAGAGTAATGGTTTATTTATTAATTTTTTTTACCTTACTAATATTGTTATTCTCATTCCACATTATTTAAAAAATATTTTATGGGGTTTTAAGGATTATTAGGGACAATGTTGAGGTGAAGATGAAAATTTCGATGAAGTGTAATAAAATGAATACTTTTTATTTCATTAAAGTTTTAAATTATTTGAAAAATTGATAATGAGTATAAGGGTCCAATTTTTTATATATGATTTTATTATGTGATTTTTATGACAGAATTATATAATTCTATAATTTTGAGAAGATCCTCTAAATGGGACAAAATGGATTATTGAATAAAAACCGGTGAATATGGGATGATTAAGGTAGGCTCTATACTATTTTTTCCATGATAGTTGGTCATATCATTTGTCAATAACCCAATTACTAACTCTCTTGAACACTTAAAATTCATGTAGTCTCCATTGAGGCTCCTACTAGAGTGAAAAAAATATTAAATATAAACATTGAAAGACAAAATATGAACTCACGAAAAAATAAAGTGTGTATAAATAGACATCTCAAAAATTGAAAGAATATGATATTGTAGCTTGAAATTTTATTGGATAATAAATAAAGGAATAAATTTTCTATTTTTATTAATGTTGGTAGGATAAATATACACTTGGGTGTGGGAAATTTATCAAAAAATATAAAATTTAAAAACCTATGGGTTTCCACCCTGAAAATAAATGTTCATATTTTACATCTTTACTTTTACCATAATGTTGTAACCACGATCACTCAGTGTGTATGGTTTAACAATATTTTCACATCACTTTGTAATAGGGAAATGTGATCAGGTTTATTTTAAATTTATAGAACACCTATATCTTTCAACATTCACCTAAATTCCACTATGTCCAAATGATTGTGTCTATTTTCTATTTCTCTTTAATTCCCCAAAATATCACTAGATGATACAACAAAATTAATGAAAGTGTCCCAGACAAATAAAAATATGAACAACATAATTCTCACAAGGTTCCTCTGTACATAAATCATCAAAACACATTGATTAATGTCTAATGACTAATGAATTGTTCTCACTATCATCCAAAGAATCACACTTACAGTAAAAATAAATTTTTTTAATAATGGAAAGACAACCAATGATATCATAAGAAACCATTTTTCTTAGAGATAAAACATTTTTCTTTTAAATTTTTCATCTACGCATGAATAGACCTAGTGAACTTTTTTAGAAAATTATCCAAATTAGAAAAATTATAGTCTTAGTGGGTCAGTGAAACTCATCTTTAATAAAATATTAAAAAGAAATAAAATCATATTTTTTATAAAAATTTATCATTAATTGTAATATAATAATATTATTCAAAAGTTATTATATATAATAAGTCGATATGAATCCAAACCAAACATAATGGATGGGTTTCATTAACAAAAAGAAGATTTTGATTAGTTATAAATAGTATGAAAGATATTTTTATCAAATTAATATCATTAATTATGTAAAACCTATTGATCCATTTTAATAAATATCCTAATTATACTCTCATGGTTCCCAAGTATTTCATGTTTCTATGTGGAATTATATTAAATAATTTTTACTTATAAATGTTCGTACACTAATTTAAAAATTACTCTCTCGGAAGGATCACGAACACCACTCATTATCTCAACTACAAATACATATTCAGCCACATATATCAGTTTAAATATAACCTTAATTTTATATTACTTAAAAACATGGAACACTTTTAGGATATCACTAGAATAGAAGGCCATTTTTCCATTAGAAACGTTTATAATAGCACCACCTATAGGGTATAATAGTCGTCCAAGAATGATAGGACATAAGGACATTATATTTTAAAATAGAAATTTCATGTTCAATATGATATAAGACACACAACACCAATCTTAGAAGATAATGTAACACTCTTATACTTTAAGATATATTTATCATTAAATAAATCCAATATCATCGATACCTTATGACATTTGAAAAATATAGTTTAAATGAAACGCAATACACTATTAAAATATTATTATTTAAAACATGATCATTATAACATATCTAGTATGTTATAGTGTATTGATAGTACTAAATAAATAAATATTTTTATTTTTATATATTATTTATAAATATAATAAGAATCATTTTATAGAAAAAAAAATGTCTTCTAAAAATTGTATTTTTCTAAAAGGCAATTTTGACACTCTTTGTGTACATAATTTAAAATTAAATTTACCAATTCTATAATTTTTATTTAAAAAAATTAAATTATTATTTTAAATCATCATATAAAAATTATCTTAGGCTAAATTTTTATTATTTTTTATAAATTTTAATGTTCTTATGAATAGTTACAAATACTGATTTTTATCGGGAACTTACATTTTGTTAAAATTATTTATATAGATTAATTATTTTTAAAAAAATATAAAATAAAATTAGAAATTTTATATTATAATAAATACAAATTATGTTAGTTTAATAAATTTCATATGGAATTTTTATATCAAAAAAATCTATACAAATGAGAATTTTCCCTTTGGAAACCCAATTTTTTATCACATCTCCGAGTATAATTTTATATTGACTTCGGAAAATTCGATGAGTTGAATTTCTTAAAATGGATTCCAAATTTTAATTTAGATTATTTTATATCATCTAATATGTAAAGAACCAGAATTTCTAGGTAATTTGTTTTAATTAAATGGTAATTTTACAAGTCCGCGAAAATTGACGGCGTGTGATTCAAAGGCCCGGTGAGCCCAGAATCAATTTCTGAAGTTTTTTTCGGTACATTCAGTAAACGTAGGAGCGGTTTTTTCTATCTTTTCAACCAGTTCTAGGAATTGAAATATGAGGGTACCATTGAACTCGCAGCGCCAGAATTCACTTAAGAAGACTTTCACCTCGATGGCAGTTGGTCGAGGGTAAAATATTGTTTTTTGGGTTTTTCATGGAAATAATAAAATAAAATAAATGCTTGTTTATTTTATTTTATCTTTAATAACCACCCATGTGGAAGTTGTAGGTGTGCACCACCACACCTTAACCTCCAATTAGAGGTTATGGTGGTGGGGTCCACCCGAACCTGACCTCCTACAAGATGTTACAGTGTGGGGACCACCCGGGTCTGAACCCCCTAATAATGGTGGGAGAGGAAAACCTCCCAACTCCCTCATAAATGAGAGAGAGCCTCTTGACCTCCTTCATCTTTATTATGCCAACGCGTATAATTTATTATGACAAATCCTCTTCATTAATTAATTGACCCAACACAACAATTAATTACTTAAACCATCTTGAATTTTATGTCAACAATTAAATAATAGATAACATAACCTCTTATTTTGGTCTTGGAATTTCATTTTGGTGGGACTTGGGAGAGGAGAGAGAGCTTGGGAGAAATAAATTTCTCCAACAAAGAACTTCCTCTCCCGACGAAGAATGATCCACCGATGAAGAACGTCCTCGACCTCGACTTTCTTCCTCGGAACCTCCTTCGATGAAGGACGTGTTCGTCTATAACGAATCGATGTCTTCCTTCTCGCGCCAATGTCGACGAACAACAAACAAGGTAGGGGGATTTTGTGATTGATTTAATATTCTCGTCATTCTTTCCTTCTAAAAAAAGAATGCAGATCAAATTCTAACTAGTTGATCTGCATATGTTTCTCTTTTGCGGGATTTGGGATTAATCATTGTGGGAGGGTTTTCTATGCATCATTCTTGTGATCAAAATGCAGACACCCTAAGCACGGATGGTGCATACCAAACCATCATGGTTGACCCTTCCGCCATTCTGTTTTTCGGTGTTCTTCGAGATGGAGGAAGGCGACAACGACAACGAATTCGACGCAGGAAACGGTCATGCCAACCGCAGCCTCCGCAACCCATGCCACCTACATGGAATTCCGCCCCGCCGCCGGCCAAACCAGCCGCGCCCCCCTCGCAGTGCCCCAGCCAAACCACCCCGACAGTCTCTGCCCTTCTGGTCAAGCTGCCCTGGGACGAGATGAGCAGCACTTGTCGTGCATTCCGCCGGTCAAACCAACCCTGGCCGAGCCGGAAACCTGTGCCCCTCGAGTCACCTCGGTCTAGCCAGCCTCCCATGCCCCTGGAAGCTCCCCGTCCAAGCCGGCCTCCCGCGCCCCTCGCAGCGCCCCGACCGAGCTGGCCTCCCAAGCCCCTTGCAGCGCCCTGGCCGAGTCGGCCTCCCGCGCCCCTCGAGGTGCCCCAACCGAGCCTGCCTCTCGTGCCCTCGTGGCTCCCCATCCAAAGTGGCCCCCTCCCTCGTTTCACCCTCCAGACTGAGTTTCCCACGCGGTTCCCTCTGTGCCAAGCCGATCTTGCGCCAACCCGCGGCTGGTCCGCGCCCTTACGACCGCTATGCGCCCTAACGGCCCTCCGTGGCCCCACGCAGCCTACTAAGCTGGGCCCAGCGGGCCGGGCCAGACCCAACGGGTCAGGCCGGGTCGACCCTGACTGGGTTGGTCTGGGTTGGCCTGACCGGGTCGATTTGGACCCGGGCCCACTACGACCCATTTACGCTCCTTCGGCCATATCATTGGCATCAAACGTCTGTTTGACAAACTATCAGCGATGCTGGAAGTCTTAGATCATGACCATCCCTTTGAGTATACTCCACTATAGTTTGGGGTATTGTTGAGATACGGTCAGGTTAGATCGTGCACGAATCTAACCGGGCCCTCGGGACCAAATGGCTAATAACTCACAGATCGGGCGTCCGATTGACGCTTCGTCAGTTGGGTTGAGACCCCTATGACGTGTCGAACCTATGGGATACTTCTTCATGGGAGTTCATGGAAGTTGGATCAATGACCAGTATCTTACGGAGAGGATCTTCTGGAGACGAGCGAGCATTTGTGAGAGAACCTAATAGCTGGCTGAGACTTGATGATTGTTGACCGATTGACTCAGAGTGACTCGACTAACCCAGTGGGGAGTGCCTAGTTGTGGCGGAAGACCCACAGTAGAGGAGCTCCTGGTTGTGGAGACAAACCCATGGTACTCTACAGGAGGAGTACCTCTATAGTCTATTAGGGGGAGCACCTGGTTGTGGCGGCAGACCCATGGTGGGGAGCGCCTCTGTTTGACATAGCAGACCCATGGAACTCGACTGGAGGAGTACCTCAGCAATCCAAGGTTAGTGGAATGCACCTGGTTTTGGCGGCAGGACCACTGTACTCGATAGAGGAGGAGTTCTTCAGTAGCTGAGGGTTTTAAATGTTACTACCCTGGGAATAAATCCCGGTTTGAGCTGATTTAGTAACTTATGTGTTTTCCTAATGATTGAGATGGATTACTTGATAACTCAGGTATGTGTATGGGCATATACTTACATGGGGTTATCTGTTGATTTCATACTTTTTGGTTTATCCTTGTTGGATTTTGTGAGACCATCAGGGTCTCGGGGTCCCTACTGAGTATCGTTATACTCACCCCTTCACGGGCTATGCCCGCACCTCATTGTGTTGGATGCAAACGATGGACAACGCTGATCGAGGCTGAGAATACCAGGACTGGACGGTACCCGATGGTGGAACATACGGTGAGTCAGTACATAGAGGAGACGGACGTATGTGGAGTGTTGAGGATGAAATCTATACCTACCCTTCATGTAGGACCCTCGGAGGATGACACAGTGGCTGTTTTCCATTTCTTCAGTTGTACCTTCAGTTTCTTGTACTTTACTGTTGGGCTTGTATTTCCATCCCCTAATACCTTTCAGCACTCTTTTTTTATACAGTTTACTTATTGTTTTGTATCCTGTTATGTGCTCTGTTGAGTTCGTTTACAGGTTATAAAGGAAATGCCTCCTCAATTTTAGGGAATTACTCCTTTGGTGCTAGTTGCTAGCCCCTGGCCTATGGAAGACGGGCTTGGCGTAGTCACGACAGGGGCCCCGGGAGATGGGTCATGAAAAATTGGTATCATAGTAGTCATTTATACTGCTGAACATAGGACTCTGATCTTTTCTGTGAAGAAATAATGTGAAGGGTATTGAGTGTGATTTTCAGTTTAGGGAGTCCAATGATGGTGCGGCGGCCGACGTATCCATACACCAGGACCCTGACTTCTGATTACCAACTCAGTTCATGAAAAAACTGATTGCATGTGTTTTTTCAAATGTTTTCTATAAGTCAGCTCAATAGGGTCAGCTCACCAGGTATAACTTTTTGACAGTGGTGCACCTGTTTCTTTTTAGGATGCCTCCATGTGGATGACTAGCTAGAGTCCTGAGAATTATATGTACAGATAGCCCACCGAGTGACAATACCTCAGTGCAGCGCCCTTTTCCAGTAGAGGCGCCAGTGGTACCATTACCCGTAGGGTCACCGATGCCACCATCCCCTGTAGCAGACAGTGCACACCGCTTGAGTGTGTTGCACAAGTTCCAACACCAGAGGCCACCCAGGTTCATGGGATAGATAGACCCACAGGCGGCTGAGGATTGTCTAGAGGTTGTGGTGAGTGTTTTCCTACTGGTAGGGACACTAGTAGACCTCATGGTGATTCTTGTGGCCAGCCTTCTACAGGAAGCAGCGGGTAGATGGTGGAGCTTAATGCTCCAAGTCCACAACGAGATGACACTTCTCTGAGCAGACTACGAGAGCATGTTTCAGGTAGAGTCTGTCTCATCTAATCTTCGTGCAATTCACATACAGGAGCTACTTCATCTGTAGCAGGGCAGCATGACTGTAGCTCAGTACTCATCAAGGTTCACAGAACTCTCACCATATTTCACCGATATGGTGCGGGACCCATTCTTCAGGTCCTGGACCTTTGAACAGGGACTAAGGCAGGAGATCGGGGCTTTGGTGATCTCACTTAGCATCCCGACGCCGGTGAGGGTGTTAGAGAGAGCCCTCTTAGTGGAGAGTTTCCTTGTTGAGCAGTCTCTAGCAGTGAGATCCACTGCCAGTCGGCATATAGTGGAGTCTTCTGCAGCTGGTAGAAGACATATGTCAAAGAGGTCCAAGAGGAACAGACCTATAGGTGGACGACCGCATGACTCAATATTGGTTGTGCGGGGCACATGAAGAAGAGAAAGATCTTCCAGGAGCGGGTAGTGTTACGCATGCAGTGGGTAGGGTCACATGGATCTTTATTGTCTTACCTGCCATACGGATGATCAGAAGACGGTTCAAGAACCTCCTAGAAAAATATAGAGGTTAGATTGAGGAGGCCTGCAGGGCACAGGCAGACGTGGCAGATGAGCTAGTCGTGTAGCTTGCGGTGGGTGACGATTCAAGATATTACCGCCGCCACCAGCAGGAGTTCTACCCCGACTGCAGGGATCAGGTGGACCCGAGAGAGCTCGGCTCGAGGAAGCTGAGTCCTATGACCATGTTGCTCCAGAGATGATTCAAGGTACGATTTGTGTCTACTCCACCTTATCTTGAGTACTTATTGACATCAGTGCCAGCCAATCTTTCATTTCCACTGCCCTCATTCGAAGCTCGGAGATTTCGATGGACACGTTGGCTCTATCCTTACGTCTAGAGACTCCTAAATGAGCATATTTGATGATTATGCACTAGTTCTGGAAGTGTGAGCTTACTCTAGGAGGCGAGAGCTTCAACTGGGATCTCCTAGGAGCGGCGTCGAGGCCTTACGATGTCATCATGGGTATGGACTAGTTATCTACAGTCCATCCTCATATTGACTTTATTAGGCACGATTTACGGTGTGTCTGCACGGATGGGACTAGGTTTACCATCACTGGTGAGAAAGGAGCCTTTGCAACGCAAGATGGACTTACCCGGAGGAGAGTGCAGCCGATCACTAATCAGTTGGCTAGCCTTACCCTCAGAGCTGTTGATGTGGAGAGTCTGAGTTATCCTGTAGTGGTGGAAAAGTACGTGGATGTTTTCCCTGATGGTGTGCTTGGTCTACCTCCTCTCAGAGAGACAGACTTTTACATTGACTTTTACCCCGGTACGACACTGATATTTACACAAGTGTATCAGATGGATCTCGTGGAGCTTCGTGAGATGTGGGTGCAGCTAGAGGACTTGTATGGGAAGGGATTCATCTAGGCCAGTGTTTCTCCCTAGGAAGCCCCAATTCTATTCACCAAGAAGAAGGATATAGGATTGAGGATTTTTGTTAACTATCGGTGCCTGAACCAAGTAACCGTGAAGAACAAGTACCCACTTATGAGGATTGAAGACCTCTTTGATCAGCTGAAAGGAGAACGGTGGTTCTCGAAGATAGAACTCAAATCAGGTTATCACCAGCTCAGAGTTCGAGATGAGGATGTGCAGAAGATGACCTTTAGATGTCGGTACGGCCACTACGAGTTCTTGTTTATTCCATTCGATGTAACCAATGATCCAGCAGTGTTCATGGGACTTATGAACATGATCTTTTACCCATACCTTTATCGCTTTGTAGTAGTCTTCATCGATGACATTCTAATCTACTCGACAACTAAGTAGGAGCATTCATACCATTTGTGGGTAGTATTGGACACAATCCGAGAGAACCAGCTTTATGGTAATCTCTTGGGGTTCCAGTTTTTGATCTGGGAGGTTCACTTTATGGTACATGTCTTCTCGGAGGCTATATTTTCAGTGGATCCAGTGAAGACTGAGGTGGTACTTTCATGGAATCCACCCAGGAGTGTGACGGAGGTATGAAGTTTCCTGGGTTTGGCTGGATACTATAGGAGATTCATTCCAAATTTCTCTAGAGTTGCAGCACCACTTTCAGTGTTGAAAAAGAAGGGTCAACCCTTTGTGTGGTCGGAGAGATGCCTGTAGAACTTCCAAGAGCTGAGGAAGAGGCTGACTAGTGCAACCGTCTTGTGGCTTCTAGAGGATGGCGTAGGGTACATATTCTACTATGACGAATCAGGGACCAGACTCGGATGTCTCCTGATGGAGGGGTGGGTAGTTATCATGTATGGTTCTCGGAAGATGAGACAGCATGATAAGAACTATGCTACCCATGAAATAGAGTTAGTAGTAGTGTTCTTCACCTTTAAAATGTGGATGCACTATCTGATGGGCAAATGTTTTACTGTGTACTCAGATCAGAAGAGTCTCAGGTATATCTTCTCCCAGATAGACCTGAACCTGAGACAGTAGTGATGGATTGAGTTCCTATGGGACTACGACTTTGAGATAGTCTATACTCATGTGAAGGGTAATGTTGTAGTATATTCACCAAGTAGGAGTTCTAGTATACGGCTGCTAGGCAAGGAAACAGAGCTGTTAGCTGCCTTGAAGATATCCTTTGTGGATAGAGATGGAGTAGTATTCCTTCGGTCTCTTACAGTCACTCCCTCACTTCTTCAGTGAGTCAGGGAGGCACATCGTGGGGACGCTAACTACGAGACACAACGTGCTCAGATATCAACAGGACATGCACCTGATTGATTTTCTGAAGGTGGTGAGCACATCATCCTCTTCAGAGGACGTACCATGGTACCAGTGTCATTTCAAAAGGATGTGAAGAGGGAGTTCCACACATCCCCTCTAGCGGTACATCCAGGAGTGGAGAAGAAGTATCAGGATCTTTGATGATAGCACTGGTGGCCAGGAATGAAGAAAGCAGTTGTAGAGTTTGTCTCTCGGTGCCTCAGTTGTCAGGAAGTGAAGGCGGAGCATCAGGTACCAGCAGGCTCGGTTCAGCCTTTAGATGTCTTAGAGTAGAAGTTGGATGGGATATTCATGGACTTCGTGACAATACATCCATGTACATATAGAGTTCATGACTCTATCTGGGTGATCGTCGACCGACTCACCATGTCGGCCCACTTCCTACCGATCAGAGAGAAGGACTCAGTAGAGAGCATGGGACGCCTCTATGTGCAGCAGACTGTGTAGCTACATGGAGTTCTCTCAAATATTGTTTCCAATTGTGACACATGATTTAATTCTCAGCTATGGAAGGGGTTGCAGGAAGCTTTTGGGACACAACTTCATTTGAGAACCACCTTCCATCCTCAGACGGATGGCAAGACCGAGCGGACCATTTAGACCCTCGAGGACATGCTGCGAGATTGTTTCCTCGACTACGGTCGCAGCTGGGATGATCAATTACCTTGGGTATATTTTTCATACAACAACTTCTATCACTCCACCATGGAGATTTCACCTTTCGAGGCATTGTATGGGTGCCCTTGCAGATCACCTTTGTGCTGGACTGACCGAGAGGAGTCAGCACTAGTGGGACCAGAGATGGTGCGGTCTACCGCAGAGAAGGTGTAGATAATCCAGAAGCGGATGAAGACTACACAGAGTAGGAAGAAGTCATATTCTGACAGGAGACAGAGACCTCTAGAGTTTGGGGATAGCGACCACATCTTTCTACGGGTCTCACCCCAACGAGGTATATGGAGATTTGGATGAGGCGGCAAGTTATCTCCGAGATTCATCAGACCTTTTCAGGTCCTCAGCACAGTTGGCGAGGTGTCTTACTGCTTAGATCTTCCACCTCAGTTGCACCGTGTACATGATTTCTTCCATGTATCCCAGCTGAGGAGATACGTGCATGACCCTTCTCACATCATCGACCCTGACGAGCTAGACATCGACGATGGGGCGACTTTTATGGAGGTTCTAGTGGAGGTAGAGGATCGACAAGAAAGGGTCCTTCGTGGACAGTCGATACCTCTGGTGCACGTTCAGTGGCAGCACAGGAACATCCAGGAGAGCACATGGGAACGGGAGTCTTAGATGTGTGATCAGTACCCCCACTTTTTTATCTAGATGAGTTGTGGCTTACGGGGACGTAGATCCCTGATGTGGGGAGAATGTAAAGACCCAGAATTTCCATTTAAATTTTTTTAATTAAATGGGAATTTAATGAGTTTACAAAAATTTACGGTACGTGATTCCGAGGCCCAGTGAGCCCGGAATCAATTTCTGAAGTTTTGTTTGGGTACATTCAATAAATGTACAAGTGGGTTTTTCTAACTTTGGAACTGGTGCTCAGAATTGAAATCTGAGTGCACCGTTGAACTCACAGCGCAGGTATTCGCTTAAGAAGACTTTTACTTTGATGGCAGATGGTCGAGGGTGAAAGATAATTTTTTTGGGTTTTTCATGGAAATAATAAAATAAAATAATCGCATGTTTATTTTATTTTATCTTTTATAACCACCCATGCGGAAGTTGGAAGTGGGGACCACCACACCTTAACCTCCCATGAGAGGTTATGGTGGTGGGGCCCACCCGAACCTAACCTCCCATGAGATGTTACGATGTGGGGACCACCTGGGACTAAACCCACTAATAATGGTGGGAGAGGAAAACCTCACAACTCCCTCATAAATGAGGGAGATCCTCTTGACCTCTTTTAGCTTTATTGTTCCAACGCATATAACTTATTATGCCAAATCCTTCCCATTAATTAATTGAGGCAACACATCAATTAATTACTTAAACCATTTTGAATTTTGTGTCAACAATTAAATAACAGATAACTTAATATATTATTTTGGGATTATAATTTCATTTTGGTGGGACTTGGGAGAGGAGAGAGAGCTTGGGAGAAATAAAGTTCTCCAATGAAGAACTTCATCCCCTGACGAAGAATTCTCCACTGACGAAGAACAACCTCGACCTTGAATTTCTTCCTCGGAACCTCCTTCGACGTAGGATGTGTTCCTCTACAATGAATCAACGTCCACCTTCTTGCGCCAACGTCGACGAACAACAGACAAGGTAAGGGGATTTTGTGATTGATTTTATATTCCCGTGATTTTGTTCCTTCTAAAACAAAGAACACAGATCAAATTATAACTAGTTGATCTTTATATGTTTTCATTTTGCGGGTTTTGGGATTAATCATTGTGGGAGGGTTTGTTCTGCTTCGTTCATGTGAGTCAAATGCTACCACCCTAAATGCAGAGGTTGTAGTCCAAACCAACATGGAAAACCCCTCTGTCGTTATCTTTTGTAGTGTTCTTTGAGATGGAGGAAGGCGACAACAGCAACGAAGGTGATGAAGGCAACGGTCGTGCCACTCATGGCCTCCGCAACCCGCACCACCCCCACGGCGTTCCGCCCCGTCGTCGGCCGAACCGACCATGCCCCCCTCGCGGTGCCCCAGCCGAACCACCCCCGCGGTCTCCTCCCATCCGGTCGAGTTGCCCCGGGCTGGGCCGAGCCGCACTAGAAGTTTCTTCCATCGGTCAAACCAGCCCCGGCCGAGCCGACCACCTGCGCCCCTCGTAGTTCCCCAGCTGAACCGGACTCCCGTCTCCCTCAAAGCGTCGCGGCCGATCTGGCCTCCCGCGCCCCACGCGGCACCCGGCTGAATCGGCACATGCCCTCGCGGTACCCTCCAGGGAGATTCTCCCCCACGGAACCATCCGAGCCAAGCCGCCCTCGCGCTGACCCATGGCCGGTCCATGACCTTGCGACCGGTCCGCACCCTCACGGCCCTTCGCAACCCCCTGCGTCCTGCTGGGCTGGGCCCGGTGGGACGGGCCGAACCCATGAAGTTGGCATGCCCAACGGGCCGGGCCAGACCCAATGGGTTAGGAAGGGTCGAACCAAACTGGGTCAGCCCAACAAGGTCAGGTCGGGTCGGTCCGACCGGGTTGGACCGGATCCGGGCCCACAACGACCCATTTATACTCCTTCAGCCATATCTTTGGCACCGAACATCAGTTTGACAAACCGTTAGTGGCACTGTAAATCTTCAAGAGTGACGGTCCCTTTTAGTATACCCCACTATTGTTTGGGGTATAGTTGTGATACGGTCAGGTTTGATCGTGCACGAATCCAACTGAGCCCCTGGGACTAAATGGCTAATAACTCACAGACCGGACGTTCGATTCACACACCACAAGTTGTGTTGAGATGCCTATGACGTGGCGGACCTTTGGGATATTTCTTCATGGGACTTCGTGGATGTTGGAGAAATGACCAATATCTTGTGGAGAGGATCTTATGGTGATGAACGAGCATTTGTGCGGGAATGTAGTAGGTGGATGAGACTTGGTGATTACTGACCGATTGACTCGGAGTGACGCGACTAGCCCAGTGGGGAGCGCCTGGTTATGGTAGCAAACCCACAGTGGAGGAGCGCCTGGTTGTGGCGGCAAACTCGAAGTACTCGACAGGAGGAGTACGTATACATGCTATGAGGGGGAGTGCCTAGTTGTGGTGGCATACCCATGGTGGGGATCTCCTCTGTGTGACATAGCAGACCCACGATACTCGACAGGAGGAGTACCTCAGTAGTCCAAGGTTAGTGGGAAGCGCCTGGTTGTGGCGGCAGGCCCACTGTACATGAAAGAGGAGGAGTTATCCCATAGCCGAGGGTTCGAAATGTTACTACCCCTATAATAAATACTGGTTTGAGCTAAGTCAGTAACTTATGTGTTTTCCTCATGATTGAGATGGATTACTTCATAACATAGGTATATGTATGATCATATACCTAAGTGGGGTTATCTATTTATTTCATACTTTGTGGTTTATCCTTGTTTGATTTTGTGAGATCTTGAGGGTCTCGGGATCCCTACATAGTGTCATTATACTCACCCCTACACGGGATATGCCCACAACCCGTTGTGTTGGATGCAAATGACGGACAATGCTAATCGAGGCTAAGAGTACCAAGACTAGACGGTACCCGGAGGTGGACCATACGGCGAGTCAGTACACAGAGGAGACAGACGGACATGGACTGCTAAGGAGGTGATCTGTACCTACCCTTCAGGTAGGATCCTCGTAGAACGACCCAATGGTTTTCCTTTTCATCAGTTGTACCTTCAGTTTCTTGTACTTTACAGTTGGGCTTGTATTTCCGGCCCCTTTTACTTTTCGTTACTCTTTTGTTATACAGTTTACTTAGTGTTTTGTATCCATCTGTGTGCTCTGTTGGGTGCATTTATAGGTTATAAAGGCAATGCCTCCCTGGTTTTAGGGAATTACACCTTTGGTTCTAGTCTCCAGCCCCTGGCCTATGGAAGGCATGCTTGGGGTTGTCACAGCACGGGCCCCGGGGGATGGGTCTTGACATAATATGTATAAGTTAATTATTTAAAAAATTTAATAGTAAAATATGTAAGAAATAATTACAGCATTTAAGGTAAAACATTATTTATGATTGTTTAAACTAAAAATATAATGTATAAAATTACATAAAAACTTGCAGAAACCCATTTTTATCCGCAATTGTACCTTATGACTTCTAAGGGTCTATAATTATCACATCCTAAGTATTTATAGAATAATAAATTTTCATATATAATAATATTTTTTAATTTTATATCAATTTTAGTTTAAAGGGGAAACTATGTATGATAGCATACCTAACACACAACAACATGTTTCTCTGAAATCACAGGTTTCACACAACACTGAGTTATACTGAAAAATAATATAATATTATTATTATAATGGTAGTTAACACACAGTAGATATATTGGTGGGAATGAATATAATTAACTATATTATGATTTTACATATTTGTTAAATTTTTTTACATTTATCCGAAAAAATTTAGAGGCTTAAAATGAGAATGAATTCCATTTTAAGCTTAAAATACTCTGATATTTTTAAGAGATAGTTTTATCACCTTTTGATGAAGAAAACATTTAAAATATAGTTTTTTTTATTTTATATGTTAAATTTTTCGAAATAATCTTCTTCTATAGAAGCAAGGCGTCAAAATTTACTTTGGATAAATTTTTGGTAATTTTCTAATAAAGTTCATTTTTTAATGAATAGTGAAAATACCACATTTTAAGTCAAAACTGTCATTTCGTCTAATTTTTTAATACATATATATATATATTATGATTTTTATGATTTTTAATTTTTAATTATATTTTATTTTTATTATTTAATACAATTTTGTTCATTGGTAATAATTTTACATTTTAATTTGATATAAACACATGTCAATCTTTTGATAGTTTTTATTTCTTAAAAGACCGCTTTCTGGTTTTGAAACAAGAATTAATTTCAAATTAATTAATACAACTTCTGGTGTTCTGAATTTGGAAAAATGGTTTCAATATTTTGAATCATAAGGTCTATATTATCAAAATAGTTACCTTTTATTTTAGGATATTTTTAATATTAACTTCAGTAATTATTTTTATTTACCACGATTAAAGGGTAAATCTGCTAAATAAGGGTAAAAAATAATATTATAATAATATAAAAATACATTAATACGTGTCCTAATATTATTTCATGAGTCATGGGAAACTAAAAAAATCCTTTGGTAGAACCATTGGCATTTGGGAGCAACTTGGGTGTGAAAATGACATGTTATCATAATTAATTTAAAGTAAAGTAAATATAACATAAACATGTATCATTTTACTAAAACAATTTTAAGGTCGGGTTCTATAAGTGATCTATTTGACTGTGAGTAGTCATTCATAATCTAAAAATATTGCATACATCATTGTTGTTTATTTATAATTTCTAGATATTAAATAAATAAATTTAATTATGACACAATAATGATGCAGTTAATGCTTAATTAATAAAGCATTCAAACAAACTATATTATATATATTATAATAATTTTAATTTGAACATTTTGATTCTATCAATGATTTATATAGATTATTATGACATATTATCTTTGATTTAATTATTTTGGTTCAAATAAATCATGTTGTTGTTACTTTAACAAAAATCTTTTACTAAATAGTGTTAAAATTGACATAACCGAGTTTTTTAAACAATACAATTTTATTAAAAGATATAATAGTCCAAAAATATTTAATTCTTCCAAATAACATATATAATGATAAAAATTTCATTAATTATCCACTTATGGTTCTATTGGAATTTTATGGTAACTATAGTAACCATATATTGTGAAAATACAATAAGACAAGGTAAGAGTCAATGTTTTTCAATATTGGATAATGCTAAAATATAAGGTTAATTTTGTGACCTAAACTTCCCTAAAACCTATTTGTTGAGACCATATAGACCCATACACACCTTATCTTCAAAATATATCACTTTTGAACTATTATAATTCTAAAATCAGTTTATAATAAAATAATATTTGAAGACATTCCTAAAGTGCCCCTCCTCTCTCTTATAAAAGGTCACCACCTCTACCCACTTAATCACACCTCCCAAGCACCTTGGATCATACAAATTATACTCATATAATCTCCAAAAATCACTTAATTTCTCATATATTCCACATTTTTGGAAATAAATCCCTCCTAAGGAGACCTTTTTTGAAAATTAAAAAGAGATACTTAAAAAAGAGGTATCTGGTTTATCACCTATTTCAAAAATATTTTCTACTTCTATTTCCAATTATTATGTAGTTTCCATAATAATATAATAAATCCTTTATCTTATACATTCTGATATATTATAATTATGTTACAACCTTATGACTATTTTTGTCCATCATAAAAAATAACAATATCACCATGTGTGTGTACGTACGGCTTACCATCTCCACGACGTGGTGTAATTTTTTATTCAACAATACTTAATTTAGATGGATATAATAATGAGTATAATGGATTTAAATAATTAATGTAACATGATAATTTTCATTTATAATTAATATATCATCCATTATATACCGTTTAACCATTAGGTGGATGATATCATCATTCTTGCATACAAACGACCAATCATCTCCAGGATGTGATGTGATTTATTCTCCATGATCTTCATTAATCCAAAATTATATACATGAATGGAATGAATAAATATGATATATATTATATTTATATTTATTATATTATTATATGATTTAAATTTCCAACATTTATGCTTTCCATAATGCGTAAATACAATAATTTTATTTGAGGAAGTGTGGACTACCTCCCTCTCAATGTGACATGACTCGTTAATTATATACATGGAATGTATGAAGGACGTCATTAATGATATTATGATACATATATAACATATATACTGTAATATAATTTTAATATACCTATCTATCATTTAGTTTTCATTCATTTAATATTACAAAGAAATAAAAGTATCGTTCGTGTGTACGTACGTCCTACCATCTCCATGGACAATGAATTTCATTTCATATCTCCAGATGTTGTGGAATATTCTAAATACATATATACTGGATATATATGATATTTTAATCAAAAATACAATTGCGGATATTATGAAATTATGACTATATAGACTTCTGACATCATACAATGTTTATTTTCGACTCAAGAATCGATTATGGACAAAAAAATATGACATGAACTCAAATAAATAACTAATTATTATAACATGGTCATAAGTGATGTAATGGGAATAAAAAATATTAAAAATATTCTGAAGAAATTAGAAATTAAAAAATGTTTTTTATTCAAGAAGATAAATAATGAACCAGATAAGTATAACTAAAGGTAAGTGCATTCATCTCAATATCCATTCATTAAGGAATATTTTGATTTATATATAAACTTCTCTTACACAGTGTATAATCATCCATTTAACTTTTAATTTCATTCAATATTTTATAAAATAAATCTTTTTCTATGAAACGTTTTACTAAACAACAATAGGAATGTTTATTTTTAACGTACACGGCACAATGAGCTTTCCGCCGTCGTGAGCATTATTTGATTTTTGGATTCCTCTACAAGCCATAATGTTTTTAAAAATAAAATTAAATACCATATTCCTTTTCAGCTATTTTTTTAGTGGAAATGGTTTTAAGAATTTATTTACTATATCAATATTTTGAAATGATGTCTTATTTTTTCAATGTGGAAATATAATTTTTTATTTATGCTTATTCACGTGTTATGATTTTGTTATGGATTTTAGGAATTTCTTATGTATATGGGTGGTTCCATGATAAACCAATGGAGGGTGAGCCTGTGATAGCTCTCCAATTCATTTGGTAATGTGGAAGAGGTAAACGTTAAGCTCTCTCATAAGAGATTTAGAGAATATACTGTGATGGGTATTCCAAATGTAACCATGAATGATACAACTTATATAATTGTGAAAGCTACAATGTAATTACATTATGGATGACAAAAATTACCTTTATCATTTATTATTTCTATGATTTATTCATACATCTGATGATTTTAAGTGGTGTGTAAAGGATATTATGTTTTATGAGTGAAAAGTATGATTTCATTGATTTGTATGTATTCATGGAATAATGTCTTCTTTCCTTATTTTATATCCATTACTGATCTTTTTATGCTCATAAAATGTTTTTTAAAAGATTCTTATAGGGTATAAGGAAGGGTAAGTGAAAGGAATAACTCAATAATATTTTTATCAAGAATAGAATTAATGTTTTATTTTATGAATTTTATTATTGTGAAAAAAATTCTATTGAGTAGAAGTGTACAATTTGTAATATTTGAGATGTAATTCATTAATAATTCCCTAATTCTTTAACACTCTAAACCTGAAAAGATCATCAATGTGAATTAAAGTATAATTATTTACATATCTCAAGGTTTTGTAGTTATTCAATGATGGGGCCTTATAGTTTGTATCAGAGGTCAGTTTAGATAATTTTAATGGCTAAGATATTGTTAATACAATATAACTAATTTATTTTTTACTTTATGGACAAATTGTAATAGAATTTAAGGATTACCATACTTCTTCATATAATATATGTTTTTTCAAAATTGTTTTCTATTGATGAAATAGGGTAGTTTTGTTGTGATGACATCCAGAGGAAAATAACCTTCCAAATCAGCAAACTGAGGTAGTCAAAATTGGAACTGAAAAGTTTGTTACAGTGATGGAACATTTGACTCTGGCTATAAATAGTGGTGGTACCCATGCGCGAGATCATCCAGATCAACCATAGAAGAACATGGCGGTAATGGAACATTTTATGAGGTAACATCCCCTATCATTCAGACGATCATCTGACTTTGGTCTAGTAGAAAGGTGGATTGAAGAACTAGAAAAGATTTTCGATGTCAAGGGGTGTTCAGAACATAAAAATGTATATGTTTATTTTTACCATTTTGAAGGTGAATCCAATCAGTGGTGGTGGATGGTCAAAAATATCAGGGACAATGAGAAGATTTATTCTCTTGGTTGGGATGAATTCAAAGGTATGTTTCTTTAAAAATATTTTCCTATGGTGATTCGATAATGAATGGAAAAATTATTCTTGGAATTGAGGTATAGGGATAACTTAGTAGCTTATTATGAAGAAAAATTAACTTGACTAGAAAGGTAAGGTCCAAATTTTATATGAGATCTTGATAGTAAAATAAAAAAAAATTTACTCAGGATTAAATACAATGTATCAAAGGGAATTAGCTTCTCGAAAGTTCAAAAGTTATGAAAAACTTGTTCAACATTTGGAGAAGGTGGAAATAGAGATTGTCGATGATCAGGTGTTATTTGAAAAACAATAGAATAAGAGGTCAAGGTGGAAGACTAAAGGTAATAACTCTTCAAAAATTTCTGATGGTATGAAACTTCATTTTATAGTTTGGGAAAATTGTGGTAAAAAGAACACTGTGAAATTTAATTTGAATTCTAGTAAGTTCTTATGATGTGGTAAAATGTGACTAAAGTCTTGTAATTATACTGAAAAAGATCATGGTAGTGGTAAGAAAAAATCTTTTTTATAGTCAGTAAATTTTTTTAAGTGTAATGAAATGGGTCATTATAAAAATTAGTGTCTCACAAAGAACTCCAATGATGTTAAGCATCAGGACTACAAGAAAAAGGTGTGGTGAAATCCATTGAAACTACTTCCAAAGATGTTGGGATTTAAAATGATGTACTATCATGTACATTGTTTGTTTGTTTAGATTATTCCAATGTGTAGTTTGATTTTGGTTCTACACATTATTTCATTTCTGTGAAAATATCTATTAAATTGTGGATTCTAACACAAGAATTGAATCTTGAACTTTTGGAAAAAACACTTGTGAGAAATATTGAGACAAAACGAAATTATAATAATCTTATTATCCTTATCTACAGAATAAATTTACATGAAAAGATTTTTGGTTTTCCTCTAGTAGAGTTTGATGTTATTTTGGGTATTGATTGGAGTATTGTTTATCATTATACGATTAACTATAGATATAAATAGGTTTCCTTTCAAAAATAAGTTTAGTTTGTGTACAACAATAAACCCTTGCTATTGATAAAATATCATGAAGTTGAGAAACTTATAAAAGATGGAAATTAAGGTTACCTTGCACATATTGTTGAAACAAACGAACTATTCAAATTAATGATGTTCCAGTGGTAAATGAGTATCTTGACATTTTCCCGATGAGTTTCCTGGTATAATACCTGATTGAGAAATTGAATTTACTGTTGACTTGGTTCCTTATGCTAATCCAATTTTAAAACCACCTTATCTAATGGGTCAAATTGAACTTTTAGAGTTAAATAATAAATTAAAAGAGTTATTAGATAAAGGTTTCATTTGACCTAGCACATTGCCATAGGGTTCTCCTGTCTTAGTTGTTAAAAATAAAGATGGTTCAATTAGACATTCCATTTATTATAGACACTTAAATAACATCACTATTAATAACAAGTATCCTTTATCTCATATCTATGATATGTTTGATCCGCTCCCGGGAGCTCAGTATTTTTCAAAGATTGAGTTGAGGTTAGGGAACCATCAGTTGAAAGTGAAGGAATCAGACATTCCGAAGACTGTGTTTCATACTAGATATGGCAATTTTGAATTTGTAGTTATGGATTTTGGTTTAACCAATTCCCCTATTTTATTCATGGATTTTATGAATAGAATTTTCCATGAGTTCTTGTATATGTTTGTGGTTGTGTTTCTTGTTGATATTTTGCAATATTATAAAAGTAAATAGGAGGAAAAAAGTTAATAAAGGGTTGTCTTGCAAACCTTAAATGAAAAGAAACTGTATTTGAGATTCATAAAGTGTGAGTTTCAGTTACAAAAAATTTCATTCCTTGGTCACGTGGTTTTTAATGATGTTATAATTGTTGATCCTGCAAAAAATAAGTTGTTGAATAATGTTTATGACCAACAAATATAATAGAGATTCTTAGTTTTATTGGTTTATAAGGTTATTACCATAGGTTTTTTGAAAATATTGCACAGTTATCTAGAATATTGACAAAGTTAACTTGAATAGGGGTTAATATCATCTAGACAAAAGAATGTGATGAATGTTTTCAGAAATTGAAAAAAAGTTTGGTGAATGATCTAGTTTTTGAACTGCCTTCAAGAAATGGTGAATGTTTTGTCAACATTGATTCTTCATTGAAAAAACTTGGTTGTGTCCTATGGTAGAATGATCATGAAATCTCTTATTCTTCACATCAGTTGAAAACTCATGAGTTAAATTACCCTGAAAATTATTTGAAATTAAATGATTTTATTTTGTTTAAAAAATTTAGAGGCATCATATGTATGGGGTAAAATGATAAATATATATCAACCATAATATTTTGAAGTATATAATTTCTTAGAATGAAATGAACAAGAGACAGATAAGAAATCTAGAATTAATCAATGATTATGATTACATGATTCATTAAAATCCTGGATAATAAAACAATGTGTTTGATGCTTTGAGTGAGAAAAGTAATTCTACATTAACCATGTTATGATTGGAATGTGACCCTTTGATTAATGATTTGATGAACTTTGGCATAGAAGTTGTCGGTGTCAGAAATTCCTCTATTTTATTGTAGTCTTTCCTGAAATCACCTCTTGTAAAAAAAATAAAGCAAGTGTTGAAGGAAGAATATGAGTTGTAGGAAAAGGTAGAATTTTTCCAGAAGGGTAAGTTGTATGAATTTAAAATTTATAAATATTGTGTTTTGATGTTTGGAAATACATTATGTGTTCCTTGTGATTCACAGTTAATGAAAGGGTTGTTGTGTAAAGCTCATAGTTCTCTGTTTTCAGTTCATCCTGGAAGTAATAAGATGTACAAAGATCTTCGGGAGTTCTACTGGTATAATGGAATAAAAAGAGATATTGATGACTATACTATGAAGTGTTTCACTTTTCATTAGGTGAAAGAAGAATGACAATTGATGAAGTGGATTCTTCATCATTTTATAGTACTAGAGTGGAAATGGGAAACTATATCCATGGACTTTTTTGTTGGATTACTGAACACATCACGAGGTAATAATGAAATCTAGTTTATTATTGATCAATTGACTCAATCAACTCATTTTCTTCCTATTCGAGATATACAGTCCCAATATCAACTTTCTCGATTGTATATTAAAGAGGTAGTCAGGTTTCATGGAATTACCCTATCCATTGTATCTTATCGTGGTCCTAGGATTACTTCTATATTTTGGAAAGGCCTTTAGAATTCATTAGATACTGAATGAAATTTTAGTACAACACTTCAAAATCAATTAGATGGGTAGTCAGAACAAACAATTAAGACCTTAGAGGAAATGTTACATTCTTTTTCAATGGATTACTAGGGAATTTGGGATCAATATCTTTGTTTAGTTGAGTTTCCTTATAATAATGGTTTTCATTCCAGTATACATATCACACCATTTGATGAATTATATGGAAGGATGTGTCGAATTCTATATCTTTTGGATGATGTAGGTGAAAGGGAGTTTATGGGACCATAATTAGGAGAAGAGATGGTAGAAATAGTTTAGTTGATATAGAAGCACATGAGGACAGGTTAGAGCAGGCAGAAAAATTATGTCAACAATCATAGGAATGATATTTCTTTCGAGGTAGGTGATCATGTCTTTTTCAATGTATCTCCATAGAAAAGTGTGATGGGTTTTGGTAAGAATGGAATGTTGAGTCCATGGTAAATTGAACCATATGAAATTTTATAGAAAGTTGGATCAGCTTCTTAAATAGTGGATTTTCCACCATTTTTGTCCTATGTACACAATGTCATTCATGTTTCAATGATGATAAAGTATTTTTCGGATCCATATCATGGTTTGAGTCAATATGTAGTTTATTTAGAAGATAATCTTTTTTATAAGGAACAACGAGTACATATTCAAGACTGTAGAGAGAAAGTGTTGTGGGATAAGGTGATTCAGTAGGTAATGATTTTTTGGAAAATGCATATAGTTGAAGAGGCAACATGGGAATCTAAAAATTCTATGACGGATAAATACCCCCACTTATTTGATGAGTGAATAAAATTGCAACGATGCAATTTTGAAAAGGGGGAAATGATGTAACAACCCAGGTATTTATAGAATAATACATTTTCATATCTATTACATTTTTTGAATTTAATATTAATTTTAGTTTATTGGGGAAACTAGGTATGATAGCGTACCCGACATGAAACAATAGGTTTCTCAGAAATCTTACATTTCACACAAAATTGTGTTATACCGAAAAAAATAATATAATAAAATATTATTATAGTAGTCAACACCTAGTCATTGTATTGGAGATAATGAACAGAATTAACTATATTATGATTTTACATATTTTATAAATTGTTTTTACATTTATCCAATAAATTTTAGAGTCTTATATTAATAATGAATCTAATTTTAAGAATAAAATAATATAATATTTTTAAAAGGTAGTTTTACCACCTTTTAATGGATAGCCCTTTTCAAATCAAGTTTTTTTAAAATTTTTATGTTTTATTTGAATAAATAAACTTCTTATATAGAATTGGTATATCAAAATTTTCTTTGGTTAAATTGTTGGTGATTTTTTGGTAATGTTCATTTTTTAATGAATAGTGAAAATTACTACATTTTAAGTCAAAATTGCCTTTTCATATAATTTTTTTATATAGTTAGATTAACTTTTTTTTATTAGTTATTAAGTGTAATTGTATTATGTTTTTATCATTTAACCCAATTTTGATCATTTAAATTAATTTCACATTTAAATTGGTCCTAAACACATGTCAATATTTTAATAGTTCTTATTTCTTAAAAACCCACTTTCAGGTTTTGACAATTGGAATTAATTTTAAATTAATTAATTCAACTTATATGTATTGAATTTGGAACAATTTATTCCTTATTTTCAATCATAATTTCCAAATTGTGTTAATAGGTACCTTTTATTTTTGGATGTTTTGAATAGTGACTTTAGTAATTATTCTTATTGTAACACCCTGCCCCTATCTCATTGTCTTGAGGAGGTGGTGGGGTTACTTGGCCTTAAACGACGTTCCCAAGATGCCAAAGGCTGGAAATAAATGTTGAGGGCTTTGAGAATAAATTGGGGGACGTTTTTCCCTTAAGACAAAACCAACCAAACCATCCCCAAACTATATGATGCATGCCAACAAAGCAACCAAACTCATACATTTCCATAAGACAACCAACTAATCCATAACGATCCCACATGCCAAACAACCAAACACAATATCAAAGTACAATGTGGGAGACTAAACAAGAGAACCAAAATAAATCAAGACACACTCCACATCTCCACACCAAGCTACATACTCCAAGCACCACCACTTGATCCCAGCATCACCACATACCACTAGCAAAGAGATACTTTACCTTTCACTGTGTCCCAGAATAAGACACCTTCAAAAGCACCAAAGTGCCAAAGTAGGGGGTGAGTACTAATACCTAGTAGGTTTTCCCCAAATGACTTCCCTATACACGCCACTAGGATAAAACCGTTAGCACATTTATATTAAGCAGTTTATAAATAAAATAATCACAAGTAAAACCATTACCATAACTCAAACACGCTATTACCAAGCCATCTAACCCAAACCAAGCAACCAAGAGAAATCCAAAAAAAACATACCACAAGTCATTTCATTATTTACACATTCGCACCACAATTTCCACCTTGCAAAAAATGCCCAACAAAACAACTAAAAAAACCAAAACAACCAAAATGGTGGGACTTCCGCCCAACCCGTTCACCCATTCTCAACTAGAAGTACTTCTCAAACACTACCCATAACAAAACGGTGGGACATCTGCCCATCTCATACACCCCATTCTCAAATAGTAGTACTTCCTGACCACTATCCATGACCTTTTATAGTGAGACTTCCGCCCACTTCCATACAACCAACACAATCCATAACACTCAATCAACCAACAATCACAAAGCACCAAGGCCACTCAACAAGCACACAACCATTTTCAACACATGCCAATTCACATCAATAAATCACTCATTTATTCAAAAACCCCTTTAATCATTTTCCATGCCAAACCCCATTTCAATAAAAAAAACTTATTTATTGAGAACCATTTCAATTATTTTCACAAATCAATCACAGCATCCCATTTTAAAATCTCCATTTTAAAATCCACAACAAGAACATTTCACCACAAAACCCCTTTTTTCCCAAAAATCCCCAAACATCACCAAAGGGATTTATAAACACTTTCTCACATCAAAACATAATTAATTTCAGTAAAACCAAATTAATTGTAACCAAAACAATTAGTTCTAACCAAGTGGAGTCAAGATAAAAGACACATACCTTTAGGGTTCCCGAGAAATCAACCCATGAGAAATCACACCTCCAATCTAACGAACGCAACACTAAAACCTCTCTATATCCCTTTGCCTAGAATTCAAAAGCCTTAAAAACATCATCCAAGGAAGCCACAACCCCATATCTACACACAAAACATGTAGATCTAGAAAACCATGAAAGAGAGGGATGTAGATCTAGAGAAAAACACAAGGAAACCAAGAGGAGAGACTTACCCGGGAGAAACCACCTTCAAACTACCTTGAAAACCCTTTAAATTGCTTCCAAAACGTGTGGTATAGTCCCTCCAACCCATGAGAGCCGAAAATCCTGAGAGAGATTCGAATGGGAGAGAATTTGGAGAGAAATGATGCAGCCTCGAGGGATCCCAGACTTAAAAATGATCCTTTTATGTGGCTACAAGGTTAGCCCACACGGTTTGGAAAACCGTGCACTAACTGTGTGCATGCTACTACCTCAAGAGCAAGGGTCAGCATGGTTTCCTCGCACGGTTTGGAAAAATGTACGTAGGCCATGTGAATCCTACTTTCTCTCCCCAAACAGTTTCCTGGAGCATCCGCACGATTTCCCCTAACCGTTCTCAAACTGTGATCCCCTATAAATTCCTCCAAACATATCCAAAACCATTCCAAACTCTCCCAACCCCTTCCCAACTCATCCCATGCACTTTAAAAACATAAAAAGACATAAAAAAGGATACATACCTCAAATCAGGGGTGGTACATTCTCCCCACCATTTGACTTTCCGTCCCCAGAAAGTAGTGAACCCACCCTTTGCCGAAAGATATCAGGCCACTGCTCGACCATCTCTTTCTCCTGCTCCCAAGTCTCCTCTTGAATCTGACAATGTTTCCAAAAAACATGAACTAAACTGATGCTTTTACCATGCAAGACATTCTCTTTCCTATCCACAAACCGCACTAGAACATGCACCAACAAAGCATCTGGTTCTAGCTCAACATGATCCCAACGAATCAAATGGTCACGATCCGGCTGATACTTTTTCAACTGCAACACATGAAACACATTATGCACCGCACTGAACCTAGGTGGAAAAGCCAAATGATAAACCACCTCACCAGCCCGCTCAAGAATCTCAAAAAGGTCTAATATACCATGGAGATAACTTTCCCAGCTTCCCAAACTGACGATGTCCCAACCTACGAGAGATCCTCAAGAACACATGATCACTCACATCGAACGACAACGACCATTGACGATGATCCTCATATGATTTATGATGACTCTGTGCCGTCTCCATTCTCTTCCTAATCAATGTGATCTTCTCCATAGTCTCCTGGACAAGGATCGGTCCAACCATAAAAGTCTCACATGTTTCCACCCAACATAGTGGAGAATGACACGAACACCCATACTATAAGGCCTCGGCCTTAAACCTTACTTAATATTGAATTAAATGAATAATTCATGTTGAGGATCTTTTCAGGTTTAGAGTTTTAGAGAATTATAACATAACTGTTACATCTCAAAAGATTACAAAGTAGTCACTTCTACTAAGTGATCATAATAAAAAAACTCTTAAAAATAAACGTGTCTAGTTACATGTTTTATATAGGATGACATTCCCTTGATCCCATCCTTGACCTTATTCCACATTAAGTCATGTGAAAACATTTCAAAAAAAACTTGGGGTGAGCATAAAAAGCTCAGTAAGGGATACAGAAAGAATGAAAATTGTTAGTTTTTCAAACATCAAATAAACCATATATACTCTATCAAAGTAATACCTTCACCTTCATGAAGTAGTAAAAACTCTTCACTGAATAAAGTATCATTACTTACCTTTTTGTAACCAAAGGATTACCATAAAATCCATAAAAAGAACACATAACATATATAAAGGTAACTTGGGACATAAACATACTTAAGTGGAATAATCATACGGTCGACTTCCACACATATCACTTAATGGAATATCCATACGGCCAATTTCTATACATACTTAATGGAATAGCCATACGGCCGACTTCCATACCCAATGCATTGGAGGTTATAACGTAACCACCCGTCTGGGTATTCACGGCACCACCCGTCATATGGTTTATAACATAACCACCCGTTAAAATGTCCAAGTACCAGTATAAAATCATAAAACATAAAACCAATATAAAGGAATGATAACATTTACATATTTCAAACACAATATATCATAAATATATTGACATAATAGAATCCTTTTTCAAAACCATTTTCAATACCAAAATACATAAAAGAGTATATGGTATTTATTTTATTCTAAAAACATTACGGCTTGTTGAGAAAGCCAAACACCAAATAATACTCGCAGCGGCGGAAAAGGTCATTGTCGCCGCATACGTTAAAAGAAACATTCTTTTTTGTCGTTTTGTAAAACGCTTCGTAGAAAAATATTCCTTTTGTATAAAAGTAAAAGTCAAAGGGGTTTATACACCGTATAAAAGAAAGTTGTGTATAAAATGAAATATTCCTCAATGAAAGGAGATTGAGACGAAGTCCCTTACCTCGGGTCCGACTTGACTCGATCGTTGTTTAACGTCCTGAATAATAAACTTGAGTTAATTTATACTTGATTAAGAACCTTTTTAGATTTCATTATTCCTTTTATATCACTTATTTCCATGTTATAAACATTATTTAACCATTTAAGTTAATAATGTTTGTTTTGTCGATATTTGGTTCTTAAGTCGAAAGTGGACTTCTTACAATTACATGTTGTTCGTGTGGTCAAAGGTTCCAGAATGACATTCCTGATTTGGATATCATATATATTATATATATCCAGAATATACATGTATTTATAATATTACATAATCATTTAGAGGTAAGAAATGAAATGCACCGTTCATGGAGACGGTAATCCGTACGTACGCATGAACGCTACTTTCATTTCTTTGTCATATTAATGGAATTAAAACTAAATGATAGGTATGTATATTTTAATTCCATAATTATATTCATCATTTAGATATATCATTCATTATATATATCCATTATATACATGTACTTTTAATAGTACATTACATTTGGGGATAAGAAATGAAATGCACCGTTCATGGAGACGGTAAGTCGTACGTACGCATGAACGCTACATTCATTTCTATCTCATACTCTAATGAAGAGAAATAATGATGATATAGAGGTATATTATAATTCCAGTATAACATCATATATAATAACTTCAAATCCATCCTTTACACGTCCCACATATGGCATTAACGAATCACATCACTTTGAGGGGGCGGTAGTCTGCACTTCCTTAAATGAAGATATCGTGTTTACCCATAATGGAAACCATAAAGGTATTCCCAAAATGAAAAATACAGAAGCTTAAAGAAAAAAGAAACATATTATATATCATATATAAAAATAGTGACATCATAATGGCCACCTTTGAAGGTGTTAAATGAGTATTGAACAATCATCGTTTCGGGAGGCAGAATTTCGCCATCCACTGAAACCGTATGTTCTTTAACCATTTGATGTAGTTTTGTGATAGTTTAGCTCGAATAAATCTTATAACAACATCCTAGTATATTGAATATACTGGTGTTGTTACAAAAGAAGTAAATAAAATGAGTTTAGAGGGTTGGAGAAGCAAAATAAAACAAATGAACAAGAGAGAATGAATTACCTTTAAAAGTGTAACTCCTTTTGATTTGAGCCTAAAGGCTTCCTTTGAAAGGATTATGCCCAAAGGTAATCCTCTAGGATGATGAGAGGGATGTGGAGAGAGTAAATGGGCAGGTTTTGGCCGAGCCAAAGGCTTGAGGAGTGTGTGAAAGGTGGTAGAGGTGGGGGCCTTTTATAAGAGGAGAGGAGGGGCACTTTTGGAAAGTAAAGAAATATTACTTTATTTGAAAATGTGTTTCGGTTTTAAAAGGTCCCACATTGATATAATTCGTGGTTAAGGTGATAAGGGTTCGAAAGACACCCATACAATAAGTTTTGGACATGTTTGGTTTATATAATTTACATTATATTGCCATTTTATTTAAATCATTAAATAATGAGGTCATCGCTGCATCATCATTATGTCATAAATAATTTAATTTATTTAAAGTCTAAAAATTATAAAAAAACTACTATGATGTAGGAAATCTTTGTATCTTTATAATGACTATTTATAATCAAAAATCTTACTTATATAACCCCATTTAAAAATTTCTTTAGTAAAACATATCATGTTTGTGTCATTTTTACTTTTACATTAAATAAAAAGTTATTTATGTCATTTCCCAACCAAAGTGGCTCCATGGGGTCCCCAAGTTGACCCATGGCTTTTCTTGGTCGGCCATGACACAACCAATAAGGCTGGGACATGTTTCTAGGTCATTTCATATTATTTAAGCATTATTTATACCTTAAACTACACTAATTACCACTAATCGCGATTAAAAACTTAATAAGTTACTATTCACCAAAAAATTATTTTAATCTCATTGAACCACATTTTACATCTTAATGACAACCATTTATGTCGTATTTTTGAAAATCAAAACACAATGATGGCAAAATTTCATTTAAACGGAAAAATCAGTTTTTATAAGTACCACTTAGTGGTTTCACTATTCATCAAAAATTGAAGTTTTTCAGAAAATTACCAAAAATTCACCCTAAGCTATATTTTATATTACGAATTCAAAAATGAAGTCTATTTTAGAAAATTCAAAAAATATAAGTCACATTAATTAATTTAATAATTAATTCCCGCTGTCAGAGCAAATAGCGTGTTTTTATGAAACAATAAGTATCAAAAGATTGACACTAGTTTAAGTCCGATTTCAAAGTGAAATTAATTCCAACGACCACTATTGGATTTAAGGGTAAAAATATTTTCTAATTTCACTTTAAAACCAATTCAAAAGATAATCTAATCATATAAATAAATTATATTAAAAAGAGGTTTTGAATTAAAATACAACATTTTACACTATTCATAAAAAAAATGAACTTTATCAGAAAGGTACCAAAAATTTACACAAAGTAAATTTTGATGTCCCAATTCTAAAGAAGAGTTATATTTGGTCCAATAGAATTTATAAGATCGATCAAAACTATATTTAATGACGTTTCTCCGTCAAAAGGTGATAAGTGGACCTTTCGTGAAAATTAGGGTATAAATGCCTAAAATTGAACTCTTTCCGTATTTTAAGCCTTTATCTTTTATTGGGTAAATTTAAAAACATTTAAAAACATATATAATCATATTTTAGTTATTTCTATCCATTCCCGCCAGTACAACGTCTACTTATTAACTAACATTTAAAATAATATTATTTTATTACTTGTGTGCAACGTAAGTTTTCAAAGAAACTCATCATTGCGTATCGAGTATGCTATCGAACGTAGAAACCCCTTTTAATTAAAATTAATATTTAATTCGTAAATATTAATAAATATAAAAATTCTTTATTCTTTATTTACCTGGGATGTTACATCCTTCCCCCCTTTTGGGAATTGCGTCCTCGCAATTTTATTCACTTATCAAAATAAGTGGGGGTATTTATCCCTCACAGCATTTTCAGATTCCCATGTTGCCTCTTCAATCATATGGTTTTTCCACAAAACCTTTACCTGATGAATCACCTTATTTCGTAACACCTGCTCCCTGTGGTCAAGAATCTGGACTGGTTGTTCGTCATAAGATAGGTTCTCTTCCAGCTGAACTACCTCTGGACTCAAAACGTGATATGGATCTGGCATATACTTCCTCAACATTGAAACATGAAAAACATTGTGTACCTGAGATAAACTCGGAGGTAAAGCCACTCGGTAAGCAACTGATCCAACTTTCTCCAGAATTTCATATGGTCCAATAAAACTTGGACTCAACTTTCCTTTCTTACCAAATCTCATCACACTTTTCCATGGAGAAACCTTGAGAAAAACATGATCACCTACCTCGAAAGATAGATCCTTCCTCCGGTTACCCGCATAAATCTTCTGCCTGCTCTGAGCTGTTCTCATGTGCTTCTGAATCAACTAAACTTTTCCTGCCATCTCTTCTACCAATTCTGGTCCCATCAGCTTCCTTTCACCCACTTCATTCCAAAATGCTGGAGTTCGACACCGCTTCCCATATAATGCCTCAAATGGTGCCATATGTATACTGGAATAAAAACTGTTATTATAAGAAAACTCAACCAAATAAAGATGTTGGTCCCAAATTCCCTGATAATCCATAGAACAAGCTCGTATCATATCCTCCAATGTCTGGATTGTTCGTTCTGACTGCCCATCTGATTGAGGATGAAAAGCTGTACTAAAATTTAATTCCATACCCAACGACTTCTGAAGGCCTTTACAAAAGTTAGATTTGAACCTGGGATGACGATCAGATACAATGGAGAAAGGAACTCCATCTAACCTGACTATTTATTTATGATACAAATGGGAAAGTTGATCTAGAGAGAAAGTATCTCGTATAGAAAGGAAATGAGCAGATTTGGTCAAGCGATCAACAATAACTCAGATTGCATTATTACCTCGAGATGTCCTCGGTAATCCCACAACAAAGTCCATGGATATGTTTTCCCATTTCCACTCTGGCACTGGTAAAGGCTGAAGCATCCCTTTCGGTAACTGCCGCTCTACTTTAACCTGTTGACATGTCAAACACTTCACAGTAAAATCAGCAATGTCTCTTTTCATTCCATCCCACCAGTAATACTCCCGCAGATCTCTGTACATCTTAGTACTGCCAGGATGAACTGAAAACGGGGAACTATGAGCCTCACATAACAACTCATTCTTCAACTATGAATCACAAGGCACACATAACCTCTTCCCAATCCTCAAAACACAAACACAAACTTATCCAAGAACTCATGGAAAATTTTATTCATAAGTTCCATGAATACAACAGGTGCATTGGTTAACCCAAAAGGCATAACTACAAATTCATAATGGCCATATCTAGTACGGAACGCAGTCTTCAGAACGTCTGCTTCTTTTACTTTCAACTGACGGTACCCCGACCTGAAGTCAATCTTCGAAAAATACTGAGCTCCCTGGAGCTGATACCACTTCATTCGATGGCCCAACATCTGCTGAAGTTGTTGCAAAGGATTTAACCACCCCTTTCTGTTTGTAGTCTGGCTGCATTCCCCCAGTTGAGTTCTTCGTTGGATACTCGTTTTCATAATGACCCATTTCATTACACTTAAAACATCTTACCGTTGGCTTTTCATTTCCTGCTTGATCATCTTCCTTACAGTTACGAGCAATATGACCAGACTTACCACACCAAAAGCACTTAACAGACTTGGATAAACATTCTCCAGGATGCATTTTACCACACTTCTCACAGGATGGATATTTGACTTTCTTACCTCCTTGCTTCTTTGATGAATTCTTCCCCTTTGCCTGCCAACTAGACCTCTTATTCTGTTGTTTGTCATAGAACACCTGATCATCGGAAAACTCCATTTCCACCTTCTATGCACATCGAACAAGCTTTTCATAACTTTTAAACTCATGAGAAGCTAATTCCCTTCGATACATTGGCTTTAACCCTAAGTAAAAAACGGTTTATTTTTTTATCAAGATCTCATATGAAGTTTGGAGCATACCTTGCCAATCGAGTGAACTTTTCTTCATAAGCAGCCACTGAATCATCCTCCTGCCTCAATTCTAGGAACTGTTTTTCCATCCTAAGACGAACCACCTTAGGAAAATATTTCTCAAGAAACATACCTTTGAATTCGTCCCTGTGAAGATCCTCAATCTCATCACTATCCCTTATATTTTTCACCATTGACCACCACTGATCAGGTTCACCTTCAAAATGGTAAACAGCAAGACTAACCTTTTGATGTTCTGAACACCCCATGACATCAAAAATCTTCTCCAGTGCTTTAATCCACCCTTCAGCTTCCACAGGGTCAGATGATCCTCTGAATGATGGGGGATGTTGCCTCATGAAATGTTCCACCACTGACATGTTCCTCTGCGGTTGATCTGGCTGATCTCGTGCATGGATACCACCACCATTTATAGCCTGATTCCACTATGCCATCACTGCAACAAATTGTTCAGTTCCGATTCCGACCATCTCAGGTTGCTGATTTGGAAGGTTATCTTCCTCCTGATGTCGTCCCAACATAGCTGCTTTGTTTCCTCTGCGGAAAACCATTCTGAACAAAGAAATATCTTAGGCGAAGCAACATTGTAATCCATAAATGCTATATCATTTCAATCATATTATAATTTAACACTTTTCTAACTCCTAAAGTTGTCTAAACCGACCTTTGATACCAACTATAAGGCCCCGGCCTTAAACCTTACTTAATATTGAATTAAATGAATAATTCACGTTGAGGATCTTTTCAGGTTTAGAGTTTTAGAGAATTAGAACATAACTATTACATCTTAAAAGATTACAAAGTAGTCACTTCTACTAAGTGATCATAATAAAAAAAAACTCTTAAAAATAAACGTGTCTAGTTCCATGTTTTATATAGGATGACATTCCCTTGATCCCATCCTTGACCTTATTCCACATTAAGTCATGTGAAAACATTTCAAAAAAAACTTGGGGTGAGCATAAAAAGCTCAGTAAGGGATACAGAAAGAATGAAAACTGTTAGTTTTTCAAACATCAAATAAACCATATATACTCTATCAAAGTAATACCTTCACCTTCATGAAGTAGTAGAAACTCTTCACTGAATAAAGTATCATTACTTACCTTTTTGTAACCAAAGTATTACCATAAAATCCATAAAAAGAACACATAACATATATAAAGGTAACTTGGGACATAAACATACTTAAGTGGAATAACCATACGGTCGACTTCCACACATATCACTTAATGGAATAGCCATACGGCCAATTTCCATACATACTTAATGGAATAGCCATACGGCCGACTTCCATACCCAATGCATTGGAGGTTATAACGTAACCACCCGTCCTGGTATTCACGGCACCACCCGTCATATGGTTTATAACACAACCACCTGTTAAAATGTCCAAGTACCAGTATAAAATCATAAAACATAAAACCAATATAAAGTAATGATAACATTTCCATATTTTAATCACAATATATCATAAATATATTGACATAATAGAATCATTTTTCAAAACCATTTTCAATACCAAAATACATAAAAGAGTATATGGTATTTATTTTATTCTAAAAACATTACGGCTTGTTGAGAAAGCCAAAGACCAAATAATACTCGCGGCGGCGGAAAAGGTCGTTGTCGCCGCGTACGTTAAAAGAAACATTCCTTTTTGTCGTTTTGTAAAACGCTTCGTAGAAAAAGATTCCTTTTGTATAAAAGTAAAAGTCAAAGGGGTTTATACACCGTATAAAAGAAAGTTGTGTATAAAACGAAATATGCCTCAATGAAAGGAGATTGAGACGAAGTCCTTTACCTCGGGTCCGACTTGACTCGATCGTTCTTTAACGTCCTGAATAATAAACTTGAGTTAATTTATCCTTGATTAAGAACCTTTTTAGATTTCATTATTCCTTTTATATCACTTATTTCCATGTTATAAACATTATTTAACCATTTAAGTTAATAATGTTTGTTTTGTCGATATTTGGTTCTTAAGTCGAAAGTGGACTTCTTACAATTACATGTTGTTCGTGTGGTCAAAGGTTCCAGAATGACATTCATGATTTGGATATCATATATATTATATATATCCAGAATATACATGTATTTATAATATTACATAATCATTTAGAGGTAAGAAATGAAATTCACCGTTCATGGAGACGGTAAGCCGTACGTACGCATGAACGCTACTTTCATTTCTTTGTCATATTAATGGAATTAAAACTAAATGAGAGTTATGTATATTTTAATTCCATAATTATATTCATCATTAAGATATATCATTCATTATATATATCCATTATATACATGTACTTTTAATAGTACATTACATTTGGGGATAAGAAATGAAATGCACCGTTCATGGAGACGGTAAGCCGTACGTACGCATGAACGCTACATTCATTTCTATCTCATACTCTAATGGAACGAAATAATGATGATATAGAGGTATATTATAATTCATGTATAACATCATATATAATAACTTCAAATCCATTCTTTATACGTCCCACATATGGCATTAACGAATCACATCACTTTGAGGGGGCGGTAGTCCGCACTTCCTTAAATGAAGATATCGTGTTTACCCATAATGGAAACAATAAAGGTATGCCCAAAATGAAAAATACAGAAGCTTAAAGAAAAAATAAACATATTATATATCATATATAAAAATAGTGACATCATAATGGCCACCTTTTAAGGTGTTAAATGAGTATTGAACAATCATCGTTTCGGGAGGAAGAATTTCGCCATCCACCGAAACCGTATGTTCTTTAACCATTTTATGTAGTTGTGTGATAGTGTAGCTCGAATAAATCTTATAACAACATCCTAGTATATTGAAGATAATGGTTTTGTTACAAAAAAAGTAAATAAAAAGATTTTAGAGGGTTGGAGAAGCAAAATAAAACAAATGAACAAGAGAGAATGAATTACCTTTAAAAGTGTAACTCCTTTTGATTTGAGCCTAAAGGCTTCCTTTGAAAGGATTCTTCCCAAAGGGAATCCTCTAGGATGAGGAGAGGGATGTGGAGAGAGTAAATGGGCAGGGGTTGGCCGAGCAAAAGGCTTGAGGAGTGTGTGAAAGGTGGTAGAGGTGGGGGTCTTTTATAAGAGGAGAGGAGGGGCACTTTTGGAAAGTAAAGAAATATTACTTTATTTGAAAATGTGTTTCGGTTTTAAAAGTTACCACATTGATATAATTCGTGGATAAGGTGATAAGGGTTCGAAATCCACCCATCCAATTAGTTTTGGACATGTTTAGTTTATATAATTTACATTATCTTTCCATTTTATTTAAATCGTTAAATAATGAGGTCATCGCTGCATCATCATTATGTCATAAATAATTTAATTTATTTAAAGTATAAAAATTATAAAAAAAATACTATGATGTAGGAAATCTTTTTATCTTTCCAATGACTATTTATAATCAAAAATCTTACTTGTATAACCCCATTTAAAAATTTCTTTAGTAAAACATATCATGTTTGTGTCATTTTTACTTTTACATTAAATAAAAAGTTATTTATGTCATTTCCCAACCAAAGTGGCTCCATGGGGTCCCCAAGTTGACCCATGGCTTGTATTGGTCGGCCATGACACAACCAATAAGGTTGGGACATGTGTCTAGGTAATTTCATATTATTTAAGCATTATTTATACCTTAAACTACACTAATTACCACTAATCGTGATTAAAAACTTAATAAGTTACTATTCACCAAAAAATTATTTTAATCTCATTGAACCACATTTTACTTCTTAATGACAACCATGTATGTCGGATTTTTGAAAATCAAAACACAATGATGGAAAAATTTCATTTAAACGGAAAAATCAGTTTTTATAAGTACCACTTAGTGGTTTCACTATTCATCAAAAATTGAAGTTTTTCAGAAAATTACCAAAAATTCACCCTAAGCTATATTTTATATTACGAATTCAAAAATTAAGTCTATTTTACAAAATTCAAAAAATATAAGTCACATTAATTAATTTAATAATTAATTCCCGCTGTCAGAGCAAATAGTGTGTTTTTATGAAACAATAAGTATCAAAAGATTGACACTAGTTTAAGTCTGATTTCAAAGTGAAATTAATTCCAACGACCACTATTGGATTTAATGGTAAAAATATTTTCTAATTTCACTTTAAAACCAATTCAAAAGATAATCTAATCATATAAATAAATTATATTAAAAAGTGGTTTTGAATTAAAATACAACATTTTACACTATTCATAAAAAAATGAACTTTATCAGAAAGGTACCAAAAATTTACACAAAGTAAATTTTGATGTCCCAATTATAAAGAAGAGTTATATTTGTTCCAATAGAATTTATAAGATCGATCAAAACTATATTTAATGACGGTTCTCCGTCAAAAGGTGATAAGTGGACCTTTCGTGAAAATTAGGGTATAAATGCCTAAAATTGAACTCTTTCCGTATTTTAAGCCTTTATCTTTTATTGGGTAAATGTAAAAACATTTAAAAACATATATAATCATATTTTAGTTATTTCTATCCATTCCCGCCAGTACAACTTCTACTTATTAACTAACATTTAAAAGAATATTATTTTATTACTTGTGTGCAACGTAAGTTTTCAAAGAAACTCATCATTGCGTATTGAGTATGCTATCGAATGTAGAAATCCCTTTTAATTAAAATTAATATTTAATTCGTAAATATTAATAAATATAAAAATTCTTTATTCTTTATTTACCTGGGATGTTACACATACAACGCTTCAAACGGAGCCATACGTATGGATGCTTAATTACATTTATTATACAAGAACTCAACCAATGACAAGTGTTCTTCCCATGAGCCACCAAAATCCATGACACAGGCCCGCAACATATCCTCCAAGGTTTGTATCATCCTCTCGGATTGACCATCCGTATGAGGGTGACACGCCGAACTCATGGTCAACTTAGTTCCAAGGGCTTGGTGTAAGGATTTCTAGAAACGAAATGTAAACCTCATATCTCTGTTGGATATGATAGAAAATGGAACACCATCCCTCTTTACCACCTCTTGTATATAGATTTTGGAGAGATCCTCTCCCGTATAAGTTTCACGAATTGGAATGAAATGAGCCCACTTCGTTAGCCGATCCACTATCACCCAAATGGATCGTACTTTCTGAACGTTCTTGGGAGACCTGTGAGAAAATCTATCGCTATTTTCTCCCACTTCCAAATAGGGATTGGTAAAGACTTCAACATTCTTACTAGCCTTTGATTCTCTGCCTTTACCTGCTGACAAGTCAAGCACCTAGAAAGAAACTCAACCACTCTTTTTTTCATACCAGCCCAACAGAATTTCACTTCAATGCTTTATAAATTTTCTGAATTCCAGGATGAACAGCCCACCTGGAATGATGATACGCCCTGAGAAGATCCTCCTGCCAAATAGATGGTACAACCATCCGATTCTGAAAACACTAAACTGAATCTCCATTCAGTTTTCAACCCTCAATGGTCTCTCCACCATTGAGTCTCGACCCCATGGTCACACAATCAGAATCAGATATATGTGCCTCTTTACCCAGGCCAACCAAGTCAGGATTCAACAAAACCGGAAAGATGACCACTCTATCACCCTGGTCCTCACATTCCAACCGCATATCAGTTATAACCGACATCAACTATTACTAGTCTGATGCCTGTTTCACCACCTGAGCATATGATTTTCTACTTAATGCATATGCCACCTAATTTCCCTTACCCGATGTGTACATAAAGTCAAATTCAAACATCTGGAGATATTCCATGCATCTCTTTTTCCTCAAATTCAAATCCCTTTGTGAGAAAATTTTCTTCAAAATCTTATGACTTGTATATACCGTGAATTTCTCACCAAAGAGATAATAACACCACACTTTGAAAGCATGGACCACTGTTGCCAATTCCAATCGTGAGTTGGGTAGTTATTCTCATGCACCCTCAACTGCAATGAGTCATATTCAACCACATGATTCCCTTTCATGAGAACGCACCCTAACCATGTTCTCGAAGCATCACAATACACAACGTACCCTTTTCCTGGTTCTGGCAAAACCAGGATTGGTGCTGATGTAAGGTGACCCTTTCACTCTTCTAAACACTGCTGACACTGTTCATTCCACTATAATGGAACATTGTTTTTGTTAAATATGTCATCAGTGAATCCAAACGTGAAAAATCACAAAAAAATGCCGATAATAGCCAGCTATACTAAGAGAACTCTGCATCTCAAACACATTCTTTTGCAGTTGACAAGAGATAACAACCTCTATCATTTTCGGATCCACTGAAACACCCTTTTAAGAAATCACTTGGACAAGAAAATGAACTTCATGTATCCAAAAGTCACACTTGACAATTTGGTATACAACCGATGATCCCGCACGATCCCCAGCATTGTCGCCAAGTACTGCTCATGCTCTACCCTTGTCATTGAATATACTAGAATATCATCTACAAACACCACTACGAATGAATCCAAATATCTATGAAATATCTGATTCATCAATTCCATGAACACCGCTAGAACATTCGTTAGACCAAAGGGCATACCCACATATTCATCATGGACATATCCACTTCTGAAAGCTGTTTTAGAAATGTCATCCTTCCTCACCCACAATTGATGATATCCCGACCTCAAGTCGATCTTGGAGAACCACTGAGCTCCCCTCAACTAGTTCAAAAAATCATTGATTTGTTGAAGTGGATATCTGTTTTTTATCATAACTTGGTTAAGTTTACGATAATCAATACAGAGCCTCAAAGTTCCATATGCCTTTTTCACAAACAACACTGGCACTGCCCACGGAGACGTGCTAGGTCAGATAAACCCTTTGTTCTCTAACTCTTCCAACTAGACTTTCAATTCCTGAAATTTAGTAGGTTCCATCCGGTAAGACAGAAATGAGATAGGACTGTTACCCAAAATGGGACCAATCATAAACTCCACTTCTCTTATGGGAGGTAACCGAGATAATTCTTCAGGAAAAAAATCCATGAACTTATCAACCACTGCTGGAAGAACACTGTACTCAACACCCTCTACCGATTCCAATGAAAACACTGCCAACTAATATGGTAACGTGTCCACCACTGGTTTCGACAAACTCATTGCACCCTGACTTTCATGCCCCTCTCTTCTAAAGTGGTGTCTAACACCATCGTGTGTTTTAAAATCCTACTAATACGGTAATGTGCCCACCGCTGGTCCCAACAAACCCATTGCACCCTCCCTTTCATGTCTCTCTCTCCTAAAGAGATTTCTAATGCCATCGTGTGTCGTAAAAGCCATTTTTCGTGCATCACAGTCGATGTGGGACTTAGACACCACTAACCAATCCATTCCCAGGATTACATCATACCCATCTATCTCAAGCATTGAGAAATCCAACATTAGCTCATCCTTGACCACAACTATACAACATGCTCTACAAAATAAGGATTGACACCCTCTTAGACCTAGAGGAATTTAAAGTTTCAAAAATGAAGGCATCATCTCCAGAGTTAATCCCAGAACCACACAAGAAGCAAGAAAATAATGGGAATCAACTGTATCAAACAAAGATTGAATCAATCATGGAATTTAAAAGAACCTTACCTTGCGTCGTGGATGGTCTCATATGATCATCCACTACAGCTTACTTAGCTCTATACAGATGAGTTCTTTCCATGCTATGTTCTTTATTATCTAGCTGAAACTTTCTTATCTGAGGAGTGTCATGAACACCCGAACTCTGAGTCTTACGACAATACCACTAAAGATGCCCCATCTTCTTGTAGTTATGACATTCTCTAGGTTTTTCCTTACAATCTCGTTTCAGGTGGCCTACAGAACCACACTGAAAGCATCATGGCTTATACTTGGGTCTTGAAGGAAGTTTTAACAAACTAGTGGTCCGATTTTGATGTACTCTATGTTGTTGAGAAAAGATTTTTGTCTTGTTCTTTATCTTAGTGTTGGGGATCACACCTCCTCTTGTGAGGAAACTCGTTCTTCCATTACTTAGATTTCCAACAATGACAGATATCGTAATAGGTGTGTCTAGTTTCAGTCCTGATTGAACTGTTTGAAAAGCCTGAATGATGCTTTAGGCCAACTGCTGGTTCACCTGGGGCTCGGGTGGAACCACATTTTCAGTAGCTTCCTCTGATTGGTCTCGACGATGTCAACCCAGTTCCATTTCTATAAACAGAAAACAAACAACCATGAGTCTCACTTCCATAGACCGCAAGAATTCCCATGTCCAATCTCATTACACAACACTTTCACAATGAGCCCTTCCACCTTGCCACAGTTTCCATGTTTCACCACTTTTGAAAACTAAACCATTTTCAAAATACCAAATTTATTCACATTAAAATTTCAAACATTTGAACAACCATTTCTCAATTCAGAACATAAATCATTATGCCCAATTAAATACACATCCTAGAGGGAAGTAATTTCTACCATATATTCCATGCACATCTCATTGGCTACACCCACGATAATGAGATTGCCAAAGCCTATAAGTGTATCCAAAACACTTATGTAACCAACTCCCTGGTAACTTGAAGTTCAGCATAAAAGGGTTAGCTACATCCTTTTATTCTGTACATTCCAAGTTCCAACATTCCTACACCTTTCTACCATCCCGACTCAAAGAATATACAATGACGAATGTCAACTCCAAATCCGAGAATCAACTCCAAAGGATTAATCAACTACTCTCACATGAAAGCTAAATACCTAACAAGCTGATACCACTTGTAACACCTCACCCCAACCTCATTGTCTTAAGGCGGCAGTGAGGGTTAATTGGTCTTAAGCAAGATTCCCAAGATTCCAAAGGCTGGCAATAAATGATGAGCACCTCGAGAATAAAGTGTGGAACAATTTTCCCTTAAGAAAAAACCAACCAAACCATCCACAAACTATATAATGCATGTCAACAAAGAAACCAAACTCATACATTACCACAAGACAACCAACTAATCCATAACGATCCCACATGCCAAACAACCAAACACAATATCAGAGTACTATGCAGAAGACTAAACAAGATACCTAAAATAAATCAATACACACTCCACAACTCCACACCAAGCTCCATACTCCAAGCACCACCAAATGATCCCAGCATCACCACATACCACTAGCAAAGAGATACTTTACCTTTACCTATGTCCTAGAATATGACACCTGGAAAAGCACCAAAGTGCCAAAGCAGGGGGTGAGTACTAATACTCAGTAGGTTTTCCCCGAATTACTTCCCTACACACACCACTAGGATAAAATCGTTAGCACATTTATATTAAATATTTTATAAATAAAATAATCACAAGTGAAACTGTTACCATAAGACAAACACACCATTACCAAGACTTCTCACCCAAACCAAGCAACCAAGATAAAGCCAAAGAAACATTCCATAAGTCATTTCACCATTTACACATTCGCACCACAATTTACAGCTTGTAAGAAATGCACAACAAAAAAACTAAAAAAACCAAAACAACCAAAACAGTGGGACTTCCGCCCAACCCGTTCACCCATTCACAATTAGCAGTAATTCCCGACCACTACACATACCAAAACGGTGGGACTTCCACCCATCTCTTACACCCCATTCTCAAATAGCAGTACTTCCCGACCACTATCCATCGCCTTTTATAGTGAGACTTCCCGCCCACTTTCATACAAACAACACAAGCCATAACACTCAATAAACCAATAAGAACAAAGCGCCAAGGCCGCTCAATAACCACATAGCCATTTTCAACACATGCCAATTCACATCAATAAATCACCCATTTATTGAAAAATCCCTTTAATCGCTTTCCATGCAAAACCCCATTTCACTAAAACAACCTCTTTATTGAAAAAAAATCATTTATTTTCACAAATCAATCATATAATCCCCTTTTGAAATCTCCATTTTAAAATCCACAACAAGAACATTTCACCACAAAACCACTTTTTTCCCAAAAATCCCCAAAACATCACCGAAGGGATTTCTAAACACTTTTTCACATAAAAACACAGTTAATTTCAAGCCAACCAAATTAATTGTAACCAAAACCATTAGTTCTAACCAAGTGGAGTTGAGAGAGAAGCCACTTACCTTTAGGGTTCCCCAAAAATCGACCCACGATTAATCTCACCTCCAATCCAGCGAACCCACAACCGAAACCACTCTAGATCCATTTCCCTAACATCCAAAAGCCTTAAAAATATCATCCAAGGCAGCCACAACCCTATATCTACACACAAAATGTTTATATCTAGAAAACCAAGAAAGAGTGGGATGTAGATCTAGTGGAAAACACAAGGAAACCAAGAAGAGAGACTTACCCGGGAGAAACCACCTTCAAACAACCTTGAAAACCCTTCAAAATGCTTCCAAAATGTGTGGGAGAGTCCCTCCAAACCTTGAGAGCTAAAAATACCAAGAGCGCTTCAATTGGGATAGGATTTGGAGAGAAATGAGGCAGCACTGAGGGAGCCCGGACTTAAAAACCCTATTTTTAAGTGGCCGCACGGTTAGCCCGCACGGTTTGGAAAACCGTGCGCTAACCTTGCGCACGCTAATGCCTCGAGATCAAGGGTCTTAACAGTTGCCTCACACAGTTTGGAAAAATGTGCGCAAGCCATGTGAAGCCTGTTGTCTCCCCCAACAAGGTTTCTTGGATCATCCACATGGTTTCCCCTAACCGTTCTCAAATCGTGCTCCCCTAGAAAAGCCTCCAAAATTATCCAAAACCATTACAGACTCTCCCAACCTCTTCCCAACTCATCCCATTCACTTTAAACACATAAAAAGGCTACATACCTGAAACCAGGGGTGCTACACTTATTCAACACATTTAAAGACTAAATCATGTAAATAAGTGTAATAAATAAGATTATAATAATATAAAACTACCATAACACATGTCCTAATAATATTGGATGATTCATGGGTGACCGAAAAAAATCCATATCCTAAACCTTTGGCATTTGGGGTCAAATTGGATGTGAAAATGACATGTTTTAATAATTAATTTAAATTAATGGGAAAAATAAAATAAACATGTAACATTTTAATGAAACAATTTTATGGTGGGGTTATATAAGTAATATCTTAGACTATAAATAGTCATTAGAAATATAAAAATATTTACTACATCATGGTATTTTATTTATAATTTTTAGATACTAAATAAATAAATTAAATTATGACACAATGATGATGTAGTGATTTCTTCATTAATAACGGATTCAAGTAAATGATATTTTAAATATTAAAATATATTTAATTTTAACATTTTGATGCCATCCATGAAATTTTCGGATGATTATGACATATTATATTTGAACTAATTCATTTTTTTTAAGGAATAATGTTTTTAGGACTTTAAAAAAAATCAATTAATAAGTAGTGTCAAAATTGACATAAATGGGGTTTTTATAAAAATACTATTTTATTAAATGATATAATATTCCTAAAAAACTATGATTCATAAAAACGACAAATATAATGTTTAAAATGTCATTAATTATCCACTTATGACTCTATTGGAATTTTATAGTTACTATAGTAATCATATATTGTGAAAATACAAGAAGACATTGTAAGAGTTACTGTTTTTAACTAAGGGTAAAAGATAAAAGATAAGGTTATATTTGTGACCTAAACTTTTTTGAAACATATTAGTTGAGAGTATTTCGACCAATAATCATATTATATTCTAAATATATCACTTTGGAACTATTTAAATTATAAAATCAATTTATAATAAAATAATTTTTCAAGACTTTCGTAAAGTGTCCTTACTCCCTCATATAAAAGGAAACCACCACTCCCCACTTACTCACACCACTCAATCCTTTTATCTCATCTAAATTATTCCCAAATAACCTCCCATAATCCCTCACATCCTCATAGTGTCCACATATTTTTTTGAGATGGTATGTGATTATGTTATACTCTATAATAGAAAATGTAGGATAGAAATAATATAGTTATTGTATATAGTATCTAAAGATGCTGAAAATACAAGAGGGTGTGAATTGTATATTTTAAAAATTACTTTGGGACTTTTAAATATGGTAATGTTTAATAAGGTTAAAAAAGGTAATTCACAAAACCTCTGTTTCTACACACTGGCTTGATTCCAGAAATATGATTCTGAGAATGTGATTCAGAAAAGATGGTTCCGGAAAATGAAACATAATGAAAGTTTACAAAGATAAAGATTATACCGTAATGCATATAGAATATTACTAAATCAGAGTACAATTATAAGGAATTATAAGATAGTTATACATACCTCAACAAATAAAATGCAGTGGAAAACTTATAACAAACAAGTAAAAATTAGTAAATCTTTTAACCCAAACAGAAGGGTATCCAAGAAACTTGGATAAAGGTCCCTTGAATTATACTTTTAAGAAAGTCTTTCTTACCCACACCAGGGTAAGACCTAAATCCGAAGATTGGTATCTGTCTTGATATCCCCACAAGCCCTAAACTTCAAGGTAGTTGGAACCTCTGTCTTCCTCAGCAAGGAAGCCCTCAACTTTAAGGTAGTCATCGCCTCTGTCTTCCTATCCTCAGAATCACTTGGTTGTATACAGCATCAATCAGAGTCGCACACAGCAATCTGAACAAGAAGTTCAGTATGCACTAAACATGAGAGAATATCTCTCTAGAAGTCACTTTAGATCATAAGGTGTCCAAAAAAAAGTTGTGATCTCATTCAAATGAGCTCATATTTATAGTCATGACACTAATGGTCAGCTCCCTCCTCCAACGGTGATATTTTTTCTTGAATTTCGGAGGAACTTGTATATGTGTCACTCGAACAAAAGTTAGCTAGTAACTGAAAGAACGACATCATTTTATGACAAAACAAGTGTAGGACAAAATATTGTTACATAACCAAACTCAAATATTCAGAGTGTAAGAAAATAAAAGTTCAGACTCTAATGTAAAGTTCAGAGTATATAATAAATAATATTCAGATTCTGTTTTAACAAGGAACTCGTAGTCCGAGCTCAGAAGAATTCATATCCAGAATTCAAAGTCTAACTTCATAATAGTTCGTAATCAGAATTCGTATTCGAACTTAATAAAAGTTCGTAATCTGATTTCAGAGTTGATCTTTATAAATATTTGTAATCATAATTCGTAGTTGAACTTTATAAAAGTTCGTAATTAGAATTCTGAGTCGATATTTATAAATGTTCATAATCAGAATTCAGAGTCTAAACTTATAAGAGTTCGTAACCGGAATTCTAATATTTCAGATCCTAAAACAGAATGCTTCATATCTAATTATTTATAGGATTCTGAGGTTTTAAAATATGAAACCGAATTTTTTACACTTAGAAGATTATGACATGAACAATGAAAATATGGTAAGGATAAATTTTCCTTATGGGAGAAAAATAGCGTCATAGTAAAATTTTCCTTGAAGAAGGAAAATTTCCCTTATAAGTATATAATTCATTTTGCTTTAAAATAGGTGTTTGTGATTTTCAAAACATGAAGGAATGGAAAATTAATAAGGAACCCTTATTGACTCAATAATCTCCCCCTTTTTGGAAAGCTCAAACATCCTTATGAAAAAGAATATAAGGACTTTGAAAATTAAACTTTTCTCCTTTTACTTACAGATCCAAATGAATACAAAAAACTCCCCCTTAGGCTTAGAATAGCTGAGGATCGTATTCTGATTTCCGGAATGAAAATTTACATTATCTTGCATACGAAAAACGTTAATATGAAAAACTACCCCTTAGATAAACTCCCCCTTACTTAGGGATATTTCTTCTTTACTAGGTGTTCTTTTTCCTTTTCTCCCCCTTTGTGATTTTCAAAAAGAATTTGAGGGAATGGAAAATAAATATTTTACCTCAAATATTAGAACAAAGAAACCAAAAAAAATGAGCAACCAAAATTTCATTAAGATAGAAAGAATTTGTACAAGGAAATAAAATACAACAAAATATCGGATTGGATTTATTTTTATTCCTTCTCAATGGGTATCAATTTTTTCACTATGGTTTTCACCTTCTTTAGGTCCTTGTGGTATTCCTCTGTTTTCTTCTCTAAGGCATTGATCTTTTCTTTCTGAGCCTTCAGAGACTCTTCCTGAGTATTCAACAACTCATCTTGCTTCACTTGATTTTCTTCGATCTCGATCCGAAGATCCATTTCCCTCTTCCAACTTTGGGCAACAGAATACAACTTTCCATTCAATTCCTTCACTTATTGAATCCGATTATTCTTCTCCAGATTTAGGTTTTCTTCAAAACTGGTTGAGAGATCCTTGATCTTACCATATTCAGTATAAAAAGTTTCCTTCACATAATTTTGAAACTCATCAAGATCTCTCAAATCTTCAACAATATTCTTTGACCAGCTAACCATCTTCTTACAAGATCTTTTATGGGCTTCATAGTTGATAAGGAAATACTTGAAGTTTGATTCCAACTTAACACAATTGTCCATCACCATGGACACTAAATTCGATTTTTGGTTCAAATTATGTTGAAGCATATGTCATGTAGAATCTATTCTAGGAATAATCGAAATTGTCCCAACAAGCCTCTTCAAGGATTGTATAACAAAATCATTTCCTAAGGAAGATGATTCTGAATCTGAAACCTTTCTAGGTAAGGGATCTTTCTCTAGCTCAACAAGCTTCCTCTTCAAATATCCACCAGCTTCCTTCTTCCTTAAAATTGCTTTCTTAAGAGTATCCACAATCACCAGTTTCCCCTTATCGATTCTCGGAATAGCTTCCTCATCCGGAGACTCATGTTCACTGTCAGACAACTGAACAATTATATCCTCATCAAACTTTTTTTTCTCATATCTTACCTCAGCATCTTCAAGATAAATGAAATCATGATTTTAACTTTCTTCCTCGAACAACTTATTCACTTATTCACCCTTCTCATCTTCACCTTCCTCATCCTTTCTAGGAGTTGCGAGATTTAAAGACTCTTCTTAAGATGTTCGGATTGATAATTTCTTTGATGGGGTTTCCTTCTCATGAAAGTCCTCCACTTTCTTAATCAAATATTCTGTAACACCACTACTTTCTTCTTGTTAAACTTCTTCCATGACTTCTTTATGTTCAACAACATTCTCTTGTTCTTTTTCCGGAGTCTTGAACTTCTTCCCTAGAGTCTCTGGTAAAGCTTCTACCAAAAAATATTTTGGTACCAGAATATTCTTAGATGCTATTTCGGTATCCCTCAGAAGGGATTGAACAATCTCAGTCTCAGAAATATTCTTCCTTAACTTATTTTCTATAGCTTGCTTCTCAAGCTCATCTGTTTTCTTCTCTTTTAAAGACATGGCTTCAGCAGGATCCAAACCAAAACATGGCTCCCCTGCATTCTTATTATTTTTGTCTTCCCACCATTTAGATACAACATCATTCGGATAAGCTTTCTGCTTTTTGGTATTTGGAGGTTTGGATTGGGTTCCTTTAGCCTCTAGGGTTTTACCTTCAACTATTACATCTTTCAATTCATCTTTTTAAAACCTATTTTGAAGGTTCAGGAACTTTTTATTACTTCAGAGCAACTTCAGCCTCTTCCTCTGGTAGGATATATAATTCTCTTGATTCCTTATAAAAACCCATATTCATTCTCTTTAGAGTATCCTCACTTACAAGCATAACTTTTCAATTCCTTGGCTTGGAACTGTAATGAATCTTAAAAGACCCTAGGCACTGAACAATGGTCTTAGAAAGAATAGAAAGATAAATTATTGTCTAAGCTTTCATATTTCCATTCTTGATATTCTCTATCATAATGAGAATATGTTTCATCAAGATGATCTTCCATAGATTCACCAGAAAATCTAGGATATACATATCACTCTTCTTCAAGGTGTCCTTATCACCTTTTCTCAGAATGATAAATCATTGAACCCACAATTCAAGGATCTGATTACTTGTAGAGATATGATCAATATTCAGAGTCTTGACATCATTAAGACTGAGGCGCTCTATAGATTTCACCAATACAAAGCTTCCCTTTGACATATGGCAACTTGTGGGAACAAAATTCAGCTTCCCCTTCGTATGGAACTCCAACCAAACTTGCTGCCTTTATATACGAAAGAGCATAGGTCTTTCCATACCTTTTGAAAGAAAATTTCTCTTAGCATTATTCCTTAAAGAAAAAAATTGACTCATAAAACTCTATAAGCATATCCGGATACACCAAGTCTTGAGCACCTGTCTTTGATAAGAAAACGCTCTACCATCCATTCAATCTGATGTTCTTGGATATAATTGAATCATACTTATTGAATAAGTTCATATGAACCAACCTTTCTCTATATACATTCCAACTCAATATTGGCTTCATAGTAGACATCTCTTTAGAAGAAGCTTCAACAGACATTCTGATTGGATAAAGCTCTGAGATGTTTGGAACGGCCTTTTATAGAGGGTCAGGACTTTAGCATGTGGGATCTTGAGATCGATGTGGGACAACCCTTTGGGGGTATTTTATATAGGTGATGGAAGTGGCGGTAGAACTTCTAATGCCGATCCAATGGATGAAAATCCTTCTGATCAGATCTGACGGTTGATATGATAGCCGCAAGGAAAATTTGGTAGGATCCAATATTTTGAGGTTTTAATGGAAAACACTCAGATTTATGAAAAAGAGAATCTGAATATTTTAAAAACAAAAACAAAATACCAATAGATAAAAGTATGATTACGAAAACATAAGAAAATAAAATCATACCTTTCATATTTCTAGGAAGATTATTTGTAGTAAGGAAAATTCTTCTTAGTGAAAAAAAATGACTACAAAAGACTCATTATGAAAATTTTCATTGCAAAAAATTTGAATACAAAAATTCCCATTATGAAAATGTTGAGTATGAAAATTTTCATTACGAAAATTTTGAGTAATAAAATTTTCATTACGAAAATTTTTAATACGAAGATTTTCATTAGGAAAATTTCCAAAACTAACTACGAAATATTTCATTATAAAACATTTTGAAAATTTGAATACAAAAATATTCATTATGAATTTTTTTTTAAATCTGACTGTAAATTTTGAATATGAAAAATTTTAAAAATTTTACTACGAAAATTCCTTACACTAACAAACAAATGAACTCCCCCTATAAAAAGGAGTTCATTACTATAAGGAGATAGATTTCAATGGAAAGTTAATCAAGGAATACTACCTTATGGTTATCATTCCTAACTTCTGTTTAATGTATTCAAATCTATCGGAAGGTAAATATTTTGTGAAAATATCAGCAAGTTGATCTTGTGTTACGATAAACTGAAGATTGATATCTCATTTCAGTGTGTGATCCCTAAGAAAGTGATGCCCAATATCACTGTGTTTTTCATGAGAGTGATGTGCAGGGTTTTTACTAAGGGAAATGCAAGTGGTATTATCACACAAAATTTGTGTTTTGTTAAAACTCATACCATATTCTATGAGTGTGTGTTTCATCCACAAAACTTGAGCACAACAACTTCCAGCTACTACATATTCAGCTTCAACAATGGAAAGTGCTACGGAGTGTTGCTTCTTGCATGACCAAAAAAGTAATGAATCTCCTAAAAAATGAAAAGTTTCAGATGAACTTTTTCTATCCATTCTAAACCCACCAATGTCAGCATCTGTAAAACTTTTCAAAATAAAATCATTTCCAGAAGTATAAAAGGGTCTTAAATCCATGGTTCCCATTATGTAGTGAAAAATTATTTTGACTGCTTTTAAATGAGATTCCTTAGGATTGGATTGATATCTGGCACATAAGCATACTGAAAACATTAAGTCTGGATGACTAGAAGTCAAGTATAGTAAGATTCCTATCATTCCCTTAAAAGATGTTTGATCCACTGGATTCTCAACTTCATCAAGATCAAGTAAGTTTGAGGTGACAATAGGAGTACTAATACTCTTACCGTTGTCATATCCATACTTTTTAGAAAGATCTTTAATATTATAATGTTGAGATATATAAGTTCCTTCTGGTTTTTGAGAAATTTGAAAACCAAGAAAAAAGTTAACTCACCCATCATACTCATTTCAAACTCAGATTTCATTTGATCTGCAAAGGAATTAGTTAACGATTGCTGAGTTGAACCAACTATAATGTCATCAACATAAATTTGAACAATCAAAACATTTTTCTAATATTTCTTTATAAAAAGGTTGGATCTGCATTTCCCTTAACATAATTATTTTGAAGCAAAAATCTTGTAAGTCTATCATACCAAACTCTAGGTGCTTGTTTAAGGCCATATAAAGCATTGGTAAGTTTAAAAACATGATCAGGATGTTTTTTATCATCAAAATCATGAGGTTGTTCCACAAAAACTTCCTCTTGAACAAAACCATTAAGGAAAGCACATGTCACATCCATTTGAAAATGTTTGAAATTAAAGAATGCTGTAAAGGCAAGTAAGATACGAATAGATTCAAATATAGCTACTGGAGAATAGGTTTCTTCATATTCTATTCCTTATTGTTGATTAAATCCTTTAGCAACTAATCTAGATTTATTTCTTACTATGATTCCATTTTCATCACACTTATTTTTGAAGACCCATTTTACTCCAATTATAGTAGTTTCCTTATGCCTTTCAACCAATGTATATACTTTATTCCTTTCGAATTCATTTAGTTCATCTTACACGGCTTTGATCCAATCATCATCACCTAAATCTTCATTAGTGTTTTTTTGTTCTAATTGGGAAAGAAATTCTAGATGTTCTATTTCATTCCTTAAGGAATTTCTAGGCCTTACAGGTTTATTCACAACACCAATGATACTATCACTATGATGATTCTTCAGAAACAATTAATTTGGGTATTATAAAACCTGTTTATCAACATAGGGTAGGAAATCTTGTGGGGTAAATGTCTCAGAAAAGATTTCTTGAACATTATCCTTATCAGAAGGATCTTCTATCAAGGGTTGAAAATAAGTTTTTGAAAACACATCCGAGGATGTAGGTTGAGGTTGTTTGAAAACAAAGGGATCAGTTTCATCAAATTTAACATGTACTATTTCTTCAACAGTACAAGTATTTTTATTAAAAACTCTATAAACCTTAGAAGTTGTGCAGTATCCTAAGAAAATTCCTTCATCAGATTTTGGTTTGAATTTTGGTAAATTATCTTTAGTATTCAAAATGAATACATTGCAACCAAAGACCTTGAAGTAAGAAATTCTAGGTTTTCTACCATTCCATAACTCATAAAGAGTTTTGTTAAGAAAAGGTTTAATTAAAACTCGATTTATTCTATAACAAGCAGTACTTATAGATTCATCCCAGAAATTTCTTTCTATAGAATATTCAATCAACATGGATCTTGTTATCTCTTGAAGAATTCTATTTCTTCTTTCAACAACACCATTTTGTTGAGAAGTTCTTGGTTCTGATAAATTGTGAGTAATGCCTTTTCTACTATAAAAAGCTTCAAAATCAGAATTTTGAAATTCTACACCATGATCACTATGAATAGTTTTCAAAGGAAGGTTTTTCTCATTTTTAACACAAGATCTAAAACTTTTAAAATACGAAAAAGCATAAGATTTATTTTCTAGAAATAGACCCACATAAATCTAGTGTAATCATCAACTAAGACAAATACATAATACCTTCCACCAATACATCCAGTTTGCATTGGACCAAAAAGATACATATACACCAATTGTAATGAATCAGTTGTTGAGACTTCACCGATTGATTTAAAACTTGATTTATGTTCCATGCCATATTTACAAGGATCACAAACTTTTGAAGAATCAAATATAAGCTCCAGTAGATCCTTAACAAGTCTTTTATTAGAGAGTTTACATAGATTCTTAAGGTTATAGTGACCTAACCTTCTATGCCACAACCATGAATGATCTTAAATTTCACTAAGACAAGGTAGATCTTGGCTTCTAAGGTCTTATAAGTTTAGTGTGTATACATTCTATTTCCTATGGGAAGAAAGAATAAATTATTCCATGGAATTGTGTACTAAGCACTTATCATTCCTAAAATTCACAAGGTACCCTTCATCAAATAATTGGCTTATGCTAATGAGGTTGTGCTTAAGAACTTTAGCAAACAAAACATTTGAAATCAAAGTTTTTCCAAGAAGAACAATATTACCTATACCAATAATTTCTCCCTGAGCATTATCTCCAAAAGTTACTTTCCCTCTTTTCATCTTGATAATATTTTCGAAGTAGTTTTTTTTACCAGTCATATGTCGGGAACATCCACTATCCATGTACCATGTATTGATGTTGGTACTTTCTCTATTTTCCTTAAAATAAGAAAGATTTAGGTTTTCAGAATCCAAACTTGCTTGGATCCAGAAATCTCAGAAATCAAAATATTAGGAACCCATATTTGCTTAGAAAAGTAATCTTTATGAAATCCTAAAGACTAAGTTTTGTTTAAGGAACAATTTTTTGCACAATGCCCACCCCACTGACACTTGGTGCAGAATGGAGAAATTTTAGGAAAAAAAATAAATTTTATTAAAAACCAGTTTAGAACTAGTATAACCAAAACCAGAATTATTCCTTAGAGGTCGGATTTGAGATTACATTTTATCAAAATTTTCTTTACCTAAGGTAAAGTTTGAAAAATACTTCCTCAAGGAAAAAATTTCAGATTTCTATTTGATAACTAAGTTCATGTCTTAAAAAACATTTGATTTAGAATTATAGTTAGGCTCGAAATCATTTTTCTTAGAAATTATGTTTTCTAGATCCTTAGAAAGTTTATTCTTCTCAGAATTTAATTCCTTAAGATTTTTTGAAATAATTTAAAAATCAACATTTTTCTTATCAAGATCCTTAGAAAGATCTGATATTTCCTTAGTAAGAATAGTTTTCCTAGAATGTGCCTTATCAAGTTTTTTCATGAGTTTTGAATTCTCAATTTCAAGGAGTTTGGAAGACCTAGAAACTTCCTCATAGGTAGGTAAAGTATTATCTTCATCAGAAGAAGATTATTCATCCATAGATTCATAATATTTAATATTCCTATAATTTTCATTTAAATAAACATTGATCATTGATTCAGCATTGTGTACCTTAGCCATCAAACAATAATTGTCAATAGGTAGTCTGGTTATTAGACCAAGATTCTTCTATCTAGAAGATTCGTAATATGGTGATTCATCTAAAGATTCTCCACCACTGGCACTCCTGGTGTCATTATCTTTCAAGACATTCTTAGCTTTAGATTTGTAGTAATTCTTTCTGTTTCTCTCAGAATGCTTCTCTTTTTTTTCTTTTCTCTTGAGCATGGGACAATCAGGCCTTATGTGTGTCCAGCTATCTTGCATTCATAACAAGTGACTTCGGAATCTTTCTTATCTTTCCTTTACTTATTTTTATATTTGGAATAAAAGTTCTTCTGTCCAACAATATTTTTCATCCTTCAAGCAAGATTGTAAAATTCATTCTCTGAAGATTTACTTCCACTAGATTCGGATTGGTTAACAATATTCTCAGATTTAGATCTAGTAACTCTCTCAGGAGTTTTGGGTTTCATATGATTTGAAGTTGTTGTAAAATAAACACTATCATTCCCATTCTTCTTCTTTATGTTATCATCATTTCTCTTCATTCTAGTTTTATATTGAAGAAGAGTTCCAAAAAGTTCATCAAGAGAAATCTGAGTAACATTCATATTCTCATTAATAGCGGTTCTCTTGGATTCCCACTATTTTGGTATAATGTATGTAATCTTATCAACAAGGGATTCATCATATTATACTTTCTCACCCATGTATTGTAAACTATTAACAATAGTCATGAATCTTTATTGCACCTTACATATGGGTTCTATATAAGGAAATCAGAAACCATGATATTCAGGTCTGAGCATGGCTCTTCTAGTTTCAATAACTTTGGATGTTCCAAAATGAGTAACTTCAAGTATCTTCCATATACAATTATATTCTTCATAAGATGAAATTTGGATAAATATATTTCTAGTCATAGAGCAAAGAAATGTATTGTGTACCTTATAATTTACTTGATATTCATGCTTTTCTTGATTGGTGAAGATACTAACTTCCTTGTCAAAGATTTTATGTCCTCCAGTAAGCATAACAAAAATTTCCACTCCAGTATTGATAATGAATGTCTTCATGTGATCTCTCCAATATTCGTAATCATTTCCATCAAAAATAGGTGGTTTAGTTGGATTCAGATTTTATATTGAATCAACAGTGATTCCTGCCATCTTAAAGAAAAATAATTCCACAAAAACATATTAGTAATAAAAGTTTGTAAACAAGGAAAATATTCCTCAGCAAGGAAAATATAGAACTAGAGTATATCTAAGAAAAAAATTAATCCAAACTTTATGAGTCCCAAAATCTGATTCCGAAAATAAGAACAAGATTAATTCTCTTCTGAATCTAATCGTGATATTAATTCAGACTGAACAAAACATGTGATACCAATTTTTGAGATGGTATGTGAGTATGATATACGATATAATACCAAATGTAGGATAAAAATAATATAGATACTGTAAGTAGTATCTAAAGATTTTCAAAATACAATAGGGGGGGTGAATTGTATATTTTAAAAATTAGTTTGGAACTTTTAATGATGGTTATGTTTAACAAGGTTAAACAGGGTAATACACAAAACCTTTGGTTCTACACACTTGCTTGATTCCAGAAATATGATTCCAAGAATGTGATTTCGAAAAGATGGTTCTGGAAAATGAAACTTAATGAAATTTTACACAGATAAAGATTCTACCTTAAAGCGTATAGAATCTTACTAAATCAGAGTACAAATATAAATAAGTATAAGATAGTTATACTTTCCTCAATAAATAAAATGCAGCGGAAAACTTGTAACAAACAAGTAACAATTAGTATATCTTTTAACCCAAAGAGAAGGGTATCAAACAACGTTGGATAAAAGACACTTGATTTATAATTTCAAGAAAGTATATCTTACCCACACCAGGGTAAGCCCTCTATCCGAAGATCGGTATCTGTCTTGTTATCCCCACAAGCCCCCAACTTCAAGGTAGTTGGAACCCTTGTCTTCCACAGCAAGGAACCCCTCAAGTTCAAGGTAGTCAGCACCTCTGTCTTCCTATCCCTGGAAACCCTTGATTGTATACATCAGAAATCAGAGTCGCATGAAGCAATCTGAACAAGAAGTTCAGTACGCACAAAGCATGAGAGAATCTCTCTCTAGAGATCAATTTAGATCATAAGTTTTCCAAAAAAAAAGTTGTGAGCCCGTTCAAAGGAGCTCCTATTTATAGGCACGACACCAACAGTCGGCTCCATCCTCCAATGGTCATATTTTTCCTTGAATGTCAGAGGGAGCTGTAGATGTGTCACTCAAACAATGGTCAGTTAGTAAATGAAAGCACGAGATCATTTTATGACAAAAATAGGTTTAGGAAAAAATATGGTTACATAACCAAACTCAAATATTCAGAGTGTAAGAAAATAAAAGTTCGGAGTCTAATGAAAATTTTGGAGTCTATAATATATAATATTCATATTCTGTTTTAACAAGGAACTCATGGTTTCAGCTCATAAGAATTTGTATCCAGAATTCGGAGTCGAACTTCATAAAAGCCCGTAATCAGAATTCGGAGTCGAACTTCTTAAAAGTTCGTAATTTGATTTCAGAGTCAATCTTTATAAAAGTTTGTAATAAGAATTTGGATTCTAACTTTATAAAAGTTCGTTATCAGAATTCATAGTCGATCTTTATAAAAGTACGTAATTAGTATTCAGATTCGAAACTTATAAGAGTTCGTAAACAGAATTCTGATAATTAGGATCCTAAAACATAATTCTTCATATCTAAGTATTTATAGGATTCTGAGGATTTAAAATATGAAACTAAATTTTTTACACTTATAATACTATGATATGAACAATGAAAACATGTTAAGGATAAATTTTTCTTATGAGATAAAAACAGGGTCAGAGGAAAATTTTCCTTGAGTAAGGAAAAATTCCCATATAAGGATATAATGCATTTTGCCTTAAAATAGGTGTTTGTGATTTTCAAAAAATTAAGGAATAAAAAATTCATAAGGAACCCTTATTTTCTCAACAATATTGGGATTAAATCTATCATAAAAAGACGTTTTATGAAAATCAAAATGAGATACTCGAAAAAGAGGTATTTGTTTTATCACCTCTTTAAAAAAAATATTCTTCTACTTTATATTTTTATTTTTATTTCATACTAAAGAAATAAATATTGTATCTTCTAGTTGATGATATTTTATTATAATTATTTAATAACCTTATACCTCCTTTTATTCATCCTATTAATAAAAATATCACCATGTGTGTGTGTGTACGGCTTAATGTCCCCACATCGTGGTTTAATTTGTTATTCAACAAGAATTAATTTGTATGGGTATAATGATGAGTATAATGGATTTAAATAATGATTATAATGTTATAATTATTCTGTATAATTAATCTACCAACCAATTCTATATGTTTTAACCATTAATTGAATGATATTGTCGCTCGTGTGTACGTACGTCCTACTATCTCCACAATGCAATGTGATTCATTATACGTGATCTTTATGGAACTACAATTATATACATGAATGGAATGAATAAATATGATATATTTTATATTTATATTAACTCTATTTATATTAAAAAAATTACAACATACCTTCATTCTTTCCATAATGTGTAAATACGATAATTTCATTTGAGGCAGTGTGGACTACTGCCCCCTCAATGTGATATAACTCGTTCATGACCGACATGAAAAGTATAAATGAAGGATTTATTTAAATTATGTAACGTATATAAATATATATTATACTGTAATTATGATATACCTATTTATCATTTAGTTTTCTTTCCTTTAATATGATAAGGAAATGAAAGTAGCATTAATGCGTATGTACGACCTACCATCTCCATGAATGGTGCATTTCGTTTCTTATCAACAAATGTTATGGAATATCATAAATACATATATATTGGGTATATATGATATTTAAATCATGAATAATATACTAGAGATTATTGACATATGACCACATGGAGTAGTGACATCATAACATGTTCATTTCCGACTCAAGAACCGATTATCAACAAAACGCCCGACATGAACTCAAATAATTAACTAATTATTAGAACAAGGTCATAAGTGATTTAATGGGAATAATAAAAATGAAATTGTTCTAGATCAAGTTGAAATTAACCAAATTTTATTATTCAGCAAGATAAGGAATGAATAAGACATTTCAGACTCAAGGTAAGGGACTTCGTCTCAATCTCCTTTTATGGAGGCATATTTGGATTTATATATGGACATCTTTTATACTGTGTAAAATCAACCCCATTGAATTTTAATTTCATTAAATACTTTTATAAATGAATCTTTTTTATGAATAATTTTACTAAATGACTAATGTAAGGTTTTTTAACATACACGGTGACAACGACCTGTCTGCCACTTTGAGAATTATTTGATACTTGGCTTCCTCTAAAAAACTTAATGTTTTTAATAAGAAGATTAAATACCATATTCTGTTTTAGGTATTTTTTTAATTGAAAATGGTTTTGAGAATGTATTTATTATATCAATATCTTGAAATGATGCCATATTAATGCAATGTGGAAATATTATTTTTCCTTTATTCTTATTCATGTGTTATGATTATGTTATGGTTCTTGGGAATTGCTTATGTATTTGGGTTGTTCCATGATAAACTGAGGGATGGTGAGCTTGTGAGATATCTCCAATTCATTGGGTACCATAACAGAGGTAATCAGTATGTTTTCTCCTAATATAGTTACGTAATATATTTTGATGGGTATTTCAAATGTAACAATGAAGGTTTCTCCCTATGAAGTTGTGAAAGCTACAATGAATTTATGTTATGGATGCATCAAGTTTCCTTTATGATTTGTGATTTCAATGAGTTATTCATAAATCTTATTATTTTATTAGGTTTGATAAATATCATATAATTTATGAGTGAAAGTTATGATTTCATGTAATTTTATGTATTCATGGACTAATGTCTTCTTTCCTTATTTTATATCAATTATGAAGCTCTTTATGCTCATCCAAATTTTTTGAAATGTTTTTCACTGGGAATAAGGATAGTTAGGATAACGTAATAATTTTAGAATATTTTTATAATGAAAATAATTATTGTTTTATATAATGAGTTTTATTATTGTGATGAAAAATTTGATAGAGTAGAAGTGTCTAGTTTGTAATATTTGAGATGTAATGTATCAATAATGGCCTAATTCGTTAAAATTCTAAACCTGAAAAGATACTTGATGTGAATTAATGTCAAATTATTTACTTTTATAAATTTTATGTAATGTTTACAGGATGGGGCCTTATAATAATAACCTTTTTTATTTTTTCATGATAGAAACATAGGGGTAATTGTTTGTTTTCTAAAATTCCATTTGTGTCCTCTGACCCACTTATAAAGGGCCACCCCCTCTCCTGCCCTCTTCACACTTAAAAATCCTTTAGGTTAGGCCATGACCTAACCATATAACTTAATTAATCTAATATCAAAATACTAGATCTATTATAATTATAATAAATCTATCATAGGAATGATTTGGTGAAAACCAAAATGGATATTCGAAGAAGAGGTAACATTATTTAATGATCATTTAGTTTTTATTTATTCTTCAACCTCATTAAAATATTTTTAAATCATGATATTATAATAAAAAAATTGTCTACCATATACTAATATGATGTTATTTTAACTTCATTCCGTTTAATTTGTGTCCTCCACCATTAAATGGGAAATGAAATTATCGATCGTGTGTAAGGTTGACTACCGGCTCGCTAACCGATATCACTCGGTTTCCATCATAACAAATAATAATTGTATATAATGATGGATTTAATTTATATATGAAATAATTAAAATATTATTATAATTATTTAATTATAATATTACATATTCCGTCTTACTTTCTATATAGTTTAAATTATGATAACACCACTCGTATGTACAATGGACTACCACCTCATGATGTGATGTGATTTTTTTCTCAATTTTTCTTTACATGGAATGTAATAAGAATAATTTTAATGAATATATTTTATATATATGAAATTTTATTTATTATTAACAGTTAATAAATCATCTATTATCTTACTCATTTGCTTGTTATTTAAATGATAATATAGCTTGTGTGTATGTACAACATATCATCTCCATGAAGCGATGTGATCAATTTTCCATGATAAAATTTAAATAATGAATAAAAATTATATCTAATTAAAAAATGATATTTATAACATTAATATAATTATTTATATGATATAACTATATAATATTATCACAAACTGAACTATTTGTGTTAAAACATGAATTGGAAAACAAGAGAGTTATCACTCGAAAAAATTGTAATAATGAAATATTATTACGTAATGGTTGTTAAAAAGTTATAAAAAATCATATATATAAATTTAAATATTAACATGGTTCTGTTTTAAATTAATAAAATGATTCAAAACATCATACTATAGGTTAAATAATGATCCTCTAAGTGGAAGCGTGAGGTAAGGGACTTCATCTCAATTTCATTTCATTTTGAAGTATTGTAATGTTATGAGCCTAATTTATTTTATATAAGGTATATACATCCAATTTTACATTTAATATCCGGAATCCAATAAAATTCATGTTATTTTTTGTTTTAATTTTAATTATTTTATCTAAGGTGATTTTACTTGAAAATTACCATGTCATAAAGAATTCCATAACTCAATTTCTCCCTATTAGGTTATGATTCTTCTTTACTGTATTTCATATTATATGATTATGTGGGTAATTAAAATTGATTATTTTATGTTTTATTCCCAATCCTTTTATGCGGATTTACATTTTACACACACAATCACTTCATTGATTAATTCTCACTTCAATATTATTATCTTTGTAAGGGATTTAATCTCAATTTTCATTTCATTGAGACATATTTGCTAATATAAACCAATTAACTTTAATGTGGTGTATATATTAACCTTTGATGTATTCAACATGTATTTATATTTATTTATGATGATTAATGTTTCGTTTAATGTTTTTTCTTCAAGGGTTTGCAAATTAAAAGTTACCAATATGGTAAATATTTATTTATAATCTCACTTTCTTTTGTGATTGTTTAATTTATCCTGAAACAACCATTTTTATGTCACCATTTCTCATTAGACAATACATTTCCCCTAAATATTTAAATTATACAATATGTATATAATTATTACTTAAATTGTATATCATTTTTACATATTTTATTTTAATTTGAATATTATATGATTTACTGAGTAAATTATTGTTAATCTATATTCCTCACTGGATATAGAAATTTGTTAATAAGGAATATTGTTAATGATTTAAAATCATAATTAGATATATATAGAATTAATTTGACATGAAAATAAGTGTTGGTATTGGTTCTAGAGATCCCATTGATGCCTCATTCATCTCATTATATGAATCTATTGGCCAGCTTTAGTTTAATAGTTTTATGGTGTACACCCACCCATCAATTTTAAACTATCTTGATAAAGGTCTTGAAAGTATAGGTATCATGATGCTTGAGATCATGATGTACAATAATTATGACTTTACTTCATTAATAATTATTTCATTATTATCAATGAGATTTTTGTAATGATATTATCTTTGGATTCATTTCATTCTAATTTTTTTGATTAAATTGTAGGTGTTTTTGGTTGTTTTCCTTTCCATATTGATTATACCTTATCTAATCCTAATTGTAAATTTATTGATTAAGTGGAATTTGTATTTAGATATTAACAATTTTAAATTGATTATTCCTTATTTATTCATTATAGTAATGTTCTTTAAATGGAATGTGTGTTTAGTTATACTTCATACCATATTGATAATTCCATGTCAAATCATTGATTAAATAGAATATTTCTTTAGTATATTCTAGAGAAAATAATGATATTCTTTAAGAAACAAATTGTGTTTTAATTTGTGGATTCAAATTAAATATGTGAATCATGTATATAACTCTTTTACAATGACTATTAAACTATTCATCCCTTCGAGATGATATTATTTATATCTTATGACAATGAAATAAAGTTGACACCGACTCAGTGTTACTGAATCTTGGGTCAATATAGTTTTCATCGGATGAAGTTTTGTATAATATATGGGAACTTAATTTAGTAAAACATAGATTATGGAACATTATTATATGATATAATTCGATGTTACGTATAGAGCAATGTCCTAATGTTTTGGTATGATAGATATTATGTGGTTTTTGTGGAAACACATCCCTATATGGATACTAAAAATGGACATGGTTCTGGAAAATATGCACCTAGGGGTAACAACTAAAAAAGGCCATGTTGATCTAAACTCAATCATTACCTTGGGAATAAAAATATTTCTCATTGTTCACATTGTTTGATAATCCTTGGGGATAAACATTGAATAATTAATATTTTTTATTTTCAAACCATTATTAATGACTTTAATAGATAATGACACTACGTGACCAATGTTAATCCTATGGTTTCATAGACTGAAAACAATTTTTCATCATTTATACATCTAAAAATTATTATTGGGTATACCCAATATGATTTTCCCTCAAACTATGATTTCTGATTTAGACAATGGATGTAACTCGAAGGAATATTGTTAATATTGAACATGAAGAACAATGTGGAGACTATCAGAAACTAAATGGTTTGATTCCTAGAGTGAATGATATTGTAATTATTCTTAATCATTTATCCCAAATATTATTAAAAACCTATATCATAACTAACTATGCATCTCACCAAATAATAGAAGGATGGAGTACTCTAAGAGATCACGTGTTGGAGATGATGGGGGAAAAGGTTCAATTTATATCATGTTAGAAATATGGAATGTGACACCTAGTATAGTATCCTTAAGGAATGTTAAAGATTGTTATGTGAGGAGAAAGAAGGTCATAAATTAATTAATTTATGATGGAAAATGAATATTATGAAGGTGGGAAATAAATTTCATTCAAGGGATCCATTTATCATTCGTTGTATTAAATGTGGGGAACCAGGGCATTATCTATGTCAATTCCATCTTCAATAAGGTTACCTCCAGACCATGGAAGTGCCTATGTTGAAATATAATAATTGAAGTATTTATGTATTGGGATTCAAGAATTAAATTGTAAAGTTATTTTTACCAATTATTTTGTTATAAAAATCATGCAACATCAAAGGAATGTGTTATATATGAATTCATTAGCTTAAGAGTTATGGATACCATCAAGTGTTTATAAATATAAGGTTGATCATATATTCAAAGTATTAATCACCCCTTTTTGAAAATTTGTGTGGTATTAATATAACATGAATAAGGATATTGTTGGAAATATTTTATGGGAATACAGCCTATTGGTTTAGTATGTGAATATTTTATTTTTGGAAGAATTACATTAACTTTTTTACTAAATATTAATGGTATTGGAAGCCTTAATATTTATATTTTGTTTTATTTTTTCAAAATTATTGGTCATCTAATTTTGTAAAAATTATAGGAATTATATTTTATAGTATTAGAAAAAGGATAACCCACATATCTAGTAACAAACTATCGCATCTGGAAGGGATGTGGGGCTTGAACCCACAACTAAAGCATGATAAGGGTTTATCACCTAACAATAGAACACTTGATGTCTTGTTTAATATGTCATTGTTTTTACTTGAATATCTTTATGAATTAATATTAATGATGATCTAAAAGTGTTACGGATGAGGTTCTGATATTAATGTTTAACCAGCGTTATCCATATTGGTTTTGCAAAATATTTTCAAATAGGTCGGAACACATATCACTCTTTTATGGATTATATAAACCATTAAAATATGATTATAGTTCTTTAGATTAATTTTTTTTATTAATTTATTAATTTAATATATGAAGTGTAAATTGATTAAAATAGAACCAAAGAATTAAATTATTATTATGTGTTGGACCCCTCATGTATTAATCATGTTTTAATTATGAAAAATCTTATTCAACATAGTTTACTCGTATAAATTGTATCCAATCATGTGTATTTATGTTTCAAGTTCTCTCATACTTTATAATGGTTAAGCACAATTCATTTCATGAATATCACTGTTTTAGTCTGAATACAGTTATCTGCCTAAGAATGAGACATCGTGAACAAGACACCATGAAGCAAGACACTGTGAACAAGACACCGTGAAGCAAGACACCGTGAACAAGACACGATGAAGCAAGACACCGTTAACAAGACACCTTTAAGCAAGACACGGTGAACAAGACACCGTGAAGCAAGATAGCATGAACAAGTCACTGTGAAGAAATACACCGTGAACAAGACACCGTGACCACAAGACACTGTGAACAAGACACCATAAATGAGACATTGTGACACTCAAACACCGTGATCAGTCTAGACACCGTGTGAAGGAGACACCATTGTCATAACTTACTGTGACACCATATCTTAAACTATTTTGTTGTCTTTAAATTTAATTTCTAACGGTCATATTTGATGCCTTTAATGCACTGACATAATTAATGTTTCTTTGTAGACATATCATCAGACAGTATGAGGTACGGGGTGCAGAACACATGAAACATGTTGACTAAAACTCATGTATTCGAAGATAAAAAGTGAAGTGTGAATGAGAACTAGGGAGCGCGATACTGAATGGAAAAAAAGTCTGTGAGCACGACCACAAAGAACACATTGCAAGATTTTCAAAAGGAAGCATTGTCACATGCATGAAATTCGACTCTACTGAAGAACATACAAAGTACACTGGAATCCAGAGAACATCCTTGCATTATCAACCTCAAAAAGAACACAAGATGAATCGTGACACTTTTTTTCACACAACTTCCAGAGAAGGACTCAAAGCTTCATCTGCTTCAATCCAAAGAATTCCAGAGCTGCATTGACATCACACAAGAGCATTTTAACCTCATCTCTATATTCTTGCTCGACTGTGATAATATTTTTATTTACATTATGATCAGTGTGTTCCCATGTCTCTTTTGACATGCACTGACTCTTGAGATGAACTGAAGGATACTCAAATCCTCACACCAAACTATTTATACTATTTTTTACCCACGAAAACTGTGGAATATGTCCCTGTGTGGCCTGGTTATCTTTACCCACGAAAAACTGTGGAAGAGGTCCATGTGTGACCTGGAAAGTCTGTGTACTGTTGTTAACCCCGATCCAGGGTGTGGATCAAAGTTTATTTATATAAAATACTTGGTGGAAGGTGATCACTAAGTGGAATGGATTAGGTCTCGGGTTGAGATTGAACAACTTGTTTCATATTTGTTGTGCTGTTTAAATGTAGTCTTCTCTGTTTTATTGCTTTATTGCATAATTCAGAAATCACTAATTTGAATTTGATAGTTAGTCTTGGAAATAAGTTATAACTGGTTTGTATTAGTAGGATAACATCAAAAGTAATATTAATAATACAAATTAAGATTACTGAGAATTAATCAATCTTTTAAGAATTTGTTTAAAAATTCAAACTCTTATAACAATATAACCTAGATTAACTGGGTTGTATCTATTTTTTTTGGGGAAACCATTTCTTTTGGAAATAAAATTCTTTTAACTGAAATTTTTATAGTTACTCAATTCACCCCTCCCCTTTTGAGTAAACTACTCCGACCAACATTTGGTATCAGAGGGGCTTTATTAGGACTTCGTGTGATATTACTCAACTATGATTGTATTTGTACTTTAAAGATCTGTAAATTTATATTAATTATAAATTTCTAGCTCTTTTAAAGTAATATGTTAGTATGGATAATAGATTGGAAGGTGCTGCTACCAACAGACCACCATTATTTAATGGAACCAACTATGCTCAATGGAAAATTAAAATGAAAATTCATCTAGAGAGTATGAGTTTTGAAATTTGGTCATCCATTATAGATGAATAAAAAATTCTTCTGACTGATAAAATTACACTGGATGAACTTACCATACTTTCCTACAATAAAAATTGAAAAGCCATGAATGCTTTATACTATTCCTTAGGATATGAAGAATTTAATAGGATTTCTGCTTGTAAAACTACCCATTAAATTTGGGATACCTTGTCTGTCTCACATGAAGGCACATCTAGTGTAAATGAAATGAGACTTAATACTTATAATATAAAATATGATAATTTTAAAATGAAACCGGATGAGCCTATTTCTGACATGTATCTCAGGTTCTATGATATTGGAAACACAATGATTTCTCTTGGAAGAGAAGTCACTTCCAAAGAACAGATAATGAGAATCCTTAGATTTCTACCTAATAGATGGAGGAGAACCTCTATCTCTATTAGAGAATCATGCAACATCATAAAGATACATGTAAAATAACTCATTGGGAAACTAATTATGTATGAGGAAGAGATGAAAGTGAACAAAGAAGAGAAGGATGAACCAAATAAGAAATTTGTGGTATTCAAGACCACCACATCGAAGCACAAAGACAAAGGGAAACTGGAAGCTTTTGTAGAAATTTCAACCACTGAAAAATCATCACCTGACAGTGATGAGGAGATGGATCACCTGGATAGATGGTTCAAATAATTTTACAAAAAGAAGAACTTTTTTAGAAAGCCTAACTTCCTAGGAAAGTATTATCTAAAAGGAAACAGGAAAAAGGACTGGAAAAGAAGTGAAAAAACTGATGAAATTGTATGATATAAATGTAAGAGAAAAAGACATATAAAGGATGATTGTCCAAATCTCAAGTACAAGAATAAATATGAGGACAAGGACAAAAATTAAAAAAAGGCAATGAAATCAACCTGGAGTGCCTCTGAGGATAGTTCAAGTGACTCAGATACATCACATAATGAACAGGCTAACAATGCCAATATGTGTATTGTGACAAACACATCTGAGGTATCACTGAACTCTTCTATACATAATTCATACAATTTTGAAGATGAAAGTGACTCTGAAAATATGACTAATGAAGAAATGCTTGAATATTGTAACATGATTGAATAGACATGCAATCAATTAAAAGATAAATATAAATCATTGAAGAAATAGCATGCTCTCACAATAAATGTTAAATCTAAACGTACTACTGAAAAGGAGAAAAATTCTCAACTGCTCAAAGAAAACAATGAATTAAAAATGTCTAATGATTATTTAAAAAGTGACTTAGAAAAGTTTACTAATGAGAAAAATACCCTTACCCAAATTCTAGGAAAACAAATTGTCCCTAAATAAAATATTGGCATTGGTTATTAACCTGGTAAAAGAAACCTTGGTAGAACAAATTTTGTTTCAAAGTCTAGGACATATTGTTTTGTTCCTAGTTTTAGACACAACTCAACCAGATCAAGTCATGATATATATTATACTATTTCAAGTTTTTGTGGACCAAATACTTTTTATTTTTCAAATACTTAACATAATTCTTATAGGAAACCTATGAGACAAATATGGGTTTTTAAATCACTTATTACTAATGTTACTAGACCCAAAAAATTATTGGTACCAAAATCTATCTTTTCATGATCATGTTATAAGAAAGATACTTAAAAAGCTCCTATAAAAATCTATGGTACTTGGATAGTGGATGTTTAAGGCACATGACAGGAGACTACTCATGCTTCAAGAACCTGATAAAAGTAGATGGAGGACATGTCACATTTGGTGAAAATTCTAAAGGGAAAATTATTGGATTAGGCCAGATTGGTTATTTGTAAAGTATTGTTTGTCAATGGATTAAAATATAATCTGCTTAGTATCTCACAATTATGTGATGATAGATATTATGTTAAATTTGAAAATGATTCATGTAATGTCTATAATTCTAAAGATGAATTAGTATTTTCTACATCAAGGAATGAAAAAGTTTATTCTATTAATTTAGATTCTTTAGCTTCTCAAAATGCTTCATGCTTAAGTGTATTTCATAAAGAATCTTGGCTTAGGCATAGGAGACTGGGACACTGTAATGTTCACTCCCTTAGAAATATAATTAGAAAAATCCTAGTTAAAGACTTACCCAAACGTGAGTTTCTATATGAAAAAGTGTGTAATCCATGTCAAAAGGGAGAACAACACAAAATATATTTCAAAACAAAGAAAGATGTTTCTAATTCTCAACCTCTCAAATTGGTTCACATGGATTTGTTTGGACCATTTAGAGTTTCTAGTTTAAATGGGTAGAACTATGTTTATGTTCTTGTAGATGATTTTTCTAGATATACCTGGACCTTTTTCATGGCTCACAAAAGTGAATCCTGCTCTTATATTACTAAGTATGCAAAGTCTGTAGAAAATCTTAGTGGCCATAAAATTAAATCTTCAAGAAGTGATCTTGTATATGAGTTTAAAAATCAAGAGTTTAAATCCTTTTTCTCACAAAATGGTTATAGTCACAATTTCTCTACCCCTAGAACACCTCAGTAGAATGGAGTTGTAGAAAGAAGAAATAGAACCTTGCAAGAAATTTCTAGAACAATGATTAGTGAATATGACTTACCTATTTACATTTGGCCTAAATCTTTTAATACAACACGCTACATAATCAATAGAATATTGATTAGACCAATTCTCAAAAAGACCCTGTATGAACTATGGAACAATAGGAATCCTAAGGTTAACTACTTTAGAGTTTTTGGTTGCAAAGTCTATATTCTCAACACCGAAGATAATCTTGACAAATTTGAATCCAAAAGTGATGAAGGAATTTTCCTAGGTTACTCAATATCAAGTAAAGCCTATAGATTCTTCAATAAGAGAACTAGATGTGTGGAAGAATCTATACACCTCAGATTTGATGAAACTGATCAACATAACCCTAAGACCCCTATTGAAAATCTTGAAGAAGATATGTCCATTCTAAACATTAATGACAAGAATAGTGAACCTCTTGTTAAGAAGACCAGTTCTGGAAATGTTCCAGAGTCTATATCTATAGAACTCAAACCTGTAAATAAACCTGAAATCTCTAGACCTATCTTTTCTAGACCTAATAGGACTCTAAAAATCATCCTTTAGATGTTGTAGTATGATATTTAGATAGAGGGACACAAACTAGAGATTATATTAGAAATCAGGTTGAACATCAAGCATTCTTGTCATAACTTGAACCTAAAAACATTTATGATTCTATCAATGATGAATTTGGGGTAACGGCTATGCAAGAAGAACTTAATCAGTTTGACAGAAACAAATTTTGGAAACTTGTTGAAAGACCCAAGGACACATTCACCATAGGCACTAAATGGGTGCTTATAAATAAGGTAGATGAAGCTGGAAATATAGTTAGGAACAATGATAGATTAGTTTCACAAGGCTATAGTCAATAATAAGTAATTGACTATGAGAAGTCCTTTGTACTAGTAGCCAGACTTGATGCCATCAGAATCCAGCTTGCCTATGCTGCACATCTGAATTTCAAACTATAACAAATGGTTGTCAAGAGTGAATTCTTAAATGGGTATATAGCTGATGATTCCTTTGTTGAAAAACCTCCTATATTTATAATCCATCATTTTCCAAATCATATTTTCAAACTATCAAAATCCTTATATGGTTTGAAGCAAGCTCCAAGAGCTTGGTATGACAGATTGAGTACTTCTCTTATTTCCAAAGGTTTTACAAAAGGAATAGCTGATCCTGAACTCTTTATAAAACGAAATTCTAATGATGTTTTAGTTGTTCAAATCTATGTTGATGATATTATTTTTGGATCTTTAAGAAATTCATTATGTATTGATTTTTCTAAAATGATGCAAAACGAATTTGAAATGAGTTTAATGGGAGAACTGAAATTCTTTCTTGGATTTAAAATATTTCAAAATAATGATGGAATTGTTTTAACTCAAATTAAATACACTAGATATCTTCTAAAACATTTTGGATTAGATAGCACTAAATGTAGTGACACTCACATGAGTACCACCGGTAAGTTGGATCTTGATGAAGATGGAAAATCTATTGATCAAACCACTTATAGAGGAATGATTGGAAGTTTTCTCTAATTAACTGCTAGCAGTTCAGACATTATGTTTAGTGTGTGTATGTGTTCTCGTTTTCAAGAAAAACCTAATGAATCTCATTTAAATGATATAAATATAATTTTCATATACCTCAAGCACACACCCAATCTGGGACTGTTCTATCCCAAAGGACAGTCATTTGAACTAGTTAGTTTTTATAATGCTGACTTCGGTGGCTTTAAGTTAGATAGAAAGAGCACCTCTAGAACATGTAACATTTTAGGTAAGTCACTAGTATCATGGTGTAGTAAGAAACAAAATTATGTTGCATTATCTACTGCAGAAGCTGAATACATAGTTTTTGGCAGTTTTTGTGCAGAAATTGTTTGGATGAAACACACATTACTAGATTATGGATATCAATTCATACATGTTCCAATAAATTGTGACAACACATGTGCTATTGACATCTCAAAAAATCATGTGTCACATTCTAGGACAAAACATATTGATGTAAGACATCACTTTTTGAGAGATCATTATCAAAAAGGTGATATAACCTTAGAATTCATTGGTACTGAATATCAACTTGATGATATATTCACTAAACCATTAAATTATGAGATAATAGACTACATCATACATGTACTATGCATGATAAATCTCAAATAGAAACCTTACTTGTTACTGTTTCAGGTCTTACTGTTCAACTTTTTACTATGTTATACTTTTCGGTTTCATGATTATGGTTTCTCAGTTACTATCTCTTATGTTTACAGTCTCACCATTAGCACTTTGAACTTACGGTCTAATACTTACTATCTCACCATAATGCGCACTGAAAAACTCACTCCCTGTATCACTTTAATGACCAGTCATGGTCTCACCATAAAAAAATTTTAAACCTTATCGTGGTAATTATTATTTCACCTCTTTTATTTTCCTGTGTTTTTATTTTTGTGAAGTTTGGCATTCCAAAATGATAAAACAATAATTTTTACTCAGTTCTTCACTCGGGATTTATCCTATTCACTTATTTTAAACCCTTTCAACCTTGAAACCCTCTCTCTCTCTGTCTCTCAAACCTTCAGTGGATGCCATGAATGAAACGTCCATCATCATCCACACCTAAGAACCGTAGCTCAAAGAAGAAGAATATTGCACCTAAGCTGACACCTGAAGGACCTTTAAATCAAAATCTAGTAAATCGCAGTGTTGTACTTGAGAAATAAATTTTCCCCGAATGGCTTCTGTCTAACAAGTCTCTGGTATTGAGAGTGTTCAAAGAACAAGGCTGGTTAGAGTGGTTCTCAAGGGATAATAGACCCATCTATCCTAGGTTAGCGGCTCAGTTTTACCAGTACGTATAGTTCCCTTTTGATTATAGTGAAAGTTATATTTTTAGGAGCTGGGTTAATGGAAAAAGATGCTCCTTCTCTTCAAGGTTATGGGAAGCATGCCTCGGGATACTTCATGAAGGTATATGTGAGGATTATCAGAGAGGACCTCCACCTTCAACCGATTTCTTTGACCTAGAAGATACTATTAAAAACCTAACTAGAAATGGCACCAAGAGAAGGGTCATCGCTGCTGAATTAGATAGAAAAACAAGGATTCTATTTAAGTTTTTTCAGAATCTGGTTAGTCCAAAAAAAGGTGATTTTTCTGTGTTAAAATATCAAGATGTGTTTTTTATTCACCTTATGAAAAATAGACATAAGATCAACCAGAGAAAGTACAACATTCACCACTTGTGTGAGTTTATCATAGTCACATCCAAGTCCACTTCTCTCTTCTAATCTCGGCTTATATCAGCCATGATTATTGCAAAAGGCTTGGTTGGACCTAATGAAGAAGTGATTGTGGACAATGAGTACTGTATCTCAAGAGACACCATCAAGAGAAAGAAGATAAACTGGAATCCTTGGAAAAGGAATGGGTAGAAGACAATGATAAGGTTTATGAGAAGTTAAATCCTATGGATTATACATCAAGGCCGAAAGACATTTCTGATCCTGGTTTAGAACCAGATGAACTTGTTGAGTATTCAAAAGAAGAGTAAGAAGAGGATAAAATACCTCTTAGGGAAGCAGTTGTTGTTGATGAAGAAATTACTATTGTTCCGCATGATGTTCTTGAAGAAGGAGTTACTACTCCTAGAGAAGATGTCAATATGGAAATTCAACCTGAGGCTGAAAAAGAATCAGTTTTCCCAGAATCTGAGAAGCAATCCATGGAAGAGCCTATAGTAGAATAACTCTGTGTTATGCAAGAAGCAAATCTGGAGGAACTCCCTATGGAAAAATATGTTTCTGAAATCATACCTTTTTCTGAATAAAGGATGGAGCTAGACTTTCAACTGGATAGACAAGAAATGAATGAAGAACTTAGAGATGAGTCTATAGATTTAGACCAACCTCCTGAGCCTCTTAGTCCTAAGAAGGCGGCACCTGTTGTGGGGGATCAAACCCCAAATATTGAGTCTGATGAAGCCTCACATCCAACTGAGTCAAGTCCTGTGGACACTCAATAAAATTTCCTAGTTTCTATGATGTAAATGAGTCTCATCAGGTTACAGCAACCGGGCTTGATATTTTCTCCCTATTTCAATTGAAGTCGGTCTCTAGTCTTACTCTAGAGAAGGAACCTGAGCCTGTACCAATTCCTACACCTGAACCCTTATCTGAATAGATATCCTTTTTCAATAAGGATTATCTTAAGGAATTTGGAGATTCTCTCTTATCCGGAGTTGAGAAACTTATGAACTCCCAACCTCGTCCTGTGAAAAATTTGAGTGAGAGAGATTCCTCACTACTTTTGGAGAAAATTATCTGGAAAATCCAACCTACGATGCTCCATGAGATTCAAGAAGTACGAGTTGAAAATAAGATGCTCAGTAATGAAGTCACAACCCTAATAAGCATGGTTGAAGACATGAAGAGAGAGCTATATTCAAGATCAGAGCCTGTTGCTACTCCTCTATCACCGACTGTTTCTTAAATCCATCGGGATGTTGTATCTCAGATTCAACCTTATTTGGCATCGTTAGATGAAAAGGTCATAGAAAGGCACAAACAGATGTTGAAGGAGATGAGAGATCTTATATTGAACCTTAATAAACTCACTGATGAGTACACTGGTTGTCTTCAAAAGGTACTAAATCAGCTCAAATCTCTGACCACAACCTCCAAAGCTTCTAATACATCTGGTCAATCCTCTACACCTTCCTTAGACAGTAATATGATCAGATATATAGTCAAAGAAGAGCTTCAGAATGTCTTTAGTGGCTTTAATATGGCTTCTTTATCTGAGATTTTCAGGAATAGTGATAGAGTTCTTGACCTTGTTCTAATTCACTCAAAGATTGAAAATGATGCCCAGGAAGAGATTTCTAAGAATGTGGATTTCTATTTCAACCGAATTTTCTCCAAGACTGATATGACAAAGCAATTAAAATACCTTGTAGAGAATCTGTGAATTCCTCCTGTGACTCAATCATTCAAAACCCAAGTCCAGAAGCACACCAAGTTTACTGGATTGTTAGAAAAGTTTATGGAATGAAAAGATGTCTTTGAAAAATCCATGCAGTATGGTGGAGAGATTGTTGAAAACTTCATCAAACTCATAAGACCTTATCTTCATGTTCAGAGTATAGCCATTGTTGCTCTAGTGGCTGCACCTATCAGACCTGGACTGCCTTCCTTCACCTCTACCTTAGCCTCAACTACCATGTCTGTCAGCCATGCTCTCAGTCAGATCAGGCCTATGATTCTTGATTAGCAACTGCCTAGATCTTCTACTACTCTTACCTTGGATCCCTTAGTCTTTGAAGGTCTCCCTTTACCCTCCTTATATACCACTTCTCTGCCTTCTTCTACCTCAACCACTGCCCCTATGGCTTCCTCTTCTGCTGCTGCTAAAGGCAAAGAGAAGTCCAGTCCCTAAAGAAGACCAATCCTTACTCCTTTTTATGGTAATTCCATTGATTTTGTAGTTCTACTTTATTTTGTACTAAACTGTATTTACTCTTAATGGGATGTGCACTGTTTTCCCTCTCTTGTTTCAAATTTTTGATAATCCCAAAAGGGGGAGATGTTTCTAGAGCACTTTCTCTGGAGGAAGTTTTGGGATAAGTTTCTATATAAATTTTCATTCTATTATCCATTTTCTCTATAGTTGCATCATATTTACACTTCAACAGTACATGATTAGTGATCATCAAAAAGGGGCAGATTGTTGGACTCCTCATGTATTAATCATGTTTTAATCATCACAAATCTTATTCGACCTAGTTAAATCATATTAATTATATCTAATCATGTTTATTTATGTTTCAAGTTCTCTCATAATTTATAATGGATAAGCTCAATTCATTTCATGAATATCACTGTTTTAGTATTAATACAATTATTTTCCTTAGTATGAGACACTGTGAACAAAACACCGTGAAGCAAGACACCGTGAACAAAACACCATGAAGCAAGACATCGTGAACAAGACACCATGAACCAAGATACCGTGAACAAGACACCGTCAACAAGTCACCGTGAAGCAAGACACCGTGAAAAAGACACCATGACCCCAAGAAACCATGAACAAGACACCATAAATGAGACACCATGACACTCAGACACCTTGATCAGTCTAGACATCGTGTGAAGGATACACTGTTGTCATAACATACTATGACACCGTATCTTAAACTATTTTTTCGTCTTTAAATTTAGTTTCTACCGGTCATATTTTATGCCTTTAATGCACTGACATAATTAATGTTTCTTTGTAGACATATCATTGGATAGTACGAGGTACGAGGTGCAGAACACATGAAACTTGTCTGCTAAAACTCATGCATTCGAAGATAAAAAGCGAAGTGTGCCTGAGAACCAGGGAGCGTGATACTGAACGGAAAACAATACCATGAGCACGACCACAAAGAACACATTGCAAGATTATCAAAAGGAAGCATTGTCACATGCATGAAATTTGACTCTGCTGAAGAACATATGAAGTACACTGGAATCCAGGGAACATTCTTGCATTATCAAACTCAAGAAGAACACAAGCTGAATCACGACACTCTGTTTTCCACACAACATCCACAGAAGGACTCAACGCTTCATTCTATTCAATAAAAATAAGTCCAGAGCTGCATTGACATCACACAAGAGCATTCTAACCTCATCTCTATATTCTTGTTTGACTGTGATCAACTTTTAATTAACATTATGAGATGTGTGTGCCCCTTTCTGTTTTGACACGCACTGACTCCTGAGATGAACTGGAGGATACTGAAATCCTTGCACCAAACTCTTTATACTATTGTTTACCCACAAAAACTATGGAAGTGGCCCATGTATGGCCTGGTTATCTTTACATATGAAAAACTGTGTAAGAGGTCCCTGTTTGACCTGGACAGTCTGTGTACCAATGTTAACCCCGATCTAGGGTGTGGATCAATGTTTATTTATATAAACTACTTTGTGGTAGGTGATCACCAAGTGGAGTGGATTAGGTCTATTCTTGAGACTGAACCACTTGTTTCATATCTCCTGTGCTGTTTAAATTTATTCTTCTCTATTTTATTGCTTTATTCCATAATCTAGATATCACTAATTTCACTTTGATAGTTAGTCTGGGAAAGAAGTTATAACTGGTTTGTCTTAGTAGAATAACTTCAAAAGTAATATTAATAATACAAATTAAGATTACTGAGATTTAATCAATATTCTATGAAGTTGCATAAAAAGTCAGACTCTTATAATAGTATAACCTAAATTAACAAGTATGTATCTATTTTTTTGGGGAAACCATTTATTTTGGAAATCAAATTCTTTTAAAAGAAATTTTTATAGTTACTCAATTCACCCCTCCCCTCTTGAGTAAATTAATCCGACCAACATTATGAAATACAAATTTATTGAGTAAGTATATTTCCATATATTCTTAGGAAATAAAATAAATCCCTAACATTAGAAAAAATTCTTGAAACAAATATATTATCCCATTAAATTAATATAAATTGAATTAAATGTTCTTTTAAATTGTCATAAATTTATCATTTCTGGGTCCTTAACATTCTATTATGAACTCACTTTCTTATGATCAATGATCTATATCACTCTCTATTATTATTTATACATATCTTTCATGTCTATATCTTCAATTCAGAGAAATTTTATCCTATATGGAAAACTAGTTATGTGTTATTTTATATGAACATTATATTTACCTTTATATCTTATTAAGATTAATTTTTATTAACCATTTAATGATATTGGTTTTTCAATAATGGTATTTCAAAATTTCAACCCCTTGATTAGGGAGATCATGTTTAAATTGTGATGACATATGTTTTTGATTGTCGGGATATTGTAACACCTAGAGAATTTAGTGGAGGAACATTATGTATGATAATGTATATGACATAAAACACCAGTATAATAAGATAATGTAACAATTTTTTACATTATGATATATTTATTTCCAAATAAATTAATTAAGTTTGATGCCTTGTGATACATAAAACACAAGGTTAAAACGAAACACATTACTATATGGAATTTGTTTTTAAAAAAATGTGAAAATTATTAGATAAATGTTATGTTTGAGGTTATGAATAGTACTAAATAAGTTATGAAATTTATGGTTATGTATTTATTATAAAAAAAATAATAAATATTTTATACAAACATAAATTTATTTTTTTAAAATGGTATTTTCTAAAAGGTTCTTTAGTTGTGATTTCCACACAAGATTTCAAATTCATTTTTTTAAATTTTATAAAATTAATTTTAAAAATAATCATAATATTTGAAATAAACATATAAAAACTATATTTTAGGGAATTTTTGGGATTATTCTGAAAAGATTAATTTTTCAATAAATAGTGAAAAATACTGATTTTGCTGAGAAATGCATTTTCATTTTACTTTTTTACAAAGTAAATTAAAATTATAATTTTATTAATGTATAATTAGTTTAATTATATTATAATAAATATAATTTATGTCATGGAAATAAATTCCATATTTAATTTTGATATTAAATTCCTTTATACATATGGGAATTTTGGCTTCGAAAACATGCTCTTTCATTGTGTTTGCAGATATTATTTTAAATTTAATTTTTCCACTACTATTAATTTAATTTGTAAAAATGCATTACATATTTGGAATCATCATAATTTATATTATCTAAAAACATTATATTATTTTTTTCCTTTTATGAATAGTAATATCCGTAAAAATAAATTGATTTCGTTAAGGTAAAAACGGATCTACCATGTGATTAAACTAAAAATATAAGAGTTAAAATGGCCTACCAACATTTCAAAAACCTATATTATAGGAATATTTAGTCTTTATTACCTATATTCATTGAAAATGAACCATTTTTTCAATCCTTTAGAAACTAAAATTGTTGGTGTAATTAAATCTTATAAAAATTGAATGTGTATCCACTCCCCCACTTATAAAATGCCACCCCAATCCTACCATATCCACACATTCGAAGTAGTTTGGTACAGGAAATACCAGAAAAAATCGCATCCTTACACACATAAAAACATCATAGAGAACTGTTATAGATTATAAAACTACCCTATGATATCTTTTGGTGAAAACCTAAAGAGGTCATGCAAAGAAGAGGTGACATTATTGATTGATCTTTTTTATTTTATTTATTCATACACCTCATGAAAAATATTATTAAATAATTCTTAAATAATAAGACCAATATAACCCAAAAACTTAGATTTTATAATTTTAATGAAATAAACTTTATACATATCCTTTACCATCAAATGGTAAACAAAATCGTTAATATGTGTACGATAGACTACTACCTCACGAACTGATGTAACTCATTTTATGTCATTTTATATCATAATTTTATATAATTATGGATTTAATATAAAAATATAATATTTATGATATTATTATTCTTCTATAATTATAATATCACATATACCTTCTTGCTTTACATGCCCTTTACATTATGATAATGTTGTGATTTTGTATAGAGGACTACCTCCTCGTAAAGCGTTGTGATTCCTTATTCACTTAAACTTTCAATAGACTATAATAAGTACATATTTAATAAATATAAGTGATATATATATGAAATTATATTGTTCTTTTATATTAATATATCACATACTTCCCTACCATATGACCTTCTAAGGAAATGATAATGTCGTTTGTGCGTACACATGGTCTACCATATCCACGAAGTGATGTGATCCATTCTCCACGATGAAATTTAAATAATGATTCTAAAATTTTATCTAATGAGGAAAAATAAATTTATAATATTAACTTAGTTCTGTATGAGATGGAACTACATAATATTCTCAATAACTAAAACTTTCACATTAAAACATGTATGAGAAAAAAAGACATTTATCACTAGAAACAATTGTAATAATGAAATATTATTAATAAATAGGTGATAAATAAAAGGATTTTATATGATATTAAAAATATGAATTTGGTTCTGTTGTAAATTAATAACATTCTTAAAATGATTATACAGTACCGTAAAAAAAATTCCACAAAAAGGAAGCGTGAGGTAATGTACTTTGTGTCAATTTAATTTCATTAAGGAATATTATAATTGTATACAAATAATTTATTTTATACCTTTTACTACTAAAATCACAAAAACTTCATACTTCAATGTATTTTATGTTTTAATTTTAATTATTTCATCCAAGGGTATTTTACTTGAAAATTATCAGGTGGTAAATTATTTCATAACTCAATTTCTTTTTATTAGTTTATAATACTTTTTCAATGTCTTTAATATTTGATGATTATGTGTGTAATTACCATTTATTATGTTATGGTGTATTTACAATTTTTAAATATTATTACATTTTATAGACATAATCACTTAATTAATTTGTTATCAATTCAATGTTATGATCTTTGTAAGGGATTTTATCTCAATTTCCATTTCATTGAGAAATATTTGTTAATATGAAACTATAAATTTTTATATGGTTTATTTAATTACAATGTGACATGTTTATCAATAAATCCTATATATTCATTATGATTAATGTTTTGTTTCAAGTTTATTTTTTAAGGGGTTATAAATCAAATGTTACTATAGGTAAATATTATTATGTATTCTTGCATTATTTTTTAATTGTTTTCTATGTCTTGAAAAAATCAATTTATTCTAACCATTTTTCATTGGAAAGTACATTTTCCATAAAAATACATATTATTTATCTTGGAGAAACTTATTACAAAAACCATATATCATTTCTAGATACGGTATTATACTCTGAATATTATATGATTGAATAGAAAAATGTTATTAATCTGTATTCCTTACTCGATATAGAAAAATGTTGATAAAGACTATTATTAATGGAATTAATTGATCATTAGGTATATAATAAATGAATTGGACATGAATATTTTGGGTGGTTACTCTTATAAATATATCCTTGATTCATTAGTAGTCTCACGAGATGAACAAGTTGTCTATCCTTAGTTGAATGGGTTTCTGTTATATAACTACCCATCAATTTTAAACAATATTTTGAATGGTCTTGATTGTAGAGGTATCACGATTCCTAAGATCATTAAATCCAATAATTAAGAATTTAATTCATTCATAATTCAGTAATTATTATCCATGATACTTTTTATTTGATATTATATCTGGATGCCTTTCTTTCTCAGTTTATTAATTGAATAGAATGTCTTTTCAGTTGTTGATATGGCCATATTTATTGTACCTTATCAAATTATTATAATAATGTTATTTAAATGGAATTTTTGTTCAGTTATTTACCTTTACATATTTATTGTGCCTCATCTAATTATGATATTAATGTTATTTTCTAATTGGCATGTGTTTTTATATGTTTACTTTCCCATTTCAAATATTCCTTATCTATTCATGAAAGTTGTATTATTTAAATGGAATGAGTTATTAGTTATTTAACATTTCATATTTATTATTCCTTATCAAATCATAATAGTTAGGTTATTTATTTATTAGTATGTGTGTTTAGATATTTACCTTCTTATAATGATTATTCCTTATTGATTATTCTTTCTTTACTCATAATAACCTCCTCCTTACGTCACTATTATTGAGAATTTTATCTCACCCTTGTTTTGTTTCCTTTCCCAAGAATCCAAAAGGGTTACTATGAATGATATATAAGGATATTATAGTGGAAATAATTATCTTTTCAAAAAAAATATGTTGTAATTTTTATATGAAAATGCATTATGGGAATCATGTATATATCTATCCTACCAATAATATTAAACTATTCGGTCCTTTTGGATGAGAATACTTGTATCTTATGATAATGTTATAAAGAAGGCACTAGCTCTAGGTTACGGGGTTGGGGTCAATACATAGGAACTTTTTTTAACACTCTCTATTAATCGCAATAAAATCAGTTGGAAATGTTAGGTTCCCTCTATTGACTAATAGGGAAAATACCCTTCTAATGGGATGAGTGATTATCCTATCATCCAAATGAATAGATATAGTGCATGATTTCAATTCACCTAGACCTAGATCTTGAAAAATGAGTAAGGAATCAGGTTAATACTAGATCCTAATTCACACATGAAATTATTCTCCTCATCCTCCCCTATTCTTTATGGAATAACAAATATTTCATTGTCTTCTAATTCAGGAGTCAGCATCTTCTATTTGAAATTTCTACTTTATTCAATTAATTTAGTTTTGGCCATATCTTATATGTACCTTTTTATGCTAAAATCCTCTTGATAATGTTGACATATAAATGATTTTTTAAGTATTTAAAAATGTTGTGTTCATCATAAAGGTTTCAAATGGATCAATGAATTTTCGATAATCAGATTCATCATTCTTACGTTCAATCCTTTAAAGGGAGATAATGGGAGTGGCATACAGATTCAATTCAATATAGTTTTCCAACATCTTTTCATCTCATAATTGTTTTTACCTTACATAATCATTTATCAGTTTATATTATTTTGTTAATTTTTTTCTTTATGTAATTATTCTTTATTATGTTTAGTTTGGACCATTCAATCCACTTTACAGCCTTTTCACTTTCATGATTTTTATTTTCCAATAGTGTTAAATATTCTATATCATCTTCTCAAATATCAATCCTAACATATTCTTTAGTTTTGAGGCCACTTTTATTTTCCACATCTATGAGAATCTCCTAGAATCGATATCATTTTTTTTTAATTTTTTTATCTTTCAACCACCTAATTCTCTTTCCATTTGACTTATATGAGATTAAAGGTAATTCATTAATTTTTTAGGAAGATATTTGAGATTACATATCATATTTATGTTTATCCTCTTCATTATCCGTTATAATTTACATTTTATTCATAATTTAAATAATTATTCCATAAATGTGCCTTTAGGAAAAATAAGACTTAACCCTTTCTTGGTTTTTGAATTATTTTCTATGATGTGGTGGAAATCATAGAGAATGGGAAGTCAAAACACTCCCCACAAACTCTAAGAGTGGTCAGGGTAATTTATAGACTTGATTCTAATTTTAAAAAATAATTATTCTTTATATTATATTATTAGAAAATACTATGAGATATTGTTATTTTATGATAGTTAGGAAAGAATATAGAAATTAGGTTATAGGTTCTGGAGTTCCCAAACTTAAAAAATGGTGGAATTTTTTTCTCACTAAATTTTCATCTACTACAATAATGTGAGGTTGGGTAGTAATCCAATGTATTGTTATCTTCTAATAAAATTTATATTGTTAATTTTAAAACCATTTATAAAATATTGGATTATGTTTCTCAAATTTCATATAAAAAATATAAACTTGAGGACTAGTCTACTGTATTTTGGTAGTATAGAGTGACATAATTATAAAAAGGGTCTATTAAGAGTTGGGGAGTAATGTGGTTGTCAGGAAATTCATAAGTAGATCAAATAATATATCCAATTTTTCATGAAAGTTTTTCCATATCCCATAAAAACCATATGAGTTTTTTCCTCATTTCATTGGGGGTGTTCCTAGGATAAAACATTACAAAAATGAAAAGAAAAAATGGTCTTAAGTGTTAATATTTTACTCATATGAAGTCTGGAACCATATTCTATCCTTAATCATGTATGAAAAAAATGAAATACTCTCAACATATTTTCCTCTTTAATTATATGTCGAAGTAACTATAGAAATATAATATAAAAGTCTGAAATGAAACAAATATAATTCTCATTAGGATAAATTTTAATGGATGGTAACATTGAGAGATAATATTTATTTATCTCTTTATTCCTATACTATAGAGAAAACTTTAATATTTTCTAGTGTGTATGTAATATCAATTAAAAACAATTTCAACATAATCCCACAATTTGAATAAAAAATATATTTTTCAAATTTCTAAATAGTCTTTTATTATATTTTTTTTGTTTCATATATTTTTTCAAACACATGGGATTTACCAGGAAATTAATATAATTTTTTCTGTTAGGTCTACTAAATTCTCCTAAAAATTTAGTTTATAACCCTACAAATATTTTTAGAGTGGTGATTAGAATCAAACCATAAATAACGTATGATGTGTGATGTCAAAATATAAAAAAAAACAAAAATATAATATAAAATAAATATAGGATGGTTTTAAATTAAATTTGTGTTAATTGAAAGGTAAAAATGTATTAAATAGTATTACGACAAGAGAAATGGAAGGAATGTGTTGAACTATGATAGATTTAGGGAAACCATAAATAACTAATTTGAAAAAAAATTCCTTTATAAATATTCATCATATATGAACTAAAAATTTATAAAAGAATGTGATTTGAAACACCTCCCTAATGAATATTGAATAGAATTATCCATTAGACTCTCTTATGGACTAATACGTCTATCTAAACATATAAAATGGATAATTTATGATGGATAAAATATAAGTTAAAACTTTTTGAATTGAATTTATATGGTTTAAGTTACTAAGTAAAATTAATCCACAACTTTTTACACATCAATTGATGGATTAGGGAGAAAATGATACTTCATATGAATTGAATATAATAAGACAAGATGAAAAGTAACACTGTTGAACTTTTACTTAAAATATGCATCAATTTTCCCATTTTTTGGGAGGTACATTTACTTTGAACTTCCAAAAATAATCTAACTCTATATTCATTTCTTAGTACATCATTTGGTAATTTAGAAATGTAATCAGTCAACAATATCCATGAAGAAAAATAAAATAATTTGAATTAACATGAATAATAATATGAAAATAATGGTCAATTCATCTCATTATAGTTCCTTAAAATATTTAGTGGCACATAATCATATGACCAAAATATTAAAACTATACATCGAGAAAGATTTATAATAGGAAATAGAAAAGTAAAATGAGGATTCTCTATCAATAATTTCCACTTCATCCATCTCTACTCCTACTGGCTAGTCTAGAATGAGAGTTTCCCCGTTCTAATGAATTATCAAATGATAAAATTATTTACCTCCAAATTCTTCCACATGTGACTCATCTCAAATTAATATTTAATACTCATAAATATCTCTTAGTTTGAATGAAACCATTCCATATCATTCCAATGAACTCCCCGTCGATATCTTATCTAGAATCACTACCCTATTTGTGGTGTGTTTCACTGTAGATATTATTCAACATGGTAAATATTTCTAAACTCCTCTAACATAATGCACTCCTCCCTTGTGATCTGAGATTCAGCTCCAAACACTTCAATCATGGTGATTAATCATGATTGATTCATTCCACTCATGATTTTTAGAAATATTAAACCTCTTCTTCTTCTCATCAATAATACATTTTTTAGAATTATATTTTAAAAAGTATGACACCTAATTCCATTAAATGTCTTCTACATCAACATTATGTAACTAAATAGAAAATTTATGCAACTATTTTCACTCTGAATATACCCTTAAGCATGTAATAATGGGATAGTAGATACTTCAATAATGATATGGGATGACTTTTATTTAGCCTTGACTTTATAGGGGTAACATAGACATAGGTACATTGATGTAGGTTGTTAAATAGAAAAGTACCTTAAAATAGCACAACCACCCTTACATGGGTTTTCATGACCTTGATGTAGCATAAGATCTCATTAAAGGGGCCTTTTTATTTCTCAAGAATCATAAATTTACCCTTACATAGCTTCAACTATACATAATTTTCAGTAATATAGTTCTTCAATCTATCATGACATAACCAATGTAAAAATTTATTGACCTTGATGTGGGTTGGATTCAACAAGGTTCCATACATATTTCAGTCTTTAGTCATGAATATTCCTTAATGTAGTACCCTTACACAAGTTATCTTAACTGTGGGACACTCTTACGTATGTGTTGATGCATTATAACACTTTTACAAAACACTACTTATCTACCATTACAAAACCCTTGAAAACATGGTGATGAACATTATATAGGTCACATACACCCATTAATAATTTTATACTTCAATATATGTTACCTTGATTCATTAAACAAATACAAACTAAAATACATGTAAAAAATTAAAAATAAAAAAAATAAAAATTACTAAATTCAGAAAATGAATAAAATAATTAAAATATATTATAACAATTAACCAATTTTACTGTTCTAAAAAATAATCTCATGAAAAATATGCTTTCTTCCATTCACATGCATGTTTTTTCTATGCTTTCGGTCCCGAAATCCACTGTTATGTCCATTGAAAGAGTTCTGAATGCATTTATCTAAGAGTTTCATGATAAGTGGAGGTTTCATTGGGTGAAGTGGTATATTTTTTCTAAACGAATTAAAGAGGTTAATTTATCTAATTAATATAAAGAAATAATTATTTTTTCATTCATGCGAGTCTTGGTTGAGATATCCTAGAAGATCATACTCTTTATGAAAGAGTTATGAGAGAAAAATATCATTATCATGATTCTACATATTTTCATGTCCATGGGAAGACTTCAGACTTATGGTTATCATTGATTGAGCCTTTTAAAATCCATTATGACTGAATGTGATTTATTTTTTGGTAGGGTTGAGGTTAGTTTCTGGAAAGATAATTGGGAAGTCACCTTTTGTGTTTCATTGATGTCTTATTCCTAATTGTTCATTCTGAGAGGCCAGCATGTTTTTGAGATTTATCCTAGTAGTCCTCAGTAGTGATAAAAAATATTTTCTAGGTATGTATATTTCTCAATTTAAGATGAAATTTTTATATTCAATCCCTTTGTTTTTGGTTCTTACAAAATTGTGGACAGATGTAGTTGTTTTCACGCACATCACGAAGCAGGTTTATGGTCTGGTCGTTCATGGTGCAAAAGTATTTTTATCAATTTTAATTTCCCATTTTTCTAATTTATAACCATTCAATTTCAATCAATATATATGATCAAAATATATTCATATATTTATAATCCAAATGAAACTATTGTGTTTCATCCAATGCTGAATCTGTTTCCCCTCTCTTTGATGTCAGTTAGTGGGGTATTTTCATATGGAAAATGCTAGTAGGGATTATTCATCTCTATATTCACTCATCTTATTTTCATGGTTTCCTGAACCACTATTTTCATGGTTCTATTGGTGTCATTGATTAATTAAAACATCGTGTATTTCAGGAATTTGGGTGTTGGGTTTTTTGGAAGGCTCACAATAATACAATATTTTACGATCACCATTGATCTTTTGTCAATTTGAAGGTGAGAGTTCAGTTCCATTATTTTAGATCGTGTTGATCTTATCTAGTGGATGAAAATATCCCCAATTATCAAGTCTCTCACAAATTTGTATGAGTCTCATCAAGATATATATATCTGATTTGGTCATTGGGTGTGTTGGATCGAAACAGTTTTTTTCAAAATCTTAATATAAATTTGTCTTTTGATATGGGTATTATGAGAGGTGGTGGTCTAGTCTAAGAAATTTGTGTTTTTTGGATTATTTATTTTAGTGATTTGTATGTCCATGGTTCCTCTCTTCTTGTCTATGAAAAATAAATTATTAGTGGTCTTCTCAAATATTGGATTTATAACGTCAGTATTCAAGATATTGAGTTGGACTCCTCATTCAAACATGGATCCCTTACTAGTTAAGTTTCTTTTCATTCTCCCATTATTTACTAGGTTCATTCATGAAAAACTCTTTTGAATTATCATGTGGAAATTAATCATATATGGTTTGATGGAAATAGGAACATAGAATTTTTGGCTTCTCATGGAACTCCAGAAGACAATTTTATTATCTAATTTACTATTAGGTCATCTCCCTATTTTGTATGAAAATTGTATGAGAAGATTCTTTGGGTATTCATAACATTTGGCCTCCCTGATTAACAAGGTGTTTCCCCTTTTTTAAAAAAATTATATATTTGATGAAAAGTAAATTAATTTAATCACATTTTAGATATAAATTCATTAAAATATCATAGAAATGAAATGTAAAACATATATAAAAATGAGGCCACATGAATCTGAAAAGTGTATAGCGGACCAGATAAGACCATTGTGGAGCTCCATATGTCATGTATTGAATAGAGTTATAGATCCCATATTAAACTCATTTATTTTTCCTTGTTTGTATTTACAATGGATGTCACCTCAAATCATCTCATCACAAACACCTTCATTCCATATAATGTATTTCAATACAGTGGTGAGGGAAACAAGAGATGTGGTAATAAATATTGTAACTTATATATGGACTCACATTCCCATAATCAGTAAAATTGTGGAGGGATGGATAATAGAATTTCAAAAAATAATTCTGAATAAAAAATTATTTTAAAATATAGCTTATTTCAATAATTAATATTATATAAAATACAAAACAAATGTGAATGGGTTGGGTGAAGATCATTATCAGTCTACATGAATCAAAATTTTATAAAATTAATTGTATAAAGAGAAATTTTACTCTAGTGAATTTTTAATATATTAATGTATAATAAAAACATATTTAAGTCATTAATAATATTCCCCATTGGCCCGTAGATAATATTAAAAAACTCTTTCCATATTAAAAAATTTGGAAATTTTAAAATATTTTTGTGTATATTTTATATTCCACAATAAGAGGCAGTGACACAATGTTCTTCTTTCTTTCAAAAAATAATAATTTCATATGTTCTCTCTATGGGTAGTATGAGTGAGTTCAACCCCCCCCCCCCCCACACACACACACCCATAAGGATGTTAGTGGTATGTGGGTAGGCTATATTTACAATTTTTTTTAAAAATCATATTTCACAGTACTGTGTGCACCTCCTCCCCCTAGCATATGTAGCTCAAACATCTAGGCTCCTCCCCCATCTGGGTCTATTTATAAAACTTTCCTATGGAATTTGTTTAACATGAAATCTTATATTCATGTACAATCATCACAATTTATATTATCCTGATAATATATACTTTAATCATTTTAAAATATTATTAAAATTCATGACTTAATTTGTGTATGACAATAATGATTCCACATGAATGAACATTGGTGAAGTTGAAGACTTAAATATTTCCTTTTAAAAAATTGATTGGATATATTTTATTTCAAAAGATCTTGAATATTATCATCTTATTCTCTAATATATCTCATATGATATATTTAATGATATAGAAATCAAATTCAATAATAATGAATGATACATCTATTTAAGGATGTAATCATAACATGAATTTCTACTCACTAGATCATCATATTTTGAAAGACCAAATTCAATACCCTTTTATATCATCTAAACATTTACCGAATTACTTTTTTCATCACTTTATGACCTTTTTGTTCTTGTATGGTAGATTTTAGTTCTTTATAATTCTTATATGATTAAAAGTATAACTCGTGATTGATTCATGTAGTGTAATTAGCATGCCATGTTCTCCTTTGTTGTTTCTCACTCGGTGGTTTTAGTGAAAACCTGGGAGAGAGTAAATTACATTAATGGGATGTTTCATTGTATTATTGGGTCTAAAATTTCATTTTATACTGAGATTAAACTTATTTTAATTTCAATTTAGTATATAATGATGTTTAATCTAAAAATTAATCATATTTATCTACTAATGAATTAGTTAACTTTTCATAAGTATGAAGAATAATTTACCAATAATATGTAAAACTCCAAAATTTCACATTATGAAATAGTAGTGATTAACTTGGATTATTCCTCCTAAATATGTTTAATGAACCATAGATAAATAATATTCATTTAAAAACATATATAATCATATTAACTTTTTATACATAAATAACTTGTGAATGTATTAAAAAATAAATTCATTTCTAATTATTATAATTTTGGATAATTTATAATTTATTTTGTTAATTAATTTTCAAGGGATAAATCACACTAATAATTTCACAATCCTATTTATGTGGTGATTTCTTTTTCCTAATATCTTATTCATTTGAATTTCTTTTCAAATCATCAAAATTAGTGGAAATTCTTGATACACCTTTCTATGGCCCATTGGGATATTATCTAGATAGAAATGATTCCCACTAATAGATCAATATTTCTATCAAGAAACACATCATGTCCCAAGAGATATGTATAATTCATATATATGAAAACTCCTACAAAAACATACTATGTAATATAATCTATTTATCTTGTTATTTCTCTTAATGTAGGATGCAAACCTTACATCACTATCCTTCTATTTTTTATTTCTATTATTTTATAATATAGGATTTAATTTCCTTCATAAACCATTGAAATGGATTTCTACAAGGAACTACAAACTAGTTAAAGTTATATGAAAATATTTTTCCTATTCTCTAAAACATAATACCCAATCTTGGTCATAAAATCAATTTCACACCACTGATGACACACCTGATTCATGTTTCCAAAAAAAGTAAACTATCATGATTTTCATCACACACAAATATTTGTATTTAAATTATATAAATTGATATTAATATCAATTATAGATACCAGTTTACATTCTTGAAGAAAATAACATACAATGACACCTAAAACACGGGGTATTCCTATTAGTGTTTTGGTCCTTATGATTTTATATAAATGAGACATTTAAGTGAATCTTTTATGAGAAAAATCTCATTTACTATGTAATTATTGTACTTGATATTATAAAAACATATTTATCCCATTATATTAATATATCTAGACCATATGAAACATGTTTAAAATTATTGTTTTTAAATCATGTAGTTCGTTTTATTTCTTGGAACTATAATAACCATTTGATATAACAAAGAATATACGGAAATTAACATATATTGTATATATATATATATGTTTTGTGACTACCTTGATAATTATGAAAACATTCATATATCAAAAATTATCCATGATATTGTAAAAAAATGTATATATTTGAGTTTCCTCTAGACGACCACTCTCACAACATGAAGTGTATAATCAACTAGGAAATGTAATAAGATTATTTTCTCAAATAGGAGTGGATAACACTTGAAATAATAATTAACTGAACATATCATATTTAGTGTTGTTGTTAAAAAATCACTCCTCATTTAATACCCTAGTGGAATTGTGTGTCTAAGAGGATGAATCGCATATTATTGTATATAGTTCAATCAATTATGAGTTAGATAAAACTATTAAAATGATTAAAATGATATTAAATGGATTAATCATCTATAATTTTAAATCATGTTCTATCTAATGCATTTATAATGAAATCATATGAGATATAGAATGGGATGTATCCCAATTTATATATTATACATATTTAGAGTGTTGAAGCATATATAAAAAATATTCAAATTATCATCAACATAAATAAAATAAAAACCTATTTTTATTATTAAAAATAAATTACGGGTTATTATTTTCATAATCCATTAGAATAAAAAGTGTTTGTTCCTCAATGTAGTTTTTTCGATGATAATTATAACATTAATCAAGATATTAATGAGAGTTAAGTTCCTAGAAAAGTTATGGAAAATTGAAAATGGGGGTTTAATCCATGTAACACTTATAATTTCATTTGAGTTGAAATAAAAATATTTTACTTATTATAGTATTGATACTATCTTATATTTGTCTCACCTTTACCCATATGTACTAAGGTAAAATATATCACTAGGAATAAATAATTTTACAAGGTTCAATCCCAATGTGGGTACACACATATTATTGTATTTGGTTTCAACGTAAGACATATATTTCAAATATTCTTATAACTAGTAACATTGTAGAAGATATTATATTAAACCAAAAAAATTTCATAACACTTAATTGGTATGAAGAAGCTTTACAATTTACCCAGAAATGTTTCCAAACACTTATGTCTCCTAAAAATATATTTTCCTAGTTCCGAGTAGTTGTCAATGGGTCCCACTAAACAAACAATAATATATCACTTTAATGACAAGATACTTTTATAATCAAAATTGATCTTCTCTAATTAATCTATATTGTAGAAATCACCAATTACTCATAAGATCAATTTCTGAAACATAACCAACATGACCTTTAGACTCCAAAACTTCACTTTACAATCTCTTAACTTAGCCATATTTTAAAATTTTGTTTCTTTCTATTTTTCTATTAAAATATTTTAAATCATGGGTATTCTTCATTGACCCAAAGATTCATCTGAATCATATTCGTTGAGATTTATATATCTCTTAAAAACTCAAAAAATTAATCTATCAATCAATTTCCCCTCTATAAAAGAAAAATACTTAGATAAATGCATGGAACATGGGTGACTACTCAACTATTTATTCAAATTAATTTAATTATTCTGAATATACTTTCAATCTAACCTCATTAATGTTCACACAAATCTCAACATCAAACATCCATCAAAGATAAAATAAATATATGTTATAATCCAAAATTAAACTTCATGTTTTTTGTATCATGAATTCCAACTCATCATCATTTCCTTGACATTGAAATCACATAAATGTTTTGTGGATTATCTTAACATCTTACTATTCATTATCTTCTACAGATAAATTATTACTCTCATTTGAGATTCAATTAACATTCACTTTGATCTCTACCAATATTTTAATCCTTCATAGCATTGGAATATTTAAAATAAATTTAAAAATTCTCCTAATATTCATATGATTTTATTCTGTTTATCTAACATATAGTTCAAATAGTGGCTTATGTAATATCAACTTCACGATATTTGATCATCTAATCCTCTAATCATCTTATATTTTGATCAAATCATATTATCATCATGTGAACTTCTAAACTTATAGACTTTTAGTCATGGGTAATTTCACATCTTAGAACACCTTCCAGTTTCATCTCACGAAATAACTTATATAACTCTTAATTATTAGTAATTACATTAGGATTTATTTATACCAAAAAAACATCAATAACATAGGATATTGTAACTTATAGTTCTCAGTATCATCACCCAAAACTCCCCCCTTTGGTTTTTTTAAATTAATTTTCACTTGAATAATAGAATATTCCAAAAAAATGTGATATTTAGTATAATAAAAGTTCATTCAGAATTTTATGACTCCACTTCGAGACATTTCATATAATTCAGTCCTCCAAACCATCTTAAATCTTGGATACCATCCTGCTCAGTATCCCAAACTCATCATATAATATTTAGATAGTAACTTCCATAATTCTAAACTAATAACCCTAAGATATAACATAATTTTTTATTGAATTTCCCACATATCCAGTTTTCATAGGAGTGAGGGTCTTGTATAAAACAATTCCTCTTATGCATCTCAGGTAGGTTAGTCCTATGGCACCATTTCATCTCACTAATTACTTTTACATGTAAAAATAAATTTATTACATATTTCAGTGATATTTATCTCTTTGTTGCATTTTTATAATGTATTTTAAAACAAAATTCATATAATAACTTATATTATATATATCATTCCATTAACATTTTCCATCATAAATAATCAAAATAGAAAAATTATAGATTCAAAAAACATTTAAATTTTCATGTTTTTAAAATAGGCTTATAATTTATAGTTTTATATCTTGGTAAATTCTGAATACATAATCAAGTTACTCTATCATACTTCATTTATTTCCATAACTTCATAAATAAAAGATTATTGTTAAATTAATTCTTAAAATATTATCTGTGATAGATTTACAAAAAATACAACACCATAATCAATTCAATAGGTTTTTTAATATTACCCTGTTTATTTTTTCAGCACTAGAATCTCTTGTGGAGATGGATTTCAACTCATCATAATTCTACAAACATAATCAAATAGAGGTCTCATGATACCACACTACAATATAATGAATTTTTTTATTAAATAAAATCCCTCAGTGACAAGAAATTTTTTGGACATGATTTTGATGATAACTCAATTAGTAAACTTACTAATATTTTCTCCACTTTTGATGTAATAACATATTTGGATTCATGAATGATAAATTATAGAGTTTTTTATTTATCTTCAATACTAAAAATAGAATCCAAAGTAAAGTGGGGTGACCAATAACGTCATTTAGAATGAGGGGATGGATGAATAAAAAGTTTCATCTATAGCTCTTTAAATTTCTTTATTATCATAGCTTTGGTGAACATATGATAAATATAATCATTTGTGGAAATATACTCCAAATTCGCATATCAATTAGCAAAAATTTCCTTGATTAAATGATATTTGATATCAATATGTTTGGAACTTGAGTGTTTCTCAAGGTTCTTGAAATGATCAATAAAACCTGATTGTCACAAGTAATTTTCAATGGTTTTTAAATGTTCACATTCAAATACTCTAGATATAATTTCACTCTCAAAATTTGTTTATAAGCATTTATAAAAGAATTTTAATTTTTATATGTTATAGTCATAGTCATAAATTACTGTTTCTTAACATTCTATCTCACACATCACTCTCTCTATTAGTGGAAAAATTAAAAAAAAAATTGGTATCAAGAACTATTCAAGAAGAATCATGAAATAAAACATCCATCATAAGAATATAGAGAGAAAAGAAAAAAAGTTTTTATAACTTAAAGTTTTCCAACTTATAATAAGAGGTGTCACACAACGATATATTTCCATGCTTTTCTAGTACCCTCTAAAAATATTAAATTCAGTTGTTTAACAAAATCACATTTGGGAAAATCAATATCATAATGTTCTACTTCAGTCTAAGGATAAGTGAGAATTCAAGAATTCTATGAAAATCTATATTTTCTGAGCAGAAGGGACTATAAATACTATCACCCCACACCATTTCTAGTGATGTACCTCTAGAAGTCAAAGGTTTACATTTTCAAATCATATAAATATCTTTTTCCTGGTTTTTGAAAATTAGATACTACCATGGATCCCCATAGGTGATAAAATTTAAATAATTACCTCATATAAATCCTTCAAGACAAAGGTATATGTTTTAGATTCTTTTATGTAACTTTCATTTATGAATAACATAGTTTATGCAAGAGGTATATGATTCATGAAACTCAAAATTTCAACCCAGATTGCAAGAAACCCCATCTTTCTTTGTCCCTGAAAAATAATTTTTCAAGATACCCATGGTTCATATATCATTGAGATTTCTATAACATTAAACTTCTATAAACCATATATCATGAGATGTTATTTTATGTCTCCTTTGACAATGAAAAGTTGTGTGAAATATTTTTTTCCATGGGACCCAAATAAACTTGATCCAAGTTTTTTCTTGAAAAATATATACACATGATCAGTATCAATGAGTCTTAGGCCAAACCATTCATATTAAACATGGGTTGGTAAATATCCATGTGTATTTTTATTTTTCATGAATGGATGGTAATTGTGACCATTTCCATTCAAGAAACACATTTCTATGCCACAATTATTCCCTACCAACTCTTAAATAGAACTCTTAGATTCATATTAGGTGTAGTCCCGAACCATAGAATTATAAAGGGAAACCACCTTGGTCTACCTAATTTTTATTTCTCTATAAGGGAATATTTTTTAGTAAACCCCACTATACCCCCTCAATGATTCCTTCTTTTGATCAAAATAATCCCCAACATAATCCATTAAATTGTTTGAAGCCCTATTTGATGTATTTAGGATACCATATTCAAGGAGACCAAGATGACATGTGTGATGATCATGATATACCTCATATTATTGGTATTCGATGAATGCCATCGTTTAGAAAACCCATAGTGTAAGCCCCCTCAATCCCATGTTGTTTCCCATCTCTCAATACAAGAATAATTACAGCATGATGTTTAACTGAATGGTATGGTTTGGTCCCACAACCATAAACAATACACCTTGAAAATATGGTTATTGGAATATATTTACCTACATTATATATAGGATGAATCTTTTAGGATTTATCCCAACATTTCCATCACTTCATATCTCTCTCTGTTGGAAGTAAATCTGAAGCCTGGCAATCTTTCTAAATAATAACAAACCTCTTTTCAAACCACCAAAGTCTCCATTGGACATAAAAATGTATGTATTCCCTAATTTATGTAAAATATTTTTCCTCCATTATGTGATGAGCCTATGAGGATGAATTCCCACAAGACTTTAATTCTTGATACTATCTTTTGTATGAATCCTAAGAGGCCCCATGTGATGATTCTAGAAAACCTCCAACTAATGAATGAGATACCCATACCAGAGTGACAATCCTAGGGAACCTTAGGTGATGATCCTATGATACTTTATGTGATGAGAATAATAATAATATGCTTAGAAAATGTGTTCTTAAATCCATTCCGTAATGTGAAAAATACTTATATTCATTCCCCATCTAATGAGAATGGGATTCCTCAAGTTTTGAGTATAAGTTTCCTGTGTTATTTTAAAGGTATCTATTTATTATATCCTTATGTAATGATCTAAATATTCTTAAATTTTTTATAAATAATAATATTTCTTTAGTGATGATCTAGGGATGCCTTCGGTGATGATTATATATTTTCCTATATGATCCGAACATGATGCCTAAAGTTAATGGAATGAGTTTATAATGGTGATAATCTAGGGGTTCCATAGGAAATGAGATTGGGATACCATATATAAGAAGTATAAATTTCTATGTGTGGTAATAAATTAATTCCTTGAGTCCCAAACTAAAGATACCATACATGGAATACATAATATTCCCTTAGGGTATATCCTAAGGAATATATTAACAGATACCCAATATACCCAGCAATATCTAATAGTTCCCACAAACTCATCATCTCTAATAGAATATTTCCACCTTACTAAACCATATAACAATATAATTTATTAAGGTAAACTTGAATATGTCCTATTGTAGGGTATTTATAATAATATCTTAAATCTATGAGTGAGACCCAAACTAACAAATCAGATTCATGGAGGAATCCATGGATGGAAGGTCTAACATACCATCATCATGTTCTAATCCAGGATATGACACCATAAACCCTAATTATGATTATCCACCCATATTTGAAAATAAATTTTTTTTTCCAAAGTATGTTCAATTTCCAAGATGCAATATAACGTCGATTTTTCTATTGTAATGAATTTCAAAATAAAATGGTGAACCAGATGGGAATATCTTATCAATAAATATTGATAGGGTGAGTGATGTTGGGTAATCCCTATAAAATAACATCATTGACCTTAGGAATGTTGGAAGTCATAGTGATCAAACAAATACATATGGTTTGATTCAATTTTTTCTATATAATTCCATCCAATTTCATACTAAGAGAGCTACCTGAAATTACAATAATATGTGTTGGTGCCGTAAAAATTATCATATATAAATCCCATAAAACTATGACCTATAGAATATATGTATGTATCCCACATATTTATGGCATCCTTTCCCTATCTCACATTCTAAACTCATACAGTCGAGGGTCTTCAATCTCCTTATTTACTAGTATGATTAGGAGGGATTCATTCCGATACAGAAAATAGATACGGAATATTTGGAAACTATGTAACTACATCGACATCCCTATTAATATGGATAATGTAGGGAAATCCCTCCCCCCCCCCATTACCACAACCAAATGTTACGTTATCATTTCACCAGAATACATTGATGGTACCTTCCCTATGGCTGAGTAGGTAAGGGATTTCCTTGATATTATAGCCATAATAACCACCATGTAATCACCAATGAGGGTTCCCATGACTGGAAGTCACCATAAATGTTGGGAATCCAAACTATTGGATGAACAGGTTAGTCTAATTCTATCTCTACCTACCTCAGTCTAAACTATAATATACCCATGAAAGCAGAAAGACAAAAAGATAGCCCAACAATGTCCCACTCCAATATCTCATATGTCCCCTTAAACCATCAATACAAATCTTAGCATCCTCATAATTTTACAGAGATACATATTCACCAATGTGGGATCTTTCTATTATCAATGTGCATTGGGTCGACTCTCGCAACTATGGGCTCTATCACCAACTATCAAGGAGATCATTCTTGTGCCAAAAAATTATAACTCCCTAAAATTATTCAATATAAAATAGGGTATATGAGCCACCATGTAATTGTATCATGTATTTACAACTATAATGTATGTTTAAGATATCTTCTTTATTCTCATAAACTCACACTTGTGAAAACTCCCTTGTTGAAATCAAATATGTGATATGGACAACAACAAATATTAAAACTGGATCTTTTGATATCCAATTCAACTGATAATTCATTAGATATATTCAAGTCACAAATACTATTAGTAGTTGAATTCACCCATAAAATTAGGTACACTTACATTTGAGGTCCCTCCATATGTACTTGTACATCAAGGATTTCATTGATTCTTTTAAGGAATCTTTATGCATCCATACTTCTCATCATCAACATCATTTCATTCCACCTCTGCATTAGAAGTGGGAGATACGTAAAAATATCTTAGAAAACTATTATAAAGAATATAATTGAATGATCTTGAGTCCCTAAATGATAACGATCTTCAACAAGAGGCTATAGGATCTATATCTAACTTAGATATGGTGACGAATCTTTCACCTCTTGAGATTCACCCCTCCCCATCCCCAAGAAGGATGTTCTTTATTATTATTCCTCCATCTCCCATTGATAAAAATTATAGTAGTTTTGTGTCTCTTACTCAACCAACTTATCATCGGTTTCATATAAAAATTTTGGAAATTGAGAGCAATATTTCCCTCCTGATCAAGGTAGGGTTAATTACATCCTATGTAAAATCATTACCCCAAAAAAATCTAGGAAATGTATTTTCCACCTTTAACCTCTTATTTCTCTATCCTTTATATGGTCAGAAAAAACATATAGTGTGCCTTTAGATGATTCTATAAATGATGTTTAGGAATCATTTTGTTCATCAATTATCCTTCCCAATACTCTTCAGGAAACATGAGGCCCTTGAAATGGAGTTCCAAAAGGTTATCTTTCTGGTCCTTCAATGGATCAGAACCCTGATTTATATAGGTACTTACAAATAATCTATAAATATTATTTATAGAACCTTATATTTATTTATTGGATCATTGGGGAGGTATCTCCCCATATAAAAATCAGTTTTTGTGGGAATTACATCTCTTTAAAGATTATTCACCTCATATTGTGATGTCAGGTACCTCCAAGAAACCTATTAGATGACACTAATTAATCATCATCATTGACCAATTCCATGGTGAGAGTCATTAAACGTAATCCATAGGATTATTAGGATAATTATTCTATCAATTACGTCCATGAGTAAGATCTAACTTGAGATAATTGATAGTGATAGGAAAACCCTCTCACTAATTTTCATGCCCATCAGCAGAGTCCTTACATGGGTCCCAAAAGTATGACAAAGGTATTCCACTCTGGTAATACCCACAAAAATCTCAATAAATGAAAAGGGATAGCTAATTCATCTAGTGCCCCTATAGAAGTAGATACAACAGATACAGATGATTGAATTTCCAATTTACTTCAGTACTTGTGGATTACTATGAATCTCAACATAGATAAGGGATAATCTCACTTGAGTCATAGCATATTATTCCCAATTGTTCACTATATGATTGATTATTGTTACTTCCAACCATTTTAATATGGTCAATTAGCATTATGACATATCCCTTATTAGATATGAGATTCATGTTGACACCCACACCCCCACCCCCTCCCCCCTAATTATTTGATATGTTCTCTAATTAGTTTCCTTGAAATAATAGGGACACAACATGACATAGTATAGATAAAAAATAATCTTTACCTTCCATGGATGGTAAGTGAATCTCCACTAAAATATTTTTGAGAAAATAGATTCACCTATTTCTATGGTATAGGTGACCTAGAGTAGCACCTTTTCCAATCTTGTTCTTGATGTGGCATGATGATCGCTACCCCGGAGCAACGAAAAGCTTCAAACCACTGGTGCTTTTTCTAAACACAAAAAGGGACTTTTATTATCTGTTAAATCCATCAAGCACTAGGATCCATCTCCATTTGGGAGGATATATACCAAAATATCCTTTAATAGTTTAGATCTTCCTTGTGCAGAATGAGTGTCATTGGCCTCTCTAACATTAAGTTTGATATAATGAATGTTTTTCAAACTAAATTTTCTAGTTGTAGTGGTTGACATATTCCCCCAACATATATCTTACCATGTAATAGATTATGGGGATATGTGTGGAGAACATCCAGGAAAATGGTGCACCAACCCTCATCTCCCTTTAGTATGTATGAAAATTATAGGAATCCATTGACATACCTCAGGGCCTCAAGGAAGCAATGAATAGGACCACACAATTGTCTCATCCATTACATTATAATCTAATATAAAACCATAGTATACAATATTTTTATGTTGTGACATAGGCTCTAGACACTCAGTCAATCAAAATTCAATAAGACCACTGAAATAGTCAATTTCAGGTATAGCCTCACACTAGGAACATTTATCATGGTCAACATTAAATCCACGTGAGTAGAATCTCCTTTGCTGAATTGAAGAAAAAATTTAAACTCTGTTAATAAAAACAAATGTCGTGATCTCTTAATAGATGTCATGGAGAAGATCCTTTATTATAATCTGTTATTTAAAAATATGTAAGGGGATGGGATAAATAATCATCCTAACTATTTCCCCTACCACATATTCCTTTGACACACCATCAAGAAATGCATTATCATCCAAGACTATTTGTATGAAATAATAGATCATTGGATATTCAAATTGAGAGACTATCCAAATCATGTCACGTGAATCTCTAATTCATATGATGATGATGAAAAATCAGTGAATATAATAATGTCTCCATTATATGAGATTTTAAATTCCATGATTCTCTTCATTAAACATAGATTATTTGACCCCATAGAATCATTCATTCCAAGCTCAATCAAATAGATCTGTTAATGGTTATCCTATCTAGTTTAGTTTCACTATAAACATTATAGTACACTAGGCCTCAAATTATTTGATTCTAGCAATGTATGGTCAATATATATGTGGCACACCATGTTAATTTTTTTTATTTTGTATAATTTGGGGGAAATTTATATTTTTAGAGGTATGGGTCTTGAATTGTTAAATTTTTTTGATTTTTTTTCTTATTTATTATTACTAAATAGTCACAACATGGTTTGTTAAATAGTTAATATGACCCTTTTTTGGTGGTTTCTTCTATGCATAATTTATCAAATACTGTTTATTAATAACCACACATTTATATATATTGAAGGGTCCTATATTAGATTTTTGAACATGAAAAGTAAGTGTGAACAATTATTAAATGGTTCAAGGAAAACCTTGCAAGTCCTAGAGTAAACTATATGGATTACCTTTTTACATGGTTTACCTAGCACATGGCTCATTCATGGTTAAATCCCCATGAAGAGACCATGTCAGGGGTGATTTAGTGGTTATAGAGATATTTTTTAAATTTCATCCACTATTGGTGAACCATGTTGAAAAAATGTGTAGGTTATTATTGATTTCCAAATAAAAGTCACAAATTTGGTTCATGATCTACCAAAATATGCATCATAACCATAAATAATTCCAAGAACTACTTAAAGGTGTAAGTTAACCTCTATATCCCTCCCTATTTTAACTCCATTTCTCTATTTTCAACTTCCAAATTATATTTCCATACACCATAGAGACCTAGGGGGCCTATTCCTTTATACATGTTCATTTTTAGCGTCTTCACTAAGATAATTTGGTGCAATTTACTAGTAAACCCTTACTTTCCATCATCCATATCTTATCCTCTAATCCCACACTTTTTCAATTTTTCCATTTACCCAAGATCTATAATCACTATTTAAATGGGATTTTGGGTGAATGCTCATCTAATCCCATGTTTTCATTAATTTAGGGTTTGTAGATGTAAATTCATGACTCTATTATGAATTCTCCATAAAGGGTGAAACATTTCAATTTTATTAAACTTAGTTTGAGGTAAGAGTTCCTATTTCCATCCATTAATTTTTATTTCATACATTTTTAGAGTTTTTTAAATTCACTTTTAACGATGGTAAAACTAAATATGTTATCTAAGATACTATTTATAATGTTTTTTGTGAACTTTGGTCCTAGAATAAAATAGATTTCATATGAATTTAAACTGTTTAAATGAAAATAATTATTCCATACCCTTTAAGAAAAATCGTATAATTTTATTTAAGTTCTTTATGGAAAACATGGGGCTTCGACCATTATTAAATTTCAATTTTTAAATAAAGTTATGATTAAAAAAATTGGACAATGGGTGGCATGGATTTGAATTCGATTTATACAGAATTATTTTAGAAATTAAAGTGGTATGGTTTTTTAAGGATTTTTTTTCAAATGATCAATATAAAAATTCATTCAATTAATCTAACTTTGAATTCTGAATCAAATTTATTATGGGATCATTTGGAACATTTGAATAAATAATCAAGTGTTGTGAGATCCTTATTGATACACCTTGTGTTTATTTTCTTCCCCTTTATAGGTTTTATTTTTATTTTTATTGTAATAAAATGGATGCATATTTTGAAATTGGGTTGTGTTCTGTGAGGTAATTGAAGATGGAAGAGATATCTGCTTCCCTCCACATTTCTCTTGTTCATGAAAACAATAATTAGCCATATTTTTCAAACATAAATATTACATTTTTAGTTAAATATAAGATAAATTTTAGAAATGAACTCTCAATTAATGTAATTGTTTAGTGTCTTTGGAGACTAGAAATGAAATCATATTTTTTCAAAAATGGTCTTCAACATATCCCACATATATCATCCCATTTTTTACTCATTATAGACATAACCTATGTAAAACCTCTATTAAAAACTTGGGTAAAGGAAACATAATAAAGTGTTTTATCAGATTCTCAATAAGGGTAAAAAAGGTACATATCAATGATCAAATGGTCATAAAATGGGTATTAGGGCATGATAATAGGATCTTAACATCTGAAAAACATCCCATATATAACATTGATTATAAACATGTGTCCTGGAATAATTATTCCCAGTTCATAAGGCATGAATCATAAAACAAATATATAAATATGAGTAATGAGAGAATATAATAGATAAAATAATAAGATAAGAACAAAATATTTTAACATTTTGAACATTTAAAAATACAAATTGGTCAAATCATCATGTTAAGGGAATGAAATCAGGCCCTCATATAAACTTATAGGCCTGAAAATCAGAGCCATGCTTATGGGAACAAAAACTTATTGTACTAATAAAATTACAAACATGTGAAATATTACCATTATAAATATTATAGACTTTAAACTAGGTCCAAAAATAACTTTATGGATATAAAACCAAGTCCACACGTAATTGTTACCATGAAATTAGGATCCGGTATAACATAATTAACTAAGGAGTTTTCCATATTTTCTAATTTCATTGGAGGGATGTATAATCTAAGACCCACCTACCACATAATTAAAATCATACATATATGTTCTAAAATATCATAAACCATTAATTATATCATAACCCATGAAAAATACATGGGTTTCATAAACATTTCATCATGGAATAACTCAAGGAAAATATATGTTTCCCTAAATATTTCCCCCATTCATGATAGTATAACCCATATAAAGGGAATGGGTTTCATTATAATTTAATCATCATAATGATTAACCATCTAGGGAAAGAATATGGGTGGTATGATATGATCATACCCACAGTGAACCAAAAGCAACACCAAATTTAGCGTCCATTGATTTATATAAATACCATAAAATGATCACTAAAATATTCATAAGGAAAATATCCTTCTAATTTAGAAATAATTTATATAAAATATACAAATTTCAAATATATTAAATAAAACATTTTATTTGAAAATAACCTAGGAAAAATCTAAGGTAATATTTAATTCATCGAGCAGTCGTGATAGTAGAAAATATTATTCATGGTGTACATGTTAAAATAAGGATTTCTTTCACATTTTTTTCAAAAAGTTGAAAGTATCTCATGTTGAAAAACAAAAATAAGATTCATTTAAACCCATATACTAAAAATTAAAATACTTTAAAATTTACATTAAATAAAATTATAATATTAAAAACAATATTCAAAACATTTTTGGAAAACATGGACAAGGAAGAGAAAAGATTTTTGACTAGAGAGTGAAAAAAGACAATTTTTACATAAAAACATTATTTTTGAATCTCAAGTACATAAAGAGAGTAAAATGAAAGGAAAAAATTATTTTCCATAAATTAACATATGATAGGAAATTCATTGTGTTTCATTACAAATATATTATTGGATTTCATCTTTGGAAGCATAATCATGAACAATCCCAATAAATAGTGAAAGCGTATTATAAAACCCTTTACACTTTATCAACATTTGAATTGTAAGAAAAATGAAATAAAAAATACTATATGGATATATATATATATATGTTAATTTTTATAAGGATAATCATTAAATAATTTCTTTTATATTATATACTCAACAAAAAATAAAAAAAAAATTGAATTTCACATGTGTCTCATAGAAATAAAAGTGAGAAAAAAATGTTTACCATAGTGGTAACTTTTAAATCACAATCCCTGTTAAATAATAATAGAAAATAAAGCATTAAATATAATTAAAATAATTTTATTAATTATATAACATGTCAATGTGTTATTATATGCACAACATAGAAGGTAAAAGTATTTAATATGGAATAAATATTCCAAAAATAAAAGTGAGATTATAAATACCTTACCTCAACACTGAACGTTATTATTACATTTTAACACATAAATTATAATAAATATATTTATTATAAATTAATTATATAACCATAATCATAAATACAATACCATATATTATTTACTTATAACCTTTTACCCCTAACTCCTTAATAATTCTGTTTTGAAATCAGTGTTTTAAGTGATAATTTCTTTGTTTTTCATGTGTGTTTTGATTTGATAGTTTTTGTAATTGTATATGGATTTTGGATTCATAATTTACATAATTTTTATACTGATATAATATCTTATAAATTCACGAAATTTATATTTACTGTCATTCAAAAACTATAAACATGGAAAATGAATTACACTGTTTATGATGATAGTTGGTTGTACGTATGCATGAATGCTAATTACATATTATAAATGGATGGAAAATAAATAAATTTAAAATAAAAGTAGCCTTTTATTAATAATTAATACATAATATATATCATATATAATCAATAACTCTATCCTCATTACCATACATGTCAAATTAAATTGAAAACACATCACATTGCTTTACGGAGGTGGTAGTCCACCTAAACGCACGAGTGGCGTTATCATTTTACAAAAGATTATTATTTAAAAAGTTATATGTGGTTTTAAAATTCTACATGTTTAATTATTTCATAAAAATCATATATATAATTTAAATACATCATTTTAACCACCTATGATTGGAATAGATGGAGAAAAAATTACATAGGTTTGTGTAGTGGTAGTCCATCATGGACATGATTTATGGTTTTGTTTCCCATTTAGTCAAAGAGGAGATGGATATTGGTTATTCCATTAACATAATATAAAAACGTATACAGGATATAATGAATTTATTATATCATCATATTTTAATAATATTTGAGTGATGTGGAAGAAGATATAAAGAAAAAACACTTGGTTAAAAACGATGCCTCTTCCTTGGACATGTGCTTTAGGTTTGCACAAAAATACTTCATATGAGGTTTTTATAATAAAAATAAGGACTATATAATGTGATTTGGGAATTAATAATGATATTTTTTTTATTTATTTTATAAAAAATACATTGTAAGTGTATAGATGATTGGATAGGGGTTCCCTTTTATAAGTAGAGGATTGGATACACATGGAATTTTTAAAAAGAAAAAGATATACCCAAGTTTTACACATTTCACAAGGATAAAATATATATAATTTTAGAAAAATAAATGAAATAAGGTTGAAATATAGAAATAAAAAATGAATTGGGTAATTTTTAGATCATTTTAACAATTTTTTTTTCAGTTTTAACCCTCAGTAGCTCGTTTTAACATTACCCATGGTAATTAATTATTTCTATTTTTACTTATCATTATGGAAACAATAAGTTAAAATTATTATATAATATTAATTATTTTTATTCCAAATATTGAAAAAAAAATTTAAAATACAATTCATATAACTTTTATTATTTAATATAAAATTAAACACGCAGACGTGATGACAAAATGGTTTTCCATAGAAACGATTTAAAAAGTATAAAACATTTTAATATCATTATTCCACATTAAATTGATTCAAATGAACTAAATTAGATTAATACTAATATAATTTAACTAATTTTTCTTTTAAACAATATTAAAAATGTAATTTATTAGGCAAATAATTTTGACGATAGGTAGTTTCTAATAAAAATCAGTATTTTCACTATTCATAAAAAATTAATCATTTCAGAAAATTCTCACAACTCACTCTAATATAATTGCGAAAGTTTGATTCAAAAATTAAATTAAATTTTAAAAAATAAATTTTCTAAAAAATACCAAATTAATTTTATTACTTATTCTAAAAAATAAATGAAAATCATTTTTTGGAAAATTGAACTTTTGAAGTATATAAAGACCCTAGCAATGATTAACTAATTATTTATCAATATATTTACATTATCTAAAACCACTATAAGTAATTTTCAAAATTTTGTTATTTCATTTGTTACTAACAATATTAATGGCTAGGTTATAATGTTCATGTTTATATAATAATATTAATAGTACATTGTGGTTCAGTATAACTCGATGTTGGGTGTAACATAAGAAGTTGATTAAATTAAATTTCTTAGAAAAAATATATTTCATATAATATAGTCATGTTACATTCTAACCCCATTATAATGAATTCCACATTCAAAAAAATTCACTATGCTAAAAACAAATGGGATAATTCTTCCTTAGCATATCTTCAGGTTCCCGTGTAGCTTCTTCATATTTGTGGTTCACCATAAAACTTTAACCCGGTGAGTGGTGTTGTTTCATAGAACTTTCCCACTCTGATCTATAATATCCACTGCTTCTTCATCATAATAATTATTTTTCTCTAGTGGTATGAACTCAGAGTTTAGTACATGTGAATGGTCTAGTATATACTTCCTTAGGATAGATTCATGCAACACATAGTGAACATCAGAGAGGTTAATTGGAAGTGCCAAGAGATAAGATTCTATCCCTATAGGATGAGGATCTTGAAAGGGAAAATATACATAGGAATTATCTTTCCTCTCTTTTTGAATCTTATAAACATATTATGTAGATATATTCCTTGGAAAACCTTCACACCCACTTAAAATTCAAGATCAATATGAAGATTATCAACATAACTTTTCTATCAACACTATGATTCCTTTAATATGTTGTTGAGTGTCTATACCACTCTCTACCATTTTCTCTGATAGCTTAGGTACTAATGTTTTATTTCTCAAACTCCATCCTATCTTATTTGAGTTCTATAGTTATTTCTATATATATATTTATATGGATCCATTTGAATACAGGAGTGAAATCTATTTCTATATGAAAACTTGACTAAAGGCAGGTGTTCATCCCAATGAACTTTGAATTCTACAGAACAAGATATCAACATATACTATAGGATTTGAATGGTAATATTAGACTAACCATCTCTTTTTGGATTATACAAAGTGATGACACTCAACTTCATATCTAATTCTAGTTAAATACTTCCTCATAATATCATGGTAAACCTTAGATCCCGATCTGATACAATAGAATGTGTTACTCCATGCTAACTTACCACTCCATTATCATGTATTCTAGTAATATTATCTAGAGTTAAATCTTATGTAATAGAAATAATGGTTGTTGAATTTGTACATATTTTAACTAAAAACAAAATATAATTATGACATTTAGATTTTTTGGAAGTTTGATGAAAAAATCTATGGTGCTATTTTCTAGTTTTCCATTATTATATTGGTAATGGCTATAAGAACCCCTTATACTTTTTTCTCTCTACCTTAAATTTATGACATACTAAGAACCATAATAGATATTAAGAAATATATCTCTTCATTTTGTCCCATCATTTATACTCTTCCATATCTTTATATACCGTTTAACTTTTATGATGAATAGAGAATGATGATGTATGAGCCGCATCCAAAATCTCATTCCTCAAATCTGGTATGGATTGAAAACATACAGGGTTCCTAAAAATTATTATTCCATCACAATCAAGGTTAAACTCTTGAAAATTCCTCACCTTCTTATACATTTTTTTTGTTTTTTTCTTCACTACTTTAATCGTTACATGAAAGATGGTTGAACATTTATTTGAGAAAGATAATATTTATGCCCCCTCCTTTCTGATTTCGAGACCCAACCATTGAAAATATAGAAATATTAGATCATTTTTTCCTCAACATGGATAACATAGTATGATCCTTTTGAATCAATTCAGTATCCATCTTTTTCTATTTACCATTGTGGTAATGTAATGACCAGTCATAATCTGTAATCAACTCCAATATTCTTCAATGGGGAATATTTAACACATTTTGAGTGAATATATCCTTTAATATTGTGTTATACTTATATATATAACATATTTCTATACAAATATAATTCCTTCATATGTTCAATGAAAGAATTACAATAGATATTTCCAATTCAGTAGTTGAATAATTTTTATCATGAACCTTTAATTTTTGTGTCGAATAAGATTTCACCAAGTCATTTCTTCATGAGAATTAATCCCAATCCCTTCTTTGATATATCACTAATGATTACAAACACTTATCAACTATACATACATTTTAGAATAGGTTCAGTGACTAGAATTCTCTTTATTTCAATGAAATTTTATAAACATTACTTTTTCAAAAGGAACTTGGAACCCTTCTAAGTTAACTTGGTGAGTGTATTATATTGTCATGAGAAATTATTCACAAAGAGTAAAAAATAACCATCCAAAAAAAGAAAACTATAGGTCATTGTTTTAGTTTTTGTCCTGATCTCATGTTCAATAGCCTCCATTATTTATAGATCCATAGATATACCCTCACATTAGATTATATTACCCAAAAATGAATCCTTTTAAAGCCAAAATTTACCCTTATTAATTTTATCATATAGTTTCTCCTTTCATAAAGTATTCAGTAAAATTATCATGTGATCTCCATTATATTCTTTTTTATTTTAATATATATGAATAACATCAATAAATACTACCATAAACTATTCAATGTAATTTATGAAGACTCTTATAAAATCCAAGACCATAGTTCGTATTAGTAAGACCAAATCAAATAACTATATATTCATAGTTCCAGTACCTTAAATGGAATGGTTTCATAGTTATATCCTATTTATTTACCCATAATTGATGATATATGGAATGAATTTCAATCATTGAAAAATATTGAACTCTATATATTTTATAAAATAGGTCATCAATATAGGTAAGAGGATACTTTTTGTTAAGTTTGATCTTGATCAGTTCCTAAAAATCAATGTATAGTTTCTTTAATGCATCTTTCTTCTCAATAGAATGATATGGTGAACCCTAAGGTCACACAATTTTCCATGTAAATTATTTTACAAGATTCTCATTGACTTTATTCTTAAATTATTATAAAAAAATTAGGGAAATTATATAGAGAATCTTTAAAATAGGTGTAGGACCATGCATGATTTTTATTGAGAAATCAACATCATGAATCTTCATAAGGATAACTATCTCTTTTAGAAAGACAAAAAAACATCACACAATAGGCATATCATCAATTGTTAAGTTTCCCCCCATCCTTCTAAGATAAACCCCCATTTTAAATATGAATTAGGACCCATTTAATGGTTGTGATTCCCATAAAAAGTTAATATTTTTTGTTACACTGATAGAAAACCATAGGTTGGTTTAGAATATCAAAGGTGAATTTCATTCCTCAACAATTATTGTGGTATTTATTTAGATAAATACAATACATTCCTAAGATAAAATAAAAATCAACCCAGGGGAGGATAATTTTATTTTTAGTAATAATATTTCCACAAACATAAATTGGAAAATAATTAGAGACTTCACATATTGTTTTCATTTTATTAGGGTTTTCACAACTAATTCAACATCTAATTATTGAGGATATAAGTTAACATTACTATAGAATTTTTATTATATAAAAGAGTTCAGATGAATGTGCTGAAATAGGTCACTTGAATATTTTAGATTACTTATTATCACCTAAACTCCATCGTTATATCTTCAATTTGTTATAAAAATAAAAATTGTTAGTATCACTAATAAGATTCTTTAATCAGACTGGTCAATCATGAAAAGTACTTCCTAGTATTTCTAAATCATGAAACATTATTTTAATTATATGACACCTTAGGTTTAATATAGTTCATTCATTTTCATCATCAATTTAGATCCTTTAGGATGGTTTTTAAACAAAATTGATTCCCAAAACATATCCCTTGGGAGTGTCAAACTCTGTGTACAATAATTCTCATTGGTTTGCATCAGGTAATGATCTATTCAAACCGAAATACACCATTTTGAATTTATTACCCATAGGAACAACTGTCCTAGAGCCACATCCACCATAAGTATGTTGATAGAGATGTAATTTCTTAGAAACCACTCTCTCTATCTGTCACAAAAATTATAGGACACATTCATAGGATTATAATTATCCACGGGGGTATCAATAATATTTATAGACCCTAATATATAAATATTTAGTAAACCTGCTCATATGACAACTATGAAAACACATGATTTTTATACATAAATATTTAATCTTATAAGAATAATATTCAATAAATTTCACAAATATTCACCTGAGTACCATAAAGGTTTATTATCTTTAGAAAATAGAAAATGTAAACATTTTATTTAATGAATGATCTTTAAAATCTTGAACAATGTTCTTCCAATTTTTTAATCTTTGTAAGTATACCCTGCTTAAATCCTTTTTTTCCAAATATGTGGAAATGAAACAAAAAAAGGGCGAGCTAGTATTCTTATTAAGGGTAGAAATGGGTCATATCAATGTTAACATAATCATAAAATGAAAATAAGGGAATAAAAACCTGAAATTAACATTTCATAACCATAACCTATATAACAATGATCATAATATTGATAAATAACTCAAGTTTCAACATTTCATAAGAAATGAATAATAAAATAAATATTTCAGCACGATCCATGATAACACAACAAAATTATATGAATATGGAAGAATATAATATTATAATATTGTAGAAATTTTCGAATAAAATAATTTTCACGCATTAAGATAAATACATGAATGAGTCCCTCATATAAACTTATGTACATAAAAACTAGGCCCACACTTAATCGTAGGTGCATAAAAAATAGGTCCATTAATAAACTTATGGATATAAAAAAGGAATCACACGATTAAAATTATGGAATAAAACCAGGTATACACATAACCTTATAGACAAGAAACTAGGTCCACATATAATATTTTGAGCATGAAATTATGTTCATGCATTACATAATTAATGAATAAGTTGTCCAAATTTATCCAATGCATTCTATGAACACACAATTCCAATCCAACTTTCCAAATAATTAAAATCATAAATTTTTGTTCCACAAGAACATACAACATTAATAGTATCATCACCCATGAAAAATAAATGGGTTTCATAAAAATTTAATCATGGAAAAAGATATTTAAAATCAACATGTTTTGTAAACATTTCCTCAGATCATGATTGTATGACCTACGTAAAATGAATAGGTTTAATAAATATTTCATCATTATAATCACAACCATCAATTGAAGGAATAAGTTTGGAACCATAGGATTATATCACTATTAAAACATAATAAACACAATGATTTTTATAATTGATGAATATAAATTAAAAAACTTCATTAAAACATTATTGAGGAAAATAACCTTTCAATTTTGAAATCACTTATTTAAAATCTAAAAATTTCCCAAATAATAAAGAATTTTTTTGAATTAAAAGTAAAATTTTTAACATGTAAAGGATGCTTTAAATCATTGATCGGTCATGATGTTTGGAAATATTGTTCATCTCATACAAGATAAATTAATGATTACTTCTATATTTTTAGTTAAAAGTCAAATGTTCTAGAATTTGATATATAACAAGAACATTCATCGTAATTGTTTTTAAAAAAATAAAAAGGGTAAAAATTAAATTAAACTCTCTTTTTAGAATATTAAATAAATTATAGAAATAATTTTTTAAAAACATGGATATGGAAGAGAATTCATTTTTGACTGATGATAATAATTAAGTTGATTTTTACTGAAACCCATACTTTAAGACTCTTGAGTACATAAGTAGAGGAAAATGAAAGAAAGCTATTTAATTTTCATAAATAACTATAGGATAAGGAAATATTTCAGTATCATGAGAGATATACCATAATTTTGTTTCATTGGACGAATAATCATAAAAAAATACCAATAAACAATGAGATTAAATCATAAAACTCTTACAAATTTGGTAATATGTGAATCATAAGACCCATGAAGGAAAAACCCATAGAAGGATATCTATAACACATTATTTTTATGATTAGAATCATATAATACATTCATGGTTAGTATATAAATCAATAAAATGAAACATATTTTAAATATGGGATGTATATCCTTAAAATAAGAGTGAGATAAAAATCCCTAACAACTTAGGTAACTTTTAAATAATAAGCACCGTGAAATAGTAACATCAAATGAAACATTAAATCTCATTAATAGAATTAAATTGATGATATAACAAGTAAAAAGTGGAGTATATAACCCACCTAATAATTTATAAATAATATTTATAATATATATTCATTAAATTTATCCTTATTAAAATTCATGTCAAAATAAAATGAAAAACATATCACATCGATTCATAGAGGTAGTTGTCCGCACTTAAACAAGAGTGGTATTATCATTTTCCAATGGATTGGAAGTTAAGAAGGTATATGTGAAATTATATTTTTATAATTATTTTTTTCATGAATATTACATATATATTTTTATTTCATCATTTTATACACCAATGATATGATGTAATGGAAAAAGATTTACATTAGTTCGTGAGGCGGTCATTCACTGTACACATGACTGATGGATTCATATCACATTTTATTGAAGAGGGTATGAATATAGGTTAAAAAATTAACATAAAAAACATATTATTATTTGGTATATACTAATGTTACTATATCATCATATATCAATGGTATTTTAAGGAGGTGTAATAATATATAATCCAAAAACTCTCTATAAAGAATGAGGCCACTTCTTTAGAAAACCTCTTGAGGTTTTCACCAAAATCCTTCTTAGTAGGGTTTTATAGTCAAAATATGGCCTCTAGGATATGATCTAATAAGTAATAAATATATATAGGAATCTATTTTCCTAAAATACAAGGATCTATAATTGTGAAGAGGATATGAGAGGGGGTTCCCTTTTATATGTGGGGGAGATGGCACACTTGGAATTTTTTAAAAGAAAAAGATATAAACATATTTTACACAAGAATAAAGATAAAAAATGGCACATTACTGATCATTATATGATATAATGTCAAAATATGGTTATAAATTATGAATTAATATAATTTTTATGTCATTTTAACCCTAATATTTTTATTTTATCCCCCTGGTAAACCCATTTTAACCTTAACAGTAGTAATTAATATTTATCTTTTTACTAATTATTATGAAATAAATAGTTTACCATTTTATATAATATAAATTATTCTAATTCCAAATATTAAATCCATTTTTTAAAAATTAAATTAACATAATTGGTAGAATTTAATTAAAAATTGAACCAGAAGGTGTGATGAAAAAATGGATTTCCAAATAAAATATTTCAAGTTTATGAAAACTTTTTATATAAAAATCAACATGAAATTTATAAAAAGGGTAAAATTTATATTAATTAAAATATAATTGAACTAATTTTATTTTCAAACAATTTAAAAACAATATGTATCTTTGTAAATACATTAAATAAATGGTAGATTTTAATAAAAATAGGAATTTAAACTATTCATCAAAAAAATAATATTTTCAAAAAATTATATAAAAAACACACAAAGATTATTTTCATGTTTATTAAAAAAATGAATTTAATTTTATCTAATATTTTTTCTATTTATTTCATAAATGTATTTTATAATTTTTTTAAAATTAATATGTAAATCATTTTTTGAGAAGAAATTTTTTTCAATGTATATAATGATTTTACTGAAAAATTATAACATAATTATCTATATATATTATTATCCTGAAACCATTATAAATAATTTTGAAAAAAAATATTATTATTCTTATTATAAATTTTCCAAACTATGTTATAATGGTCATTTTTAAATAAAAATACTAATATTATATTGTGGTTTGTTAAAACTTGATGTTTTGTGTAACAAAACCTAATGAAGAAATTAATTTTTTTGGAAAAATATATTTCATAGAATATTCAGGTGATAAAATAAATAGGGTAGTTATGTTGTATTATAAGGTTATGATACACTATTCATTACAAAATATATGTGTATCCCCTCTTACATGAGAAAATTATAGGTGGGGAGTGCAATTTTGATGATACTATTACATGATAATTTATTGGATTATGTTTCTTGTATAAATAATATGCAAACAGCTGGTCCCTTATTTTCAATTAAGTTTATAAAGGTCTCATTTTTTGTCAAATTTAATATTATATGATATTCATTCTTTGATTGGGGGTTCCATTTGGTGGATATTTACATGGTTTATTTATATTCCTCTATGATTTGTTATTTTAAAACCCTTTGTATTGTTTGATTTTGTGAATAAAATGACATAGTGGTGTCAAAATTGTTTTTCTATTTATCAATTCATGTTTTGGTAGGTTTGAAAATGGATATTCAAAATTAATTGAAGGAATTTTTCTTGAATAAGGATAGAAAGGATTGATTTTCTTATTTGAGGTTTCATAAAATGTTTAGAATGATTAAAAAGGATTTTATTGGGTTATATCAAAATTAAAGGAAGGTGTTATAGATTTTTAAATATTTTCCAAGAAAAAGGGAAGGAATTTTTTGTAACAAAAAGATATAATTATTTTTTCATCATGTCATATAAATAAAAGGAAAAATATTTTTATAATGTATTTCAAACTAGTTGTAAAGAATTGAAAAATGAAAGGAATTACATTGAATCCTTTGTGAGATCCAATTATGCATGATAACGTGTACCCTTTATACAAACCATATGTTTTTTTATTCATTTACTATATTTTATAAATGTTTTATGTTTCATCTTTACATTTAATTCCTTATTCCATGGGTGCCGATAAGGAGTTGGGATGTGGAAAGCATCCTTTGGTTTCATGGAGGTGATCTTGTAATGTGATTTTGGTTTTTGTTTATTTTAAATATCTATGTTTTGTAAAAATATCCTCCATTTATCTGTATTCAGTTTCTAACTATTATATATTATTAGATATTTATTTTGTTTGTTGTTTCATGTTTATAAAAATGGGTTGATTTATTATAGTTGTTAATGACATGTATGGATTTATTATTTAATTTTCTTATGTTTATTGAATTTTCATGGAATCCAACATATGAAGAGCCTATACCAAACTATCATAAATGATCTATTATATAATAACTCTTATTTTAGAGTGAAAACATTCCCATAGGAATTTTCATCAATTATCATACACTAGTATCAACCTTATAGGGATCGGGAATGTCCTTTGAGCCTAGTGGTGAACCGGGTTGAGTGATGTGTTTGGTCATCCCATTATAGTTTGTTTCAAATTACATAATAGACTAGGTTTAATGAAGGTTATAGGTTCTAGAGTTATCTATATATATCTAGAGAGTTTTTATGAATGACAATATAAATTTAATAACATGTGGTTTAGACATGGGGGACCATATCTATATTTTTCTTATCTTTAACCTTCAGTTTTTATAGGTAGTTGGGATTTGAATTTTTTATTTATTATTATAATAGATTAAGATTTATGATGGTATTATTTGATACTAATAATAATTTAGTGATTTTTTGGTGGTGAAAATAAATAATTATTTTGAGTCATTCTAATTACATGTGTGTTCTAACAAACCATGCAACAACAAAACTCTTGACACTACAAATGTTTTAGAAAATAATACACCATCAGCACCTGGATATAGAAAATGTGTCTATGTATTTCATGTTTCTTCATCCCATTTTATTTTTTATTTATAAATTTTTTTCCTAGGTTATCCTTAAGAGAATTTAAATAATTTTAAAATAATCAAGTAGTAACTTTTGATATTTTGGGGTAATTGAATTGGTTTTTGGGTTGAGGTGTGTGCTATATTTTTTAGATGGTTATAGTTAAATTGGGTAATTAGTCTGTGAAAGATATATTTTTATGAAAAGTATTTTTGGTTGAAAATTAATCCAAAAATATTTTTTCTATAAGGGTTAGGTTTTTTGAACACTTTTTAAAAAAGGTTGAAATAATTTTTGGATTCAACTGATGTATTCATTTCGATGTATAAGTTTAGAAATTCATCAAAAAAGGGTAATTTCATAGATATTCTTTATTTTTTGGATAAAATATATGTATATATAAATTTATATATATTATAATTTGGAATAAAAAATTTATAACATTAAGTAATTTATTTTTTACCAAAGTGGGTGGTGTGTTTTTAAAAAATGACCACGGGTGGGTGTTATAACAATTTTTGGCTTCAAAAAATTTTAAGTGGTAAGGGTATTTTTATATATAAAGGGAACATAGAAATTGGATTCATTATTTTGAAATAAATAATTACTATTCAATCTATATTATCTATTTTAAAAACCTGATGAGTTTCAAATAATATGGGTGTTTGAAGTTGTTTTCTTATTTTTAAAGTGTGGTTGCTTATAAAATTTATTTTTGGACCATTGTCAAGGGAAATTTTGATTTAAAATGATGAAATCCTATTTATGAGATGGTGTCATGTGAAATTGTTTTTATTTTTTGTGTATTATTTTGAATTGTATGATGGATTATGGTTTGGATTTTACATTTTATTTGGGATGCATGAATAGGTGGGGTTCATGTTTTCTATTATTCAAGTATGCCTCTCAAAAACATCATGGTAAGTGGTAGTGTATTTCCATTTTGGGAAATACCTCCATTTATAAGTCTTATTGTTTTTCTTCCACCCATACATAGAATTTAATGGTGGATTTTGTTTTTCTTCTTTTTTTCATAGTGTTGTGTCTTGTATTCCTTGAGGATCATTATAATGCCTCATATTTTTAATATATATATTTCTTTTAAATAATCCTAAGTTGTTTTATAGCTTAATCCACACATAAAAATGAACTAAAAGGAATCTTGACATGTTATATGAATATTATTAAGAAAACTAAAAGTATAATAAAACCTATAGTAAATGAAAATACATTACTCATCTAAAATTTCATATATTTAGGGGATAAATAATTAATACTTTTTTATATTAAAAATGATTTCTCTTTCTCAAATAAAATTTTTAGAGGTTTTCATATTTAATACTACTATATTAAATTATAAATTTTAATATATTATTATATATGAACTAATATAATAATATTCATTAAATTATATATTGATAATAAATAGTTATAATAATACTTAAAAACATCCCTTTTCAATAAAATAAGTATTTCATTATATTTTGTATCTTAATTAAAAATCTAATTTTTTTTGTTATTCAAATTTTAATTTTTAAAAATTAATTCTACTATTGAATTCATCGTATCAAAATTATATTTCTATTAATTTTTTATCTTTTTATAAAAAGGGTGAATTTTGGGGTGAATGGTGAAAAACGATGATTTTAAAAATACTATCAATTTTATGAAATTTTCATAATATAATAATATTTTAATTTTTTAAAACCATTTTGATAGAATAAAAAAAATTATAGAAAAAAATAATTAATATTAAATTAAAAATAAAAATTTACAAAAAACCATGTTTTTCTATTTGAAACCCTGTGCAATATTTTACATTAATAAAAACTATTTTTTTTTCAATTTCCATTAAATAAGTTTCCAAAAGGTGGAATTTACTTTTTCCTTTTTTGAAACCCAAATAACTCATATTTTGTTAAAAATAAAAAACATTATATAATATTAATCAACACAATTCTAAATTTTCTCTTAATAATAATTTTTAAACATTGAAGTGAACTTTTACAAAAAATGGCTTGTACGCATTTTGTGTGATAATATTAAAATTAATTCATGTCACACAAATTTATGCTATTATAAAAATGGATTATATATTTCTAACTATTAGGATCATATTATGTATTAAGGATCATTTTAATTTAATATACTAAAATCTAATGACTTATGAAAATATTTATTTCCACAGTAAAGATAGAAAATGATAAAAGCATAAAATATATGATTAAAAGACTTTAAAAACATGTGGAAAAAATGTGAAAAAAAATGAAAGGTTATGGGATTGTCAACCATAAATAACCCCCCCACACACACACACACTATATTATGTTTTTATTGTAAACACATTCCATATAAAACTATTTGACTCTTTATATTAAAAGATTTTACATACAAAAATTAAATTTCATTCAACTAAAAAACGAGATCACACCCACCCAATTTCTATACATATCATGATGAATTATAACAACCAAAACTATTCCCTAGTATCTATTTGACCATATCCTCAATTAACATAATTATTTTAATTCCAAAGCAATGCTAAGGATGCTTATAGTGTTTCCCAAGGGAGAACATCTGAAGGGAGATGAGGTTAGAGAACTTTCATGTAAGTAAGATTTAGGGTAAAGGTTTCTTTTTTACTTAACATATTCTATTGAGTAATAATTATTTATATTTTTCAACAGTTTTAAAATATGTTTTATTATGTTCTATTATGATAAAATAATGACTTATCCCTAATGGTAAATTTACTTTTAAAATTTAAATATTTTACCTTGATGAATTTATTTTAATAAAAATTATCCTTATTATGAGTAATCCTCAACTTCTTTAACAATTTATTCTATTCATTGTCTATATTTTATCATTCCTCCAATATTCCACATGATATTTTAAAACTAAATTATTTAATATATTTGGTCATATTCACCTTTCAATTCTCCCTTTTCTAAAAGTTTTCTTTTTAACTCTTTTGATGATGTGGGTTTTCAAAAAATGTATTTAAAATTTTTAAAAAGGTTTTCATTTCTTGATTTTAGGTTTAATATTCCACTTCAAATTTCCTTTAAAACCATTTATATAAATCTCAAAGATATATTATTTATGATCCACTCTAAAGCTAATGTTATTTAAAAAACAATCACTTCACCTTTTTCAAATTGACTTTTGAATTTACCCATAACCTCATCGTTTATGAGTATCTTAGAAAGATTTTACAAAAAAATATACAGTTTCTCTCACAGAATGATAATTATAATTTATGAATAAATATTTCAATGTTTTATATTATTTTTCAAAAATATTTTATCTATTTATTATTTTGAAAATAAAAGAAAACATTTTTATATTTTTTAAAGTGATGTTTTTATTTTTAAAAGGAATTATTGATTTTTAAAAAGATTTTAAAGGCTTCCATTTTGAAAAAAATATTATTGGATGATTATATGTATTCTCATTGAATTTTTTTAAAATTATCCTTATATTCTTTTTTTTTAATTTAATTTTCATATTTTAATGGATATTTTTTATGAATATCAATGTATTTAATTTTAAATGAAACATTTTTATGGAGTTTTCAAGCATTTCTGAAAAGGGAGTATTCTATATTATTTTTTAAGTGATTTATCCATTGATATTAAATAATTATTTTTCATCAATTTAAAAATAATTAATGATCCTTATGTTAAATAGGGGATATTTTTATTCCACCATCCAAATTATTTCTATAGAGGTATTATAGAATGTCCTAGTAAATTTTTTCATGAAGACCATCTCTTTTCCATTGATTAATTAAGTTATGTTTGAAGTATGATTGTATTCATTTCCAAACGTAACACATATTTATGGATGATTATTATTATGAAATTTAGGGTCTTATATTTTACTCTAATTCATTTTTTAGGGTTTTATATATAATTATATAATAATAATAACTGAGTAATAATTCATGATCCACTTTGGGAAATAGGAAGTAATTCCTGACAAACTCTGGGAAACAGGATGTAATGCATGATCCGCTATGAGAAACATGAAGTAATGTATCTTCTAGTATCGTAAACAAGATTTAAGTTTTGATACACTAAGGTAAATATATTGTGATTAATAATCCACTACGGTAAGGGGAGAGTGATGCATGATCCATCTTTTTATGATTTGTATGTTTATTACTATGCCTCATTTTTATTCCATATCCCTATAATTATTCTCCATGGATCGTGTTTATTATCTCACTCTATTTTTCCATGGTATATGTTTTTTCACTTGATATGACATGTAAATTTATCATGACCTATGTACAACTAATATTATTCTATGATATATTTAATAATATATTTCTCCCTTGATAATGACTTATCATATTATTATGATTTTACCCTTGATGACATGTTGATGATTTTTCCCTTATTGAGTGGTTAAGCTCACCCCTTTCTTATTCTTCCATTTCATATGTTATAAATATTATCATAACCAATTAAGAGTTGAGAAGGGGGTTTAATGTGGTTTCATTATGGATAAGTGTTCCCAAGTATCGTAAAATAAGTTTCTTATATAGTTGATCCTCAAAAGAATTAAACCTTTCGTTTTTGATATTATAGGAATATTTTTGAGATTTAAGGATTAACTAATGAAAGTTGTGTAAAATAAGTATATTTTTACATTGGATCCCTAAAATGGTATTAATTATTATTTTTGAATTATGTGTTGTTTTTACCTAACTAAAGAGTTTGGGTCTCGAGATACAAAATCATGTTATTTGGGGTTGACCGGTTTACACTAGATAAGTATCAGTTGGAAAATTATGTCAGTAATGGTATGTCTTCTTAATGATTGAGAGTCTATTATGGAATAAGATTATCAGTTGATGGTCAATTTTTTGTTTCCCTTATTGTGGATAGAGATTTAATTTATGTTTTATGATAAGTCATTTTGATTTTTTTATTTAGTACTATTTTGGTTGTTCTCTTCAATGAGATATTGGTTCTATTAAAATTATTCATCTGTGTGGTTGGTGGAATTTTGTTTCTTGAGGTGTATATATGTTATGTCTTGTTGATGGGGTTTGATTTTTTATGTATGAACATGAGTAAAAATATGGTTTTATATTTCAATAACTTTTACTTATGAGAAATGGGATTAGATTATACACTAGCTAGTGTTTTGTTTCTATATTATTCATTTTACCATTATTGGGTGTTCCATAGGTGAGTTCCTATGTTACACCTCATTTTCTCCTTGTATTTTACAAAGGATAGACCCACATCACTCCTTATTGAGGATTTTTTATGGTTTTAACATTGTTTTTTTCATTTTAATATATTTTTGAATCCTAAAATTAATTATATGAAATCATTTTTTGTGATCTTTTGGGGTTATATGGGTTTATTTTCCCTTGTGGATGTAAATTGATGTAATTCCTTTGGGTTTAGAGTGGTTGATATTCCATGGTATTAGTAGTCTATTATTAGGATTGTTTTCCAATAATCTTCACCATATCAAATTAATTTAAAATTATGGGGAGATATATGGTAATTCTGAAACACTTGGGCTCAGAGATTCATGGTTATGGTTACATTGTTCATGAATATGTTCACTAGAATTCATGGATTTAGATGTTCCATTATTCACAGAGGTTCTAGTACTTCATTTTATTCTATTTGACTAAGGGAATTCTAGGAACAAAATGTATCATTTTGGGTGATTATAACACACCATGTTATATTATTGGTAATATTATATTTTTTTTTATCATTTTGGGTTAATTAAAAATCACTGAGGTTTTAGGACTGAATTTTTAAAGGTTCTGTATTTTATATTCTTATTTGTAGTTATTGACTAGTCACTACATGGTTTTTTAAACCATGAAGATAACCTTTCCATAGGGGTTCATTATACACACGTGTTATCCCACATAGTTTAATTGGAACCATGCATGTATCCTTACAAAGAAGGATCCTCCATTCATTTTTTAACAAGAATGGTTAGTGTGCATGGGTAATGCATTATTCAGGGAAAACTATATGAGACCTAGTGTAAATGATGTGATTTACCTTTAGACATGTTTTTTCTATAACACGGTTCATGAATGGTTAGGAAAAACCCTGTGGGGGTGTTTCAGTGGTTACAGAGGTGTTTTTTATGGTTGGTAAGCTATGATGGATCCCATTTCTTCCCCCAATGAAAACTTCATGGTTGGTGTATAACATATCATTCTATATTTCTAAACCATATTGATTTTTGTTATTTACATAAAGATAAGAACTTACCTCTTTGTCCCCTCATTTTTAGCTCCCTCACTCCCTTCTCTTTCTCTTTATCATTTGTTACACCACTATGTAGACCTTTGGGAACTAAATTTTTACTTCCCTCTTTATTCTTTCCTCTTCTTTATGATTACTAAGAAGATATTAAAGGTAAACACTTATTTCCCTTCCCCGAATCTTACCCTCTCTTCCCTCTCTGGTTCATATAAACATTATAACTCACTAGGAACCTTAATCATTTTGTAAATGGGATATAGGTTATGGGGTTCTCTAGTATCATAGATTTGTTCATTTGGGGTTCATATAAGCTGATTCATGACTTGATTGAGAGTTATCCATGAAATTTGATCCATTGTGATTGGATTTCACCCAATTTTTGGTAGGTGTTTCTATGTTCATCCTTTATTTAAAAATTATTATGTTTCGAGATCATTATAGATTCCTTTATATTAAAGGTAGAACTACATATGATATCTATTATGATCATTGAAATATATTATATGCACTTATAATATGACATAAAAGATATTTATTTTGAATTTCAACTATTTTTTGAGAAGAATTATTTAAGCATACCAAGTCCTAATAAGAAAATACTTCGGATGTTTTTATGTGTTTATATGGAAATCATGGGTCTTTGTCCATGGTTATATTTTTATAATAAATGTACATCTTAAAGAATTTTTTATGTGTAAATGGGTATTTTGATTTCAAATTTATTTCAAAAGATTGATTTTAAAAATAGGAATGATGTGAAATCAAAATTATTTATAAGAAATGTAAATAACAATTTCATTCAATGAATGTGGCAAGGAATCCCCAGTTAAATTTTTCAAAGGCATATTTGGAACATTAAAATAAATGGTTTTGAATTTTGAGACCCTCATTGATACCAATTGTAACGCCCTAACCCCAGTTACCCAGATTCGGTGCATTATTACATAACATTGTCATGATCACAATAAAGATCAAATCTCGAAAGACCGATTGGTTTAGTATCCTTAGAAACACTAGATATATTCATAAAGTTTTACATTACATCATAAAGTGAAAAACTACAACAATAACATATTATCTCCATAGTCCACACAATTATCCCCTCATAATATCCCTGCAGGTCATTCATAATTTACTTCTTCACATCCTGGGAAAAATAAAACATAGAAAGGGGTGAGCTCAAATTCCCAGTAAGGATAACAATATAGAGGAAACTTTCATAAATAAGAACAAACATTTAAGGCAATGTATAACTAAAACAAAAGCCTTTTAAACTTGAACTTAAACATAGTATGGAAAAAGTAAAATGAAATAATTCCATTTACTTATTCACATGGATATTCTACTAATCGAATAATCACATGAAATATCAATAACCACTTTCATAATGATGGAAATCGTAATTCCAGACTATCATAAACACATAGCCAAGGCCTCATGCCAAGACTACAAATAAGATTTTGTCAAGGCCTTGTGCCAAGACACTAGTTTGTCTCATGAGACCTATCGATGCATCGAGGAGCTATAGCAGGCTCCACCCGTCACATATTAAGTCCAATGCATTCCCATATGAAAAGATTTAAACATAACATAAACATTCGTATTAAAACTAGCATACAAAATGTAAATACTTCATCCATAAACTATGAATGGTATGAAAATAACACATCCACAGTCAAACATATCACAAAACCTTCAATAAAATATAGAAGTTTTGTATCATAATAAATCAACTTCAAATAAGCGTAAAATCCATCAATGGATGTTGACATAGGTGAAATCAAACTCTTTTTAGAGAAATATCCATTTCTATTTTGAAATCATTTAAGAGTCATATATTTATAAAATAAAACATTTTATTTGAAAATATTATTATAATATTGTAAGGGAAGCTTCGGCGATTTTATAACGGCGGAAAATAGCTGTACCCGCTGTATAAGTTAAAAAACATTCTTACCTTAATTCTGTCGAAAATGTTAAAAAGCACCTTGTTTTGAATACGACGGAAAGATTCATTTATAAAACTCTTATAAAAATTCAAACAAAGGTATAAATTACTTTAACCCATATTCCTTTAAAATAGTAAAAACGTTTTGAAATACATTTTTAAGAAACATGGATGTGGATGATAAAGAGATCCCAGAAGATTATTACATATAAACAACCTCGGATAATGAAGAGATTGTGAAATAACCATTACCTTGTACTTTTCCTTGGTTGGGGGTAGGTTAACCTCCTGTATAATGGTGAAATAATTGTTATTAAATTATACAAGAATCATATACATTAATATGATATCATATATGATCTTTTAACATTGATTTGTTAATAATATCTTAGTATTATCGTTGTTTCGGGTGTTAACTTACTCACTTTCTTTTATATGTTTTATTATGTAAGCTATGTTTTTCATGGATAGTTTGTATCTTAATCATATCCAGAATTATATCAAGTCCTTAGATACTATTATTAATCATCAAATGAGAATTATACTTTAATGGATACGATGGAGAATGAATCTCATCGCGTTCGTGGAGACGGTAGTTCGTACGTACGCACGAGCGACAATATCATTCTTTTGATATTAAAATAATATATAATTGGATGGTATATCATATATACAGAATCATTATCATGTTATATTTATTATTTACATGAGTTACACATAATTATTATACCCATCCAAATAATAATTTATTGAATAACAATTACACCACGACGTGGAGACGGTAAGTCGTACGTACGCACGTATGGTGACATGTTATTCAAAGGATGGATATAATACTAAATATGGTTGTACCATATTTATAATAACATCACAGTATATATAAGATACTGGAGTTATAATTTTAGAATGGTAATAACAAAGAAATAAGAAGTGGAAGAAGAAAGGAACTTGAAAAAGGGTGGTGAAATCATTACCTCTTCTTTAGGTTCTTCCATTTGATTTGATCAAAAGGGCTCCTTAAGTTGTCTTTATGACTAAAGTAAGGCATTTAGGATGATTTGAGGGAAGTTTAGAGAGTATTTGGGAAGATTTTGGCCGAACCAAAAGGCTTTGAAGGTGTGAAGAAATGAGAAGGGAAAGTGCCCTTTTATAAGTGGGGTGAGGGGCACCTTTGGAAAAGCTAGAAATATTAATTTATAATAAATTCAAATTCGGTTTCTAATGGCTCCAAAGTTTAATATTTAAAGGTTAAGGTGGGGATGGGACAAAAATCACTCAACCAATAGAATTTAGACAGGTTTGGGTTACTATATTAACCCTATCTTTAAGTATTAACTCTTAGTTAATTAGTTTGACATTTACCATGTCACTTTTTATTTTTATATTATATAGTTAATAAACTTACTATATACATCTAAAAGACCCCCAAGTGGTCCATTAATGATACAAATATCATTATATATGTCTCTTGTCCGAACCTTAGATTTTTAGGAATTTAATATCAATTAATAATATAATATTGTTTTTAAAAACTCTTTTTTGTCAATTTTGACACTATTCAATAGTTGATTTTTGTGAAACTTATAAAAGAATTATTACTCAGAAAAAAGTCAATTAAACCAAACCTAATATGTCATATTATCCTATAAAATTATTTTAATTCATTAAAAGTCTCAAATTATATTTATTTGGGTATTTATAATATTAATTATTTTAATTTTTCACTATTATGGTAATTACTGCATCATCATTGTGTCATAAATGAATTAAATTATATGATGTATAAAAATTATAAATAAAATAGTATTATGTAGGTAATCTTATTATATTTCTAATGAATATTTAAAATCGAATTTATCTTATGTATAACCCTATATTAAAAATGTTTTAGTAAATAAACTTTGATTTTAACTCTTTTAACTCTTCTTTGAATTAAATAATAATAAATGTCCTAATCGAATCCAAGTGGACCTAAATGATAATATTTTATTCCTAAGGTTGTTTTTGGTCGAGATACACTTGTCCAATAGAATTAGTACATGTGTTAGGGTAATATTAATATCATTTTTACCCTTAATTACCCTATTTACTTTTAACCGTGGTAAATAAAAGTAAAAAAGTTACTATTCACCAAAAATTATTTTCATCTCATTGAACCACATTTTACTTCTTGATATTAACTGTGTCTCTCGGATTTTCGAAATTCCATTCACAGAAGCGGTAAAATTAAGTTTTATGAAAAAAAATCAGTTTTTTAACTACCACTTAGTAGTTTCACTATTCATCAAAAATTGATGTTTTTCAGAACAATGCCAAAATTTCACCCTAAGCTATAATTGATATTCTGAATTCAAAAATTATGTCTATTTTAAAAAATTCCAAACATATAAGTTGAATTAATTAATTTTATGATTAATTCCCGTTGTCACAACAAATAGCGTGTTTTTAAGAAACAATATATATCAAAAGATTGACAATTGTTTAGGTCCAATTTCAAAGTGAAATTAATTCTAATGGACACCATTGGATAAAATGGTAAAAATATATTCTAATTATACTTTAAAACCACTCAATAATATTTTTTATCACTATAAATTATTTTGATTAAAAAATTTGTTTTTAAGTATTTTTCACTATTCATAAAAATTGAAAGTTCTCAGAAAAATACCAAAAATTCAACTTAGGATAATTTCGATATTCCGAATCCAAAAATGAAGTCCATTTTGAAATATAAAATATATATAATTTAAAAAAGTAGGTATTACTATTCATAACGGCTAGTTTGATTGGTTGTGGTGTGTGTTAGAACTCGATGTTGCGTACAACACACGCTATCGCATTATTCAAAGAGAAACATATCGTAGAAGCTTGGGGTGTTACATTCTCCCCTCCTTCAAATAATTTCGTTCTATAAATTTCTAGAATACTACCGCATAAAAAGACTCGGGTGGTTTTTCATCATAAGTTCTTCGGGTTCCCACGTTGCCTCTTCCATCTTATGGTTTCTCCACAAAACTTTTACCAGACGCATCGTCCAGTTTCTCAGTAATTTTTCCCGCATATCAATAATCTTGACGGGTTCTTCACAATAAGACAGATCGGGTTCCAATTCCAATTCCTCATAGGTGAGTACATGCATTGGGTTAGGCATGTATTTCCTCAATAGAGATACATGGAACACATCGTGAACTTTGGAGAGACATGGCGGCATTGTCAATCGGTAAGCTAAAACCCCAATTCGTTATCGAATTTCAAAAGGTCTGATGTACCTGGGACTCAATTTACCTTTCTTACCAAAACGTATGACTCTATTCCATGGAGATACCTTCAGTAAAACATGATCACCGACTTGAAATTCCAAATCCTTACTTCGATTATCGGCATAGCTCTTTTGCCTATATTGAGCTGCTTTGATGTGATTTTGGATTACCTTCACCTTTTCCATCGTTTCCTCCACCAGTTCTGGGCCTACAAGTTTTCTTTCACCAACGTCATCCCAATAGGTTGGTGTAAGACATCTCTTTCCATATAACGCTTCATATGGTGCCATCTGAATACTCTAATGGAAGCTATTGTTATAGGAAAATTCTACCAAAGGTAAATATTGATCCCACATACCCTGAAAGTCAAGTGAGCAGGATCTCAACATGTCTTCTAAGGTTTAAATAGTTCGTTCTGATTGTCCATCTGTCTGAGGGTGGTAGGCAGTTCTCAAATGAAGTTCAGTATCCAGGGATTTCTAAAGACTCTTCCAGAATCTTGAAGTAAAACGGGGACCACGATCAGAAACAATCGATAGGGGTACTCCATGAAGTCTCACAACTTCATTAATATATAGTATTTCTAGACGTTCCAGTGGTAGATCTTTTCTTATAGTAAGAAAATGTGCTGACTTGGTAAGACGATCAACAATAACCCATATTGCATCGTTCCTTCTAGGAGTCTTTGGTAGTCCCATGACAAAGTCCATCGAAATATTGTCCCATTTCCACTCTGGTATGGGAAGAGGTTGCATGACTCCTCCAGGCTGTTGCCTTCCAGCTTTCACTTGTTGACAAACCATACATCTTGACACAAAATCAGCAATCTCCCTCTTCATGTTGTCCCACCAAAAATGTTCCTTCAAATCTCTATACATTTTGGTGCTCCCAGGGTGTATAGAGAAATTTGAACTATGATCATCATCCAGCAATTCCCTTTTTAGATCAGGTATATCGGGAACACAAAGTATCTTCCCGAATTTCAAAATTCCTTCTTCATACACAAAGTCTCTCAATCTCCCATCATTCACAGCTTTAATATTCTTTTGAAATTATTCATCATCGGTCTGAGAACTCTTAATCCTTTCTAGTAAAGATGGTTTGGCAACCATTTGAAAAAGCATCGATGTTTCACCTTCCCTAGTTATTCCTATGTCCATCTTCACTAGATCCATCAAAATTGGATCCCTTTCAATTCTCATCATGTTCAAAACTCCATGGTCTTTTCTGCTCAAAGCATCTGCCACCTTGTTTTCTTTCCCCGGGTGGTAGTGTATCGTACAATAATAATCCTTGAGTAATTCAAGCCATCTCATTTGCCTCAAGTTGAGTTCTTTTTGTGAGAAAATATACTTCAAACTCTTGTGATCAGTATAAATCTCACATTTTTCACCATAGAGGTAGTGCCTCCATATCTTCAAAGCAAAGATCACAGCTGCTAACTCGAGATCATGAGTAGGATAGTTTTTTTCATCAATTTTCAACTGCAGTGATGCATAGGCAATAACTCTATCATTCTGTATAAGGACACAACCAAGTCCTTTCTTCGATGCATCACTATAAATAACGAACCCATCATTCCCCGATGGTAGAGTCAATATAGGAGCATTGACTAATATTATCTTCAGTTCTTTGAAACATTTTTCGCGCTCTTTTGTCCAAACAAATTTAACCCCTTTACGTGTGAGATTTGTTAATGGGTTAGCCAATCGGGAAAAATTCTGGACGAAACATCGATAATAACCTACCAAACCAATAAAACTACGTACCTCAGTTATATTTGTTGGTGCTGGTAATTATTGGATTGCCTTGGTCTTAGAAGGGTCGGCATAGATTCCATCTTTAGAGACAATATGTACAAGAAAATAAATCTCACGAACCCAGAATTCACACTTGCTAAACTTTCCATATAATTCATGTCTTCTCAGAGTCTTCAGGATAACGCACAAGTGATTTTCATGATCTTCATAGCTTTTGGAGTATACATAGATATCATCAATAAATACCACCACAAATTAATCGAGATATTCCTTGAAAACTCTATTCATCAGATCCATGAATACAGAGGGTGCATTAGTCAATCCAAAAGGCATTACAGTAAACTCGTAATGCTCGTACCTGGTTCGGAATGCTGTCTTTGGAATGTCTTCCTTATTCACACACAACTGATGGTATCCATATCGAAGGTCAATATTTGAAAAGTATTGATCTCCATGCAGTTGGTCAAATAAATCATCAATGAGAGGTAGGGGATACTTGTTCTTTATCGTTATAGCATTGATATCCCTGTAGTCAATACATAACCTCATAGATCCGTCTTTCTTTTTAAAAAAAAGGACAGGGGATCCCCATGAAAAAACACTAGGGAGAATAAATCCCTTATTACTCAATTCCTCTAGTTGTTTCTTTAGTTCAACTAATTCTACAGTGGACATTCTATAAGGGGTCTTCGATATAGACCTTGATCTAGGAATTAAATCAATGGAAAACTCAACTTCTCATTCTGGAGGATGTCCAGGTAAATCTTCCGGAAATACATCTACATATTCTTTCACAATAGGTACATCCTCTATTTGAACATTACTTTCCTCACCCACAGTTATTTCATTCTCTTCCTCCCCAATAATTGAATTTAGTTGAGCTACTGGGGGTGGATCTAGATAACAATTAGGTGGTGATGATTCTGCTCTAATGATAAGGTGTTCCTTATCATCATCATCAATAATCGTAACCTCTTTATTCTTACAATAAATCTTCGCATCATAGTCTGAAATCCATTCCATACCGAGGATTATATCAAACTCAATCATAGGTACGACGACGAGATCAGTAGATAAAGAACATTTATCTGCTCTAATGGGGACTGATTCACAAAACTTCATTGCAATGATACTTTCCTTAGGAGTTTTAACTGACAACTCCCTTGTTAAATCAAATTGTAAATATCTAATTTTCTTAGAAAACTGGGAGGATATGAAACAATACAATGATCCAGAATCAAATAATGCATTTTCTAAACTTGAGGAAACCATTAAATTACCTGCCACCACGTCTTTCGGAGCTTCTACCTCAGCAGTAGTGATAGCATAATCTTGGCCTTGATCCCTTGGCCTTTTCTGAGATAAGTTCTCCTGAAACTTAGGACATTCATTTTCATAATGCCCCATCTCCCTGCAATTGTTGCACTGAACATTGGTAGCTTCCTTCTTCCCCTTGCAATCATGAGCTTGGTGGCCTTTTTCACCACACTTGTAACAGACTCTTATTCCCTTCAAGCAAGTACCGGGGTGTTTCTTCCCACATTTACCACAGGATGGATATTCAACCTTTCCCTTCTTCCCCATATTTCTATTCCTAGATTGATCAGCAAATCTCTTCTTCTCTTTCTTTTCTTTAAAGTCATAAGACTTAGAGAATTCCTTTTCGGTCTTGATAGCACATGAGACAATGTCTTCATATGACGAGAAGGATTGTGAGACTAATACTCGATGGAGAAATGGTTTTAACCCATCAAAGAAATGATCAATCTTACTTCTTGGGTTATGTATATAATCTCTATCATACCTTGATAAGCTTGTAAAGTTAGCCTCATACTTTGTGACATTCTCATCCTCCTTTGTCTCAGACTCAGAAATTGCCTTTCCATATCTGCTCGATGGTCACGAGGAAAGTATTTTTCTAAAAACAGATCTTTGAACTCCCTCCATTCCATATTTGATACTTCATCATCTTCCTTCGTGTTTTGAATCAATGACCACCATTTATCAGCATCTCCAGTGAGTCGGTAAACTGCCATGATAACTTTTTCCCTTTCACTACTCCCCAAAGCCTGAAATATTTTCTCTAGGGAATTTATCCATTGCTCACCTACTGAGGGATTTTTACTCCCATTGAACGTTGGTGGTTGTTGCCTCATGAATCGATCTATCATTGATCATCCATGATGCGGATCAGGGTGCTCCATACGGGTAAGGTTATTATTCATAACCTGAGTGAGTTGTCCCAGTATGGTGATTAGCTGATCAGCACCAGTTGCATCACCAGCTCCACTATAATTATCTTGAGTAGGAGAGAAATCCCTACATAGAGTGCATGCATTGATATGGTTTCCATTTCTTCCACTAGAAGTCATTTCTAAACAATGGAATAAACTAGATGAGTTTATGAATCAAAATACATAATTCCATACTTATAAAACACTTAACATAAATTGAACTATTTATGGATATAATCCATAATCATACAAAATGTTTTCTTTGAGGAAGTATATACTCATAAACCCTTCATAATGATTTATAAAGAAAATGAGAGTTATCCTAAGCATATCCCCCGAGAGTGGCATAACAAAGAGTGCAGCAAGGCCCTTTGTTGTGCACCAGTTCCCGTTCGAGTCTAGCTCAAAGAGGTTTTTTCGGGTTTTAACCCTAGGTACATCTGTGCCAGAGCCGCCTCTACCTTCTCGTATCCAAACAGGGATGTATTTCTCTAGAAACTCATAAAATCTATACAATACCAAAATTCTAGGAAGTTCTTCTATAATAATCCTCAAAGTTCATCTTAGGTCTACATGATCTAATCAGAGTTTATCTAAATCTAGCTTCTATGGGTTGTACTAAACTTCCTCTGATACCAACTGTAACACCCCGACCCCAGTTACCCAGAATTGGTGCATTATTACATAACATTGGCATGATCACAAGAAATATCAAATCTTGAAATATCGATTGGTTTAGTAGCCTTGGAAACACTAGATATATTCATAAAGTTTTACACTACATCATAAAGTGGAAAACTACTACAAAAAACATATTGTCTCCATAGTCCACACTATTATCCCCTCATAATATCCCTGTAGGCCATTCATAATTTACTTCTTCGCATCCTGGGAAAAATAAAACATAGAAAGGGGTGAGCTCAAATGCTCAGTAAGGATAACAATATAGCGGAAACTTTCATAAATAAGAATAAACATTTAAGGCAATTTATAACTAAAACAAAATCCTTTTAAACTTGAACTTCAACATAGTATGGAAAAAATAAAATGAAATAATTTCATTTACTTATTCACATGGATATTCTACTAATAGAATAATCACATGCAATATCAATAACCTCTTTCATAATGTTGGAATGCATAATTCCAGACTATCATAACCACATATCCAAGGCCTCGTGCCAAGACTACAAATAAGATTTTTCCAAGGCCTTGTGCCAAGACACTAGTTTGTCTCATGAGACCTACCGATGCATCGAGGAGCAATAGCAGGCTCCACCCGTCACATATTAAGTCCAATGCATTCCCATATGAAAAGGTTTAAACATAACATAACCATTCGTATTAAAACTAGCATACGAAATGTAAATACTTCATCCATAAACAATGAATGGTATAAAAATAACACATCCACAGTCAAACATATCACAAAACCTTCAATACAATATAGAAGTTTTGTATCATAATAAATCAACTTCAAAAAAGCGTAAAATCCATCAAAGGATGTTGACATAGATGAAATCAAAACTCTTTTTAGAGAAATATCTCTTTCTATTTTGAAATCATTTAAGAGTCATATATTTATAAAATAAAACATTTTATTTGAAAATATTCTTATAATCTTGTAAGGGAAGCTTCGGCGATTTTATAACGGTGGAAAATAGCCGTACATGCCATATAAGTTAAAAAACATTCTTACCTTAATTCTTTCGAAAAGGTTAAAAAGCACCTTGTTTGGAAAACGACGGAAAGATTCCTTTATAAAACTCTTATAAAAAGTCAAACAAGGGTATAAATGAATTTAACCCATATTCCTTTAAAATAGTAAAAATGTTTTGAAATAAATTTTTAAGAAACATGGATGTGGATGATAAAGAGATCTCAGTAGATTATTACGTATAAACAACCTCGGATAATAAAGAGATTGTAAAATAACCCTTACCATGTACTTTTCCTTGGTTGGTGGTAGGTTAACCTCCTGTATAATGATGAAATAATAGTTATTAAATTATACAAGAATCATATACATTAATATGATATCATATATGATCTTTTAACATTTATTTGTTAATAATATCTTAGTATTATCGTTGTTTCGGGTGTTAACTTACTCGCTTTCTTGTATATGTTTTGTTATATAAGCTATGTTTTTCAGGGATAGTTTGTATATTAATCATATCCATAATGATATCAAGTCCTTATATACTATTATTAATCATCAAATGATAAATATACTTGAATGCATACGATGGAGAATGAATCTCATCGCGTTCGTGGAGACGATAGTCTGTACGTACGCACGAGCGACAATATCATTCTTTTGATATTAAAATAATATATAATTGGATGGTATATCATATATACAGAATCATTATCATGTTATATTTATTATTTAAATGAGTGACACATCATTATTATACCCATCCAAATAATAATTTATTGAATAACAATTACACCATGACGTGGAGAAGGTAAGTCGTACGTACGCACGTATGGTGACATGTTATTCAAAGGATGGATAGAATACTGAATATGGTTGTAACATATTTATAATAACATCACAGTATATATAAGATACTAGAGCTATTATTTTAGAAGGGTAATAACAAAGAAAGAAGAAGTGGAAGAAGAAAGGAACTTGAAAAAGGGTGGTGAAATCATTACCTCTTCTTCAGGTTCTTCCTTTTGATTTGATCAAAAGGGCTCCTTAAGTTGGCTTTATGACTAAAGGGAGGCCTCTAGGATGATTTGAGGGAAGTTTAGAGAGTATTTGGGCAGAGTTTGGCCGAACCAAAAGGCTTTTAAGGTGTGAAGTAATGAGAAGGGGGAGTGCCCTTTTATAAGAGGGGTGAAGGGCACCTTTGGAAAAGCTAGAAATACTAATTTATAATAAATTCATATTCGGTTTATAATGTCTCCAAAGTTGATTGTTTAAATTTCAAGGTGGTGATGGGTCGAAAAACACTCATCCAATAGAATTTAGACAGGTTTGGGTTACTATATTAACCTTATATTTAAGTATTAACTCTTAGTTAATTAGTTTGACATTTACCATGTCACTTTGTATTTTTATATTATATAGTTAATAAACTTACTATATACATCCAAGATACCCCAAAGTGGTAAATTAATGATACACCTATCATTATATATGTCTCTTGGACTAACCATAGATTTTTAGGAATTTAATATCAATTAATAATATAATATTTGTTTTAAAAACTCTTTTATGTCAATTTTGACACTATTCAATAGTTGATTTTTTTGAAACTCATAAAATAATTATTACTTCGAAAAAAGTCCATTAAATCAATCCTAATATGTCATATTATCCTAGAAAATTAGTTTAATTCATTAAAAGTCTCAAATTATATTTATTTGGGTATTTATAATATTAATTATTTTAATTTCTCACTATTATGGTAATTACTTCATCATTATTGTGTCATAAATAAATTAAATTATTGATGTCTAAAAATTATTAATAAAATATTATTCTGTAGGAAATCGTATTATATTTCTAATGAATATTTACAATCTAATTTATCTTATGTATAACCCTATATTAAAAATGTTTTAGTAAATAAAATTTGATTTTAACTCTTTTAACTCTTCTTTGAATTAAATAATAATAAATGTCCTAATCTAATCCAAGTGGACCTAAATGATAATATTTTATTTTTAAGGTTGTTTTTGGCTGATATACACTTGTCCAATAGAATTAGGACATGTTTTAGGGTAATATTAATATCATTTTTACCCTTAATTACTCTATTTACTTTTAACCGTGGTAAATAAAAGTAAAAAGTTACTATTCACCAAAAATTATTTTCATCTCATTGAACCACATTTTACTTTTTGATATTAACCTTGTTTCTCAGATTTTCGAAATTCCATTCACAGAAGCGGTAAAATTAATTTTTATGAAAAAAATCAGTTTTTTAACTACCACTTAGTAGTTTCACTATTCATCAAAAATTGAAGTTTTTCAGAACAATGCCAAAATTTTACCCTAATCTATAATTGATATTCTGAATTCAAAAATCATGTCTATTTTACAAAATTCCAAACTTATAAGTTGAATTAATTAATTTTATGATTAATTCCCGTTGTCACAACAAATAGCGTGTTTTTAAAAACAATATATATCAAAAGATTGACAATTGTTTAGGTCCAATTTCAAAGTGAAATTAATTATAATGGACACCATTGGATAAAATGGTAAAAATATATTCTAATTATATTTTAAAACCACTCAATAATATAATTTATCACTATAAATTATTTTGATTAAAAAAGTTGTTTTTAAGTATTTTTCACTATTCATAAAAATCGGAAGTTCTCAGAAAAATACCAAAAAATCATCTTAGGATAATTTTGATATTTTGAATCCAAAAATGAAGTCCATTTTGAAATATAAAATATATATAATTTCAAAAATTAGGTATTACTATTCATAACAGCTAGTTTGATCGGTTGTGGTGTGTGTTAGAACTTGATGTTGCGTACAACACACGTTGTCGCATTATTCAAAGAAAAAACGTACCATAGAAGCTTGGGGTGTTACACCACTTATGTTTACAATTTTCCATTGGTTTGTTGAATTATTATTTTTATTGTTTTGTGAGGGATGTATAATGTGAAATGGTTGTGTATTGTGTGAGGTTTTATAGGTGATGGTGATATTTTATTCACTGACCTTTTTTTATTAATGGTAACTTGGGAATCTGGGTAGGAGTCTGGGTTTAGCTATACAATTTAGTATGCACATCACTAGTTCCCCCTCTAGTATAAGACACAATTAGGTGGGTAATCCAATTTTATTATTTTGATGGAGTCTAGTTGGTTAGATTATAATATCTCAAACGTGATATATATTTGTAATTAGTACCATCATTTTAGAATAGTCTATGATTTTCTCATTTTATGTATTAGAAAGTATGCCATTATATTAATTATGTGATTCGTGATTCTGTATAGGGTATCATTAACTGGTTTTTTTATATTCGATTATTCATTAGTTTTGTGGAACCCACTATATTATTATTTTTATGATTCCATTAACATAGTTATGTAATAATTATGTTGTGATTTATCTCTTCATGTTTGAATTGATTTTGAAATTGTTTTTCAATAGTAATATATATAATGTTTTTCCAATGAGAATATAAAGGATTAATTTTCATATCTAATGTTTCGTAAAAGTATTTAAATGTGAAAAGGGTATTTTATGGGTTTTTATGAAAAAACATAGGCATATATTGTGGCTTTTAATGTTTTTTCCATGAAAAAGTGGAGGAATTTGTTTTGTAACAATATAATTTTATGTTTTTTTTTCTTAATGTAATACAAATAAATGGAAAATTATTATTTCCAAATTTATTTGAAACTATCAGTATATAATTGTAAAATAAATGGAATTGCACCGGTTCTTTTTTGGGATCCTACTAGGTCACATTGATCACACCCTACATACACACCCTATGCACATGCATACCTTCCCTATATTTTATATAGGTTCTATATTTTTTCATTATATTGGATTTATCGTTCTAGGTCCATCAATAGTGTGTTGGGATGTGGTCAGAAACCTTAGGTTACATGGAGGGTACCATATAGCTTGGTTTGGATTTTTTAAATATTTGATAGTAGTATATCAGCCAAGACAATCTCCCTTTATCTATATTTAGATTTTACCTTTTTCATACATCATTTATTTATATTAGATTTTGTTTTAGATTTATAAAATGGGTTACATCATTATTATTACCAATGAATCTTTTATCTTGATTGTCTATTTTGTTTATGTAAACTTATGTTTCTTAAACATCCAAAATATGAATGACCAATTCCATATTATTGTTAAATGTTACACTATTTTTTAACATTGATCTCTAGGTGAATCCATTCCCAATGATGCTTTCCATTATGCCCAGGAAATAGTATTTAGCTCATGAGGATAAAAAATTTCCATCGAGCATAGTAATGAAACATGTTTGGTGATAAATAAGATCATATCAGGCTAGCTCATTACACAATATCCCTTACCAATGCTAAAGAGGGTATGGACCCTCAGGGAAATCATTCCCCCCTCCCCTCACATTGGGTAGAAGTAACATGACCCGTCTAACTCTAGTGGACTCATTTGATGAAGATAAAAAGTATGGATTTTATAATTCTATTAGAGATAATAGATAAATAAAGTCATTTATATCTTTCAAGAACCTATGGTAGAAACTCTCTGGATAAGGGAAAATTCCCCTTTAACAAGAACAGTGCGTAGGGGGACTTTCTGGGAGTATATTTTGTACACTTCTGAGACCAAAAACAATAACTTCTCGTGGATCAAGAATAGAATCACATTGTGGCCCCATTATCATGTACGCCACTATATAACATACGATTGTTTGACTATTCATCCAATATATAGCCATCCAATCCTTATCCATAGTCAAAAAATTACCAAAATAAGTCATTAAAGGCTATCAATGTGCTTTGTCCTCATCCAGTTGGTCCCCAAAACTTAATGTTTATGAGTGACCACATGGGAGAGAACACTATCCCATGGATCAGAAGTATGGTTTTCTCAACCACCCCACTAGAATTATCAACCAGCATATGATCCTTAACATGCTTAATATATTAAAGGATCTTCATTAATCCCTTATTGAGGCTTGAAAAATCCCTCTCATTATTCAATATGAGGTGGCTACTATTGAATTCTACCATGTAGAGGAATCAAAACACAAGGAATTTTAGTACATTATCTACTTCTTTATGTAAGATGAGGGTTAAATCATCCAATGTCTCATACAACAACTCAACATTTAAGAAAAAATCAATTGTGTATAAGTCCATCTATTATTAGTGGAAACATAAAATGGGATAATTCTCAAACTAAATCAATAGTTCAATAATATGGGGTGCATAGAGAATGATTTAAACTCATTTTACATGAAAATTTTGGGATATCACAGGAGAAAGAAGAAACGACATGGTAAGATCCACTACTACAAAAACGGCCTATATCAGTGCTAAAAAGGGCTTTAACAGTGCTAATATAGGGGGGTCACTTTCATCAGTGCTCGGAAAAACGCTGATAAAGGCCTCTTTTATTAGCGCTAAAAAAAGAACTGATAAAAGACCCCTTTATCATCACTTTTTTTTAGCTTTGATAAAAGGGGCCTTTATCAGTGCTTTTAAAAAGTGCTGATAAAGGTCAAAAAAATAAAAATAATTAAAAATAATGTGGGGAGTGATTTTATTAGCACTTCACACCCCCTTTATCAGCACTAGTAGGTCTCCCATGTGCTTCCATTCCCGCGCATCCTCATACCGCGCACACCCCTTTTGCTTCCACCAGAACTCAAACCCGGGACCTCCCCCCTTTCGCGGCTGCACCTTTACCACTATGCCATTTCGTTTTGTTCTCTATTTAATGATATATATATATATATAGTTATATTTATTCATATATTGATATAGATTCATATTAATATAAATATATTTATTCATATATTAGTATATATATATTAATTCGTATATTAATATATTTATACATATATATTTAGTTATAATTTTTTATACGTATATTTATTTGTATATTAATATATACTTATAAGATTAGTTTTTAATACATTTATGAAAAAATATGTTTTTTATGTGTGTTTATAAATAAATAAATACATACATACATACACACATACATACATACATAGAGATATTCAACACACAGACACACATAGAGACACACACACACACAAACACATATATATTTACAAATAAATACATATATATGTGTATTTGAAAAGCCATAGAATGTACTTATAAAGATTTTTTTTAAATACATTTTTGAAAAAATATGTTTTTGATGTGTGTTTTTAAGTAAATAAATAAATACATACATATATACATATATACAACACACACACACACACACACATAGACACCCACACACACACACATATATATATATATTTATGAATAAATACATATATATGTGTATTTTAAAATCCATAAAATGTTAAAATGACCATAACTTATAATCTAGAAATTTTTTTCAATGCCACAGCTAGTAAAATCGTCGAAAATGAATCAATATTTGATATGATATGTGGTACAGGCCTAACGAACATCCGGATCATAAGTTAAACTTGTTCGAATGTTAAAAATCGGGGTATCTCGACTAAAAACTCAGTTTTCGAGGATTTATGGGTCTTTTGGGCTCGAAAAACATGAAGGAGGCTTTATCTCAATAACCAACATGTAGAGCTCATTGCAGGATTCGATTTGATATGTTGTAGAGCTCAAACAGACACCCGGATAAAAATTTATGGCCATTTTAAGTTTGAGTTACATTTTCAACATATTTTAGATCTTTTATTAATTTTTTTTATTTTTTGTGTGCTCAAATTGTTATTAAATAATTTTTAATCGATAATAATTATAAAATTATTAATTAAAAATATTTTTTAAAAATATTTTGAATCCATTTTCACTAAATTTCTTATATATTGAATGTAATAGTCTATTTATACATATCTATAACATATTTAAAAAATATATATTGTATTTATGTCAATATAAATATACTTATATAACAAAATATTATTTTTCATGATTTTTTTTTTGAAACATAAAATTTATGAGGACTCAGGAAAAGTGATGATAAATTCCCCATTTATTAGCACTACTAAAAGAAGCGCTGATAAAGGGGTCCCTTTTATTTGCAGTTTTTTAGCGCTGATAAAAGTGTAGCGCATCCCTTTCCCGTTTTTGTAGTAGTGATCCAACTAAAGGTGAAGTTTAGTAATTTTGTATAAAACATAGAATTCAGGGTTGTTGAATATGATAGTTCATTAAATGACCTATAAGAAAGGCCTTTTCTCTATCGACATGATTATATTCCATCATTGTATCATTAATTCATCAAATACTACCTCATCGGTCGACTAGGGGTGCTCTAGAGTGATGTTTCTGCCTTTTATTTGTGTGAACCTCATAACATTGATGTTGGTTATTACAATAGGGAGGCAAATTAGAGGCACATTGAATATATAAATAATATGAATTCTACCAATTACATGAAATCATCCCCAAAAAAATCCCTAGGATGACTCAAAGACAAGTTTCATCCTATTGATCTACCATCTATAAGAAAAAATCCCAGTTTTGGTCACTATTTCATCATTCCAAATAAGAATGAATACAATCAAATTGCATCTTTCTATAGTGGAGTGTGGGTTCCTCTCAGGCCTAGAAAACCCTCAATTACATACTGTAAGATTCAAACACATCTAGAAAAGTGACACATCCAATGTGTCTATCGAAGAGATAGACTAACACCCCAGTAGAAAAACAAGATATATTGTTTTGAAATCAAGAGAAGACCGCACTAATGATGAGCCCATGTGATGGGATAACCATCAATTTTTTCAATAGTTATTATGGAAATAGATAAGAAGGAATCTATTTTTGAAGATTTTACCCTATTAAAACAAGATTGTTTCATCCTAGAGCCTCTTATAGATGACGAGTTATCTCCACCCTATATCCCTCATGCTTCTGATGAAGAATACCTAGATAAATCTCCTACTACATTTTAAGAAGAGGTATCCACCACTATATATGAGTTGACATAGTTGAACCTTAGTGTTTAGGAATATATAAGGATAAAATTGATATTTTTCATTATTTCTCTTAATAAAACACATAATTATGTTGCATTCTCAAAAAACACACTAACATATTTGTATGAAAATATAAGGAGATGTCAGGGATTTGTTCACAATATTATTTATAACAGATTATAATTACTATTGAATAACATGGATTTAATCATACTTATAGAAATATAAATAAAAAATCATGGTTTCATGGTCGAGGATAAAGTTTATAAAATGATCAAACTCAACTTTATCAAGGAAGATCAGTATCCAAACTGATTGAATAATGTTTTCCTATATAATAAGAGAAATGGATATGTCCGATTCTATTTTTAATTTTGAGATCTCATGTTCCATATCCCATAGGGTTCCTTCTTTATCCTAGTAACATGGTTTTTATAAATTAAAACATCATATTCCATGATCTTCCCCTCATAATCGGATATTTTGGATATAATTAAATTCAAATGGGTCCTAATGATAAATAGTCAACCACATTTAAGGAACACTAAAGAACTGACTAGTCTTGATTAATTCCATACACATTTAAGAATATTAGAGTTTCATGATAACATACCATGATTCATATCTTCAATCACCTCTTTGGAATAGTGGTGGAGTATTATATATTTGACCTGGTATTAAAATATCATAAACACCATGACAATATTAATTGAATAAAGTTTTTATCATTATCTCTTTTTACATTCCTAAACTAATTCCCCTAAAGTGTGAAATTGGGGTTACCTATGGAAAATTACATGGTTTTATTCTCTAATATTGAGGCATCAATTTCTATTTGAGGAAGTTAAATTTCATCATTAGTATGCCATCTATATGAAATAATCATGAGTTGAGCGGACTCCGATGAAATATACCATACATTTCTCATTTTTTTCAATAATTTTGAAGGAAAATAGGATCCCTTTTCTATTCTGGGGAAGAAATGAAACACCTATCAATCGTGAAAATAATTTCATACCACGATTGAAGATATAAATTAATATATTTTATATACTCTTATTCAGATGTTACAAATCCAAGGCAACACATTAGTCCTCTATTTGTCACCATGGTGCAATCCCTCAAGACCCTCTTAGATGAAAATAATAATGAATTCTTGGAAAAAAATCATATATTATCTCAGTCTCGTTTTTCTACAAACATAGACTAGATACTCTCCCATCAAGGGGAAGTACCTTGCCATGTTATTCATGGTACAGAATTTGTACTATTATTTACAACATCATGAGGTCCAGTTGATCACCTATGTAAACCCACTAAAATATATCCTCAATAATCCCATGCAGATAAGATTATTGGTATAGTGGTATGTGATCCTTTGAAAGTATTATATCATTTTGGTCCCTCTAAAGGCATTCAAGGATCATGTATTAGTGGATTTACTATCCACACAACCAATATCTATATAGTTTCCCCTAGATCATGACCTTCCAAAATATTACATTCTATTTGATGGTCATTCAATGCTATGATAGTTTATTTTGTTCAATGATTCCCCATGAATTCATTCTAGAATAATGTTTAATAACCCTAATTCCAACATGATTGAGATTGAAGGTTCCTTCATCACTCCTTAAAAGGAACTTATGTCGTATTCCATCTTCCTTTAAGAATAATGCACTAATAATTAGGTTGAATACCAACCCCACAACACTATAATTGATATGGACCTCAGTATTAAGGTTATATGGATAAATGTGATAAGAGAATCTAAGCTATTCATAAAGAACTATAATGGTGACTAAATTATTATGGAACAAGAGATAATTTTTTTTCTTGAGCGAACAAACTAGCTAATGGATCAATTTCTATTTTAACTGAAGGTGACTCATGTCATATGGTCACATAATGACTGAGTTTATTCCTTGGTAATATTTAATGTCTCCCTTGTATAATTGGATCAAGATAACAAATTCATTTATTTGGAACATCAGAAATTGATTACGCTTATTATCCTCAAATTAGGAAGATCAACAGGTGAATCAACGCATTTCAAAAATGTTCTATGAAGGTACCACAATTTCATCCATCATAGAAGAAAAATATATGTAGATGAATCCTTTCATTGGGTACCACCAATAATTAAATCTTTTACTTAACCAAACCAATAGTGAAAAATTTTACCAACGTGTGGGGAACATCATCCTCTATGATGGTCCCCACTCAATAAAGGTCCTATAAATACATATATTTAAAATAATGATTATTTTTTCACTAAAATAAATGAAATCCATCATCTCTTATTAGGTTTCCATGTTGGTACGTGTAGATCCCTCCAATTGGGATGGATTTTCTTCCATAAAATCTTGAAATCGAGGTACTTTAGGTCTACGGTGGGTTAGGATTCTATGGAATTCACTATGATGTGTTATGCATGTAATATTCATTCTAAATTCTTACATTGGTCTTTAGAGTATCCCCAAACTACAAAATATTCATGTAACTTTATTACATTGGGACTTGTTGTTAAGGGATTCTACATCCCAGTGATAACTCGGTAGTGCAGTTTCAACCTTACTACCACTAATTTCTTTTCAAAGTGGGGTGAGTTTATTCCCCTAAAAGGGTTCAAGATCACATTTCTGAAACAGTTCTTTAAATAACACATCATTCACTAGTTTAATACCCTCATACCAATATCATGGACAATAAAACAACTTCTGAACCTATGAGTTGATGATGTTGTACACAAGTACAACATCTGGTCAAACCGTACAACCCCTTATCAAGAATCAATGAATATATATATTAAGGAATTTAAAAAACTATATCTTATATTCTGTATAATATTTTTTATTAAAATAAGAAAATATGCTATAAAAATCACTTCAATGGCCTATGGGAATATCATAAAATAACTCGTACCTCCACTAAGGTGACTCCTTACCACATATTATACAAAACAAAAGTAGCAATTCTCATTGATCTCTATTTACCATCACTTTAGAAATATTTCTATGATCACTTTATTTGAGAAACAATATCTCAAGTCTAGTTAGAAAAAAAAATAATCCATCGATGTGAATATGATCTAAGCGCTACATAACCTCATGGTCCATAATGATTGTATGAAATGGGCATTGAATAAGAACTTTTTCCTTAATGACATAACCTAGGGTGAATTTGTATTGGCATTAAGAGTGTTAATGATACCCAAAATGAAACATTGGATTTTGAATCCCAAGTGTAATATCCCATTCACCATTCAAAAAGAATTCTCTAATGGTGGGTAATCATTGGTACCATGGTTGGGAAGACCATAACACATACAACCAAAGAATATTTTTTCAAAATAAATACATTAAATAACCTCTTAACATCCTCTCCATAATAAAAATTGAACTACTTGGCCAATTTTCCAAGAATCATGACTCCATACTACATATCCCCTACTATAAAAGCCCCATGACATTAAATTGCATGGAATTTCATCCCCAAAATATGGTATTAAACTATGTTATCAACGTACTAACTATAAGATATTAATGTATATATCCATGGTCCATGTCGCAAGACCTTAAATTTTAAAATTCCCAAGTCCATTCAACCAGACATTAAACTATATAGAATAGTTCATCATCTCATGACAATAAACTAAATGGAATATATCCCTATATACATGACCTTTAACTATATAGATGCATTATTTCTTAAAGATTATTAAACAATAGAACCGGAACATCTTCCCCCACCTAATTTGATAGCCCAACCTTTAATCCACTCTCTAACTACACCATTCCCAGGAACAATGAGTGGCATGATTCCTATCTTATCATATATGTTGGGACACCAAGATATTTTTCCTTATCCTAGCTACTATTAGAATCAAATTACCTTTTCCATTCAATAGTGCTCAAAGACCCCTTTTTGGGTTCCCTCTCTTTAACTGAAATGGGGATGACACTCCTCTTTAAATTTTGGATTAACCCTCACATGTATTTATGCACCGTACTATGTCCTAAAATCATTGTAGTGTAGTTCCCAATGGGTTCAACTATAACTGAACATCCTTTTAAATTCACAATCATGAATCAAGTCTTCTACGATTTAGATCTTTATAAATAATTTATGTCTAAATAGACTCCCCTATAGTGATGACACACCACTCTAAATTTCCACATCTCGTATAGGGAAATTTTTTAGAATAATTTTGATGACAACATGATAGTTACCATATTTCAAAGACAAGGTATACTATTAAACCTAATTTTCTTAACCGGTTATCGATGATGTTGTAGTGGAACCTATGTTTCAAACTCTATCTGTAGTCTTACTCAACCCATATTTCACTCCCCTTGAATTCAGAGATTGAAATTTATGATTTTATTCCCCTCAAACCTATATTTTGATGGAATTAAATACCTTAAACTTTACCCCAATAATTAATTTTTTCACGCCAGTGAAACCATTTTGTCATGATAGTTCTTCCTTTGACTATATTCCCAAATTTTTAGGTCACTTCTGATTTTTTTTTTGTTAAATTGTAAAACCCAAACATTCATACCATTATGTGTACTCTCATGTAACATGGGAGACCTTAATTTTACTATTTTTTTTCCACACCATGCATGGAACATGTTTCCTTAGGGGTTTTAATCAATTGTATCCCAATAAGATCAAGGATTTTTTTGTTTAAAAATATAGATCCCTTTTAGTCCTATATTCCAAAAATTAAACTAAACAACCCATTTTTATCCATTATGATGTTTTTTTCATATCACTAGTACATATATTTTATGTTTAGTTTCTTTGTTCTCTCTATTTTATATAGATTATATATCCATTTTTTCACTATAAGAATCAAAAAAAATCTTTCACATCCCCCATCGTCGAAGAATCATGACCTTAAACTATGTGCACCCCCTTTGAGGTTGTCTATAATGAACTGGACTCTTAGATCATATTAGATTTTTATTGACCTTTCAAACTGCATAAACTATCCCACCACTTGATTAACTCTATACAACCTTGAACAATAGAAAATACATTTCATCCTCATAATATGACATTAAACTATGTGTTTAATATTCTTATTTTAGGATGTTAAATTACCATATATAGTCCCCAACACATGAATTAAAATAGTGTGATCCTCTAATGAGAGGACCCCTCATTAGTGTTAGTAATCTACTACATTAAAATATAAAATTATTTGTGGATTCATCCCTATATTATAGTGTACATAGTGATGCATGTACCCACTATTGCATGCCAATCCAATTACACTGTGTCCATTTCCATGTGGATCCTGGTTATGAGACTTTGGTTAAATCCTATCATGTTTATCCCTTCTTCCTCATGAGATCACCCATTCTTTCCCCATCTCTCTTTTTTGTGTTAGATAGGTTTATGAATAATTCTTTTTAAACATAAACTATTTATGCCTTAATTTAAATTTTATAAATATCCAACCATAAAATTTTATATAATCATTAATTCGTAGTTGAGAATTCACTTTCTTACATTTTGAGAATATTTACAGTTTAGAATTTTAAATAATTAGGTTATAACTCTAACATAACAAACCAATATATTACAAATATTACACATTTACACAGTAACAATTGTTTCTAAAATATAAAACATTTAAAATGATACATGTATTCTGTTAATGATAAATCTACATGACTTTCAACATGGCTTCTTCTTTGTTCTTAATCATCCATAAACCATATGAAAAACATTTAAAAACATGGGATAAGAACCAAAAAATAGTAAGGGACTTAATATTAATTAATTCATTAGTCTAGTAAAAATATGAAATCACATAAAAGGTCTACCTAATTTAGAATATTTGTTACTGATATGAAATAAATCATATTAACATGAAGAGTAAAAAAATTCTAATAAAATTCCTTATAAATAATTGAAATTAAATATAACCCCATTTATGAATCAAAGAGAATTATATTCATAACCCATGTCCAGAATAAATAGAGACTAGTGAAATTCATATAAGAATCCTCAATGGTAAAACATTATCTAGATCACCCATTATATAAGTTATATCGGGCTCACCCATCATATATCTTATATCCACCTCACCTTCTATACAAGATATATCTAGCTCACCTATCATCATAAATAATTATAAAGTACCATATTTGAAATGAAAATTTTTTTTATTTCACCTTCTAATTATAAAACTGGTTAAAACTATTTCAAACTCATATGAAAAATACTTTCAGAGAAAAAAATATCCATTTATTTTTAAAAAAACATTTTCAAAACTAAAATACCTAAAACAAAGGGTAGAAGTGATTTAATTTGAATTAAACATGGAATCTTGTAAATTAAGAAAAAAATCAAATAAATTTTTAGGGGATGGGAAAAAAATTTAAATTTTATACATTTAAATAGAACATTCACAATTCCTTTTGTAAATAAAGGCAAATGTTTCATATAATATATTAAAAAATATTCCTTCTGAAAAAAGTTGTAATAAATTAAAAAGATGAATAAATATCCATTTATAGTTCATTTGTATAAATATAAATTCATCTATAAAATAATTTTTATAATATGTACATGGAAGAAAAATATTTATAAATTAAATCATTAAAACATTTAAATCAATGTTTTAAGATAAAGTATTCATTACCCAAATTCAGACTTGTCACGTAACATTATTTATCTTCCTGGATAATAAATATATTTTAATTATTTACATTATTAATAATATTTTTTTACTTTTATAATTACTTTTTTTATTTACATATTTTTTTTAATTACTTATTCAATTTAGTTTATGTTATACATTTGGATGATATTTTCCTCATAGGTCCAAAATAACATGGGTGGGTTGTCTGGTCAAATAGACCATTATATAATAATATAAATAATACTAATACTAACATAATTATCATATTTTTACATAAATAATATTTTTAATACCAACCATGTAATATGATTATAAAAAATAAACTATGTTACAATCATAGAGACGGTAGGCCATACATACGCACGAGTAACATTTCCATTTTTCAAAAACCATGATAGAAATAAGTTAAGTATTATTTTATGTTTAAAAAATTTATTATTTCATAAAAATAATATAATATATTTAAATAAACATATATATTCTATCCATGTGATTTTTTGAGGAAAAAATAATAACACCGCTTCATGGACGTGGCAATCCACACGTATATACAAACGATGTTATCATTTTTCAATGAATGGACTGTTATGAAAATTGATGATATATTACCTTTATATAAGGATAATTGTTTTTTTATTATCATAAATATATATTAATTTTGTAATCATAATGATCAATGAGATTTGTTAATAGAAAACGAATTACATTGATTCGTGAGGTGGTAGTCTATTTTACACATGAACGATGGATTCGTTTCTAATTTTATAGAAGGGGTCGTGTATCTATTATGACATTAAAATAATAAAATCATAGTATATGTAATATAATAATGTTTTTATTTTATAATTGTTTATGAATATTTTAATGGTGTAGAAGAAGAAATAAAATGAAAACTCTTGGTTAAGAACTATATCACTTCTTTGGATTACCTCTTTAGGGATACACAAACATCATTCCTATGTTGGATTTTTAATCAAACAAGGACATCTTGGATGTTTTTATGGATTTAAGGAAGTGATTTTTTAGGTCTTTTATGAGATATAGCACTAAAAATGTTTTATTAATAGAGGATAGGATGATTCATTATATAAGTGAGGGGAGGGGAACTTTTGGAATTATATAATATTAAATTGATATAAATTGACTTTCATGGAAACATGGATCCAAATTGAAATAATTATAATATAGGATAAGAAGGAGTAAAAATAATCTCATAAAAAATTTAAAAATTTTAGGTGATGTTTTCACCCATATCACATAGTTTTAAACCCCTCCTAATTCATTTGATAAATACCACAGTATCAAATATTTTTACATTGTATGAGTCAAGATAGTTACTATTAAAAGAAAAATTGGACCATAAATAGACCACTATATATATTCTCAACCATATATTATTCACTTGGTTGGAGATAATAAATTTATGAATTTTAAATCATTTAATAAAATATTATTTATTATATAATACAATTAATATCATTTTTTGGAACTATTCATTTTTTGACTTTAATTTCATCAAGATAAAAATAACAATAGAATAGATAATTTTCATAAAAACACTAATATTTTATAATTATCTATAAAATAATTGGGATACTATATGTTACAAAAAAATTAATTTTATAATTTATTAAATTATTTACTTGATTTTTATACAATTTACATAAAAAATGTTTCGGTATTGCGTAAGAATTCAAGGTTATTATTTCATTAATATAAATATAAATAAATTACCATCATAAAAATAATTTCATTATGCTCAAAATAAGATATAATATTATTCAAAAATTACTTTTATCCCTATGAGAACATATAATAGAAATTTTAAAAGCAATAAAGTGACATTTTATATTCTCTTTAATTAAAATAATATAAAGATAAAAATAATATATAAATATAAAAGAGTTCATATTTTTTTTTTGATTATTATGGACGAAATATACTCTTAGATGAAATAAATTCAATTTTTTGAATGAACTTTATGCCTTATTACATAATTTTTAACCCTAATTAACACATTTTACATTTACCATGTTAACAAAAATTTACTATGGTTACAGTTAACATAGGACTAAAATTAAGTTTCCATATATAAAAATTTTGGACCGGCTAATAAATAATATTCAATAAATTATTCATGATTCAATTTATGTAAGTGTAATAAATTAAATTTAAATCTAACTCACAAAAGTTGATGAAAATTGTTTTCTAAAAAATGCCTTTTTAGTATACAATGTTTTATACCAAATTAAAGTATAATGTTAATTAAAATAAAATTTATTTCAATATATTTATTTAAAATAAACTAATTAAATTTTAAAATTAATCCAAAATATAATGTGACTATTTAAATACATGAAAAAAATATGGTTTTTAGTAAAAAAATAATATTTTCACTATTCATTTAAAAAAAATCAATATTTTCATGAAACAATACCGAAATTTCACTGTAATATAACATTTATATGATTAATTGAAAATTTAAGATCATTATTTAAAATTTTAATTCAAACATTTAGAAGTAATTATTTTATATAAAACCTTATAATTCATGAAAACATGTGTGATAAGAAATAAATCTATTTCATTTTTTGTTTCAAAATTACTTAACATTAACATAAAAAATATTATTATACAAATATTAATTAATGAATATTAATCAAGAATGAAATTGATTATTAACTTTAACTAGTTTTATAAACATTTTGTGATATATGTAGTAATTCTTAGAACTCCAATATTTTTCCTATATTCAAACCTCTCAATACCTATGCCTTGTCTTGGAACCTAAAATAACATTGTCAAGTCTCGATACACTTTTTCACAAAAATTAAGTAATATACCTAGATGGTTGTGGTATAAGATATATAACCCTAAATTATAGCTCCACTTTGGTCCAAAAAACATGACCTTATAATCCCCCCCCCCTCCCCCGAGGTTGCCAATATTGGCACCGGACATTCCAATTCATGTCAATTTCATTCCACTTGATCCATATAATGACCTCATATTCAGTGAGATAATCATGACCTTATACAATATCCACTAATGGAAACTATTTCTATGATATTACATGGGATTAATAATTCACATAACATTTACCGTACCCTTATTGGTTCATAGAAAACCACACATAGTACACACTTCACAACCAAAAATTATGTTCATTGACTATTGAGATGATTCTTAGATGACCTCTGGATACTAGAGACTTTTGGGATTAAATTGAACCTATTATTTTTTTCACTTCTCCACCCCCATGTATGAGTTTCAAAACCTTAAATTGGGTATTATCTACAATTCTATGTTTTACAACCATAAATATCATCAAGCCCTAGGTCCACAGATCAAGGCCTTATACTATGTATCTATATCCATGAGGTTAATTTATAATGGAATGTGGGTTTTCTAATTAACATCAAATACATCTCTTCCCACTTTATATATAAATAAATTTTCACTTGGTCTAAGATCAAGGACCTCAAACTGGTAACATTCCATGATCAATGTTATATAACCATAAACCCAATAAAACACTAGGTAAAAGATGTATATAATTAAACTCTATCCCCCCATGGTCTAATCGTAATGAATTTAAACATTCCATGACAATAGGTGCATAATCTCATCAAGATGAAAACTTGTAAACAAATACCTATGAAAAATTTAATCCTTTATTCCCTATCTTTCCCCATTTACAATTTTTGAAATAATTTTTCCATAAAATGAAAAATCACAAATTCTATGGGGAATACCATATATCCATAGAAAAAAGTATGGGTATTATTTTTAGACCGAATGGTCTATGAAACAGTTAAAGTGATTCTTTTTTCCCATTTCCCTTATCCCTATTAATATGAATTTTATCCATTAAGTGTATCATAATTATTTTATGATTTTAAATTTCATGGACTTTAGCTTTGATATACACCATAAAAAATAATCCCCCATAGTCTAAGAATTGAAAACTTAAATTGTGTTCACACAATTCATGATTTTTCTATAAAAGAATTTTTTTTCTTAATTCATGTTATGTTTCCACCTCCTTTATCCTACAGATAGCCGCACATTTGGTCAAAGAAACATAACATAAAACTTCATGCACTGCCTAGAAATTTCTTCTGTGACTTTCGAGATTTCAGATTAATATTTTGTTTTTTATTTAGGCTAGGAAAACATTTCCCTCATTTTTTTCAAAGAGTTGTGATAATAATATACATAAATTTTCCTCTTGAGATCATCCATAATTAAATTGGTCCTCAATTCACATCAAGTTTTATCTCAACTATTTTGTTGAAAACCACCTCACCTCTGGAATATACTCTATGACCCTAAATAGTTTTCACTCCTTGTTCAAACATAGATGACTTTAGACTCTACAACATCAGATCCAAAAATTACATTCCCTAAGGCTTGGTCAAACAATTTCTTCTTGACTCATGTGGGAATCAACCTTTACCAAACCTTGTGTTCCCATTAATATTTTTGATGTTTGGCGGTGTAGCACTAGTATTCTCAGACACATACATGAAATTTTTACCTTCATATATGCATTTTGTGACCCTAGAGATTGAATATTCCCATCTAACTTTAATTTATAATCTAACTACCCTACGATGATAGTACAGTTCTCCAAATTCTCGCCTTATATCTAGGTAACACAAATTAGAGGAATCTTGGAAACAATATGATGATCCTCATGTTTTAAAGGCATGGTTAGTAGTCAACAATCATTATTTTACACTATTATTGATGATATAGTAGTGGAATCCATGTTTTGAATGCACTTAATGGTTATCCTTATCCTATCCATCATCTCCCTTTAAATTATTATTTTGAAAAGAATAATTTACCTCCATCCACTCCCCTTTGATCATGTGGGGTCTTACTATAAATTTTATACTCATATACCTTTTAGTATATTACTAGGGTGGATTGAAAATATTTAACCCTACCTGACCAGTCTAACCATTATCATGGGTTCTCCCATCAGTAGACACATCATTCTGACCTCAACCATCAATCATGGATAGAAATATGCTATGATTTGAGAAACTTACCCTTCATATATTGTTTCTCACACTAAGCATGGCTCGCATGGCTTCATGTTTTTGGATTGATTTCCTTGATAGCATGATTTCGATACCCCCATTTCAACCTCAATGTGAAACAATTAATAACATGTTTAGTGTTCTTTCAATAGGATATTAAACTACATAGTGTAATCCCTATCGCGTGACATAAAATTAAATGATATCTTGGTCCTTATCTAAGAGGATTGTCCATATTTTACAATATTCCTCAACATTTCTCCATTTTTAATGATGGTCATCCATCACACCCTCTTATAAACTGTGGGTTTATCTATTATGATTTTATGAGATACATAGTGACATCAACATCATATATCTCAAAACCAATCATATACCATATATTTCTCCCCAAATGGTTTATTATATAGTTCCACCATCAAATTACCCTTTCACATTTGTGGCACTATAATGATATCTAGATCCAAGGAGATAATCTAGGAAACATAACCATAATATTTTATCCCCATATAGCCAAAGATCATTAAGCTTAAACTCCAGTAACCCCTTTTTCTTAGCTACATGACCTTAAAAGGAACAACCCCTTGGTCCCGATTTCAGGACATTTAATGGAATTTCATTGGTCTCAAGATATATGACCTCCAAATTTTACTTATTTTTAGTAAAATATATATGACTATAAATTAAGTAGGTTTGGGATCACAATTTATCCCCTCCTCAGGGCATGATTGAATCAGATCCTCACGTCCCTCACTCTATTGAAATTTTCATCTACCCTATTGGCTTACATTACCTTCACTAGTCTAACATGCCTTTATGAAATACATTACTCTTGATAGTTTATCCCTAAGAGTGTTCGAACTATTCCTCATCATCATTATCCTTTAAAAACACACTTTGTGTACAATTATTTAGCTCTAAATCCATTTGAACGTCCAAAAAACTACCCTATGGTGATGGGACATATCTTCAGAGGCTCTCCTCTTATCCTTGGTACATATCCAAAAGAATCCATTCTTATAAATTCTAAATGGAATCCCTTATCATGATTGAACAATTATCCATGGTCTCACCTCATATATTGGGTACAAATCTCATAGAAGGCATATTTAGTTATAAAATAAAGAAAACCATGTTTTTAATGTGGTCAATGGTCATCATCAACCTATATACCTCTTTAATTGGTTGGTTTAGAATCTTAAAGTTATAATTTACCTATATCTATTCCCTCTACTCAAGTAGAATTATAACATCCTTGGTTTTTTACCCAAATATATCATACACGTTCTTAGATAATTCATCTCTTGAAATCACAACAACCTGATTCCCATATCTTCATGGGTTTCCTTAGAGGTTTATATAACATTTCTAACTCAACCCATCCACTAATGTCAGGCACTCTCATGTTATTGTGTGGCCATTTATTTATCTTTTTTTACACCAAGTATTACTCATGTAGGAATAGAGAATTTTAGTTTATTTTTTTATTAAAATTTTTGAGATGCACAATTCAAAAAAAAATATTGAATTTAAACAAGTGATATTTCTATTTCTTGACAAAAAATGAAGAGGTTAATTCATATATCGGAACCTCTACCTAGTTAAAATATTCCCCTATGTTTCCATCTAGGTAAAGTATTTACAATGGCTAGCTTTCCATTTCATAATGATTCAATAATATGTCCCAACCTAGCTAACTTCTCTAACTCCTCAAAATCCTAGGGACAAATATTATCTTCTTGAACCTATATCCTTCCTTGATTAGTATCATAGTCCACCACAATGTATGCTTCACAAGAAAACTCATCCCTAGAAACCAACAATGGATGCTCTAGGTGGTAAAAGGTTTCTTTTCTAGTAGAGACGATGACACACTACTGGTATGCTCTCTCCTTTATATCAGTTATCTTTCTTCGACCTCATGATGCAATACCACTACATCAAATATGGACTCCTTCCGGGTGGAATCGATCTGTTTCCACTCTAAGTTCTTCACCTAGCTAGAATTTCTTGATCCAACATATGGAGTGCACGATAGTCCACCACTCCATCCCCCGGTATTAAAATTTAATAGATAAAAGATATCCTCTATTCCATTTCCTAGCCTAACATAATGGGTTTGGTGTAGTTTTGGATGTTCCTCCATGAATTATTATTAATAAAATAGTTCTCCTCAGTGATATCTAATCCTAAACCATCAAACTCTTCTAGGGCTAGCTCAAACTCATGGAAGGGCACCATCAGTTCTGTATCTATATTTACATAAGGAAGTTGATGAATAAGCTCCACCACTAAAATAAGTGATTATTTTTTATTGTTCATTTGTGATAGATGATGAGTCTATAAAAAATAATAGTCAAGACTATATTTTTTCTAATGAAATTGCAATTTTGTTTTTAATATTTTCTCTCTAGCCGTGTATTTATTATGTACAATGAAGTATATCATAAATAGATTTCGTTACACTAAGTGTACAATGGTGGGAAATTCTTATTTAATGTGGATTGTGTTATTCCATCCTAGATAAAATGTGACAAAAAATAATTTTCAACAAAAATATTCATCTCTCTTGAATAATTTCTCTTTAGGTTTATTTATGATGGATCCTCTGCAAAAACAAATTGTTTTTAGATAGAAAAAAATGGGTTTTATAGTCTATATTTATATATACCCTCTCTTTTAATACATATAAATTACATAAATTTTGTGTAATTCTTAAAATAATTTTATAAATGGACTCCCAATAACCGTATTCTTTTAGTGGATTTGGAAACAAGGAAATAAAAACACTAGTACATAAGCGAGGTATATTTTCTCCCACTAGGTTCTCCATGGATAGTACCCCTCATAGAAATATCATACATTAAGTATATATTTGTTACCTAGGGAAGTAAACATAAAAATGGGTGTGATCAGATTCTCTGTAAGGCTAAACAAGCTAGACGTGTAAGAATAAACATGAACATAGGGGTTTGAGAACATGATCATAACATTATAAGATAAAACCCTTCCTATCAATGATCGTAAACATGAGTTATTTGATAAAGATAAGAATTTCATAAGGCAAGATTAATAACAGAATAAACATCATGATCCATGAAATCATAGGTGAGTAATAAGAAAATGAATTTGTGGAAAATATATAATAATATAAAATATTATATTAAGGCTACCTACCAATACCTTTAGACCATGTTAGGCAAGGGCTACGACCCAAGTATCTTCTTCGAGACTGGTCTAACAACCTGTGTAACCTCTTAGATTTAGTCTTGGGATACAACCAATTTTCTTTCTTGTTTTTAGGCTTGGTCTAAAACCTATACACCCTCTTACTTTTATGCTTGGGTTAAAACCCATGTCCCTTCTTGTTTTTAGGCATGGGATATAACCCCTAAACCTTCTTGTTTTTTGTGCTTATGTTATAACCTATGTACCATTTTAGTTCATATAAAACATATTATTACCCAACACATTAGGGGGAGTTATAGGTCCCACCATCTTCTATTGAAATCATACATACATGTACTATAAGATAATAAAACTTTCATCATATCATGACCCATAAAAAGATATTGGTTTTATAAACATCACATCATAACCCGTGAAATGAAGTTGGTATCATTAATTGTTCATCACACCATAACCTATTAAAATATATGGGTTTCATAATCCCTTAATTAAAGAAAACCCCATGAAAATAAGTGGGTTTCAAAAGTATAAAACCCGTGCAAGTGAAACGGGTGTCATAATCATCACTCTGTGAACATATAAACCATTCTAGAAAGAATATGAATGGAACCATTACATAATTTACAATAAGGTAATTAGTAACATCAATATATGATATCTTAGATAGAAAATAACTTTTAATGATATTTTGAAAACATTTCTTGAATTAAATATCCTTTCTTATTTGGAAAATTCTATTTAAAACATAAATCCTTTTTCAATCTATTTTCCTTAAAAACATATAAAATAAGTTTGAAATATTTATGAAAAAATTTACCTTAAAAATATATTTTAAAAACATTTTCATAAAAATAAAACTTTTAAACATTAAAAAAAAATCTTCAACAAATTTATGATGGGTAATTCTATACATGTCGTATGAGTAAAAAACCTTCATTTTGCATAGTAAATACATTAAAAAATGCCTCATTTGGAAAGTGACAAGAATATTCCTTTAAAACATAAGGAAAATATAAAAATAGTAAAAAATTTCAAATAAATATTTTAGTAGAATAGTATAATATTCTTGAAAAGACATTTTAGAAAACATGGTTTCGAAGGAACATATATTTTAGACTGAAGATATGATAATGTCAGGATTTCTTAAAAACACATTCTTAATGATCATATGTACTAAATATTGGAAAATTTAAACAATACATTAATATATCATTAATAACTAAAATAGAATAAATATCATTGGTGATCTTAAGAGATGGATCATAATATTTCATCAATGGAATCGCAAACACAAAAAATATCAAAATGTGATGAGAACGTTTCAATAAACTCTTACCGCTTGATAAATTTGAACCAGACTCCCCATTTAAGAAAATGAAAATACATGAATATTAAAATATCATAAAAATAAAAATATTAATTATAAAAAAAATTAATGTAAGTATATATAGCTCATGGAAAAATATTGGTGTATAACATGGCATGTGTCTCAAAGAATGAAAATATTGAAAAAAATACTTTACTGATTCGGTAACTTTTGAAACATAAACCCCATGAGAGATATATCATTAAATGGATTAGTAAATAACCATAAATTTAATTATAAGTATCATATAATATATCCAATGGCAGTATACATAGCACACAAAAGGAACGGGTGTTGAATAGAGCATGTATGTCATAGAAATAAAAATGATATTAAATTCCCTTACCTTGTATCTTGACTCTCAACGTACTCGTTCAAAACTCCTATATAATAAATAGAAATTTATTATATATATTTCTATATAACAGAACCATTTTCTTGCATACATTACAATATAGGGTTTTTCAATGTCTTTATATTACCCTCTTGTTAACAATTCTTTGTTAAGGTTTCACTTCGAGTAGTAGTCACATTGTTTTTCCCATGTGTCTTAATTTGTGATATTTATGGTCATTATACTAATATCATAATTTATAGAATGTAAACAATTATTTAAATATAATTTATATTTAGTATATTGGTATTATAATAATCCATTTAATATATAAGTGTGAAACAGAATACATTGTTCATGGATATGGTAAGCCATACGTACGCATGAACTCTATTTTCGTTTAATTGTTTTATTGAAAGAAAGAAGGTAAAAGACATATATGTATATATATATGTGTGTATATATATATGTGTATATATATATGTGTATATATGTATATGAATATATATATATATATATATATATATTTATTAAATTATCTTTATTTTATAATATATATCATATATATATATATATTCACTAAATCTATCCTTAATACCTTTCATGTAGTGCTTGAACGAATCACATCGCTTTGAGGGGGCAGTAGCCTATATTTCCTTAAATGAAATTATAATATTAACAAAAAATGAAAAGTATAATGACATGAGTTTTAAATGAAAAAAAATAAGAATAGAGACATAATAAATATAATATATAACATATTTAAACATATTTTATATCATAATTTCCACCATGAGAAGTGGTAATGAAAAAATGGATAATCACTATTTCGTGAGGTAGTGGTTCATCAAAGACATAAGCAATATGTTTTTTACCCATTATACGGAGGTTTTTGTATGTTTAGGTCAATAAATTATCATAAAACCAGATTATTATATTGATTATACTTTTTTTAATACAACCACGAAATACAAATAGTTCAGGGGTTGAGAAAAAAATAAAATAAATGAGCTTCAGAGAATAGATTACCTCTTAATCGGGTAACTCCTTTTAGTTTGTTCCAAAATCTTCCTTGGATAGACTTATGACCAAAGGTTGGATTCCACAAGTAAGGGGGGATTTTTTTAAGTGTATTGGGTACATATATGATGAAATTAAGTGGTTTGATGGGTGTAAAGAAGAGGAATAATGGTGGCCTTTTATAGAGACAGGGAAAGACAAACTTGGCATTTTTTAAAACAAGTTAGGTAAACAGACGTTTTTACCTAAAATAAGTCAATAAAAACCAACCAAACATCATACATTAAGTTTAATGGAAGAATAATTTCTATAAAATGGGTTTTGGATAAGTTTATAGGTCATTTTGGATCTTAAATTAAAGTTTTAGTACTTTATTAACATAATTTTTCTCATAGCCTTTGTAATTAATATTAATCAATTTCACTAATATTTTTGGTAAAAAATAAATTTGAACTTATTATAAATTTAAAATTATTCTTATTCAAATTATGTAATCCATTTTTCGAAATTATAAGCATGTAAGTAATAGAAATTAATTTCAAATTAATCGCGCTGATTGGACGACACTATGGGTTTTTAAAGAAAAAGCATCTGATCTTTTTCTAAGTTTGTATACTAAATTTAAAAATAAAATTGATTAAAATGAACTATATTGGATTAATTTATAATTATATGACCTGATTAAAAATTTAAACAAAATTAAATTATAATTTAACCTTATAAATAAATTGGATTAAAAGGTAGTTTTGAATTAAAATCTGGTATTTTTACTATTCATCAAAAAATGAAGTATCTTTGAAAAATCCAAAAAAATACAAAGCTAAATTTTAAAATTTTAAATTCAAATTTTTTATATATTATTAAATTAAATTTATGTGTGTCTAAAATTAATTCTTTTTCACATGAGCACATTAAAAGTAATTTATTTGAGAAAATAGAAGTCTTATGAAAATTAAGACTTCAAAAAAAATATCTTTCATCATCGATATGTTTTGTTTATATAAAACCATTATAAAAAAAATTAAGAATATTTATCACTATTCATATTAATATTTTAATGAATAAATTATATTTATATCATTTAAATAATTATAACAATAAAAAGATGTTTGTGGAAACTCATTGTTGCGTGAAACATATGCCAAGTCGGTGTTCCATGTTATGTATAAAAATTCAGTGTTGTGTGTAACGTATGCCAATTTTCAATATAAAATCAATTTTTCATGATGAGAAATCTAAGAATTATGTTGTTTGTAATGAACGATTAACTTGGTTTTGCATATAAATCAATCAAAACATAATACTTTAATATAAAATGAACCATTTTCAATGTTACGTGAAATGAAAAATATCACAAAGGCTAAATTAAGTCAAAAAAAATTATTCAAAAAATCTTAGGGTGTTACATTATACCCCCCCCCCCCCCCAATGAATTTCACTCACAAAATTTTTCTCGGTTATAAAATGTTTAATAAATGATAGTTTCATACATTGAAACCCACATCATAAAAATATATACTAAAACTTCCATTAAAAAGGGAATGTTGCAACCATAACAGTTACTAAAAGTAGAAAATAAATAGGTTTCAACATAGGGGAACATATATTGGGAGTGAATATTTTACGTGTGGGAAAAGAATGAATATTTGAAGAATGTTATTGAGTTCATCAATAATAAACAAGTGAATCGTCAAAAAAATTGAAGTCCTCAAAGTCAAAAATCTATATTGATTTAAAAGGCCGCCGGTTCAACAAAATTAAGGTATTAGGAAAACATATTTTCTTTTGATCATTATCCTAATATTGATTAATTCTTTTACATCCCTATAATATAAGGACATATACTTTATATATTTATATAAACTAAATTTAAATCTTTAGTTACGCTTTTATCAACTTATAATTCATCCATTACTTCGTGTATGGGGTGTCCATAAATTAACATTGATGCCTGGGGTGATAAAATACACATTTAGTAGATCTTATGTCCCATCAAATAATGAAAAGTCTAAATATTTATCTATATATATTCTTAAAAATCAACATGGTCGATACATTAATCTCTAAACATATAAAGTTACACTATTGTTTTATCATAAATAATTATTCATAAAAAATAAATATACATTAACTATGACATCATGTAGGCCATTGGTGGGTTTGAAACTCTTATCATCCTTCAGTTATGGGTTCAAGACCCATAGTCTTACTGAACATGATTGGTTTCCACCTGAAATACATGATGCCCTTTTCTAAAACCATATTTATATAATTTCTAAAATATGATGGACATCCTTGAAATATAGTTAATCACTAAATAGGCTTTTAACCAAGGTTTTCAAAACAATATCAATACATAAATACTTCCTCTAAAGATTAATTTAATATTTTCATGAATGGTTTACCATAAAAACCATCTAAAATATGAAAATCCAAAACATTAGAATGAAAGTCACAAAAACACCTTAACAAATATTCTCCCCATATATCACAAAGTACCTCTTGTATGTCACAGTCGAAACATTTGAATACGTTCATCATATATTCTCTTGAAACATGGTAATAACCTGAATTACCATAAATCCTTATTAAAAACATGCATGCTTCCTTATTCAATGTAAATTGGATTCATTCCATAAATCCAAAAATATTTAAAACTTCGTCAATGATAGAATAAACCACTTATCAACAAGTCCTTAATCAGTTCCAAGGTAATTAGTACATTCCAATTTTCTTATTCATATCCCACATTTCTTTATCCAAAAAATATTATAATAACATGAGGAACATATTAAGTTTTATCTTTCCCTTAATCATGTATTTTTTATGGACAACACCTTAAAATTATATCACTTTTCTATTCCATCGGATTTATTTAAAGTGTTCTTGTAAATCTATAGTGAAAGACATAAACTGAACAATACTTATATATTTCACCTTTCATAAAAAATAATTTCTGAATAAAAATAAATAAAATATTTTATTATTCAACTTTATCCTTATTCCATTACCAAGGATACTTCATATTATTACACAACACCTCTTTCCTTTAATATTTAATTTGTAGTCTCTTCATCATCAGCAACGTAACCATTACTTCGACCACTTTTCTTTTCATACTCATGACCATTTCTATTGGGAAATCGAGTTTCCTAATGACCATTTATTCCACAATTATGTCACTTAACTTTCATTGATGTCTTAGGGATTCCAATGTTCTCGTCCATTTTGTTAATCAAAATTCCCATTTTTTCGTTTCAGTCACTTGCTTTGTATCCTTGTTTTCTATAATAAAAACATATTCTTGTTCCTCTAATACATTTAGTTGGGTGATTCTTTCCACATTATTAACACAAAGGAAATTGAATCATCTATCATCCTTGGTCTCCATTACCTGGTCTCTCAGTTAAATTGTTATTTCTATTTCTTAGTGAGTCTGAGAGTCGGTTAAGGTGCATGTTGTTGATCATGTTATGTGAAAAATAATTAGGCATGACCACAACATATTTCACTCCATTGATCATCCCACATGACTGTTCATCAATAAATCATCCATTACATTCAATTTTAATCTAGTTACTTCTAGTTCCCTCCATTGGCTAAAACCAGAAGTATAGTGTGAGTATTACTTATTATAGCAGAAAACCACATAGTCATGAAAATCATTACTTATAGGATGTATAAATCATGAAACCATCCTTAATATATGACACCATATGTTCATTCTAGGTTATTAATATCCAAGTTATATTTAAATCCCTCGTGATGGTCTGTGAAGAGTTTGTGAATTCCTAAAAAATATCCCCCAAGAGTTTCAATCCAAGTGTGTAGAAAATTCTATTATCATGTACTGGATTACCCAGAGACAAGCCTAGAACATCTTTTCAGAGTTGTTACCCCTAGGTACATCATTTACAGAGCCACATTCACTTTTAGTATCAAGAAAAGTAGGTATTTCAAGGAAACCCCTCACTATATCCATTTCCAAAATTCAAGGATATTTTTCTTTATCCATAAACTTGTACCTAGAAATTTCCTTTGGGCTCTCACTATGGTTTTCTCCAGCTTGATTCCAAAGGTAAATGAAACTTTTTCTCAGATACCAACAACAGAGACCATCTCTTTTCATACATAGACACTCGATAACTTTTGTGGAATAATTAAGAACATTTGGAAAACAGATCTCCAACAGCTGTATTAGTTTGGTCCCTTTGTAAACAGGGAAATGTAAGCCCCAGTACATAAGTGAGGTACATTTTCCCCCAGTAGGTTCTCAAATACTATAAACCCTATTAGACACATCATATATGAAATATATCTTCATGTTATGGGGAAGTTAACATAAAAAGAGATGATCTCAGATTCTCAGTAAGGGTAAACAAGAGAGACATATAAGCATAAATAAGAATATAGGGGTATGAAAATTTGATCATAACATTAGAAGATGATACCTAGAATATCAAAGATTATAAACATGAGTTATGGGATAAATCATGGAATTTCACAATACATGAATCATAATTAAATAAACGTCATGATCCATGAAATCATAACTGAGGAATAATACATATAATTTGGGGAATACATATAAGAATATAAAATCTAATTTCAGGTCTACCTTCCAAGATATTTATAACATTGAAGCCTTAGGATATGACCCATGTACCATATTTGATATTGGGATAACAACCCATGTACCCAATTAATTTTATTTTTGGGCTAAAACCCTTGTACCTTCTTGTTTTTAGGCTTGGGATACAACCTTTGTACCCTCTTACTTTTAGGCTTTGGCTAGAACCCATGTACCTTCTTGTTTTTAGGCTTGGGATACAATCCATGTAGCTTCTTGTTTTTGGTCTTTGTCTAAAACCCATGTACCCTTTGAGCTCATATACAACTTATCATTACCCAATTAATTGGAGAGAGATATAAGTCCATTCCATCTCGTAAGGAAATCATACATACATCTCTGACAAGATAATAAAAAATTCATTATATCATGACCCATAAAAAGAGATTGGTTTTATAAACATCAAATCGAAACCCATGAAATTAAATAGTTATCATTAACATTTCATCACATCATAACCAATGAAAATAGATAGTGTTTATAATCACTTCATGAGATCATTACCCATGAAGATAATAAGGTTTCAAAAGCATAAAACATGTGGATGTTAAACGAGTTTCATAAGAATAATTCCATAGATACATAAAACATTAGAGAAATAATATGAATGGAACATTGTGATAATTTCCTATAATGGAATGAGTAACATAAATTGAATCTATATTATATATAAAATTACTTGGAATGATATTTTGGAAAAAAAATATTGAGGTAAGTATCCTTTCTTCTTTCGAAAAGGGATCTTTAAAACATAAATCAGTATGAAAACCATTTTCCTTAAATACGTATAAAATAATCCTGAAATAGTTTTGAAAGCTATTTCTAAGAAAATATATTCTAGAAACATTTTCTTAAAAATTAATATTTTAAACATTAATAGAAATCTTCAAAGAATTGATGGAGGGTAAATCTGTACATGTCGTACGAGTTAAAAAGAACATTTCTTTTACATGGTAAAATGTTATAAAAATGACCCATTAAGAAACTGAAAATAATATTCCTTTGAAATAATTGGTAATAAAAAATGGGTTAAAATAAATTTTAATTATTTTAGGATAATAGTAGAATAATCTCGGAAACCCTTTTTAAAATACATGGATTTGAAGGAACACAAATTTTTGACCGAAAAGCGAGTAATGTAGGGCTTTATTAAAAACACTTTCTTATTTATATTATCTACCAAAGATTTGAAAAATGGTACCAATAAATTAATATATTATGAATAACCATAAGAAAATAATATTCGTTGGTTTTCTTGATTTATTTATCATAATATTTCAACAATGGAAGAATAAATAGAAACAATATAAAAAAGTGATGAGATTGTTTCAATATACTCTCCCCACTTGGTAACTTTGAAACATACACCCGATTTAAGAAAATTAAATTAAATGAAGCTTAAAAAATCATGAAATTAATAAAATGAATGAAATAATGTTTAAAAGGTGGTATATACACCTCCTGAAAAAATATAGGTGTATAACATGGCATGTGTCTCAAGGAAGGAAAATTGTGACAAAATTACGTTACTGATTTTGTAACTTTTGTAACCAAAACCCCATGTGATAAAGATAATAAAATTGATATTTAAATATCAATATATTTATGTATAATAATAATTTAATATATCTAGGGGTAGTATAAAAACCACAAAAAAAGTCATGGGTGGTGAATAAACCACGTATCTCATGGAAATAAAAATAGGATGAAATTCCCATACCTTGTGTCTTTACTCTCATTGTACTCATTAAATCATCCTTTATAATATATATAAATTTATTATATATCTATAATAGAACCATATTATTACATATAATTACATATATTGTTTTATTATGGATTTATATTACCCGTTTGTTAATAATTCTATGTTAAGGTTTCACTTTGGGTAATATCCTCTTTGTGTTTCGCATATGTCTTAATTTGTTCTATCTTTGTTCCTTATAATAATATCATGATTTCCAGAATTTAAACCATGATTTAAATATAATATTTATTCATTATATGTGTATTTTATAATCCATATAATATATAAGTATGAAACAGAATACAACATTCATGGAGACGGACGTACGCATGGATGCTATTTCTGTTTAATCATTGTGTTGAAAGATGGAAAGTAAAAGACATATATGTATATATATTTATATATATCATTATTAAATTATAATTATTATAATATATATATATATCATATATATTCACTAAATCCATCCTTAATACATTCCAAGTAGTGTATGAATGAATCACATCGCTTTACGAGGGTGGTAGTCCACACTTCCTCAAACGAAATTTGAGTATTAACAGAAAATGGAAAGTGTGATATAATAGAATTACAGATGCATAAATACATAATAAATATAATTTATAAAATATATAAATATCATTTCTATCATAATTTACACCATGAGATGTGGTAAAGGAAAAAATGAACAATCATCATTTCGCGAGGCGGTAGTTCATCGTACACATAAATAGCATGTTCGTTACCCATTAGATGGAGGTTTGTGTAAGTGTACATAAAATACATAGCATAAAAATACTTGTATATTTATTATAATTGTGTTTTTATAAGATTATGGGATAAAAATAGTGGAGGGTGGAGAAATAAAATAAATGAAAGGAGCTTGCGAGAATACGTTACCTCATTATCGGGTAACTCCTTTTGGTTTGTGCTGAAAAGATTCATTGGATTACCTTATACCAAAAGGGATGATTAAAGGAGGAAGGGAGATATTTTGTTAATTTTGTTGCATATATATTTTCCAAACCTATGTGGTTTTATAGGTTTCAAGAAGATTAATATTTGGTGACCTTTTATTGGGAAAGGAAAATACACACTTGGCATTTCTGAAAACAAGATAGGTGTACCCATGTTTTTACCTGAAAAAAGTAATACCAAACCAAGAAAACTCTAAAATTTAATTATAATGGATGGATAATGGCATGAAAATATATTTTTTAACATTTTAAAAGTATTTTTGTGTCTTAAATATAAGGTTTAGTACTATATAAACCCAATTTTTCACTTAACCGTTGTAATTATTTTTAATTAATTTCACTAATCTTTTTAGTAAAAAAAAATGTTGACCTTTTTAGAAATAATAAATTATCCTTATTAAAAATATGGAATCTAATTTTCTAACTTATAATCACATAAGCATCCGAAATTAATATAAAATTAATCGCATTGATGGGACGACACTATGAGTTTTTAAAGTAAAACGTCCAAATATTTGCTATGTTTTCTACAAAATTTCAAAGTAAAATTGATTCTGATAACCTACATTGGAATAATTGAGAAAAATATTATCTAATTAAAAATTTTAAAAATATTAAAATATAATTAAACATTATTGATAAATTCTATGTAAAGGCAGTTTTGAATTAAAATCTGATATTTTTCACTAATCATCCAAAAATGAAGTTTCTCTGATTTATCCCAAAAATTATCCCTATTCTAATTTTGAAATTATAAATTCAAAAATTACGTTTATTTCATCATATAAAATTTATAAATGTGTCAAAAATCAATTGTATTATTTTTCACAAAAGGTCATGAAAATTAGTTTATTTAAGAAAATAGTATTTTTAAACATATAAGGACTTTACAAAAAAATCATATCTTTCATCATCAATATGTTTTGTTTATATAAAACCATTATAAAAGATATTTAAAAAGTACTTAACCATATTCATATTATTATTTACAATGGCTATATGATAGTTATGCCATTTAAATAATTATTACTATAAAAATACGTTCTATATAAACTTAGTGTTATATGTAACGTACATCAAGTCGATGTTGCATGTTGCAAACACAAAGTCTCTGTTTTGTGTAATATATTCCATGTCACAAGATAAACTTGGTGTTAAAGGTAGAGAAATTCAAAATTTATGTTGTGTGTAGTGAAAAATTAACTTGGATATATGTATAACTCAAGACAAACATATTGATTTGATATAAAATTTACTATTTTTAGTGTTATGTAAAATGAAAAATATCAAAAAGATTAAATTAATTCAGTAAAAAATATTTCAGAAAATATATAGGTGTTATACTATTTATTATGATGAATATTTTTTATGTCCCATATAATTATATAAATAATTGATTTTGTTGCAAATCTCCCTTGGAAATAAGATTATTTCTGATCGACATTTCATCACAAAGACCCCGTTATAGAAAAACTAACTATAAATATAGCACTCCCCCTATAACAACCCTATTTTTTATTACACACTTAACATAATTTATTTCATTAAACCCTCACTTTATACAACATAGAAGATCAATAGGTATATTGGATTTGGGGCTTAGGAACATTATATAACAACTTAAAACATAGAATGCAACATCTTATTGAAAACATTCTTTACATGACCACTATATTCCCTCGTACTTAGCATTGCATTGGATAACCAGAGGACATGCATAAGAAAAGGGTAATCTATAAAGCCGAGTAAGGGAGTAAACAAGGTATAACATGAATAATAAAATACAAGTTTGGAAATAGGAATATCAATGGAGCATAAAATAAACATGAACATAAAGTCATGATATAGCATGATTATCATAACATGGTAATGTGGCAACAACACTTAACATGGTATTAGCTTGAGCCAAGCCTCATTTCAAATTGATAATGAGTAAAACTTCATTGAACATGAATTATCATGAGTAAAAGCTAATTTCACATGACTTATCATGATACTAATCTTTACCCAAAGCGTTGGAGCGCTATTAGGGTTCACCCTTCTTAAGTATTTCATTTAATGCATAAGTGTTCCACAAGATCATATAACATGGATTAATAAAACATCATAATTTATTCTATGATAAAGGAATGTGGAATTAATACATTAATCTCTTCCTTAATTAAGTAAATGTTTGTAAAGGTGAATAAACTTGATAGTGAAATGGGTGTGGTATTCACTATACAACGACTTTGGCATGGAAAAACATGGCACAATTTCGACAGCATAACAGTGTGACATAAGAATTAATAAAAATGGTTTATGAGAGATAAATAGGTGTATCATCATACGTACATGAATTGGATAGTAATGGGGTCATATAGATACATTTCCCAACAAATTTAATGGAATTTAGTTACATAATACAAAACAATTTCTTGAATGTAAATGAGGATAGAAAAATTCCTTATAGAATTTCAGCATGGTAAAGGGTGTACATGGGAAGAATTAATGAGATATAAATGGGTCTATAATTATTCAATAATAAATAGGGCACTATGGGGAGGTGTGAAATCATACCCCAACAATTGTAATTTAAATTAAAAGGGCATAACAACATAATGAAACTGGGACAAAAATGAAAGAGGAAGAAATCCCTTACTTGGAAGTGTGATCCCAAAGGCGTGGGAGAGGATTGAGAGAGGCTTCTTTGGAGCTTCGGGAACCTAGGGAGGATTCTAGAGAGAGGAGGGCATATTTTGGATGAACTCTAAAGTCTTTGAGTGAAGAGTAAGTGGGTTCTTGGGTGGGTTTATATAGGAAAAGAGGGGGAATTATTTATTATTTAGGTTTGGGACACCACACATTAAAAAAATCAAAACCACAAACCATCCCTTGGTTCGTTCCCATGTGTTTTTCCAATGTGTAGTGTGAAAAAATATTTTATAATCCCAAAGGCCGAAATTCATAAAATAATAGTGTTTCTTATATGGAGGTGAGTCACACTCTCAAGGAAATCAATTTAAAAAGCTAAATTTTTTTATAAGTATTGCAGGGTCCACTAAAACTTTGTAAAATAAATCAAAAAAATATAAAATCACATTATTTTATTTTTAAAACACATATTTTTTGAAAATAATTTCTATAGTATTTTATTACATAACTATTAGGTCATTATGATATCATAAAACTCATTATATATTTAAATGGTATTTAATTTTTACCCAAAAATTCGCCTAACTCAGAACATAATGAAGAAATCACTGTTGGATAATTTAGACATCCTGATTCCAAAAATAATATTCATTTTATATAAATAATTTTCTAAATATGTGAATTTTTACTTTTAAAATAAAAAATGTCATTTATCAAAAATTCATGGGTTTTGACAAAAACAGCTTTCAAACCTTAATAAAAAGTACAATTGTATTCATAAAAATTATAAGATAATTTATATTTAATAAAATTTAATTTAATAATATTTTATTAAAATACCATTTAATTAAAAATCCATTAATTTAACAAAATATACTCTTTAGTTGAATATTAACTAAAAATACTATTTTTTCTTTAAAAACTTTTTACAAAGTAACAATAATAAAAAGAATGTATATTCTTTATTATATACAAAAATAATGTACATAATCATAGTAATAAGTTCATGTTACTTAACACCTTATAACACCCACATAAGACCGAAGGGTAATGTGTGTGATGGTGACAGACTGTTGGGGTGGCTCGGATAACAGTGCTCTGGTGGTAATCTTTATAAACTTCCACTTATCCGGTAGTCAGTTCTGCTCAATCTTAACATGTTCAAGCTCGGCTTGGTCATGGTCAATATTGATGCTCAATGATTCCAACACTTTTCCAAGCTCCAAAAAATGGGCTTCATACAGGGCAAGTCTACTAGATGAGGCCATCACTTCCTTTTTCTATGTAAATTAGATTGTTAAAACCCTATATTTATACTAATCACATGATCACTATTCAATGGATATATTAGCAAGGGTAACAATTATTAATGGTAATTTTAAATCCAAAAACATTAAACCAAGGAAGTTCATATTTTATATATCCATTTTTCATAATAAGACCTATAATTAGACCAAGAGGAATTTTCATTGATAAAAGTTTGGGTCGTTACAATCTTCCCCCCTTATAAAATTTTTCCCTCAAAATTTTCTTTAAGCACACTAAAAAATATGTGGGCAACTCTACTTCATCACTTCCTCTGATTCCCACATCGCTTCTTCAAACTTGTGGTTTTTTCACAACACTTTGACGAGAGGAATTTTCTTATTTTGTAGATATTTTTCTCTATGATCTAAGATCTTCACTGGTTTCTCCTCATAATAAAGATCATCCTCTAACTATACTACCACTTAATTGAGTATATGTGAAGGGTCTGTTATGTACTTTATTAAGAGGGATATATGAAACACATCATGTGCTTTGGCCATGGTAGGTGTAAGTGCTAGTTGATAGGCCACAACCCCAACACGATAAAGAATCTCTAATGGGCCGATGTACCTAGGACATAACTTCCCTTTATTTCCAAACCTCATGACCATATTCCATGGAGATATGTGTAAAAATAACTTGTCTCCAACTTTGAACTCAAGGCCTCATCGATGGTTATCTGCATAACTCTTCTGTCGACTATGGGCTGGCTTGATATGCTTCTGAATGGTTTTCACCTTCCCCATAATTTCTTCGACCATTTTAGGTCCTAGCATTTTACACTCACTAACTTCATCCCATCACATCAGTGTTCTTCACCTTTTCCCATAAATGGATTCATATGGTGCTATTAGAATGCTCAAGTGGAAAGTGTTATTGTAGGAGAATTCAACCAGAGGAAGTTTTTTATGACATCCTCCTTTGAAGTCCATTGAGGATTCTCTCAACATGTCCTAAAGTGTTCGGATATTCTGATCAGATTGGCCATCAGTTTGAAGATGATAAGCTATACTGATATTTATCTCATTATCCAGAGCATGTTGAATACTCTTCCAAAACATAGAGATAAATATTAGATCTTGATCAGATATAATAGATAGTGGTACTCCATGCATCCTTACCACTTCTATGATATATATCTGTGCCAGTTTATCCAATGATAAATCCTCCCGAATATTAATGAAGTGTAAAACCTTTGTAAGACGATCCACAACAACCTAGATAGCATTGTTTTCTTTGGATGTCTTCGAAAGTCAGGTGACAAAGACCATGGTGATGTTCTCCCATTTCCATGATGGTATGGGTAATGGTTTCATCATCCCCTTAGACTTATGTTTCTCATCTTTCACTTGCTGACACACCTGACACTTTTATGTATACTCAGCGATCTCATTATTCATATTATCCCACCAATAATGAAATTGGAGATATCGATACATCTTTTTGTTTCCTGGGTCAATAGAGAAATTCAAACTATGTTCATTATTCAAAAGTTCCTTCTTCAGCTCCGGACATGATGGAACACGTAGTATTTACCAAAATCTCACAATTCCTTATTCATTAACATTGATCTCTAAGGATTTCCCTTTTATGATAGCTTGAAATTTCTTCCGAATTCCCACATCATCCTTTTGAGCATCCTTTAACTTTTCCAAAAGAGACTGTTGAGCAATAATTTGTGAAAGGATTGATGATGTTCCCTTCTTTTTTATTCTCATTTCCATCTTCATCAAATCTAAGAATATTGGATCCTTTTAAATTCTCATCAATGATAGAATCTATAGGTCCTTTCTACTTAGAATATATGTCACCTTGTTCTCTTTCCCATGGTGGTAATGGATTGAGTATTTATAGTCTTTGATCATCTCTAACCATCTCCATTGGCACATGTTTAACTCTTTCTGTGAGAATATATACTTGAGCCTTTTGTGGTCCATATATATTTCACACTTCTCCCCAAAGAGATAATACTGCCAAATTTTTAAATAAAAGATCACTGCAGTCAACTCCAGATCATGTGTTGGATAGTTTTACTCATGAACTTTCAATTTCCTTGAAGCATAGGCAATGACTTTGTCATTTTTAATCAACACACATCCCAGGACCTTCTTCAAAGCATCACTAAATACCACAAAAGGTTCTCTACTTATGGGTAATGTGAGCACAAGCACACAAATAAGCCTCCTTTTCAAATCCTTGAAGTTTTCTTTGAATTCATCAATCCAAGAAAACCTGACTCCCTTTTTATTTAGCATGGTAAGAGGGTTTGACAAATTTGAGGAATTTCTCACAAATCTGTGATAATATCCTACTAACCCCAAGAAGCTATAGATACCATTTACCATTGTTGTCCTCGGTCATCCCTCTATTGCAGTTTTCTTAGAGCGATCCACAGATATCCCATTGATTGCGATGATATGGCCCAAGAATGAGACCTACTTCAACTAGAACTCTTACTTGTTGTACTTTTCATAGATCTAATCCTTTCGTAAGGTCTCCAGTACAATTCTTAGATGCTCCTCATGATCCTCCTTGGTTTTGGAGTATATTAGAATATCATCTATAAATAATTCCACAAATTGGTTGAGGTAATATTTAAAGACTCTATTCATCATGTCTATGAAGATTTATGGAGAATTAGTGAGTTTTAAAGTCATTAATATGATTTCATAGTGCTCGTATCTTGTACGAAAAGAAGTCTTGGGGATATCTTCCTTCTCCACACTTACTTGATAATATCCAGACCACAAATCCACCTTGGAGTAGTATTGTGCTCCACGAAACTGATCAAACAAGTCATCAATTCATGGGAGAGGATATTTTTTCTTTATCATGATTTTATTAAACTCGTAATAATCAATGGAAAGGCTCATTAACCCATCCTTATTCTTGACAAAGAGGACTGGTGCACCCCATGGTGAAGCACTTGGGCGTATAAACCCTTTATCCAGATTCTCTTATAGTTGTTTCTTTAGCTCCTCAAGCTCCACAATATCCATTCTATATAGATTCTTGCATATTGGGAATTCCCTAGGTATAAGATCAATTGAGAATTAAACATCTCTTCTAGGAGTAAGACCAGGAAATTCCTCAGGAAACACTTCAGTGAATTCCCTCAAAATAGGCATGTATTCAATTATGGTTTCTTCCTTGGACTCAATCATCAAAGCAAGATACGCATGATTATAGGAAAATAATATCCACTCTTGAGATGATGGAGATAAAGAAGATTCATCCTCCTCCTTGCACTTGTACAGAATCGGGGTCGATTCTCCACATCGAGAGTGACCTCTCATGGAAATTTATATTGGATCTATATAAGGAAATACAACCCATGCCATGAATTGCATCAAATTCTACCAAAGGGAGTATGAATAGGTTCTTCAAGAAGTTTAATCCACCGATTATTACAAGGGAGGAGTTATATTCATGGGATGCAATGATTGCACCATTTTCCATACTCACTGACATCTTTACTTACATGATTTGTGGTGGTGTTGGTATTGTTATATTAAACCTTTGAGATACAAATGAATGCATAAAACTATAATAAAAATTTACGTTCTCTATTCTTGAATTAATAACTAGTGTACCTCTCACCACTTCGGTGTCGGGGTTCACTTCTGTGGTAGTGATTGAAAAAACTCTCCCTTGCTTCCTTGGAGGTTGTTGGTTGCCTCCAAAAACCCTTGGCTTAGGGAAATAATTTTCAAGGTTCCTTATTTCTTTGTAATTGAAGAAATGAACAATGTGTTAAGAGTCGAACAGAGTGTTCCTCTCCTCTATCGTAGCCAAGGGTTTCTCTTGTTGGCATTTACCAGCTAGTTTCCATTATCTTTCACACCAAAAGCATTTCCTCGTCCCCTTACAGAAATTTTCAGGGTGCTTCTTTTCATACCTTTGACAAGTGGTGTGTTGGGTTTTTCTTAGCACCATGGGATTTATCCATCAGACCCCCAAAATTAAAGTCCACCATATGCTACTTATCCCAATGATACACTTGGGATTACCCGATCTCCATTTTAACCTTGAGGGAAGATCGTAAAATTTCTCCATAGTTGTTGAAGTCACGGGTTGCCAGGTCTTTCCACAGTCTAGGTTTCATCCCACCAAAGAATAGGTCAACCTTGCATTCAAGGGGAACGACAAAGCTGGAGGCATATTGTGCAAGCCTTGTGAATTTTTCCTCATATAATCTGAAGGATTGTTTGTATTTTTTCTTCAAGGTAATGAAGTCCCTTTCCATCTTAAGTCGGAGGGTGCGAGGAAAATATTTATCAAAAAATATTTTCTGGAAATCCTTTTATTCCAATGCCCCGATCTCCTCCTGAGGATTCATATTTTTGATCAATGCACACCATTGATCAACTTCACCCTACATATTATAAGTATCCATAAGAACCTTCGCTGATGGAGAAGATCTTTTCAATGGAGTTGATCCATTGTTCGGTGGTTGAGGGATTAGATGATCCATTAAATGTAGGAGTCCTTTATCTCTTGAAACTCTTTATAGAAACTTGTTCTTTCTTATGAGGGGTTGAACATTCATATTGACCGATGATTCTATTAAAAAATTGAGTTAACTGAGAGAGTATCATGACAAAGTTTGTGATTCCCGCTCCCATTGGATTGGGAATCTCATTAGAACAATCATCACATTGATCTTCACATCAGTTGTTAGCCTGAATCATCCTATTATCGGCCATTGGATGGAATAAAAGGAATGTTAGGGGTAACACATAAAGGGTAATTCAAAGATAAAAAATGGATGACTTATAAATTACTTTTATTTCCTTAACTTATGAATATATAGGTTTCAATCTATGTTATCCATGATCTACTTCCCAATATATATTCTTAGGGGAATTTTTTTCATTATTCGCTTAATGATAGTTCATACAATGATTTTGAAATTACCAAAGCATATCCCCTATGAGTTTTGTAACCAAGAGTTTAGTAAGCCCCGTTTTCATGTATCAGGATACCCCGGGTCAATCCCGAAACTCCTTGTCGGAGTTTTCACTCCTAGGTACATCTGTACCAGAGTCGTCTCTACCTGTTCACATCCAGACATGGATATATTTTCTTGATAAACCATTTACTCAATACTCACCAAAATTTAGGTATGTTTTTATCATACATAGTATTGTCACTAAGGCTTTACTAGGTTTTTCTAATCCTAATCCAAAAAAATAACTAAACCTGTCCTCTGATACCAACTATAACAACCCTACTTTTTATTACACACTTAACATAATTTATTAAATAAAACCCTCACTTTATAAAAAATAAGTGATTTAGAGGTATAGTGTATTTGGGACTTAGGAACATTACATAATAACTTAAAACATAGAATGAAACATCCTATAGAAAACTTCCTTTACATAACCACTACATTCCCTCGTACTTAGCATTGCATGGGATAACCTGAGGACATACATAAGAAAAGGGTGAGATATAAAGCCCAGTAAGGGATTAAAAAAGGTATAAAATTAAGAATAAAATAAATTTTAGGAAATAGTAATATCAATGGAGCATAAAAGAAACATGAACATAAAGGCATGATATAGAATGATTATCATAACATGGAAATGTGGCAACAACACTTACAATGGTATTAGCATGAGCCAAGCCTCATTGCACATGAAGAATGAGTAAACCATCATTTCACTTGAATTATCATGATTAAAAACTCATTTAAATTGATGTATCATGATACTAATATTTACCAAATGCATTGGATTGCTATTACGGCGCACCCTACTTAAACATTTCATTTCATGCATAAGTGAGCCACAAGATCATACAACATGGATTCATTGAACATCATAATTTATTCCACGATAAAGTAATGTGGAATTAATACATGAAACCCTACCATAAATAAGTAAATTTTCATAAAGTTTAATACCCTTGATAGTGAAATAAGTATGGTATTCACTACACAATGACTTTGGCTTGGAAAATCGTGGCCTAATTTCGACAACATAACAACGTGACATAAGAATTCATAAAAATGGTTGATGAGAGAAAAATGTGTGTCTCATCATATGTACATGAAATTTATATTAAGGTGTTCATATAGATACATTTCCCAACAAATATAATGCAATTTAGATTTATAATACAAAATAATTGCTTGAATGTAATGAGGAGAGAGAAATTCTTTACGGAATTTCGGCATGGTAACAGGTGTACATGGGAGGAATTAAGAAGAGAGAAAGGGGTATCTCATCATTAAATCATAATGAGACAAGTTATGGGGGAGGTGAAAAATCATACCCCAACATTTGTAATTGAAATTAAAAGGGCATAACAACATAATGAAATTGGGAAAAAATGAGAGAGGAAGAAATCCCTTACATGGTAGTGTGATCCCAAAGGCTTGGGAATGGATTGAGAGAGGTTTCTTTGGAGCTTGGGGAGCCTTGGGAGGATTCTAGAGAGATGATTTCAGAGTTTGGACTAACTAAAAAGTCTTTGAGTGAAGAGGAAGTGGGAGATTGGGTGGGTTTATATAGGAAAAAAGGGGGAATTTTTTATTATTTAGGTTTGGGACACCACACATTAAAATAATCAAAACCACAAACCAGACCATGGTTTTTGCCCATGGTTTTTTCCAAATGAGAGTGGAAAACAATATATTATAAGTTCAATGGCCGAAATTCTTAAAATAATAGTGTTTCTTTTGTTGAGGTGAGTCACACTCTCAAGGAAATCAATTTAAAATGCAAAAATGTTTTATAAGTCTTGGAGGGTCCACTAAAGCTTTGTAAAATAAATCAAACAAATATAAAATTACACTATTTTAATGGTAAAACATATATTTTCCAAACATAATGTTTATAGTTTTTCATTACATCACTATTGGGTCATTATGATGTCATAAAATACATTATATATTTAAACCGTATTTAATGTTTACCCAAAAATTCAATTGTCTCAGAAAATTATGAAAAATTCATCGTTGGATAATTTTGACGTCCTGATTCAAAAAATAATATAAATTTTATCTAAATAATTTTCTAAATATGTGAAGTTTTACTTTCAAAATAAAAACTGATATTTATCGAAAATTCATGGGTTTTTTACAAAAACAGCTTTCAAACCTTAATAAAAATTACAATTGTATTCATAAAAATTATACGATGATTTATATTTAATAAAAAGTAATTTAATAATATTTTTTTAAAATATTATTTAATTAAAAAATCTATTAATTTACCAAAATAGACTCCTTAGTTGAATATTAACTAAAAATACTATTTGTGCTTTAAAAACTATTTACAAAGTAAGAATAATAAAATGAATTTATATTCTATATTATATACAAAAATAATGTACATAATCATAGTACAAAGGTCTTGTTACATAACCCCTTATAACACCCACATAAGACCAAAGGGTACGGTGTGCGATTGTGATAGACACTTGGGGTGGTGCGGATAACATCTCCCTGGGGGTAATCTCTATTAACTTCAACTTCTCCCATAGCCGGTTCTGCTCAAGCATAATGTGTTCAAGCTCGGATTGGGCTTGGTCAAGAGCGAAGACCAGTGATGCCAACTCCTTTCCGAGATCTGACAAATGGGCTTCATTTGGGGTAACTCTACTGGATGAGTCCATCACTTCCTTTGTCTGAGTAAATTGGATTGTTAAAGACCTATATTTATACTAATCATGTGATCACTATTTAACAGCTATATTGCAATGGTAAAAATTATTAATGGTATTTTGAAATCCAAAAACATAAAACCAAGGAAGTGCATATTTTATATAACCATTTTACAGAATAATACATTTAATTGGACTAAAAGGAATTTTCATTGATGAAAGTTTTGGTTGTTATACCCCCCAACCACCACCATAACCAAAAAAACCACATCCATTTTCAAATTGATCACCTTCATCTCTTTTCACTCTCTCTTCTCTATAGACTATGCAGTTTTCAAAAGAAAAAAATTTTCCTATTACAAATCCAAACTTCATTTATAAGTTAATTTATAAAAAAACAAATTTATTTGTTATTATGATTCCTCAATTTATTTTACAATATAATTGGTTTATTAATGTTATTGATTAGTATTTAATTATATTTTTGTGCCATAATATTCATTCAAAATTATAAAAATTAGTAAAAAAAGTGATAATTATTAAGAAATAGTTAAACGTAGAAAAATGTAGTGTTAATTTGTAAAATAATAATAATAATTAGTAAAAATATAAATACTTATAAATTAATTGTTAGTAATTTTAAAATAGTTACTAATGATTTTTAAAAAATTCATAATAATTATTAAGAAATTTTTTATTTATTTGTAAGAAATTATTACACATCCGAATGAAATTATTAGAAATTAGTACAAATATTATTAATTAGTAAAAAAAAATTTAAATTACTTGAAATTACTAATAACTAATTATAAATTCTAAATAAAAATAAATTTTTTAAAAAAATATATAAATTGTTAAAAAATTATTAAAACTTACTACAAATTAATATTTATTAGTAAAAAATAGTAAAAATTAGTAAAAAGTTATTATAAATTATTATATTTTAGTAAAAAATGATTTTAAATTTTAAAGAAATTATTATGAAATATTAAAAAAATGTAGTATTTAGTATAAAATGTGAAAAATTTAAATTAACAAGAAGTTATCAAAAATTATTAAATAATAGTAATAATTTTTAAAAAATAGTATTAATTAATATTAATTTGTTAATATTATAAATAAGTAATAAAAAATATAAAAATATGAATATTTATCAAAATTTGTCATAATTTGAAAAAAAAAGAAAATATTTGAAATTACTATGGAATTAGTAGAAATTAATAATTATTATAAAAAACTGTATTAATTATTAAAAGTATATTATAAATTAATAAAATGATATAAAAATTTAAAACAAATCATAATAATTTTCAATTATTCTAATAATTGTAAACTAATTAATAATAATTAAAAAATAATAATAAATAATCATAAAGAAATTAGAAATAGTTATTGATAAATTTACAAAAACTACAAAGTAGTTATCAGAAATTAGTGAGAAATTATTAAAAATTAGTGAGAAATAAATTAATAAAACATAATAAAATATTAGAAAAAATTACTAAAAATCAACTTGAGAACCTCTGTTAGGGAGGAATTGGATATTATTATGCATGAACAATCTCATAAAATTTTACATAATCTTATAAAGTACTCCATGAATATGGGTCTTGTTAAAGTTTTTAATAAGATGTATATATGTAATCGACTTAACTACATCAAATCCAATTTGTGGGATGTATTATGAACCCATTAAATAGGAGAATATTTTTAGTGGAGGTAATCTTTAAGTTGATATAACTTGGGGAGGCAGGAGGTCACACAAAGACATGGTAATCTTTTGTTTGGTATTCATCGATGAAATATTATGGTTAAATTTATTTTATAATTTATAAGTATTTTTAATGGGAAATGTTGTTAAAATATTTACATAGGTAATTTCTAATCTTGATGTTATAAATACATATGTTTATAGGAATATTTAAACTGATCCAGTTATATGGTTGATTAATAGTAAAAAATAATGTTAGATTGTCGTTAGTTTTTTATAATAATATACATTAATATTTTAAAATTTTAATTTCAATTAAATTTGAAGGATATGTATAAGTTTGTTACTTCTCACATATGAGTGTGTCTGGCTATGATTTTGGGAAATTCCTCTAAGATTCGTGTTTCTATGATATATCTTGGATGTGGGTGACCATGCGTGTTATCGAGAAAGGGATGGTGATCATCATTGGTTAAATATCAATGTGTGTTAGTTATTAGAGTGATGCATCAATGTTATCGGGTAACTCAAAAAGTAGAGTGTCAATTCATCTTCATTTGTAGATTATGATGATAGATTGTAATCTCAGGATGATATTATATTGATCTTGCGTACATTCTATGAAGAGAAACATTAATAAGCAGAGTAGTGGCATGAGGAGTAGCATTAATAGCATGAGGAGATCATGGATTGCATGTGATTACTTGCACATTATTTACAGATATATTTCCCTCCACAAAACCCTTCATCCAATCCCCCTCCCCTTTATTAAATTACGAGGTTTTTAGGAATCAACATTTTTTTATTAAATTGTTGTTATCATTTTTAGGGATGGTACTATATATTTGAATTTATTATTTTTTGTATGACTTTTAAAGAACCATTAAATTAAATCCCAAATGATAATTTGTGATGGAATTAAACTTTTTCAAATAAAAAACATTGTAGTGACATGTGGATAACATAATAACAAACCCAATTTTTATTTTCATTCAATAAGATTCAATTTTCTTCACAGATATTTATTATTCGAACCCATAAATATCTATCATTAAAGCTTATAAATTAATTTTCCATCAAAATAACATATTGTTAGTTCATTTTCAACCATGATTCATGTTTTATAGAACCCTATTACAATTTAACTATCATAAAAAGTCCCATTGTGCTTGCCTAATGAGCATAGTCATCTTTAGTTTCCTCCACTATAAGAGACTCCTTACCAGTCTATTCCTACAAAGGTGATGACTCTACTGCTACATCCTTCATAATCATCTTCCCTCTAGAAGATTATTCATCCTTGGTATATAGGACCTCAAAAAAAGAACATGTCACTATTGTCATATCAATTTCTCCAACACTTGTATTAGGTGATTCATGAACCATCTTTATCCCTTCAAACACTGGGGAAGTAGTAGGAACATCAGGACCTTTCTATGATATAAAGAGATTTTAGGAGTAAATATGTATAGAATTTGGAGGCTTCATCCATGTATCTTTCTATTAGAGGCATAATCCTTCTAAATACATCACATTGATCACACTACAAGAAAAATATTAGGGTGGGAAAAGGATGATCCACCTTTAGATCCCCCACTTAATATATGATCTCTAAAGAATATTTTTTCAAGGATCCCATATGATGACTATACTGTAAATTTGTAATAAAAACATGAAAGTAAGTATTGAATTCTATACAAATATTCAAAGGAAAAGATAAACAATATATTAGATTATTAAAATTTACCTCTGGGGATCAGTGAAATATGGATGATCATCCACTCTAGATGATAACTCCCACTAGAAGATGATGTAACATCAAATATTGTAGCTTTTGGAGCCCCATATATAACTAAATATGGAATTATAATCAAGGGATTATTCCCTATCTTGGTCCACCACATCCCATATAGGTTTTTTCTAATTAGATTTAGAGGCCTTATCCTCTTCACTATATTATTTATACATGGATCGGAGAGTGAAATTTTATGAAACCCCTAGTTTATCTATGATTATAAACCAATAATATATAGATTTACAATAATCAGTGGGAGTTAACTTCAGTTATTAATCATATTTATATATCAACGTTCAGTTATAGAACTAAATTTCTCTATATAACATCCCTAGTATACTTGATCGTCATGTACCACCATCCCTATCTTGGGAATAGGCACTTCATAGGCTGGCACTTCTATAGATATTTCCCCACTAAGACTCCCTCCAATAATGAAATTCGCCATATCATAATAGGTATTCCCCTTTCCAAAATAGTGTTCTAACTCCCCCATCACAGAGATGTAGTGTAGCCTCTACTACTTGTTATCCCTGAGGTCAATTCTGGTGATTCTGACTTCTGGAATCTCTATCCTACTCCATATGAGTTGCTTCCATAGTTTCTCCTATATGAACATGATATTAAGAAGATACCATGCCTCCCAAATCTAATGTAATATTAAAACATACGAAACACCTATAATTTCATAAATATTATTCGATAAACCCATATTAGACCTACTTAAAATATGAATGTATCTCTCATTGTTTTATTACAATTGCTTCTTTGAGATCCCATTTCTTATGGTAGAGAATTCACTAAAATACCCAGCCAAATGATGAGAAGGATTCTTCTAGTATCTCTCTTCAAGTACCCTCCTTCATTCATTCAAAGACCCTATAATTATAGCATACCTTTTACTTGGACACCTCCTCTTTTTCATAATTGGGTTATCTTGAGCCACCCATTCTCATTGAAAAACTTTGCGATTTGTGATCATCTATCTTTTTTCCATATTCTTGGATGAGGCCATTTTGAGGTATCGATGGTGGTAGCGTGATCCTTCTATCTGTACCCTCTTGAGAAAACGTACACCATAGTTATCATATGATAATGGGATTCCTCTATATGTGAACAATATTTTATACCTATAGTGTTAGACTCTTTACATAGTAGAATTTATGGGTGAACCTTGATGGGATGTATGCTTTTCAGTTTTTTTTCCACCAATCCATGAGTCCAACACCTCGCCCCAAAAATATTTCATGTTCAAATTCTATTTAGTCATTCTCTTTCATTTATCTATTATCTCCCTAGATAGGAAATAAAAATAATGTATGATAAAGTTATCCTTGGAGTCGATCATGGGAATGAGTCTCGTCTAATTGATAGACCATATCCATACTCCATAGATATTGAGGAGAGATTACTTTAAGTAAGCCTCCAGTGGGGTGATCAAGTTTGGAGACTTATAACCTATGAAGAGTTTGGTGATCCAACCATATAAGAAATAGATTGGGACACAAGGTCTCATAATCTTCTCCCTCCAGAAAACCTTACCTATATAAATATAGATCCTGACTAGAACTAGGATAATGAGGTTAAAATGATTCCAATATACTAATAAGGTATCCAAAATAATATTTTCTACCTAGATCCCCATGTGTTAATCTTTTAAAATAAATAGTTATGTACTTTGGAATGTTTCTAAGAATAGTAAGAACATAACTTTATTGTTCTAGTCCTTCAAACTATAACCCCATTGTGTTTATTGTACTTTATAATGAGGGAACCAATAGAATCAGGTTCTACAATGTCTCTAAATCCATATACATTGGATGTTCCTCCTTTTCTTCCAATCTTGGGGAATAATTACGAAGTGGCTGAGCCAATTTGTTATTATTATGTTTATATAAAAATTTGGGTTTTTTGTAGCATCCCCTCCAAGAAATATTATAAAACTAAAGAAATCACTTGTGTTTTATCTGTATCCTATCATGAAATGACTATAGAGAAGAAACCATTAAAAAAGAATCTGATGATAGGGATCCCACTAATGTGGTAGAGTCCCATATGATCCTCCTTACATCTCTATAATGATTTTGGAAGGTGATTACATCTATTGACCATGGGAAATCAGCTCTAGTACTATTTCCAATAGAAAATACATGTTGAATTGAGAAGTCTATACAACTTCATATATCCCAAATTAGTGAAAATCAATCCTAAATTCCTCACACATTTATTATACCCAATATACTATTTCCCAATCATTAGTGAATTTCTATTTTGGATAAAGATCCTAATAATCATACAAACCTCATTGGTTATCTGAAATACTAACTTAGAAGATGATCAAATAGTGAGGTGGTAACACCTAAGTGGTGGTAAAATCATATTTGATGTTAGGGGTTAAATTTTTTAGCATATATATGGTATTGATGTTGTGAATCCCCACTATGTGAGGAATAGTGTTAGTGATCCATCAGTGGATTTCAATGTGACTCACAAACTAGAATCCCAGAGTATTTAGTTCCATGTCTTTCATGATGAGAGCATAATATAGACCAAAACCATATAGTGGTAGTCATTTTTTTGGGATTTAATACCAAAATCATATTTTTTATAAAATAAAATATCATTGGGATCTCATGGATAAATAAATCTTTAGATTCCCAACTATTTCCATTCTCTTTATAGTAGTGTCATTGACATTCAATTGATCCATTTATTAATTTTTTTTATCATTGGTTACGCATCCTTCATGAAAAGTGTTTTTCCCAAGTTACGATGGGAGATTAAAAAGTTCTATATCACGCATACGGGTTTAATGATAATCTCATTTAAAAATGTTTTTCCAAGTAGTTGGAAATATATTTTTTTTTAACTTTTTCATATGGACAGTTTTTCATATAATGTAGAGTATCATGAACATTATGTATTTGGGTAGTAGGATTTTTGTTAAAGTTTGAGTTATGTGAAAAGAGAAAATTTAGTAATAATTCATGAATATATGGTGCTCCCTACTATACCCCTCTCCCAATTTATAGATGAGGGGTTGACCTGATCTGCATGAACCTAGGTCGTAGTTGTATGAACACAAAGGGAAAATGGATAATATTTTAACATTTTACTCGTAATTTGATATATCACATAATCTTAGAATCCAATTATTAGGGGGTTAATTTTTTCACAAAAAATATGCTTTAGGAATGATAAAATAGTTTGATAAGGATATATGAATTAAATGGTCATTAAAAGTAGTTTTAAAGAAAATTAAAGAAGTTAGCACAACTCATAGTTTCCAAGACCCAAAAATGGAGGTGTCGTGAAAGGCTAGAGTTTAGTATATTCCAAAAAACCCTTATAATGGAAAATTAGTAATATTCATAAAACTTATAGTTTCTCAAGTGTTCAATAATTCCATGAAGATCTATTTTTTCATTCTAAAAGGTCTATAAATAATACCTCGCCCCCAAATCTCAAGTACGAACCTATGGAAGTTGAAGGGTTATGCTCTCAACTCGAAGTACTAATTTTTCGTGAATTCACAAAACTAAATATCTATATGGATCTATTTAAGGTGATAAACTTCTTTGAATTACCTAACATATGTCCTTCAAGACATTATATTAGGTTTGAGATGTTTTTTCACAACATTTATACCATAAGTACATTGTCAATTATAGAGGTATATTCATCATGAAAATCCAAGTTATTTTAAAAAATAAACTTGCAAAAATCTACTACATTATTCATCAATGAAACACAAATTTTCTTGAAACCTAAGTCTCATGAGACTCTATGCTTTGTGAAACTCCAATATAGTATAAAACATACATCTTGAGACCATATTTGATGTCTCTTTTCATAAAAATTAGTTATATTAATGTAGACTACACTTGGGACCAACATCCACTTAATTCATGTTTATTCATGAAAAAATACATATGCATGACTAAAATCATGGACTCTCATGTACAATACATTGTCATAAAACATAATATAGTAAATATTCATGCCATTTTCATCATCATCACTAGAAGGGTATAATATTTGACAATTACACTTTGAGAAACACATGAATAAGTCTCACTCATTATCTTCCAAATCCATATAAACATCTTAGGTCTTGTATTTTTTGTAAGTACCAATCATGGAATTATAAAAGAAAACTAATATAGCCCCTCCCCCCATAATGAGGCATGCTCCCCATGGGTATCTTAATGGAAAAGACCCTATCTACCCATTATTGTCTCCCCTTTCTCATTATGAGATTACACTGAGGAATATATTAAAATGAATCATTATTTATTTTACATACCATGTTTTCCCTATGTCATGAGCCCAAGATTCCCCATGTGATAAAAATGATATTCCACATGTGATGATAATGTGACGACCCTTATATTTTGTGTATCCCAAATCATAATCCACACACCATCCCTTATTGTCTCCCATTTCATGACACAACAATCCTTATGGTGTGATGTTAAACTATTTGGTACTATCTTTTTAGAAGAATTTAAACTATGCACCTTTAAATATGTTTCTTTTGATTCATTTTTTCAAGTATAATATGTATGATTTTTCTTTGATGTTCAGTCTTTACTTGACAATCACTCAAAAAGTACCTCATATGGTTTTATCTATAAATCCTAATAATTTTTATAGATATTTCTAAGCCTCAATCTGAACCACCCAAGTCTATACATGACTTTAAATAATTGGACTTCCCCGAAATGATGTAAATTATTTTCCCACCATTATGTGATGAGCATGGTGTAAGCTTCCCCACATGAAATTGAACAATGAACCTCTATTTTATGATGATCCAAATTGGTTGTGTGTATATAGCATATGGTACCCCAAAACATGATTCAGAAACCCATCCCTGGGTATTGAACCTATGAAACCTTGTGTGGTGACCATAAAATTACCTATTTAATGATAATAATAATCCTATGTGATGAGCATGGGATATCTCAACCCTTCCCTTAGGTGACGATCTGATGTTATTTTCTAAAGTAACAAGAATGATAATCCTTTTATGATGAGCATAACAAGCCTATGTGAAAACTATAGGATCTATTTGTTCTCTAATTACACGATGATCCCTTGATTCCTATCTTTTATGAAATGTACAAGAATCCTATAGTGATAATAAGGGATACATTTTTCATGATCCCATGTTTCCTTGAGTTATGAGCATAGGATTCCTCATGTGACAAGCATGATTTTCCTCATGTTTCAAACATTGTTTCCCTAGGAAATGATTTAACCATTCCTTATGTGACGTGAATAAGTTTAATTGTGGGATGATCATGGGTTGATTTGGGTCCTTAACATGATATTCCCTATATAAAAAATATAGGATTCTCTCATAGTGTATCCAAAGGATGATATTTGTGGATTCCCAACATACAGAAAAAAATCTGATGTTTCCCAAATACACATTCTCTCTAACTGAAGGCTTTCACACTGTTAATTTAGTAAGTGATATATTAAATGGATATTCACTTGAATATAGAACATATAATGATATTAATTGGTATACATTAAATCTATCAGGTAGGCCTATACTGGGAATAGATATCTATAGAAGAATCCATATAAGGAATGTATGAAATATCATCATCTTCTTCTAATTAAAGAGGAAACACCATAAACCCTGCTATTGAAAAATGAGCCTCCATTACAAAGTTAGAATACATTATGTAAGTATTGAAACTATTAAAGATTCATTTCAATGATGGTGTCCCATATAGAAATAGTTATAGAACACTCTTAAAAATAAATTTACTTTTGTTGTTCATTTCTAGTCATTATAATATCTCACCCAAACAACATCAGTTAAACCTAGAAAGTATAGTTCTTCACTTCTTCTATACATCATACCATAGTCTGGTGTTCCATTAATATAACTAAAAATTATTTAGCATCAAACATGTATGATTCCTTTCAAACACGTTGATTTCAAGAATAATAAGATATTACATATATAACACCCAGTCCTTATGTTTAAAGATAAGGTAAGAATATAATTGACTTTTTGAATCCATTCTATAATACACTTATTCATGATTAATCTTTTATTAGTTTCACACCCACTATAATCGGATTGGTTATTTAATTTGAGACTCCCAAGGAAAAATCTCCAATAAAACTATGGCATATTTATCCTATGATTGGAAGATGTAATGTCGCTTCTATAGAACTTGTAAAGTAAGAAGTAAATTCTTCTCTTTGATAATGGACATCTCATAATGCCTCTATTTTCTTTTTTAATTCCTCACAATAATACCCTTTTCCATATACAAAAAATATGAAACCAATATATAAAATGATAATCAAAGTATTTTTCCTCATATTCTTTATATATAATCTTTAACCAACTTTTAATTAATAATATTAAATTATTTTAAGAAAATATTGAATATAGATTATCATTATATATTGTCATATTTCAATTAATTCAACGATATCTAAAACATATACACTTTATTTTTATCACTATAAAGAATAAATCCATCAATTTTTTCAATAAAACATTCTTCTTAGGGTGCCTCATTAAGGAAATAATTATTTTCTTCCATTTTATAAACATTATAGTTCTGGTAAGTATCCATTGAAAAAAACATTAAGATAACTTAAATCCGTGAAAAATGTGAAATTTAGTGATTTATATGTCGTAAAACCTATTAGTAACCTTTGAAAAATAATCTGGCCTTATTCTTTGAAATATAAACTTTTTTATTGAGATTATTTTAGAACATCCACTTAGTTCCAACCACATTATTTCCTTTCATTCTATAAAAAAGATCCCAGGTTTCATTTTTCTCAATCCGATCATGACCATAAATCATTCCATTTATCCAATCCTTATGTTAAATACCCTTTAAAACTGAATGTGGCTTAACTTATGAAACCAGTTCTATTTGATTTTCATTCTTTAACTTCGTTCAACTCTATAATGAATCTTCTGAAATTCTGATAATTTTTTAGGTTCAAAATTCTTCTAAAACTTTTAAAATTTAAGTATTTTACTTTCATATTTACTTTAAAAATTACTTTACTAATCAAAGTGAGACTTAACTTGAATAGGTTCCCAAATATCTTATGTTTCATTGTCTTTTTTGAATTTTTCATATTATCTTTCACTAATTCTATAAAATATTCTTCACCTACTTCCTTGAAGATATAAATATTTTTAATGAATCTAACATTATGGGAATTTACCACATTCTATAGAGGTTTGTTCTAGCACATGTAACTTCAACTATTAGATGAATAACCTGTGAATATTTCTTCTAAATATTTTTAATCAATATTACCTGAATCAAAATTTATTATCTTTGTTAAAGAGGGTATATCAAAAAACAATAGGAACATAAATTTAGGTTTTTATTTTACCACATATCATAAGGAGTCATGTTTTATTCTCAACCCAATAAGAATTTATTCTATTTATGCACAGTTGTACTAATAGATTCTCTCCCCAAGAATTTTGAGAGTTGCATTCGGTAAGAATTGTTATTCCCATTTCAAACAATGTTCAATTTTTTTATTTAAAAAAATATTCTACTGAGATATATAAGGATAACCATAATAATGATTCATCCCATTCAAAGAAATATATAATTAAAATAAATTACAAGTAGATTTTCCTAATTAATTATTCACAACATCATAATATATACTCTCAAATCCTTCATAAATTCATTTATAAATATTTTTAACATCTACATAGCATTGTATTTGTTTTTCATGAACATCACACTTTTCATCCAGATTAATTCATAAAATAAAGTGAGATTTTAAAGATCACCATTAGTTGATTGATGTCTCATTACTCCGTATTAGTCAGAGTGTATAATTCAAAGTGGTTATGTGAACTGAATCTATACCATTTTGTAATATCAATAAGGCATGATATTCTTTTGATAAATATCAAAAAAAACATCTTTCTATATTAAATTTGGGTAGATCTCTCACCACATAATCTATTAAAATTATACCCAAAAATATTGCACATATATATATAAGTATTTTATTCCATGGATTATTCTATTATTGTCCGCTCAAATTACATGAAATTCAATGGTCACTAATATGAAAGAAGTTACCACTAGTTCTTTGTTCCTTTTAGATATTTCTTCTATTTTTTGAAAACATTATGAAACAATATTTTCTCTTGAAGATAAAATTATTACCTTCTTAGAAAATTTATCTTACACTAAATAAGTTATGTATAACCACATCTATAATCATTATAATGTTAAATTTAAATTTCTGATATTCAATCTCAGTCATGTTTATTCCTATAATATTTATGGAACTATCATTCCAAAATTTCATTGATCATACATAATTTTATTCAATATTTTCATATCACCTACCATATGAGAGGAAGAACTAGTATCATGTATTCACAACAAACATTTCTTACTAGATTTCCAATAAAATTAATTAATAAATGTATTTATTTCTATCCTCAATATCTGAACTCCCAATCCTTTTTATTATAAGGAAACAATCCCTAAAGATAATTCATAAATTATTTAATATATAGACCATGTTGGTCATAACTTCTATAAATTTAATCATTATATTCAAACATATATGATTACATATACTTGGATAATTTTTTTCCAATACATTTTTTGTTCCTTAATTCGTTTTTAATCTACTTATGGTTGCTTAATTCTATTTTAGAGTTTTCCACCTCGATTCAGTCCTACTCCAAGGGAGTCACATAATATTCCTGATGGTAGAGTATATGTTCCAAAATATTGTAAATCACTAAAAATAACCTATTAATCTTAATCTTTCGTATTGATATTTTTTGTTTAGGGAAAGATCTTTGAGGTCCAACTATATTTACTTCTCAATATTTACATTAATGTGGGGAAACTTATTTCCATAAGATTATATGAACTTTATTTAATATAGGGAAATATATATTTCAATTATTATCAGTCCAAACATTAACTGTTTTAGTTTTTTAACCCATAATTTTAATAATGATACATTTATTTTCAAACTCAGCAAAAGTTGTCTTAACCTAACCACTTGATCTTAAATTAACAGTGACCTAAGAAGATTAAAATTTAACTTCCATAATTATATTCAAATATACATTCATATTTTTTAAAGGGTTCTTATCTTCAATACACTTTGAATGTGTCTTACTCAACTCATTTTCTTTTGAAGAGTTTTTTTCATTAATTTCTTTCACTATATTTACTTTCTATACATCCTTTATCATGATATATTTAATTTGATCACATTAAACATCTTCCCTTATGATAAAATTTTATTTTCCATATTTCTTATTACAAAATATAATCTATAATAAATTTACTTTCATTATGACTTTAGTGTTTTATTGGGACACACCTCAAGATTGAATTTCATTAAATTATCTATGTAATTTATCTCACCTACTTATTCATCACTGCATGATGTTTATCACATTTTTCAATATGATCCGTGAAGTTCCAAAAAAAATTATGAACCACTTAGTCAGGATAACTACTTCAGGTGGAATAGCATTTATCTTCTTTACTCATTATAATTCCTATTTTTCTTATAAGAAATAAATTCTTTAAATTAACTATTTTTTCACTTAGTTTGAAATTTTACCCATTTTTTCCTAGAGCTTATCCTTCCTTCCCATATTATTCATCATTTACACATTTCATCCTCTTACTAGATTTTAATATTTTTCATTATTTTAAATTGCATATCCTATGTGATTTTATTCTTAATGGTTGAATATTTTCTCATCACATAAAAAATTATTATGTTATGAAATCCATCAAGAGATAAACCATATCTATCTTCTAATGTAAAAACTGTTTATTCACACATATAAATTATAATTACTATAAAATTACTAGCTATGGTAAAATATTTTAAATTTTCTCCCAATCCTCTTATTTTTCTAATGATTTCATTCACTCTTATGAAGTAATCATTAATAGAATTATCATTATACAACATAACATATTCGATCTTAATACTGAAAATAAATATCTTTCATCATTAACATTAACATTTACATCAAAAAATATTCCATTTTTTTCTTATGTTTCTATAATAGTTTTGAGAATCATCCCCTTCAAATATACATTTTATAATAAGGGTATAATAATACTATGACATTTCATTCCATAAATATAAATTTTATTTATCAGAAAAAGGCATGGAAGAATCATTCTTCGTTAGAGTAAATCCCATAGTAGTGGAATCTAGTAATTATAGCATGTGAAGGGATATATATAAATAAACTCTAAGGTTTGGTCGGATTATTGAAAGGGGGAGGGTGAAATAGTGATGTTATTTTAATTTTATGTGTTATCCCTTTAAACCCAATTTTAGTGACTATTTAAGTCCTCATTCCACTCAATTTACTTTCTCACATTCTCACCTCTTATAATGTTGTAACAAGAGAAAGTATCATGCAATAGATTTATAAGGATTGGATAAAAATATCTACTCTATGTCATGACTAGTTTGATGAAACAATCACTCATTCTCCACTATATTAAAAATTGGTTACAACTCCAAGAACTATCAATATCCTGTAAACATAGATTCATACTATATTTTTTTCCCTTGAGTCACATGAAAGAGACAGTAGCTTCATAATTTCATGCTATAGTTCTATTCATCCAAATATAAAATATCCCATTCTTCTACACACAGTTGCATATACACCATAATAAAAATGATCTTCCTCTCTAAACAGGAAAGATCAATAGATTTTCTCTGGAAAACCTTCATGTTAAAACATATTGGTCATCTTCACAGCATTTTTCACAATTTTGTAAATAATTTCATTCATATTTTTATACTATTTCCCTATAGTGATTTCAATACTCTAAAAAATAGTTCTTTATCCACTTGGATATTTCTTGAATTTAATATTATCTTCCTTATTTGATATAGTGATGTATTGTTCTTATAAATTCTTTATGATTCCAACACTCCGAATTTGTGAGTTCTGTAAACATTGTTATCATCATATTCATTCTTTAAATCCTACATATATTCAAAAAAATACATGAATAATATTACATTAAAAAATCGAATTTTGGAATGTCCTTAATATTCAGTAGGAGTAGAAATTTCCTCATTCAATAGAATATGATTTTATTTTCCTCATTCAAATCCATATGAATCTCTATTGACATCCTTATTTAAATTCCATAAAACTTTGTTTTTTCATCTTTGTGTGGGAAAATATCACATCATTTTATTCCTATAAAATTTTCCTCTTTTAATTTTTTTTCAAATCCTATGAAAAATATACATTTTAATTATTCTGTGATGTATCCATTTTTTTCAAAGATGTGGAATCTCTATATTACATCGTAGAACTCATCACAACATACCATGATCATGGACTCAATCATGATCCCCCTAACTAATCATGATATTTTATATATAAATTATATGTTATTAACGTCAACGAAACTAAAATTTCAAATTTATTATCCATTAGAATATATAATTCGAAAAATTATCTGTATTTTTTAAAGTAAAATATCTTAGATAAAAATATCTTGAAGAATTAATTATTTATACACGGAAAAACATATATTATTAATAGATGAAATTTCATTTCCAGATATAAAAATATCATATGTCACTTCAAAGAACTTATGTGTCATGTTAAATTATCATTCACAATACAACTTTTCCCATTATGAAATTTCAGCACATTTAAATATCATAAGGAAGAATAAAATATAAAATAGCCTCCTCAAATTTATTATTATATTAAACAAATATATTCTACATGAATCATACTTCTAAAGTTTCAATAAAAAATTTCTTACACTTGTTAAATGATCTTATGTGTAGGATAATTCTCTTACTAGTGCAATCTTCTTATGAGTATGAAAAACTCATTTAAAAATTTAGAAAAATTTATCTCTATAAGCATTAATTCCATGATTTACTCAAATATATCGACAATAACTTTAAATCTACTTTGAACCTCATGTTATAATCTCATATAATTATCCATAATCAAAATACATCTAAAAAAATCTCAAAAGAGTCATGATTTATTGTCATATATTCATAGCATATTCAAAAATCAAAATCATTTTATTTATTTATTCAATATTAAATCAAAATTTATTCTCCTATATTAATTTCTTTAATATCATATTTTCATATATATTAAAACATCTTCAAAAAATTTTATAGACTATGCCTCTCTAACTTCATCGCTTTTCTTTCCCATGAGGATAAACATTCTATTTATCACAATCAATTTTTTTCTTTGTATTGAATCATCTAGAATATTTTAATAATGTTATTTAAGATGAATCCTTAAATACATTTCCAAATACCCAAGTATCAATCCATACTTATGTAAATAATATTAAATCAAATTCTACATAATCATATTGACAAAAAATGTCACTTTTAACTAACTGGTAAAAATAATCTCTACCTTCAGATTTGTTGTCAATACACCTTAAAAATTCTTAATAAATTTTTTTATTTTATCCCTCTTTATTAACCCCTTTAATGATAATGAACAAATTTTGATTATATGAGACTCATAAAGCATTCCCCTCAATATTAAATAAATTCATCTCTATCATCTAGTCTAAATGATTAACTTTTGTAATTTTTTTAGAGATGGATGATACTACATGCACATGTAGCTAAGAATTATTAGTTCACATACACAATGTCTACATTGGAAAACCCAATATAAAAAATAATATTTAATTAACCATGTCATCAAGGTTTTTGATAAAATTTTACTCATGTGATATCAACTTATATTTTCATATGTATCTTATTTCAGGGGCTAAATAACAAAATATTTATCATGAAAATATTATTATTTTCACACATATCAACAAACATATAAAAATATCCCATTTAAATGACATAAAAGTTCCCATTGTTGTCATGTTTTTATCATCCATCACTGCCTCATTAATAAATATGGTTTATATAATAAAAATTAAGGATTTTATGTGTTATTATAATACCAATTTCTACTTTTTTTTATATATTTCACAAATTTATTGATTCATTTAATGATTTATTTAACTTATCATTTTTCACCCTCAAGGGATGCACTAAACACATCCTATTTATGGTCATTATAATACACTATAAATATTGTTTTACATTCCTCTAGGGTACAAAACAATAATTTTTATCCTTTAATTCCCTACAATTTTTCATAAATAGAAAAAAAATTAAAGCAATAAAGAGGTAACCTTGTGATTTCTCACCTGAAATATTAGGACTTAGAGTTTCACCTCATCCTTGGCCTCTCTTTTCATCCAAACTAAGAATTGGAATATTTCATTAAACAGATTGTACAATTATTATCCTAAATATATATCTTGTCTTATTTCTTTCCTTGAGTTATTTCTTTCTGGGAGGAAGGTTTTTCAGCCATAATTTCCAAAAAAAACCATTTTCCCAATGATTTTATCTAATTCATTAACAACTTCTCCTAGGATAGTGAAACACCAATCTTAAGAGTGTCCTCTCATCCCAGGATTCTCTTTTTATCCAAACTTAGTATGGGAAAAATTTAGTAAAATATTTTTCCAATTACGATACAAAATATTTTTCTTCTATTCATTCTTTCATTGAGTTATTTCCTTACATGGGGATGGTTTCTATACATAAATTACTAATAAAAATAATTTTTCCGATGCTTTCAATTTCATCACCATCAACTCTTCTATGGACTGGTGATATTTTCATGTAATTTTTTATGTAATTCCCAATTTTCACACACCTTTCACACTAATATCCTTGAAATTCAAATCACAAATAATTTAAAACATCAAATAAATTTTTAGGTATATACCTGTGGATGAATTCTATGAATATAAACCTATTAATCTATAACCACTTTTTTCCTTTTTTTTCTAGCACTAATTTTAAATCTCTCTATATTATTTTCCTTCTCTATTTGTTCTATAAAATTATTAAATCTCTTTATCTTGACATACGGATCAAGTTTAAAATTTTTATATTACTTCTCGGTAGACATAGAAATACATCACATACCTAATTTTACTTTTTTATTTTATCCCATTTCACATAATCAGAAAAAGATACATATATTTCATATAGATGGAAAAATATATTTTGAGTGGACATATTTAATGCATTCTTGACACTAGGTTTATTTTTTGTAAATTTACCCCCATATTTTGACCACAACCACCTTGGTTTTTATATCCTTTCTATAAATGATATATTAATGCAATAGGAATAGTATTTATGATCATACCTTAAATAGCACCTATAAAAATCTCTAAAATTAGATATTCCATTTTTATGATAAATCTATACACAATTTAAATGTTGGTGTTCTATTGAAAATTTATTGGCTTCAACCTATGGGATGTAATCTTCTTAAATTTATTTCTTTCATTAATTGGTAATGGTGTGTATTATATTTTTTATCAGTTCCAAATATTATATATCTTTTTTTAATCTAATCACTATGGGAAATAACATATATTCATAAAACTAATTATGCGTATATTAAAATTTTCTATTATAAATTTTCCTCCCTCTATATTCAAAATATTCTCCTTTAAGATCAATGATCTATTACAATATTCATTCATCTTTTTCAATTCATTTTGAACTGGAAAAAAACATGGATTGTTTCACGAGAACTCTTATTCTTTAGCGATAATCCTCTCTTAATGATTCCCCATCCTCTTATCAGGCTTAGTTTCTTTAAATTTATACTAATTAATCTACTTAAAAGAAGTTTATTATCTCTTTTCATATTCTTATTTCTCCATAGCTACCCTCCTATTTTATTTCACCGATTCTTTCCATTATTTCTTGAGTTGTGTTTATTTTCATGGAATGTTTTTAACTCAAAATTTAACTACTAATTTAATTATATCTACTCTTAAACATCAACATTACTAGGGGATAAAAACCCATAATCAACATGAGATTAAAAATTGACTTCACAATCTGATTCATTGTTTCACAATGAATAATTCCTTATTCTATATTTTTCTCATCAAATTCCACTTCTTTCTGATGACCTTATTCTTGTTATTTCACAACTTCTATGTTTGAGTTTTATTGTCTTCCTTGTCTATACCAATTTCATCATCTTATTTATTTGTACATTTATAGGAAAAGTATCATATTCTATAAAAATTGCCTCACATTTGTTCTTGTTTACATATTAATTTTAATTTTACCTCTCTAAGTACCTTTTAAATAAGATAAAAATTATTTTTTAAGACTTACATATCATTATATTTACTTGATTCTATATTTCATTAATATTTAACTTTATTATTTCATATGTATTGAAAATCCATCTCATCATTTACTTTTTTTTCTTCAAATATGGAGACTTAATTACATAGGCAATCAAAATTTTGTTAAATTCATCCAATAAAAAACATTCCCTATCATCCAAGGATGATATCTTAGGGTAAATTCCATCTTTTAATTATATCATATACTCTTTTATAGAGTCAAAATATTCCATATTTTCAAAAAACCCATGAATACTACACACAATCACAATGACTATTATAAAATAATCCTCAATCTTCTCATTATTATTAAAATTTAAATTTTCACATTTTCAATTATAGAAATTTAGTTTGGATTCATTGGCTTTGGTTTTTTTATCATAATTATTATTAAATTTATCCAAGATCTCATTGGGAGTTTTATGTCTCATGAAATAATTATATACCAGATTAGAAAAAGACCTCAAGATGTAATTTTTTTCATTAACATCGACCTCTTCATTCCTATTGTTTGTAATTGTCATAGGATAACCCTCAGAAATGGGATGGTATCCCATTATCATTTAATATATTTCATACAAGATAAGTGGTAAGTGGTATGGTAGCATCCTATTCATACATCCATTGTATATCCTTCTGTGACGTCTTGGACCCGGCTTCCCCTCAACCCGAGCCCCGAGCCCGGTTGGCCTCATGACCCCTGGCTCGCCTCCCCATATGCCAAGGGCTGCCTACTAGCACTAGGGGTTTAATGGTAAGTCGGTGGGGAGACTTTACCCCCTTTTCAGAGTACACAGTGGGAAGTAGTAAAGTGATAGAATAGCGGAAGCACAAACAATGGATAAGAAGGAGAATAGGAAAACATACAACCGGACTACAAAAGTAATGTAAACCCTGTATAACATACAAAAGCCTCATAGGCTATGTCTAATAAAAATGAATGCATGGCATGCTGACACAAAAGTAAACAAAAGACTAGCATGCTACAATCAGTACTAAAAGAACAACAGAACAAAAAGGTAGTCCACGAGAATCTCTATCCAAGTTTGGTCCTCTGCTCTGGAACTCCAGCTATAACATATGTATAGACATTGGCAACCTGAAACAAGGCCCTTTCCCCTACTTGTACCTACATCAAAAAAGTCTACACGGGTGCCCAGGGGGCCATCTGGGTAGGGTGTGAGAGAAGCCTCAGTAGGCCACCACCAACGGTGTCTACATGTAATCCAAAAAGGGTGATTGCAAGTAAACAGTGTGTAATAGACTGCAATCAAGTAAAGCAAATTAAATAGCAACCTTTCCGCTCAAGTTCCGGAAGGACACCTGGAGGGTCTACCTTCTTCAACTCATAGATGGTATGTCTGAATGAGTCACCTTCGTGTTTAGATAAATATATGTATATATATATATATATAATACATTGGGTAGGACCGGGATGGAACTCACGGACGTCCTTAACCCATGGGTAGCACTCTCGATCCTACCCCTAGACCAACCTTGGGGAAGCTCTCACGGTCTATCCCTAGCCCGAAGCCATATCATAGGGGATCTCTCACAGTCTACCCCTGGCCCAAAGCTTAATCATTTAATTATAATAGGTTATAAGGCATACACTTCCTATAACATTCATATCAATAAAACATGGCATTTCCATCTCACAATATCACATAATCACATTTCAAGAAAACATGAATTCAAAATAATAAAAGGGGTTTAGGCTAAGTCATCCTAGCCAAGCCCTAACCAAACCATCCCATTTTCCTCACATGGAAAATAGCTTTCAAGACATATCCATAAGGTCCAAAGGTGAAAAAGGGAAAAAAACTCAAGGTATAACACCTATGGGTGTCCATACCGGGGTCATACGGTACCCAAACACCCAAATGAGGGTAGTTCCCATAACCACCTATCACAAGGGTCATTTAGACAGTAAGCAGTCAATAATAATAAGAGTTTTGGTGAAAGTCAAGCCTCGGCATGACGGTATAAACCCAAAAAGATGAAAACCCAAAATGAAAACCACGTGACTACCTACCTTAGGGCTGTAGATATAGTCTCACTTGATATCGACCTCAGATTTGTAACAGGTTAGGAGAGATCTGAGTTCTAGTCCAATGCCCTTAAAATAGGGCATATGAGCCTTCATCAAAATAGCAAAGTGGATACCATGATTCATCAAATAAAGAAGGCCAAGTGTGGTAAGCCTTACCTTAGGCTATCCAACGACTTTGACGGATCGAGGATTGGACTTCGGACGAAGAAACCACATGGAAATTAGAGGGAGGGGAGATTGGAGCTCAAAGAAGGGCTCCCCTTCTATTTCTGGCCGCTGGAACCAAAAAGAAAGGAAAAAAGATCTTAAATAAACTTAAGGGAAAAAGTGTAATTTCACCATATACAGGGTCGCACGGTTTAGGTGCACAGTTTACCCAAACCGTGCGCAAACCATGCGCACCTCACTGCCTCTAGAATGCAGGGTTGTATGGTTTATCCAAACCATGAGACTTTACTATTCATGTTGTGCGCAAACCGTGCGCCTCAGTCTTCAACTCCAAATCTCAAAATCTCGGGCTCTGAACAAACCCCAAACACTCCCCGAACCTTCCTTAGGATTTTACACACATTAAGAAATCTTAAAGGAATGATTTGAAAGAAAAACTAACGATCTGTACCTTTTCCAAAGAGTCAGGTCGTTACAACCTCCCCTACTTAAAGAAACTCGTCCCCAAGTTGGCCTTCCGAGGGTAAAGAGGTGTCACCTACAAAAAGATCCGGCCATTGAGATTGTATATCAGCCTCCCGTTCCTAGGTCTCATCCTGTACCCGACCGTGTTTCCATAGCACCCGTACAAGAGGAACGGACCTGCCTCGGAGTGTCTTCACACTCCGGTCGACAATTCGCATCGGATACTCCTCGAAGGAATCATCCATATCTAGTTCAACCTCATCAGGTTGAAACACATGAGTCGGATCTGAAAAGTACCGGCGAAGATGAGATACAGGAAATACATTGTGCAATGCCTAATATCTCTATGTAAGTGCAAGCTGGTAAGCTACTGGTCCGATCCGCTTCACCACCTAAAAGGGTCCTACAAACCTTGGCGAAAGCTTACCCTACTTCCGAATATGTCTCTACCCTCACCTCGGCGAGACCTTCAAGAAAACTCGGTTCCCGACCTCAAACTCAAGAGGTCGTCGGTGCTTGTTAGCATAAGACTATTGTCTAGACTGAGTTGCCTGCATACGCTTCCTGATAAATTGTATCTACTCGGTAGTCTTCTCCACAAGATGTGGTCCTAGAACAGCAGCCTCCCCTGCTTCAATCTAACACAAAGGCGAGCGACAAGTCCTACAATATAAAGTTTTATAGGTAGCCATCTCAATGGTATCCTGGAAGCTATTGTTATAACTAAACCCGACAAGATGAATGTGTTTCTCCCATAAACCTCCAAAATCGAGAACACATGCACGTAACATATCCTCTAGTACCTGTATAGTCCACTCGGTCTGTCCATCAGTCTGTGAGTGATAGGCCGTACTCAAAAGTACCTGTGTACCTAAATCCTTCTGTAAACCTTTCCAGAACCGAGATGTAAAACGAGGATCTCTTTTCGAAACAACCGAACGAGGTTCTCCATGAAGGCATACTATTTCCTTAACATATAGCCTTCCCAAGTCATCAACCGTGAAGGTCTCCCGCACTGGTAAGAAATGTGTGAACTTCGTCAGACAGTCGATGATAACCCATACTTCATTGTTTCCACGAGGTGACCTGGGTAATTAAGTTACAAAGTCCATAGAAACATCATCCTATTTCCACTCTGGAATGGACAACGACTGCAAAAGCCCTTCCGGACACTGATGTTCTGCCTTCACCTGCTGACAGGTGGAACAACACGTGATGAAACTAGTTATCTCCTGCTTCATGCTAGGACACCAATACTGTCGTTGCAGATCATGATACATTTTGGTGATTCCAGGGTGAACTGACCAAGCTGAGGCGTGGAAATCCCTCATCATCTCCTCTCTGATGTCTGTTGGGACCCATAAATTCCCACAGAACAACAAAGTATCACCCTCATCCATGGTCCAATGAGTAGAGGCATCATCAGCGACACTTTCTCATAGGACAAGGCCTTCCGGATCTGATAACTGTCTTTCCCTAACCCGTTCCAGAAGAGTAGATGTTACCGCTAAGGCTGAGAGATCAGTCTGACCCTGACCCTCTTGAAACTCAACGTGCATCTCTGAAAATAGGGCCATCAGCAACCACTTCTCATTAGATTCCCGAACCACTTGTGACTGAGTTTTCCAAATCAGAGCGTCGGCTACTGAATTTCCTTTCCAAGGAGTGTATGCCAATTCGAAATCAAAAGATTGCAAGTACTCGACCCACCTGTGCTGCCCAAGATTCAGATCCCGCTGAGTGAAGATATACTTGAGGCTTTTGTGATCAGTGAAAACCACAAAACTCTCTCCCAACAAATAGTGTCTTCAACTGTGTAAGGCATGAACAACCGTTGTGAGCTTGAGGTCGTGCGTCGGATAATTCCATTCATGAGTCTTTAACTGACGAGAACCATACACAATGACTCGCTCATACTGCATTAAGACAACTCCAAGCCCGATACCTGATGCATACCAATAGACTGTATAAGCCCTTCCCGACTCCGGAAAGATCAGTATCGGTGCCGAAGTCAGTCTGCCCTTCAGTTCCTAAAAAGCTGTTTCACAAGGTTCTGACCACACGAATCTCACCCCCTTTTTGGTCAATGCTATAAGCGGTGATTCTAGGCATGAAAAGTCTTGAATGAACCACCTATAATATCCATTAAGCCCCAATAAACTTCTGATATCGAAGACGTTCTTGGTTTTCTCCCAAGAGACTACAGCACTCACCTTCTCAGGATCAACTGAAACTCTAGACTTAGAAATAATGTGACCTAGGAAGTGAACCTTAATTATCCAAAAGTGGCATTTAATGAGCTTCGCATAAAGATGATGCTCTCTTAGTGTATTCAGTACGATCTCAAAATGGGTTGCATGGTCGTGTCTCGGGCGTGAATAGACTAAGATATCATCCAAAAATACCACCACAAAAGAATCAAGGTAAGGGTGAAAAATCTGATTCATAAGAGCCATAAACACTGCAGGTGCATTCGTAAGCCCAAACGGCATGACTAGGTACTCATAGAAACCATACCTACTCCTGAATGTCGTACAAGGTCCGTCTGAAGTCCTGACATGCACCTGGTGATAGCCCGACCTCAAATCTATCTTGGAAAACACCTTCTCTCCTCGGAGCTGATCGAAGAGGTCATCAATTCTAGGTAAAGGATACTGATTCTTAATCGTTAGCTGATTTAACCCGAATGGCCCAAAGGCCTTATTTTTTATTTTATTATAGATAATCCCCCTTTTAAGGGTTGAAGGGGAACCCGTACATAACCCGTAGGCCCAAGGCACAAGGTTCGACATGACTTTCAATACATGACCCGAAGGCCCAAAGGCATACCTATGCCCATTACATGACCCGTTGGCCCAGACCACTAGAATTAACCCTCCCCAGCGTCTTGCATCATTGATCTCTTTAGATCCCCACCTTGCATTGCTGATCTTCTAGCATTGCCCCATACAAATCTGCATGGTGCCTGGTCCCAATGGCAACTTCCATACCCTCTCATTCTTCCAATTTGGTTAGCTCTACATCTGGTGGTTGCTACTCTTGTTTCTATGATCCTCTTATGGGGCATGTTCTGTATGAACTGGGCTACTCCATGGTCTACATGACCCGAAGGCCCTGTGGCCCGAAGGCCTTTGATGACCCGAAGGCCCTGGAGAACCGTAGGCCCAAACCGATGGCCCAAAGGCCCAAATTGGGTGAATAGTTCCGGAATGGTCACTGGTGCTGCTCCTAGTACAAGATCAATGGTAAAATCCACCTCTCGCACTGGAGTTAGACAAGATAATTCATCAGGAAATACATCTCTAAAGCTCTCCACTACAGGAGGATAAGCAGTGGGTTGTAACCCTTGGTCATCGAGATAAAGACTGGAAACATGTGTCGTGACACCACCCAAATTATGATGTTCGGGTCCTTCTCGTGTTTCACTAAGATCCCATTCTCCCTTATGCACATGTGTGTCACCCTCTGGTGATGTAAAATTCACCCTCTGAAGATTACAGTAAATACATGCTCTATAGGGAACTAACTAGTCCATCCCAACTATTACATCAAAACTTGTCATTTCCAGAACATACAAGTTCCAAACAAAAAGGTAACCATCCACCTCGAGGGGACAACTATGACAACGGCGAACACCCTCTGAACGGACACCTAACGGGGTATCTAGCATAACCACACCATGATATGACTCAACGTCGAGGCCCAAAATCTCTGTGCTAGCCTCTGATATGAAAGAGTGAGAAGCGTCTATATCAAACAAAGTATATACCAATGTAGAGGCAACTAAAATCGTACCTCATACAGTAGATGGCCCGGCATACTTCTCATGCGGTGTAGGCTCGACTACATATAACTGTCTGGTACCACGAGCCTGAGTCACAGCCTAACTACCCTGAGTAGACCCGCCTTGCTGGTGCTAAGAGTCATACACCTGGTTACCTATGCCTTGAATTCCGCCACAGCCTGATCGGCCAGTGGTATTACAGCTGCCTGACTGACGTGATCCTACTGATCCATCACTAGATCGTGGAGTAGGTACAGATCCCTGCTCACTAGGTACTGGAGAAAAAGTCCTGCAGAAACATTGAAGGTGACCCATCCTGCCACAGCCTCTGCATTCCACTGGGTTCCATGGACACTACACCCTGAAGTGTCCCTTCCTCCCGCACTGATGGAAAATATAAGAACTATCTGTGCTGGGAGCCTGACTACTGCCTCCCCCAAGGGAAAACTCAAAATGTCTCTTTCGCCCTGAAGAATACCCACTGGAAGCTTTTGGTGCTGAACCAACCTAGTTCGCACTATCCACTTCCCTCATATTCCGCTCAGTAATCAGAACTTGGTTAACAATCTTAGGAATATATGTCAACCTAAACACGTTTACCTGAGACCGGATGGCGTAACTCAGCCCATCCTCAAAACGCCTAATGTCCATCAGATCATCGGCAGCTAGCAATGGGGCGAAACACTGCAGCTCGGTGAATCGGGATGAGTACTCCATGACTGTCATGGTCCCCTGTTGTTGGTTTATAAAATCCCAAGCTCTGTCATCTCTCAAGGTCTGGGGAAAGAAAAAGTCATAAAAGACTGCCTGGAAATCTGCCCAGACCATATCTCCCTTCTGTCTCGATTAGGTGATGACGTCCCACCACCTTCTAGATGAATTGCGTAGCATATAAACAGCTAATTTGACTCTCCACTTGGGATGCGTCTCGAGATGTTCAAAGATGGTCTGGATCACCTCCAGCCAAGACTCAACAGTAAGAGGTCCGCCATCTCCCAAAAAAATTGGAGGATGCTGTAACTGAAACTCACAGGTCAACTCTGCCATTCTTGGGGCAGATCGCACGCCACCTTGAATATTCTGCATCATCCTCAAGAAACCCTCACGAAACTAGGCATCGGCGCCCATCTCAGGAATAGAAAAAGGATCCACAGGTATCTTGACTAGAAGATGAACTGGCGGATCAGGGCCCGCCACCTCAAGAATGTGGTCGTCATCACCTTCAGCGTGCACGACTCGAGGACGTCGTGGAGGCATAATGCTACAATTCTAAATGAATGTATCATAAAAGGAAGCCAACAAATTAAAGTCTAAACTCTAGAATCTAGGAAAGGTACTATGCCTTCCTACCTCTAAGATCACCTACCCACACCTACAAGGGTTCTTAGAAAAACTAGAAAACATTCAAAATTTTCAAATCCAGTGATATGGAATTTCCCAGCCCATAAGGGCCCATACACCTCATGAACTGAAAGATGACACACACTTGGATGTCATTTCTCATTTACTTGTGATAGTTAATTATTAAAAAAAATTCTTTACAACAAAGGATTGGTTTATTTGGAATTCAATTTTTTGATCCATAAGGGCCCATACAACTGATAAACCAAATAGTGGAACCCACTAAAACCACATATTTTCCATAATCCAAAACCTGCAGGAAAGGTTAGCACAGTTACATACATATCAACAAGGCATGGAAACAAACAACAGACAATGATCGCTAAAAATTTAAACGTGACATGGAAATATGCATGACCTAATCATGTTGTGCCTATCATGATGCATGTTCCAATGCATAACCCTCATTTCATCGGGTCGAACAATGAAATACAAATTTCAACCCTACAAGTATCAATAACATCGCAAAACGTGTGAAGCACCCAATGGTGAAACAATATCAACAGTAAACAGAAAAATCAATAACAACATAATTTAGGAAACTTAGTCTTTACCCCGTACATGGGTTCGCGACGCCCAAGCACAGCTTACAACTAAGTCCCTAAACATTCCCATTTTCCAATCGATTGTAACCAAATAGTAAAGCAAGAAAGAAAGAAAATCCTTTGATACCACATTGTGATTTCCTGGACCCGGTTGTCCCTCAACCCGAGCCCCGAGCCCAGTTGTCCACATGACATCTGGCTCACCTCCCCATGTTCCAAGGGCTACCAACTAGCGGCGGTGTTTTAATGCTAAGTCGGTGGGGAGAATTTACCCACTTTTCAGAGTACACCGCGGGAAGTAGTAAAGTGATAGAATAGAGGAAGCACAAACAATGGATAAGAAGGAGAACGGGAAAACATACAACCGGACTATAAAAGTAAAGTAAACCCAATATAACATACAAAATTCTCATAGGCTGTGTATAATACAAAATTAATTCAGGGCATGCTGATACAAAAGTAAACAAAAGACTAGCATGCTACAAGCAGTAGAAAAGGAACAAAAGAACAAAAAGTAAGTACATGAGAATCTCTAGCCAACCTTAGTCCTCTGCTCTGGAACTCCATCTAGAACATATATATAGACATCAGCAACCTAAAATAGGGCCCTTTCCCCTACTAGTACCTACAGCAGAAAAGTCTACACGGGTGCCCAGGGGGCCGCCTGGGTAGGGTGTGAGACAAGTCTCAGTAGGCCACCACCTACAGTGTCTACGTGTAATCCAAAAAGGTTGATCGCAAGTAAACAGTGTGTAATAGGTTTCAAGAAAGTAAAGCAAAGTAAATAGCAACCTTCCTGCTCAGGTTCCAGAAGGACACCTGGCGGGTCTACCTACTTCATCTCATAGATGGTATGTCTGAATGAGTCACCTGCTAATTTAAAGATAGATATATATATATACATATATATAATACGTTTGGTAGGACCAGGATGGAACTCACGGATGTCCTTAACCCAGGGGAAGTGCTCTCGATCCTACCCCTGGCCCAACCTTGGGGAAGCTCTCACGGTCTATCCCTAGCCCGAAGCCGTATCATAGGGGATCTCTCACAGTCTACCCATGGCCCGAAGCTTAAACATTTAATTAGCATATGTTATAAGGCATACACTTCCTATAACATTCATATCAATAAAACATAGAATTTCCATCTCACAATATCACATAATCACATTCCAAGCAAACATGCATTTAAAATAATAAAAGGGGTTTAGGCTAACTCATCCTAGCCAAGCCCTAACTAAACCATCCCATTTGACTCACATGGAAAATGGATTTCAGGACATATCCATAAGGTCCAAAGGTGAAAAAGGGATAAAACTCAAGGTATAAAACCTATGGGTGTCTATACTGGGGTCATACGGTACCCAAACACCAAAATGAGGGTAGTTGCCATAACCTCCTATCACAAGGGTCATTTAGATAGTAAGCAGTCAATAATAATAAGAGTTTTGGCGAAAGGAAAACCTCGGCACGACAGTATAAACCCGAAAAGATGAAAACCCAAAATGAAAACCATGTGACTACCTACCTCAGGGCTATAGACGTAGTCTCACTTGATATCGACCTCATATTTGCAACAGGTTAGGAGAGATCTGAGTTCTAGTCCAACGCCCTGAAAATAGGGCATATGAGCCTTCATCAAAATAGCGAAGAGGATACCATGATTCATCGAGGAAAGAAGTCCAAGTGTGGTAATCCTTACCTTAGGCTATCCAACGACTTAGATGGATCTAGGATTGGACTTCGGATGAAGAAACCACAAGGAAATGAGAGGGAGAGGAGATTGGAGCTCAAAGAAGGGCTCCCCTTCTGTTTCTGGCTGCTGGAACCAAAATGAAAGGAAAAAAGATCTTAAATAAACTTAAAGGAAAAAAGTTTAATTTCACCATATACAGGGTTGCATGGTTTAGGCGCACGGTTTACCCAAACCGTTCCCACACCATACACACCTCACTGCCTCCAGAATTCAGGGCAACATGGTTTATCCAAACCGGGCGACTTTACTATTCATGTTGTGCGCAAACCGTGCGCCTCAGTCTGCAACTCCAAATCTCAAACTCCTGGGCTCCGAACAAGCCCCGGACACTCCCTGAACCTTCCTTAGGATGTTTCACACATTAATAAAGCTTAAAGGAAATATTTGAAATCAAAAATAATGATCTGTACCTTTTCCAAAGAGTCGGGTCGTTACAATTCTATAAAAATTAAGAACAACCCTTCTATTTACAAGATTTATACTCTCCATAACAACATCAGGGATCTCTTAAAGGTGACCTCATATCAAATAATTATAGAAGTTACCATTTTTGGTTGGATAACTATGTCCGGTTTAGGTAAATCAGTGATATTATTTTAATTTTTTGAGTCACTTTCTTTTGATACAATCATAGTGATTGATTATTTTCTCAATCCACTTAGTATATTTTATCATAGCATCACTTATTGTGAATTTTTACTACGAGAAGTGCTAGTACATGATATTGAAAAGGTTTTTCCAAAAATACATACTTCAAATAATGATTTATTAGATGACCCAATCATAGATTATCTACTATATTCACAATATTTAAAAAATCTAAGGAATTCTATAAACTTATGAACACTAAGTCACATCGTATTCTATCTCCTTATCCACAAAATATATCCTAATTTTTCCCAATAACCTAATATAATGGTTGTTATCCAAATATAAAATATATCCTTCTACACAATGGTTTTACTTCACCACTTGTATAATCGATCTTCCCTATTGAACAACATTGATCAACTAGTCTCATCATGAAGAACATAAAGTTGAAAAATATTGATCTTCTTCAAAACATGGTCCTATGAGATTTTCATTATTTCATTCTTTCACATGAATTAATTCTCTTAAGAACATCAAATACTTAGGATTAATGGTATTATTCCTCCAATATATCTCTTAGCTTTAATATCATCATCTTTTGTTGATATAGTGATGTATCAAGATTCTTAATTATTCATATTTCCCACACTCATAATTTGTAAGTTCTCTTAAAAATATCATCATCATATTCATTCTTTAGTTTCTATATATTTATATTCACATAAAAAAATTGAATAATATTATATTCAAAAATTTAATTTTGGAAACACTTGGATCATTGGAAGTAGCAGCAGCAATATCTATTATAAATAGATCAAAAAATCTAATTTTATTTTCCATATATAAATTCATTTGAATTTTAGTTATCATCCTCACTTAAATTTCAGTCCAATCAACTTTTTTTCATCAAGTGATAAAATATCACAACTTTATATTCCTAAAAAATATACACTTAATTATTTCAAAATATTACAATAAATTTTCACTTTTAATCTTCATTGAAGAATTTATATATGCATAGAACGGTGATGTGACATCCCTCTCTTATGCCATGGAACTCATATAGGAATCCTTTGATCTTAAATTAACTCAATACCCTCATATTTAATCATGATATTTAATCTATGATGTTCATAGTAGTATCATCATTAGAATTATATCTTCTAATTTAATCTCTTTCAAGATATAAAATTTTCAAAAATTATAAACAATTGTAAAAGTAAAATATCTTATCGTCAAATATATTACTGAGATCAATTCATCTTATATAGGTCAGAATATCTTAAGCATGGATAGCGTATCATACATAGATATAGAAATATATTATTCTTCTTAGAACATCTTATGTGGCATGTGGAAATGTCATATGTAATATGAATTTTTCCTTTGACAAATTTTAGAACACTCAAATATCATATGGTAGATAAAAATATATTACATCCTCCTAAAATTTCTTATGGTTCATAGAAACTTTATCAAGAATGAATTGTAAATATAAAACATATATATAAAATTTCATACAGATTTCAAACTCAATTTTCTGTAAAATAATTATATTATATTGGAAATTGTCTTACAAATGTGAAAAATGATTGTTTATTTTGTGAAAAATCTGTGTCAAAAAAAGTAATTATAAAATTTCGTAAAATATTTTTATAAAAACATAAAATCAATATATAACCTCTTAAGATTCTCTCAAGTAATACCCAATGATAAAAAATATTCTCAATCATTCTCAAAATCACTATTAAGGTTGTAGTTATCACCTATTAATATGATATTCAAAAATGAGAATCATGTAGGTCACTTATTTAGTCTTTAATCAATCCACTTTCTTAAAAATTAGTTTATTTAACACACAGCTTTGGAAATATCTTCAAACACCATAAAAAATTATATATAGTACATCTCAAACATTATTACTATACTTTTCCATTAGGATTTGTGCTCTAATTGTTATGATCAATTTCTTTTTTCTTATCTTGAAAAATCTTGGATCTTTACAAGTTATTTATCTAAGCTAATTCCTCAAATATCTTACTAAATAAAATTGAATAAATCCATGCTTAAGAAAATATATTTTACATATTTTTCTCAAAAACTTATTGAAAATAAACATAACTTCCAACCTAATTTATAACATAGAGTATCATTAAATTATTCCATTCATGAAAAAAATTTCAATCAAATGGGGGAATAGTTGCACTATGGAATGGATTAAGGTTCTAAATTTCTAATAAATTAAATTTCCTAAATAGGTAACATGAGTTTCTCTAATACCAATAAAAGATTCTAGGAATTTTATAGGCTGTTTAGAAGGTGGATTCAATCAGTGGTACACTTTTACAATTTCCATTAAACTATTTCTAACCTCCATGATTGGTCAGAGTATCAATACTCTATTACTTCTACCTCAAACTAACCTATTTTTGAAAAGTAAAATATTGAATAAGGCATATAGGTTTTTAAAAAAAATCCCAAAGTGGGTACCTACTTCTTGTTCTTTCTGAATTCAACATGAGACAAATATTTATTATATTTTCATAAACTATTACAATGGGGTAGTTATTATCATAAACCTAAAAGTGTTTCCCAACACTTAAGAATTCGGGGATGTATTATCATTAATCCAATATTGTTCCATAAAAATTATGTCTCTAAAAATATATTACAATGGTTCTTACTTGTTTAGAATGGATCCCTCCAAAAAATGAGAAATATCATTTTAACTGAAAACAGATTCTGTAAAAAAAATATAATCTTCCTCCTGGGATTTTAATTGATACAAATCAAAAAAATATATAAAAATATTAATTTCCAAACCTTAAACATAGGGAACTTCAGTCACTATAAGTATAAAATTTTTCTCTCAACTAAGTGAACTTATAAAATTTAGTTTCTTTCCCCAATACCCTGAAATTCCCAAGAATAATTTATCTTCTTCTAAATACCAATGAATTTTTTGAAATATATTGGTTAGAATACTTTTATATCTTCTCAAAAATTTAAAAGATTTATATCTGAATAAAATAATACTTTATATAATCAAAATTACTCTAATAAATGTGTATGAAATGGGATTTCAAATTTAGAATTCATTATTACTCAATACCTTATTCAACTGCCTTCAATGATTCTAAAAATATCAGAATCCAACATCATCTATGCTATTTAAAATCTCGACATTTAACATCCTTCAAATCCTTCATTAATAATAGTTAGAATCATGTCATAAAGTTAATTATTTTTGAATCATGATGTTCATCTAGACATCATTACCTTGACTTTAACCTCTCCAAAATGTTATGTGAAATCTTATATAATATTCTACTTATTCAACTTCTATAGAAATAAGTTATCTATAATATTAAAATTATTCTATATCTACTTATAGTTCTATATCTTTATGAATTTTCCACAACTATTGATATTGAAACAAAATCTGACAATTCTATTAATATTATAGTGTTCTTTTTTCCAATACTCTAACTTATTGTTAAATATCTGGATTATGGTATCAAAGATTCTCAACTTCTGATCAACTCATCATATTATCATCGAAAAATCTTATCAAATAACATTCCACTCATAAGAAATTTATAAATTCTAGTGTTATGGAAAAAAAATTCTCATCTTATAACACCTTCCAAATTTATATTATGAACTATTTTCTATAACAATGGATTATGAGAGTTATTTTTTCATTAGTAAATTCACCTTAGATTAATTTATCTCCTAATATTCATCATCATCAACTAATAAATCTTTTGTTCATAGTGTTATCCTATATAAATTTCCCACATTATATTTTTTATTTAACTCATCTTAAATCATAGTTGATTCAAAAATAACCATGATGTTTTTTACGTTGAATGTTTAGTTTATCATCATCTAACCATAATATTACCTTCTACTCAACACCTTTAGTTAATCATGTAACTATTTGATAACATATTTTTAAATTCTCATGTGATAACCCCCACATATCACATATGTATTTTGAGTTTTCTACATTTCCAACATTAACCAAAAGTAACGTTTTATGTGAGAAATATTCACTCTTATGTTTCTCATGGTGGTTTCTACCTTTTCTCATTTTTCATCACTAAAGGATATCTTGTTAGAAATGGTTGTTCTTTTATATAATAGTTTGTTTTGTACCAATCTCTCATTTAAAATATGTTTTGAAAAATATCTTTTTTATGTTGAATTGTCTTACAAAGTCTATTCATTTATCATTTTCCATCATATAGAATCTGACCATATAACATCATGATTCATTAAACAACAAAATATTCAATTCTTAAATAGTGTCTTATATTTTTTTTCTAGAACTAGTAAATATCTGGATACATAATTGGTTTACATTTTCTTACATCATTCAGATTTAAACCTCTATAAATAATAGCTTCATATTCAATTATTTCTCAAACAATTTTCTCATGCAAGGTTGAAAACCATAAAACAACTTAAATATTTTTTCAGTTCATCATAGAGTAAAGTGAATCATGTAAAATTTTAGGACTGGTAAATAAGAATCGTTTTTTGAGATGGAAAGTGAGATAGTTGCAAAAGTGGTGTGGAAACTAAATGGAAATCATGTTATATAGTAACATTAAAGGTCTAGCTTAACATATCATTATCCTAAGAGATTTAGATTACTTATTGAAAATAAGGATGAATTAATTTTCATTAAAGATAAACCAACCCTATATATAAAATACAATGATATTTTTAATTTTATGAAATAGATAGAGGCCATGAGATCTCAAATGTACTCTATGTACACTAACCAGGATGTTTACATTATGGTTAAATTTAAATGGGTTAAACCCTTAGGGTATAAAAGGATTTTCATCTAGAAAACTAACATGGATTATAGAGTTTTGATATAAATTTTATCTCCATGGTAACATGTTATATGAATAATCATGGTTCTATCTATAAAAATGTTATTTCATTTATAGAAATGATAAATTCCATTAAGATATTTCATTCTATAATAGCTCATTATAATTATGGGATATATGAAAAATATTTTAAAACCACTCTAGTAAATGAGAAAATATTTGGAGACAATTATATGATACCAAAATTAGGTTTTGAGGAAACAAATGATGTTGATAACTTATATAAGTTCCAATGATATATTTATCTATTAAATCAATATTCTCCAAGTTGGAATGTCTAGTTTGATGATGTAATCAAAGATTATTGTTTCATCAAGAACATGGATGAGTCTTATATATTAAAGTGAGTTACTGGGAGTAATTTATTATCTATATAATTATATTTAGATGAATAAATACTAATCTGAAATGATATCCTTAATTTATATTATTTAAAGGTATGGTTGTTAAAATTATTCTTAATGAAAATTTGGGTGAATCAGCCATCATTTATAGATAAAACAATATGATGGTTTGATTCAAAATATGTTTATATATAATGTTCTAAATAGACTCAACATGGATAAATATAATAAGAGGTATTTAATAGTATTTCATGGTGTAAGTTGTAACATTTTGTCCCTACTCATTGGCTTGAAAATGAAGGAGTAAATTACATGGAATTAAGTGACATCCCCAAGATGCCAAAGGCTAGAAAAAAATGTTGATGGGATTCAATACAATTAGGGGATGATTTTCACTTTAGGAATGAATAACCCAACAAAACATGCAACCAAATATTACACTAAAAGATGAATGATATAAATTAAATGAAACTCAAGAAACACCATTTTTTATCAAAATCAACAGCCAAAGAGTTCCATAGTAGAAGAAGATGATATCAATGTACATGGAAGAAAATGAAAAAACTAGTAAGACTAGATGACGACCAAAACTCCAAGGATCCAACAAGCTCAGTGATCTAGATCCCACAAAACATCAAAAGTATCAAGAATTACTACTAAATATGTGTGACACATTAAATTTTCTCATATCTTGATAGATGATATCTACAAATGTACCAATTTACCAAAGTATGGATGAGTAGTGAAACTTAGAATATTTTCCCAAATGGATTCCATACTCATGCCACTAGGATATATCATGTTATCTCATTTATATAAAACAATTTATATAAAAAAATTAAGAAATTTTCACAATTTATATCAATGATAAGAAATTCAAATAAATATTTTTTTTCAAGGAAAGAGCAAAAAATACTAAAATAATTTAACATTCCTTTTTGATATACCCATTCCATGATTCAAAACACACCCACATATGGATTATTGTTTGAAAATTCCATACTTATGTGTGGTTTCTTGTCAAATAACCATGTTACCTAATGGCACATGCCCCTTATTCAGGGTCACATCCCTTTGTACCCCACTGGTAATTCCCTCTCATTTGGGGTCATGTCAGACAAGAACTCGTAAAAAACCTATGTTTACCAAAACCATTTCAAATAAACAATTTCAAACCATTTAAATAAAACATACTTTTATTAAAAAAAACATTCCAGCATTTCATCTTAAAAAATCCAACAAAGCCATATTTTAAAATAAATATCTTAAAATAAAGAAACCAAGGAAATTTGAAAAACCAAATCCATGGTTTAACAAACTTCTCAAACAATCACAAAAGAATGTTTCTACCATGTTTGGAAAAACAATTCAAAATAAATCCCAATAAAAACAATAAATTTTAAATTAATCCTTTGTTTTCTAAATTGGGGAGTCAAGAGTAAAGTAACCTTCCTTGAGAATTTGGATAAAAGGATAAAAGACACAGAAAAAACACCAATAAAGTAAGTTGAATATCCAAAACCCATCTTATTTGTCATCCCCGATAGCAAAAAAGACTAAATATTATCAAAATTGGTATCCAAACATTATATCTACACTAAATGGGTATTGATCTACAAAACTGAGAGAAATAGAGAAGTAGATATAAAAAATGCACTAAGAGTGACCAAGAATGATGACTTACTGCAAGAATATGGCTTTAAAACACCAAGAGAATCCTATATATCACCTCTAGAATTATGGGGAGAGGTTTTAAAACCATTTAGAGAGAAAAATACTGAGCTAGGTCCATTTTGGGGTGAAAAGGCATTAAAATATTAAATTGAACATGATCCACTTTTTTATGATCTAGTTTTTTAACCGTGAATTGTTCAGTCGCATGGTTAGGAAACTCGTGTGCTAACCATGGTCCAGCCACTGCTTCAAGGATGAACCTTGCATGGTTGTCTTGTACAGTAGTCCAACTATGTGTCAACCATTCCAAATTTCCCTACATCAACATTTCCACACCTTTCACAATTTCCCCTTGGTGGATGCATGGTTTAGGTAAATTGTCTGCCGCTCGTGCGCCTTACCTTTATCCCATGTCTCATTATGAATGGTTTTCTATAAGAGTTTCATAGTTTTACCACACCATGCACCGACCATTCACTTGTATAAAATCCACAAAACCATCAAAAATTTATTCAAAATTTCCTAAACAGAACTCCAACACTTAATAAACATAAAATAAAAAAAATAAGGTTTAATTACCTTAAACTAGGGGTGCTTCATTCTCTCCACAATTGGCCTTTAAATACTCAGAATGTAGAGAACCACCATTAATATGAAAGAGTTCTGGACATTTCTCTTTCATTTCTCTCTCGTGTTCCCAATTCTCTTCTTGAATCTAACCATGTTTCCAAAAAAACTTGCACTATAACAATGTTTTTCCCATAAAATATAGTCTCTTAGATATCCACAATCCACACTAGGATATGTACAAATGAAGAATCCAACTCTAGTTCAACATGATGACATTGTATCACATGGTCAGGATAAGGATAATACTTTTTCAACTAACACATGTGATACAAGTTATAAACTTTTCTGAATCATGATAATAATGCCAACAGATATTCCACCTCACCAACCCATTCTAGTATCCTAAAAGGGTGTATGTACCGTGCAGATAACATTCCCTACTTCCCCAAACAATGATGTCCAAGCCTCGGATATATCCTTAAGAACACACAACCACTCACCCTAAATGACAATGGCCATTGATGATACTTTGTATAAAATTTTTGATGACTATATATTTTCTCCATCTGTTTTCTGGTAAACTAAATCTTTTTTGTTGTCTCTTAGAAAATTCTCATCCCAAATAGTGAAGTCTCAAATTTTTTCAACCCATCAAAGTGTATAACTACAAGGACACCCATACAGTACATCAAATGGATCCTTTTGTATTGAGGCCTGACAACTATTGTTATATGAAAACTCCACTAATGGCATGTTCACTTCCCATGAGCCTCCAAAAACTATTACACAAGACTGACACATGTATTACAATGTTTGTATATTCCATTCAGATTGGTCCTCCCTCAGAGAATGGTACACCATACTCATAGTCAAGTGAGTTCTAAGGGGTTTCTATAAGGATTTCTAGAAAAATATTTGATCCTAGAATATATATCTGTAACTATTGAAACTGGTATTCCATTCCCCTTTATCAATTCTCATATATAGATTTTTGACAAGTCCTCCACTGTATAAAATTCATGAATATGAGTGAAATGATTCAACTTGGTAATCTGATCCAGTATCACCCATATGGAATCATATTTTCAAGATATTATTTGGAGATATATAAAAATATCCATAGTTATATGCTCTTATATCCAAATAGGGAAAGGTAAAAACTACAACATACCTACTGGTCATCGATGCTCTACATTAACTTGCTAACAAGTTAATCATCTTAAAACAAACTCAGCTACCCTCCTTTTCTGACCTATCCACAAAAAATATGTATTAAATTCCTTATTCATCTTCTGTATTCTAGGATAAACAACCCATCTTGAATGGTCATAACCATAGAGAATTTGTCTGTGAATATCCATAGGTACAACCATCTGATCTTGGAACCATAGAACTAAACTCCCATTTAGTTTTCATACCTCAATGGTCTCCTCACCATTCAGTTTTGACCTCACATCAACACATTCAGAATTGGGAGTATGTGCCTCTTTAACTATATCTACCGAATTATAAATGAACGACACTAGAATGAAAACTACAAGAACACCTCTATCTTCACATTTAATTCCCATAAATGATATCACTAACATCAACATCCACTAATCTAAAGCTTCTTTTTTTAACTGAGCATATGAATTTTTACTTAATGCCTATGTTACTGAATTTCATTTACCCAATGTATAAATCAACTCAAAGTAAAACATTTAAATATACTTCATCCATATTATTTTTCTTAGGTTCAAAAACCTTTATGAAAAAATATGCTTCAAATTATAATTATCCATTAACACTATAAATTTCTCACCAAATAGATAATGATGCCAATTCTTCAAACCATGGAAGATTATATCTAACTCCAAATATTGTTATGGGTATTTCTCCTCATGCACTCATAATTGCCTTGATTCAAAAGAAACAACATGATCTCCTTACATGAGAACATATCCCAACACAGATCTTGAAGGATCAAAATACACCATGTACCCTTGTCCTGATTTAGGAAAAATCATGAATGATGCTGATTTAAGTTTAAAAGTATACTCTTGAAAAGACTTATGACATTCCTCATCCAATTGGAATAGAACATTATTCTTTTTCAAGGATGGAATAGGTAAATGTAGTAGTGATAATTCAAACACAATGCGTCAATAATAACCAGCTTGACCAAGAAAACTTTGAATCTCAAAGACATTCTTTGGTGGATTCTATGAGATAATAGCCTCTATCTTTTCTAGATCGATAGAAACAACAATTTTATAGATTATATGGACAAATAATAATACAACTTGTATACAAAAATCACCCATTGATAGTTTATCATAAAACTTAGGGTCCCCCAAGATTCCCAACACTGTCATCAAGGGTTGCTCATGCTCATCCATTTTCCTTCAATACACCAATATTTCATTAAAAAATACCACAACAAAAGAATCTAGATATCATAGAAAAATAAAATTCATGAATTCCATAAAGACCACTAGTAAATTCATAAGACTGGAAGTAATTACCACATATTCATAATGACATTTCTACTTCTGAAATTTGTGTTCAGAATATCCTCCATCTTCACTCATAATTGGTGATATCCTGATTTAAATTGAATCATAGAGAACCACTGAGCTCCCCTAAATTGATGGAATAGATCATCAATGTATGGAAGTGGATAAAGTTTCTTTATTATAACACTTTTAAGCTTATGATAATAAATACAATGATGAAGAGTTCCAGCCATCATATTCACAAACAAGATCAGTGCTGCCCATAGAGATGGGCTCCACTGAATGAAACCCTTTCTTTCCATATCTTCCAACTACACTTTCAATTCCATTAAATTTTATGGTGTTATCTGATAAGACGTAAGGAAAATATGAATTGTCCTCGGGATAAGGTAAATCGTAAAATCCAAATCCCCTTATAGGTGGAAACCCAAATAAATGTTTGGGAAATACATCTGGAAACTAATCCACCACCACTAGAAAACTGTAATTTTCAATCTCGCTCATTGATGTCAAGGATAACAAATCCAACTCATAGGATATTGTACCATCTTCTAGTGAAAAAGATCTAATTCACATACAATTATATTCTTTTCCCCTTGAAATAGATGCTCTATGCTATCCTTAGTCATAAAATATCCCATCATGTATAATAGTCTATGTGAGTCTTATACATTTTAAACCAATCCATATCCTAGATTATAGAAAAAAACATCCATCTATAGAAAGTAGAAATACCATTGTAGCCTTGAAATAGTGTTTTGAAAAGCCCGAGTGATGATTTAGACCAATTGTTGGTTAACTTGTGGCTTAGGTTCAACCACGTTCTCAATGGCCGCTTTTGACAGGTTCCTATGATGCATACCAGCTGTCATTTTCTATAAAGACAATAAATTACATAATTATCACTTTATATCAATGGAAGGCTTAAAAATTTCAAATAATATCCTAATATAATACCACAACATTACTTTCCAAAATTTATCCATTACCAAGTTTGACCATTTTTTTAAACTGTTCGCTTTCTTTTGAAAATCATCCCATTTTCAAAACATCACAACCATACACTTTTCAAAATCATTCATTTGAAAACAAGTTGATAATTATTCATAATTGAAACTTTTCACTTAAAAATCATAAATCATTACTTAAAATGAAATATCCAATCCTAGTGAGAATTCATTCCTCTAATTCATGTCTTGCTTGTCTCATTGTCTAAACACATGAAAATGGGATTCCAAATCCTATAAGTGTCACTAAAACAATTCTGTACCCAACTCCCTGGGAACTTGACATTCATCATAAAAAGGTTAGCAATTTCATTTTATGGCATAAATTTCATGTTCCAACAATCCTACTCCTTTCTATGATTCCAACTCAAGGAATATACCAAAATTAATTTTAACTCCCAAGCTGACAACCAATACAAAATTAGAGACCAACCAAGATTAATATCACTTGTCTCAAACAGATTTTTGTTAAAAAAACTGATACCAATTGTAACATATAGCCCTCATTTATTATCTTGATAAAAAAAGAGGACCTTATTTGGCCTTAATTAACATCCCCAAGACACCTATCACAACACGTCCCCCAGATCCCATGTCGTGACTACCCCAAGCCCACCTTCCATAGGCCAGCGGCTGGCAACTAACATCGGAAAGGCATATCCCTAAAACTATGAAGGAATTTTTTTAACTTATAAACTCACACAATCCAAGCACACAACTAGACACAAGAAAAAAATATACTATATAGTAAATAGAGTGAGTGCAGTAAGTAAAGGGGATGGAATACAAGACCAACTAGAAAGTGAATGTAAAACTAAAAACAGATCCTATGAACACCCACCAAGGATCCTACCTGAAGGGTAGGTACATCTCTTGAACTTTCATCATTGCAGTACGTCTCATCTAATGATCCACCTTTGAGAAGCCTCCAGTCTTGGAACCCTCAGCCTCGATCAATGTTGTTTGTCGTCTGTACAAGACACAACAAGGTGTGGGTGTAGCCTGTGCAGGGGTGAGTATAACAATACTCAGTAGAGATCTTGAGACCCCCAAAGGTCTCTCAGAATCCACTAAGGATAATCCACAAAGCAAGACCACAATTACAAAGACCGAAGAAACAATCAGCCCAACTTAGGTATACCTCCCTTAATCAAATCCCAGTGTTGCGGATTCAAATGTGCCCTCAAATTTTTAATCAAGAAACGGTTCAAAATATAGAAAATGTTGCTCAAGAGTTTACTGAACGTACCCAAAAAAAATTCATAAATTCATTTCGGGCACATCAGGCCTTAGAATCACGTAACGTTAATTTTCGAAAACTTGTAATAATTCAATATAATTAAAAAAATTACATGGAATATCCAGGTCTTTACATTCTCCCCACCTCAGGGCTTTGTATCCCTGAAATTCATAACAAAAACAAGGGAAACAAGTGGGGTTACTGAGCACAAATATGAGCCTCTCGCTCCCATGTGCTCTCTTGAAGGTTCTCGTGCTGCAAACGTATGTGCACCAGAGGTATCGATCACCCACGATGGACTCTCTCCTGTCAATACTCAATATCCACTAGAACCTCCGAAAATGTCACCCCATCTTCGATGTCTAGCTCTCCCTAGTTAATGATGTGCGAAGAATCATGTACGTATATCCTCAACTGGGATACATGGAAAATGTCGTTCACTCGGTGCAACTGAGGGGGAATATCTTGGCGGTATTCCACCTCACCTACTCTACTGAGGACCTGGAAGGGTCCGATGAACCTTGGAGAAAACTTTCTACCCCAGAAAAATCTCCCCAAACCTCATCGAGGTGAGACCTGTAGGAAGACATGGTCACCATCCTCAAACTTGAGAGGTCTCTATCTCCTGTCGGCATAATACTTTTGTCTGCTCTATGAATTCTTCATCTACTCCTAGATGATCTGCACCTTCTCTGTAGTAGCCCGTACTATCTCTGGTCCAATGACTGCTAACTCCCCAGGGTCAATCCATCACATAGGTTATCTGAAAGGTCATCCGTACAATGCCTCAAATGGTGCCATACTGATGGTGGAGTGATAGATATTATTGTACACAAACTCCACAAAGGGAAAGTGATCCTCCCATCTATGGCTGAAATCAAGGACACAAGAACACAACATGTCCTCAAGGGTTGTAATGGTCCGTTCTATATGACCATCTGTTTGAGGATGAAAGGAAGTTCTCAATTGAAGCTAAGTCCTGAACGCCTCCTACAACCCCTTCCATAGCTGGGAAGTAAAATGTGCATCACGATCATAGACAATCGTCGAAGTAACTCCATATTGTCTTACAATATCCTATTTGTAGATGATTCTTGATCCCTCTACTGATCCATTCTCTCTAATAGGTAAGAATTGGGATGACTTGGTGATTCATTCAATGATCACCTAGATGGAATCATGTCCCTTGGAAGTGCGTGGAATTACTATCACAAAGTGCATGTAAATTCCATCCCACTTCCACTATGGCACCTCTAGTGGCTAAACTAAGACTCCTAGAACCTGATGTTGTGCCTTCACTTGCTGATAAGTGAGGCACCGAGAGACTAACTATGCTACTACTTTCTTCATTCCCGGCCACTAGTGCTGACGCTGGAGGTCCTGGTACATTTGTGCCACTTCTGGGTGTACTGCTAGAGGGGATGTATGGAAATCCCTCAAAACTTCATCCCAAAGCACCACTGGTACCATAGTACTCCCTCAAAATAGGATGATGTGCTCCCCACCTTCAGAAAATCCATCAGGTGCATGTCATGTGAATATCTGAGCATGTCGTGCCCCGCAGTCAGTGTCCCCAAGCTGCACCTCCCTGAATCACTAAAAAAGTGGGGAATTGTTTTTCATAGACTGAAGATAAGCTGCTCCATCTTGATCCACATAGGATATCTGCAACATAGCTATCTGCTTCATCGCCTCACTCAAAAACAATATACCAGATCTCCTGCTGAGTGCATCTTCTACAACTTTACCATACCCAGGAGTATAGACTCTCTCAAATTCATAGTCTTATAGGAACTCAAGACAACATAATTGTCTCAATTTTAGGTCATTCTAATAGAATATATATTTGAGAATCTTGTGATTAGAGTGAACTTTAAAATGTTTTCCCATCAAATAATGTCGCCACACCTTTAGGGTGAAGACCACTGCTGCTAATTCTAGGTCATGGGTAGCATAGTTTTGATCATGTTGTCTCAGCTATTAGGAGCCAAATATGATCACTGCTTGCTCCTACATCAGGACACATTCAAGCCCGGTACCTGATGTGTCATAGTATACTACGTACCCAACACCCTCATCTGGTAGCCTTAAGATGGGGGCACTCGTCAATCTCTGCCTCCACTCTTGGAAACTTGGTTGGAATCTCTCTGACCACATAAAGGGTATCCCCTTCTTCATCAGCACTGATAAGGGTGCCCAACTCTGGAAAAGTCAGGCACAATCCTCTGGTAGTAACTGCCCAGAACTAGGAAACTCCTCACCTCCGTCACACTCTTGGGTGGCTCCCAAGAAAGCACAACCTCAATCTTCACTGGATCCACCGCAACTCCAGCTTCTGAGATAACGTGTCCCAGGAAGTGAACCTCTCATATCCATAACTAGAACTTCAAGAGATTACCATAAATTTAGTGCTATCGGAGTGTGTCCAGAACCATTTATAGATGATAGGTATGCTCCTCCTCTATAGATGAGTATACCAGGATGTCATCGATGAAGACTACCATAAAGCGATTGAGGTATGGATGGAAGATTCTGTTCATGATTCCCATGAACATTGTTGTGGTGTTGGTCACGCCTAATGGCATAACCAAGAACTCATAATGGTCATACTAACATCTGAAGTTCGTCTTTTTCACATCCTCATATCGTACCCTAAACTGGTGATAGCCTGATCTAAGGTCTATCTTTCAAAACCATTGTGCTCCCTTCAACTGATCAAAGAGATCATCAATCCTCGGAAGTGGGTACTTATTCTTCATGGTCACTTGGTTCAGGCACCAATAGACCACACAAAGTCTCAAACTACCATAGGCCTTCTTGGGAAAAAAATCTAGGATTCCCAAGGAGAAACATTGGGTCTAATGAACCCAATGCTATGCATGTCCTACTAGTGTACTTGCAGCTCTTGATGCTCTACGGGAGCTATCCGATATGTTGGTGTAGATATCAGTGTCGTCCCAAGGTACAATAAGATATAAAATCCCACCTCTCTGTGAGAAGGTAGACCCAGAACATCATCAGGGAAAACATTGGTGTACTGGACCACCACTACAGGATAGCTCAGACTCTCAACATCAACCTCCCCAAGGATATGGCTATCCAACTGATTTGTGATTGGTTGCACCATACTCTGGGTAAGTTCATCCTTTTCTTCAAAGGTTCCCTTATTTCTAGTGAAGGAAAAACTGGTCCCATCCTCATGGACACACCGCACATTGCGCCTAATACACTTAATCTGAGCATAGACTCTATATGACCAATCCATACCCAAGATGATGTCATAAGGCCTCGGCACCGCTATTAGAAGATACCATCCAAAGATCTCACCTCCTAGAGTAAGCTCACACTACTAGAACCAGTGTGTAATCGTTGAATCCTCTCTCGTAGGATTCTATAGCCGTAAGGATCGAGCCAATGGCTCTACTGTAATATCCGAGCTCCAAACAAGGGCCGTGGAAATAAAACAGTGACTGGAACCTGTGTCTATAAGTACTACAACTAAGGTGGTGTAGATCCATATCATACCTCGAATCATCTCTAGAGCACCTTGGTCATAGGAATCATCTCCCTAGAGCTAATCTCGTCCCTTTCCACCTGCTCCTTGTGGTCGGGGTGGACCACCTAGAGGTGGTGGCGATAAAACCTCAAATCGCCGCTCATGGCCTACTGCACGGCCAACTCCTCTACCACGTCTTCCTGCTACCTGTGGACCTCCTTGATCGAATCTTCACCTCTTCCTAGGAGGTCCTTTGACCATCTACTAGTCCTCTGCATGGCTGGTTGGGCAGTCGTGAGCCATGTGACCCAACCCGCCACATGAGTAGCACTGCCTGCTCCTTGCCTATCCTGCTCTGTCTCGAGATCCCCACAAAACCGACCCCGTATCGAAAGGTCATCCACTTGTAGGTCTGGTCCTCTTGGATCTCTATGTCATCTTTCTACTACCATCTACATATGACACTTCTACGTGACGTCTAGAGGTGGGTCTCGCTGCTGGTGACTGCTCAGTAAGGAAGCATTGTACTAAGAGTGCTCACTCAAACACCCCCACCTATTTCCGGATGCTGAGAAAAATCATCGAAGATCTAATCTCCTGTATGAGCCCCTTATCGAAGGTCCGGGCCCTGAAGAAAGGTTACCACACCATGTTAGTGGAGTAGCATGAGAGGTCAGTGAACCTCACTAAATACTAAGACATGGTCATGCTTCCCTGCAAGTGGAGAATCTCCTGTATATGCACAGAGCATAAGGTAATTGGGATGAACTCTTCCCTAAAAAGGCTCTCAAAGCCCACCTAGATGAGGTGGAGTAGCATGAGAGGTCAGTGAACCTCACTGAATACTAAGACATGGTCATGCTTCCCTGCTGCAAGTGGAGAATCTTCTGTATATGCACAGAGCATAAGGTCATTGGGATGAACTCTTCCCTAAAAAGGATCTCAAAGCCTACCCAAATGAGAGTCACCTCATCATGAACCCGGACCATCAAGTTCAACTATCTTCCCACTACTGCCTGAAGAATACTTGTGGAAATGATCACCATGAGATCAGATCGTGTCCCTACTAGTCGAAAACTCTAACCCCGACCTCCATCCAGTCCTCAGCCACCTGTGGATCCGTCTCGCTCCAAAAACTCGGTGGACTCTGGCGCTAGAAATCATGCAACACACTAAAGTGGCATGAACCCTCTAATTCTAGAGCTTTTTTCAATGGTGGATCAATGGGTAGTGATGTCGCTGGTACCTCATCCGTAACAGGGCCCTGCACCGAAGCATCATCGCTCGGTTCACTGTCATCGCATACTCTACCCAGAACGCTGGCTAGCTGTATGCGTGGAGGCATCCTGAAAAGAAACAGGTACTCCATGGTCAATAAGTTATACCTGGTGAGCCGACTCAAAGATATCATAGAGAAAAAATTTCAAAAACACACTTTGAATTAGTTCTTTCATGCATTGAGTTAGAAATCAGAATTCAGGGTCCTGGTGTATAGATATGTCAGTCGCCGCACCAACACTGGTTTCCTCAAACTAATTACCACATATATAAAACTTAACACTATTATTGATTAAAAGATCAGATTCCAAGTTCTTAGGTAGAAATGAATCCTATGATACCAATTTTTCATGACCCGTCCCCTGGGGCTCGTGTCGTGACTACCACAAACCCGCCTTCTATAGTCCAGGGGCTGGCGACTAGCACCAGAAAGGCATATCCCTAAAACTGGGAAGGTATTGAATTTTTATCCTATAAACTCACACAATCCAATAAGACATATAGACACAAGATAAAAGTAAACTATATAGTAAATAGAGTGAGTATAGTAAGTAAAGGGGTTGGAATACAAGCCCAACTAAAAAGTACAAGTAAAAACTGAAAACAGCTCCTGTGAACGCCCACCAAGGATCCTACCTAAAGGGTAGGTACAGATCTCGAACTGTCATCTTTACGGTATGTCTCGTCTAATGATCCACCTCCGAGCAGCCTCCAGTCCTGGAACCCTCAGCCTAAATCAATTTTGTATGTCATCTACACAAGACACAGCAAGGTGCGGGCATGGCCCGTGCATGAATGAGTATAAAAACACTCATTGGGGACCCCAAGACCCCTAAAGGTCTCTCAGAATCAACAGAGGATAATCCAAAAAGAAAGACCATAATAACAAAGCATGAAGCAAAAATCAACCCTACTTAGTTATATGCTCATACATATATTAAGTTATCAAGTAAACCCATCTCGTTCATGAGGAAACACAAAGACCAACTCTTTAGCCAAAAGAACAATCATTCCATGAAGGGAAGGATACCACTAAGGTAACACCACAAAGGTAAGTACCAGAAAGGTAACTCCACACAAAATAATACCATGAAGGTATCACCACATATAAGTGTACCACAAAGGTAAAGACTCATCTCACAGCAGTTATAGCTTAAGTACGGAAGTATAGATGATTAACCGTATTGCCATATCATCTTACTTCGTCGAGAAGCTCTGATGTTGACCCACACAGTATCGAAGATGACCCACACAGAATCTGAATATGACCCACACAAGATACGTAGATGATGACCCACACATAATCCAAATAAAACCCACACAGGATCTGAAGATGACCCACACAAGATTTGTAGATGACCCACACATGATCCGAAGATTCTTCAAGTATAGCCAGCCACAGGTTTCCCGCACTACGAAAGCTTGATTATAGGAGAATCCACTCCTCAAGCCATAGATCGATACTTCAACCGCCATAAAGTTCCAAAAATAAGTATCACGAAGGTTTGTCGCATCATAGGGCACCCAACGTGACTGACAGCGTGTCAATCAGACGTTCGGTCTGTAATTTATTATCCTTTTTGTCCCGAGGGCCCGGTTGGATTCAGGTTCGATCCAAACCGGTTGTACTCCAACCTTATCCAAAACTCAAGTGGAGTATATAAAAATAACAGACTTGGTCCAAGGATTTTGGCGTTGTAGATGGTTTGTTAAATGGATACTCGGCTCTCAAGTTATGTCCAAAAATGAGTATCTGGGACTAGATGGGCCTGGGTGCAGTCCGACCCGGTCGGACCGCCCTGGCCCGACCCACCCTGGTTCGGGTTGACCCAACCAGATCCGGCTCCACCCCGGATGGGCTGGACCATGGTGGGCCCGACCCACTCAACTCAGCTCGCATTTGGGTGTGGTTGGTCATGGCAGGGCCCGCCCTAGCTACCACCAGTGGGAGGTACCCCCCCCCCCCAGGATTTCTAAATGGTCCAGTTGGACCATTCTACTTTGGACAACCTGGCAGCGCAATGTGGCGCCACTTGCTGGCACGCAGGACTCGCCAGAGCGGTTTCTGCACAGTGTGACGTGGTCAGTCGTGGTTCCGGCCGGCTCCACTTCCAGGGGCACTGGTGTGCACCGATGCTGCCTTTGTGGCCGTTCGGGTATCGGCTACCCTCTAGGTGCACCACCACGGCACCCCATCCATGGCCTCCTACTCCAATGGCGCGGACGCACGCCGACCCGACTTCCTCGCAGCCGGACGGTGTGCCGACCGGGGACCTCCTCCACCACGACTGATGGGTCATGGCCTCCTTCAGCGACGTAGTTGCTTCACCGCCACCATCACAGACGATAGGTATGTCGGCCGCTGCCTTGGACCTTTCTACTGTCGGTCGTCGGTGCCATTGCACCGGAGGCTTCCGCGGGTCACCGGGTGTGATCCGGTGGCCCATTCTTAATTTTGGAGACATCATCATTCATCTTGGTACATCACTGCCGCATCAATTCCATCAAGGTCGGGTTCCACTTAACCTAAAGTTTTTCCCATGAAGAACACGTCAATCACGAACTAGGAGAGGGATCGGTCCGCGTTCATTTAGCCTACACCCTCTGAGTTATACCGATAGCATGCGGCTCAAGAAGATTAAATCAACGATAACTAAAGAAGACTAATCAAGAGTAAACCCTACCATGAAACATCGTAGAATTTTCCATGATTGTTGGTGGATCATGTTCTTAATTCCCATGACCGACTTCCATAGACGCCACTCGCACGTCCCCCTTTGGTTTGGCGTCGTCCATCACCTCCCACTGGGTCGACTTCGTCTTCTAAGGGTCTGACATCACAGTGTTCCAATAGAACATCATTGATTGGTGAAGCTTTTCTGATACCCCTCCCCCAAGCTCTATATTTATTAGAGAGGGGGAGAGTAAGTAATGACGCGGGTAGTGAATGGGGCTCATTAATAGGAATCTTCCTAATTTCCGCCAATGTTTTTGTTACATAGATTGGCGGGTCAAGCCGTTTATTGGCTTGACACGTCACTAGTCCCACCTTACCTCTTGTCCATTGGAGGAATAGAATAAAAATAAAATAATAATGTTATTTTATTTATTCTATTAAAAAGTTCCAAATAATAAATTTTTCTCCAGACCTATCATGGTTGAAGTGAAGACACCCTTATGAGAATCCCGGCGCTACGGATTCAACAGTGCCCTCATATTTTTACTCTGAGCAACGGTTAAAAATATAGAAAATGCCGCTCACACGTTTATTGAATGTACCTGAAAAAAAGTTAAGAAATTAATTCCAACCACAACGGGCCTCATAATCCTATGCCATTAATTTTCACAGACTCGTAATAATTCCATATAGATAAAACAAATACATGGAAAATATAGGTTTTTACAACACTAAAGGCTATCAGTAAATGCAGAAGGGCTTCAATAAAAGTGGGGGATGATTTTACATTTAAGAATGAATAATCCAACCAAACATGGAATAACCAAATCAAACACTACATTATGCATCATATAAATGAAAGAAAACTCAAGAAACACTATTTATATCAAAATCAGCAACCAAATAGTACCACATTGGAAGATGAAAAAATCAAAGTACACTATGGAAAATGACAAAACCAGTAAGACTCAATGATGACCACAAATCCAAAGCTACAACAATCTCCATGCTCCAACTCCACCAAAATATCCCAAGTATCATGAGGTACTACTAAATACGTGTGAAGCTTTACCTTTTCCCATATATCGATAAACGATATCTAAAAAATCACAAAAGTTCCAAAGTAGTGGTCAGTAATGAAACTCAGAAGATTTTCCCCAATGACTTCCTTAATCACCCCAATTGGTTAGAAAATGTGAGAAAATTTATAAAAAATACAAAACACTTCAAAAAAGATTCACAATTTATAACAATTCCAAGCGGTTCACATCAAAATAGTTTTCCAAGTAAGTCATATAAACAACTATTAAAATAATTTAATATTCCCTTTTTTCATATTCATTCCATAATTCACAACCCACCCACACATTCATGCTTTTTTGACAGTTACATACTCATGATCAATTTCTCATCCAATCACCTTTTTCACTAATGATACACACCCCATATTTTGGGTCATGTCCCTATGTACCCCACTAGTACCCGCCCATCATCCAGGGTCATGCTGAACATATACTCACACAAAGCCCATGCATTCCAAAAAAATCAAACAAACCACTTCAATAAAATCATCTTTTTATTGAAAACCATTCCAATAACCCATTTCAAAAAAATTCAACATATCCATATTTTAAAATAAACATTTTAAAATTAAGAAACCAATGCACTTTGCGAAACCAAATCCACAGTTTCACAAACATCATAAACCATCAATAAAGAAGGTTTCTAACATGTTTTTCTAAACAAATTAAAAATTAATTCTAATAAAACCAATCAATTTAAAACTAATACTTAATGTTCTAAATAGAGGATTTGATATTGAATCCACCTACCTTGAGAATTTGGTGAAAATGATAAATGGTAAGAAAAATTCCAACAAAACTAGTTTGAATCTCCAAAACCCATCTTAGATCTCCTACCCTATCATAAACGTGAACAAATCATAAAATAGTGGGAATCCAAAACCTTATATCTATCCATAGAGATAATAGATAAAATAAAATGAGAGAAAATGTTTTTTATATCTAGGAAAACCAACCATGAATGACCAAGAACGATGACTTACTAAATGAATATCACTTCAAAACACCAAAAGAATTTTTATATTGCCTCTGGATTGATGGGGAGAGTTTATCCAACCTTTGAAAGATAAATATCACGAGTTCACGATTTTTGGGGGGAAATGAGGAATTAAAACATTAAATAGACCCAGATCCACATTTTTAGGATCTAGTTTTTTACTATACATGCTTTAGTAACCCTATTAGACAACCTATGTGCTAACTGTGCACCAGACACTACCTCAAGGATGAACCTCACACGGTTGGCATGCACGGTTGTCAAACCATGTTCCAAATGTGCCAAATATCACTACCTCAAAATTTTCACACCTTGAATGGATTCACCTTAAGAGATGTACGGTTTAGGAAAATCATGTTCCACTCATGCACCTTCCCTTTAGCCTCTGTCTCATTGTGCACAGTTTCTTGTAGGTGTTGCACGGTTCTCCCAAACTATGCACCAATTGTGCACCTATAAAAAATCACTAAAAACAATCCAAAACTTCTCCAAACCATCCCAAACATAACCCCAACACTTTTTATACATAAAATAAGTGTTAATTACCTCAAAATGGTGGGTTCTACATAATTCTTATACATACTCAACAAGAATTAAATAAGTTAAAAAATGAAATGAATGGATGATAATTCTTATTCTTAATCAATTATATTCATTATGTATGTCTTGTTGTATACTTGAAAAATGATTTATATGGTTAAAAAATTACCAATATAAATAAATGTAATCTTGTTTATAATCACTAGATTATTTTAGAAAAATATTCTTATCTACATAATATAAAGTAAGGATATGTTCTAAGTCATTGGAGGTGAGGAAGATATTATTATAATGGATTTGAATAATGATATCTTTGAAACAGACAAGGATTCTTAAATAAGTCCATAATGTTTTGTTTTTTTCTTTAAAGATAGGGATATTTACTGGAAGAGTTATAAAAAACCCATCGTGTTTGAATTTCAAATAGATGTAGTTTATATTATTATATTATATGTTTCAATGAAATATTCTTTGAAAAATATTTCTATCCCTAAACTCAAGGTTGTTCAAATAATATTAGTAATAATAGATATATTTTATGATAATAGTTGAGTTATTATTAATACAATGTACCCTATTCTAACCAAAGTACAAAACACATATTTTCTAAGACCATTTTATTTAAAAATTAATTGAAAAAGGTAATGAAAATATCTACTAGGTTGGAATAGGGGAGAATACAACAATCCCATTTACCAATCCATTAACACAGTGGATTTGTAAGAGTCATGAAATATCTGTGGAGTATTATATTCAAAGTTGACTATATGTAATGGTTATTTAAAATATAAATTAATAATAGTTTTATAGTAAAAGAAATATCAATTTATTATTTTTTCATGTGTGGTACATATTTTACATGAAGAGTGAAATGATAACCCCCCCCCCCCCTCTATGTATGACATTGAGTTATACCTAATCAATGATCTCATTGATTATTATGGGTTAAATGATATTTTAATTGTTATAATGAGTAGAATATCATATATGATATATAGTATACATATGATATAATTAGTTTTGAATTGCTATCTGGTCTATCCCACTAAAGTATAACAAATTGAATATCACATGATCATTGATATACTTACAGTTTTATGCTTATATCAATCCCTATTTTTTAAGGATATAAATTTATATCATATTTGAACATTATTTCTTTGATAAATTTTAAATTCCATCCTTGAGGATTAGATAATCTGGAAAAGTTTGTTATGTTTTTGATTTGTAATTTGTATTTGTTTTCAAAGATTTTACTTTTTTCTCTTATACAACAATTAATATTATTTCCCTCGATTGAACTAAATTAAAAAAATCATTAAAATTTTTATTTGAGTATCATGTGATGTTATACACTATTTATATGTTTTACAGGTTATGTATTCATTCAACCTGGTTAGTTTATTTTGATGAATAAAAAGTTTATGAGTTTTACTACTTAGATTTCCATGTTTCATGTATATTGTTCCACTAGATATCTTGGGAAAATGGATTATTTGAGTATACATATGATATAAAAATATATTTATTTTGGTGTACATGTTTATATATAGATATGATTCTATTTGGTCGAGATCACTCTATACCCATTTATAGGTTAAGAAGTAATGAAATTTTCTTAAAGGAATATCTTTACTTATATTTCTGGATTATAAAATTGTTAATTATTATCTGTACTATGAAGCATCATAGGCTCACATAGTAGGCCATGGAAAAATTATTAATTTTAAAATGATGTATTTATATAAAATTTTATAGATATTATATGATAATAATATATGAAATATTGTTTTTGATTCAAAAAGAGTTTTGGAGTTTTTCATAGTCTGAGGGGCTTTAATACATATTTGAGAATAATGGATTTATAAAAATAATCATAAAAAACATGGTGAGAGTTATTACATAATGGTTAATTTGGTTTTATCATTTTTTATATTATTTTATGGGGTTCATAAATAATTATATGATATATAATTCTTTCCATTCTTTGATATTTATTATCCTAATATTGGAATATAACAAGCCTATGATGGCGTGTTGATGATTAGGAAAATTTTAAATGATCTTAACTATGACTTAATAAAATATGGATTGTAGTACATGTTATAATAGAGGGTCCAAAAACATTATTCTTTCATAACATATGAAACGTATGAAATTAAATAGGACCCTTCATTCATATAAATAATTATATTTAATGGGAGTTTTTAAATAGATAATGGTGTATATAATATTACTCTCATACAATTTTAAACATTCCCACATTCTCTTATATTCATTACCCATAGAGGTTGTTCTCATATAACATTTGACTTAGAAAATTTCCTATTAAAGTGTTCATCGATTCCATTTTAGCTAGTGGATATCATTAGAAGAAGGAGCCCTTTCATTTCTTCTAAATCATCTTATCAAGATCACAATTGTGGTATATTTTTAATGAATAAAGATGTAAAAAAAGTTCATTTTTAATTTTATTTTCCCTATTCCCCCCCTCCCCTAATAGAAATTTTATATGGTATTTGTATCATATTTCACTACATTTTGGCATATATATGCTTCAAAAAACCCTTTATACTAAACATTGGTTTATCCTAATATTACACACCTTTCCTCTACAAACTAGGGAAGTAATAGTTACCAAGATCACCCCATCATCACACAACCCACCATGTAGAAATAATTTGTATCCTATAGATGAAATAATATGCAACCATATATCTTAAGGGAAACTATCAAAATAAACTAAGTTGTGTTATTAAGTAACATAACACTAGTCATGCCTCATAACTTGTACTACATAATTTGGAGTTCACCATTTCTGATGTATATTATAAATGTTACAGACAAAAAAACCAAAAAAAAATTATCAAACACATGTAGTTCCACACCATCTAGAATAACTAGTATAGATGATAAAATCTCTATCTGGATAAATAATGTTAGTTTAACTTACCTACGAATCTCCCCCATATTCTATTTATTCTATTAGTACAGTCTAATACTCATGAACACCACCCTCTTAATCAGATTTTTTCAGAATCATCTAATCTAAGAAAAAATAAAATAAAAAAAGGATAATAATATTTAATCTGACCATAAGTCAAAAATTAGAACAAGGTTATATATGTCTTTTTCAATTATTATCCCAATGAATTATAATAACAAAGCCACTTTAAGAAACACATTGAATCACTCTATTATTTACCCATTATTCCCCATATATATAATCATTCCTCACATAATATCATAAAAAATATATTTACTCAACCCAAACAAATTTTTTAACTCTATCTGGAAGTCATATTATGGAATAACTAACCATGTAATAACACTCTATGATCCACCAATCAAATATGTTATAAAAAATCAAGAACCATTAGACTCAATCCAAATTTCCATTGAATAATATCATCTTTTTCTAGATAATAGAAGAATTTCTATAAATTCAAAAAAAATGAAAGATAAGGAATTGAGTACAAGGGTTCAATATTCAAAAAAATAGCATTCAAACTCTCTAAATCATCCATTTGTTCCTAACTTTCACATCAAAACAATTATGTGATACTCTTTATGAAAGATAATTCACATCCCACAAAAAAAAAGAAATTGAAAATATACAGAATCAAGAACCACTTCATTGTACGATTTACATCAATATTAATTGGAAATATAATTATTCTCGTACAAACAATATCCAACATGGATGAAGAGATCTAAAATCATGTACTGAAAATACATCACCCAAACTAAAGAAAAATTTAAAGACTAACTTAATGAATCTATCTTTCAGAAGATTATTAGATACTATTTGAAAACATTAGAGATGGATTCACCTCCTCAAAGAAAACAAATGGACCGACCAAATTTTTTATTGAATTCCCTATAAATTATTTAGTATGACATAATGTCCTAAAAATAGGCATGGGTCCCAAAAATATCTAACAAATAAACTAATTCCCACCTAAATTATGAAACTCAAACAATATGGGTTGCATAAAAAATCATATTTAGGGATAAAAATTATAATATAGACATGATATTCGAAAAATTATTATAGATTATCATAATAAATGTGTAAAAATATCATTTTATCACTAACATGAAAAATAAATAAAAAATTATAATTAATAGAAACACTAATAAAACCAAACCAGAATCTCTACATTCCACCACCCCCATTCATCATTTAATATACTTATCAAAAATAATGTATAGTACTTCTAAAAAATATATTATTGAAACTCTTTCAAGTTGACTCTATGAATATAAATAGTTATCAATTCTATTCTCTCGTGAATAGAATTTTTTTCATCATACACACTCTTCTCATCTACATAATAGTTTCGATTTTAGAGAAGAAGAAGAATAAATAATCAATGTCTTTACTTGTAAGTATATTGTGCATATTTTTGTTAGTAACATATCAAGTAAAATTATAAATAAAAATTTTTATACATGATATATCCAATAATAATGGCCTAATGTTATATGATTCACAAACCCACAACTATATAACTATCTTATCAACATTACACATTCAACTTAGTTAGGATCTATAGGCTATCCAATTACTTTCTTAGAGTGATAGAGTCTCTACACATCATTATCTAGTTTCCTTATCCTAATTTAAAATCTACAGTCATATAATATTATATAGTCATCAACTTATGTGATTACAATGAGTGTTTACTCAAAAATATATCCTAAAATTACCTAAGATACCATTTTTTTGTCACGTAGTTATTCTAAGAACCCGACTATGGTAGTAAAAAAATTGAGTATAGCCCATGAAGGCCATGTTGAAGGGACCAAAGTGTTACAAATATCACTAAGGGTTTAATTTTTTTTCATTAGTGTAATTATTGTTTTTTTAATTAAAATTAAAACCATCAATTGTGTCCTCCTATAATAATAAACTAAATTGTATTTTCATAAATAAATTCTAAATATATGAATGAACTTATTCATATAATGTCACAAATTCATGTAAGTTTATGTATTTTAATCCATGAAACACAACATATATCTATAAAGAGTTAGAAATCACATCACATTCCATTTTTGTCCTAGAAAAGTCCCCATATACGTATGATAATGTCAATGAACACTATATTTTATTTAAACTATATAAGTCAAAAATATATAATAATAGGTTTAGTAAAAGAGTATATCCAGTTAGTTACTTCTCCAAACCTCTCATGTTTCAATTTAACACACATATAATTTATATTTTATGGTGTATATATAACCCATGATATGTTTACAATAAAAATAAAATTAATGATTATTTGTCAACTTTATTCAAAAATCCACAACATATCATTTTAATATATATTCTCTTTTAATAGATTATGTATGTGATTTTTTTTGGTCCATATCATAGAATACGATATAAATATGTCATATAGTATGACCTGAAGAATCATAAAAGAATTTAGTATAAATTCATACCTCTTCCCTCTTCAATCATAGAGTATTATTGAAGGATATTATATATATACATATATCCCATGTGGATAATATATTAATTGTATTTGAATAACCATGTCCTAATGAATTTTGTTAATATAATTCCACAGGATTCGGTTGTTTGTTCACCTAAAACCTTCCATGTTTGATATCATAATGAATTGATTAATATGAATAATAGATGTGGGGTGAGACATATTCATGCATGAGATATATGTGTTGTCTGAAGAATCTAATCATGAATTATAATGCATGAGTAAATGTGATATAAATTGAGGATCATCCTAGAGGTATGTATAAAAATATTTGTACAAATGATGTCATCCATTCAATATATATTATGTATTAGGTGAAACTCTTACCCACATATCTCTTCATATTATACTTTTATATTTATGGAGTGGAGATCAATACTCTAAGTATGAAAATTGATCCATTAAATGAATGGATTCCACTAGAGGTGGGAATCCTTTTATTTCAAATCATGTGATGATTATGGAGAATTAAGTTTGAAGAAGGTTTCAGTAAAATTATGTTGTGATGGTGTAATGCACATATATTTAAGTTTTTATCATTTGAATCACACAAGTTTCATTTATATAATTATGGTGATATTGGTATTGGATTTTATCATCAATTACATTTAATTTTAGAAGTTTCATTGTACACTTATTAATCTAATTAGTGAAATTATTGAAAAGGCTATAGAGTTTTCTGATTCATAGGAACTCTCATGAATGAGTAATGATGAAGTATAACTATATAACACACCAAAATTTTATGAAATATTTTTTTTAATATTTTCAATATTTTATATTACATGTAGAACTATTTTTATCTTCCAATACATACAACACTATGTTTTCATTGTGTGACACACAATACAGAGTTTTGTACATGTTACACACAACATTGAGCTTCAGCAAACCATGAAATAATGTTATATTAAATATGTGTTATAAAATATCTATAAAATATGTGGAAATGAATAGTTATAACTAATTTATGAAATATAAATATAAATTATCTACTCAATATGAATTTATTTGCAAATTCCTATTAAATAATCAATCAATTTTTATTAATGTAATTATATTCATCAAAAGTGTGTTTTCATAAAAAATGAAATTTGATGCTATTTATGAAAAACTATTATAATTAATTTATTGATAATTCAAGAAATTTATTTTCATAGATTAAAATCATTTTTAAAGTCATCATATTTAAATTAACTTATAGGGAAATAATTGTATTTTTTGGAACATACTGATCATTTAAGAAATAGAGAAAAATATTGATTTTTGTAATGCTATCATTTATTTTCAATAAATAATGTAATTTAAATTAACCCATTAATTTTTTAAGTGAAATAATTATTTATTAGTTATATTTAAAAAAAATATTAATTACTTTTGAGTCAAAATTATATTTTTATGTAGTATATTTCAATTTTTTGGTTTCAAAAGGGGTTTTTTGAAAACTATTTTAAAAGTGATTAATGATTATCCACTTTAATTAATGAAAATAATAACTAGTGAGAAATTTTTAAATGAAATTATAAGATTATATATAAATAATTTTAATTTAGGTTCATAAAATTATTATTATTATAAATATAATTAATATAAAATCATATGCTGCTTAAAAAAATGAACTTCTTGAAAACCCACTTTTTTATCACATTTGTGTGTTATATTTTAAATTTATTTTTTTTAGAATTTCAAGGAATTTATTTGATAAAATAATGTAAATTTTTTTATTCATCATATCGAGATAATTTTATGGGGAATGTTTTGGTTTTTTCTGAAAAAGGTAATTTTTTGACGAAAAATGAAAAATAATTAATTTATATTGAAAACCACATTCTAATTTAAATTAGTTATAAAGTTATATTAAATTATAATTTGGTATTAAACTAAAATTTGTTAAATTATAAATATATTATTCTAATTTAGTTCATTTGAATTATATTTATATATATTTTTCATATAAAAACATTGTAAAATCGTGAACATTTTCTCTTTAAAACCCTGCTTTCTTGTCGCGTCTGTAGGATTATTTTTAAATTAAAATTGTCAATTATTCTAAATTTAATTTGGAAAAATGTATTAAATATTTATAATAATAATATTTTCTATTATATAATAAGTTCATCTTATTTTTTGAACAAAATTAATATTAAAAATAGTAAAATTTATTTACTACGGTTAAGGTAAAAATGGGTTTACCGAGGTGTTAAACAAAAAAAATTAGGTTTAAAATAACCTATAAAATTCCACAAAAAATATTTTCTGGCCATATTTAATCTTTATAATTTATAATGTTTTGATCTGGGACATTTTTACCCTTGTGAAATGTTAAAAATGTTGTTATATCTTTTTCTTTCAAAAACACTACAAATATGTCACTCGCCTCACTTATAAAAGGCCACCCCTTCTCCTCTCAAATTCACCTTCAAACCCTTTTGGTTCATCCATGACCTATTCAAATCACTAACCAGAATTCCTACCTTCATTTTAGAATCATTAGTAAAGGAATAAATCCCTCATTATAAGGATTTTGGTGAAAACTGTAGGAGTATTCCCAAAGATGAGGAGGTTTGAACATGTACAAAGGACGTCAGGATATACAATAAGGGTTTTCTCATATCATGTTTATTTCATAGTAATTTATGAAGTATCTATAAATTATTTAATTATTTCTTTATTATACTTCACATAGTTTTTTATTGTTTTACTTAAAAATTTTGTGATTTAAATATCCATTTGAGTAAATCTATTTTATATGGTTTACAGTTCAAAAGTTACGAAAGTGCTACAAGATTTTTTTTCTCACATTTATTTTCAGTGAGAATAATGTCATATTCACAAAAATTTAATTTTATGTCTTATATATATATCAAATTAATTTATTTTATTATTATTCTGATGAAAATTAATGTTATTTATTAATCCATTTTAGGATCTATCTTTCATGGGGATTAAAGTTTCAATTTTTTAATACAGTAAAGGATTTTTGGCTCAATTTTTTTTATTTGATATGTACATTATTTTATGAAACTATATTCTTTTATGAGGTTTATATACAGACCCTTTGAAATGTAATATTATGAATTTATTTATCGTTTTGATAATTTATGTTTCATTTTATGTTATTCCATCATGGTTATTAGGACTTAATGTTACAAAAGTGGTAAATATTTTATGGTTCAATATAATTATTCATCGGGATTGTTTATGATTATGCATACAATTATGAAATAATATAATCTATCCCTCAATAAACACATGAATTTTATTATCCTCTCAGTATTCAGAATATTTTTCAAATAAAATTACTATTTTCCACTCATTGGTAATTAAGATAATTGATAAACAAAAATTAAAAAAATATGAATTTATTTCTCTCTTCAGCCGAAATTTTTTTTATTCAAAAACCATTTTATATAAAATGGTTTTCAAAAATGTTTTTAAGTTTTTTAAAATTATTTTTTGATACTATTTTTACCCATGTTTTAATTTTAAATTTTTTTAATGGAATATTCTGGTCATTTTCTAAACAATGCACGTTAGAATTTAAACGAAAATGTAAAAGGGATCATTATTTTAATGTGAATAGATTGTACATAATTTTATACCATCCTAACTAATTTTTTTTTAAGTTATCCAATTTAATATTTCAAGGTCATAATAAAATAAAAGTATTTTAGAAAAATTATGTTTTAAAAAACATTCCAAGTGGAAAGTATATTTTACTCAAGAAATGTCCTAAGAAATATTTCAAAATAATTTTACATCTAATATTTCATCAATTGATGTTAATGGGGATATTCTACAAAAATACCATTATTATTTTTTCTCTTAATGGTGTATGTTTATGGTGAAAATATTATTATGAAACTTGTTACTGTTCCATGGGTTATACCTTGATAAAATGATTACGTCACTCACTTCTCTTTCCACAGGATAAAATCTGATAAAATAAGGAAATTATTATGAAACCTATTTATTTACATAGGTTATGTAATGATGAAATATTTGTGAAACCAATTTTAATTAATAGGTTAATATATGATTAATTTTATTCTCTTATGAAGAAAATATATGTTATTTTCATTATTTGATAATGATTATGTAATAACCAAGGAATGTGGTTATGTTATAACCAATGAGAGTGGTTAAGTTATAACCAAGGAAGGTTCAGAGATATATCTTTATCTAATTAATTAGGTAAATATTTATATCTCATGATATAGATAATATGTGAAGGGAAGTCAAATAAATTTAGTAGTTGAACTTTTTCTCTGTGAGGGTATTACGAGTGAAACATGACTACTATAATGGTTTTGGGAGGAAACCCCTTAAACTATGAGGAATGTTCCACCACTGGGAATGGTGGTTTATCCAACTAAAGAGGTCTATCCACCCATGTATTTTCTTTATAAGTTTTCTGAATGAGACATGAAAACTAATGAAATGATTTCATATGATTATGTGTGTGAAAAAAATCTATGGTGTATGCTAATGAGTGGTTATCATGACTCGTGTTATTTGATTTCCTTATGATTCATGTATTATGAACATACAATATTAATTCCATCACTCTATATTATGATAATTTATATGCTGGGTATGGTTTTCAAATGCTATACTCCTTTTCTCATACTGTTGTGTTCATGTCATGCTAATTTATCTCCCATTTTTACCCTTACTAAGCATCTCAGCTCAACCTTTCTTATGTTTCCTTTCCCAAGGCTATGAAGAAAGCATTCAAGTTGGGGATTTAAATAAATATTAATATATGGGAAGATATTTTTGGGAAACATTGAATATATTTCACCAAATTATAAAATTATATACCTAGTCTCCAAAGACAATAAACTATTATGGTCCTTCGGTGTGTAATTTTGAAATGTATTGAGTATTCATCTAAATAGATGAAATATTTGTGTGTGAAAATCCCAGTTTGCTATAGATGGTATTAATGGAAAGTTTTACTTAACCATTTGTAACTATAATGAGAAACATTTACAGTAATCACTAGTGATATTTAAATAGATAAGTCTAGGGATTTATCCAATGTTAATTATAAGGGTGTGTCAAAGTATAGGAAAATTTCATTGATTTTTTGTGAAGGATAGAGAAATTGGTTTCCAAGAAATTACATCCCTCTCTATATATAAAATTGGATATGGTTTTGGTATAGTGGAACATAGGGGTAATAACTCCAAAAAGATCACATTGAGATGGACATGATTATTACTAGGTGTAAGTCATTAGTCCTTGTAGAACATCTGATTTGACACTCCCAGTGGACATGCTTTGTAAATTAAAAACCCATGATAAACTGTTAAAAATGATTTAAATATATTATTAATATGAATTTACATGGATAAAACTATCTTTTCATAGATTAGAAATAATTTTTCTTTATTTAGAACTCCTAAATTATTTTTTAGACTATGTGATTTTCAATTATGAATAATGTTTCTCACACTACGGTTTCTGGTTTTAGTCAATGGTGGAAACCAGAAGAAAATGGGTTAACAATGAATGTGAATGATGATTTTTTTATGAGAAACCAAATGGTATGATGATTGGATAAAAGGATGAATTTATTATGCCTAATCGATTTTCATGGAATATGATTAACAACATATTCCTTAACCAACTATCGGGATAGCTAAAGAAGAGAAGGAAGGTGTTCAATGAAATTATGGGTAGTGGAGATCCAATATTAAAGAAGATTAGGATTCATTTTTGTAGTGAATGTGGGAAGAAGAACACAAGTTAATGTCTTAGAGGAATAAGAAGATGTTTTGACTGTTGAAAAGAATCATACAAAGTAAGTGACAATAAATGGAAAATGAAATGTTTGATTAATTAAATGGATTAAAATAATAGTCTCCCTAAGATATCATCATATGTTTAATGATTTAAATGTTAAAATTATTGGAATAAGGAAAATTTATATCCTAAGGGGAAAGATGATGATAAAAATCAGCAAGGATGTATGAGTAATGTTTATATTTTTGATGATGAGGAGATTAAAAATGGAATATGAATAGAATTAGGTATTGAGGAATAAGATGATAAAGCATAGTAAATTATTTGAGAAACAATTGGGATGAATTGTGTATTTATGTATTGGAATTCATATATTATGTTATATAAATCATGAAATATACAATTATTATTTAGTATATGTTTTTTGTTAAGGATTTTATATAGTGTGTCAAATGATGTGAGTGGATTAGAAAACTAATTTAATGTAAATGTGAAATTATTAAGATAAACTTTAATATGTTTTGGATTTTTAGATAATGATATAGTGATAAAGGAAAAATTTATTTGGATAAAGTAAATTTAATTGTATTAATTTCCTTAGAACGAATTAACGATATGTTGAAAAAGTGGTTTATTTTACCTTCATAGAGTTTACGACATTTTTATATTTGAGGAATATATATAATAATGTTTGGTTTATTTAAGTACTGATGTGTAATGTATGTTTTCTATAAGGATATTTAGTAAGTATAGTATCAATATAATGCACGATGAAGGTATTCACATGTTTTTTATTTGACAATTAAATGATATTTCATGTTGTTTCAAGGATTAATGATAAGTTCATTTTGTAAATTTAATTACCCTCTTTCTAAAGATGTGGATCTTAATCTTTTTAAAGGGTCATAAGATTGAACATTTATGAAATGGTTTATATTGAACATTGAATGAGTTTTAGAGAATAACTTATAATTTCCCCATATGAATATTCATTCATATTGGATAACTTTTGCTAACCTTTATTTTTTGAAATAGAGATAGAAGGAATGAATTATAATTATCTTATGATCTTATGATCCATTGGTGTTTTAGGCATTAAAAAATTACTTTAATATCTTTGAGTAAGTGAAAAATTGGAAATTGATCAAGGAATAACCAAAGGGTGAGATTGTGCTTATGAAATTGAATGAAATCAACTAAGTATATCTTCTCAGAAAAATTCTCTGACATTTGGAAATGGATCTTGAACTAAAATATAGTCATATTAAAAACATTTTATATGATATCAATGACCATTTAATTCATATTTTTTTTATGATTTTTTGATCGTTAACTTTCTTTGGATCACCCACTTTCTTATGATCAATGATCTATATCACTCACTATAACTATTTACACCTTTCTTTTATATCCAAATAATCACTTCCCACCTATGTTATCGTATATGAAAACATAGTTATAAGTTACATTAGGTATCCTTTATATTTAATAATTTCCCTTTTATGGGATGTTTTATTATTCATTTTTATGATCTGAGTTTCTATAAGATAATTTTTCAATGTTAATACCTTGATAATCAAGAATAATTTCTAGGTTTAAATTCATTTTTAGGGGGTAGAATGTAACACCCCTGGATTTTATGATATATTTATTTAATATTTTCAATATTTTATATTACCCAGAGAATTGTTTTTATCTTACGTTACACACAATACTAATTTTGGATTTTTCTACACATAATATAGAGTTTATCTTACGTTATACGCAATATAGAGATTCAAAAACCCCAAAAATAATATTATTTCAACTATAAACTTTATAACCTAGTATTAAAATAGGTGGGTATAAATATTATTAACTAAGTTATGAAAAATAAAAAATAGAAATATTACACTATAAAAAAATTATTAATTATTAGTAAATAATAAATCAATTTTTTCAAAGTAAATATATTCATCAAAGGTATAGTTTCAAAAAAATTAAATTTGATATTTTGTATTGAAATAAATTACAATTAATTTATCCCACATTTAAAAATAATAATTTTAAAAATTAAATTCATTTTTTAAATCATCATATCAAAATTAACATATGCTTAATTTATGTGATTTTTTGGAAAATATTGATTTTTCATTGAATACTAAAAATACCGATTTTTGTAAAATTATCAATTTTATTTCATTAAATTGAGTAATTATAATTCCCTAATTATGTTTTAAAGTGAAATAATTATTAATATTTTATATTTAATAAATTTAATTACTTTTTAATCAACATTATTTTGTATTTTAGTATAAGTTTATTTTTTGGTTTAAAAGTGATTGTTTTTTATCCATTTAATTTAGTTAAAATAATACATACTAATTATTTTTTAAATTAAATTAATAAATTATATATCAATATATTTTAATTTATATTCATACAATGATTATTATTAAAAATATATTTAAAATAAAATTATCTTATTTATTAGAAAATGAACCTCTCAAAAACATATTTTCTGGTCGCGTCTTAATTCTTTTAAATTTACTTGTATAAATTTCATAAAATATATTTTATAAAATAAACTAAATTTTTTAATTAATCATTTAAAATTAATTTTATGTTTAATTTTTGTGTTTTTTCTGAATTCTTTCATTTTTTGATGAATACTTAAAAATATTTAATTTTAATTAAAAACCACATTTTCATTTAAATTATTAATAAAGTAAAATTATATTTTAAATTAGTACTAAAAAAATATTCATTAAATTATATATCTATTAATCCAATATTTCCTTTTGGAATAATTTTCATATTTATTTTTGATATAAAAATTTTGTAAACTTTTGAACATTTTCTCTTTAAAAACCTGCTTTCTCATCGCGTCTATATGATTATTTTTAAATTATTTTTATTTTATTATGTTAATGGAATTTTTAAATATGTATTGTATATTTAGAATCATAAAATTTTATATTATCTAATAAGGTAAGATTAATTTTTAAACCATAATAAATAGTAAAAATAGTAAAAAAAATTTACCATAGTTTTGGTAAAAATGGGTTTACTATGGAATTAAACAAAAGAGATAAGTGTAAAAATGACTTATATTTTTTTTAAAATTGATTTTTTGGTCATATTTCGGCCTTTTATTTTCTTAGTGTGGAATGTGAGACATTTTAGACCCTATTGGATTGTGAATAACATGGGTATACCTTTTTCTATCAAAAACAATACATGTGTGTCACTCACCTTACTTATAAAAGGTCACCCCTTCTTTTATCCTCATAACACCATAAATCCCTCTTTGCTAAGCCAAGACCTACCAAATAACTTAAAAAAATTCTTCATCTCATCATATAAGACTTATTTTTGTAAAAAATCCAACTTAGGAAGGATTTTGGCTTCAACCTATAGAGGATAGCTAAAGAAGAGGAGGTTTGAATGTGTACAAAGAAGTCGTGAATATGGTAAGGGTTTTATCGTCTCACTTTTATTTCTATGATATTCTTCCATATCCACAACATATTTTTTTAATTTTGTGAATATAATTCCCATCTATGTATTTTATGATGGTTTTAAGGAAAATTATTTTTATTTTAATATCAATTTTAGGATCCTGTTTTCTTAGGGTTTACAATTCAAATGTAAACAAAGTGGTAGTGGATTTTCATCTCTCTTTTAGTTTCTATTATACAAATACCATATACAGTTTTTATTTGTTTTCTTTTTTTTATACTTCCCATGAATTTATTTAATTATTATTCTTAGGGAACTTTTTTTTATTTATACAACTATTCCAGGATCTCTTCTTCATGGGGTTTATAGTTTCAATGTTATCAATGCGGTAAGGAATTTCTGTCTCAATTTTCCTTCTTTGAGATGTAAGTTATGTTATGTACCTATATTCCTTTATGATATGTATATAAATCCTAATTTATATCATTAATTTATTTATCCTCAGGATATTTTATGTTCCATTTTATTTTATTCCTTTATGGGGCTTAAGGTTTAAAGTTACCGAAGTGGTAAAACTTTTATGTCATAATCTCATCATTTATCAGGATTTTTTATGACTATTCTTATAATGATAAATTATTATGATCTATATCTCAATAAAATCATTAAATTTATTCTTATATATTTATTAATTAAATTTTCATTTAAAATTTCCATTTCTCCACTGATCGGTACTTAAGATAAATGTAAAAATGTTTTTAAGAAAATATGACTTTATTTCTCACTTCATTAGGAAATACTTTTCCTTCAAAAACCATGTTTTCAAAAAAAATTAAAGAAATATTTTTAATTTTCATCAAATGATTTTTTATTAAAAATACCCATGTTTTACATTTTATAAAAGAAATTTAAGGAAATAATAATATCGTTTTCCAAAAAATTCCTATTATGCTTTACTGAAAATATAAAAATAATCATTTTTTAACAAGAAAAACACATATGGAATTATCTACTATCATGACAACAAAATTATTTAAATATTACTTTATATGCTATCATATTTAGTTTCAATGATAATAATTTGCAAAAAAAAATTATTTTTTAAAAAGTGGTTTTCCAAGTGGAAATGATATTATCCTCAAGAAATGTCCCAAGTAATCTTTCAAAATCATTTTCCTTCTTAGATGAAAATCTTTTGATGTTTTGAGGCATATGATTAAAATATACCATTCTTATTAGTTATCTTAATGGTTTGTGATTATGATAATAAGGTTTTTATGAAATCAATTCCTCTTATATGGTTTATACCAGGATAAAATGCATATGAAATCTGCTCATTTTTCATGGGTTATACTTTGAGAAATATAGAAATAATTATCAAACCTATTTATTTTATTTTATTTAAAGGTTAGGGCCGAAGCCTAATTTTATTCAATAGGTTGTGTTTTGATTAAATTTTTATATAACCCATTTTATTTCAGGGGTTTTTATATAATGAATGTTTTATGATCTTAAGGAATATATATTTATGGTTTTTATTATATGACTGTGGATATGTGAAAACCAATGATGGTGGTTATATTATAACTAATAATAGTGCATTATTTATAACATAAGATGGTTGAGACTTATATATCCCTCCAATTCATTGGATAAATATTTATATCTCATTAGATATATATTATTGGAATAGGGAGTGAACCTCATTCAATCTGGGATTTTTTTCCTCTGTGATACTGTTGGGAGTGAACCTTGACTGATATGGTGGTTAGGGGATTAACCCATTCCACTATAAGGAATGAGATTCCACTAAGGATAGTAATTTTCACTTCCAATGGGGTGTATCTTCCCATGAAGATCCCTAATATGTTTTTTAAATTATCCTTGACTACAAAAAATTATTTTCATTGCTTATGTTTATTCCAATGTTCTATGTCATATGCCAATGATATTCTCTCATGACTCGTGTTTTTTTTCCTTGGGACTCATTTATTATAAAATACAAATAAATATTCCATATTATGATCTTTGATATTCTTTTTATGTTTTTATAATGTTGTTCTCATGTTATCATACCATTATGTTCATGTTATTCTTACATATCTACCTTTTTTATCCTTACTCAGCATCTGGGATCACCCTTTATTATGATTCTTTTACCAAGGTTATGATGAAAGGATTTAAGTAGGTTATGTCTATGAATATTACTAAATGGTAAGATACATGTGGGACATATTTAATATCGTTCCCTAAATTAGAATATTTTGTACCTAGTCTCCAAAGGCACTAAACTATTATGGTCCTTATGTGAGTACTTTTGTAATATATAGAATATTCATCTAAAAAGTTTCAATATTTATGTATGAAAATCCTAGGTCACTATAAAATCTCTTCCTATGGGATAAAACACTGATAAAAATAGTTTTATATCCCAAATATTATGATTATAGAGTTATTTAATGGTTTTAAATGGAGTTTATGTTAGACATGTTTATATGAGCTAAGTTTCTCCCCCCTAGGAGGAATCAGATCCAACCATATTGTTATGTTCTTGAAATCATGAGAGAAAATAAAGATACCATTATCATATTGTATATCATATTTCCAGATAGAAAAATATTATAGGTGGAGTTTTTATAGATGATTAAATCATTGCTTATGATATGGAGATATCATAACTAGTATTTCAGTGTAAATTAATAGATTTGTACTGATCTTATCATAAAGTATCTTCAACATACCGATATTTTAAAAGGAAACACTACATGCTTAAATGAACTAATAAATACTATTTGATATTTATAAACTAACCATTAAAGATAATATTTCCACTTCTGTGTTTTGAATTTTGAAAACCGGACATACACGGTGGAGATTAATAAGTTTTTTTGAGTCTGATAGAACTAACTTATTTTTTGGTGAATATTATCCTACCATTATGAATAGTAACATACCCTTATGAATAGTAATTTACCCAAATGAATAGTAACATGACCCTTATGAATAGTAATGTACCTATATGAATAGTAACTTTCCCCTAATGAATAGTAATGTACCCTTATGAATAGTACTTGAACCTTATGAATAGTAATGTACCCTTATGAATAGTAAATTCACCAATGAAATTATAAAAAAATATTCATCTTATAAGTTTGAATGTGATATAATTATGTTATAATAAAAGTAATTAAATATTTTAAAAATTACTAAATAAATTTTGGTATTTTTGTAAGTCATAAATATCTAATTACAAATTAATGATTAATTTAATAATTTAATGAAATCTTATTTTCATAAAATGTATTCATAAAGAATAATTTATTTGAATTATGATTGTAATATAATTTTAAGAGACTTTAAGTAGTTTTTTGAATGGTTAGAAAAGCAGTTCTAATTTTAAAATTTTATATTTAAAGTAGATTTTAATTTTAATTAAAAATTAAATTAATCATGTCAAGAAAATTATTTTAAAAAAATGGAGTTCATTTTTAAATTCTAATTGTCAAAAAATAGTGAAGGGTAATATTTGGTATTTTTCTGAAACTCTTAAATTTTTGATGAATAGTGAAATATGATAAAATATCAAATATTCAAATTATCAGTTAAATACACTATTTTTACACCATTGCTAATATAATATCACTTGTTTCGAAATTAAATTATCTCTTTACTATGTCGATCATATGAATGAAGGATATTCATAGTCTTAAGAAAAAATATTAAAATAATGATTAAAATAATGTAAAACTCCTCCTCTTCTCCACTATAAATACCACCTATTTCCCCCTCTTCCTACCACACCTCTCACGCCATGATCCTTGCCTATGTTCTTCCCAATACTCCTCCCAAGACTCTTCCCAAATTAGATGACCTTCTGGTGTCACCAAAAGGCCAAAACCAAATTCCTTAAGGAGTATCTGATGGAAAAGAGATCAAGATGTAAGAATCATCTTCCCTTTTCTTGTGTTTTCTTTCCAATTCCTTTTCTTTTCTTATACTATATTCTCTTACCATAATACAAGAGGAATGAAACCTATATTATTACATATATTCTTTATTTTTATTATGTTTATAGAAAATTCCTCAACTTATGTCATCTCCCCCCCCCCCTCTTATAAAAACATCATTCGTGATGTGTCGTTTTACCAAAATCGTGGGCGATGTGTTTGTAATTTCCTTTACATCCTTCAAAATCATTTGTAAAACAATTTTAATGGTTGAAACCTAATATAAGGTTTATTATGTAACCTATTTTATGTTATGGAATGAACTTCTATTCGTGGTATTAATTTATATAATGAAATAAGATCATGATTATCAAACAATCGAAAAATTATCTAAATGGATATCACTAAAGATTTATCTAATGATTCATCCTTATACAATATAACCAAAATGAGTTATGGAATCATTTAATATTATGTAAACATAGGAATAGCATTTTATTTCACTTCTGTAATTTCATTTTCATTTGACATGAAAATCATGTACAAACAGTCCATGGTAATCAAGTAAAGAACTCACCCAAAACAAATGAAAGAACAAAATACTAATAAGTAAATGGGGAAATCATGTAACCCTTAGGGCTAACATTTGTTGTAACCATCGTAGTTACACATGGAGTAACTATATGACTAAACTCTAACATAATCATACCCAATTAATTGAAGGGAAATATAGGTCCCACCCTTTATAATAAACAATTCCAAATAACCAGAACATAATCATACAACATAAATAATTTCATAAAAACATTGCTTTTGAATTTTGTAAAGCAAAATTTTAAAAGATGATTTTAAAATAAAATCCGCTTAAAATATCATATAATTAAAATGAGAATTACTGAAGTGGATGGAATATGTATATAAATTGTAAATAAACATAGTTAAATATAATATAAAAAAATCATCACACAAAAAAAATTAATAACACATAAATAACAGCCCCATTAGTTTTATGTCATTAAATCTAGTCCCACACACCTAACTCACCAATAATTCTCCTCATTAATGAAAAACACATCTAATCAGAATAACCCTCGGTGCTCCTCTTTAAAATCGGGCACTTCTCACATGTCAATGTATATCACATGACCACCATCCATCTTAGGCATCATTACAAAACCTAACCCATTTACCCACACTCTCACAGTGTCATCAAAATTTTATTTGAACTCAAAAAGGTCAAGCATCCTTCTGATCCTTCCCCCTAAAACTATCTTTGATACCTGGTTACCTCAAGTGTTTTTAATCATGAAGCTCAAGGAATCTCTATACCTATACCACATACCTAGTTGTACCATCCATGCATTAATTTCATAACCTAAAGCATCTACCCCTACTTAATAGAAGTAAGGGAACTAAAAGGCCTAGGATAACCCCTATCATGGATTACCCTCACATATATCACTTGGATAACATATATCATGAGCCACATTTCAATGTTCATGGGATCATCTTCCTGATCCATATTTCATATCTCACATGGTTCACAACTCAAGGGAACACCCCTTTGTTCCCATCTCAAATATCACCTGGAAAATAACATGACATCATACACTATAGGGTTCTCATATACATATACACATTACAAATCACAAGCCAAATCACCAACCTACTAGGGAAAAATCCTAACAAGGTACCTATATATGAGACTACCCCTTTCAAGACCATGATATCATCTATGAACATATAATTACATCATAATATAATGATTCATATAAATTAAACCATAATCATGTGATTCGGTTAAGTATAATACCTCAGAGAATATATGTGGTAAATAATCATATAGGTCATTGTTAATACTTAAAATTAAAGAACACGATTCTTTTTAAAACTGGTATCATAATTTCCCTCAAGGGTTTAATTATCATGAAGGCATCCAATTCCCATACTGACCTACTAAGGTTCAATATAAATCCTTAACATTGAGGTATTTCATAGTCATTATCATGTATAATCACTCCACATAATCCACATGACTTATCATCAGATGAAATATACTTTGGTTTAGTTGAGTATAATTACACCAAGAAGTTATATGGTAAATTTAATGAACCAAAATTTTATCAATTAAAATTTCTCTTGACCTAATTAAATGTCTTATTATGTAAAATGGTTATATAACATATTAACTTCCTTGGTTTTATGTTTTTGGATTTTAAAATACCATTAATAATTGTTACCGTTGCTAATATAGTCTTTAAACAGTGATCACATGATTAGTATAAATATAGGGCTTTAACAAATAGAATTTACTCCAACAAAGGAAGTGATGGCCTCATCTAGTAGAATTGTTCCTTATGAAGCCCATTTTTGGATCTTGGAAAGGAGGTGGCCTCATTGGGCTTCTCTCTTGACCAAGACCAAGCTGAGATTCAATATGTTAAGCTTAAGCGGAACCGTCTACGAGAGAAGTGTAAGTTAGTATATATTACCACCTAAGGGATGTTATCTGAGCCACCTTAAGAGTTGTCACCATCGCACACCATACCCTTAGGTCATAAGCGGGTGTTATAAGGTGTTATGTAATAATACCCGAGAATTATAATTATGTACATTATTTTTGTATAAATAATATACATTCATTTTATTATTGTTACTTTGTAAATGGTTTTCTATAAATCACAAATAGTATTTTTAGTTAATATTCAATTGGGAAATCTATTTTAATGGATTTTTGAATTAAATAATATTTTAATAAACTTTTTTTATTAAATTACTTTTTATTAAATATAAATGTTCATATAATTTTTATGAATACAATTGCAATTTTTATTAAGTTTTGAAAGCTATTTTTTTCAAAACCCATGAATTTTTTATAAATGTCAGTTTTTATTTTAAATTAATAATTCACATATTTATAAAATTATTTAGATGATATTAATATTATTTTTTTAATTAGGACGTCGAAAGTATCCAATGATGAAGTTTTTATAATTTTCTGAGAAAGTCAAATTTTTGGGTAAAAATAAAATACCGTTTAAATATATAATTTCGTTGTGACATCATAATGACCCAATAGTGATGTAATAAAATACAATAAATGCATTTTTCGTAAAATATATGTTTTAACATTAATATAATGTGATTTTAGGTTTATTTTTTTTATTTTAGAAAGCCTTGGTAGACCCTCCAAGACTTATAAAATATTCTAACATTTTAAAATGATTTCCTTGAGAGTGTGACTCGCCTCTACATATGAAAGCCTAATATTTTAATAAGTTAGGTCATTGGACTTATAAAATAATGTTTTCAACACCTCTTTGGAGAAACCCATGGGAAAAACTATGGGATGGTTTATGGTTTTTATTAGTTTAATGTGTAGGGTCCAAAACCTAAATAATAAAAATTCCCTAACTTTTCCTATATAAACTCACCCAATCTCCCACTTCCTCTTCACTCAAAGGATTTGGATATCAACAAAAATCTTCCCTCCTCTATCTTGAATCCTCCCAAGGCACCCCCAAACTCCCAATAAGCCTCTCTTAAGCCTCTCCCAAGCCTTTGGGATCACACTTCCAAAGTATTTCTTCCTTTCTCATTTTTATCCAAGTTCACTTATATTGTTATGACCTTTTATTTTCAATTAAAAATGTTGGGGTATGATTTTTCACCTCCACTATACTGAACTCATTATATTTTAATGATTATATACCCCCTTTTCTCTCATTAATTCCTCCCATGTACACCTGTAGCCATGCCGAAATTCCGTAATGGATTTCCTCCTTTCTCTTTTTGTCCAAATTTCATTTTGTTATTATTCCCTTTTATTTTTTAATTAAAAATATTGGTTTATGCTTTGGAACATCCCCTATACTTCCATAATTTTTTTTGAATTATTATATACCCATTTCTCTCTCATTAATTACTCTCATGTACACTTGTTACCATGCCGAAATTCCGTAAGGGATTTCTTCCTTTCTCTTTTTATCCAAATTTCTTTATGTTGTTAAAACATTTTAATTTCAATTAAAAATTTTGGGGTATGATTTCTCTCCTCTACCATACTACCCTCATTATGTTTTAATGATTATATACCCCCTTTATCTCTCATTAATACCTCCCATGTACACCTGTTACCATGCTGAAATTCTGTAAAGAATTTCTCCCTTCTCATTTACATTCAAGAAATTATTTTATATTATGCATCTAAATTACATTAAATATGGTAGTACATGTATATATAGGACCCAATTACATTAAATTTCATGTAAATATTATGAGACACCCATTTCTATACCATCAACCATTTTTATGGATTCTTATGTCACGATGTTATGCTGCCCAAATTGCACTGTGATTTTCCATGCCAAAGTCATTGTGTACTGAATACCTTTCCCACTTCTCTATCATGGGTATTCACCTTTATGAAAATTTACTTATTTATTATATAGTTTTATGCATGAATTACACATTCCTTTATTGTGGAATAAATAATTATTTTTTAATGAATCCATGTTACATTATCCATGTGGAATCCTTATGCAAGAAATAAAATAATTAAGAAGGGTATTCCCAGATAGCGCTCCAATTCATTAAGTAAAGATTTGTATCATAATACATCAATTGTAATGAGGATTTACTCATGATAATTCAAGTGCAATGATGTTCTACTCATTATCCATGTGCAATGGGCCTTGTCTCATGCTAATAAAATGTTAAATGTTGTTGCCACATTTCCGTATTATGATAATCATGTTATATCATGCCTTTCTGTTCATGTTTCTCTTATGATACATTGATACACCTATTGATTAAAATGTACTGTATTCTTCATTTTATTCCCTGTCTACTCCCTTATTTGGATTTATAGCTCACCCTTTTCTTATGCATGTCCTCAGGTTATCCCATGAAATGCCAAGTACGAAGGAATGTATGTGCTCATGTTTTAAGTTGTCATGTAATGTTACTAACCCCCAAATACCCTAGACACATTGATATTCTATGTTTTATCAAGTGAAGATTTTATGTAATAAATCATTTTTAAGTGTGTAATAAAGAGAAGGGTTGTAATATGTGGTATTAGAAGATGGGTTTAGTTATTTCTAGGATTAGGATTAGAAAACCCAAATGAAAGCCTTAGGTATAAGAATAAGTATAATAAAAACATACCAAAAATTTTTTGAGTATTAATTAAGTGTTTTATCAAGAAAATACATCCATGTATGGATATGAGTAGGTAGAGGTGGCTCTGGCATAGATATATCTTGGGGTAGAACCTTAAAATGCCGCTTTGAGATAAACTCGAATGGGAAATGGTGCATGAAAACGGGGCTTGATTCACTCTTGGTTACAACACTCCCGATGGATATTATTTAGTAAATTCATAAGCTTAGTATGAACCATTATTAACGTAATAAAAAAATTCCCCTAAGAATATATGTTGGGAAGTAGATCATGGATAACATATATTGAAGCCTATAAATTCATAAGTTAAGGAAATAAAAGTGATTTAAAAGTTATATGTTTTTGTATTTGAATTCTCATTAATGTGTTACCCCTAACTTTAATTTTATTCCAGCCAATGGATAGTAATAGGAGGACTCGAGATAACAACCTATGCAGAGATCAATGTGAAGATTTTTTGATTGAGATGTCCAATCTGATGGGAGTGGGAATCGCAAACTTTGTCGTGATACTCTCTCAGTTAACTCAAGTTTTGAATAGAAACATGTGTCAAGAGGAACTTTCACCCCCCCCCCAAGAAATAACAAGTCACATTCGAGAGATTTATGAGATAAAGGCCTCCTACTTTTAATGGATCATATAATCCCTAAATCATTGAACAATAGATCAAATCCATTGAAAATATCTTCTACATCCTTCAATGTTCTGAACAAGAGAAGTTTCTTATAGATGATTATCATGTGGAAGGTGAAGTTGATAAATGGTGGACATTTATCAAAAATATGAAGCCTGAGGAAGAGATCAAGGCATTTGAATGGAAGGATTTTTAGAAAATGTTTTTTTGATAAATATTTTCTTTGCACCCTTAGACTTACAATGGAAAAGGACTTCCCTGCCCTCAAGAAAAAAAAGATGACAAATCCATTAAAGCGTACAAGGAAAACATGATAATTCTTTCACGATATGCCTCCAGATTTTTAATTACACCTGAATACAAGGTTGAACACTTCTTTGTTGGGATAAAACCTAGCCTACGGAAAGGCTTACAAACCCATGACATTGAATGCTATGAGGAAAATGGATGATGTTCCCTCAAGGTTGAAATAGAGATCGGTGAATCTCAGGGGTATCATGGGGATAAGAAGCGTAAGGTGGACTTTAATTTTAGCGGTCTGATGGAGAAATACAATGGTGCTAAGAAAATCCAGCACCCCACTTTCAAAATTTGTGAACAGAAGCACCCTATAAATTTCTAAAAGGGGACGAGAAAATGCTTTATGTGTAGAAGAGAAGGGCGCCTGGCGATTAACTAGTGATAAGAAAAAATTGTAGCTATGATAGAGGAGATGAATACTCCATTACACCCTCAAAACATTGTTCATTTCTTCAAATACAAAGAACCAGGGAACTTTTCAAGCCATTGCCTTAATCTAAGGGTTTTTAGAGGCAACTGAAAACCTCCAAGGTAGCAAGGGTGGTATTTTTCCATCACTTCCACCAAAGTGAACCATGACAAAGATGTGGTGAAAGGTATGCTAGTTATTCATTCTAGAATAGTGAACATACTTTTTTATTTTGTCTCTACACATTCTTTTATATCCCAAAAGTTTATTAGAATAATCCCAACACCAGCACAAATCATGGAAGTAAATATGTCGGTGAGAAAGAAAATGGGTCAATCATTTAAACCAATGAATATAACTCCTCCCATGTAACAATTTTTGGATTGAACTTCCCAGTGAACCTCTACATATTCCCTCTAATGGAATTTTATGCAATTATTGTCATAGATTGGATTTCCTTGTATATATCCAAGATAAATTTCCGTGAGAGGGAAATCACTATCCATATGGAAAATCGGCCCCATATTCTGCACAAGTGGAAGGAGGAGGATGAATCTTCTTTAGCACCATAATCTCAAGTGTGGATATTACTGCCCTATGAGAATGCATATCTTACTCAAATGATTGAGTCTAAGGAAGAAACCATCCTTGAAGACATTCCTATTATGAGGGAATTCCCTAAAGTTTTTCTCAAGGAATAGTCTGGTCTTCCTCTTAGAAGAGATGTTGAATTCTCAATTGATATTATACCTGGGGTGTTGACAATAACTAAGACTCCATATAGAATGGTTTTTGTGGAGCTTGAGAAGCTGAAGAAAAAACTATAGGAGAATATGGATAAAGGGTTTATATGCCCAAGTGATTCACCATGGGTTGAACCAGTCCTCTTCATCAAGAAGAAGGATGTGTAAATGTGCCTTTTTGTTGATTATCGTCAGCTCAACAAAATCAATATAAAGAACAATTATCATCTTCCATGAGTTGATGACCTGTTCTATCAACTATGTGGAGCACAATACTTCTCCAAAGTGGATCCGTGGTTAGGATATTACCAATTAAGGGTGAAGAAGGAGGATATCCCAAAGAATTATTTTTTATACATGGTACAGACATTATGAATTCATATTAATGCCTTTCAGACTCACTAATTCTCCAGCAATATTCATGTACTTTATGAATAGAGTATTTAGATATTAACTCGACAAATTTGTGTTAGTATTTATAGGAAATATTCTAATATACTTCAAAATCAAGGAGGAGCATGAGGAACATCTAAGAACTGTACTAGAGACCTTACGAAAGGAGAAGCTTGATGAAAAGTACAGAAAGTGTGAGTTCTATTTGAAGGAGGTATCATTATATTGTAATATCATCACAAACAATGGAATATTTGTGGATCCCTCTAAGATAGCTGCAATTGAGGGATGGCTAAGGCCAACATCGGTAACAGATATCTGTAACTTCCTAGGGTTAGCTGGATATTATCACTGATTTGTGAGAAATTTCTCACAATTTTCAGACCCTATTACCAAGCTTACTCGTAAGGGAGTCAAGTTTATTGGAGTGATGAATATGAAGATAGCTTCAAGGAGTTAAAAATGAGGATTATCATTGTTCCCATTCTCAAATTACCCACAAGTAGATAGCATTTTATGGTATTCAATGATTCTTGGAAGAAGGGAATGGGCTGTGTGTTGATGAAAAATGACAAATTCATTTCATATGCTTCAAGGCAATTGAAAGTTCATTAGAATAACTATCCAACACATGATTTGGAGTTAGTTGTAGGGATCTTCGTTTTAAGAATATGGAGACATTACCACTTTGGTGAGAAGTGTGAAATATACACAGATCACAAAATCTTCAAGTATATATTCACATAGAAAGAGTTGAATATGCTCTAATGAAGATGGATATAGCTGATCAAAAACTATGACTGCTCAATCCATTAACACCCTGGGAATGTGAATAAGGTGGCTAATTCTCTATGTAGAAAGGACCCAGCAATTCTATCATTGATGGGAATTGAAAAGGATATAATCTTCTTAGATTTGATGAAGATGTACATGATAATAATAAAGAAGGGAACATCATCAATCCTTTTAGAAATTATTTATCAACCCTCTCTTTTGGAAAGGTTAAAGGATGCTCAAAAGGATGATGTGTGAATTCATAAGAAATCAGAAGCTATCAAAAATGGGAAATCCTTGGATTTCAATGTTAATGAAGAAGGAATTGTGAGATTCGGGTCAAGACTGTGTGTTCCATAAAATATGGATTTAAAGAAATAACTTTTGGGTGATGCACATAGTTTGAATTTCTCCATTCACCTAGGAAACACAATGATGTATCGAGATATCCCAGAGAATTATTGGTGGGATAACATGAAGAATGAGATCACTCAGTATACATCAAAGTGCCTGGTATGTCAGCAAGTGAAGGCTGAGAGGCAGAATTCTAAGGGGATGATGCAACCATTACCCATACCAGCATGGAAATGGGAGAACATCACCATGGACTTCGTCACTAGACTTCCAAATAAATAAAAAGGATGTGATTCTATTTGGGTTTTTGTGGATCTCCTTACAAATATTACACATTTAATTTGAATTTGAGAGGATTCTCATTGGATCAACTAGCATGGATATATATTAAAGAAGTGGTAAGGCTTCAGGGAGTACCACTATCTATTGTATCTGATCAAGATCCAAGATTCCCCTCTATGTTTTTAATGATTCTTCAACATGATCTGAATACTGAGCTAAACTTCATTACACTTTATCAACCTCAAACTGATGGCCAATCTGAGTGGACTATCCAGACACTAGAGGACATGTTTAGAGCATACTCAATGGACTTCAAAAGAGGATGGGATCAACATATTCCTCTGGTTGAGTTATCTTACAACAACAGTTTCCAATCAATCATCCAAATGGATTCTTATGAATCCATTTATGGTAGTAGGTGAAGAACACCAGCATGTTGGGATGAAGTTGGGGAGAGAAAACTCCTACATCCATAAATGGTAAAAGAAATTATGTAGAAGGTAAAGACCATCTAGCATCGCATTAAAGCTACTTAGAGTTGACAAAAGATCTATGATGATAATCGTCAATGACACCTATAGTTTGATGTCGGAGACATGGTATTACTCAAAATATCACTGTGGAATAGATTTATGATATTTGGGAAGAAGGTAAATCTTATTCTAAGGTACTTCAGCCCTTTTGAGATCCTTCACCGTATTGGAGTAGTGGTTTATCGACTAGCACTCCCACCAAACCTATCTAAAGTACATTATGTATTTCATGTATCACTCTTGAGGATGTACATACCTAACCCATCACATATACTCAATCTATAGATGGCACCATTGGATAATGACTTCTCCTATGAAGATAATCATGTGAATATATTAGATCGTAAGGAAAAAGTTCTATGAAATAAGACCATGCCCCTCGTCAAAGTGTTGTGTAGAAACCAAAATTTTGAAGAAGCAATGTGGGAATTGGAGGAAGTGATAAAGCATAGTTACCCACATCAGTTTTAGTACGGGAAAAGGAAATTTCAAGGGAAAATTTCTTAAGGGGGGAATAATGTAATGAACCAAACATTTATTAATGAAAATTACTCTTGATATAATTAAATGTCTTATTATGTAAAATGGTTATATAACATATTAACATACAAGGTTTCATATTTTTGGATTTTAAAATACTATTAATAATTTTTATCGTTCCTAATATATCCATTGAAAAGTGATCACATGATTAGTATAAATATAGGGCTTTAACAAATCCAATTTACTCAGAAAAAGTAAGTGATGGACTCATCGAGTAGAATTTCTCTGTACGAAGACCATTTGTCGGATCATGGAAAGGAGGTGGAATGATTGGAATTTTCTTTTGACCAATCCTAATCCAAGCTTCAACATGTTAAGGTAGAGTGGAACCGCCTACAGGAGAATTGGAAGTTAGTAGAGATTACTACCCGAGTGATGTTATTCGAGCCACCCCAAGAGTCTGTTACCATCACAGACCTTACCCTTAGTTCATATGTCAGTGTTATAAGGGGTTAAGTAACAAGATCTTAGAACTATTATTATGTACATTATTTTTGTATAATGAATATACATTCATTTTATTATTCTTACTTTGTAAATGGTTTTATTTAAAGCACAAATAGCATTTTTAATTAATATTCAATTAAGAAATATATTTTAATGTATTTTTTAATGAAATAAAATTTTAATAAAATTTTATTATTAAATTACTTTTAATTAAATATAAATGATTGTGTAATTTTTATGAATACAGTTGTAATTTTTATTAAGGTTTGAAAACTGTTTTTATCATAACGCATGAATTTTCGATAAATGTCAATTTTTATTTTAAAAGTAAAAATTCACATATTTAGAAAATTCTTTAGATAAAATGAATATTATTTTTGGAATCATGACATTGAAATTATCCAATGATGAATTTTTTATAATTATCTGAGACAGCTGAATTTTTGGGTAAAAATTAGATAATATTTAAATATATAATGTGTTTATAACATCATAATGACTCAATAGTTATGTAATAAAATAATATGAATGGGATTTTCAGACAATATATGTTTTACCATAAAAATAATGTTATTTTAAGTTTATTTTCTTTATTTTACAAAGCCTTGGTGGAACCTCAAAGACTTATAAAACGTTATAACATTTTAAAATGATTTACTTGAAAGTGTGACTCACCTACACATAAGAAATCCTAATATTTTAATAATTTCGGCCATTTTACTTATAAAATAATGTTATATACTCCCCTTTTTCAAAACCATGGTAAAAACCATGGGATGGTTTTTGGTTTTGATTAGTTTAATGTGTAGGGTTTGAAACCTAAATAATAAATAATTCCCTCCCTTTTCCTATATAAACCCACCCAAGATCCCACTTACTCTACACTAAAAGACTTCTTAGCTCTACCAACCTCTTCCCTTATCTCTCTATAATCCTCCCAAGGTGCACTAAGCTCCCAATAATCCTATTTCAAGCCTCTCCTAAGCCTTTGGGATCACACCTTCAAGTATGGGATTTCTTCCTTTCTCATTTTTATCCATGTTTCCTTATATTTTTATTACCTTTTATTTTGAATTAAAAAGGTTGGGTAATGATTTATCACCACCCCTATACATCCCTACTTATTTTTTAATTATTAGATACCCCTTTATCTCTCATTAATACCACCCATGTACACTTGTTACCATGCCGAAATTCAGTAAGGTATTTCTTCGTTTCTCTTTTTTTTAAATTTCTTTATGTTGTTGTACCATTTTATTTTAAATTTAAAATGTTGGGTATGATTTATGAGCTCCCCTATACTTCAATACTTAAGTTTTAATGATGATTTACCCCTTTATCTCTCATTAATACCTCCCATGTACATCTTTTACCATGCTGAATTTCCGTAAGGGATTTGTTCCTTTCTATTTTTGTCCAAATTTCATTATGTTGTTATACCCTTTTATTCTCAATTAAAAATGTTGGGGTCTGATTTAAAACCTCCCCCATACTTCCCTATTTATTTTTTAATGATGATATACCCCTTTATCTCTCATTTTCTCCTCCCATGTACACCTGTTACCATGCTGAAATTCCGTAAGGAATTTCTCTCTTCTCATTTACATTCAAACAATTATTTTATATTATACATCTAAATTCCATTACATATGTTGTTATATTTATATTTAAGAACCCATTTCTGTCCATTTAATGTAAATTTTATAAGACATCCATTTATATCTCATCAACCATTTTTATGAATTCTTATGTCATGTTGTTATGCTGCTGAAATTTCAACGCAATTTTCCAAGCCAAAGTCATTGTGTAGTGAATAACATGCCCATTTCTCTATCAAGGGTATTCACATTTATTCACATTTTACTATTTATTATAGAGTTTTACGTATTAATTTCACATTCCTTTATCATGGAATAAATTATGATGTTTTAATGAATCCATGTTATATGATCCATGTGGCACATTATGAATGAAATGAAATGATTAAGAAGGGTGCACCCTGATAACACTCCAATGCATTGGGTAAAGATTAGTATCATGATACACCAAGTTAAATGAAGTTTTACTCGTGATAATTCAAGTTCAATGAGGGTTTACTAATAATCCATGTGCAATGGGCCTTGGATCATGGTAATATCATGTTAAATATTATTGCCACATTTCCATGTTATGATAATCATGCTATATCATGCCTTTATGTTCATGTTTCTCTTCAGCTCCATTGATATGCCTATTGCCTAACATATACTATATTCTTTATATTATTCCTTGTTTACTCCCTTACTAGGATTTATAGCTTACCCTTTTCATATGCATGTCCTTAGGTTATCACATGCAGTGCTAAGTATGAAGGAATGTGTGTAGTCATATAAAAGAAGTTTTCAATAAAGATGTATATTTCATGTTTTAAGTTGCTATGTAATGTTTCTAAGCCCTAGAGACACTAGACCTCTCGATATTCTATGTTTTATCAATTAAATAGTTTATGTAATAAATAATGTTTAAGTTTGTAATAAAGATAAGGTTTTCTATAGGAATTCACCATATAAGTTATTATTGACACATTAAATAGTTAAACCCTCATCATTAATAATATCAATCCCAAGTTGTATTTTATGTGATTACTATGTGAAAAATATGATTCTTTTACATTGCCTATTTCCAATAGGCTAAGATCAAAAAACCAATAAATTATAAATCTTCAACAAATAACATGAGAAACGATTTCATAAATAATTAACTCAAAAATAATATTGAAAAACAAAAAAGTAATCCCACACCCTTGGTTACCTAGAATTCTATTTGATAAGAGTGTTAGTGATGCACCATACCAAGTTCCATCGCAATATATAACACATTATTAATCCATTTCTACCATCTCCCCAAATAGTAAGTCAAAAAAGAACATTGATATATATAATAATATCAGTAATATAATGCTTTGATATCTCTTTTTAATGCCATGTGCCCTAAGCATTGATCGGTGTTCTAGTTGGAGACCTACTATGACCTCATGCATGAAACCACATATAATGAAGGCTATGAACTATAAATAAGGGACCAGGGTAGTAACTTGAGGATAATATACCCCTTTATTAGAGTGTTCAATAATAGAAAAATAACCAAAAACCATATACATCAATTAATCAGAGTACACAGAATCAATAAAATATCATATGATATATCAAATATAAATTAGGAATAAATATTTCTTGAAAACTCATGGTTATTTCATAAAAATGGTAGATCTCCCACTAGTATGGTCACACATACCAAATAAATAAGGGTAATAAAATTACAAGGCTCAATAGATATCCCTGAGGTGTAACTATTCCATCTCCTAACTCTTTCCTAGTTATCTAGCTAAACAATCCAATATCGGCGCTCTTCCCTACCTAAACCTATGATTAGTAAGATATACTTAATTATGTGTGTGAAATGGTTTACCAAGTAGGATGTGAGTAAAAATTAGTATGGATCCACCATCATGGTCCCATACATAACCATTAAAATAGTGTATGCACAGGTTACTTGCATATCTGAATAATAAAATCAGTGTGGAAGAATACATAAATAACCACAATTTTCCTAAGGTTCTAAGATGATACATGGGTTTGACAATACCTATTTTATCTAATGTCAGAGTGTCTTTGAGCATGTCGCATAATCATGCAAACTAATACCATGGCCAAAAACCATGTAGTAATGGGTGAAATAACCAATTCATAGGGGAATAACCCAAGTATATCCAATAATATCAGGAATATATACGATTCTTAAGGGGTGTTCTATAGAAATAGAGTAGTATTAGACCCATTATCAATTTATATGAGTGATTCCTAGGCAATCCAATGTTCAGTATATAGCCAGTTCTAAGGAGTAAGTATAAGGAAATCATATAGACCTAAAGGCTAAATACTAATGCCCTGGCCATTTCACATAAACCCAAATGCTAAAACCAAGGGTATTTCCATGGAATTAAAATAGTATTTGAATCAATAGTCCTATCCTAGGAGAGTTTTCTAGGAATCCAATAGTATCAGGAACAACAGTTGAATCATAAGCGACCAACCCTAGGCATTCCATTTAGACCAAAAGGTTAAATCTCAGGTACCCACGTGGAAATTCCACTTAAATTTTCAAGCGTAGTTCATCCCTCCTATAATATCTCATATAACACAACTCACAAGGGTTTTCCATCCACCTAAACTTTTCTTACATAAAAATTTCCTACCTCTCGATTGCATAACATGTGATCATCACTATGTACATATCAGGCTCATGCGACTGATTCAGGTTTTAAGGTGACACCCGAAATCATTTATACTCATTCCCAGATACAACCTCTTAGGAGTCTTTATATCACTAGGGTACCCACTAGGGTCCCTTAAATTACATCAAACACTGCCATCTCAGGTGGGCTCCTAAAACTCAATATTACCTCTCAGTTCATCACCCATTAATCAGAGGGAGTCGTTTCCCTCAACATAATTTAAATAAAATCATAGACTCATGGGTCTTAAGGGAAAAAATGTCAGGTCGGAAAAGGTAATGGCAGATGGTATTGAGGGAGTTAATAGAATAGGTTAAAATTTTTAATCAAATAAATTAATTATTTAAGTTAATTATTAAATTTAATTATTAGTGGAAATAAACAAATTAAAACAGGGATATTTAGACTAGTTTGGTCAAAAGTGGACCTTACCCAATATTATACATCTCTACTTAGTGAGAGATACATTTTCATTGTATTGATTTTTAATGGGAAATCATAACTCAGTTATAGAATCCTTTTTATAGTGGAGGGATAACCACAACATTGGATTTTATATGGGGAGTCACAACCAAAATAATACTTGATTTCAAAAGTAGGGAATCATAACCTGAACATTCCTAAAATTAGAATCCAGGAGTCATAAATTGAGGAAGATAATAAGATATGGTTTTTCATGTAAAATAATAAACAGAAAAATATAGTGTGCATGAAAGGTAGGAAGTAGTGTTACAATCTCAAACAACCAGAAAAATTATATATAAGAAGAATAAAAACATAGGTACCAGTTCTTGGGAAATGTATTGACTCATCTCTTCAAGATAGTATAAGTTTAAGCATATGTAATTCAGAACTTGAAAGTTCCTCAAAATAGTTAAACAGGGTATCGCATAGGACATTACAAATTGTACAGTCGGTTGAATGTTCACTGGTTTTTCTCATCGAATAATTGAGTATTGAATAAGTAATCCAATATCCCTTGAAGTTCCTAGGAACCATTAAAGGGTATTTTAAAACATAACTAACAAAACCAATATTCTGGTAAAGAAATTCAAATTCAAAAAAAATCGAATTATTCATCAGAGAGAATGTTATCCTTCATAAAAATAGTAACAAATATCAGTTAAATTCAAAACATAATGACCAATTAAAACCTATCAAAATTACCTATTAAATGATAATAATAATTTATATCAATCCCATAAAAAATTTAAGATGGATAAAAGAAATATTAATTACATTTTAATTTCATGCAGCGTGAAATTTAAAAAATATTTACACTACTTTAAATTCCATAAACTAATTTTTAATATGATGGTCATCAATAAATATTAATTTAGATTAAAATAATAAAAAAAAATATATTAAAGATATAAATATTATAAACATCATAAATATGATGTATGTGTTACGTAATATTAATAAAATAATTTAATAACATTTTAAAACTAAATAAATTATTATAATCATTCATCTCAAGGGTCATATATAATATATATTAATTTAGAAAATCAGTAAAATAATTAAAATAATTATTTTAATTATGAAATTCATCAAAATATAAAAAGATGAAAAAATAGTATAAAGAAATTTTCAGAACAATAACTGGTGGTAGAAAATATTAATACTTGGTGGTGGAAAGCATCTTTGAAAAAATGATCCACCGTTGAAAAATTTATCAACCGTTAGCTCAAAAATGACTCACTGTTAGTTCAAAAATAACCCATCATTCATTCAAAAATGAGTATCCATTGGAATGAAAATGTGTCACTATTCGAATAGAAATTAGACACCATTGTAATAGAGAAGAATCAATGTTAGAATGGAAATGAGTCACTGTTGGAATGGAAATGAGTCACTATTACAAAAAATAAATGAGTCACCATTAAAATAAATAAATGATTCCCATTTAGTAATAAAATGAGTCATATTTAGTAATAAAATGAGTCTCTATTGGTAATAAAATGATTTATTGTTAGTAATAAAAAAATTTAGGGTGGAATTGATGTGGTTGTCCCTATTCAATGACCAAGATCCACTAAGGATCTTTATATAGTTACAGAGCGATTATAGAAAGTAACTTTTCCTTATAAATTGTTTGTTAGTGATTAATTTGAATGCTAAAATAAAAAAATAAAAAAAAACAAGATATAACATGAAGATATAACATGATTTGTATCAATGTGATCCTATGTGAACCACAAGAACCCTACCCATGAAATATTTCTTAATAGAAAATAGAAATAATAAATTGCATACTCAATGAAAGAAAGTAAGAGGACCAGAGAAACTATCTAAGGAGGTTATCCTTACTAAACCAGATGGTAGTGATGAACTTATTCATATGTAGTTAACATCATCCACTTTTGGATGGACTCACATATTCACCCATCATAGGATACAACAATGGATTTAACAAAAAGGGGAATCGATTACAGTGCCAGATTTCTTTACTAAAATCTAGTTATGATTTAAAAGGATGAATCCAATAATCATATTGCTTCATTCGAGAGGCAACCAGATCCAGTTCATATTTGAAGTCACCACCAGATATCCACTAATGAGATGTCCAGTTACAGAATAATGGTCATATGAAAACCAGAAAATAGGAAGCAAGGTAGGGACAAAGGTTCTCTTCTTCCTCTCGAGGTCTTTCGGTGGAAAAACCAAAATGTTTCTTTTATACTCTCGGGGAATAAGAACCAGGTGAAGGTGAAAATGAACCATAATCAAAGATTCAGAGTCTCACCGAAGTGAAAAGGGTACAAGGTGTAAAGATGGTGCGTTAATAAGTGTCAAGAGCTAAGAATATAAGCTAATGAATAATGGTTATATGGATGCCAAGGATGAGAAGGGTGGTTCACATAAATAAGAGGTTTTTTATTTTAGGATACATAGAAATATCACATTAGAGGAGAGTCAAAGATCTAAATCATCCCTATTGAAAAGAAACACACTCAGGTTCCAACATGATCTTCAGATCACATATGATCAAAAATCCATGTTGGATTAGCTAATATGGAAATCAAACAAATCCATATGCACCGCAAGAAAAGATAAATCAATATTAAAATAAAATTTACACATGTAAAAAGTACAATGAATCCATAAAAAACATTTAACATAGATTTGAACATTTTAATTGGAATATATCTGAACTCGGAAATGTAAAAATTAACAAATATCTACCTTGCAGTTTAAATGGTTCATTAAATTGATGGTTTTTAAGAAAACTCTATAATTGAACTGGGTCATGGTTTATAAAATTTAAACAGTAGTTAAATTTATAAAGGGGGACATCCTTATTCAAACTATTGACTGAATTATCCTCAGTGTGTATCTCAGTGACACACAAATTCCTAGATTCAATTGTATTTTTAAAAATGTGAATTCTAATGTCTATATTATTTGATCTATCATGGAATACGTTGTTGTTTCCCTCAGAATTTGGGGATGACCTCCTTTATAGGAGGTTCAAACATTCCAATTGGTTTCTAATGGGTTTGTTCGTAGAACCGGAAACTTCCAATGATTTCACATCCATTTGGACCTACTTTCCCAAGGTAGGCGCTCATTAGTTTGTGGACTAAAGAGGCTTAGGAATTTGCATTGGTTGAGAGGATGGGAGGTCGGACTCATCACACCTTTTTTAGGGGAATTATTGTCTACTTCGGGACTCTCTTTATAGATTTAAGTTATGTTCGTGAATCCTTATTACATTACCAAGTATAAAATGAGCTTTCCTTCAGATCTGACAATCAATGATTAAATATGTAGGAAATTTAGAGAGTCTTTTATATGTATTTTAGGTTCTTCATTGATAGAGAATCATCTATATTTGTTATATATTCTTGGTCAATGGTATCCTTAGACACATTTATATAGAAGTCTCTTGGTCATTATGATGACCATTCTAGTTTTAAAGCCACTCAGTGGGGCACTTTAAGTTTATTATCATTCAGAAGGACATGAATTATTTCAGAGTTGGGATCAAACCCGCAGATGGGCTACCTACGTATCCTTTGTTTAGAAAAGGAATCAGAACCCACATAGTTCAAGTAAGGGAGTATGATTTTTATGATCGATGGATCAAAGAAGGATATCATAATTACTTTTACACTCTAAGCTCACATGATTCATGCTCGGTGTGAGAAACAAGAGGTATTGGTAAAAATCGGACAATTGTTCCATGAAAGATGCAATCATAAGAAATAATGTGGGACTTATGTATGTATGACTTCCCAGATAAATGAAGATTAGGATTTACTTCAGGGAAAAAATCCAGGAACAGGGTCCATAAAGGTATATGTGCTTCATAGAGATTTGAATACTCTAACTTGGGGCTTACTCCTGAAAAGGAGGCCCAAATTAGAAGAGGACTTATGATTGTGTTTTACTCCTGAGAAGGAATCCCAGATCAAAGGTAAATTAGGACTGGTTAAGAGAAATTAAGACTGGGGCTTACTCCTGAAAAGGAGGCCCAGGTTAAGAGATTATGACTGGGGATTATTCCTGAAAAGGATGCCCAAGTTAATGAAATTATGGTCGGGGCTTACTCCTGAGAAGGATGCCCAACTTAATGAGGACTTGGGGCTTACTCCTAAGTAGGATGCCCATAATTGGAAATTATGATTGGGGATTACTTCTGAAGAGGAGGCCCTGGTTAATGATTACGACTGGGGCTTATTCCTGAAAAGGATGCCCAGGTTAATGAAATTATGGTTGGGGCTTACTCCTGAGAAGGATGCCCATAATTGGAAATTATGACTAGGGCTTACTCCTGAAGAGGAGGCCCAGGTTGATGATTAAGACTGGGGCTTATTCTTGAAAAGGAGGCTCAGGTTAAGATAATTATGGTTGGGGCTTACTTCTAAAGAGTATGCCCGTATTAGGGGACTGGGGATTACTCTAGAAAAAGAGGCCCAGGTTAATGAGTTCTCTCATCATAAAGGATGAGGTGGAATGAATGAAATCTCAATCTTTAGTGACACAAAGATGTGTAAATCACTAGTTTTTTTAGAGATATTCCACAGAATTCCTTTCAGATAAGGAAATAAAATCAATAAATCATGCTATAAATGGATTTGAAGAGTGTCTTGAAGACTGAATCTTGAATAGGAGAGGCAGAATGGCTTAAGAGGGGTGAAATGGGCAAGAAGGGAACCCAAAAAGGAAGGGGCGCGCAAGTCCTAGAAGGCGCGCAGGTACTGCATGGGCGCGCAAGTCCTGGTCGCGCAGGTATACCTGCACGACACATGGGTACTTGTGCGATGGTTAACTAGTAGGGTAATACTTGAGAGACTCTTGGTTAAAGCCTTTAGAATCATCTTGAGGATCTTCCAGAATAGTGGCACGTAAGTTCTATTGGAGGAGTTAGGTGGCGCGCAAGTGTGGCCATTTCCCTTAAGGATTGTCCACTCAAGCACGCAAGTTTTGATGAGTTTCAACACTTAGGCATTCCTCCCCATCTTTAGATCTTCCATTCTAGGTAAAAATTTACCTTAGAAATGTTTTGAAAGATTTGAGAAGAGACTAGGGCGCCAGGAGCTCAAATCTGAGTTTCTAGAAAAAATTCCTCCTTAAAATGGGGGGCCCACAGGGTCTATTTATAGGCTGGAGAAGACCCCAAGAGGTTATCCTTTAGGGCATGCAAGTCACTTGCGCGATCATCAGGCGTCACACAAGTGGACTTGCGCGATAGTGATGGAACTTGCGCGGCACATGTGCTTTTGAATCCTTGTTCATGCCTTTGTCAATTTTTGATGTTTTCTTCAAAGGATGAATCAATTTGTGCAAATTTATTTACCTTTACATTCTTTTAGAAAATGTGATGAAAAAGGATCATCAACAAAAGTCCCCCCTCAGATTTGGATCTGAAAGAAATGAGGATGTGACTCTGAGGAAAAGAAGAAAAGCAAAGGAAAGGCGGCGCGTAGGTGTTCAGTGCAAAACACTTGGCACACAGGTTTGAGGGAGTTCAAATGAATGGTATGGAATCCATTTCAGATTCCAAGAAGGAACTTTGTCAAGATGAGAGAAGAGTGAATCTGGTCGAGTGCACGAGCTTCAAGTAGCTGCTGATGAAGCTTGGGATGTTGTACATCAAGTGAAGACTTATGTTGACAGTCTTTTGTAATCTTCTGAAAAAGAGAAGAGGCTCCAATATGTGGATGTCCTTCTAATTCTTGTGCATCAATGGAGAGTAATTTTATCTTCAATCATTTATTCTTGTATTCTTTCGCTACCTGCTTTAAATTTTACCTAAGCCAATGGGCCTAGTAAGCATAGTTTGATTTTTAATAGGATTATTATAAATAACCCTACAAACTTTGAATCTTTTAGTTGCTCAATATTACCTAAATCATAAAAAATGTATGTTTAGTGAGATAGAACTTGAATTTTATTCAGAGTTCCCTTGTTTTTTGTGGGATGTTTAAATTCATACACGTCGGACATAAAGATGTTAATGTTTAAGGTCAAAATAGCTTTGACTGAAATGGATTAAAATTGACTCAATTCCTTGACAATTCATCTGAAAACATATTACCATACTCAAGTATGAAAGATAATATGTAAACTATGACTTAAGAATATTTGGATCTGAGGAATGATATGAAAAAGAGCTAAAAGGTATTAGAAGAAGTAGTTCCCAAGAATGAAGTTACCATTATTTAACAAACCTCTTAGGGGGTTGAATTATGCAGGGTCACCTAAGGGCATTGGCTGCATAGTTAAATAAATAGTATCTTTTGGATAACAAGTCTGTTATGTATACTGTTTATGCAAGGCTGCCTATGGGCACGTGCTGCATAGTCAGGAAAAAGAACTCTCAGAAATTTACCTTTCTACTGCTAAAATCCAGTGAAAGTTTATAGAGATTAAAATTTTACAAATTATAGAGTTTGCTGTATGGAAAGAGGTACTTGAATATGGAGAAGATATTTCCAAACAAGATTATCGAAGAACTGGATGGATATCACTCCTATGAAGGTCTGACCCAAACGTAGGGAAGGAGAATATAAACCATAGACTTGAATAATTTCAGATCATGAAGAAGGATATGGGACAAATATGTTAAGGATGGCTATTTTTGCAGATCCCTATATATTGTTATTTAAGATAAATACAGACAAAAGAGGCTTTCTTCCCAAGAATGAAGTTACCAGTATCCGACAAACCCGTTAGGGGGTTGAATTATGCAGGGCCACCTAAGGGCATTGACTACATAGTCAAATAATATCATCTTTTGGCTGACAAATTTGTTATGGAGACTGTTTATGCAAGGCCGCCTAAGGGCACGTGCTGCATAGTTGGGCAAAAGAACTCTCATCAGTTTTACATTTTTGTGATTAGAAGTCAAGAAAAGGTTTATGAAGATCTGAAAAAATTTAAGGTTAGGATTATGACACATAAATATGAGTATTGTTCAATGTATACAGAGATACACAGATCAATGCTAACCATAATCATGTTGGGGCTGGGTCCTGAATTGAAATGTTGGACTTCACTATGTATCCCATAAGGATGGGAATCAATCCCATACGTAGTTCTTAAATTACAGTTTAACGTCGTGTGGGACAAAAGGATTAGAGATCTTAGTTTAGGGTCATAGAGCTTGGACCATTGTAAGAAATACACAGTGGGTGTTTTCATAGGGACTTTTCAGCCAGGGAACTGAAAGTGGAATTTGGGGTTAGGCCCAAAGACTTGGGGCTAGATTCGAGGGACACTCGAACGTTCATACGTATCCCATAAGGATGGGAATCAAGCCCACGTAGTTCTAGAAATACCCTTTGTACAAATTTGGTTCATACATGTGAAGGGTGAAAGGGGACTTTAGTACAACGATGGTTTAACCCAAGATAAAAGGTTTGGGCGTTGCCATGTATGCACGTAGTCTTTGAAATAAAACATGATTGAAAAATCATTGTAAATAATGGTTCCCTCTCAGGTGAGGGTATCAAAGAATATTGTAGTTTATTGTCATACATGACAAGTGTTGTATAGTTTAACGTCGTATAGCAAGGACGAAATTGAACCAATGTAAAGATGTTGATTCTAGGGGCGGTTTCACAAATTAACATCGTATGAGATGGAGGTAAACCGATGTGAAGAGATTGGTTTTGGGCTTGAACCTTAGGAGGTTTCCTACGTACCCAGCCTAGAAGGCAAGGATCAAAGTCCGCGTAGTTTAATTAAAGAATGAATTAACGATCAAGTTGTTCTTGGGGAAAACAACCTAAAAAATTATGTTGTTGGGACATACACATGGTTAGTAACCCAAAGAGAGTGTTATGGTTGAGATTTTCTCTAAGCTCACATGAGTCATACTCGGTGTGAGAAAAAATAGGTAACAACAACCTTAACGATGCACAGTTTAATGTCATGCATCACATATCAAGGACTTTCTGTACAGTTTAGCATCATGTAGTTAGGACGATGGGGACAATATAGTTTAATGTCATGTTAGACGAAAGGGGGACTGTGCAGTTTAATTTCATGCAGTGAGGACAAAAGAGTACACCATTTAACGTCATGTTGGACGTATTAGGGACTTTTTTCCCCCACAGTTTAAGGTCATGTTGGAAAAAAAAGGTACGATACAGTTTAGCTTCAAGTTGTACGAAGGTGCGAATAGTTTAAGGTCATATGCATGGACCATGGATGGTGCATTTTAATGTCATACTGGACGTAAGAGACTTCTATATAGTTTAACGTCATATATCAAGGATGGTGAAGGGGGATATATTTTAACGTCATGTTGGACAAATTAGGGAACTTTTTCACAGTTTAACGTCGTGTGGGACGAAAGTAATACAAATAGTTTAAGGTCATATGTATGGACCGTGGATAATATATTTTGTGTTTATAAAAAATACTTCTTCAAAAATCTGGCATTAGTTGGAGTAGTGATGAGTTCTCCATCCATCGAGATTAATGAATAAGCTCTATTGGAGTAGACCCTATGTATTGAGTAAGGTCCTTCCCATTTTTGATCAAGCTTGGGGGGTTTCTTTCCTGGTATCATTGGAGTTCTGAAAACTAATACAAATTCTCCCTGAGTGAATGAACGAAGACGAACTTTTTTGTTAAAAGCTCGTGCTATTCGATTCTGATAGACTTCCAAGTGGTGCAAAGTGCACAATCTTTTCTCATCTAACCATTCCAATTTATTAAATTTCTTTTGAGATTGTTCATCTGTAGATGACTGATCACAAATGGCTACTCTGAGTGAAGGAAATTGAACTTCAATGGGAAAGACGGCTTCCGTTCCATATACCAGTGAATATGGAGTAGACCGAGTTGCAGTACGGGTGGTAGTCCGATAATCCCATAAAGCATGAAAGAGTTTATCAGGCCATGACCTCTTATCTTTATCCACCATCTTTTGCAGTATATTTGAAGGAGTATTGTTAAAGGCTTCTATCTGGTCGTTGGTCACTGCATGATACCGAGATGAATGGTTGGATTTGATGTTGTATTCTTGATACAACTTCTTCACCTCGGATGAACAGAATTTGGTGCCATTGTCCGTAAATATGGTATGAGGGACACCAAATCTGGTAATGATGTTAGACTTGATGAAGCTAACAATGCATTTAGGACTGACTTCCTTGAGAGGTATTTCCTCTGCCCATTTGGAAAAGAAGTCAGTAGCAGTAATAATGTACTTAAACTGCTTGGCCGTAGCTGAAGGGTAAGGTCCCACGACATCCATTCCCCATGTGGCAAATGGCCATGAGTATTTAGCTGTATGAAGCAACTCTGGAGGTTTATGAATGAAGTTGGCATGTACTTGGCATGAATGACACTTCTTTTTGAAACCAACACAATCTTGTATCATTAAAGGCCAAAAGTATCCAAGCCTTTAAATCTGATCAGACAGTCTATGTCCAGACTGGTGGGCACCACAGACTCCTGCATGCACTTCTTTCATGACAGCCATTGTCTCTTCACCATTAATGCATCTAAAGAGAACTCCATCAAAACCACATTTGTAGGGAATTTTCTCTAGGTGATCTAGGCTATCATAAAGAGTAAAATTGACCACACGTCACCGGATTTGTTCTTTCTCAGCTCTATCAGGTGGAAGTGTTCCATTTTGAAGGTATTACCTGATAGGTGACATCCATCCTTTAGTATGACCATACAGTTCAGGAATAGGACTAATTTCATTAATTTATTCTATTCTGATTTGAACATATGGTGAAATTGAACGACAGTGGGCAATACTGATGGTTGTCTTGTCCCAATTTGGATCTGTCAGAGTTGTGGCTATATTAGCCAGTGCATCAGCTTGAGCATTTTGTGATCTTGGGACATAAGAAAATGCCAGTTCCAAAGGTAATTCATTCCATTATCTATCTGACGTAATAATACAAAGGGATTAGTTCTTCTTTTCTGATGGCATAATCCCCATTGACTTGTTTTATTACTATGTCTGAATCACCTTTCACCTTTAAGTGATTCACTTGTGCTTGAAGTGCTAATTCCAAGCCTACATTGAGAGCTTGGTATTCTGCTTCATTATTGGTACCACCTTCCCACTATAAGAAGGAATAAGGTAACACTACCTTTTCTGGAGAAATGAGCACAATTCCTAAGCCAACTTTGTCGAATTTAGGATTTTCCATTTTCCTCCCTGTTGGACTTCTGGAAGCACCATCAAAATACATTTCACATGCTTGAGGACTTTATTGAATAGAGAAGACTTCCTCATTAGGGAGTTTAATATCTGAAGATGTCTCTTCCACTAAAGGGTGTTCATCCAGAAAATCAGCCAGAGCTTGGCCCTTTATCGCCTTTTGAGACACATACTGAATGTCGAATTGCTGCAAAATAACTTCCCACCTTGCCAGATGTACTGTAAGCATTGGACGACTAAGGATGAATTTGAGCAGGTTATTGCGAGATACCAATTGGACCTCGTGATGTTGCAGGTAGTGTCTCAACTTCTGAACTACAAAGATTAATGCCAGGCAGCACTTCTAAATACTTGAATACCGGGATTCTACTTCAAGCATAGTTCGACTAAGATAGTAGAGGTTGTTTTCATTCCCATCATCGTTCTTTTGAGAAATAAAGGCACCCAATGATCGCTCTAGAGATATCACGTAGAGGATAAGTGGTCTTCCTTCAACATGTGGCATGAGTACCGGTGGACTCAAGAGGTATTTCTTGAGAATATCGAATGCTTTTTGACATTCTTCAGTCCACTGGTAAGTGACTCACTTCTTCATCAATTTGGTAAAGGGTAAACGTTTCCCTGCTAAATTGGCGATGAAACACTGAATATAAGCTAAGTATCCTTGAATTCCTCTTAATTCTTTCAAATTTTGTGGAGGTGACATACCAAGGATTGACTTGGTCTTCTCAGGATCGACTTCAATACCACGATGGCGTACAACAAAGCCGAAAAATTTTCCTGAGGTTACCCTAAAAGCACATTTTAAGGGGTTCATCTTCAAATTATGTTTTCAAAGCTTGCAGAATATGACTTCCAAATCATCCAAGTGATTAGAACATTGTTTGGATTTAACCACCAAATCGTCTATATAGCATTCAACAAACTTCCCTAAGAAGGGTTTGAAGATATGATGTATGGAACGCTGATATGTTTCACCTACATTTTTTAATCCAAAGGGAATTACCTGGTAGCAAAACACACCCTTAGGGGCTCTGAAGGCTATAGATTCCTCTTCTTCTGGGGCCATTCGGATCTGATTATATCTAGAATATCAATCCATGAAGGAAAGTGCTTAATATCCAGTTGTTTCATCAATTAAAAGATCTGTAATCGGAACTGGGAAATCATCCTTAGGACAATGCCAATTAAGATCTCTGAAATTGATGCAAACTCTAATTTGTATGTTCTTCTTCTTTACAGGGACAATATTAGCCAACCACTTGGGATATTGAACTTCTCTGATGAAGTTTTCTTTGATAAGATTATCCACTTCAGCCTCAATTTTGGAAGCATAAGTTGGGTGTGTTCTTATCACAGCTTTCTTAAATATACATCTCTTTCTCTTCAAGATTCAGGGCTACACTGATTAAAGTGGGGCGTGGATCTTATTTTGTACCCAGATTTATTTCTCTGAGTTCATCCACAATGGTAGAGATACCCTCTTCAAATTCTGGAGGAGCATCTCTGATATCTTTCTCTTCTTCTTCATCATGTGTTATTTATTATTTTTATACTTGCATAGTAGATGATAAAGTAGAATTTTCATGATCATAAGAGATGCCAAAATTTGCATATCTTGAAGAAGAAGCTTCCATTTCTGACCCGATTGATGATGAAGGGTCTTCTTTGGGTAATAAAGACGAGATGATGGATTGAGAATCGACATCATTGTTCACCTCCGATGTTGCTATAACTTCTTCTGGCCTAGTTGGCGAAGTACAGACTTGTTGGATTTAAAAAGATGAAATGAAGACGTCACTATTTGTGATTTCATCACTGCTTGGTGGGTTACCAATTCCTCTCATGTTGTCTAACTCGATTTTCGTAATTGACATTATGGATCTTTCAATAAGAGTTTTTTTATTTGGGGCTATCTTGTCAATTTGACTGATAGGAAACACATAATCTGTACTCACATGTGTAAATGGATTTACTAGAATTTTCTCCAAACCATATGGAGCATTAACTTTGTTAATCTCTTTTGTTGTGGATTTCTCCCTTCCCTTCATGTGATAGAATTCTGCCTCAATGTATTGAGACTCACATGTCTTGAATGGGGCCTTATCACCATACAATGTCCCAACTTGACCATCGAAACAATATTTGAGACATTGATGGTATGATGAAGGGATAGTTGCATGTTGATGTAGCCAGGGTCTTCCAAGAAAGATGTTGAAAACTGAGTCTTGATCAACAAACATGAAATCTGAATTGGATACAAGATCTCCAAACTGAGTTCTGAGTGTAACTTCTCCCAGTGGTTCTTGTTCATTTTTATCATATCCTTGTATTGTTAGAAGGAGATAAATCAGATTTTGTGAGGCCCAATCAATGAAGTTTACGAATGGGCATGAGGTTGACTCCTGAACCATTGTCAATGAAAGCTCTTCGGACGTCTACGCCATTGACCTTTCTAGATAAGTACAAAGGTCTAATATGACCATGCACAACATCATCTTAATCTTCATCAGTAAAAGATATTATTTCATGGCATTCTGCAGGATTATTCTCTATGTGATAGACTTCAGCTGCAGTAATTTCAGTTTCAAACTCCTGAGGACTTGCCAAAGCCTCGATGAGTGCTTACCGAAGATCTTTTGAAAGATTCAAAGCATCCAGAATTGATAACTTGGCTGGTACTTGGGCCAAGTGTTTCAATACATCATACTTTTGATCCATAGGTCTACGTTTCCCAACAGACATATGTGGTTTAGCAGGTACCTTGGAAGAAGATGCTTTGGAAGTTGATGCATCTTGTATCGGGATAGTAATTGACAATATTCCTGATTTTGGAAGATTAGACCGATTAGATCCATTTACTTTCTAAGAGGAAGAAAAAGGAACTTTCAACTGGTCTTCCAAAATAACTGTGCCAGGACTGAATTTTCTATTGGTAGAAGAACATGCTTATTCTTGCTGAGCTCGTTGAAGGGCTCTACCATGAGTTTCTGCTGTGTACATAGTTCTAGCAGGGGTAGAATTGGAGTAGTGTCTTCTGAAATATCCTCGTCTTCCCTTGTATCCTGAGCCTCTGAAACTTCCTCTGATTCTATTGTTTGATACAGGGAATTCAGGCTCAACAAAATTGAAACTACGACTGGCATATGGATCTGTTAATTGAATCATATTAACAGAACTGGAGATTAACTCTTCGTCTGATGAAGACTCTGCCTGATTAGCCTATTTAGGTTGTGTCGTTTGTTGGGGTGGTTCCTGTGCCTTTGAAGTAGATGGCATGAAGTCCGCCATAGTCAAATACAGCTTAGGATTTGTCACATACTCATCTTCTACTGATTCTTTTTATTTCTTTTAATCGTGCTGTTTCTTTGAGGACTTTCCCTCTGACGAAGAGGGTTTTACCACAACATTAATGGTAGAAGACACAATTGGTTTCTTTAATTGTGTTCGCAAAATAGCATGAGTTCGGTTGATTGTCTTTTTGACCATCCAATCATCATACTTCTGTGCACTTTTTCTTTTGACTTCTTTCCATTCGCCTTCCTCCTCTGGAACTGTAGTAGTAACACATGCTACCTGAGCTGAAGAACCTTTTAGTTTGACTTGTCCCGAGTCTACCATCTTTTTCAGGAGATCTTTGAAGAAAAAACACTCCTGGATGGTATTCCCTAACATTTTATGAAAAGGGAAATAATTGGGACGGTCTTCATCTCCTTTCTTATTTGGACTCTTAGGCCTTGGTAATTGAACCAAATTATTTTCCAGAGCCGAAATGAAGTAACCAGGAACTTGTTCATTTTGGAAAGAGTATGTTTTTCTCTTCAAATCCTCAAATTGTTTTCTTATTTGATCTCTTTGATCATCTGGACGAAACGGCCTTTGTTGTTGGCACTCAGGAGGTGGAGCCCTTCGAGAAGATGAAGGTTTTGAAGTATAAACAGGTACATGTTCTTGTTTAAGAATAACTGTAGCAGTTTCTACTTTACCCATTCTCCTTTCTGGAGCTGATGGAATTACACGAGATTTAGCCTTAACCTGTATAAGGGAGTCTTCAATCTGCTGAGTGATTGAAGTAAGGTCTCGAAACCCTCCTGTTTATTTCACAGGGATTAACGGAGTGTGTAATTCGTCACGCAGTTTTGCCACATAGATTGGAAACAATTCTTCTTGAGGGAGTGCTAATATTAGAGAATATGTTAATCCCTTCCAGCGAGCAATGAAATCTGAGACCCTTTCATTCTCCCTTTGCTTAAAATTTGTAATATAAAAAACTGTTGTCTTTGGCAAAGTTGAGCTGAACTGAAGAAGGAATTGTTGACGGAGATCTTCCCATCTAGTAATTGATCGGGATTGCAAGCTTGTATACCAGACAAAGGTTGGTCCTTTTATGGTCCGTACAAAGAATCTGAGTTTTACTGCTTCTTGCTGCTCCAGATTTCCCATCATATGATCACAAGAAGACACGTAATGCGTCAAATGCTGTTCAGGGTCACCTGATCCATTGAAAATAGAGAATGCAGGGTTTCCAAAACTGGATGGAGAAGAGATTGAGTCTACCCATTCAAGGTAAACTTTATTTTCTAGTTGAACCTATGACGTTTTCCTTCCATAGTTTCTAACCAAGATGTTAATGACTCAATAGTAGTTATTAACTTTTGAGAGACATACGGTTGAACTTGGACTTGGGTAGGTGTAATGACTGGAGCTTGGACATATGTGGTGGTTGGTGCTGCAACTGATGGTAGCACTGCCAACTGTTGTTGCACTTGACCCGTAGGATTAGACCTGTGAGGGTGTACTGATAGAGGAGGATATTCTTGATCCATCTCAGTAGCTACAACAAATTCATTTGGCTGACTAACTCTAGAACGCTTAAGAAGAAGACTACTCTGAAGTAGTTCTGCATTCAACCTTCTTAATTCCTTCATTTCTTCCTCCTGTTGCACAAACCTTTGCTCTAGTGAGAGCGATTGGCCTTCTCTAGAGGAAGGATATGTAACCTGATTCTTTCCCCTCCCTTTGTTGGATCCTTTTTGGATAGGGGGAAGTGGGTTACACAAAGGATTACCTAGGTTCTGAGTAACCCTTTGATTTCATGTATGCACACATTCTTCATGTGTGTCGGTGCGTACATCTTCTTGAGCAGGAACCTCTTCATCTGAGTCTCCTGAGTGAGCCTTATCTGGTGGATTAGCAACAACAGAATTGATGACATTGATTGATTTATAACGCATCGCATCCCTTCTATTAGCATTTCTGTGATATTTTCTTCTTCCATGTCTTTGATGAGACATTTCCTTTTGTTGATTTGATCCCTCAAGAACTTCTTGAGGAACCGTAATTTGGAGGGAATCTCCTGATAATTTGGCTCTTCGTTCCTCTTTAGGCTTCTTCCCCAATCAAGAAAAGACCGACTTTCTCTGAGGAGGGGTTTGATGCTTTGAAAAAGTCCCCAGTTCGGTGGACTGGGGTTGTTCCTGCTGTTCCCGCTCAACTCCTCGAATCATATTTGTTGATTCTGAGGGTTGGTTTAAAAGAGTCCCTAGTCTGGAAAGCTGGTATGGCTCTTGACATGCTATGTCTGAGACTTTCTTAAAAGATCTCCTGATCTTGCGAACCTAGTCTGAAAATTAGATGGATGCATTAACCTGTATCCACTTTTATCACTTGGTTCAAAATACCGTTGGATGAATTCTGACACTTCTATCACTTGGTGATGTTCTTTCTCTAAATGAGAGGCCTATTCAATATTCTCATTTGCTTGATGAATGAGTAATTCAAAAACTTGTTCTCTGTATAATTGATTTTGAGAGGGACTAGTTGAAGCCTGTTCTTGGGCAAGCTTTTGATTACAAACAAAGCCTGGTATTTGTGGCCGTCCATGAGCAATAGCATTGCATGATACCATTTTCGGCGGGCTTTGCTGACTGGAGAGCACCGTGAAATGTAGTTCTCCATGAACACCCCATCCTCTGACATGAATACCAGATAGGGAATTGGCAATTAAATGGCACAATCTTCTTAGTGCGCCAAGGCATGAACGTTGAAGGGCTCTCTGTTGCTTTTCAGCCTTCAGATATCAAGATACTGATAGAGATGCCAAATCAATATGAAGTTGTAACCCTTCTATTATCATAAGATGATTTTTATATTCATCATAATATAATACTTTATTTTTCAAATGAAAAAGAGTTTTCCATATGTTGAGATGAATATCATGAATTCCATCTTCCATCAACATTTCTGGAATGTCATACTAAGAGTCAGCCAGAGGCCAAAACATGACTAGTACTTCACCTTTCTCCAGTTGTTTTCTCATGTTCATCATTTCCCATTTATCATTTGATGAAGATTCTTCTACCTGTTTTGACCAGAGCTGGTGCTTCCTTGTTGCTTCATTGGATTCAACAAGATTGGTAGAAAAATCACTGATCAAACTAGAAGATGCATGACTTAGGGGTGGTTCGGAGAATGACCTACACCCTGGGCTATCTTCTGATTGAGAAATTATTTCACCTACTAGCGATGAAGCATCAGACATGACTGGTTTTGCATTTGCAAGTTCCTCAAGATAAGAGGGCTTTCTCGGCACTACATTGTCCACTGGAGCATTTTCTGGTAAATGTGCATCACTACTGCGGAGAGGACTTTCGCATCTAAATTCATCATCGTGGGGAGGACCACCATGGTGGGTTACAGAAAAAGATGAGATCTCTTGCTCCTTGGTCTTCTGACCACACAGAGGGTTCATATGGATCTCATCTGAAGATGAAACTTTGAGATCAACCGAATTATCATGAAGCAAGACTTCATGAGGAAGTGTCTGTTTAAGACCTTCAGAATTAATGTTCCCAGTATTGGGAAATGAGGGAGTAGAATCTTGAATTCCAACAGATAACTGTCTGAGGGCTTCAAGAACTCCAGCATTGAGCAAGGCCTTGTTACAGATTGTCTCTTGATCTCCTGACTGTGCTGGGTGGGTCTTTTTCTTATACGCCTTCTTACTCGCCTTGAAAACCACTTGTTGATGAAAGTGGCCACTCTGAGCATGTTTATGTTCCTGATCAAGAAATATGGCTAGGTTAAGCTGACGATCTCCACTAAAATCAGGTGTATGTGTCTGACTTGGTTGTCCATATGATATGGGGGAGTATGCCCCACAACCCTCTTGGACTGGAACAGATGTGTGTGTCTATTCCAGAGTGAATTGTTGATGTGTCACTCCCCTGGTAGGGATAGATTTATGTTTCTTTCCCTGAGATGTTGTTGAAATTGTTATAATATCCTGGAAAGAATCTAAAATATGAGCAGGGATTTTCTTCTGCTCTTTCACCATTTATAAAATATGCTTGGTGACTTCAGCTGTCGGAACGGGGATATACGTCAATTCCATGCTTGGAGTAGGTGTGTGTGCCTACTCATATCCTCCTTTTCCTGTCATTGAATCCTGAAAGTACTCAAGTGTAGGTGCAGAGAGTTGAGTCTGCCTCCTGTTTGTCACCGGAGCTTTCTGACTGACTTCTCCGAATGCTACCAAGTGAGACTTTTGGTAGGCTTGATTAATACTAGCAGGTGTGTGTGCCTGCTGATTTCACTTCGCCAAACGTGGTTGACGAGCTCCATCATATGTAGTTAGATGAGCCTGCTGACTAGATGATGACGTATAAACAGGCGTATGTTCATGTCTATAATAATCTGCCAGAATTTCCTGACGAGATTGGCGTGATGCTTCCAGACGAGTCTGCTAGAAAGTGGAATTAAAATGGGCAGGTGTGTGTGCCCACTCGTTTCTTGCCACCAAATTAGGTTGGTGGACTTATCCGGAGATGGAAGTGATGAGAACCTACTCACTGTTGACCGGATTCCGCCTCTGGCGGTTCATCTTGCCTGCTCGAGTTCGAGGAACCTGAGCCGAACGCCTGGAGTTGGGACCCTCATCATGTTTAGGGCATACTTCTGCACGATTCTGGCGGCGATTGTTGATAGGATCCCTCAGGAAGGACTCCTCTTTCTTTGAATTAAAGCCATGAGGGGACTACTCATTCACCTCCCTTGAATATGGGAGTGAATTGTGATTGTGTTCCGGGGATAATGACCTGAAACGGTTGGAGATAGTAGTCAGCACCGCATGTTTCTTGATCACTGGTCGTCGTTGTCCGGACGACCGGTGTGAGTTGTTCACTTGGAGGGCTTGTCGGGCAGCCTCCAGATTTGGGATGGTACCATGTTGACGGTACTCTTTAACCAGCGTATTTGATACCCAATGTTGAAGATGCTGAGTAGGTGATGTCATCGTCAGAGTGGACGACGATCCAGCAGGAGTAGCATTAGTGTCATTTGCAACAGCAGTATTCACATGTGTGAACTTGAGAGCAGCCATTCTAGAAATGTAGAAGATCTTGGAAAAGAGTGCATGTTTGATATAACAGACGTAATCAAGATAAATTCAGCCACTACATCTTTTGGATGAGCACATATATCAATGATTGTTTTTGTTGGCCCTCTCATTGAGTTTTAAATAGGGTCCTAACAAATAGGTAAAACATCATTTTAAATTGGTTAAGGATTCACGTCGGGTTCACCATTTTTTGTTTCCTTCGGAATTTGGGGATGGCCTCCTTGATGGGAAGTTCAAACATTCTAATAATTTTCTAATGGGTTTGTTCGTAGAACCAGAAACTTCCAATGATTACACATCCATTTGGACCTACTTTCCAAAGGTAGGTGCTCATTAGTTTGTGGACTGATGAGGCTTAGGAGTTTTCATTGTTCAATAGGATGGGAGGTCAGACTCATCACACCTTTTTTAGGGGAATTATTGTCTACTCTGAAACTCTCTTTATAGATTTAAGTTATGTTCTTGAATCCTTATTACATTAACAAGTATAAAATGAGCTTTCCTTCAGATCTGACAATCAATGATTAAATATGTTGGAAATTTAGAGAGTCTTTTATATGTATTTGAGGTTCTTCATCGATAGAGAATTATCTGTATTTGTTAGAGATTCTTGGTCAATGGTATCCTTCGACACATTTATATAGAAGTCTCTTGGTCATTATGATGACCATGCTGGTTTTAAAGCCACTCAGTGGGGCACTTGAAGTTTATTTTCATTCAGAAGGACATGAATTATTTCAGAGTTGGGATCGAACCCGCATATGGGCTACCTATGTATCCTTTATTTAGAAAAGGAATCAGAACCCACGTAGTTCGAGTAATGGAGTATGATGTTTATGATTGATGGATCAAAGAAGTATATCATAATTACTTTTACACTCTAAGCTCACGTGAGTCATGCTCGGTGTGAGAAACAAGATGTATTGGTAAAAATCGGACAATTGTGCCATGAAAGATGCAATCATAAGAAATAATGTGGGACTTATGTATGTATGACTACCCAGATAAAGGAAGATTAGGATTTACTTCAGGGAAGAAGTCCAAGAACAGGGTCCATAAAGGTATATGTGCTTCATGGAAATTTGAATACTCTAACTTGGGGATTACTCCTGAAAAGGAGGCCCAAATTAAGAGAGGACTTATGATTGGGTTTTACTCCTGAGAAGGAATCCCAGATCAAAGGTAAATTAGGACTGGTTAAGAGAAATTAAGACTGGGGATTACTCCTGAAAAGGGGGCCCAGGTTAAGATATTATGACTGGGGCTTATTCCTGAAAAGGATTCCCAGGTTAATGAAATTATGGTTGGGGCTTACTCCTGAGAAGGATTCCCAACTTAATGAGGACTTGCGGCTTACTCCTAAGGAGGATGCACATAATTGGAAATTATGACTGGGCTTACTTCTGAAGAGGAGGCCCAGGTTAATGATTATGACTGGGGATTATTCCTGAAAAGGATGCCCAGGTTAATGAAATTATGGTTGGGGCTTACTCCTAAGAAGGATGCCTATAATTGGAAATTATGACTGGGGCTTACTCTTGAAGAGGAGGCCCGGGTTAATGATTATGACTGGGGCTTATTCCTGAAAAGGATGCCCAGGTTAAGAGAATTATGGTTGGGGATTACTCCTAAGGAGGATGCCCATATTAAGGGACCGGGGCTTACTCCTAAAAAGGAGGCCCAGGTTAATGTGTTCTCTCATCATAAAGGATGAGGTTGAATGAATGAAATATCAATATTTAGTGACATAAAGATGTGTAAATCACTAGGTTTTTGAGAGATATTCCATAGAATTCCTTTCAGATAAGGAATTAAAATCAAGAAGTCATGCCATTAATGGATTTGAAGAGTGTCTTGAAGACTGAATATTTAATAGGAGAGGTGGAATGGCTTAGGCGGGGTGAAATGGGAAAGAAGGGCACCCAAAAAGGTAGGGGCGTTCAAGTCCTAGCAGGTGCGCAGGTACTGCGTTGGCGTGCAAGTCCTGGACGCGCAGGTATACCTGCACGACACATGGGTACTTGCACGACGGTTAACCAGTAGGGTAATACTTGAGCAACTCTTGGTTAAAGCCTTTAGAATCATCTTGAGTTTCTTCCAGAATAGTGGTGTGCAAGTTCTATTGGAGGAGTTAGGCGGCACGCAAGTGTGGCCATTTCCCTTAAGGATTTTCCACTCAGGCGTGCAAGTTTTGATGAGTTTCAACACTTAGGCCTTCCCTCCCCTCTTTAGATCTTCCGTTCTAGGTAAGAAATTACCTTAGAAATGTTTCAGAAGCTTTGAGAAGAGACTAGGGCGTCGGGAGCTCAAATCTGAGTTTCTGGAAAAAAAATTCCTCCTTAAAATGGGGGGACCACAAGGTCTATCTATAGACTGGGGAAGACCCCGGGTGGTTATCCTTTAGGGTGTGTAAGTCACATGTGCAATCATCAGGCATCGCGCAAGTGGACTTGCTCGATAGTGATGGAACTTGCGTGGCACATGTGCTTTTGAAGCCTTGTTCATGCCTTTGTCAATTTTGTATGTTTTCTTCAAAGGATGAATCAATTTGTGCTAAGTCATTTCCCTTTACATTATTTTAGACAATGTGATAAAAAAGGAGCATCAACAGTTGTTTTTAGAAAAATGTAATACATATTGACTATCATGGTGTACAACTACACTAGAAGCATATAAATACAACTCATGAATAATACATTTCAACCAAATAGCTTTATAAATGCATTCGGTTAAGGCTATGTACTCTGCCTCTGTGGTGGAAAGAGAAACTACCGATTTTATATTACATTTATAGGAAATTGGACAACCATAAAAAAAGGGAAACAAAACTAGTAATTGATTTATGAGTGTCTACATTATCAACATAGTCATAATCTAATACTCTTAAAATGTCATCATCATAACTAACATTTTTTCCAAAATTAATGCATAAATTATAATATATTGAGAAATAACTCAGAATCCATTTTAGAGTATGAAAGTGTGATTTCCTAGGATTTACCAATACCTGCTCAAAGTATACACTAAAAATGAAATATCTGGTCTAGAACAAATCATTATATACATAAGACTCTAAACAATATTATCATTAGGGATCATACCCATTAAATCAATCTCATATTATCTTACATGTGACTATTTCAAGGAAAACTTAATGTTTTCCCCAAAGTTATTTTAATAGGTTTAACATGATCAAACAAATATTGTTTTAAAAAAAATTATATAAGAATGTTGGGATAGAAATATAACTCTTTCTTTTCTATACCTATTGATTTCCATTCCAAGTATCCCTTTTTCATTTCCTAAGTCCTCCATTTTGAAGGTAAATAAAAACTGGGTTTTCATTTGGAAAATTAATATCATGTTTTTAAAAATAACCTGCTTTTCATCAACATATAAAATTAGGTATATCATGTCATTCTTAACATTTTTGTAATAAACATAGGCATCAAATTTTCTTCTACTTAAACCATTTTCAATCGTAAAAGAATCAAAACGGTTATACTATTTCCAAGAGGACTAATTCAAACTATATAAATAATTTGGTAATAGGAAAACATGATTTATTTAAAATTTCTTGGAAAACCCTTTAGGAGGCCATACTTAAATTTTTTTCATCTATCTAACCATGAAAAAAGGGAGTTTTAACATCCAAATGTTTGATATAGAGATCATTTTTAGAATAAAAAGAAAGTAAAATGAAAATAGATTAATGTTTAACAATAAGATAATAAATATCACCAATGTCCAGTCCCTCATGTTTGAGGAATCTCTTAGTAACTAATCAGGATTTATATATAATTTTTAACTCCCTGATGTTGTTCTCTTTATTCTTAAAGATCCATTTACAACCTATCATCTTTTTATTTATGGGTTTGGTTAATGTATTCAAGGTTTTGTTATTTAGAAGGGAATTCATCTCATCATTCATATCAACCATCCAATACCAAAATTATCATGACTTTAAAATTTTATTAAATTATTGAGGTTTATCATTACACATGTCTTGATAAACACTAATGGCATACATATCCATGTCTGTATGACTAAACTGAGTAGGGAGTATAATTATCCTCATAGCTCAGTCTCAGATCAATAGGTATCACCTAAGGAAACCTTCCTCTGTATTGATTTTAGGATTAGATTCTGATTCTGAATCTCCTTTAGGTGGTGAGGGGAAAATAGAAGAGGAGGGCTCAGGTTCTGAAGTGGCCAGAGAATCAGGGCCAACTTCAACACACAAGGGATGATGTGCACTATTCTCTTCAGACTCGAATGTATTTCCTTTGGTAATAATTAACTCTTTAGACACAACATCACAAATGATAATACACTTTTGATATCCTGGTTTTTCAACCCAAAATTCATACCCCTTAACACTCATAGGATAACCAATAAAGATATGCATGAAAGACTCAGCTTCCAACTTATCATTATTAGAATGCGCTTAAGTTATGGATACAAAAATTATAAGGTGATAATGACTATGTTATTTTCTTGTCTAAATTTCTTCCATTGTTTTGAAAGCATTATAAGAGGATAAGAATATATTAATTAGGTATACCAATGTAGTAACTGCCTCATTCCAAAAGGACTTGGTGGGAATAGTAACTACCTCATCCCAAAGGGAGGAATAGGATAGAATACCCCTAACCCTTTCTAAGATGGTCATGTTTATTATCTCGGCTTACCCATTCTATTATGGGGCTTCCGCAATAGTACTACACCTATAAACACCCTCAGAGATAAAGAATTCCACAAATTCAGTGGATAGATATTCTAAACCAATATCAATTCTAAGATCATATAACTTCTTACCATATTCAGTTTCTACACTAGACTTGTAATCCTTAAAGGTTTGAAACATGTCATATTTGTGTTTCAGTATGTACATCCAAGCTTTTGGGGAGTAATCATCTATAAAGGTCAAAAGTATAACCTCCACCTAGAGAGGCAGTCTGAGAAGGGCCTTATAGATTAGAGTAAACACACACTAAAGGGTATTGATATTTGTAGTATGAATTACTAAAACTAACCCACATAAATATACCACACACATAATCCATGAATATCTGGATTAACTTTAGTTAGTAGACCTTGTTTTATATGTTCACCTAACCCTTTGGCACTAACAAGACCTAATATTCTATGCCATAAGGTTATATTATCTAATGCTACAAAATTTGAAAATTTTAACCATTGCATGTGAGTCCTACCTTTTAACACATGCTTCCCATTACTAAGGTTTCCTTTCATAATAATAAGAGATCCAGGGGTGATTAAAAGACAACCAAAACTTGATTTGAATATATAACCCTTCTAATTTATAATACCTAAGGAAACAAGGTGTCTTTTAAATTTGGGTAATCACCAAACCTATTTAATATTTTTAACCATCCCATCAAAAATTTCTAAAGAAATAAAACTTATACCCATAATTTGATAGATCTTATGATTCCCTATGTATACATTACCTCGTTCAATATATCTTAATTCAATGAAATAATACCTATTTGGACACATATGGAATTAACATCCTGAATCCAAGATCCATTACTCATGGGTACGATGATCACTGACATTCAACACTTTTTCTGTGTAGAAATAATGTTCAATTAACAAATAATTATCACTATTATTATTATTGTAGACATTCTTTTGGTTAGGATAGTTTCCTTTCATGTGCCCATGTTGTTTTCAAACAAAATATTTGAACACTTTTCTCTTTCATTCTCTATTCATGGATTTAAACCTACGTTTGAATCATCTTTATCTGCTTATCTCTATTCTCAGCAATACCTTTAATATTTAGACCCTCATCTCCATTCTTAATAGTTCCTTTATTTTGGATTTATTTGTATAACAAAGAAGACTTAACCTCCTCAAGAGGTAAAGATTCCCTACCATACATCATTTAAAATTTTATAGAAGTATATGATTCATAAAATGAAGTTAAAAGGATTTTAGCTTAATATTCATCCACTATTTCAATATCTATATGGGATAGGTCTAATAAGATTTAATTAAAATCATCATCATGTGACCTGACTGTAGTTCTAGGGTGCATTTTGAACGTATAAAGTCTTATATTATTAAATAGCATTATAACTAAAAACTTAATCATATAGAGGGCATCCAATTTGGACCACTTTCCAATAGTAAAAGACTGAAAGTCTACTTCCCTAATAACCTTATCTCATGAAGGCCACAAAATAAATCTATGGGATTTTCTATGAACATCATCAGAAACATCAACATAAGTAGTGGAGGTCTTTCTATCAGGGGACATAGTGGTAACCTTTTTCTTAGGACCACGAATAGTATCAATTAATTCATTATGATATAATATAGAATTTATATTAATCCTCCATAAATAAAAATTATTTTCACCATCGAATTTATCTATTTCGAACTAAGTATAACCGATTGTAAATACTTTAGAAAGGTTCTAATACCAATTCATAGGGGTAGAATTGATGTGGTTATCCCAATTCAATAGTCAAGATACAATGTGGTGTATAATATGGTTATATATTGATTAAATAAATCCATTTTTATTTAAAAATCATGAGTTAATGATTAAGGTTAATTCCATAATCAAAAACAGAAAACGAAACAAGAAAGAACATGAAGATATAACATGCCTCAGATATATGTGATTTTATGTGCATAGATAGAACACCGCATTTTAAATATTTCTTATTGGAAACAAGAAATTAAAGACTTGATGAAATAAAGTAAGCGAACTAGACAAACTATTTTATGGGGATAGCCTTGCTAAAATAGATGGTGGTGATGAACTCAATCATGTGAAGTTAGCACCATCTACTCATGTATGGACTCATGCACACACTCATCATAGGATATAGTAATGGATTTAATAAAAAGGTAAATCTATTAAAATTCCATATTTATTTACTAAAATTTGGTAATGATTTGAAACGACGATTCCAACATCAACCATGCTTTATGTGAGATGTTTCCTGATCTAGTTTCTATTTTAAGTCACCATTAGATCTCTACCGGAAGATATTTCTAGTTATAGAAGGAGAGTCCTGTAAAAACCAGGGAATAGGAATCAAGGTAGGGACCTATCACAAACCATCCTAGGTACCCTGGTAACTAGATAACTGAGCTGATTCTTATAAGTCCTAATGGGTGTTCCCGATCACCATGGGTTGGAAACTAGAACCTAGAATCATAGAAAATGAAAGTGGGAGTGATTTTTCCAAAAAATATGAAAGTAAAATAAACAAGATAGTATTCATATCAAATGAAACTCTACTAAGAGTAAATTATCGGAAGGAAAACAGTTATAATAAACTATGTAATACAACCAAGTACCAGAAAATAGGGAAAATGCTCAAGTATCAAATCAGAAACAACTCACTAAGTCTAAGATTCAATAGTTAGAACCACCTCCAAGTGATACCTTTCCCTTACTCGAATCTAGAAGGATATAATCTATAAAAAACACAAAGGAAGCATTATGGGTTGATCCATATCCTTGTTGGATTTCACCTAAATATTCCATAACATGATTCCAATATCAAATTAACCAAGAATATGTGAGGACCATTTGGGGATATTACTAACACTGAGAGGGGGGAATCAGTGTTGGGGACCTTTTAATCCAATTAAAATTTTTAAAACATATACCTATTTGACCTGTTAGGATCTCGATTCTCTTATTATCTTTTACCTCTCACATGCAAATGTATTAAAGTAGTAAAGACAAGAACATTATGTTTTTATATGGTTCACTACTCAATAAGAGTAGCTAGTCCTTTGGATTGTTAGAAATAATCTTGACCACACAAACCTATAGAAAAAAATCTTTTTTTGTGGATTAAAAAGAGTATAATATTCCCTTACACTCGTGTAGAACTATATAAAAAATACAATAGTACATTCATATAGAACTTTGAAAACAATCTAATAGTGTGTGTTTTACAACACTTGTATGGATCATTGTATATCCTCACAAGACAGTATTCTCCTTGTTGGTGAGATTTTGTAAAACCAAGAAAGTACTCTAATAGTTGATTCTTGTCTGATTTCATAGTTCTTCTTTGTTTTTCCACATCCTTCTTCTTTAATTTGTTAATTTCATAACTGTATGCAAGCAATTATTATTACTTCTTCCAAAAAAACCTAATAGATGCATTATCTTATAATTTTTTTAGTCACAATAATATTAATGTGTTGTGGACTGATGAATACTAAATTATCTAACCCAAATTATGATTAACTGATATCAATTTGATCACCAGATCTTCTTCTCTCCTTTTCTCTTTCTTATTCAGTGTAAGACCAAAAGCCTTGTGATATATTTTTTTTATTCTTTCTAGAATCACAAACTTTATTTGTGATTATTAAATTAATTAATATCATCTAAACTTAGAATCATCACAATTATTCTTCCTAGAATAATAATCAATATTAAAATGGTAACACTCTATTCTTCTCGGACACACAGTAATGTGAAATTTCATGGAAAGTTTCATCTTTCTTATCCCTTGTGAAAATATATATTTATGTTCACATCAAGTTTTTATTAACACAAAAAAATTGTGTGTGTTTTCTCTTCTATGTCCATTTTGTATCAACTGGTTACATGCATAGTTTTACTTTGCAAAAAATGTTGGGGGTACTATACCCAAGAACCAGTTCACAGAACTGTTCTTCGAGAATCACTCCAATCTTGTTAGTTTAACATGTTTCACATGTCCATTGATCATATTTTTCAAAATGAATGAAGATTTTGTAAAAACCCATTGCGTGTACATGGTGTTTATCCCTTTTGAATTTTCTGGTATCCACTACGAATTTCCTTGTATCATGTGAAGTGAGTGCTTTGTGGAAAACCTTTCCTTCCATGGACAACATTACCTTTTGCGGACTACCTTAGATTCATGAATGGTAGCAGCCTCGTGGACTACAGATGCTTCGAAAAATACCTTCCCTCTGTGGTCCCTTCTCCATTGCGAGTTACTAAACCCCTCAATATTCTTCCATGGAAAACATGATGGTGATGGATGCATCTACAATCAACTGATACTTCACAGACAACCTATTTTCTCTGTAAACTGCCTTCCTTTCACGGACAACCTTTGCTCCATGAACTCCCCTCACTCCGCATACTAACTCTACTTTGTAGCCCTTTTTCTTTTCTGAGCTATATAACCATGAAAAACTCATTCCATGTACTGAATTAATGGAATTCCTTCTTCCCTTTTGTGTAATTTCTTCCCCAAGAACTCTTCTCTTTCGTGGAATTATCCCTTGCGAACTCTTTCAGACATAGTTAAATTCTTCCGAAAGTGATGATCTCTTATAATAAATTTTTCTCTATTTCATGATGGTATTAAATTCATTTATATAGAAAAATTAATTAGAAAATCCCTCTAATATGATGTACCCAAAACTTCTATGTGGGAACCCTTCACCACGAACATCTATGCATTCCGCATAGCATCTTTCTCATTTATAGTAGTTGAAATCTTCCACATATGAAAACACTTGTGACTCCACAAGTCACTATCTCCATTCCAAAAATGATGAGCCTCTCACAAAATTCCAGCCTCCCTCAAATTTTTTTCTCGACATAGTTTTCATAGTGCAGTTTACGGTCCACATAGTGCTACTATGTGGAAATCCTTCCTTTGCTAATTTTTCTTCATTGTTTCACACACCTCCTTTGTGATCTACGAACTTTGTTTTTAAATCTTAAAAGTATGAACTCATTTGTGGAAACCATTCCTTTTACAAAAACAAACTCCCGATTTGGAGGCCCAAAATTTTTTCAAATAATGGGAAATGACACCACCTTATATATCTGCTTTGACAACACCAATAATACTGATTTTCAATTATATTATTTTATCATGAGACTTATCTATAGTGACTTTTAACATTTTATTGATCATATTTAGCATTGACATATTTACCATGGAAATTATTGTACCTTCCCTATCTTTCGGAAAAATATTTCTTTCCAATCAAACCTGAAAATGATTGGAAACACCTTTTCTCCCCATTTCCTTCATAAGGATTTCATCACAAGCTCTCCAAAAAACTTATTATATTTATGGAATAAAAAAATCAAATCATAGTCATTATTAACTAGGATAATTATTCAACTATGACATCCAATGTCATTGAATCAATTCATAACAATTATCCACATATTATCTTGAAACATAATGTCTTTAAAATATATTTCTGAAATTATCAATACTTGAGGACATTATTCAAGCTCTATTAACTTTGTAACCACTTCTTAATATTGATTGTAATGAGATCTTCTTATCTTATTGATCACTGTTGACAACCAATGAAAATCAGTTGGCAAAAAATACAATCCATACAAAAAGTAGGCTCTTTAGAATGTGCTTTTAATTTTCAAATAAATGGGTTTATCATTTCATAACCATATTTAAAAAAATCATGATTTACATTTCAAAAGATTTAAATAGTTTAGAAATTCATGCTTCACATTTAAAATGATGGAAATACATTTCAAATTATGGAATTTTCCTTTAATCAAAGTGGTGCACATCAAAAATATCACTTTTCACAAAATGTATTAAATAAACACTTTTATATAAAATATTTTATATAAATTAACAAGGAATGTAAAAAAATTTATAATAATGGAATATATACATTTTAAATATAAGAAAATTAGCAACATGGTCATATTCCTAATAGGTATGATAGTTCCAAGCTATAGTGACCCGACACTGTGAAACTGAAAATATATACATACGCCCCTTTGGGCCAAAGGCCAATGAGGACTCAAACCATCGCCACAGATATGTGATGTGTTGATTACAGTTTTATAACATTGTAAGTCGTAATGTACCTCCCAAAATAACTCACCAAATACCTAAGGCTTTCATGTTCTCTAGTACAAAATGATAATGGGAAATTTATTTCAAGACTTCTTAAAATAAAATTAATCCCATTCTCTATTTCAAATATGTTAATCTTCACTTTGAAATCCATAACAAACTTTTAATAAAAAACATGACTTTCCAAAAATATGAAACCCTAAGGTTTCCATCAAACCATTTTTAAGACATTTTTTACAAAGAAGTATTTGAAACCAATTCATGGAATTTCACAATCCAATTCCACAAATTTAATTCAACAATTTAATTTTCAAACAAATTCCATCAATTTCATAACAAACCCTCAATTCATTGGAACTAGGGTTTTTCACAATTTTCCATCAAAACCATTTATAAAATTAAACTCAACAATTTAATTGAATAAATTTCCTTCAAATAAAAAATTTAAATTAAAAAATATGAATCTCACTATTTTCCATAAACATACCCCAATTCAATGGAATATGTGGTTTTCCAATTTCATGCCAAAACCCCATTGTTCCTAAAAACCCCAATTCAATGGTATTGGGTGTTTCCAAAATAAAAATTTAAATCCATTTAATAAAAATAAATAAATTTTATTTATTTCAAAAAAATTAAATTAAATAAATAAATTTAAGGTTAATGTAAATTGGGCATCATAACGAAACCACCTACCAGAATCAACAGATCTCGCAATGCCAAACCCTAATCCGGATTTTTTCATGCAGAAATATGATCATAAAAACAAGAATAAAACCAAGGATTAAGATCCCAAAATAGTGGGTATTAGATCCATAAATCAATATGTGGTTCCATGGAACCCTAGAGAGATGAAGAGATATTGTGGGAGAAAGATATCGGGATGAGGAAACAAAACACGAGAAGATCGAAGGGTGTTCCCCAAGCTTCGAATCGCTTATAGGAGGGTTCTTAGTAGCCAATAATCCTTCTTGGGAGCTCCAAGTATGGGAGAAACCAATTTGGTTCCATATCAGTTTTTGAGGGACCTAAAAGGGGACTTCAAGAAACCTTTTTATAAAAATGGGATCACTTAAATTCTCATATGCACGGTTTCCTAGGCAGACATGCACGGTTAGACCAAACCATATAGCCTGGTCGCACACCCAATTTAAATGGGACACATAGTTTCTACTAATATTCTTCACATCTTTACTAATCGTATGCTAATTGTGACAAATCCCGATGCCTTGGGTTGCATGGTTTGCTCTAATAGGGAGCAAGGTTTGGGAAAATCATGTCCCAACCGTGCACTATCACATTTTTTACAAAATTCTTAAAACTACAACCCAAAATAACCCCAAATTAAACTCAAACAAATATATAGAAAAATAGGGGTATGTGAATACATAAAAATAGTAATAGGATGTTACAAACTCCCCACCATAGAAACTTTTTGTCCCCAAAAAGCCTACTCAAAATCTTCCTTGTGAAAAAGATGAGGACACTGCTCTCTCATTACTGTCAACCACTCCCAAGTCTCGTGACTCTTAGAATTGTGTTTCCATATCACCATAAAAAATGGTATAATCCTCCCATGAAGTACCTTGGTTTCAGAATCAACTATCTTGAATGTCCATTCAGTCACAGATAAATCAGGTTCAACTTCAAGATCATACCAACTCAGAACATGAGATGGATTATATAAATACTTTCTTATCTGAGATACATGAAACATGTAATATATCAAAACTAGTTGTATTGTAAGTTACAAAATATATGTAAATTTACCCACCAACTCCAAACCTTTAAAGGTCCAAAAAAACAATGAGAAAGTTTTCATTGATTCCCAAGCCGTCAATGACAAAACAGGTGTGAAACTTTCAAGAACACCAAGTCACGAAATAAAAAATCCAACGGATTGTGATGATGATAAAAAAAATTAAATAAAATTTTTACTCTCAACATTATCTAATGAATGAAACAAATATTTTTTGTCATCTCTTTCACCAAACTTGGTCCAACTAAGAAACCTTATCCAATCTATGAACAACACAATAGATATTTACAAGTCCAACCATACAAAGCCTGAAAAGAAGCCATCCTAATCACAGAATGGAGACTATTATTTTAATAAAACCCAACCATCCCCAAGTTATCATTCCAACCCCCACCAAAGTTGATAACACAAGCACGAAGCATATCCTCTAGAATCTGTAGAGCTCTTTCTGTCTTGAAATCTGACTGTAGGTGGTATGTTGTACTCAAATAAATGTCAGACCACAATGCCTCTTGAAGACCTATCTAAAAATGAGAAGTGAAACTAAGATCCCTATTAGAGATTATATTTTATGTAACTCCATGTAAATGAACAATCTATTTTAAATAGATATTTCCAAACTCCTCACCTTTTGTTGTATCATGAATGGGTTAAAAGTGAGCAGATTTTTTCAGCCTATCGATCACAACCCATATCACATTATTCTTTCTCTAGGTACATTTAAACACAACCAAAAAGTCCATATAGATCTCATCCCACTTCCATTTAGGGACTTGAAGTGGTTGAAGCAAACTTATATTTTGGTGCTTGACCTTCACCTCTTGGAACGTATAGCAATGAGAGAAAAACTCATCAATGCCACGTATCATACCTAGCCACCAGAACTATTTTTTCATATCATAGAACATATTTGTGGTTCCTGGGTGCACTGTCCACTGGGAACTATGACAATCCCCCATCACAATGTTCCTTTCCAAAAATGGTACCACAAAATGACTCTGAAAGAATAGAATAACCTCTTTGGAGAACGACCAATCAAGAATGGTCTCCCCACCACATAGAGAGTCTCTAATTCTATAGAACTTATCATAAAGATACTGATCCAAAAGAATCATATTTGAGAATATAGGATATCAACATAATTCTATATAGGGGAACATTTTCCCCTTTCTCTTGAACTCTGATATGCAACTGTACAGAGAGAGCCATCAAATTCCACTCTTCTGATGACTCTTTCACTCCCTGGTTCAGAAGTTTCCTGATCAAAGCATCTACAATGGAATTATCTTTCCCTAAGTTATAGTAGATGTCTAAATCTATATTTTTTAGGAATTTCACCCAATTCCTGAAGTAGATATTCAAATATGTTTGATAGAATATATAAATCAAACTCTTATGGCCAGAAAACATAGTAAACCTTTATTTATAAAGGTAATGTCACCAAATCTTAACCACATGAATCACATATGCAATTTCAAGGTCATGGGTCAGATAATTATTCTCATGTGGTCTAATTTGAAAATATCCATAATAAATAACAAGATCACCTTTCATAATAACACAACCCAAACCGAAACCATATGCATCATAGAAGACCATGTAGCCTTGTTGAGCCTCTAGAAGATTCAACACTGGCATAGTTGTCAAAAGATGATTTATCTCAACAAAATAACTCAAACATTTATCATTATAAGAAAAATATACTCCCTTATGAGTTATATCAGTCATTGGAGAATCCAACTTCTAGAATTACTTAACAAACTAGCAATAATATCTTATTAAACATAAGAAGCTCTGAATCTCGAAGACATTTTTTGGTTGTTCCCAAGTCATAAAAGCATTCACCTTTCTAGGATCAACTGATATCCCATGTTTTGACACCACATGTCCTAGGAATTTTACTTCTCAGATCCATATACATCACTTTGAAATATAGGCATAAATTCTATGATTTCGCATCAAAATCATAACTGTTCTCAGATGATGAACAAGACCCTCCTATGACTTAGTTTAAACAGGGAATAAATCCACAATGATAACCACAAGGTAATCTATATACTCATGTAAAATCATGTTAATTAATGAAATAAATACTATAGGAACATTGGTTAGACCAAAAGGCATAACAAGGTACTCATATAATGACTGTACCTAATCTGAAAGATTGTTTTTTGAATGTCAGATTCTTTTATTCTCAACTAATTTTAACCAGAGAAAAGATCAATCTTCAAAAACCACTTTTCCTATTTCAATTGATCACATAGATCATCAATATGTGGTAAAGTATAATTATTCTTTACCATCACTCGACTGGGATTTCATTAATCAACACATAGGTGAACTAAACCATCATCCTTCTTAGCAAATAGAATCATGGCCGCCTAAGGTGACATGCTCAAGCGTATAAATCTTGTATCTATAAGATCATACAACTTGGACATCAAATATTTCATTTAATATGGTTTCATATAGTAATAAGGTATATAAATTGGTTGATTATTAGGAATTAATTCAATGGTAAACTAAACCTCTTCTACCGATAGAAAATCGGAGAAGATAGAAGGAAACATGTCAGGAAAATCAAAAACAACTGGAGGGAGATCACTACTCATATATTCCCTCTCCAGGTAAAAGTTAAAGACCAATATTACTTTCCCTAACTTTGGATAAGAAGGTCAGGACCTTCTCAACCTTGGGTCTCATTATCCTTGAAGACACAAGACACACCACTGGGTGTAGTAAAGGAGACCCATCGAATATATCCATCAATACAAGATTTATTATAAGTGATCCAATCCATCCCAAAAATGACATCATGATTTTTCATGTCAAGAACCAGAAATCTCCAAGAAATATTGAAATAAAATAGAGAGAATACAAAAGAGGGACTATGGAGACCCTACTCTCTCTTCGTACCAAGGGGTGTCGTAATATACATTGCATAAGATAAAATATCCATAAGAATATTAATAATATTAAAAATATGGGTTGAAATAAATGAATGATATGAATTAGTATCAAATAGAGCAGTCACTAATGACAAAGTTATAGTAATGATACCTCTCACAGTCGCAGGACTCGTATCCTCTTCCTATATAGACTCTTTCATTGCATTAAGTAGCTTAATTTTAGATGCTTATGGTTTGAACCCTTTTATAGGTGAAGCATCTAATTTACCTAAAATTTTAAAATGATATGATAATCTCATTCCACTATTTGGAGTGGAATAAATATGAAATAATATTTGTTAGTGATCTGAATGTCCACATGATCCATAGTTCTTAGGTGGCTCAGTGTAAACACTCTTTAAATGTCCTGTCTTTCCACACTGGTAAAAAATCAAAGGATATATTCCTAGTAATATAGGAGGTCTATAATGACCATGTTGTGGAGAACTTATATGAGAATCACCACCCTTTCACTTTCATTTGAAGGAACTCATGCTACCACTGGGAGAAAAGAAAACTCCCAATAACACTAACTTTTCATCCAGGTCTATCTTAACCATAAGCACTCTATCTATCACATCATCATAAGAAGGAATATTCCATAAGAAAATTTGAGAAAAAATATCCTGAAAAATACCCAACTCAAAACTTTGAGTTATCATCTTCTTATTTAATCAAATCTTAGGTGTGAAATGCATGAGCTCAAAAAAACAATTTGTATACTCCTTTGCGGTCCTGTAAACCCACTCCAGTTTGAAAAATTCTATAGCCTTGTCCAACAGCATCGACTCTAGATATAACTGGTTAATGAAAAGAACATTAAATTATTCCTACTCTAATCCATAATTCTTTTTTTCCATCACCATAGTTTCCCACCATCTCTTACATGGTCCTTCCAGCACGATGGTGTCACACTTTACTTTGATCTCATCGGGCGTGTCCAAGAACCCAGAAAATCGCTCCATCATAATCAACCATTCCCCAGAATCTTGAGGATCATTTATGCCTTTGGATGCTACTGGATTCTGGAGGAAGGAACTCTTGAGAAAAAAAAATCTTGAGAATGTCCCTCTAAAGTTCCATAAATGGAGCCTAAATAGGAACGGGAGGTGGTGCATGTCTTGGAGCTTGGATAGTACATTCAATTGCCTCAACCAGATTTAGATCTACAAACGGATTTTCTCATTGAGTTTTGGTATAAGATTACTCCTGGATCAGATTCATACATCTTCTAGGAGGCATTATTCTACACAACATCAATAAATAACAAAGAATACATCATATCAACACTCAAACGGAGTGAAAACAGAAATTAGTCCCAATAAATAGAACAAACAAAATTTGGATTTCACTCTATTCAAAACAAAACAGGGAAAAGACTAAAACTAATTCACAAGATTCCATTCTCTAACCACCCCTGCCAACTTAAGGTTTATTATGGTGATAGATGTCCAAGAACCTAATTGAAACTACCTCTTAAGTCCTACCAATATTTAACAATGCATGCTCACTTCAAGACATAATCTCAATTTGAAGCTCTAATACCACTTTTCCACGAACTATCCTAGGTACCCTAGTAGCCTAATAACCGAGCTTCTCCTGACATGGCATGAAGGGTGTTCCCTATCCCCAAGGTTCAGTGACTAGCACCTGGCATCATACAAAGTTAAAGTGGGAATGATTTTTTGAAAAACATTGCAGAAGTAAAAGAAACAAGATAGTATTAATATCAAAAAAACTCTACTAGGAGTAAAGTACCATAATTCAAACAGAAATCACAATCCAAGTACTAAAACCAAGTACAAAAAACAAAAAAAAACTACCCAAGTACCAACTCAGATACAACTCACCAATTTTAAGATTCAACAACTATAACCACCTCCATGTGATCACTTTCCCTTTCTTGAACTTGGAATAATATATTATTCAAACACCTTAAGGCACGAGTAGTGTGTGATCCAAAGCCCAGTAGGATTTCACCAAAATATTCCATAACAAGATGCCAATATAAAATGAACCAAGAATGAACTTTCAATTTTAAAATAAATAGGTTTGTCATTTCAAAATAATATTTAAAAAAACCATGCTTTATATTTCAAAATGTGTAAATACTTTATCAATACAAGCTTCATATTTTAAATGATGGAAAAACATTTCAAATAATGGAATTTTCATTTAATCAAAGATCTTCTCTACACAAATGGAACTTTTCAAAAAATGGTTCAAATAAAAACTTTTATATAAAATACTTTATATAAATTCAGAAGGCATGTAAAATAGTTTAGAAAAAAGGCATATATAGATTTGAAATACAAAAAAGTGAGAAACATGGGAATATTTCTAATAGGTACGATAGTTCCAAGATATAAGGACTTAACATTGTGAAATATAAAATATGTACATATTCCCCTTTGGTCCTGAGGCCAAAGAGGACTCATCACCATCTCTTAAGGGATGTGATGTGCTAATATGCAGTTTTAGAATGTTGTAAGTTGTAAAGTTACTCCCAAAATAACTCACTAACTACCTAGGTATTGTGTGTGTTCTAGTATAAAACAATGATGGGAAATTTATTTCAAGAAAACTTAAAATATAATTAATCCCAATCTCCATTTCAAATATGCTAATTTTTCCTTTAAAATCCATAACGAGCTTTTAATTAAAAAAAACATTTTCACAAATATGAAGCCCTGAGGTTTCCAAAAAACTATTTTGAATCCATATTTTATAAAAATAAGGATTTGAAACCAATTCATGCAATTTTATAATCCAAATTATCAAATTAAATTCAACAATTTAATTTTCAAACAAATTTCATCAATTTCATAACAAACCTCCAATTCAATGGACTTAGGGGTTTTCACAATTTTGAATCAAAACCATTCCAATAATAAAATTAAAAATTTTAATTGAATAAATTTCCATCAAATCCAAAATTTAAATTAAACAATTTTATTATCACAGTTTTTTTAAACATATCCCAATTCAATGGAATTGATGGTTTTCCAATTTCATGTCATAAACCCATTTTTCCTAAAAACATCAATTTAATGGAATTGGTTTTTTCCAACAAAACAATTGAAATCCATTTAATCAAAATTAAGAAATTATATTTAATTAAAAAAATTGAAATTAAACAAATAAATTTAGGTTAATGTAAATTGATCATCATAATGGAACCATCTATAGGAATCAATGGATCTCGCAATGCCAAACCCTAATTGGGATTTTTCCAAGAAGAATAATGATCATGAAAATAGGAATAAAACCTAGGTTAAAGATCTAAAAATAGTGGGTATTAGATCCATAAATCAATATAGGGATCCAAGGAACCCTAGATAGAAAAAGAGATACCGTGAGAGAAAGAGATAGGGATGAGGAAACTAACCACAAGAAGATCGAAGTGCACTCCTCAAGAATAGAATCTCTTATAGGAGATATATGAGGGGCCAAAAATACATCTTGGTATCTTCATGGATGGGATAAATCATTTTTGGGTCATACTAGTCTGTCGATGACATAAAAGAGGGGTTTAAGATATTCTTCTATAAAAATTGAATCAGTTAAAATCCCATATGCACGGTTTCCTAGGAAGATCTGCATGGTTATACCAAACTGCGCAACCCATCCTAGGACCATTTTAAATGGGAAACACTATTTCTACTAATAGGATAAATTTCTTGACTAACCATGTTCCAACCATGCAAAATCCCACTGCTTTGGTTTGACAGTTTGCTCTGATAGGGCGCACAATTTGGGAAAATCGTTCCCCAACCATGCACTAGCCTAGATTTTCAAAACTTCTTAGAACTTCAATCTAAAATAACCCCAAACAAAACCCAAAAAAAAGTTCTATAAAAATAGGGATTTATGAATAACTGAAAATAGTAACATTATGTTATAGGACTGTAGTTATCTTCTTCCTCTCAAGGTCTTTCCATGAGTAGACCAAAAGGTTTATCTTCTACTCTCCAATAATAATAACCATGTAAAAGAAATGAACAAATCAAACTAAAACATGCAAAGTCTCTCCAATGTGAAAGGGGAAGCATGAATGATGATAATGTGTCAAGAAATGTCAGTCAGTGAGCACATAATATAGTGGATGATAGCTACATAGAGGGACAGGATTAGAAGGGTGGTTTATATAACCATAAGACCATTTCTAGAAAGACACGGTGAGGCACCACATTGGATGAGTGGAAAAGATGAATATTTCCTCTAATGAAAAGAAACACACCCAAGCACCAGTATAACCATTATATAAAATATGATCAAAGGTACTTGTTAGATTCGCTGATAAAGGAAACATATAAATCCATATCCACTCCAAGAAAATATAAATCAATATTAAAATAAAATTCCCATATGTAAACAGTTCCATGAATCCATGATAGACATGTAATATATATTTGAACATTTGAATTGTAATATATCTGAACATGGAAATGGAAAAATTAACAAAAATAAGCCATAATTGGAATAAAATGAGTCACCATTAGTAATAAAATGATTTATCATTGTTAATAAAATGAGTTATAATTAAAAAAAATGAGTCACTATTAGGAATAAAATGAGTCACCATTGGTAATAAAATGAGTCACAGTTGGTAATTTGGAAATGGTAAATAATTGGTAATATATAAATGAGTCACCATTGAAATAAAATGGAGTCACAATTATAAAATTAACAACCCACTGTTAAAGTACATAAAAAATACACTATTGTAAAATAATAAAAGATCCACCATCATAAAATAAACAACTCACCATTAAAATGGATAACACAAGCCATCATTGAAGAAGTAAACAACACTCTATTAAAGAAAAGGATTTATGTGAAAGCTTGATAAATCTTGGACGAGATGATGGAGGGAACAAAGGATGTTATGCATGAAGAAGAATAATCTCGAGGGGATTCCATAGAGGAAAGAGTCTTGAAGAAGAATATTATGAATAGTATTTCATCATTTTAAGTACAGTATTTGACATATAAAATTCTGTAAATTTTTAATCCATATAAACAATTGAATTGGAAGTAGGTCCATAAGGATTAATTTAATATTATTTCATGAAAATTCCAAATAATAAATAATTTATTAATTATTATAAGTATATATGGAGATATCATAAAAAAAGAGAAAAGTATATTTGAAAACTTTAGAAAGAATTATAGTAATTCATCTTATTTTTCAGGTATGTAAATTACATTTTTAGGGTTTTATATAGTTGAATTAAATGAATAAAAAAAATTGAGATTCATCACTAAAAAAATTTATAGTTATTCTTATTAGGAACTAATGAGATATAAAATAAAAAAAATGATTTTAAATTCTGGAAAATTCAGAATTATAGAACTGTTGTAAGAACATAGGCCATACAGATCACCCCTTAAAAAATAAAATTATACATACATTTATTTTAATGAAATGAAGTTAAATGATATGGATTTCCAATGGAAAAAGTTTAATTAAAACCTGATCAGTATAGAATAAGTTATACATTAAATATAGAAGAAAACTATAAAGTATTTTAAATTGAAAATATTTCTTGAAACCAAAAGAATGTATCATGTTCGAATCAAAATGTAAAAATGATAGAAAAAGAATTAGACTTCTCCATATTTTAATAAAAGATTGATAAAATTTTTATATTTTATATGGAACAAGAATTATTAAATTTTTATCAATGTATCTCATGTTATAATTAAAATACATAGTTATTTTAAAAAACGTTTTCCACAAAAATTGATATGAGGTTTTTGGATAATTAAAAATATAAAATAAAATATAATAAAAAAATATAAATGCATGCATGAAAATGCACAAAAATATCCCATTTATTTTTATTACAAATCCTTAACATTTAAAAACCATTTCCTCCCCCTTTTATGAATAAACAAAAAATATAAAACAAAAACTCTCCCTAAACAAATGCAAAGTAAAATTAACTAAATTTTTAAAATTCCAAGTTCAACTTTTATTTTTTTTAAGATGAGAAGACTCTAAGGGATTAGTAAAGTTGTAATCAATCTGATTTTAAATAGTGATTAATTCTAAAAAAATATCACCTATATTCACAAGATCTATAATTAAATGAAATCTAAGATCGATATGATTTGTTCTAGAATGGTCTAAGGGGTTTTTAGAAATATAAATATCAGATTTTTTATCATAGCAGATAAGAAATTTATCGATATAATTAAAAAATCACATAAATTTTTCTTAATCCATAAGATTTGAGAATAGCTTCTGGTAGAATAGATATACTTTGCTTCTACAGTAGATATAAAAACATTTAGTTTCTCCTTAAGAATCCAATAAATTAATATTTTCCAAGAAAATAAAACATACTAAATTTTCATTTTCTTTCAATTATAAAGCCTCTAAAATCAGAGTTAGAATATGGTATTAAATAAAAATATTTATATTTTGGATAAAAGAAAATAAAATTGATAGTTACTTTAACATATCTAGTTATTATTTTTCCAGCTTTAATATGACTCTTTTTAGGATCATCATGAAATCTAACACATAAACAACACTAAATATTATATCAGGTCTACTTATATTTAATTATAGAATGATACATATCATGCCTCTATAAAATTTAATATCAACATATTTACTAGTTTAATTAACATATAATTTATAATTAGTACTTATAATAGTTTTTATAGATTTAGAGGAATTAAGACCAAATATTTTAACTAACTCTTTACCATTCTTCTATTGATTAAGAAAAATTCGTTTTTTCGTTGAGAAATTTGAATTCCCAAAAATAAATTTAATTACCCCAATAAACTCATTTCAATCATATAATATATAGAATTAGAAAAATAATTACAAAGTATCTCACTAGAAGAACCAAAAATTATATCATCAACATAAATTTTCACAATTAAAGTATCATTATAAATTATTTTATTAAAAATTGTAGGATCAAAATTACCATTCTTGAAATGATTATTTAAAAAAATAAAGAAATTATTTTATTTGAAGCTTGAGATACTTGTTACATACCATATAAATATTTAGATAATTTAAAACCATGATTGGAAAATTTTCATTTTCAAAAAAAATGGGGTTGATAAACATAAACTTATTCATTTATAAAACCATTTAACACATCACTTTTTCCATCAATTTGATATAATTTAAAACCTTTAAGAAAAGAAAAAGACAGCAAGATTCTAATAGCCTCTAACATGGAAATATGTGCAAAGGGATCTTCAAATTATATACCTTCTTCTTGAGAGTATCCTTGAGAAACAATTCTTGGTTTATTTTTTATAATCTTTCCGGATTCATCTTTTTTGTTTCAAAATATCCATTTAGTTTTAATTACCTAATTATCCTTAGGAAACTATACTAATTTCAAAACAATATTTCTAAACAACTTATTAATATCACCTTTCATAAAAATAATCTAGTTCGAATCATTTAAAGAATCATTAATATTATTCAGAAAATAATTATAAAAAAAATAAAATTGATACAAACATTTCAAACAGAATTTCTAGTTTTAATGTCAGAATAAATATTGTCAATGAAACCATAAATAGTATGATCTTTATGAATCTTACATGATCTTATAACAGGTTGAGAAGGAGTATGATATCCCCGAATTGATTCAACTTTATCCTGATTTTTTTATTCACTAAAATTAAAATCTCTAAACTCATCATCAAAAATAATATAATAAGAAATTAATTTAACATTATTTTCATCAAAAATATTATGAAAATATTCTTTTATAACTATAGTTAATTTATTATAAATTCTATAATATTTATTATTACTAGAGTATCCATGAAAAATAGCTTCATCACTTTTAGCATAAAATTTATCTAAATTGTCTTTTGAATTTAAAATAAAATCATTAGAACTAAAAACTCTAAAATATCCAACTTTGGGATTTTATTTTTAAATAATTCATAGGATTTTTTCTTTAAAAAAGGTCTAATATTAATTCTATTTGAAATATAATAAGAAGAAAAAAATCCCCAACTCAAAAATAACTGGAAATTTTATATTCACTTAACATAGTTCTATCAATTTCAATAAAAGTCCTATTTTCTTCATTCCACAAAACCATTTTTTATGGTTTTCTAGTATCATAAAAAATGAAAATAATAATTTTTTTCAAAGAATTTTTTAAAATATAAATTATTAAATTAATATCCTTTATCACTATAAATAGAAACAATAAAAAAACATTTTTTATTTTGAACTAAATTTAAAAAATAGTAAATCTATATGAAGAATCATTTTTATGAGAAAGAAATTATACTCATCTAAATTTAATATAGTCATCAACAACAAATAAAGTATATTTCTTTACACCAAAGCTAGAAATTTGTGTATGACCAAATAAATCGTGATGCACTGACTATAAAGATATATTAGTTCTTATCTAATTGATATGTCTAAAATAAATTTTATGTTTCTCCCCTTTCATGAAAGTGTCATAAACATAAAGTTGTTCTTTCTTCATGGAAGTGAATTATATAACTCTATCATGATTTGAGATCTTATGTAAAATTCAAAAATTAAAATGAATTAAGCATCGATGAAAAGGGATGATAAAACTCTATACAGTATTTAAACGCTTAACATGTTGAATAGTAAGTTCAGTAAAAAATAATATAAATATTTTCCCTTCAATTAGGATAAAATAATAAAGAATCATCCTTAAAAACAAAATAATTATCATTTTTAAACTTCACATCCATTCCATCATCACATAATAAAGATATTCTAATTAAATTATTTTTTGATCCTTCAATATATAAAAATTTAGAAATAAACGTTGAATTTAAAATACCAACTTTAGCTAAACCTTTTTCTTTCCCTTTATAATTATATCAAAATGTAACAGTGCCTCCATAACATGTGTTTTAAGTAGTAAACATTAATGGGTCTCTATTCATATGCCTAGAACACCACTTTACAATAACTATATGTCATTATTGAGACATCAAAGGAATTTTTCCTACAAAAAACAAACACTTTACAATTTTATTAACCAAGATACTTTGGGTTTAATGGGATTAGTAATATAATTTTTAGGTACCCATATAGAATTTAAGCAAGTATTTTATGGTACTCTTGAGAACAAGGATTTATAAAAATCAGTTTTTGTAAATCCCAAAAAACAATTGTACCTACGATAATGATCATTTTCATAGTGACCATTCATGCCACATTTAAAATATGTAATAGTAAAAGTGCACAAATTTTTACTTTTAAAAACAGTTTTGAACATTTTATATAATATTCTATCATTTAAAAAACCAAATTTATTTTGATTAGTTTTTTTAATACATCATTTTATTGTATTTTTTAGGACATTGAATCAAACCAGATAAATTTTATTTAAGAAATTCCACTTCATTTTTCAATTTTTCATTCAAATATTGAGAAGATTTGAAATTTTCATAGACTATAGAATGAGAAGTACAAGAATTGTTTCTTAATTTTTCATTTTTCTTGTAAAATTAATTTATTTTCATAAACTAGTTTCTCCTTATTTTCCTTAATCTTTTTATATAAATCAAAAACTTTGAAAATATATTTTATTAATCATTCAATTTATTCATTTAATTAAAAAATATTCATATTTTTAGAATCATAATCAAAATCATTACATCCAAAATAAAAACCTAAATCAATAACCTTATCTAGTGATTCCATAAAGCACATGTTTGCCATTGATATTACATTTTTAGACTTCTCACTGGAATGAGATTCTTCTATATAACTCTAAATTCTGATCAATTCCTTTTATCCTTATTTTTTTATTCTTTAATTTAGGAAAGTAGGGTTTGATATGCCCTTTATTCCTTCTCTTAGAACAAGTTACATCTAAATCATTGTAATTTTTACCATATTTATTATGTCCCCTATGTTTTTATTTTTTAGGGTTTCTTCTAAACTAGTTCTTGAATCCTTTATATTTCATTATTTGGTAAACCCCTATCATAATATGAGCCATGCCTTCCTTTTTACTATCCTATATATCAAAATTAGAAGTTTCAATAGTAAAAAAATTCAAAGATTTAAAATCTATACTATTTCTTTTTATTCTCCTCATCAAATATGTTCTTCAAATTCATTTCACACTGAAGTAGTAATCCAATCAATTCATCGAGAGTGTACTCTTTGAAGTTATTTCTTTAATCAATGGAGTCATTCTTTTCATTTAATTTATTTTGTAATGTTGTAAGACTTGTTCAACAAGTAATAGGTTTTCTAAACCTTATACATGTAAGTTTATTCCATTAACAAGGCTTGTGAATCGGTGGGAAATGTTATTTACTATTTTTTCTTCACTCATCTTGATGTCTCGGTACCTACTTGAAGAATTAAAAGTTTGATTCAGATTAATTTACTTGATCCAAAGTTAGGGACTTGTAGAATCTCCCAAATTTCATGAGTTGTATTACAAGTAGACACATGACTAAAAAAACTTATTTTAATATCACAATATAAAATATTGACATATTTATAATTTAAAACATATCTAGTATCATTTTTCAGTAAGTGTATCTCAGTCAACTTCTAGTATAGTGTATGATTTCTCCATGATTAACCAGGGTTCAATACTCAACTATTTTAGGTATGCCTCTGTTTGGGATCTTTAGTATCCATAATCATTATCATTAAAGTGTGGTGTGTTTTAAGGAATCCATGTATAATTGGTATTAAATGATGTTATATTATAAGATTTGTATCATTAGATTATTAGGTCTAGGGATATATTTTCACAAATAAAATAAAATTAGACTCTATAGAGGGATTAGATTATTCTAAAAGGAAAACCCTTTGATACAAATATTTGGTATCAAGAAATAAAATGATAGAGATAAACTATTATTAATAATTTTATGCTCTCATACCAAATGTTATGTTGTCTAGGGTAATAAAAAATGGTCTGAAGGGGGTGAATAGACCATATTAAAAAAATTAATCAAATAAATTGATTATTTAATTTAATTGTAATAGTTAACTAGTAGTGGAAATAAATAAATCAACACCTGTATTTTTATATCAGATCAATACAAAGTGGACCTAGTACAGTCTTTTAACTCTCTAATCTATGAGAGATACACGTTCAATATACTAATTTTTTAGGGGGAAACATAACTTAATTACATAATCTATTTCTAGTGGAGGGATAACCACGACACAAGATTTTATTGGGGAGTAAAAACCCAAATACAACCTAAATTTAGAAACTGGTAGTAACAAATTAAATAGTCTTAACTTAAAAATCTGGGAGTCATAACCCATGGAAGAGAAGAAAAAAAATTTATAAAATCATAAGAAAAAAATAGTCTATGCATAAAAGGTATAAAGTAATGTTAAAAAATCAAGGAACCAGATGAAATAGATAAAAGAAGAATAAAAACATAGGTAATGGTTCTTGAGAAATGGATTAGCTTATCTCCTCAAGGAATTTGAATTTGAATTAGATATAATTTTTCAATTTAGAGATCATACAAATGATAAAATAGGGTATCACACAGGAATTTAGAAATTTTATAGTTGGTTGAAAGTTCATAGAATTTTCTCATGGAAAAAATAGAGTATCTAAGAAGTAATCCAATCTCCCTTGAATCATCCTAGAACCAAATTGGATCATTAAAATAGAAATAAAAAAAACAATATTTTGGTAAATAAATTCAAATTCAAAAATAATTGAATTATTCAAGAGAGATAAAATTATCCTCCATAATAATAGTAACAAATATAGATTGAATTCAAAACACAAAGACCAATTCAAACTTATTTTAAAAACCTATTAAATGATAATAACAATTCAAATAAATCCCATAAAAATTCTAAGACTGATTAAAATAAATATTTAATTCATTTTAATTTAATGAATAATTTTATTCAAAAAATAATTGTACTACATTAAATTCCATAAAATAAGTTTGAATATGTTGGTTGTCAATAAATATTAATTTATATAAGAATAATAGAAACAAATAAATTATAAATATAAATATTATAAATATAAGAAATATATTATATGTGCTGCGTAAGGTTAATAAAATAATTTATTAACATTTTAAAACTAATTAAAATAATATATTAATACTTTTCATGGATCATATATAATATATATCAATTTTAGAAATCAATAAAATGATTAAAACTGTTAATATAAGTATGTAGTTCATAAAAATAAAAATAAAGATATGAAAAATAGAGAATGAATCTATTTTGAGAACAACAATTAGTGGTAGCAAAAATTAATACCTGGTGGTGGAAAGAATCTTTGAAAAAATGATCCACTATTGAAAAATGATCTATTTTTAGTTCAGAAATCAACCACTATTTGTTCAAAAATGAGTAACTATTGGAATTAAAATGAGTTGTTGTTGTAATGGACATGAGTAATTATTGGAATGGATATGAGTCACTTTTAGAATAGAAATGAGAAAATTTTGGAATTTAAATGATTCTCCATTAGAAGAACTAAATGAGTCACCATTAAAAAAAAGGTGTCACTGTTACTAAAAAAATGAGTCACCTTTAGAAATAAAATGAGCCATTATTAGAATAAAATGAGTAACCATAGGAAATAAAATAAGTCATTTTTAGTAATAAAATGATTTACCTTTAAAAAATTAAATGAGTCACTGCTAGAAATAAAATGAGTCACCATTGTAAATAAAATGAGTCACTATTGGTAATAAAATGAGTCACCATTGGTAATCTGAAAATGAGTCACCATTGGTAATCTAGAAATGAGTCACCATTGAAATGAAATGATTCACTGTAAGAAAATTAACAACCCACCAATAAAGGAATGAAATTATACTCCTTATAGAATAAAAAAATAACCACTGTTGTAAAATAAACAACCCATCAATGAAAAGGAAACACGTCCACCGTTGAAGATATAAACAACTATCTTTTGATGTGAAATCATGATAAATCATAGAGGAGTTTTTTAAGGGAATAAATTATTTTATTCATGAAAAAGAAGTAGCTTAAGAAGCTTCCATGGAGGAGAGAGGCTTTAGTAAGAAGATGGTGAATAGTATTTCATCATTTTATGTACAAATATTGACACAGAAATTTTGATGAATTTATAAGACATCTAAATAAATAAATTATTAATATGTCCAGAATAATTAGTTGAATACAACTTAAAAATATTTCTAATAAATCAATAATCACTTAATTTCAATATTTATAGAAGGATATATCATCAAAAAATAGTGAAATCGTATTTTGAAAACTGCAGAAATAATTTCAGTACTTCGAAAAATTTTAAAGGTATGAAAATGAAATTTTTGGAGTTTCATATAGCTTAATGAGATGAAAAATAACTTACTATATTTATAAATAAACCAAATCTGATAAATTATAATTAAAAAAGTTTGAGATATCAAAGAAAAAAAAAGATTTTGAATTCTGGAAAATTCAGAATTTCAAAATAATTGCAAGATCTTCATACATATGATCAACCCCTTAAACAATAAAAATAGACTTACATTTATTTTATTTAAATGAATATAAATATGATTTATTTCTAATATAATAAGATTTATTATAATCTGATTAGTATAGAACAAGTTATAAATTAAATACCAAAGAAAACTATAAAGTATTTTAAAATGGAAATTTTTATTGAAACTAAAAGCATGTATCATGTCGAAATAAAAAAGAAAAAAATATGCATATGGAATTATACTTCATAATATTTTAATAAAATTAATATATACTTTTATTATTTTATATGGAATAATAATTATAAAACTGTGATCATTATAACTTAAGTAATAGTTAAAATAGATAGAGGTTATTGAAATTTTTTATTCACATAAAATGATAATATGGTTTTAGATAATTAATAACATAAAATAACTTGTAATCAAAAAAATACATGCATGCTAATTCACAAAAAAAAACCTACAATGGAGTTAGTCTAAAGATAGGGTAACATACACATTTCACTTTCCAAGAAAATTCTAGGTTGTTCCTCATACACCCAATCTAACCAAAATATACCTAGGAAATACCCTCCTTGGAACTCACATCTCTATGGAGGGGACCACATTCCCCATGCTCATATCACCTATCCCAATTTCTATAATGAATACCACGGTTCCATCATGGCCTACTTGGTCCAATCACTCTTAGTCCAAAGCTCACTACTATTAGGAGGCATCAATGGAACCTATGTTAAGGGGAACTATGTCTCATTCATTTTATTTTATAAACACCACTCATGGGGTTCATGTACCTCATAGAATAAAATTATACTTATACTCTTGACTATAAGTGGTTGACACATACAAATAGTCTAAAAGGGTCTATTGTGGCCCTTGACACTTTTATTTCATTCATAGTCGTTCCTTTTTTTAGAGGTGGAGCCTCGGTCAAAGACCCAGGCAATATTTATTGCTCAAAGAAAGGAGTTACAAAAGTCTGAAAGATGGAATCTTAATACAATCCTTATCATAAAAGGGAAGCGAAACATCAGGAAACTCATCGGGCCAGGTAACATCCTGATTGATCCCTTTGTTGGCAAGACTATCAGCAACCATGTTCGCTTCACGGAACACATGTGTGGCAATGTAATCAAGGTCCATAAGCAAAGCTATGCATTTCATCCATTGAGGGGTAAGCGGCCATGCGAGTTGCACCACCCCTTTCCAAATAGCTTGAACCACAGTGGTTGAATCACATTCAATCCATAGTTTGTGCCAACACTTTTGTTTGGAAAAGTCCACCGCATGAATGACACCCATCATTTCCACTTCCAAAGCTGAGGTCGTGCCACATCCACCAAAGAAGCATCCAAGGAATCTGCCAAGGGAGTCTCTAAAAATGGCACCACAACCTGCCAGACACGGGTTTCCTCTAGAGGCACTGTCGACATTCACTTTGATCCATCCTGGAAGTGGAGCTTGCCAGAAGACCTCAAAGGTGCGTCGAGGTTGCCTATAAGATCCTGAAATCCGAAGGCGGCGAAGAATCTCAAAATCATCAACAGAGTTGTCACAATGATCTTTCTGAAGAGAAGAAGCATCCTTGATGGCAATGAGAATACGAGTTTTACCTGCATTGAAATGGAAAGTGCAATTATTATGAATGAAGTTATTTCTGTCATACCAGATCACATGAAGGAGTTCTGCCACTGCAGTCAGAAAAAGGTTCTTGATTTGCTTCGAAGAGTCCCAATTAACACAGAGCTGCAAATGGGAGTTAATAGTAGCGGAAATACACCATATGCAACCAAAAATGACAAAAGTGAAATTCCAAAGAGCTGCAGCTGTTGCGCAAGACAAAAACAAATGGTTAGCGTCCTCGTGATGTTGATTGCATATATGACATCTATAGAAAATAGGAATCCCAAAGGATTGAAGGCACACATCGGTGGGGACCCTATTATGGGAAAGACTCCAAATAAGAGTAAGCCTAGAGGGCTTGATCCAAGGTTTATTAAAGGCTTTCAACCAAAAAAATTAGAAACAGAATTGTTGAAATTATTTTTGTAGAAACTTTTGGAGTCAAGGACTCCATTAAAAGCAGGTTCCTAAATGAGGAAATCTTCCGTGTTAGAGAAAGGATAATTGTCAATGATGTGACTGATATGATTTGGAAGGGAGATGTTTTGTGAGTTAATAACATCCCTGATAGTATAGTTGGTGTTTCCAGGAGAAGCGATGGACGTCAACAGTGAGATTAAGGGGACACCAGTCCAGTTTTCCATCCAGAAATTCAAAGAGTAATTAGCACTAACCATCCATCTAGAGTTATCCATGATATTAAGAAAAGAATTTCTAATGGAGGGCCATATGGAAGAGTTGATGTGACTAAAATTTCTATTTCTAAGCTTGGTAACAAATCTTTTCTTGAGGAAGTACAGAGAATCAGAATTGTTATGAATCAGATTCCAAGTAATCTTCGCTTGAAGAGATTCATTGAAAATCTTAAGGTTCTTGATACCAAGACCACCCTTGTCCAAAGTTTTGCAACAAGTGACCCAAGGAATGGTGACAAGTTTTCTTTCAATCGTACTACCAGACCAAACAAAATTTTTTATATAGGCATTGATTTTCTTGAGAAGGCTGGCAGGCCAATTGTACACCATCATTGAGTAAACCATCTTTGAGACCACCGTAGATTTAATAAGACAAATTCTGCCAGCCATAGAAAGAGATTTACCCTTCCAAGCTGAAATTTGATTGGTAATTTGATCAACAATGTTATGAAAATAGTTAGATTTTGGACTTCCCCAAAAGATGGGAACACCCAGGTATGTGAAAGGAAAAAATCCTTCTTTAATTCCTAGGTAATTAATGATGTGACTTTTTCTAGTGGGGGAAAAGTTATTCCTAAAGAAAACAAAGGATTTGTTCCAACTTATTGCTTGACCCGAAATGTCTTCGTAGTGAGCTAGAGCATTTTTGAGGTTTTTGATGTTCCTTTTATCACCCTTTAAAAATAATATAATATCATCAGCATATAAAAGATGTGTAGGAACATTTAAATTTCTAGAAGCCTGAATGGGATTAATCTTGTTTTGATTCGCAAGGCTCGTAAGAAGTCTACTTAGATAGTCTTCAACAATAGAAAAAAGGATGGCAGAAAGAGGATCACCTTGCCTAACTCCCTTGGTGCATGTAAAGAAGCCTTTCAGGGTCCCATTGACAAGAACAGAAATTGAAGCTGAATTAAGTAAGGTGCGGATCATGGAAATAAAAGTATCATTGAACCCAAAGCCTTCGAGCACTCTTAAAATAAAACCCCAATCCATGGTGTCAAAAGCTTTCCTAATGTCTAGTTTGATTGCCACACTACCTCCTCTAGTAACCTTATTCAGCAGATTTGTGCATTCCGAGGCAAGGCAAATACAATCTTGAATTGTTCTTACTTTGATAAAGACAAATTGGTTCCAAGAAACAATTTTATTAGAAATATAGGTGAGTCTATTAGCAAGGAGTTTAGTGATAATTTTATAGAGGGTGTTGATAAGAGAAATTGGCCGAAAAAGGTGGATCTCAGCGGCATTGTCCTATTTGGGAATAAGAGTCAGAAATTAAGCATTTATCCCATGAGGGAGAACACCATTGGAGAAGAAAGATTTAACCAGTTTACAAACATCCACCTGAATGAGATCCCAATAATGTTGTAAGAAGCCGTTGTTGAAACCATCAGGTCCCGGGGCACTATCAGGTTTGAGACTAAACACAGTGTCCTTAATTTCATGATCCATAGGTATACTTAAAAGGTGATCATTGTCCTCAGTAGTGACCATATTAGGGATTATGTTAGGGAGAAGATTTTTTCCAGCCGCCGGACCATTGAACAAATTATAAAAGTAATCCACCACATGGCTAGCAATGGCATCCTCAGTGTTAAGAAGAATATCATTATCTTGAAGAAAAGAAAGAGGCCTACTGATTTTCCTGATTCTTTGGAGGGAGTTGTAAAATTTAGTGTTTTGATCACCGTCCGAGATCCATTTGGTTTTAAAGATTTGTTTTCGCATGTTGTCCTTGAGCCTCATAAGAGAGTTAAGCTTCAAAGAAGTAGTGATTTCAGGCTGAGGATCAAGAGAGAAATCAGAGCAAGTATTGGAGCTTTGAATGCGAATGAGTTCATTCTCCAAAGAGGAGATGTCTGCATCAAGTTGTTTTGTTTTAGAAAAGCACCAACCCTTGAGATGTTGTTTTAGAAGTTTTAATTTAGCAATGCACACAAAGGAATCATTTTGGTGATGCATGCCATCCCAAAAAGTTTTTATTGTGGCAGAACAATCTGCGTCTGCAGTCCAAGCATTGTTAAATTTAAAAGGGCGAGGAGATTTTATTCCAGTGGCGACGAGGTTGAAAAGAATGGGGTGATGGTCGGAATTGATCCTGGGTAAGGTGATACTATAAATGGAGTTCCATTTATCAAGGGCAGCAGCATTAGTAAAAGCTCTATCGAGTTTACTAGCTACTACCCTATTGATGCATTTTCTATACCAAGTATACTTAGCACCAGTGAGATTGATTTCAATAAGATCACAGTCCTCAATGGAGACCTTAAATTCTCTAGTTGAGATAGGAGAGTGTGTCGGTCCAATCTTTTCACTCGGAAGAAGAATGGCATTGAAATCACCAAGCACAAGCCAGGAATCCTGAATAGATCTAGATAGGGTAAAAGGGTCATTACAAAGGGATCTTCGCTCTTGATATCTATTCTTAGCATATATCATTGTGCAAAAAGTGTGAATACCATCAGAGGAAAAATCACAAGTAAATAGTTGGTCAGAAGTTTTAACAATATTAACAGACTGTAAAAAAGAGTGATAGAAAATCCAGAGAGTTTCAGTAGATGATCCTTCCTTGCATGCTCCAAGGAAGTTGTAACCAAAAGAGCACAAGTGTAAATATTTCGAATAAAAATTAGTTTTTGGCTCAGCAATAGCAAATAATTTTGGTTTATGGGTCAAGATAATTCTCTTAAGCACAATAAAAGTGTCATAGTTTGCTATACCCTGACAATTCCAAAATAAAAAATTCATTTGAACCTGCGTTTGGAGTTAGAACTCCCTTTTTTTGATCCATCCGAGCCGTTTTCTTTGTTGACCTTCTGGTTCCATGGGAGGATATTGGGCTGGATTGTTTTCCCTGTTTATTCTTGGAAGAATCAGCAGAGGAATTAGATTCATTTTTAATAGCATCGTCCTGGTTTTTCTCTAAAGAGATTGTGGACCCATGTAGGGTCATTGGGAAATCTTTTGGAGGTGATTCAGGTATGAGAATATCAAGGGTACTGGTGGAGACAGTCACAGTTCCCATAGGGCCCACTGTCACTATCTGACCATTTAAGCATGACACCTTGGAGGTGGTATGCATTTCATTGGAAGATAGCACCTGCTCTAGGGAGTCTTTAGTATTTTTGGTAGAGTTAGTCTCCAAGTTCTGAATCAAATGGGTATCCTTTGAGAGAGACTCAGGTTGATCAGGTCGGCCATGTTGCCCATGTGAGCTTACAACATCCTTGGAAGCAATTTTTAGACTGACTGCAGTAGGAATATCTTTATTATCACAGCAAGTGGGAGATGAGTAGTTACCTGCAACCGCCAGTGTCTGCTTACCTGCATCCAGAGCTGCTTCCACTTGAATACAAGTTTCTTCTTGCTGTCCATCGCAAAAATAAACAGGTTGGCTCAAGTCATGGGGGTCAGGTTCTTTGTTCGACTCCTCAAGGATGGCCAACACCATGTTTTCAATCTCATCCCTTAAGGTGATATCAATTGCTTCGGATTCCTCCTCTGCCACCATATCTGACCCCTTGACACCAAAGTTCTCTCCCAAATGGGCTGATTTTTTCACTCATTTCACATTATTTATCTGCGGGACATTAGCCATATCGGAGGAGGCAACCGGCGGTTTCTTTTTTCTGCGGACCAGAGTCCAGTCATCAACCTTCGGCGACTCCTCCTGGTTTTGCACTTGGTTCTTCATGACACGGAAATTCCTAAGAGAGTGCCCCATGATTTTGCATAGATCACATAAAGGTGGCTTGCGTTCATATTCCAATCGAACCTCAGTTTTATATTCATTGGAGCTAAAGGTCATGGCATCCGGCATCTTATGCTCCAAATTGATCTCGACCAACACCCGCGCGTACAGTACGAGTTCTGCATTCAGTGTTGGATGATCAATTTTCAGTGGGGTGCCGATGCAGGAGGCAATATCGCTTAGGATTTTAGGGTTCTAGGAGAAGAAGTTCAACCCGTGGAATCTAACACATTACATCAATTCAATGAACAAATTAATTTAATTTAAAAACCAATGACAAAATTAATATGCTCATTTACACTCAAAAAACAGAATGTCGTGGTGTGTGATCATCCTCTCATCATGTCATCTTGCTTCTCTATATGAAAACTCCATCATTACCAACTGATTCTGTCATGATCTAGTGGAATCATTTCTCAATATAAACTAAATACAACTAAATATTTGATTGATTCAAGATAATATGAAAAAAGAAATAATATAGGGTAACTTTCCTTAAATCTCTAAATAAATCACACCCAAAATCTACCCCATCCCATGGGGAAATTGAAGGGGAAGGATTAATCTTCCCATGGATCAGCTTTACATGATGAGGAAGAGAAATAGGGGTGATGTGTCTAAATATTTAGAGGGGAAAATTGGTATTCAACCATTTTTGGATGAACCAATCTCTTTTTCATTTCAACACCCACCATGGAATGCACCATATCTTGGTGGGGATTAATAATTCCCATATGGAAATCCCCACAAGCACCATGCCCATCAAGATTCCTAGGGAAATAGAAATATATCATGGTTTACCTCCTTTTGAAAACCCTCAAGCCCATTACATACTTATAAAAATTCCTAACATCCCTCCCTACTTTTTGTGATAAAAAAAGGTTTTCCCCAAGGACCACACCAATACCTATAGCATGGTGAAGATACCTTATCCATTTTAGCCACACCCAAGTCAAAAAGTTAAGAAATATTACTAACCAAGGTGTTTAGTCAATCAAATTTTCCAATGGATGCACCTCTCAAGCACCATTCTAATCAAAACTATAACGCCCCAAACCTAGTTACCCGGAGTCGGTGCATTATTGCATAACATTTTCATGATCACAAGAGATCAAGTATCAAAAGACCAATTAGTTTAGTATCCTTCAAAGTACTAGATACATACATGAGTTTTACATTACATCATGAAATAAAAAAATAACATTGTGTCCCCTTTGAACACACTCATATACTTTAGCCTATCCTTGTAGGTTAATCATAATATTCTTTTTCGCATCCTAGGAAAAATAAAACTTAAAAAGGGGTGATCTTAGATGCTCAGTAAGGATAACAATATAGTGGAAACTTTCATAAATACACATAAACATTTAAGGAAATGTATAAGACTAAAACACAAGCCTTTTAAAAATAAACTTCAGCATAATTTGTCAAAGATAAATCAAATAATTCCATTTTCTTATTCACATGGATATTCTACTAGTTGAATAATCACATGTAATATCAATATCCAATTTCGTAATGATGGAATGCATAATGTCGGACATCATAACCATATAGTCAAGGCTTCATTCCAAGACTAAAAAAAATATTTTTTCAAGGCCTTGTGCCAAAACACTAGTTTTTATCATGAGACCTACTGATGCATCGAGGAGCTATAGTGGGATCCACCCATAACTAACTAAGTCTAATGAATTCCTCATATGAAAAGGTTGAAAGACAACATAAACATTCTTATTAAAATTAGCATTAAAAATGTTAATACATTAACCATAAACCATGAATGGTATAAAAATAACATATCTACAGTCAAACATATCACAAAACCTTTAATACAATATGGAATATTGTATCATAATAAATAAACTATAAACAAGTGTAAAATTCATCAAAGGATGTTGACATAGATTAAATCAAAACTATTTGAGAGAAATATATCTTTCTATTTTGAAATCATTTAAAAGTCACATAATTATAAAAGAAAAAATTTATTTTGAAAATATTATTATAAGATTTTAAGGAAAGCTTCAAAATTGTTATAATGGCAGAAAATATCTTCACTCTCTGTATAAGTTAAAAAACATTCTTTCCTTAATTTTTTCGAAAAGGTCATAAAGGACCTTGTTTGGAAAAAGAAGAAAAGAATCCATTATAAAAAAATTTATAAAAATTAAAACAAGGGTATAAATGACTTTATCCCATAGTCTAGGATATAGTAAAAATGTTTTGAAATACTTTTTTAAGAAACACGGATGTGGATGTGAAAGAGGTCCCATTAGATACTCACGTATAAACAACCTCGGATAATGAAAAGATTGTAGAATTAAACCTTAACTTGTAATTTTACTTGGTCGAGGGTAAGTTAACATCCTATATAATAGTTAAATAATTTTTATTAAATTATAGAAGAACCATATACATAAATATGATATTATATATGATCTTCTAATATTGTTTTGTTAATAATATTTCAGTAGTATCATTGTTTTGGGTGTTAATTGATTCTTTTTCCTTTATATGTTTTGTTACATAAGTCATGTTTGTTATGGATAGGATGTATTTTATTCATATACATAATTATATTAAATTATTAAACATTATTTTTAGTCATAAAATTAAAATTATTCTTGAATAGTTATGATGGGGAAAGAATCTCATCGCGTTCATGGAGACGGTAATTCGAACGTACGCACGACCGAAAATACCATTCTATTGATGGTGAAATCATATATAATTGGATGGTTTATTACATATACATAATCATTAACATGTTATATTTATTATTTACATCAATTATACTCATTATTATACCCATCCAAATAAGGAAGTGTTGAATAACAAACTACACCACGGTGTGGAGACGGTAAGTCGTATGTATGCCCGTATTCTGACATTGTCATTCAAAGGATGGATAGAATAATGAATATTGTTGTACCATATTTATAATAACATAATATTATGTAGAAGGTACTGGAGTGATTTTTTTGGTATGGAAGCAACAAAGAAAGAGGAAGTGTAAGAAGAAAATAACTTTGAAATATGTGATGAAATTATTACCTCTTCTTTGGGTGATTCCTTTTGATTTCAACAAAATGGCTCCATAGGTTGGATTTATGGTCAACATAAGGCATATATGATGAATTAAGGGTAGTTTTGAGGAAATTTGGTCAGGGTTTGGCCAAGAAAAATGGATTTGGAGGTGTGAAATTAAGAGAAGTGGAAGTACCCTTCTATAAGAGAGGTGAGGGTCACTTTAGGAAAAGATTGAAATATTATTTTATTATAAAATCATATTCGGTTTATAATAGAACCAAATGGATTTATTTAGAGTCTAAGGTAGGTATTGGTCTAAATACTCTCAACCAATAGGTTTTAGACAAGTTTAGGTCAACATTTTAACCTTATATTTTAGATTTAACTCTTAGTTAAATTGTTTAACTTTTACAATGTCTTCCTGTATTTTTATATTACATAGATAATAAAATTACTATAAAATGTCAAGAGAACCCAAATTGGGTAATTAATGACATATATATCATTATTAAGTCCTTTTTCTTGACCTTATATTTTTAGTAATATTATATCATTTAATAATATAGTATTTGTTTTAAAAACTCATTTATGTCAATTTTGACACTATTTGGTATTTGGTTTTTGTGAAAGTCAAAAAAACATGATTACTTCAAAAAAATACATTAAATAAATCCTAACATGTCATATTAACCTATAAAATTAGTGTAATACATCATAAGTCTCAATTTACATTTATTGTTATATTTATAATATCAATGATTTTAATCTTTCATTAATATGGTAATTATTGCATCATCATTGTGTCATAAATAAATTTAATTATTCAATGTCTAGAAATTATAAATAAAATACCATTATTTATGAAATATTTTTATATTTATAAATAAAATTCATAGTAGAATTTATCTTATGCATAACCCTATATTAAAAATGTTTTAGTTATTAAAATTTTAATTTAACATTTTTAACTATTCTTTAAATAAAATAATAATAAATGTCTTAATCTAATACAATTGGATCAAAAAGGATCTTATTTTATTCCCAAGTTTTATTTTGGTAGAAATAAACTTGTCCAACAGAATTAGGACATGTTTTTGGGTAATTATAATATCGTTTTTACCTTTAATTACCCTATTTACTTTTAACCGTGGTAAATAAAATTCAAAAGTTACTATTCACTAAAAATTATTTTCATCCAATTGAACCACATTTTACTTAATGATGTCAACCTTGTCTCACATATTTTTGAAATTCAATTCAAAAAAGTGGTAAAATTACGTTTTATTCAAATTTGCAAATGTCCCTAGAAGGTGGGTAAAAGACGTTAAAAAAATTCAATAAAATTTTATATATCTAATATTATTATAAAATGACTCCAATGACTTACATTTAACTAATATAGATATTATGTATCTATTTTGACTTAAAATAAATTTAAATACAATAAATAATTATATAAATAAAAGTCGATTTTAAAAAATAACGCAGTGTTTTTCACTATTCATCAAAAATTGAATGTTTTCAAAAAAATACCAAAAATTCACCCTAAGCTAATTTTGATATTCTGAATCCAAAAATGAAGTCCATTTTAAAAAATAAAATTTATAAAATTTCAAAAGGTGGGTATTACTATTCTTAACGGCCAGTTTGATTGGTACTGGTGTTCCAGAACTTGAAGTTGCGTACAATGCAAGCTATTGTATTATTCAAAGATAAGAATATCATGGAAGCTTGGGGTGTTACACTCTTCCCTACTTAAAAAAATTTTGTCCTCAAAATTTATAAAATACTACGGCATAAAAATATTTGGATGGTTCTTCATCATAAGTTCCTAGTGTTCCCACGTTGCATCTTCCATCTTATGGTTTCTCTATAGAACGTTTACCATATGAGTTGTCCGGTTTCTTAAAACTTGTTCTCTGGTATCAAGAATCTTAATAGACTCTTCACAATAAGACAAATTAGGTTCCACTTCTATTTCTTCATAGGTGATTACATGTATTGGGTCAGGCATTTATTTTCTCAACAGTGATAAGTGGAACACGTCATGAACTTTGGAGAGACTTGGTGACATTTCCAAACGATAAGCTAAAAAACTAATTCGTTCTAGAACTTTGAAAGGTCCTATGTACTTGGGACTTAATTTACCCTTCTTACTGAATCGTATAATACCCTTCCATGGAGATACCTTCAAGAAAACATGATCTCCTACTTGAACTTCTAAATCCTTCCTTCGGTTATAGCATAGCTCTTTTTCCTATTTTGAGCTTCTTTGATGTGGGTTTGGATAATCTTCACCTTTTCCATTGTTTAATCAACAAGTTCGGGGCCTACGAGTTTTCATTCACCAACATCATCCAAACATGTTGGTGTGTGACATCTCTTTCCATATAACGCTTCATATGGTGCCATCTGAATACTTTAATAGAAGCTATTGTTATATCAAAATTATACTAGAGGTAAATATTGATCCCACATACCTTGAAAGTCAAGTGACAAAGATCTCAACATGTCTTCTATGGTTTCAATAGCTCGTTCTGATTGTCCATCAATTTGAGGGTGGTAGGAAGTTCTCAAATAAAGTTTAGTATCCTGGGTGTTTTGAATAATTTTCCAGAATCTTGATGTAAAATAGTGATCACGATCAGAAACAATCGATAGGGGTACTCCACTAATTCTTAAAAATTCATTAATATATAGTATTCCTAAACATTAAAGTGGTAAATCTTCTATTACATCATGAAAATTTTTTGAATTGGTAAGATGATTAATAATGTCCCATGTTGAATTATTACTTCTAGGAGCCATTGGAAGCCCCATGACAGAGTCCATCGTAATATCATCCCATTTTAACTCAGGTATGGGAATAGGTTGCATGACTCCTCTAGGATGTTTTCTTCTATCCTTCACCCATTGACAAACCATACATATTGACACATAATCAACAATCTCCCTCTTCATGTTATCCCATCAAAAATGTTCCTTTAAATATCTATACATCATAGTGCAACCGGGGTGTATAGAGAAATTGGAACTATGAGCATCATCCAACAATTCCCTTTTTAGATCAGGTATGTCAGGAACACAATGTCTCTTCCCAAATTTTAAAATTCCATCTTCATATATGAATTAAATAAATATCCAATCATTCACAGAATTAATTTTCTTTTGAAACTCTTCATCATCAGTATGATAACTTTTTATCATTTGTATTAAAGATGGTTTGGAAACCATTTGAAAAAGTATTGATGTTTCACCTTCCATGATTATTCCCATATTTATCTTTACTATATCCATGAGCATAGGATCCCTTTCAACTCTCATATTATTAAAAACTCCATGATCCTTTCTGTTTAAAGCATCTGCCACATTATTTTCCATCACCGGGTGGTAGTGTATAGTTCAATCATAATCTTTGAGTAGTTCAAGCCATCATCTTTCCCTCATGTCAAGTTCTTTCAGTGATAAAATATACCTCAGACTCTTTTGATCGGTATATATCTCACATTTTTTACCATAGAGATAGTGTATCCATATATTTAAATAAAATATTATAGCTACTAACTCAAGATCATGAGTGGGATAGATTTGTTCATGAATTTTTAGCTGTCGTGATGCATAGAAAATAACTCTATCATTCTGTATAAGGACACAACCAAGTCCTTTCTTTGAAGCATCACTATAAATAAAAAACCCATCATTCTCTGATGGTAGAGTCAAGATAAGAGCATTGACTAATATTCCTTTTAGTTCTTCAAAAAAATATTCACACCCTTTTTTCCAAATAAATTTAACCCCTTTACTTGTGATCTTGGTTTATGGGTTAGCCAATTGGGAAAAAATTTTGAAAAAATGCCGATAATAACCTGCTAAACCAATAAAACTGTGTACCTTAGTTATACTTGTTGGTGCTGGTCATTCTTGTATTTCTCTTGTCTTAGAAGGATCAACATTTATTCCCTCCTTAGAGACAATATGGAAAAGAAATGAAATCTCCTAAATCCAGAATTCCCACTTGTTAAACTTCCCATATAATTCATTTTTTCTAAGAATATTTAGAATAGTGCACAATTGATTTTCATGATCATCATAGATTTTACATTAAACCAAGATATCATCAATAAATACCACTACAAAGTCATCAAGATATTCCTTGAAACTCTATTCATTAGATCCATGAAGACATAGGGTGCATTGGTCAGTCCAAAAGGCATTACTGTAAACTCTTAATTCCCATACCTGGTATGAAATGTTGTCTTCGGAATGTCTTCCTTATTCACACACAACTGATGATATCCAGATTGAAGTTCAATCTTTGAAAAATATTTAGCTTCATGAAGTTGATTGAATAAATCATTAATGTGAGGTAGGGGATACTTGTTCTTTATTGTTATAGCATTGATCTCTATGTAGTCAATAAATAACCTCATAGATCAATATTTATTCTTAATGAAAAGAACAAGGGATCCCCGTTGAGAAACACTAGGGTGAATAAATCCATTATTACTCAATTCCTATAGTTTTTTCTTTAGTTTCACTAATTACATATTGGCCATTCTATAAGGGGTCTTTGATATGGGCCTTGAACCAGGAATTAAATCAATGGAAAATTCAATTTCTCGTTCCGTAGGATATACAGGTAAATACTCTAGAAATATATCAACATTTTCTTCACAATAGGTATATACTCTATTTGTAAATTCCTTTCCTCACCCATAGTTATTTCACTCTCTTCCTCCTCAATAATTGAATTTAATAGAGCTACTGGGGGTGGATCTAGATAAGAATCAGATGGTGATGTTTCTTATCTAAAGATAAGGTACTCCTTATCATTATCAAAAAATTTAACCTCATTATTCTTACAATAAATTTTTATATCATGGTCTGAAATCCAATCCATATGAAGGATTATATAAAATTAAATCATGGGTATGAAAATAAGATCATTAGATAAAGAACTTTTATATGACATAATAGTAACAGATTCAAAAAACTTTGTTGCAATGATAATTCCATTAGGAGTTTTGACTAAAAACTCCCTTGTTAAATCAAATTGGAAATATCTAATTTTCTTGGAAAACTGGGAAGATATGAAAGAATGAAATGATCTAGAATCAAATAAAGCATTGGTTAAATTTGAGGGAACTATTAATGTACCTTCCACCACATCATTCGGAACTGTAACCTCTGTAGTTGTGATCGCCTAAGATTGGACATTCTCCCTTGTCATTTTCTGAGGTAAGTTTCCTTGGCACTTAGGAAATTCATTTTCATAATTCCCCATTTCTCTACAATTGTATCATTCAACATTGGCAGCCTCTTTCTTTCCCTTGTAATCACGAGATTGGTGTCATTTTTCACCACAGTTGTAAGAGACTCCCATTCCGGTCAGAAAAGTACCAGGGTATTTCTTCCCACATTTAATGAAATATGGAAATTAAACTTTTCCCTTCTTCCCCTTATTTCCATTTCTAGAGTATTTAGCATATCTCTTCTTCTCTTGCTTTTCTTTATAGTCATAAGACTTAGAGAATTCACTTTCTGTCTTGATAGCACATGAGACTATATCTTTGTATGATGAAAAGGATTTTGAGACTAATTCTTGGTGAAAAATTGTTTTAACCCATAAAATAATAGATAAGTATTACTCCTTGGGTTGTGTATATAATCTGCAGCATTACTTTCTAACCTTGTAAAGTTAGCCTCATACTTTGTGACATTATCATCCTCCTTTTTCCTCAGACTCATAAATTACCTTTCCATATCTACTCGATGGTCACAAGGAATGTATTTTTCTTATAAAATATTTTTAAACTCCCTTCATTCCATATTTTATACTTCTTCATCCTCCTTTATTTTTTGAATTAATGACCACTATTGATCTGCATCTCACGTGAGGTGATATACTACCATGAAAACTTTTTCCCCTTCTCTACTCCCCAAAGCATGAAATATTTTCTCTAAGGAACTTATCCATTTCTCAGATACAAGTGGTTATATAGTCCCATTGAATTTTTTTTTGTTACCTCATGAATTATTCTAACATTTATCCTCCATGTTGTGGCTTCGGGTGATCCATACGAGTAATGTTATTATTCATAACCTGAGTGAGTTGTCCCAGTATGGTTATAAGTTTTTCAGCACTGATTGCATCACCAGATCCACTAATTATCTTGACTAGGATGGAAATCACTATATGGATTGCGTGCACTGATACAGTTTCCATTCCTTCCACTAGGAACCATTTCTAAACAATGGAATACACTAGATTAGTTTATGAATCGCAATACATAATTCCAAACTTATAAAACACTTAATATAAAATTGAATAGTTTATGGATATAATCCATAATCATAAAAAAAATTCTTTGAGGAAGTATTTAATCCTAAATCTTTCATAATGGTTTGTAAATAAAATGTGAATTATCCTAATCATATCCCCCAGGAGTGTCGTAACTAAGAGTGCATCAAAGCTCATTGTCGTGTACTAGGATACCTTGAGTCAAGCCTGAAACTTCTTATCGGAGTTTTCACTCCTAGGTACATCTATGCCAGATCCACCTCTACATGCTCGTATCCAGATAGGTATGTATTGCTTGGAAAATTCATAAAATATATACATTACCAAAACTCTAGTAAGTTCTTATATACTAATCCTCAAAGCCTATCTTATGGTAATGTTCTCTAATCATAGTTTTTCTAAATCTAGCTTCTAAGGTTTGTACTAAACTTCTTATGATACCAACTATAACGCCTTGACCCTAGTTACCCAGATATTGGGCATTATTACATAACATTGGCATGATAACAAGAGATCAAGTCTCGAAAGACCAATTATTTTAGTATCCTTGGAATTACTTGATACATATATGAGTTTTACATTACATCATGAAATAAAAAAACAAAATTGTGTCCCCTATAAACACACTGATATCCTTTAGCCTATCCCTATAGGTTAATCATAATATACTTCTTCACATCCTTGGAAAAATAAAATATAGAAAGGGGTGAACTCATATTATCAATAAGGATAACAATATAGAGGAAACTTTCATAAATAAGCATAAACATTTAAGGAAATGTATAAGACTAAAAAACAAGTCTTTTAAACATAAAAATCATAATAATATGGAAAAGATAAATCAAATAATTCCATTTACTTATTCACATGGATACTCTACTTGTCCAATAATCACATGTAATATCAATATCCAATTTCATAATAACGGAATGCATAATATCTGATATCATAACCACATAGTCAAGGCCTAATGACAAGACTACAAATAATATTTTTTCAAGGCCTTATGCCAAGAAACTAGTTTGTCTCATGATACCTACTGATACATCAAGGAGCTATATTGGGCTCCACCCGTCACTTACTAAGTCCAATGCATTCCTCATATGAAAATATTGAAACATAACATAAACATTCGTATTAAAACTATCATGAGAAATGTTAATACTTTAACCATAAACCATGAATGGTATAAAAATAACACATCTATAGTCAAACATATCACAAAACCTTCAATACAATATGGATGATTTTATCATAATAAATCAACTTCAAACAAGTGTAAAATCCATCAAATGATGTTGACATAGATGAAATCAAAACTATTTGAGGGAAATATATCTTTCTATTTTGAAATCATTTAAAAGTAACATAATTATAAAATAAAACATTTATTTTGAAAATATTCTTATAATATTTTAAGGGATTATTTGAAGTTGTTATAACGGCAGAAAATAGCCACACTCTATATAATTTAAAAAAAAATCTTTCCTTAATTTTGTCGAAAAGGTCATAAAGGACCTTGTTTGGAAAACAACAGAAAGGTTTCTTTATAAAAACTTTATAAAAATTAAAACAAGGGTATAAATTACTTTAAACCATATTATAGTAAATAGTAAAAATGTTTTGAAATTCATCTTTCAGAAACACGGATGTGGATGATAAAGAGGTCCTAGTAGATACTCACGTATAAACAACCTCAGATAATGAAGAGATTGTAGAATTAACCCTTACCTTATACTTTTACTTGGTCGATGGTACATTAAACTCATGTATAATAGTTAAATAATTTTAATTAAATTATACAAGAACCATATACAAAAATATGATATTATATATGATCTTTTAATATTGTTTTGTTAATAATATTTCAATAGTATCATTGTTTCGGGTGTTAACTAATTCATTTTCCATTATATGTTTTCTTAAGTAAGTCATGTTATTTATAGATAGGATGTATTTTATTCATATCCAAAATGATATTAGGTTCTTAAAAATTATTTTTAATCATAAAATGAAAATTATTCTTGAATGGTTACGATGGGGAATGAATCTCATCGCGTTCGTGGAGACGGTAATCTATACGTACGCACGAGCAACAATATCATTCTATTGATGGTGAAATTGTATGTAATTGGATGGTTTATTACATATAAATAATCATTAACATGTTATATTTATTATTTAAATCAATTATACTCATTATTATTCCCATCCAAAGAATGAAGTGTTGAATAACAAACTACACCACGATGTGGAGACGGTAAGCCGTATGTACGCACATATTGTGACTTTTTCATTCATAGGAATAATAGAATAATGAATATGGTTGTACCATATTTAAAATAACATAATAGTATGTAAAAGGTATTGTAGTTATTATTTTGGTATGGAAACAACAAAGAAAGTGGAAGTGGAAGATGAAAAGAACTTTGAAATATGTGATGAAATTATTACCTCTTCTTTGGGTGATTCCTTTTGATTTGAACAAAAGGGATCCATAGGTTGGATTTATGATCATTGTAAAGTCTCTAAGATGGAGTAAGGGTAGTTGGGAGGATATTTTTGTAGGGTTTGGATGAGCCAAATGGCATTGGAGGTGTGAAACTAAGAGAAGGGAAAGTACCCTTTTACAAGAGAGGTGAGGGTCACTTTAGGAAAATCTTGAAGTATTATTTTATTATAAAATCATATTAGATTTATAATGGATAAAAATGGATTTATTTCTATTCCAAGGTGTGTATAGGTCTAAATCCTATAAACCAATAGGTTTTAGACAAGTTTAGGTCACCATTTTAACCTTATCTTTTATATTTAACTCTTAGTTAATTAGTTTAACTTTCACAATGTCTTATTGTATTTTTATATTACATGGTTAATAAACTTACTATAAAATGCCAGGAGAACCCAAAGTGGTTCATTAATGACATATATATCATTATTTTATACCTTTGGACTAACCTTATATTTTTAGGAATATTATATCATTTAATAATATAGAATTTGTTTTAAAAACTCAATTATGTCAATTTTGACACTATTTGGTATTTTGTTTTTTTGAAAGTCAAAAAAACTTGACTAATTTTAAAAAAAAAATACATTAAATCAATTCTAACAAGTCATATTAATCTTGAAAATTTTTGTAATTAACCATAATTCTCAATTTACATTTATCGTAATATTTATAATATCAATTATTTTAATCTTTCATTAATAAGGTAATTACTACATCATCATTGTGTCATAAATAAATTTAATTATTTTATTTCTAAAAATTATAAATCAAATAAAATTATGTAAGAAATATTTATATCTTTCTAATTAATATTAATATTTGAATTTATATTATATATGAATATATATTAAAAATGTTTTAGTTATTAAAATTTGAATTTAACACTTTTAACTCTTCTTTAAATAAAATAATAATAAATGTCCTAATCCAATCCAAGTGGATCAAAAAGGGTCATATTTTTTTCCTAAGTTTTAGTTCGGTTGAAATACACTTATAAAATAGAATTAGGACAGGTTTTAGGGTAATAATAATATCATTTTTACCTTTAATTACCCTATTTACTTTCAACTGTGGTAAATAAAATTCCAAAGTTACTATTCACTGAAAATTATTTTCATCCTATTGAACCACGTTTTACTCAGTAATTTAACCTGTGACTCTCATATTTTTGAAATTAAATTCATATAAGTAGTAAAATTGCATTTTATGCAAATTTGCAAATGTGCCTAGAAGGTGGGTAAAAGACGTTAAACAAATTCAAAAAAAATTATATATCAAATCTTATTATAGAATGACTCCAATTAATTACATTGAACTCAATAAGTATTATGCATCTATTTTTACATAAAATAAATTTAAATAAAATAAATAATTATTTAAATAAAAAATCAGTTTTAAACAATAATGCAGTTTTTTCACTATTCGTCAAAAATTGAAAGTTTTCAGAAAAAATACCAAAAACTCACCCTAAGCTAATTTTGATATTATAAATCCAAAAATGAAGTCCATTTTTAAAAATAAAATTTATAAAATTTTAAAAAGTGGATATTAATATTCATAACGGCCAGTTTGATTTGTCGTGGTGTGTTAGAACTCAAAGTTTCATACATCACAAGCTATTATATTATTCAAAGAGTAGCGTATTGTGGAAGCTTGGGGTGTTACAAAAACACCCAGTTATGGTGTTTCACGATGGATATTTCTAACAAGTGTACCCCCAAGAATCATGCTCATCCTATGAATCACTCTATCAATGTTGGTTATTTCACCTTCCACTATAGTGACCTCCACACCATGGTGTTCTTAATTTCAAATAGGGAAAAAACCCAGGGGCCACGCTCTCACCAAGGCTTATCTCAACATCCACTTGAACACCCGAAAAACCTCTCTATCTTTGATACTCATTCATAATCATTTCTTTAGAGATCTTCCAAACCTAAAAATTTTTATTTAATCCCTAGTTCTCAAACAAACCTTACTCCGAAGATCATAATTTTAAATTCCCTTAAAATTTCTCAACTCAAAAAGGTATAGGGTTATATAGTTTTTAGATAATATATTTTTTTATCTATGAATAATTAAATTATCATTACTTATAGTTCATTAATTATATCTTATATTTTATTAATTTATTTTTACTAATGATTCCTTTAATTTTACCAATATAATTAATTGATATTATTCAATAAAAAGAAATAAATTTAATAAAAATTCATATTTTATAAAAAGATTATTTTCAATAAAACTTATCTTAACAAATGAATTTGTGTTAATTAATTCAATCCCAAAGTATTTTATTTTATTTCATGTAAATAATTTATAAAAAAATTGTACATTTTTAACATATAATCAAAATTTGTGTATATTAACTAAAAACTCTTAATTAAAAATTGGTATCATGTTTACTGGTATTGTACCAAATAGTTATATAACACTTTATAATGGTCCAATAAAGGTAATATTACCCATATTGGCTCTAATAAATTTATTTCATTGCAACTTCATAAATCCCATAGATCATTCTTATAGTTTTTATTTTAGATTTTACAACATGATATATCTTTTCATGATGTTATTTATAATTTTAGTTTAAGTATATATAATAGTGATTCTTAAGAGTGAAGATAATCCAGGGGATTTTCTAATTTTAAAAATGTTATTCTGTTTCAATTTATTATCCCCTTTCAATTGATACACTTTTAAGATATTTAATCATCCATGGTATGTGATATATTATTTCATGTACTTTTATTGTAATGATTATTCTGATTAAATGAATCGTTGTTAGTCGGATTCAAAACTTTCATGAATTATTATCAAGTTCAATTATTTTTAAAGAATGGAAAAAACATATTTAATAATTGTAGACATATAATTTAAAATGTGTCCTAAAACATTGGGTATTATATTATCTCCCCTTAAATAAACCATGTATTCATAAATTTAGTTATCTCTCACTTATTAAAATATTTTAGGGTATCCAAATGATTAAAATGACACAAGATATAATTTATAACGATATATTAACCTTACAATCATTGCAAAACTAGGAAACTTATCTTCTGCCTAAAAATAGATATATCCCTAAAAGTGAGTTTCTTCCCAACCATTTGAGCCAAGTATCCCTTAGGATTGGGTATTAAGACCCATATACTAGAATTGATTCATGTATAGGGTTTATATTCTGCCTTTCATGTGATAATAGGTTGATATGGGATATGAATTTTGACATCCCTATCCTGTAAATTAGTATGTATTCAATGTAGAGATATCCAATCCATACCAAAAATCACATCAAATTTGAATAATGGTTGACTAATAATATTTCCTGGAAACACATCCCCACACACATTAATTAGATAAGATTTATTAACATGATATGGGATAATAAAAATAAAAGTTTTCATTGAAAATATAATTATTGAGGTGTATAATTAGTTATCTTAGAAAACTTCTGAGATATAAAGGAGTGGGTAGAACTAGAACCCAATAGGACATTTAAATTTCTAGATTGGATGATGAGTGTACCTTATGAAATTTATTTTGATAGACTTATTAAGTAGTTGTGACTGCATAGGATTTCCTTTTTTACCTTATCCTGATAGTTTTCTGATTATTATTTTCATTGTTAACCCTAAGTTTGGTTCATTTGTTGGTGTAATTTTCATACTCCTTATAATTGAAGAATTGGAGTGTCGGTGGAGAATTATTTTGATAAATATTTTAATTCCTTATATCCCTTCAAAATTTATGTTCTCAATGAACTTCCCTTCAACATTTGAAGCATTTATCTATTCATTTCAGACATTTCCATCCATGCTTCTTCCCATATATTTGGAATGTAGGAAGATGAATCTTATTTCCTCCAAGGATTTTATTAGACGACATTTCTACAAAATTATGATTTCAACTTCTTTTCCCCAAAACCATGAGAATAATGGGTGTCTTCAATCTCTATTACCACCTTAAGAGAATATAGAAAAATATCTTTATAGATACCAAAGTCCCTTACAGATAATTCATTTATAAGATTTGGTTTTAAGTTACTAAAGAAGAATTATATTTTTCTCTCATGTCCAATGATAAAACCAGAATTATACCTTGCAATTATCATGATGTTTTCTTCATATAAACCAAATAATTCTCTTTTTGAATTACCTTAATTAATTACATCTCAATTTTAGTTTGAAGAGTTAAAGGAAAATATTTTTTGAAAAATAAATTCTCAAAATCCTCCAATTTTATATTTTATTTCATCCTTTGGCCTTATTTTCTTTATCAAATTCAACCATTGGTTAGCTTCACCTTACAAATAATAAATGGATATAGAAAAATATCCATGATCTAAGTAATGGAGAATAGAAAATATCTTTTTTAATTTGTTGATCCTTTTCTTGGTAATTATTTCATTGGAAGACCCACTAAGGGAGGGTGGGTGTTGCTACATAAAGGATTCACTAGCATGTTTCCCCTTGTTTGTTGTGTTGAGGAGATCAACATGTTTTAGGTTATTGTTCCAAAACTGAGTGATCATTTCTATGAAGCTTATCCATCCATATCCCATCCCACTTGGTATCTTGTTAGGTTAATCACCACATTGTCCATCACACCCATTCATAAATAATCAAATCCTTAATTTATCCATTAACAAATAACAAAAAGGTTAATGTGAATTGTAAAACTATAGTTAAACTAAGTAGTTATATGATAAGAAAAATAAATCCTCTAAATTTCAAAATTATGAAACCTATGGTATCTTAGGATCACCCTATATAGATTTTGGTTTATCGTAGTTTTTTTTTAAGTTGGGTTTACTTATGCTTCTAAAACTAATCCCCAAAAATAACAAAACCAGACTATAATACAAACTGAAGAAATCCATACATAAAATGCATATATTTAAGAAAATTAAAAAAATTAACATTAAATATCAAAAATGATCCCACAATCCCAAAACCAAAAGGATTAGTGTCTTTTCATATTAACTATATAAATACCATATTGTACTTTATTGATTCAATGTCTCCCACAAACTTCTCTAAAAAATACAACTTATAGAAATAATCATTTATGTAATTCCTTGGGTAAATATGAAACAAAATAAGGCACTATGTCAAAATAGGTGTTTAGAGGCGATTTAAACTGCCGCTAAATTGTTCTAAAACGGTTTTGGAAAACTATTTTTAAATCGTGAATTGGTATTTATTTAGTAGTGTTTTTTCAAAACCTTCATAGAACAATATAACGATTGTTTTTTAGCTAAGGTTTTTTTATTTTTGTTTTGTTTTTTTCATAATTAATTTTATTTATTATTTTAATATTTAAATATTTTAATTAATTTATTATTAATTAATTTATTATTATTTAAGTATTACAATTTTATTATTTTATTATTATCAGAATTAATTATATATTATTTTATTATTATTATTATATTTTTATTATTTTGTTATTGTTATTTTATTATTAGAAATATTCAAGAGATAGGTGAGTCAGCTCCTAAAAAATTTATTAGAAAATAAAGATGATAAAGGAAATATAGAAGGAAGGTGTCAAACAGATATAAGCCCCCATCCATAAAAGAAAACTAAAAATTAAGGGAATTAAACATCCCCATGGTCATGATCAGAGTCCTCATTAGCATATTCTCATTCTGATTGTGAGATACTCTTCTTGAAAAGCATAGAATATATCTCCCTAAGCTTTTTCTAATCCATAGTGAGTTGGCTCGTAGTATGGCCATGCCCATGAGTTGTAACGCAATCATCATGACCATGTCCCTAACAATAAGATTTTGGATAACAACCTTATTTCCAAGACTTGGTCTTCTTCCATGCCCCTTCCAAATCATCCCCTACCAAAATAGTATCAATTAGCCTTTTCTCATAGTGCCCTACAGGAGGGATATCAAGCTGCTCACCTCTAAGACCAAGTGCCGGTAGAATAGTGGTATCCTCCTCAGTTTCCACATTTCCTCCAAGGGCACAATTAAAAACCTGATCATTCCCAAAAATTGAATGCTCTATGTTCTATTTATCTTTACTGCTTGAGGCTTTAGTCACACCTTTCTGGATCTTATCATGAGATAAAGCATCCTTGGAATCAATATCTAACTAAAGAATTTTCTTACTAGAACTCTATATAGAGGTATCCCTCTAGAGGTCCATCTCAACACCACTCTGCGTGTCACCATGTGTGCGAATGACTTCATCAAGCCCATCAATATTCTGATTTTTAGGTTCAATAGGGAGTCCATCCAGTGGTTGAACATCATCATATATTACGTGGCTAGTAGTCTGCTATTTCATATGGTACATTCCTTCCCCAACATTTATATTCTTTGCCAAAGGGATAAAAAATCAATTTATTATAGAGTGACCATTCTTCTTGAAATTCATGAAAAAAATATTCTTCCAACATTCGGACTCCAAGTCCCCTATATTCCCACATATCTTGTAAAAGGAAGGATTCTTCTCAAACTCTATTGATAGTTCCAACCATTGATTAGCAGTACGAAATAGAACTGACTCTGTGAGAGTTGATCTTAAGTCAACTTCCACAGGTACTCAAGAAAAATTTCCCAAGAGGGAAATCTTTATTTCTTTGTCAAATTTGATTAGATCCCAAATAGCAGAGGCAATATCCCATAGTAATTGAGAGTTCCAAAGAAACAATGGTAAACCGACAATTCATATCCAAGTATGAGTGATGGAGTTCCTCATCACAGAGGGACTAAAGAAGGGATCCCAATCTTGGATCCTTAAAATTCTAAGTTTTATTTATTTTTATGCACATGCCATATATAGAAATTCAGCGTTGGGTGAGATTTGAACCCATTACCTTTTGCTTATTTTCAAAAGACTTTACTACTCTAATAAGCTCTTCATGTGGTGAATAAATTCAATTTAACATAATAATATATATTGATGTATGAATAATAAACAAATAAATAATAAATAAATAATAGACAAATAAGTAATATATAAATAATTAAATAATAAAATAATAAATAAAAAAATTAAATAATAGATAAATATTAAATATTAAATAAATAATTAATGAATAATTAAACAATTAATTAATCAATTAAAAATTAACAATTAATAATTAATTAACTAATAATTAATTAATAAGTAGTTAATAAGTAATGAATAAATAAATAATTAATAATTAATATATAATTAATATATAATTAATAATTAATGATTAATTAACTAATAAATAAACAAACAAAAAATTAATAATAAATTAATAATAAATAATAAATTAATAATAAATAATAAATAATTAAATGATAAATAATGAAGAATAAATAAATAATAAATAATGAATAATAATAAATAAATGAATAAATGAATAATAAATCATCAATAAATTTATAATTAATAAATAAATAATAAAAAAAATATTATGAATAATAAATAAACAAGTAACAAATTAATAATAAATAAATAATCAATAAATAATCAATAATAAATTATCAATAATAAATAAATATTAAACATTTATTTAACAGTAATTTAATAATATAAATAAATCAATAATAAATAAATATTTAAATAATAATTAATTAATTAATAATAAATAAATAATAAATAAATAATAATTGAGAAATAATAATTAATAACTAATAATTAATAATTAACAAATAATTAACAAATAATTAACAAATAATAAATAACTGTTAATATCTAATAAATAATTAGTTAATAATTAATAAATAAAAAATATAAAAAATAAATAATGAATGAATAGTAAATAATAAATAGATATTAAATAGTTGTTTAACAATAATTTAATAATCAAAATAAATCAATAAATAATAAATCATTAATAAATAAATATTAAAATAATTAATAGTAAATAATTAATACTTAATAATTAATAATTAATGAATAATGAATAATAAATAATAAAATAATAAAAGATATAAATATCTATAAATATATATACGTATAAAAAAATTACATAAATATTTAGAAACATGCATTTATGTTACACAAATATATATAAACACACTAAGATATATAATTGTAAATGAATATAAATATATATATATATATATATATATATATAAACACAAGTAAATATAAATATCTCTATATATATTTACACATGTATGGTATAAAAATATATAAACTTGAATACGTATAAATATTTACAAATGTATATAAATATACATCATTTTTTATAGCATGATTCTAGAGCTCCTCTCATGGCGATTCTGGTGCCTTGCATACCTAAGGTTCCTTGGAGATGGCTCCTCTCCACTTGCTCGGCTCCACCCTGCTCATTGTTGTTGAGATCCCTATGGGGATCCACGAGCGTCTCATGTCGATAGTCCCAAGCACTTCGGTTCTAGGGTTTTTCCAACCACTGCGTAGGAGACTCCCTATAGATCTATACCAGATCTGAACCCAGCGGTCATGGACAATGTTGATGGTGTTCGACATGCTTCGCTGGGTGCTAAGAGGACATATTGATGGTCGGCCACGGTGATGGATATTGAATCTGAAAAATACGAGGGATTCGATGCAAATCTGGTGGGATCGGATGGTATGTGCCTCATTCTGATGGTGTTTTAATCCCACATACATGTGGTGGTGGAGATGAAGGATATCATGGAAGAATAGTTTTTATTTGAAGGTGTTATATTCTATTGGCAAGGTTAATTTGGGTGTGGACGGGTTTCCTTGATCTGCAGTAGATAGGTTGATTAAAAATAACTCTTTATATATGATGGAAATGAGACTGTCATCTGAGTTAACAGATTTGGGGAACTCTAGAAAGTTCCTTGCAAGATTTGTAAGAGACTCTGACAAAAGGAATTTCACATCTATGTATTATGGTATTTCTGAGATAATTGTTAAAAATGGGAGACATTTCTAGTGTTTTTTCTAATATAGAGGCTATACTTGATAGATTTAAGATCTATGAAGCCTCAATTATTTCCATACTTATTCTTCCCATTGAAGTAAAAATTTGGAGGCCTATTAGTTCGGAAGCCAACCTCGATATGGGTGTTTACTGATTGGATATTCATACCTATGAGACATGGATTTTTTCATATAATATTTCTATTAAAGTATCTGAAGTGGAGATCTTGGGGGATCATATCAATTTAGCCATGTATGGTTTTCTTTCAAGATTGACATTTCCACTTCAATCCTTTCTCTATAAAAAATACCAGGGCTCGACTATGGATTAAAATTATTGTCCTTTGTTGGATCTTATGGCATCCTAAAATCCTTTTTGAAATTTCCTATGTGGTTGGTATTCCAATTAATAAGGACAGGACCACTAAGGTTGTAAATTTTGGACACTATGCTAGGATTCTAGTTTAAGTCGATCTAAATTATTTCATGATTCATAATATTGTCAAATCTGCCTTAGATGATAACATCTCTCTAAAGGTGGAGTATGAGAGACATCCTAACTTTTTTCTTGACTATCAAGTTATCAGACATATCAAATAGAAGTGCTTCAAAAATGTTGTATGTTCTTTTTTCTCATTAAAAGGACATCATGAGACTTTGTGTTGGAAGAAGATAAGGAGAAACAAATGCATAGTGTTGATATATCAGAAGAAGTGGAAGATACCACTCAGGATATTGCATAAGATCCTTAGGTGGAAAATAATATTGAACATTGTTGATTAGTTCATCAAGCAGAGGAATGCCTCCGGATAGTTTTGGTACTAACATTGGCTCCTGATAAATTTTCATGTGGTAAGGGTAACATGATATCAGAAGTGATTTTGGAAAAGGAACAAGAATTATTAGATCATATGGTTGAGGGGAAAAAACTTCTAGTGATGGTGAGATGCATTCAAGGACCTAAGAGGAAAATTCTTAAATAAAAGGAAATGCAGGGAATCCAGGGATGGTGGGATGAGGTAGATGATGATTCCATAAAAAAAAACTTAAATTCAGGCCTTTTCCAAAGGAAAAAATTGTTTTTGTGGATGATGAAGGATTCTAACCTCTTCCTCCTTGGAAAGATTCACCAAGGAAGTACTATTCATATCTGAATCTAGTCATGGTAACAAGATCTCATGGCCCTCTGGATTATGATTTTGACTAGTATGGAGACTATGATGCTTTCTATCAATGTGAATTTAACATTTGAGTTCCTATTTTATTTGGTTGTCCTTGGCACGAGGGCATATGTGCGTGTATAACCCCATCCTTATACCTCTTGTCTTTTATTTTCTTTTTTTAATAAAATGGGTTATGCCCTGGTCTTTCAAGTATATAAATATACACAAATATTCTTAAATTCATATAAATGAACATATATAATTGATAATAAATTACTAAAATATGGTAAATCACAATAATTTCAGCACCATCAAATCGATAAGAATGTTATTCGATGAAATAAACTCATAAACAACATAAAAAGCATATGAATATACTCTTAAATAAAGATGAAATATCATCAAATTTGTATGATATATATATACTTAAATTTATTTAAATATTAATATTTATTTATATATATATTATAATATAAATATAAATATATACCTTTTTATAAATACACATGCATATATATATTAACATTATTTATATATGTGTATATATATGGTCATATAGTTTTACTATAAATTCATTTATAAACTATATTTAATGATAATGATATATTTATATAAAAATACATGTATATATTATGTATACACACAATATTATTAACACACAAGTACATATTTATATTTCTCAAATACACAGACAAATATTTATATATATATATATATGTATTTATTTACTTATACTAGGATATACAAATTAATTCATTTAAAAAAGGAAAATAAAATCCATAATTATTTATTTTAAATGAAATTAATAAAAAAAAATTTCCATATGGTTTATATGGTTAAAAATTATTTATATGAAAATATGTATTTATACAACTGATTTATTGTAATTAAATATAAGAAAAATATGAAAATATTTAATTATAAATAAAACTAAATTATGAAAAATGATAAGACTTCAAAACCATAAAATCAATATGAATGTAATCACTTGTAATAAAATTATTCCACGTCGAATAAATAAAATAAGACCCCTTTAAATGAGGCTAAAATTCCATCAAATGTTAAAAAAAATAAGATTACCCATTTAAAAACTCATTTTTTTAGGCATTTTGGGAATCTTTTTTCCTTTAAAAATAATTAATGGGGTCCCCCTATTCCTCATGGTGTAGATATCATTTTAAGATTCTATTTTATATGTGGTCAAGCCCAAATGGACACCCATATCAAAAGTTATGTCCTTTTGAAGTTCAAGTTCGATTTCCTACTTTTCTTGAAACTATAATAAATTTTATTCTTTTAATTATTAAAAAATTTAAATCTAATTTTATTTTATTTCATTTCATAAGATTCGATTTGACTAACTGTGCAGCTAATATGGACTCTCAAATCAAAAGTTATGGTCATTTGACGGCAAAGTCTGTTTTCAACTTAATGAAGATTTGTTTTAAGTTTCAAATTATTATTAACTAATAAATGGAAATTTTTTCTAATTAACACATTAGAATTAATTAAAATTATCAATAATAAACTATACATGGTAGTAAATAATAAATAATAAATCCTAATTAAATATATTATTTTAGTTTTTCCCTTTAATTTACCGATAGTTTTTTAAAACCACCACTATTTCCTGGAGGTTTTTTAATAAACCACCACTAAAAATAATTTTTGATTTATTTTAGAATAAAAAAATAGAAAAATATATATTTAAAAACAATTATTGGTAGTTTTAAAAATGGTTGTTATTTTTTTTAGGAAACAATTTAGCGGTGATTTTCAAAACCGCTGCTAAATTGGTTTTTTCCTATAGTGAGGAGTGAGAACAAATGATCAATAAGGGAGAAATTATCAATGATTCTCAAGGATTTTAGTTCATAAGAATGTTAGAAAACATGAGCAACGAAGAAATATATGATTCAAATGAAGAGAAAAACATAATATTTTTCTATATACCATTAGACAAGGACATATAACATAAAAATAAAAAACATATATCATGCTATAATAATTTAAATACACGATACAATAATCATGATCCATGATTAATTACATAGGTATGTGGAATAATGTAGAATGATGGCATAAACATAGGCATAAGAAATCGTAACATTGTGAACATAACTAAACACAACCACATACATGCACAATTTTGTGACCATATCTAAATATCAATCATTTTCATGAACAAGTTCGTTGGCATAACAAATAAGAAATCATGTCCACACACAAAGTTGTGAACATAGATAAACATCAATCATTTCCCCACACAACATTTGTATCTCATGAGATATAAAACTTCACCAAATATATTATAGGGATATATGGGACCCAACCATCACATAATGATAAACCATAAATATGTTTACCACATAATAATCATACATATCATCATGAAAATCTCTGAAATAAAATGGGTTACATAACAAATTCTAATGGTATCACATATAATGACATCTAGAATCAAATCAATTGATACCAAAAATTGCATCTCCAAAGAGAAGTATATCATAAGATAACATAGAGAGTGATCATGAATATTACCCATAGTAGATAAACCATATTGATATAGTGAATAAAATTTAATATAAATAATAAAAAGAGTTTTCATAAAACTATTTTAACATTATTGAAAAAATGTGGCTATGAGTCACTTTTAAAATTCATTTTCAAGAAGGTGACCAGAAGAGTTTTTTAAAACATTATTTTTTAAATAATAAAAAATAAATTAATATTCAAAATAAATAAATATAAATATAGGAAATGTGGACTAGAAGATACAAAAATACATCAAAGTGAAATGAAATATTTTTTTAATCTATTTTTGGATAGTTTTACAAAAAACACACATCGATGAAAAAGTGATAAAACTTGCATTTGAGAAGAGATAACGAGAAATATGAAGAGTATAGAAGATAATACATATTTATATTTCAAAATAAAATATTAAAATATTATTAGAACGATGGAATATAGACATAGAAGAATGAAGATTCATTATAATAGACGGGAATTATTCTTAATAACGTCTTAATTTTATAAAGATGGAAACCCACCAAAAAAGTATAATTTTATATGAAAACGTAAATTCACCAAAAAGTAAAAAGTAAAATATAACACAAATAGGATAGAATAAATAAATCCTATAAGAATTGAGTTTTAGAAGAAAATTTAAAACTCAGTAAAAAGGAATTGAGTTTTCAAAACCCATTATAGATATCTTAATTAATTATGTATGAATCATTTGAAATGAGGTTTTGAGAAGAGATTTAAATCCACATAATTTGAAAGATTTTATTTTTATAGAAAAAATATTTTACTAATAAACCATGATGTATTAGGCATGGATAAGACATAGTTTGACTGATCTCTAAGAATATGGAATATATATTCCAATTTTAATTTATGGAAAGATATTAACATTTATGGAAGAATTGAATCAACATTGGTTATATATTTTTAAATCCCAATAGTGGAATTAAAATTTTTATTAAATAGAGGAACATTTTATAATAACATATTGAATAGATTAAGAATGGAGATTATAGGTTTTTTTAAATAAGAAGTATGATGTAGAATAATAAAGGTGGAAAAAAAATTCACATCTAATTTTTTAGATATTTATTATACAGAACATCATTAAAGATTGGGTTTTGATCATAAAGTTATATTTGAGTAGAAATACCATACTTTTTATGGTTTATTAAATATTCTCTTGTATTCACTGTGAGTGACTTGTGTATTAACATTATTTTAAGTCTATATCTTGAAGATGTATGTGTATAGGTATAAGGATTGAGTGACCCTTGGTTTTGGCATTGATACTAACATAAAACTTGTAATCAAAAAAAAATTATAGTGATTTTATTGATGCATTGACACATTATCAGTGTATATTATTTAGGTGTATCCCCTTTTAAGTAACCTAAGTAAAGTCCTCGTGGAGTGGTATTTATTTTCTTATTAGTTTATTGTAGATTCATTATTGTTACAGTTTTAAGGTTTACTTTACAACATGTGGAAAATATATATTCAATGAAATAATTTTTACACCCTAACCCCCTCTGCTTATGGTCTTTTGGTCTAGTGGTTGTAAAAAATGGTATTAGAGCTAAAAGGTTAATTAATTAGAGAATATGTCACATGTTGATCATTGGAATTGATTAAATTATCAATGAAAAAGGTATTTTTACTCATTGATGGATGAAATTATCTAATCTAGAATAATATAATAAGATCTCATCTATGGTCTCTTGGAATCTAGTTTTCTACACTAGTATACATGGAATAAAATTAAGAGATCCAACATAGTTTTCCTTCAATAAAATATATAATAAAATTCTCAACACTAATGAAAATGCACTAAATTCCTTATCTAGGTACTTATAAAATAAAATCTATAAGAAGGTGATGAGTTTCATTAACATTAAATATATAGGGGATATGTTTTTTAATATTTATAAATGAAATAACAAGGTAAAGGAAGTAAAGTTACAAGTGTGGAGGAATAAGTCCAATAATTTTAAGATAAACCCAAATGAAAAAATTAATGGATCCTTTAAATAGATCATCAAAACTATAGAATCCATTGATGGACTAGTGAATAAGTAAGGGATATATTTTTTTAAAAAAATATCATAAAGATATTTCCAAATTTTTATAATCCAATGTTATTATTTCTTGAATAAATATACCTAGTAAAGACAACGCTAAATTATATGCAAATTATCTTGGTTTCATATAAATAAAATAATTTTGAAATATCACTTAGAACATTTCTTGAGGAAAATATTCTTTCTTCTTTGAAAACACTTACTTAAAATCAAGAAAAAATTAAATAATAAAGAAAAAAAATTCATTTAAAATAATATTTTAAAAATATAAGGTAATATTTTTAATTATTGGGTGGTCATAATAGTGGAAAATGTCGATCAAGACGTGTGTGTCAAAACAATGATTCCTTTCAGATTTTTTGATAAAAATTCAAAAGTTCCTTGATTATAAAATGACAAGAAAATTAATTTAAAAGAATTTTTTAAAAATTTAAAAATTATATTATAATTTAAAAAAAATATTGAAAACATTTTTAGAAAACATAGATATGGAAGAAAAAATTGATCGAAGATAAAAATAGATCAAATTTTACTTAAAAATGTATTTTCAGTCTCTTGAGTGCCTGAAGAGAGAAAAATTAAAATTCAAAACATGTATTCTCCATAAATCACCAGATATAATAAATTCCACGAATTTCTTGATATATATATCATAATATTTCATTATATTAAACTTAATCATAAACAATATTGATATAACAAATATATTGTAACATAAAACCTTTAACTCTTTGGTAACTTTTGAATCATAAGGCCCATGAAAGAAATAAAATTATATTGATATGTATATGCCAATAATTTTTTATTAGAATAATAATAAAATACATTCGTGGGTATTATATACAACACACAAAAAGAAACAAGTCATGTATAAGGCATGTGTCCCACATAAACAAAAGTCAGATGAAAATCCCTTACAAGATTTATTAACTTTAGGATCATAATCCACATGAAAGAATAACTTTAAATAAAATTTTAGATATAATTATAAAAAATAAATTCATGATAAAAAAATTTCAATGGGTCTATATATACACCTCATAAAATAAGATAGTCTAAAAACATACCATATGTCCCAAATAAGATAGTTAGGGACAGAAATCCTTTACCTCAAGTCTTGATATTATTCATAAACAGTTGAACCTCATTCATAATAAATATAGGTTTATTATAACTATATTCAATAACCATAATAATATATATCCTATCATATATGATTTACTTATGACCTTTTTATTTCCCATTCATTTACAATTCCTTGTTAAAATCGCGTTTCGGGTAAAAACTGCTTCATTTTTTCATATATCTTTTAGTTGGGTATTTTTGGTAATTTTACTTTGATCATGGTTACGTCATCTCAATAATTTTAAACATGATATAAATATAACATATATTCGTTATATATATTTATTTTATTCATTACTAATAACTTTTTGTCTACTCCCTTTAGTAATTTTCATGTAAAAGTGCATAATTAGTCTGAAATAACCATTTTTTACAACTAAATATAATTTTTGAGCATTATTTGAATTAATCCAAATAATTCAGGTTTCAATTTTATTTATAAATATCATCCTATTTATCCAAATTATATGGTTTTTGTTTTTTATTCTTTCGTTTTAAATTTCAAACATATCATTAGAAGAAATCATTGGAAAATTCGGTCATTTGAATTGTCAAATGGTCCACAGAAAAAGGCCCAAAGAATTTTTCAAAAAACTGGGAAATTCTTGAAGATTAAATTTCTAGGCTCAATATAGAAGCCCAAAATCTTTTATTCTCTAAACAAATTTTGGGGACAATAAAATATATCTTGGATAAAAATTTCAAGATCAAAATCTACAAAAAATAGGCCCAAATGATGCTTTGAAGTCCATCCCTCCATTCTGTCTTGAAATTAAAATCATCACATAATACTTGCCTTTTCTCCTGAAAAATTCATCCATCTAAGATGATATTTTTCAATGTTAAATCCAATATATCTTTGGCCATGTTTTTATAATAAATAGATTGGATTTTAGGGAATCTTCATATTCAAAAACCCATTCACATTTTTTCCTTTAAAAAAGTGTTGATAAAAATAGATATATTAGAATTGTTTATTCAAACCATCATAAATTTGGATCCTTAAGTAAAATGGTCACCAAATTTTTAGATTAAATAGAAAAAATGTATTTATATATAACTTTTAAGAAAAATACATCTCAATATTTTGTTGTCTTAATGGTCTAATCTTCGATCCAAGTGAGGGGGTAGATTTAGAATGCAAATAGTTTAACTCCTTGGACTATAAATACATCCCCCTCCTCTCCTTACAAGGAGTTGTAATTTCAGAGAAAAGGAGGATTTTTTTAATGACCATATCCTTTACAAGTTCATGAGAGGACTTTCCTTGATCTTTTTTTTACAATAAATGCATCTCCCCCACTTTTCATTTCATGTCTGTTTACGTTTGTTTTCAATTGTAAGCCTGTAAGTTTATTTTTATTTCAGTCAAATTTTAATTCTTTATTCTTCTTAATTACATCTCATCTTCATACAACTTATGTTTTTTAATGTTCATGGTCATAAAATAGTTTATATAAAGTAAAAAACCATCTCTTTTCTCACTTCCTCATTCAATTGAAAGTCCATATTTAATTCTCTTCACCATTTGTGTGTGTGTTCGGCGCACTACTCTTACCTTGTCCCTTTATTTTTCTTATATATTTAAATAATCACCCTAAACAGGTTAAACAAGATTAATACCATATCAATGTATGAGTAAATATCCCATTGGGGTGATTCATAATTTGGGGAGGTTAAGCGATTAAGAGTTTCTTCTTGATTAATATTCTTTAAATTAATATTGAATATGTCGAAAACAAAATGTCATGGATTAATGACATGTTTTTTTTGAAATGTGGATTCTATGGATTATTGAAACCCCAAGTACACATGGGTTCATGAAATATTTAACCTTCCATCAATAATAATTGATTGAGATCAATACCCTAGTTGAGGTTAGGATTAAATCCAAAACATTTTGGAATTCTGATCACAAATCATCTTGTTAAGTGGATGTTAATTTAATGAAATATATACAAAATCTCAAGGATATCAAAAAATTAACTCCCTGATTATGAACTCACACCAATCATTATTAAATTTTTAAATCAATCATCATCCTTCAATAATTTCATTTAATCTCTACAAATAAACCCCCCTTTTTAAAAATACAAATCACAAAAACAATCAACTATAAAAAAAGTACCATCACCAAGGATTCGACCTGAGTGCCGATATACACATTAGTAAAGAATCAAACCCATGAATGGTTGATTGGAGACCATTGGCCATAATTAAAATGGAACTATTTTTGGGGATGGTTCTTTAAGTAGTTATTAGTTTTTTTTTTTTTTAGAAAAAGAAAAAAAAATTAAAAGAAATAAACCAAAAAAAATGGGAAAAAAAATAAAAACCTAAATTCCCATAAAAATAATAGACAGAAAAAACACAAAGAAAACCCCACCTTATTCATAATTCAAAACTTATCTAAATGAACTGTAGCCTCCCAAACAATACCTCATATATGTTTGACACTAAAATTGATCGAACTCTTTTCCAACTTAGGAGGAGCATTAGGGATAATCAAATCACTCATGAACCACTCTCTGTCGAACCTATTGAACTAGAAATGGTCAATCCTAGGGAACAAACCTTAAAAGAAATCACGGATCCTGATATTAATTATGAACCCCTTGGTATTAAATATCCAAACATTTAGGATGAATTCGAACTCAAATCAGTATTGGTTCATCTTCTACCTCGTTTACATGGTCTAGCTGGTGAGGATCTACATATTCACCTCAAAGAGTTCCAAGTGGTGTGCTCTACCATGAAGCCTCAAGGTATTTTTGAAGAAAAAATAAAACTTAGATCCTTCCCTTTCTCTTTAGTTGACTCCTCTAAGTCATACCTCTACTACCTCCCTCCTAGTTCCATAACCGCATAGAATGGCATCAAGCGACTCTTCTTATAGAAATTATTTCCTCCTTATCATACTAATTCTTTTAGAAAGGAAATAAGTGGTATTCATAAATTCCCTAATGAATCACTCCATGAGTACTGGGAGAGGTTCAGAATGATTGTGGAAACATACCCACATCAATAAATCCCTGAAAAAATCTTGATCCAATGCTTCTATGAGGGGTTATTGTATATGGAGAGAACACTCATTGATGTTGCAAGTGGCGGTGCTCTTGTTGAAAAAACTCATGCAGCTTCACAAGATCTCATAAGAAATATGGATGAAAACATGCAATAATTACAAACTCAATCACATTCTCAAGTTAAAAAAGTCCAAAAGAATCAATCCATAGAGCCCAAAAAGATAACCGAGTGGATGAGTGAACTTACAGGTCTTGTGAGACAACTAGTTGTGGCCTCTAAATACCCAACCTCATCTTCTCCACAATCTATCTTCCCTAGACCTATCAAAAACTATGGAATCTATAGCTCATCGGATCATCTAGCTGACACATGTACATAGCTTCAAGATGATCCATCTGATTCTTCTTTCCCAATGGAGCTCAATGCATTATATGCTCATAGAAACACCATCCCTCAAAAATTAGTTCAGTTCAATAGAAACTTCAACCAACCCCGCTCTAAGCCCTTCTCTTCTACCTTTAACCCAGTCTTGTGGTATGGTAATCCCATTTCTCATCCCCCATAATTCCCTCCTCAAAACCAAAACCAATTCAAATATGGTCAAGGTGTTGGTAACTTCCAACAACCTTATCCTCTTTTCATCAACCTCAAAGGATCAATTTTTCTATTGCTCCTCTTAGTGTCCACTATCCTAATGAGCCTTCCCAATTCCTAACCCAATATAAGCACTTTCCTAAGAACCAAAATCAAGAAAATACCAATTCGAGATAAGGCTCTTATTCTGAGAAACCATGTGAAACTGTAGTGGAATATCTTGCCTCCTTCACCTATTATAGCCTTAAAAATATTGAAACCGAAATTGTTCAACTTTCATCTCACCTTATCCAGTAGCAACCATCCAATTCCTCCCAACTCCCATCTCAACCATTGGCCAACCCTAAGGGTGATGTAAGTTTAATTTCATTAAAATCAAAAAAGATAATTGTTATGCCTCGAGATAATTCCTATAACTCCTTTTTAAATGTTGATTTTGAAAAAAGAAAAGAAAAATTAACTAGAAAGGGAACTTGAAGCCACCACCTCGCCTCTTTCCAATACTCTAACGAACCCAACTCATTTTCCTCAAGCCGCCACTAATCCAAGGAAGTCCTTTTAACTAGATCCTGAAATGCTCAACATGTTTAGACATGTTGAAGTGAAAATACCCCTCTTATATTCCATCCATTAAATTCCTAAGTATGCCAAGTTTCTTAAGAAATTGTACACCCATAAGAGACAACTTAGGACTATTGAGAATGTTTCAACCCATCATTCTATACCAATGAAGTGCAATGATCTATATACCTTTGTGGTTCCTTTCCAAATAGGGAGTTCCAAATTCTACGATGCACTCATAGACCTAGGAGCCTTGATAAATTTCATGCCCAAATATATCTTCTTAATCCTTGGTCTAGGTCCCTTACACCCAATAGGTATTGTCATCTAGTTAGCAAATCGAAACACATCCAGTCCTGAGGGAATAATTGAGGATTTCAATGTCTAAGTTAATGATATTATCTTCCCAACTAATTTCTATGTCCTTCATAGGGAAGGTGAGATGACCTCTTCTCGATCTCCCCTAATTCTAAGAAGATTGTTCCTCCTAACAGCTAGAACTAAGATTGATGTACATGTAGGAATATTATCCATGGAATTTGGTGATCAACTGGTTAAGTTAATTATATTTCAAGCCATGAGATACCCATCTGAGGGTCACTCTGTATTCTCAATCCCTGCTTTCGAGGACAATTCTGAGATTCAATTGATCCCATTACATCATGTTTATCATATTCTAATGAGAGTTTTACTTATGAAATTTGCACCATGATTAACCAATTCATGAATGGGGAAGTTGATGTGGACCTCTCATTCATAAACTCCATCAATATAGAGGATCTTGAAAACTCTCTTGAATATTATTTCAAATTTGATCTCTATTATTCCACCTTGGATAGTATTAAAGAAAATGAATAAAAACCAACTGAAATACCTTCCTCCATTCCTAATCTATCTATCCCACAAATGAAATATAATACTGATCTGAAACCTCTTCTTAAACTCTTGAAATATGCATTCCTCCCCAATGATCACTCTTTTCCTATCATTGTCTCAACCAATCTTACAGAAACCAAGGAGTCCAAATTTTTTAGCTGTTAGAGGAAAACCAAAAAGGACTTAGGTTAGAACCTAGATGATATACCAAGAATCAACCCTACCCTTTACATGCATCACATCCATCTTGAGGAATCAACCAAACCAATTAGAAAACCACAAAGAAGACTCAATCCTCTAATACTTGAGGTAGTTAGGGAAGATATTACTAAGTTTCTCCAAGATACTATTATCTACCCAATTATTTATAGTGAATGGGTTAGTCTGATTCAAGTGGCACCTAATAAGGGTGGGGTAATAGTTGTCAGAAATGAACATGGAAAGGTGTTAACAACTTGAGTGAAAAACAAAAGGCGTGTATTCATTGATTATCATAAATTGAATGCTGAAACATGAAAGTATCACTACCCTCTTCCATTCCTTAATCAAATGCTAGAATGATTAGCCAAAAAGTAACACTATTTCTTTCTTGATGGATACAATGGATAATTATAAATCCAAATCTCACCTTAGGACCAATAAAATACTACATTCGAACATATTCATATAAGAGAATTCCTTTTGTACTTTTAAATGCTCCTAAAACATTCAAGAGTTGTATGATGAGTATCTTTTCTGAATTCATTGAGAATTGCATGGAGGTATTCATGGATGACTTTACCATTTATGGTGTGCCATTTGAATCATGCTTTTAGTCACTCTCTCTAGTCTTAAAAAAGTATTTCAAATGAAACCTTTCCCTAAATTATGAAAAATTTCACCACTTGATTACTAATGGGATTGTTCTAGGGCACATAATTTCACAATATGTTATTCAAGTTGATCCTGCTAAAATTTAGGTGATCCAATCTCTTCATGAACCCACAATAGTTCGACACATTCGTTCATTCCTTGGTCATGCTGGATTTTATTAGCGATTTATCCATAACTTCATAAGGATTTCCATCCCAATCACTCAGATACTCAAAAATGATGTTACATTCCATTTTGATGAGTCTTTCAAGAGATCCTTCATTTAACTCAAAGATTTTCTTAAATCTTCCCTGATAATCAACCCCCCATATTTGGTCTTTTCCCTTTAAATTGATGTGTGATGCTTATAGTAGATCCATTAGGGTAGCTCTTGGTAAAAGAATAGAAAAAAAGTCCTCATGTAATCTATTATTCCTCAAAAAAATTGGATGAAAATCAATATCACTATATTGTGACTGAAAAAACATTTAGCAGTGGTTTTTTTCTTAGATAAATTCTAGCACTATCTCTTAGGTTCCAAAATCGTCGTCTTTAGAGACCATTCTGCTATAAAGTTCTTACTCAAGAAATGTAATTCAAAAATAATGTCAATAATATGGATCTTTATGCTCCAAGAGTTTGACATTTTGATTAAAGATAGAACAGGAAAATAAAACCTTATGTCTGATCACTTGATTAGAATTTATAATTCTTCACATTCAAAAATCATTGATCCTGAATTCCCTATTGATATTCTTTCATCTCTCACCCCAAAGTTACCATGGTATGCCCCAATTGTAAACTACTTGGTTGTTGGATTTTTTCCTAAAATAAATTAAAAGAACAAAAAGTGAAACTGAAAAGTGCTTCAAAATTATATTTTTGGGAAGATGATAAACTTTTGAAAATTTGGGATTACATGGTAATTAATAGATGTGTTGATGATGATGAACATTCTTCTATATTATAATTCTTCCACTCACATCCTAAAGGTGGCCACTTTGGACCACACAGGACCTCCCAAATAGTCCTAGACTCTAGATTATTTTATCCTTCACACTTCAAGGACTCAAATGAGTTCTATAAATCATGTACAACTTACCAAAACTTTGGCGAAATTTCTAAAACAAATGAAATTCCACAAAATCCCTTAATATTTTGTGATATCTTTTATGTTTTGGGTATTGATTTCATGGGACTGTTTCAACCTAAAAATGGTTTATCATATATTATTATGGATGTAGGATATGTTTCTAGGTCGGTTGAGGCCAAACCCACTAGGAATGATGATGCACATACTATTAGTGAGTTCCTAAAACCCACATTTTCCTTTTATTTGGGACACCTAGTGCCTTGATAAGTGACTTAGGAACTCATTTCTGTAATCAGACCATGGAATCACTTATAAAAAATAATGGGGTTATACATAAACATTCAACTGCATATCACCCTTAAACAAATGGAATAGATGAATTTTCTAACAGAGAAGTGAAAAGAGTGCTTGTGAAAATTGTAAAGCCTACCAAAAAAGACAGGCCTAAAAGACTTGGTGAAGCACTTTGGGCTTGTCAAAATGCCTATAAAACACCCATTGGGATGTCTCCATTTATGCTATTTTTTGGTAAATCGCATCATTTTCAAGTTTAAATACAACATAATTCTTTTTGGGATGTGAAAAATTTTAATTTTTAATGTGAAAAAACATTTGAAGAGAGATTGTTGCAGTTGAATGAATTGAAGGAGATTCGACTAGATTATTATGAGAATTAAAATACCTAAAAATAAAAGGAAAAGGAACTCCATGAAAAACATATCCTATGAAAGGTGTTCCATGAAGGTGAAAAGGTACTTATCTTCAATTTTTTATTCCATCTTCCCCCATGTAAGCTTAATTCTCATTGGGTAGGTCCTTCTATTATTACTAATGTTTACCCACTTTGTGCAATGAAAGTCCAATACCACACTTCCAAAATGAAATTCACAGTTAATAGAAATCTATTAAAGAATCATCATGAGAGGACACACATCTTGGGAACCACATTGACTTCCATCGAATCCCCAATAACTATGGTAGACCCACCACTGGATGGAGATGGTGACCCACCAAATAAAAACTATGGGCACCTCATTCCCTTTAACTCCTCTCTCACTCTCTCTCCCTCTCTTATTCTTCTTCTTATTCTTCTTATTACTCTCTCATTATAATTTTTTACCACTTTCCATATCAAACCATTTCTTTAGTCTTTCTCTTTTTTGTGGCCATGTATTTAAAAAAACTAAAAAATACGAAAAAAATAAGTAATAATTACTCACCATACACTTTTTAAAAAAAATCAAACTTTTTGGGGATTACAACAACATGTTTTAATCTCAAAAACTTTGCATTTTCATCATAAATTTGAATAAGTAATCTAGTGTCCAAACCAACAAATTTTGAATGTTCAAATTTTGATTTGGAAAATAATTCTTCACAAACCGTGAGAAACAATCTTAGCTTTCATGACATGGTCACCTATGAACATATTTTCATTTTTTGTTACTTTTACCCATGATTTTGAGTCTTGATTTTTTATACCTTTAAGTTTAATTTCCTAATTTGGTGTGAATTAATATAATAGAGTTATTTTTGGAACCACATGAGAATCACAATTTCCAAATATCCTCACATTACCATACATTAATCCTCATTTTCCAATCCCATTTGATCCTATGAAAACCATTTCTTTGATATCCACATTACAAGAACAATACCTTGTTCCACCATACAACTACATGTATTTTCATTGCATAATTTATTGAAATTTAAGTGTGGGGGCGATAGATTTCACTTTGGGTATCCTTTTCTTGATTTTTAGAGTGTTATCGTATGCTTTAGGTAAAGAATCCATTTTAGTGTGGGGTATAGGTTTTCATTAAGTGAGTTTTTAGAATGTATATATGTTTATGACATTGGTTACAAATTTTATTAACATGTATTCAAAAAATTGAAAAATAAAAAAAACAAAAAAATAAAAAAAATGGGTTGTATTTTGGGTGGGTCAAAAATGAATCTTTCTTTACCTTTAATATTGTTATAACTATTACAATTAGTTTCGTGAGGAGATCAAACATGGGTTTGGAGATGAGTGTGAGATATGTTTCAAGTACAAATTTCAAGAAAAAAATGCACAAAAAAAGAACACTTATGTAATTTGGAGATGTTTTGTGTTTTTTAAATATTTTATATTTTCATCCCCCTAAAATTTTCTTCCTCCTTTATTTCTTTCTTCACACAATATTTCCCTTGTAAATATGTTTTTCTATAACCATCCATGTCTTATTTCAAATTGTGCATTTCTTTTTCCATGTTTTTGTTTTACCCCTCTTTTCCTATCTCTTAAAAATTAAATTCCTACCATCCAATATCCACAGAAAAACCCCTAAAGAGAACTCTTGATTCCTATGAACCTTATGATAGGTAATAGAAGTTGATATCTCTTTCAAACTCTAAGATTTTATCTTTTTTTGGTGTATAATTCAACCTCTAGAAATAAATTTTTATCATCTTGAGAGGAGTAAGTTTTGAGTGCCAATATTTTCCATTTCTAATTTGAGCATGAAAAACAAATTGTTTTTTTAATTTTGTTTTTGTAACAATTTGTGGTGGAATTCAATATGGATGAGGGAAATGGTTTAAACCTCCCCTGATTGGGAAAAAAATTAATATTTTTTGGGGAGTGAGAATGATTTTTTTATGTTTTTATATTTTTTTATATGAGGACATGCACAGTAATAAGTGTGGGGGATTTTATAATATTAATTTATTCGTAAATTTTTTCTACTCCCTTTATTAATTGTTATGTAAAGGTCTATAATTAGAGTGAAATACCCATTTTTTACAAGTAAATATAATTTTTTAGCATTATTTGAATTAATTAAATCAATTAAGTTTACCATTTTATTTATAAAACTCACAGTAATTATCAAAATTGTATATTTCTTGTTTTTTATAATTATTTATTAATTTTACAACATATAATTAGACGGATACATTGGAAAATTTGGCTATTTGAATGGTCATATGATCCACACAAAAAGGCCCAAAGAATCTGTGAAGAAACTAGGATATCAATGAAGATTGAATTTTTGGGATCAATCCACAAGTCCAAATCCTTTATTCTAAACCAAAATTCAAGGGAAAATAATATCCATCTTGGATAAAATTTTTAATGTACAAATATACCAAAAAGGGGTCCAAATGATTCTTAGAAGTCTATCCCACCATTTTATTCAGGAATTAAAATCAGCACACAAAACGTGACATTTATCTTAATATAGACATTCATTTGAGTTGATATTTTTCAGTTTCAAAGCCAAGGTATTGTCAGATGACTTTTTAGAATAAAAGGTTTTAATTTTATGGCATATTATTATTCAAAAACCCATTAACATTTTTGCCTTCTAAAAATTATTGATAAAGATGGGCAGATTATAATTGTTTATTCAAAATACCATAACTTTATATTCTTAAGTCCAATGGCCTCCAAATATTCAAAGTAGATATAAAACATGTATATCTATAACTTTTAATGATAATATATCTCAATATTATGCTATCTAGATGGTCCAATATTCGAGCCAAGTGGAGGGGTAGATTTGGAATGCAAATAGTCCAACTCCTTGGGCTATAAATACATTCCCCACCTCTTCTTGTAAGGATTTGGAATTTAAGAGAAAATGATGAGGTTTGGCATGACCATAGCCTTTAAAATTGAATATTAAGAATTTCTTTAATCTTTTTTTCACAAGAGATACTTCTCATCCACTTTTCATTTATTGTCTGTTTACATTTGTTTTCATTTGAAAACATGTAAGTTTATTTTTCTTTTCAATCGAAATGTAATGCTTGTTTATTCTTAATTACATCTCATATTCATCCAAATTCTATTGTGTAATTTTTATGGTCTTAAAATAGTTTAATTAAAGTAAAAAAATATTCCCTTTTCTTACTTCCTCATTCAATCGAAGGTCTATATTTAATTCTTTTTACCATTTGTGTGTGTGCGTTTGGTGCACTACTCTTATCTTATAAATTTATTTTTATTACATTTTTTACTCATAATAATAAAAAAATTAAACCATGTTAATACCTTCTAAATGAATGTGTAAATATCCCATTGGTGTGAGTCATAATTTGGGGATTCTAAGTGATTGAGAGGTTTTCTCAATTAATATTCTTTAAATTAATATTGTGTAAGTCGAACTTAAAATGTCATAGATTAATGAAATATTTTGTTTGACATGTGGATTACATGGATTATTGGAACCATAAGTACACATGGTTTCATGAAATATTTAACCTTCCATCAATAATAATTTATTTATGTAAATACCCTAGTTGAGGTTTGGGTTAAAGCTAAAACGGTTGGGGATTCCAATCACAAATCATCTTATTAAGTGGATATTAATTTAATAAAATATATAGAAAATCTCAAGGATATCACAATATTAACTCCATAATTATGAATTCAACTCGATATTTATTAAATTTTTAAATAAATTCTCATCCATAAATAATTTCATTTATGCTCTATAATCAAACCCCCTTTTTAAAAATACAAATCACAAAAATAATCGACTATAAAAAAATGTATCATCACCGAGTATTTGACCCAAGTGCCACTATACACATTATTAGAGAATCAAAACCTTGAATGGTCTATATTAAATAATCATCCATGATTTATATGTATTTATATTAATCCATAAAATTTAGATATATAAAATAAATTACATAGTTCATGGAGATAGTAGGTTGTATGTACCCATGAACGTTGTTTCCATTTTCTTTAAGGATGGAATAAAATAAAGGTAGATAATATATGAACTTTCCATAATAATTTTTATTTAATATACATAATATTTATTCATTAAATATATCCTTATTACCATTCATGTCAAAATAAAATGACAAACCAATCACATCGATTCGTGGAGGTTGTAGTCCACGCGTACGCACGAGCGATGTTATCTTTTTCCAACGTATTGGAAGGTAAGAAGGTATATGTGATATTATAATTCTTGAAGTTTAATTATTTCATAAATATAATATATATATATATATATATAATTTAAATAAATAATAATATCTATATGTGATATGTGGTTATTGAAAATGAATCACATTGGTTTGTGAGGTGGTAGTTCTCCATACTCACGATCAACAGTTTTATTTCCCATTTGATGGAAGAGGATATGGATATAGGTTATTAAATTAAAATAATAAATTCAAATTATATGGAATATACTGACATTATTATATAGTCATAGTTTAATAATATTTTATGGAGTTAGATTAAGAAATCAAAAAAATTCATAGTTAAGAACTATACCTCTTCTTCAGAGAGACTCTTTAGGTTTATACCTAATGATTTATTAAGAGTATTTACAAATAAAACAAAGGACTATAGAAAATTATTAATGGGTTAATTAATATATTAAGATAGGTATTTTCTATAAAAAAATTATGGAAGCCTGAATATGAGAGGATAGGGGGTTCTCTTTTATAAGTGGGGGAGAGGACACACTTGGAATTTTTGAAATGAAAAGGTTATACCCATGTTTTAAATGTTATAAAAGGAATCAAAATATATTATTAAAAAATAATAGATGATAAAAGGTATTAATATAGACATAAAATTTTATTTGGATAAGTTTTTGGTCATTTTAACAATTATCTTTATATTTTAACTCCTTGGTAAACTCATTTTAACTTTAACAATGGTAATTAATTTTTACTATTTTTACTATTCATTATGACCAAAAATTAAGTTGAACTTATTAAATAACATTAATTATGATTATTATAAATAAATAATCCATTATTATAAATTAAATTCATCGAAGTGTCGTAATTGAATTTAAAATTAAACCCACATTGGTGATGATAAAAGTCACCTTATAAAGTTAAAAATTTCATAAGTATAAAAAGTTTTAATATCAAAATTCAATATTAAATTGATTATAATGGCCTAAATTGATTAATTATAACATAATTGAACTAATGTTACTTTTTAACTAATCCTAACACAAAATTTAACTTGTAAATTCTATAAAATAAACGTAGCTTTAAATAAAAATCAATATTTTCACTATTCATTAAAAAATTAAACATTTCATAAAATTATCAAAAATTACCTATAAGATAATTTATAAATTTTGATTCCATAAATTAAGTTTATTTTTTCATGTAATATTTTTAAAATTGAAAAAATTAATTAATTTTTCTATTTTATCACAAAAATCAATGAAAATTGGTTTTGAGAAAATATTTGAACTAAATAAAGACTTTACCAAAAATTAAGTCAATATTTATCAATATATTTTATTTACCTAAAATAATTACATTTAATTTTAAAAAATTTATTATTCTTATTCATACCACTATGTTTAATTTCTAGGTAATAACGATCAAGTTTAAATAATAATATTAATCTTATATCATGGTTCTTTAAAACTCAGTGTTTCATGTAATGCAATATATTGAAGAAATTAAATCTATTTGGAAAAAAATATTTCATAACATATAAAGGTGTTATGTTTTATCTCCCCTTAAAATTAACTTCACCATTAAAATTACATCACTCTAATACAAACAATTGGGGATGCTTCAACCTCATCATATCCTCAGTTTCCCATATAGCTTCTCAAGTTAGTGGTTTCACCATAAAACATTAACTAGGTCAATGGCCTTATTTTATAGAAATTTATCTATATAATCCAAGATTCACTCCATGTTGTTCTTAATAGTAAATAGAATGATCCATTAGTATGAATTTTGACTCCATCACATGTGAAACATCAAGTGTGTAATTCCTATGGAGAGATGCATGTAACACATCATGGACATGAGAGAGGTTCAGTGGAAGTTCCAAAAAATAGGTCATTGTCCCTACTCGATCAAAAATCATAAAGGGGAAAATATACTTAGGTATTATCTTTCATCTCTTCCCAATATCAAAACCTTATTCCATGAATAAATTCATAGAAAATCCTTCTCACCAACTTCAAATTCAATCTCACACTGATGATTGTTGGTATAACTTTTCCATCGAATATGAGCTCCCTTAATGCGTTATTGAATAGCTCTAACTCTCTTTGCCATTTCCTCAGGTATCTCAAGTCCCAATAATTTTACTTCTACAACTTCATCCTAGAACATTGCAGTTACACACTTCCTTATATAGAGAGTTTCATAAGGAGACATCTAAATTCTTGAGTGAAAGGTATTATTGTATGAAAACTCAACTAGAGGAAGTTGGTGATCCCAAAACATTTGAAATATATAGAAAAAGATATTAGAATATCATCTATTATTTAAATGGTTCTCTTAGACTGGTCATCTATCTGAGGATAATATGAATTTTTGAAACTCAATTCTATATCAAGATCTTGTTGAAGACTTCACCAGAACTTCGAGGTAAACCTAGGATCCTGGTTAGACATAATAAAATGTGCACTAAAATGAAACCTTAATTCTTCATTAATTCATACACAATCAAGTTTATCCATATATAAATATTCCCTAATAGAGATGAAGTGTATTTATTTCATAAGGTTATTTACTACAACCCATATAGCATTAGGCCCTTTATATATTTTGAGGAGTTTGATGATAAAATTCATGGTAATGTTTTTTAATTTCCATTATGGTATGGGTAATGGTTGTAACATCCCCTTATACTTTTATCTATCAACTTTAACTTGCTGGCATACCAAGAACTGAAAGAAAAAATCTATAATATCTCTCTTCATGGCATCCCACCAGAAAGGATATTTCAAATATCTATATGTATTTAAACTTCCAATATGAATAGAGAATAAAGTAATATGTTCTTCCTATAATGGATACTTATACAAATCAGTTATGGATGGAACACATACATGGTTCCTAAACCTTATCATTCCATCATAATCAAGGTTAAACTCAATAAAATTTATAACCTTTTTCCTTAGATCTAACACTTTCTTATACACCTCTTTAATCTTCACTTAGATAGATTGTTGAACGTATTTTTGAGTATGATAAGATTTTCCCCCTTCCTTCGTGATTTATAGATCTATCCTTCGAAAATACATAAATATTGGATCTTTTTTTATCATCATAACAGATAAGCTAGCACAATAATTTTGACTTTAAAGCATCGTCCACCTTATTCACTTTATCAGGGACGTAATGTATTAGGAATTCATAATCTTTAATCAATTCCAACCATATTCTGTAGCGCATATCCAACTCTTTCTATGTGAATATATACTTTAAAATTTTATGATATGTATATATATATATATATATATATCACACCTTTATCTGAAAAATAATTCCTCCATAACTTTAATGAATAATTTACCACGGGTAACTTCAAACCATGAGTTTAGTAATTTTTCTAATGAACCTCCAATTATCACGAATCATAAGATATCACCAAATCATTATACATGAGATCACATTCAAATCCATTCTTTGATACATCACTATAGATTAAAACCCCTTCTACACTACATGGTAATGTAATCACAAGTCTATTTACTAAAATTATCTTCAGTTCCTTGAAATTTTCCTCGCATCCATCCATCCAGAGGAACTTGGCTCCCTTATAAGTTAACTTGGTGATTGTATTGGTCATCCATGATAAATTCTCCAAAAACCATTGACAATATCCAGCCAAACCAATAAAACTTTGGATCTCATTCATAGTGGTTAGTATGGGTCAACTCTCAATAGCCTCCATCTTTGAAAGATCCACCAATATACCCTCGCTTGAGATTATATGTCCCAAAAATGAAACTTTATTTATCCAAAATTCACACTTGGTAAATTTTTCATATAGATTCTCTTTCACTTCGGTCCTTAGTAAAGTCCATAGGTGAACTTCATGCTCTTCCTTTCTCTTTTAATATATAAGAATATCATCTATAATGAATACCGTGAACTAATCAAGTTAATCTCTAAACCACTATTCATTAATTTCATGAATATAATGGGGATGTTAGTAATACCAAATAGAATCACTATATATTCCTAATGTTTATACCTTGTACATAATTTTGTGTTGGGTATATCCCCCTTCTTAACCCTGAATTGATGATATTTATAATTAGGGTCAATCCTGAAAAATTATTTAGCTCCTCTTGGTTGGTCAAACTAATCATCAATATAGGTTAGAGAATACTTTTTCTTGATTTTGATCTTTTTTAGTTCCCAATAATAAAAACAGAGTCACATCAATACATCATTCTTTTTAAAAAGGTAAGGTACACCCTAAGGTGACATAGATGGAAAAATTAATTCCTTATCTAGATTCTATTGGAGTTAAGTCTTTGATTATTTCAACTCAATTAGGGTCATCCTATATGGAGTCATTGAAATAGTTGTAGCTCCAGGCATGAGTTATATTGAGAAATAAACTTCCTAAATCATTGGAACACTATGAAACTCTTCTGGAAAGGCACCAAAATACTCATGCATAATATGTTTATCATCAATGTTGAGTTTTTTCCCAATGATCTGGGATAAAAAACACATTTGAATATGAATAATGACCCATACAATGGATGTAATTTCCATAGAAAGTTCATATTTATCATCGAGTTGATGGAAGATCATAGTTTGGTTTGGAATATAAAATTTGAATTCCCTTACTTGGTAATTTATGTGGGATTTATATAGATTAATTAAATCCATGCCTAATATAACATCAAATTCGACCAAAGGGATAATAAAAAATTTGTAGAAAGTATATTCCCAAAAACTTCAATTGAAGAATAATCATATACGTGGGATCTAATCATCATACCGTTATAGATTTTCACTACTAATTCAACATCTAATTGTTTTAGTGTAATTTGGATACCCTTATAAAATTATTTGGATATAATAGAGTGGGTATATACAGATTCAAATAAGACATTTATAGTTTAGAGTGGATGGAAAGTGTACCTTTCACCACATAGTTATCATATTCCTCATCATAAATAGTGATAGCATGATATTTACCTTTTTCTCTCATATTTATATGTTACTGATATTGATCATCATCATTAACCATTAGATTTGGGAATTGGTAATCATAATTCTCATACTTCATCCACTTGAAACGCTAGAGCGTGGGTGGAACAATATGTCAAGCATTATCTCTATTTTCATCATTAGCTAACTTCTTTATATCAATTCAGCATTATATTTCCCAATTTCTTTCCTTTTCACAATTAAAACATTTACTGTTCCCCTTAAGAAAATTTCTTCCATTCTTCCTTCCACCTACAAGAATAAATTAAAACTCATATTCTTCTTTCCATGTTTTTTAGAATTTAATTTTAATTTAATCATTCTTTTCTTATAAAAACCATGATATTGATGGGTAACTCTGATCTCCTTTTATTACTTAATATAACATTTAATGATTTCTTCAAAAATACTAACCACTTTATGGTCATTTCCTTTTAAGGACTTGGTTTTAAGCCACTACATAATTGATCAACCTTACATTCTCGTTAGATGATAATACAATCATCATACCTCAAAAGTCTTGTGAAATTTTCATCATCGGTGATAATAGATTCATCATCCTTCTACTTGATATAATTGAATAAATTCTCTATTTTATCACAAATAATTTGATGAAATGACTTATCAAAAAATAATCCATTAATTTCATCCCACTCCATTGAGTAAATTTCTTCTTGTTGTCTTGTATTCTTGATAATATTCCACCATTGATTTTCTTCATCATATAAATGATAGATAGACAAAATTTATTTTTCATGTTCTAAACACTAGAGAATAGAAAATATCTTTTCAGTGGTATTGACCAATTTCACAGCTACTAGTGTATCAACAGACCCACTAAAAAAGTTGGGTTTTTCCTCATGAAGGAATCAACCGAACATTCTTCCCTCCTTTTCTTGTTAGGAATCTCAGTGTAATTTATATATTGAAAAAATTTTGTGAGCATAGAAATTATATTTTTCATTCCATATCCCATAACATTTGGTTTCTAAAGAGTAAAATCATTCCATTTTCTATCACACTTAGTATGAACATGATTTCTTTGGGTTTTATTCATTGAATAAAATAAAAAAACCTAGTGTGAGAAATATTAATCTTAGTGGAAAACCAAAAAAACAAGAAAAATTAATTATAGTATGTCTAAATCATGACACCTATGTTAAAATATATGACACTTTAGGTTTTACCTTTGTCATACATGATCATTATATATTAAAATCCTTTATGATGGTTCATAGAGAGTATTTTAAATTCCCGAAAATATATCTCAGGAGTGTCAAACAAGGTGTTCATTAAAAAATATTATCATGTAGCAAGTTATTATTGATTCAATGCCCAATATTTCCTTTTTAGAGTTATAAACCCTAAGTATAACTATACCAGATCCACATCCACTTTTCATATCTAGATAGGGATGTAATTTCTTGGAAACCACTCTCTCTATCCTTCAACAAAATTCCAGGATATTTTCCAATACATAGACTTTTACTTTTGTTTCATACTAATTTTTTCTAACCCTATTTTAAAAGGTGAACTAAACATATTCTGTTATACTAACTATAAATACCCATAGTTTTCAAACATTTATGTTACATATTAATATATGAATATTCATTTCATTTTACATAAAAATGCCTAAGGACCATAAAGGTTCTGTATTTTTAGAAACTTGGATACATAAATAAATAGTTTATAAGTAAACCATGGCATCTCCCACTAATATCTTCATAACTAGAACCCTACATAGACATATCATAAATAATTATTTTTTTTATAACCTAGGGAAATGAAACAAAATAAAGGGTCAGATAAAATGCTTAGTAATCATTAAAATGGAATATATTAACATAACATGAACATAAGGGTATGAGAACATGAGAATAAAAATTGAAAACTAAACCCTTAATATCATAGATTATAAACATGAGTCATGGAATAAATCTTGGTAGTTCATAATGCATGAATCATAAAGGAATCAAATAAAATATTCCATAAGATAATAACATTAGCATAAGACATAGATTTTTTGAATACACATAAGCATAGAAAATAATTTCCTTAGTTTTTAAGGATTATTTCCAAAACAATCATAGTCAAATGGGTTCACTCACCAAACCATTTTAGTATTCAAGGTTCACTCCCAGGATTATCGTAGTGGAAAATGTCCCTTACTAAACTTAGTTCACTCCCCATTCAATTCATGTATATATCATGAGATATCAATCTTTACCCAATTAATTAGAGTGGGATATAGGTCCCATATATCATATAATTAAAATTACAAATATGTGCGGAACATGATAAAAAAAATTCATCATATCAAAACACATGAAAAAAATGGGTTTCATAAACATTTAATTATGGAATAACCTATAGAAATGAAATAGGTTTCATAAAAATATTATCTTTTCATCATATCATACCTTATGGAGAATAAATATATTTCATAAGAATTTCATCTTTTCATTATAGAATAATTCATGGAAGAGGAAAGATTTTCATAAAAATATATTCTTTATAAACATAAACAATCTAGAGAAAGAATAAGGATGGTATCATTTTATAATATCCCTAGTAAATTTTATTTAACATAAAAGGATATCATCTTAGATATAAAATTATTTTGAATGGTCACATGGAAAATTTATTTAAGAAAACATCCTTTCCACTCTGTAAAAACATACCTAAATTATAAAAATTTCTAAAATAATAAAACATATATTTTATTTCAAAATAAACTTGTAAATTTTTAAATGAATATTTAAGTCATTAATTTTTCATGATTGGGTAAAATATTTTTCATATTTTATCTGTTAAAACAAATATTCCTTTCACATTTTCAGTAAAAAGTCAATAGTAACTCATCTGGAAAATGAAAAATAATTTTACATTTAAACCATTTTCTAAAAATTTAAAATGGGTAAAAATTTATTAAAATAATCATAGGAGAACATTAAAAACATTCTTGAATAAATTTTTAGAAGATATAGATATGGATAAAAAGGGATTTTCAACCAAAGAGTTAAATAAAGTCAATTTTACTTAAAACATATTTTTCTTATATTGATTACTTAAATAGGGAAAAATGAAAGGAAAACATGTATTCTCATGAAATAACAAGATGAGAATAAAATTCATGAATTTATTGAGATATATATCATAATATTTCATCATTATAAACTAAATCATAAACAATCTTGATAAACACAGAGATTATAACATAAAACCTTTACCAATTTGGTAATATTTGAATCATTAGACCCATGAAATAAAGAAATTTGATTGATATGTATATAAAATTAATTTTTATGATAATATAAATAAAATAAATTTATGTGAATTATATACACCATAAAAAATAAAGTGGTGTATAGTTCATTTCCCATTGAAACAAAAGTGAGACAAAAATACCTTAAATGCTTTGGTAAACTTTTGAATCATAATCCCCATGAAATAAAATTTTAAATGAAACTTAAAATATCATGGGAATAAATAAATTCAAGATATAACATTTAAATGGTATTGTATATACACCTCTAAGAATAAGATAGGTTCGTAACGTAGCATATGTCCCAAAGAGGACAATTTGAGACAAAAATATCTTACCTCAAGTCTCAAAATTATTCATACACATTAAAAACTCCTATATAATAAATATAAATATATTATAAATATATTAAATTACTATAATAATATATATTATATAATATATGATTTACTTATCACCTTTTATTACCTGATTATTAACAATTCCTTGTTAAAATCTTGTTTCGGGTAAAAACTACTCCATTTTTCTAGTACGCTTTGGTTTGGTAATTTGGGTACTTTAACTTTGATCATGGTTCCATAATATCAAAAAAATTATCCAATATATAAATATAATATACATTATTTATATATGTATTTAGATTAAACCATAAAATTTAGAGATAGAGAATGAATTACACCATTCATGGAGACAGTAGGTCGTACATACGCATGTATATTGTTTCCATTTTATCTATGGATGGAAAAAATAATAGTAAATAATATATCACCTTTTAAGAATAATTTTCATTTTATATATGTAATATATATTCATTAAATATATCCTTATTTCTATCCAAATAAAAAATGAAAAATTAATTGCATCGCTTCATGAAGGTGGTAGTCCACACGTATGCATGAGCCACATTATCATTTTCCAATGGAATGGAAGGTAAGAAAGTATATATTATATTATAATTACAGAATTATAATTATGTAATTAATATATATATATATACTTTAAATATATCATTATATCCATCTGTGAGAGGTGGTGATGCAAAATGAATTGCATCGACTCACAAGGTGACAGCCCGTCGTACAAACGATCAATGGTTTTGTTTCTGATATGATGGAAGAGGAGATGGATATAGGTTATTCTATTACCATAATAACATATCAGTATATGGGATATAATTATGTTATTATATATTTATATTTGAAAAATATTTGAAGTAGTTATAAGATAAAATTAAACAAAAACTCTTAAATAAGAACCATACCACTTCTTCAGATAGCCTCTTTAGGTTTATAACTAAAGCCTTCTTAGGAGGGTTTCACAATTGAAATAATGACTATAACAAATGGGGATAAAATTAAGGAATATATTTGGATAGGTCTTGGATGAACTAAAATTCTATGAAAGTTTACATAATAGAGGATAGGGGATTCTTTTTTATAAACGGGGTATAGGGAACACTTGGAATTTCTTAAAAGAAAAAATTATACCTATATTTTAAAATTTTTGAAAAGGTTCCAAAATCGATAATTATAAAGAATTAGATGATATAAGGTCTAAATATATCCATAAAATAGGATTTTCATATGTTTTTAGGAAATTTTATCCCTTATATATTTAGTTTAACCCCAAAGTAAACCCATTTTAATTTTAACTGTGATAATTAATTTTTAATATTAATTAAAACAAAAATTTAATTTTAAATTATTATATAATATTAATTTTGATCATTAAAAATATGGAATCCATTTTTTCATATTTAGTTAATATAATTGATAGGATTAAATTTAAAATTAATCCCACATATGAGATGCAAAACTAATTGTCTAAAGAGAAAATTTTCATAAGTATGAAAAGTTTTTATATAAAAATTTGATTTTAAATTGGTAATAATGAACTAAATTAGATTAATTATAATATAATTGAAAAAAATTTACTTCTCAAATAATATTAAAAAAATTGAGCTTCCAAATTCTTTAAAAGATTAGGAAAATTTTAATAAAAAATTAGTATTTTCAATATTTTTTAAAAAATGAAACTCTTCAGAAATTCTAAAAAAAATTAAAAAATCTATTTTTTCATGGTGATTCTAAAAATGAATTTTTTTTCAAATAAATTTTCTAAAAGTGGAAAAAAATAATTTTATTTTTTTTTACAAAAATCAATGAAAATAATTTTTGAGAAAAAAACAAGAATTTTCGAAGTGCAGAAAGACTAAAAAAAATTGAGTACATATTTATCAATATATATTCATTATCTAAAATTTTATGTTTAATTTTCAAAAAAAAATTATTTCTATTCATACCATCAAGTTTAACTATAAGGTTATAACTATCATGTTTAATTAATAATATTAATAATATATTATGGTTTATTAAAAAATGGTGTTTCATGTAACCCAATCTATCGAAGAAATTAAATAAATTCTAAAAAATTATTTCCTAAAATCTCAAGGAATTTTAGGAATAGTATTTTAAAAAAATTAAAACAAATAAACAATCATATTTTTTATTAATGAATAAATAATTGTATAGTGCAATGTTCAAGATTAAATGCAGTAGAAATTATAATAAAAACACATTATTTTTATAGTGGTTCGGAATACCAAGTTCCTAGTATAATTTTAAATCTTCTCTAATCTACGATAAGATCGATACCCACAAAGAATAACATACTTTTAAAGTTGTGATACCCTATTTACAGACTCTGCCCTTTATAATATCAGGTTGCACAACCCTAAATTTTTATAGTTTCACAACCTATTCTTAACGAGACTTTTATTTGGGAGTAAAAACCCAATATATTTCCTTTTGGATGGTAGAATATCCAAGATGGGATTTATTTTGATTAGTAAAATCAAAAACTGACACTAACGATTACAAAAAAAAAGAAAGAAAAATAATAAGATGAAAAAATAAAATAATTTAAAATAGTAAAGATAAAAAGATGAAAGAGAAGGAAATACATGATTTTATATCACTTTAGCAACAACATATGAAATAGTTGAACTAGCTTTGTGATCATAGAAATGGAATATTAGACATAAAAATTATCAATCGTATGTATAGAAAATTTTGTATCACTAGTATATTGAATAAAAGGTGGAAATTTTTTCTTATCACATTATCCATTTATCGCATTCTAATAGATTAATCCAGTAGTATTAATTAAATGATATTCTAGGATCATTTAGTAAAGTAATCACTAGATGTTATGAGTTTGATAATATTAATACGTAGAATAATATTATTAATTGTAATTTTAAATAACATGATCAATATCTGAGGGTTTTGGCTCTCTTTTATTCCTACATAAAATATATTTAAAATAATTCCAATAAGTTGATTAATAAAAATATGTATATTATTCATTAATAAAATAGTTATATCAATTGAATAAAATTATATTTTGATAAAATATTAAAACATCACTAAAATAGAGCATCGTTGCTTCATGTGTATATATTAAAAATATGCTCATAATGTTTAAACAAAAATTCAATTATATTTTTAATAAAAAATATTAATTAAAATATTTTCTTTTAGATGTATTAATTAAAATAATAAATATTATATTTTTTATAAAAATATAATCAGTTGCATAATTTACAATTAACTATGTATAAAAAAACTCACAGTATTATAATTTTTTGAACTAGTGGTATTATATATTTTAAAATGATTGTTTTGTAATTTGAATTAGTGGTATTAAAAAAATTGAATTCAAATTATTAAAAAAAAATTGAATTGGTGGTAGTATAAAAATAACTAATAGTATTAAAATTACATGACGGTAGAAAATTTATCTAGTGGTAAAAAAAGGTTTATACCGCTACAATTGCATTGAAGAACAAGCTACCTCCACCATTACACTTGTTTTTCTACCATTGAGTGGTAGCATGTGATGGTACTACCATCACTTGGAGTGATACTAGTACTGGTGAAAAGTAGTGTTACCGCTACCAAGTATCGTGATGATACAATCGATTGAGTGAACGAATAAGGTGCTACTGCTAAATGGAAGGATTCTTATACTACCATCTAGTGTGACCATAAAATTTTTACCATTTCAAGGAGGAATTTGTTACTACCATCGAGTAGAAGTAGGGATGCTACTATTATTTTTAATTTACATGCTATCGGTCAAGGAAAGATAGTGTTAATGCTACCATCGCTGAAGAAGGTGAGATTTTGTTGTCAAGATGTGGTGTGATCCATAGAAGCTATACCCACCATCATTATTTTTTATTGTGAATGAAGAAGTAAGGGATGGGGACTAGTTTAATTACCAGTTTTTGTGATGAGGAGGAAACGGTCAAGTTGTTAAATCTCATGTCATTAAGATGGTGTTACGGGCATGTTGTGTATGCAAATAGTGGTATATGAACTACTGGTTGAGCCCCTAATAGGGTGGTTGGTATCATCACTATATGAAATAGTGATATATTGCATGTTGTCTCATTAATTTGAGCAGGTAGACGAGGAAGAAATATGGATGTGGCGCTGGTGTTGTGAAAAAAAAGATGGGTTCAAAGAAGATGAACAATAGAGCGGAAAAGTATATATACATATATATATGTAAATATATACTATATATCTTATATATAAGAGATGATATAGTTATATATATATATGAATACGTATATATATAACCAAATAATTATTATAATCTATGTATTTTAAAAATATAAATTTAGTAAGATATAAAATAAATATTTTAAAACTATAACAATAAAAAAAATTAAACATAGTAAAAAATCCTAAGATAAAAGATATAAAAAATTTATTTTATATATGTACTAAAATTTTGAAGTTATGTTTATCAAAATTATAATCATAGAATTTTAATAAATTATTAATAAAGGATTTAAAAAATAACACATGAAATAAAAAATGAATACATTATATATGAAAATTTGAAACAATTATCATTTTAACCAATTAACATTTATCAATTACTCATTATAAAAATACACATGTTTAAAAAAATTATTAAATTAAATGTGGGGAAATTATAATTTATTAAAACACAGATATTAAATTATTAACATATAATTTTATACACTAATAATCACCCCTTTTTTAAATTAAGAAACTAAACATTCAGTTAAACTTTCAAAAAAAAATCTCCCCATTTTAAAAATTTATCAAAAAAATAAAAAATATATATATTTAAACAATTTGCTTCTTAAATAATAATAGTATAAAATACCCATTATTAATAAAGTAGAAAAATTTTAGAAAAATTTATATTTAAAAATATTATGCATGTAAGCATATGACTGAAACTCTTTCTAGTTTTAACAATAAGTAATTAAAAAATAATTTTTCAAACATACCTAGTTCAAACTACATTTTATGAATATTTATAGAAACTAAAAATTTAGTGAATGTGTCATTAAATTTATTTTCAGTGGGAAAAAATTCTAAACTAATATCTTTATTATTCAAATGACCCCTCATAATATAAAATCTAACATCTATATGTTTTTTTGGGGAGTGTTGTAGAGGGTTTTTAGAAATTGGAATTACACTTGAATTGTCACAAAAATTTATAATCTTATCAAAAACTAATTTTAAAATCACATAAATTTTAATTTATCAAAATACTTTGAGAGTAAAAATAAGTAGTATAAATATATATTGACTTAGCTGTAGATAGTGAAACTGGTATTTGTTTCTTAGAACTCTATGAAATTTAATTCTTACCTAGAAAATGCCACACACCTATTGTGTTTTTCCTAGTCAATCCTACAACATCCAAACTCAAAGTCATAATAAGAAAATAAATCAAAAAAAATTGTTTTTAATAAAATTAAATAGTACCAAAAATACCCTTAAAATATCTAATAATTTTCTTAAATTATTTAATATGAATTTCCTTATAATTCTACTGAAATATATAACATAAATAGACTAAAATAATTTTATCCATTCTATATTCATTCAAATACATTAATCTTCATATCATGCCTCCATACAATTTAATATCAACACACTTTCAAGATTCATTTAAGTATAATTTGGAATTTTTACTAATATGTTTTTTATATAATTACAAGGATCAAGGACAAACCACTTAACAAGTTATTTAGCATATTTAGACTAATTTAAGAAAAATCAACCTTTCTATTGATTAATTTTTAAACCAGAAAAAAAAATTAAATTTTCCCATTAATCTCATATCAAACTCACTTGTCATTAATTTTGAAAAATCGTTACACAATAAATCATTTGTTGAAACAAATATTAATTCATCCACATATATCTATATAATCAAAATGGCATTTGAAACTCTCTTTATAAATAGGGTAGGATCAACCTTTCCTTTTACAAAATCATTTTGAAATAGAAATTGATTTAGTCTCCCATATCAAGCTCTAGTATCTTTCTTAAGACCATACAAATATGTATTTCTTTTCAAAAAAATTATTTGAAAATTTTTTATTTTCAAGTCCAAGTGTTTTCTAACATAAACTTCTTAAAAAACTATTCCACTTAACGATTAAATTTTTTACATACATTTGAAATAATTTTTTATTTTGTAATTAAGAAAAATATAATAAAATACTAATAGCTTACAGCCTATAAATTAGAGAAATGTAATTTTAAATTTAATTCCCTCTTCCTGGGAAAAACCTTGAGACACTACTCTAGATTTATTTTTAACTATGTTTTTAGCTTCATTAAGCTTATTATAAAAAATACACCTAATTCCTATTATTTGTTTATCTTTTGGTATTTCAAACAAATTCCACACTTTATTTCATTCAAATTGATTCAATTCATCATACATGTCATTAATCTATTTTTAATCAAATAAAGTATCATCAATATTAATATGTACAAAATCATAAATAAACACATAATCAAAAAGTTTATGTAAAATTGATTTTCTAGTTTGTATACCAAATTCAACATTTCTAATTCCTTTTTCAATATGAATATCTTCAAATATTTTCCATTCTTTAGGATCAGTTTTAGAATATATATATTCTACCCTTCAACTGATTAGTTATCATCTTTTTAGTCATTATCTTTACCAAAATTAAATTCCTTGAATTCATCATAATCTTTATTTGAATCATAATTCTACTTGTTATTAAAATTTTCATTAAATTTAACATTCACATAATCTTCAACAACTAAATTTATCTTATTGAACACTCAATATTTATTATTATTATTATAATAACCTAAAAATATTCCTTCATCTCATTTAGAATTGAATTTTTCTAAATTATTTTTTTTATTTAAGATAAGGACTTTGCAACTTAACGCCCTAAAATATCTAATTTTTGGGTTTAAATCCTTTAAATAATTGATAGGGTTCCTTATTTAAAAATGGTATAATACACACTCTATTTAGAACATCAAAATCTCTATTGATTGCTTCTACCCAAAAATATTTAGGCACATTAAATTATATAAGAATTGATACAGCCATTTCTTGTGTAGACATATTCTTTCATTCAAACATAACACATTTTTATGGTGTCCTAGGGGAAGAAAATTAAATCTTATATCCATAATCTTCACAATATTTATCAAATTATAAATTAAAAAAATTCACCACTTATATCACTTCTAATAGATATGATTGATATATTTTTGAGGTTTTGAATAATTTTAGAGAGTACAGAATTTAGATAAAGTTTCATTTTTATGTGAAAAGAAATAAATCAAGATGAATCTACTGTAATATTTTAATATTATAGAAATATATATCTTTCCATATAAAATAGTATGTTTTATAGTAACAAATAATTCAATATGTAATAATTCAATATATCTCTTAGTACACATATCATTTATAGATTTAAATTTTTCTTTATGTTTTTTTCCATTTGAAAAGGAATCACACATAAATTACTTACTTTCATGAAAATTTAGAAATTTTAGAACTTTTTTATACTTTGAAAATTTGTGCAGCAGTATGAAGTTTTCATTTCCAAGTCACATATTCCATAGAATATCATCTACTTCTACAATATTCAATCACTTAACCTCATAAAAACAATACGATTGAAATTTTATTTTCTATTTGCATAAAATTAAATAATTTTTTTTTTCAAAATTATACATACCCATTTTCAAAAATTTCATTTTATCCATCCTCATAGAGATATTATATACTTATTAAATTAGGTTATAATCCATATATAGATAATACTATTGAAATGATAAATTTGTTAGAGAAAACTAACTTCTCTAATGCCCTTAATATAGCCTTTAGAGTTGTATCTAGATGTGACAAGGCCTCCATCACATGAATTGAAAGATATAAAATTATAAATTTCACTTTTCATGTATTTATAACACTTTATCTCTAAGTACTATGAATATTTAAGAATTATAATGGAGATTTCATAAAATTATTCAATCAAGTAGAGTGTTTTGGAACTCATGATAACTTTTTTCTAATCGGATTAGTTTAAAAAAAATTAGAATTAAAATATATTTAAAACAACTATTTTCTTGATGTTTAGAGAATAATTTATTGAAAATAAATTTCTTTTTTTTTCAAAATTATTATATAAACATCAAAAAATAATCATTGGAATAATTCCATTGCATTCTATATTTAAAACATGTTACACTGAAAATAATTCATTTTGAACTTTTAAAAAAGGTAGACTTATTTATCATTGGTGATAAACTATTATAAACAAAACCATTCTTGTTATGGTTTGGATTCATTATAGATATAATTTTTTCATATTGTTCTTTACCTTGAAAAAAGGTATATCAGTTTTCTTTAATATTAATAACTTCCTTTTTCAAATCCATAGTCTCTTTTTGAATATCCTATAAATCAATATAAACATTTTCATTATAATGAGAAGTTTTATTTATAAATTTCTTATTTTATTACATAATTTTATTACATTCATTATCAAAATTATTCAATTAATCCAAAACATAATGAAATATTCTTTCCTAATATTTATTATTCACTACCAGAAATTTTTTAAGTATATAATTTTATTCTTTTAGTTTTAACATCTTAGAATAACAATTCATTTCAATTTTCTCATTATATGAAATAAAAATATTATAATTATCACATTCCATTTTCAGTATCTCATTTTCTTTACCAGATTTTTATTTTTAATATTTATGTCAATGTATTTTCCTGTAATACTAACGCCATCATCTTCCATATTTTATTTAAGCAGTTGTTTGGATTTGGAATTAACAGAATCAGGACCAAAAAATAATTAGAATCCTTTTATTCTTCATCTTCTGACATATAATTATGATCAGTGTAAACAATAGTAATTAATTGAGTAAAAGACGATTTAGTTACCTCGTAATTTTTATCAATCAAAGAAAGTTTTCATATCTTCTATTTACTTCCTGAGTCTCTGCTTGAGTCTAAACTGTCTCAATAGACTCATCCTCTAAAAAAATACTTCTTTTCTTTATTTTATTTCTCTTTGTCTTTATTTTGATCTTTTATTTTTGGGTATTCAGTCCTTATGTGACCTTTCTTCCTACACTCATAACATTTTAATTCTAAAACATCATTAAAATTATCTTTCTTATATTAATTTTTTAACTTCCTTTTGAAATCCCTTTTTCTATCTTTGTTTTTCAAAAACTTTAAAAACTTATTACTAAAATGAACCATCTATTTATCACTTTCATAAAACTAAGGTTCTAAAAAATTAGACGATTCATTAACATTAGACTTAAAATATATAACTTTTCTCTTTGTAGTATTCTCATCATTAATGTTTTTCAACACAAGATCATACTAAAATAAAAAACCAATTAGTTCATTTAAGGTATACTATTTATAATTATTAATTTCATAAATGGTCACTTTCTTTGCATTTCATTTTTTGGTAGTTCTCTCCAAACAATTTCAACTAGATATGTTTCATATAGTACATCACCAAGTCCACTCCTACCATTTGTAATACTTGTAAACTAGTGTAATGTCTTGTTGAAAAACTCATCTTATAAAATATTGAAATCCTAGAATTACTCTCATAGCATTCATATCCTATATCTTTTACTCTTTTCTATCTCGTAGTGAGTTACTTGAAGAATTATTCATTATGGGATGTCTTAAAATCTAAAATATGGTTATATACACCTCTACATATAACACACTAAAAATATTTTTAAATTTATAATTTAGAACATACTTTACCATTTCATTATATATAAGTTTCTCTGGATTAGGTTCAGGTAATTTATATGGTTTTTCCATGATCTTCAAATGATTCACACATAACTATTTTAGGTACGCTCTAATTTGATCTTTCTAGTACTTGTAGTCACTTCCATCAAAAAATGGGAGATTTGTGGTATCCATCCATTATTCACATATATACCTACCATATTTAAGAACTAATATTTATTCTTTATACTATTATGTATTGGATCAAGTTAGAACAATAATTAAAGATAAATAACAAAACTATAAAATCTTTTAATAAGTTCTTGCCTTCTGATATAGATTATTTAGTATCAAATTAAAATAATCAGGGGTTATAAATAATCACAAGAAAAGATCTAATACCAATTTTTGGATCAATATTGATGTAAAAAATAGGCTAGTTATGGTATTGAATATTCTTTCTAAAAATAATAAAACAAATAAACAATTATAGTTTTTATTTTTGAATATTCAATAGTTTAATATAGTGTGCAATATTAAGTGCATCAGAAATTAAAATAAGAACACATAATTTTTATAGTGGTTTAGATCACCAAGATACTAGTCCAATATATAAACCTATAAAATCTTTGAGAAGATGAATAACCACTAAGAATAACTCACTTTTAAAGGTGTTATAACCTATTTACATACTCTTCCTTTTAAAATACCTAGAGGCAAACCCCTAAAATTTTATACGAGTCACAACCTAGTGAAACTATGACATTCCTTTGGAATTCAAAACCTAAGAACCATAATTTTGGGTGGTAGAATAATCAAGATGTACTTTATTTTTGATTGGTAAAATCATAAACTAACACCAATGATTACAAATAGAAGACATAAAAATAATAAGATGAAAAAATGAAAAAAAAATTAAACCACCAGAGATTAGAAGATGAAAATGATGTCAGCTGATGGTCTTTGATCACTTCAGCAGTAATAAATAGAATAATTTAAGTAGAGTTTTTATTACAATAGTGAAACATAAGTCTTATAAATTTTCAATCGTATGTCTAGAAAAATTGTGTATCGTTGTTATGTTGAATAAATTGTGACATTTTTTTCTTATCGCATTTTCCCTTTATCTAATTACAAATGATTAATCTCATAGTATTAATTCCAATATGTTCTAGGAGTGTCAAGTTAACCAATTATTTCATTATATGAGTCATTAAATAAAAATACATAGAATAATTTTGTTACCTATAATTTGAAATAGCATAATCAATATCAAAGAGTTATGGTACTCTTTTATTCCTACATAAAATAGCTTCGAAATACTTACAATAAGACCATTAATAAATATATGTATATTATTCATTAATAAAAAAGTTATATCAATTGAATAAACTTTTAGTATGATAAAATATTAAAACACTACTAAAATGTAGAATCATTGATCCATGTGTATATATAAAAAAATATAATTTGAATATTTAAACAAACATGTAATAATAATTTTTTTAAATATAATAAAATAGTAATTAATGTATTTTATTTCAAATTAAATATTTAAAATAATGAAAATTTTATTTTTTTAGAAAAAATATAATCAGTTTAACAATTATATAACTAATGGTGTAGAAAAAATGATTGACAGTATTTTATTTTTTAAAAGTAATGGAATTATATTTTTTAAGCTAATGGTATTATAATTTGAATTGGAGGCATCAATAAATTTGAATTGGTGGTATTAAAAATTATTAATTATAGGTAGACAAAGAAAAATAACTAGTGGTAGTAAAATTACTTAGTGGTATAAAGAGGTTTTTACTGTTATTGTTGCATTGAAGGAAAAGCTACCACAACAGTTCCACTTATTATGGTACCATTGAGTGGTATCAGGGGACATTACTACCATCACCTATAGTGTTTCTAATACCGGTGAAAAGAAGTGTTACCACTACCGTGTAAATTGGTGCTACTATCGAGTGAGAATATGAATAATGTGGTACCACTAAATTAAAGTATGCTTCTACTACTATCCAACATAATAAAAATAGTGTTATCATTTCTTAAAGGAAGATTATACTATTGTCAAGTGGAATCAGGGGTGTTACTTTCACTTTTGAAGGACATGTTACTGGTAGAGGAAGGATGGTTCAACTTCTACCATCACATAAGGAGGTGAGCTATTGGTGTCGAGCTATAGTGTGGGTTGGAGAAGCAAGATTTTCCACCATTTCTAGATACCGTGAATGAATAAGAAAGGGATAAGGGCAATTTAATTACCAAATTTCATAATGAGTATGAAAAGTCCAATATTTTGAAACTCATTACTTAGAGATGGTGTTACAGGCATGTTTTTCGTGTGACTGGTGAAAAATGTACTATTGATCAAGTGCTTAATATGGAGACTAGTGTCTTCACTACATAGAATAGGGAGATGTTTCATTATGCCATGTTTATTTGAGTCGGAAGAAAAGGATGAAACATGCATGTGGTGTTGTTCTCGTGCAGAGGAGGTAGGTTCGAAGAAGATGAATAGTGAAGCATGAAATTATATATATATATATATAATTTATATCTTATATATAATAGATAGTATAATTTCATATATATATATATATATGTATATATATAACCAAAAAATTATTATAAACTATGTATTTTAAAATTATAAATTTAAAAAGATATAAAATATATATTCTAAAACTATAACATTAAAAAATTAAACAAAATCAAATAGATAAAGATATAATATATAAAATATATAATATATATATACTAAAATTCTAATTCTATAATTATCAATATTCTATGATTAAAATTTTAAGAATGTATTATTGAAACATTTCAAAAATTAACACATGAAACAAAAAAAGTTAACACATTATGTATGAAAATTTAATACAATTAACATTTATCAATTAATCATTATGAGAATATACATGTTTTAAAAAATTGAAATAAATTAAATATGAGGAAATTTTAATTTACCAAAACACAAATATTAAAGTATTAACATACGTGTTCAAACACCGACACAAATAATAAACATTTCATTGGAAAAAAGTGGGTGTTCAAAAACTAATAATACGATAATGGTAATCTATGACACCCATGATGTAACTTTTAGTTATGTAATCTATTATTTATTGGTTATATTTTTTTATTTTTAGGTTTTTAGTGAAATTTAAAAAAATATCATGAATTATAGATTGTGTGGTTATAGTGCATTGTTACCCTAACCATGCTTGTAGATCATACACATCAAAATTTTGAGTCTTGTGAGATAAACATGGTTTAATGAATAGTTATTCTGAACATTCACCCTAACCTTCCACCCCATTAAAAATAAAAACACAAATTTAGTTTTAATATTTTAATTTAATTTAAATATTCCATTGTTTCCCCATCATTTCTTCTAGAAAACTCTCGGTCAATAACCCCATTATACCTTATCGGTTCCCTACTCTCTTCTTAAAGATCTTCACTCTTTTGGTTTTATCAATGTAAGTTATTCACTATATTCCATCTAATCATGTATTATTATTATTTATTCATCTATTTTATTACCCTAGATATTTCATATCAACCTATGGTGTCTTTTTTCATGAAATTGATCATGGATTTTAAAATTTTAATACTCTTGTTCTCCTTATTACGGATCCTCCATTCCTATTTTAGTGGAGTAACTAAATTTTCAATGGATTTAGTGATTTTTAGTTAATTGAACTATATAATTTTATTTATACATTATACAATGTGTTATTTATTTTTTGAAATGAGGATTTAATTAATATAAAATCTATATGTGTTATCTTTGATGGTATAAAAGAAATTATTTAATGATTCCCACTTTTTTATTTATTTTATGGTTCTTTTAATTAAATTGTATAAATTCATCACATGAATTATTGATTCACACTATGTTATTAAAAAAAATATAATTATAGTTTTATAATTAAGTTCAAATAAATATTTTCTTGTAATAATTTGATTTGAATAAAAAGATATAATTTATTTTTATGATTTATTTCCATAGATAAAGTGTTGTTGGGTTGATTTAAATTATTTTATCAAAGGTTTTATGAATTATGTTAACACACCCTTATTTTTATTTTAATGAGACTTATGTTGTGTCATTAATTGTTATTGGTTATTTAATGAAAGCAGATATCTTATGTAATTGTTTTGGGTTATGTAAATATCTTAAAATATAGTAAAAATCATAGGAAACCTTATCTACTTATGAGGGACTCTAGTAAAAAGGATATCGCTAGTTGATATTATTCACTGTCTAGATTTTCCCCTAGTTTAGATTTCACATTAGATAGTATTTACTAATTTATTATCATGCTCAGGCTCATTTCATCTAGGACTTTCACTAGTTTATGTTTCAAACCTACTAGTGAAATCACTACTATTATCACACAATTCTCTAGCTAGTTCCCTATATATAAATAGTTTTAATTCATAATTTGAGGATATTATATTTCCTTTCCTTAGTCCCGTAGGTAGAACCCATGATTCTTGAATATAAATTCTTCTATAAAAATGGTTTCTATTCTTTCTCCTATAAATTAAAATTGCATATTTAATCATTTGTTACTTGTTTATTTAAAATACAAATAGTACGTATATATTAATAGTTAAATATATAACTATATGGTTTTTTAATAAATATTTTACATAGATCATTTATTTGAATCATACTAGTAATGTTATATCACTCCCTAAATACAAAATTTATGTGTTTACATATTTAGACTTATCAAATACATGTCTATAAAAGATAAATTTTCATTAAAATCACTTTTAAGGAAAAAGGGTGAAACCTTCCAGTTCAACCAGATCCATCAAACACAATAGTATGAAACAAAATTATTAAATAACAACTTAAACCCATTAGCCAAAACCTCCTTATATAATTTCCAAGAAATATCTATTGCCTCTTTTTTCTAATCACCTTCGATAATAACTTCAAATTGATGGGATAGTTTTTCCCAAATTTGAAATAACTCCTCTATTTTTATCTTCTTATTATTGAAGCCTCTGTCTAGAATTAAATGTTGCTTGACAATCTAGTCATCCTTCTTCATATTTGTGTCCACTTGGATTAGGTGCTAATTTATTCTTTTTGTATCCTCCCTAGAAGTGATAATAGTCAAGACCTTTTCCAACATCTCTTAACAAGAGTTCATAAGGAGGTCCCAAGATTTATCTAAGTCCTATAAAACTATTTCCCTCTGCAGTCCAGCAAAGATAGCCAAAGAAGCTTCACCTGCATCAACCTCCTTTCCTACCATCCTCGGTATTCCCTCATTGTAATTTTAAACTGGTTCCAACATTTCTTACCTCTCCACTCTCAATTGACCTCCCTTCATATTTAAACCTTTAACCAATGTTGATCACCCCTTCACCTCATCTCCACCCATAGGGGGTTTTAAGTCCTTTGAATAATCATGATCACACGTCTTTCTGGAGGCCAATTTCACACTTTAATAAATTTAATGATTCCCTCTGCTTAACTTTTATACCCTTTCATGATGCATTACCAGACGATCGGGTTACTATTTTTATTAGGGTGTTCGATTAGTCTTTATGAGCTATTGATTTTTTTTCTCCCCCTTGAAAACTGGAAAAATCCCATTCATAATGTTCCCTTGTTTCTCATTCCTTGATCGAGTCCCAACCAAGAAATCCTACTCATAGTCCATTTCGGGCTGAGATTCCCCATCTTTTTCACTTGGGTCATCATATTCTGATTTTCTAGACATTATAAACATATCATCAAGGCCTCATTCCAAGTTATCATACATAAATGAGTAAGTTTTACACTAAATACCCATTATAGTTTGTCTCATGGGAACTATTAATGAATTAAGAGGATATGTAATTCTAGACCCCATCCATCACTAATTAATTCTAATTCATCTATTATAAAATAATACAACACATAACTAACATGAATTAGTAATCAATAAACCTCTATATTGATGTAATAGGTATACGAATTATCAATATTTCCCTAGTCCATAGGTGGAAGAATTTTATTGGTAAGAACCCTTTAAACTAACATTTTATATAGTAATTGGTATACTATTAAGTCAATACTATAAAACAGAATATAAGAATTGTGTAATTGATATAGAATATATACATGAAATTAAATAATATAGACTTGAAGGAGAAATATAAATCCAAGAGAGAGATGAAGAGTGATATATAACATAACCCTTACAAACAAGGTGAGGTACGAACTATAAATTCATAAAATAATTTAGATGGTAATACATGAAACATTACTCCAAAGGCGATAGATTTTTTAAAAAATAAGAAGAATGCAGAAGAAAAATTTTAAAAATAATTTTCAAAAAGATTTTGTTACATGGTTGTAAAAACATACTTCTTAGTCACATAGGGTGAAAATATGACATTAAAAAACCTTATTTTTAGAAGAATTAAAAATATTGTAAATTAAAAATTAAATTAAGTTAAGAATATGAAATCTAGAGTGGAATAAAACCCATTTTTTTATTCCTCTAAAACATTAACCTTTATTTTTAAAATGAAAAAATTCATAGAAAAAAGGGAGAAATATTTTCTTAGAAAAACCATCAAAACATTTAAAGGGAGATTAATTTAGAAAAATGGTTGTAAAATTGAGAAAATTTACTCATGCAGTAAATGTTAAATTTGATATTCTTTTCACACTTGCATAAAGAATGTCAAAAATGAATTATGTGTCAAATGTTAAAAATGTTATTTTTAATGATTAGTAATGAAATAAAAGGGAAGTATAAAATAACTTTAATAAATCATTTAACTTGAGGGAAGATTATTCTTATAAAAATATAAACAATATGGACATAGAGGAAAATGATTCTCAGTCATAAATAAGAGATCAGTTTGATTCAATATACAAGAAACCATTTTGTTGATTTATAAAACAAATTGAGGTGAAATGTCAAGAAGAATTTTAAAACCCATAAAATAGGTAGGGAATAAAATATAATAGAATCATATGGTGGAATATATTGAACATATATTGATATAGTTTAATAATAAAGGTTATAACTCAAGAAAAGTAAATTAAGTTAACAATAACCCTGACGACTTAAGTAATATATGAAAAAAATAAAAAGGAAGAGGGAGACATTAAATGAAAGAAAAACTATCAAGGTTAATAAATTATTTAAGATATAATAATATAATAAAAATTTATTTTCTCTATATAAATGTAAATCGGTGCATAATAATAAGCATGTCTCAAGGAAATGAAATAGAGACATAAAAAACCTTACGTCAAGTCCGGAATCACTTAGTCTGTGAATCTACCCACCTGAATAAAAAAATAAATTTTATTAAATACTTGATTCAATTCCATTTTTAGGTATATTTTATTTTTTAAGGTTAATTTATTATAATATTTAATTCATTTATTGTGTAGTTTTTTCTCTCATCGGCCACTTAGGGTAGTTCGGACAATTCATCCAAAAAATTATTTAGTACATTTACTAGGATAAAAAAAATTATAAAATATATTAATCATATCCACAATTATAATGATATATTCTCTTTATCATTTAATTAGAAAAAAATTTGTACATTTAAATAGTTTGTCAAAAATATATTCAAATTCAGAAAAAGTTCCCGGTGTGCTTTTTTTAGGAGATTAAATTCACAATGACCATTTATAGTTAATATTATTAATATAATATAAAATTTATATTTCCAAAATCCTAATAATATCATAAATATCATATGTATTTCTTAAATACACTTTTAGAACCAGACATGTAAGTTGGTGATGAAAAATTAAATATGTCTTTCATAGAGGCGGTAATCCGACCATAACACGGGCGACATTTCCATTTTCTAATAAATGGTAGGGAGGTAGAAAATTTTTATCTGATAAATATAATATAATTAAATTATAATAATTAAATTTATTTAAATATTTTATTATGGTTATAATAGATTTATATTAGGTGAAATAATAGAGAAACTTAAAGGAACTCGGTTAAAATAAGCACCTCTTCCTTTGATATCCTCTTTTATACCACTCTTTAATCCTTCTTAGATTGGTATTTTAGTGTGACCAGAAAATATAGTATGTGGTAATGATATTTAGTAATATATTTGGTCGTTTTTTATAATTTTAAGAGGATTTATTTTTGAGGAGGAGTGTGGTGGTGAATGGGTCCTTTTATATGTGAGAGGGGTGACATTTTTTGTAAATATTAATTTCTTAATAATAAAAGAATGTCATATTCAAGTAAAGTGTATCAAAAATTGGTAATTAAAGAGGAAAATATAGTTTAAGGTCAATAAAGCCCTCCTACACCCATTTTGATTCAATTTTAGAGAAATTTTGAGACTTTACCTCTAGATTAAACATTTTTACCTCATTTTAACCTTTATTGTGATGACTAATTTTTACCATGGTAAGTTATTTTTATTCCCTAAAATTAAATAAAACTTATTAGAGAATATTTATTATTTTGATTTAAAATATTAAAACCATTTTATTTAATTCTATTTATAAAATTGGAAGAATTTAATATTAATATGATAACATGTAATGTAGAAAAAAAATATTTTTTTGAAAAAATATATTTTTAAGTATAAAGTGAATTTATTATAATTCCATGCCAAATAAAAATTAAATAATGAGTAATGATTTTTTTTATAAATATTATTATTAATTAAGTTAATTATTCATAAGTGATTAATTTGGTTTATTAAGATAAAAATATATAATATATTGAAAAATAAAATTAGTCAAAAAAATATGCCTTCTAAACATCAAATGATTTTACTCCTAATTTTTAAAATATATTAATTATTTATTAGGAATTGATCAACACATTTTTATTAAATATATACTTTTAAATATATTTCAAAACTAAATTTTATAAGACTTTAAAATAGTGAGAACTTATATGACATTAATAATCATATGTTTATATAATCATAAATTCTACTAAAAAAACCCTCAAAACCTATTAATAAGATATAACAGTATGATCTGCAATGGTGGTTATCATGGGTGTTGATTCAACTAGTATGGATCCAATAGTGATTATACATTATTGAAATTATCTAATAGATAAATTCACTCAATTTTTACTTGTTGAATCTCATCTTCTGCTCAGTCTAGGGAAAATCCTAGTAATTTACTTGCTTTCCAAGATCGAACACATAAGCCTCACATAGAAGACTCTAATCGACTAATTACATTACTTATCATTTTTATATATATTTATTAATTTTTTAAATTCTACTACCAATTAAACGGTTATATTATAATGGTCATATTTAATACTTATAATTTTATCTCATTAATAAATCATGGTTCATTTTAGTTTGGTGAGGTGTGTGATGCGAGTTATTAAAAATGGTATTTATTTAAAGGATAATAATTTCTAAAATATCATGCTCTTATATTCCATACCATTAAATCAATTATGTTCTAATAACTTTAATATCTTTCAACAAAGAAAATAGATGAGGTTTTCCATAATATTATCATATATATTGATATAATAATGAATTAAAATTCTTCGTAACAGTTTGTAAAGATCTTGTAATTAATCTAAAGTATATCCCACAATAGTTTAAAAACATGTGTGTAGTTAGGCCTTATTTTTTACACTAATTAAAGATTGAGATAACACCCAAACAACCTTTTTTAGGGTTATTTCCACTAAGTGTGTCATAGTCAAATCCTACAACCACTTATAGTATCCAAATAGAGATTTTATTGCTAGATTACTACACACTCTTTACTTTGCCATAATTTTAAGATGTTTGCCTATATTTATATTAAACCTTAATCTTTCGGTTAATGTATTTTAGTCATAATTTACAATAATAATTAAAAAAATATCTTTCTTACTATATACTATGCCCAAAATTCATTGAAACCTATTCTCCGAAAATTCTATCTTAACCTTTTATCCTTAAACAACATTATTCACAAACAAATAAATATATGCCTTAATCATTTATAGACCCAAATAGATATTAATATTATCTCAAAATAACCTGATTTTCCTAGACATAAAATTATATACCAACACTAAGGGCTACCTATAAATTGATCATTTATTATTCCTAAACCCCAATAAACATATCCTAAAATATCATTAATCATCCTAAAATATAATCACATAATACTTGAAAAGGGTATATATGCCTTTAAACTTATGATCAACCTTAAAATTATTAACCCGTGATTTTATCCACAAATCTTAAATTATCCTCAAATTAAAAAATACTAACATATAATGTTATCTAAACTCCACTCTAATACTAACTATGATGATACCGAAACACACTCTCGAATCTAGTGTTAAAAACATACCCTTTACATATTGTCTTTGAAACCGACCCAAGTAACCCAAACATAACCTTACATAATTATAATATAAATAAAACATATTGAGTCACTTACACACCCAATACATTTTTGGTTTAGGGTTTTAGAGGTTTACAAAAAACCATTAACTAAAAAGACCAATATATTTCTCATCCATTGATAATTTTTCCCATTAAACCATGATTTCTTTACTTTAAAAGTAGTCTTCAACGTCTTCAAAAAAATTCTTCACACATAATATCCATTTATACATTTCATATATAAAATTCTTATTTATAACTGGGGTAAATAGATTCATATGAATGTTGATATAAAATTCTCATTAAGGTGTTGCGTACAATAGAAGTAATAATGGAATAAATAAGGAACGAATAATAGGGAAGGAATAAATAATAATAAAATAAATTCATATAACTGATAAAATGAGAATGTAATATATCCATGTATAACATAACAATGTAAATAATCATATGTACAACAATAATTGATTTCATAGTATTGGAAAGCATAATTCCGAACATCACAAACACATTGTGAGGGCCTTAGGCAAAGGCATCTAACATAAATGAGTAAGTTTTACACCAAATATACAAGATTTTTTGACATGTGAGACCTATAATTACATCTAGGGGCTATATAATTTTGGTCCCCAATAATCACTAACTAATTCCAATGCATTCATCATATAAAGGAATGAATAAATAATACAATAAATAACCAACATTCCCTAGCAATCAATAAACATTAATATTAAAATAAAAAGTATACAGATTTTCAATATTTCTCCAGTTCATAAATGGAATAACTTTATTAGTAATAACCCTTAAAATTAAAATCGTATAAACTAATTGGTATATGTTTAATTAAATAATTTAAAAAAAATAAATATAGTGGAAATGATATAAAATATATCTAAAAAATTAAAGAATATGGACATAAAGAAGAAAAATAATGTCAAGAGAGCAATGAAGATTAATAGTAGAAATAACCCTTATAAACAAGGATATGTATTAAATATAACTTCATAAGATCATTTATAGTGTAATACATGAAATATTACTCCGAATGAGATATATATTTTAGAGTTTGAGATCAAAATGGAAGCAAAATTATAAAAATAATTTTCATAAAACCGCTTCAATACATTTACCATGGTCAATTAAGTTATAAAATAGTTTCATCATATCTATAATTTTAGATATATTTGTTTATCATTACAATAGTAAAAATTTTATATGTTTCAATAGGTTTACCAAAATAGATTCAAATTAATAAAATTGTCTTAGTATTCTCTTGATAGAAAGTTAGATTTATAATGATCATTTATTATTAATAATATTAATAGATTGAGTAAATTTTTTTATATAATGTTAATAATCTCATAAATATCATATTTATTTATTAAATACACTTTTATAATGCGGTGGGGATGGAAAATGAAATATATCATTCATTGAGGCAGTAATTTGATTATAAGGCATGTGGAATTTTCAATTTCTAATTGATAATATAAAGGTAGATAATGGTTATCCCATCAACATAATAAAATTTAAATATACTAAATATATTTATTTAAATATGTTAGTATGGGTGTGATAGATTTTTATGAGGTGTAAGAAGAAATAAACTTGAAGGAACTCGGTTAAAACAAGTACCTCTGATAACCTTGATTAGACCACTCCTTAAGCATTCTTAGATTGGTATTTTAGTGAGAACAGAACCTCTAGAAATGGGAAAGAGATTTTTGGATGGGTTATTGGAATATTTTTTTATCTAAGAGGCATCAGGTGTGAGGAGATGTGGGGTGGTGAAGGGGTTCTTTTATAGTTGAGAAGAAATGTACTTTTTAAAATATTAATTTCTTAATATTAAATGAGAATTCATATTAAAATAAATTGGACCCAAATTTTATAATTAGAGATGAAAATATATGATAAGGCAGTAAAATCCATCATCCACCCATTTAGAGATGTTTTCCCTAATATTTTGATACTTTAACTCTTGATTTAACATTTTTACCTCATTTTAACCTTTACCATGGTGACTAATTTTAACCTTGGTAACTTATTTTTAAGCCCAAAAATAAAATTAACCTTATTACCTAATATTTATTATGATGATTCAAAATATTAAATCCATTTTATTAAATTAAAATTCTATAAGTGATACAAATTTATTTTTATGTAATAACACATTACATGGGAAAATGTATTTTTTAAGCATGAAGTGGATTTATTCTTATTCTTTTCCAAGTAAAAAAATTAAATAAGTGTTAATTTGTTTTTATATATATTATTAATAATTTTTATTAAATTTTTGATTAAAAAGTGATTAATATTTTTTATTTAGATACAAATATAAAATATATAAAAATAAAATTATTCAAAAAATAGATCTTTAAACATCAAATGATTTTACTCCTATTTTTTAAAATTAATTACTAATTTACTAGGAATTAATCAACACATTTGAGTTAAATAAAAGATTTTAAATTTATTTAAAAACTAAATTTTACAAAAACTCTAAATAATGATAACAAATATTCTATTAATAATTATTTGTTTATATCATCCTAACTTATATTAACAAAACCCTTCAAAACCTCCACAAAAGAAATAAGGATAAGATCTATAATGGTGGCCATCATGGTTGGTAATTTAGCTATCATGGCTCTCATATTTATTTACAATAGCATGAACTTCTCCCGTATATTGTTTCACTCAAGATGTACTTTTTGAAGTTCAGCTTGGTCTTGGTATAGGGAAAATTTTAGTGATTTTACTTTCTATCTAATATCAGGAAAATGAGACTTATAATAAAGACTCATATAGAATAACACCATTGTTTCTCCTTTCTATATAGATTTCATATTGTGCTTAAAACAATTTATAACCACCAATTAAATGGACATATTATTATAGTTAAATTTAATTCTTATAATTTTACCTCATAATTATATCACGGTTCATTTTAGTTTGATTTTTTGTGTTATACCATCTATTAAATGTAGTATTATTTAAATTATAACTCCTACTAAAAAAATGGGGTGTTATATATTATTTTCAAAACCAATTATTTGGTATGTGTGGAAATATATACTTGCATGGTAACTCGATATAGGGCCCCCTTCCTTGGTTGGATCCTTAAAAATAAAATCTACACACATATTACGGTGACCACATTGGTTGTGACTAATAAACCTCTTAAAACACCATCAATGCATCCATAATATGAGTGCAGTAGATATATGAAAGTTTATGTACTGAAAGAAATAAAAATATAATAATCATACCACTATGTTGAACCATCATGCACTGACCAAGACACCAAGAACTATGGTCGTACCTACTTTGACTCCATACTAAAAGAGTCACCTTGTTCCATGAACCCATCACTAGTAACTATAATAATATATGAGGAAGGAATCACTACAGATAACATCTCTCTTAAACTAAACCATCCCCTTAGGGAAAACTCCCATGGATGAGTTTTTTATCCACTAATCATCTCTAAAGTTGTCTGAGGAGGGAATCTTAATATCCAACTTCCAATATAATCTAGATCATCCCCTAAAGTCATTCTTCCTTGGCTACATTACAAGAATTGGTTAGATAAAGGATACATAGTAGCTAACCTCCCATAAAAGTTGAATCATCCCTTCAGGGTAAGGTCACATGGATGCACCTCACATATCTCATATCAAGGGATTAGTATGAGGAATGAATCACAATATCCAAACTCTTATAAAATTCAAACTATCATTTTGGGGAAATCTGTCATGACCTAATCACATATAAATCATCTCAAACAAATAATTAGTATAAAAAAATAATAAGAAGCATAACTACAAACACTATCCCAACAACCCATTCCAACATAAGCATAACAAAGATATCTATATGGATCCAACTTTACTAAACCATTATAGTTTATCACATAAAACTTATCTATATACCCAAACCATTCTTAAGTTAAGGAATTCATTACTTATTCTTGGACACTAAGCTATTGGGTAACCCAAGCCGCAAGAGAGACCGAATAGCTCCTTATATGCCAAATTAACCCCAGCGGATAACCCTACCTCTAACAATATAACAAGGTTAGGTTCCACCATTTACATTCCTTCATACCCATACTCCTCCTATAAGGTATAAACCACATAATTGTTAATCCACCTATTCACATTGATGCCAAAATTAGAACCTCATAGGTTATAACTCACAAACCCACATGAAAGTTAGACCACATAACCTCATACAAAATAAGTAACATGGAAGGTACTTTAAACCTTATGAAAAATGGATTACACTCTCCAATTTATGCTATAAAGTTCGATAATATTCTTTTAAAATTTTAAAATCATCTCCTAACCATCAAAATTATGGTTTTAATATGGGAAATAAATAAATGGTTAAAGAACAAGTCATCTAGACATGAAAGAACTTATATTTACCAAAAGATAACCTCTATACAAAATAAAACATAAAATTAATGATAGGAGGGAGTGGAGGAGATTATGAAACATAGTAATAGCTCAAAAATTGAGAAAAGTTGTGTGGGGATTGAGGGATAATTAGTGGAGGTGTTATAGGGGACCAAGGTGAATTTCCAAATCTACCGCATTAAAAAAACACATAGTATCTTGTCACGGACGAACCATGATGCACCCACATGTTGTCCACATTTTGGAATGACACATATATGTCATGGAATCAGTGTCCTGAGGAAGTGGTTTCAACCCCTAATAAGTCACCATTATAAAATCACCATGATGTCTTGTCCTTCATAAGAATCTTGGTGTAACTTCTCACTACCAAGTCATGACCCTTACCAAATCTAGGAAGTCATGTCATGGAACAAACTATTTCATCATAACATTATTCCTCTATATAACGTTCACTCTATAGCTCCCCTTTTACATTAAATGACCCTAGATCATGCCACATTCCATGAGATGACTCCATTATATCACAATGTGACCTCCTAACTATAGCATAATTCAAACTTAAAATTCCCAACATCTAAAATTCTTATTATGAGCCACCAACAACACCAAAAATATACCAAACTTGTCAACATTGACAATATTTAATAAAATTTAAATAAAATTTATGTTGAAATTTTAGGTTCATTACAAACTCTCTCTCTCTCTAAGGGATTTGTATCCCTAATAAAATTTTCTAGGAGTCCTCACCAAATAACTCTAGACAGAATACTTTCATATCGTAATCCCACACCCAAGTCTCCTTATGTACATGTCCAAGTTTCCATAATACTCCAACAAGAGAATTTTTCCTCCATCATATCACCTTATTTATCTAATCCGCTAAACGTATTGGATGCTTCTCAAAGGAAACATCTTCTTCCAACTCAACATAATCATTATCATTCACATTCATAGGATTTTTCTTGTACCTCTAGAGTTGTGACATATAAAACACATTAGGCTTACATTGATGTCATGGAATAAGATCCAACTGATAAGTTACCAATCCATTCTACTTTACAAACTTGAATGAATATAAAAACCATGACATGAGGATTCTTTTCTTCCTCAAACATTGATGTCCCTGATCGAGGTGATACCCACTAGAATACCCAAATACCCATGGTGAAATCCAAGGGTATTCAAATTTAGTATTTATATTATAATTTATTTATATAAGAAATAAAAAACTACACCCACTCAGTGGTATCTTATACCAAGATCGTCCTAATCATTGTGAACTCACCCACCTCAAACCCACATAATGATGACCAGTATATCCTTCCATATAGAGACTCTAAGGTAGCTATCTAAATCAAATACTGAAATATACTATTATAAAAAAACTCATCAAAGTATAAATTATTATTACAGACCCTACTAAAATAAATTACACATGCATGAGCATGTCCTCTTAAATTCATATTGTCTTCTCAGACTGCCTATATAATTTTAGGTTTTATGTTGTATACAACTTTATTTAATACACCATGGCCTTACGTACTCCATGTTAGAAACTTTATGTGAAATACACATCTTGATCAGATAATATACTCATATATAAACCTTGATTTTTTACTATCATCCACATGTATAGATTTCTTAGCTCATCCACTGACAGAATCTCCTAAACAGACATTATGTGCACAGTATTCATCAATCATACAACAACCACCTGTATTGCATCAATACCACTCAAGATCCTAGGTTTTCCCATGAAAAATTCCATGGTCACATAATCAAACTCCCATAATATCACTAAAAGGCATTGAATTAACCCACCTAGTCACTAGTGAACTACCTTTATCCTCTACTAGTTTAAGAAGTGAGTGAAACCCGTTGTAATATCCTTCCTCATACCAAGAAATGGAATTTATTAATGTTATCATGATAAATATTTGTCAAACCTAGATTTACTACCCATAATGAGGTATATAAGTCCCCCATAAACTCCTCTAAAGAAACTAGGAACCACTTCCATACCTTGGATGTAAAACACCTCATCCCCATATTTAGACCATACCAGGACTAGATCATATCCCTTGAGTTGTTCCCATATCATGAGATAATATGAATTATGATCCTATATAACCTTATTATGATCCACAAGTGAATAGGTAATGACAAAAATAGTATGATTTAAAACCTATTGGATCAATAATATATCATTATACATGTTTATGAAAAATATCATAAACTTCCACTCCTTGTCAGATGTATGAATTCCCTGCTCTATAATCCTCATACTGAGAGAAAGTGTGATGATATTCTCCTTTATTGGAGAAGATTCTACCTAAAATTAAATGGTATGGAGATACTCAACCCAAAACCTCTTATTTATGTTCAATTCATACTGATAGAATATGTATCTCAAGTTCTTATAGTATATATTGATGAAAAATATCTCACCAAATAGATAATGATGCAAACACTTTAAGGAATGAACCACTTTATCTAGCTCCAAATAATGTGTACAATAGTTTTGTAGATGGGTTCATGTCTGATGGTACCCATAAAAAACCACATGATCCCTATACATTAGAAAATATTTTAGACTAACTATTTATGAATCACAATAGATGGTATAACTAATCGCTAGATCTGGAAGAATTTGAATCAGAGAAGACCTCAACCTCATCTCTAACTCTTGGTAAATCTCTTCAAACTAACAAGTACACTTTAAATTTACTCCATTCTTGGTTTTACCTATCATAGGAACTAATAAGTGATAGAATCCCAATATGAAGCACCTATAATACATAAAAAAACATAAGAAAAATATAAATCTCAAAAAAAATCTAATATCATGACCAAAACATCATTGCCTTTACATTATCTGGGTCAACCAAGATCCCATTCTCTAGGATTACATTCCCAGTGATGAAAACCTCTTGAATTTAAAACTGATAATTTGAGTACATGGAATAAAATTTATTTTCAAATAGTATAATCAGTACAATATCAAGGCTATTGGAATGAAACTCTAGAGTCTATAAGTATTCTAATATATCATCATCAAACACCACATTGAAGGAGACTAGGAAAATATGGAAAAAGTATTTCATAACATCCATGAACACTACCAGAAAATTCATACAACCTAATATAATCACAAGGTACTAATATAACCCATACCTACTCCTAAACATTGTCTTCAGCACATCCTTTACTCTAACCCACAACTGATGGTATCCCAATCATATATCGATTTTGGGGATCCATTAAGTTCCCATTAACTCATGAAATAGGTCATATATCCTTAGAAATTGATATCTATTCTTCACTATAACCTAATTCAGCCTTTGGTAATCCATGCACGACCTAAGGCTATTTTTAATTCTTGGTGAATAAAATCAAGGTACCCAAAGGTGTGGTACTTGGAAAAATAAATCCATTCACCTAAAAGTCATAATGTTTCATCTTCATCTCTATCAACATGAACAACACCCTATAATAAAAAAGGAAACAATATGAGCGCCACACCCGGCACTAGGTCAATCATAAACTCAATCTCTATTTTAAGAGGGATTCATGAGATTCCAACATATTTATGTAAAAATGCATTTTAGAATATATAAAATAAATATTTATTATTAATTTTATCTAAAGTAAAAAATTATCCATTTTATTTACCTTATACAAATGCATTAATATGTATATATATACTTATACAAGTAATGTTTATATATAAACCTATTTATGTAAATAATAAAATATATGTGTATATGTATAATCCAATATATGTAAATTAATACATATTCTAAAAAATTATTTAAAATATAACTAACCATTTTTTACATTATAAAAATATGTGAATATATATATACTTATAAATAAATATATATAATGTGTACATATACATATATGTGTGTATTAATAAAAGAATATATATTTATATTATATTTTAGTATATGTAAATGAATATAATATATAATATATTAAAATAAATATAAGTATATATATCACACACACAAACAAACATATATTTTATTAATGTATTTAAAAATACATATATAAACATATGAATAATAAATATATATATATATATAAATAGATATATCATAAAATAGAAAAAAAATATTGGTGCAATGGTAAAGGTGTTTGAGTTCCAAAGCAAAGGTACATGGATCAAATCGAGGCACACGTAGGTGGCTGGAATTTCGTAAAGCGATAATATAGGGGTGGGGAAACACTGATAAATGGGAGGTTTTCAAGTGGATTAAAATCTCTAATAAAGGGGGTGGATCAGAGAGGTCCAAAAAAATAATTTTACCCCATTTCTTTATCATAGATTAAAAAAAGCTCGTAAAGTCCCCCTTTATCAGTGTTTTTTTAGCATTGCTAAAGGGGCCTTTATTCGTGCTTTTTCTGAGTAATTATAATTCCTTTCCATTAACCTCACTTTGGTATTCATTACTTCATAAATGATAATAAATTTCCTTTTCTTGCATTGTTAAAATACAAATTTTTTATTGGTGTTTTTCCCTTCTTATATCATGAATGAGAATGTCAACATATATATAAAGGTGAATATGAAAGGGTGAGTATAAAAACTCAATAGGTAACTCCAAAATAATTTTCAAAAAATCCACTAAGACTAGAAATAGGTTTTCTTACATGAATTTAAAACATGTAGGAAGATTATCAAAGAAGTAAACATATTTAACAATATAAAATATAATAGATGAATAGATTTTCTAAAAGTAGTATAACCAAATATATTTTTCACATTTTCAAGTTGTAAAAAGAATTTAATTTAATTCAATTTTTCATATTATCAATGATTTTTGAGACACACACCCATTCATTACAAGTGACATCATTATACTCATGAGCAGTGATATTCATCCACCAAGTCATTGCTTGGTGATAATTATTCCAAGTACATTTTCAGTTGACACTAAGCACCATGTTTATTTCAATAAGGCCTCATATAATGAAATTCATAAATACGCACCATCTATGTGCCTTTCTAGTTGGCACATAGAACTAGTTATTCCAAGAACATGTTCCAAAACTATCATTCCTTTAAGAAAACCATTTCTATCAAATTATTGAACACGTTGTGGCCGACATGAAAAACCCAGTTTCAAAATCCTACCAATAATGAATCATTTTCAGACTTTATTAAGGTAAAACCATTAAAAAATAGAGTATAAATCTTTAAAATAAACCTTAGAGCCTCCACATTATAAAAAGTGGAAAGATGGTAAAACAACCTACCCCGGGTCTATTGACATGATGAATTTGGGAGATTTTATATATCTGACCTATTCCTTCTATTCATCTATCAAATACAAAAAAAATTGATCAACCCTCATATTTTTTCATATATATATATATATATATATATATGTTTAAAAAAGATTATTTATGGTTCTATTCAAGATTAACCAAGGAGATCCAAGATGAGAAGGAAGAATGAGGCCCTAAATTTTGATTTCCATGATCGAATGCTTGAAGATTCAATTGAATCAAAGTCCAACTATTAAAGGTTTCCAAAAAACAGATTAAGGGAAATCTATAAATTGATATCCTATGTCAAAGAAGAATAATGTGAATTTTTGGGTGAATTATGTGTTAAAAAATACAATTTTTATATAATTTATTTCCCATTACATGGTAAGGTCACATGATTTAGAAAATTTTGTTCCAACTCTGTAAACAATTCTATAAAAAAATCAAGTTTCATGGTTAGCCTCATGGTTTTTCTAAATATTTCACTAACCATATTTATTCTTAGTATACCCAAAACCACATTCATAGTTTCTTAGACACTTGACCACAGTTTCTACTAACCATTTGAAAACTATGAACTTCCAAAATGGCATCCAAAACCTTCCCAAATCTTCATAAGACATAACCTAGACATTACCTACTTTAAATAAGACATAAAATAGGTAAATAGATCATTCTAGGGTGTTAAATTATCCCTAACATTGGTCTGTTCATCCTTGTAGATCTAGAATAGATTCATCCGCTACTCCCTCATAAATTACTCTTATTCCCATGTTTCCTATTGAATGTTACTATACTGATATGAAATCTGTATGAAATGTATATTTTTACCTTGTAGTATATTCTCTTGTGTTTCCATGATCTAAACTATCTTACGGATAAAAATTGTATCCAAATCATGTGAAACAGGTCCCAACTAATCACATGATTGGGATCTAGGTGATAGTTCTTCTGTTGAGAGAAGTGAAAAACTTTGTGAACATCACTAAATTCTAGCATTAATTCTAAATGATATGAAAAATTGATTATATGTTCAACAATATGGAATATTCCAACATACCATGGATCCAACTTTCATTACTTTCCCAAGCATCGATGACTGAGTCTCAATGAAACTTTCAAGAAAACAGGGTCATTCACATTGAAATATAACGGTTGATGATAGTGGTCAGTATATGATTTTTGTCAGCTCAAAGCTATACCCATTTACTTCTTTATCATCAATATATTTTCTATAGTCTTGTAGAAAATACTATGTTAAATCAAAAATGATTCCCCTATTTCCACCCAATATAGTGAATAATGACAGGGATGACTAGATAATTCCTTGAACGGGGCCATATGTATTATCGACTAGTAGTTGTTATTATAAGAGAATTCCACCAAAGGAATATGATCTTCCCTTGAGCTACCAAAGTCCATGACACAGGCTCCTAGAATATATTCTAACATTTGAATTGTTCATTCTAATTTCTCATTCATTTGAGGAAAATATGTCATTCTTATAGTCAATTGATTTCTGAGACCCTATTTCAATGATCACTAGAATCAAGAAGTGAATCAAGGATCCTTTTTAGAGATGATCAGAACTAAAACTACTTGAAACATGGATACTTATTGAATATATAACTTTACCAAATCCTCCTCCATATCAAATTCTATGATTGGGAGAAATGTTTCTGACTTGGTGAGTTGATCCACTATAACCCAAAAATAATTTTTGTTTTGAAGAATCCTTGGTAGACCTGTGATGAAACCCATGGAAATTTTCTCCCACTTTTATGTAGCTATAGGAATAGATTTCATCATACCAAATGATCATTTATACATATTTTTTATCCTATAAGAAGTGACATTTCATAGCATTATATATAATATTGTATTTCATACCTGACCATGAGAAATGATCTTTCATCACCTTATATATTTTCTGAATACTTGGATTAATTGCTCATTTTAAATAGTGATACACTAAAAGATGTTATTCCTAACAATACCGAGGGACCAAAATTTTGTCCTAAAAGCATAACAAGGAGTTTGTATCCTCTATCCAGCTATTAGAATTCTCCCCTCTATTATGGTTTGAACTGATAGTGATATAATTAGGATATAATATTTGAGTATCATTTACAAGATTCATCAGGTCAGTAACAATATTAACTGGGAAGGAAATTGTATTCTCATTCTTTTTAGCACAATCCAGATACATTTAAGTAATAACGACTATCATCTATCATTAGTCATGAGATTCCCTAACCACTTCACTATATGATTTTTGACTCAACACATATTCCAAAAAATTCCCTTTCCTGGGTTTCCACGCCAAATTGAATTCAAAAATATATAGATACATTATTCATTATAGTTTCCTCAAGTTTGGTCTTGTTAAGAGAATATGTATTTAAAACTCTTATGATATGTGAACACTATGAACTTTTATTCAAAGAGATAGTGATGTTAGACCTTTAATTTATAATAACTACAGTTAATTCCAGGTCATGTGTAGGATATTTTTTCTCATGTGCTCTAAACTTCCTTGAACCATAGGCCCCAAAATGATCTCCATGCATGAGAATGCAACCAATATTGGATATAGATGCCTCACAATATACCACATAGACCAGAATTGGTTTTGTAATGATTAGGATAGGTTCTATGGTGATATGATATTTATTCTCTAGAATAAATTTCTAACAGTCATCATTCTAGGTGAATGGAATATCATTTCTCATTATAGAAGTCATAGGATAAGTAAGCCTTAATAAATACTGAAATAAGTGATGAAAATAATGTGCCAGTCCTAGAAATCATCATATCTTGAATACATTCTTTGGTTTCTGCCAAGAGAGGACTGCTTCAATCTTCTCAGGGTCATTTGATATTCCCTCTTCATAAATGAATTGTCTGAGGAAATTAAATTATTATAACAAAAAATAAAACTTATAAAACTTAGAATATAATTAGTGATCACACAATATGCTAAGTAAAATTTCTAGGTGCTCGTTGTGGTCATTCCTGCTCTGAGAATACACCGAAATATCTTCAATAAATACCATGAAAAAAGAATCAAGGTACCTATAAAATATATGATTCCTCAAGTATGTGAATAATACAAGTGAACTCATCATACAAAAGGGAATGATGATATATTTATAATGTACATATCGACTTTGAAATGATGTCTTCATAATATACTCTTTTATGACTCTGAGCAGAATGTATCATGATTATAGATCAATCTTGTAGAACCACTTAGTTCCCTTTAATTGATCAAATAGATCATCAATTCAAGGAAAAGTGTACAAATTTTTTATTGTAACTTGATTAAATTTATTATAATCAATGCATAGCTAGAGGGAACTGTCCACCTTCTTTATGAATAAAACTAGTGCATCCCAATGTGATGTGATAGGTCTAATGAAGCATTTACTCTCCAAATCTTATAGCTTTACCATTAAATATGTAAACTCTATTGAATCCATTATATAATATGAGAGTGAAATAAGGATTATCTTGAGGAGTAGATTGATAGAAAATCCAACTTCTATCTTGGGTGTTAACCTAGAGAAATAATTTGGAAATACATCTCGGTATAAATCCACTATGGTGGGAAGAATCATATTTCTTATTTCATTTACAACCCCCATGGTTATTACCTCTAATGGACCAGATATTGTTCCATACAAAATGACTAATGGTCCTTCTCTACCAACATTTATATCTCAATCCCCCTTCACTATAAACAAACTATAATTTTGAGATATTTTTTTACTAACGTTTTATAAAAACATTGCTAATTTTTAAATTTAGTAAAATTTCCTGAAAAATATCTCTAATCTAGCGACGTTTCCTAAAAAATGTCCTTAATTTTTCATTCTATCTAGAAAAGGTATCTAATTTAATGATGGTTCCATAAAATGTCACTAATTTAGTGATGTCTCTTGAAAAAGTTACTAATTTAGCGACATTTCCTGAAAAAGTCCCTAATTTAGCGATGTTTCTAGAAAAATGTCGCTAATTTAGCAACGTTTCCTACAAATGACACTAATTTAGAAATGTTTCCTGAAAAAAGTCATTAAATTAGTGATGTTTCTTGAAAAATATTGCTAAATTGTGGAATTTTTTAGGAAACGTCACAGAATTAGCAATGTTTGTCATGAAACGTCGCTAAATATATATTTTCAAAGCTCATTTCCCCGCATCGATGTAAATATATATTTATATTTATATATATAAACATATACAAATATATAAAAATATATATTTAAATATATATATATAAACACACACACATAGAGATATATATATAAATTTATTTATAAAAACACATATATATTTTAAATTTTGTCATGTTTTTAAGAAAACATGGATATTTTAGTGGCATTTTTACCATTTTTTTAAAATATGTAAAATTATATATATATATATATATATATATATAATTATATATATATATATACATACATATATTTATTTATACTCGCACACATAAAAATAAACATATATATATAAAAACATCTATATATATTAACATATATTTATTATAAAAACATATATTTATATATATATGTATATTATAAACATATATATTTTAATATAAACATATGATATATATAAAATATAAACATATAATATATAGAATATATATATATATATAAACATAAAATATAAACATAAATTATAAACATAAAATGTAAACATATATATATAAGATAAAATTTACACATGTATAAAAACATAAAATATAAACATATATATAAATATAAAATATAGATATATAAACACGTATATCTAAAATATAAACATTTATATATAATAAAATATAAACATATATGTAAAATATAAACATACATATATAATATAATATAAACATTTATATACAAACATAAAATATAAAATATAAACGTAAAAACATATATATTTATATTAATATATAAAATTATATGTATGTAATATATTAATTTTTTAAATACTAGCACATATATATATATATATATACATATATAAACATAGGCACACATACTCAGACATATATATATATATATTAATATATATAAACACAGACACATATATATAATCATATATATTTATATTTATATTTATATATATATATATAAACTCTCACACACACGCGCGCACACACACACACACATATATACAAACATATATATAAAAAACACACACATATATATATATATGTTAAATTTAGTCATGTTTTTTAGAAAATGTGGCTATTTTAATGACATTTTTACGGGTGTTTTAAAACGTGCCTAATTATATATATATATATAATTGTAGTTATAGTTATATATATATATACATACACATATATATTTATACACAAACACATATATATATACATATAAACATATATATATACATATACATATATATTAATATAAACATATAATATATATATATATAATATACATATATATATATAATATAAACACACACACATATATATAATATAAACATATAAATTAATATAAAATATAAACATATATATATAATATAAACATATATAATATATATATATAAACATAAAATTTAAACATATATAAACATATAATATAAACATATATATATATAATAAATATAAACATATATATATAAACATAAAATATAAAATATAAAATATAAAATATAAAATATAAAACATAAAATATAAAATATAAAATATAAAATATAAAATATAAATATATAGATTATAGAATATATATATATATATATAATAATATAAATTTTATCTAAATAAATAAATAGTTGAGTTGGTAATGATTTTATGTTTGATGCTTGAGGTTCAAGGGTCAAATTTGGGTGAGGATGGTTTTTGTATTACCATTGGCATTCCATTTCATGTAGGCGAGTGAGTGTGTGCTTGAAGTTCGACATACTAAGGTGTTCCATTTCATGCGGGCGAGCGAGGGAAGCGGATTGGGAATACGGGAGTGAGGTCGTGAAGGAGTGTACAAGAGAGGTAGTGTATAGGTAGATGTGGAGGGGCTATGGGAGAGGCGAGGGTTGGTGTACAAGTGGTATTGGAGGGGTTACGGGAGAGGTTGTACAGACATGGGGTGGCCAATATATTGTTTGATTGTAAATCAAAAAATAAAAAAATATATAAAATACAAAAAGTGTTTTTTAAAAATGTCGGTGAATGATATTATATTTTCCCTTGTAAAAAATATAATAAATTTCAAAAAAAACAATTTACCAAAGTTTTTTATAAATTCTGGTAAATGACGTGTCACTAAATAATAACATTTACAAAAATCCTAATTTGTGACGTTTATAAATTTCACTAAATTCACAATATTTCTAAATGTCACTAATATATATACCCCTCATTTTGAAACATTTTATAGAAATATTGGTAAGTGAATTAGTAAAATTTTAAAATGTCACTAATTAGTATTTTTTTTTGTAGTGTTGATGACATAAGGGGTTCCATATAGGGATGTGAGTGACACTTACTGATCATAGTAGTCAGTATTGGATTTAAATTATAACAACCAGCCCATTCTAAAGATATGACAAAAAAATCCATCTCAAGGACTGTAAACTGCTAGAAAAATTGCACCAAGTCAATGGTAATGGAAAATATTGGTCACTTGAATCCTATGCACTCTCGTTGGCCAAGTGTTGTCTTGATACTCATGGTGTGGGCATCCTTTCCGCATGTAATCTCAATTTTTTAACCACATAAGCAGAGATAAAAGAATAAGTTTCACTAGTATCAAACAATATATGCATAAGTGTTGAGTTCAGAATGATGGTACCTCGAACTATAGAGGGAATCAGTTCCTCAATCGAGATATCCAGATTTTCTCTGTATAATTATTGATAGACTATCACGGCATATCTCATTCTTCCCTATTAAGATGTTGTCTAAACAATCGAAGTGTTCCTAGAGGTATCATGGTTCACCTAGGTAAGTCGATGAGAAATAGTCTAACGGGATTGTTTCATCCTCGTAATCGAATCCCGAGGATGGGTCGATCCAGTTCTAGTTAATAATCTCAGAAGTTTATTATAATAATTTTTTAGATGCCCTTTACTACCACAATAGTGGAAATTATTCAATGTTGTAGTGCATTCTATCTTCCTTTTCATAAGTACACCACACTAGAAACATCTTGATTCATTACTATAGTGGGGTGGATAAGTGACTAATATGATGGATTGATTTTACATTACCTTGATACCCTAGAATTAACCCTCCCTATTGTTTTTATTCCCTAATCTGAAATTCCCACCAACACTTGGAGGGACAAAATTATCCCCTCTATTGGGATTTCATAAAAGATATCTCTCTTCTAACAGCATCTTATTCTCAAATTCTATATATTCAGAAATATATAACATTACCAACTTTGATAAAACCTTGAGTCAGATACCCAACTCAAATATTTTTTTCTTTAAGTCTCTCTCTAATAGATACCTCCAATGAAAAGTGAATAGGGTGAGTAAATTTAACAGAATATTTAGTCACTAAATTTTTTCCTTATTCTAGTTGAAAGAAGTCTTTTATCGTGGCTATTTTGAAGGCTCCTGGGAATAATTTTTTATTTTACAATTCTAAAAATTATTTCCAAGTAATATCTTTATCCAACTTGGATTGAACAGCTAAATTGAACAATTCTAGTGCCAAATCCTCAAGCATATAGTTTTCTTTACTCATATATTTAATAATAAATTTAATTTATAAACAATTTTCCTTATCATAAAATATCTATATTGAGTAGAAGATACATATTTATCAATATTTCCAAAGTTAATCAAATAATTTTGAAAGTAAACACCATATGTAAAAATGGTATAAAATTTAGGAAACAATTATTTCCATTATAAAAAAAATTTAATATTTAATAGAAATTTAATGTACAATGAAAAATTATTACAAGGAAGTGATTGTTTCAGGAGAAAGTTAATAATCATAAAAGTAAGTGAGATTGTACAATAACTTTTACCACTTGGTAATTTTCAATTCAAATCCCCTTGGGTGAAATAATTCAAATAAAAACTTAAAATTACATGACTTATGAATTATTCATGATATTAAATGTCAAAAGATTAGTTTTTACACTATATAAAATTTAATTGGTTCATCGTAACAAATAAGTCTCAATGGAATGTACATTGAGACAAAATCTCTTTTCTCACGCTTACTTTTAGTTGAATGTTATTTAACCTTATGTATAATTGTTTTAAAAATATTATTAACTTATAATATAACCATATTAGTATTTATAATATCATATATTGTCCTTTTATAACATCTTATCACCCTCTCGTTAATAATATTTCATTATTTTTGTTGTTTCTCTTGTAAATTATCATGTTTTCTTATATGGGTTTTGTCATGAAAGATCTGGTTATTATAAATATTATATAGTTTAATTATCTCAAAAATAATAATAATTACATAATTTTCATAATTATACATCAATTATACTTTTAATAAAAATTATGAAATATGGTTTTGAGAAATGAAGTATGTTATGATCATGGAGATGGTAAGTTAAACATAAACATGAGAAACATTTCCATTTTCCAATGATCATTATGAAAAGAAGTTAAGTAATATATTATCATTACATAATGATAATAATATCATATGTACAAAATTATTTCTTAAAATATACTTATATATACCATCCATGTGATGTGTTTATAAAAATTGAGCCACATGGTTTTGTTAAGGCGGTAGTCCGGATGTACACGATCGATGTTATCATCTTTCATTGAGTGAGAAGGTAAGAATAAAAATGATATATATTATAGTTTTATAATTATAAATATGTCATAAATATGCTAATTATTATATTTATATCATATATAATCATTATCTTTATCCTTATCACCTTCAATGTAAAGTGTTAGTGAAATACGAGTCACATCGCTTTGCAAGGTGGTAGTCCATCGTACACACGAATGACATTATCGTATCTCCTAAAGAATTGGAATTAAAAAAATATATATGATATAATGATTCAATAGGTATAATTATTTTATATATATCATATATATACTTTATATCCATTATCATACCCAACCGTGAGAGGTGGTAATGGAAAAATGAATGACATCGGTTCACGAGGAGGTACTTTGTCGTACACATGAATGATGATTTCGTAACCCATTTGATGGAATTGTGGGTGGTTTTAGGTCTTTCCCTTAACATAAAAAAAATCTTATAATATTTAATATACTTATTTTATTATATCATCATGGTTAAATAATAATTTAAGGGGGTGGAGTAAGAAATAAATTTAAAAACACTCATTGAAGAATATTACCTCTTGCTCAGGTATCCTCATTAGCTTTTCACCAAAACCTTAATAGGATGGATTTATGAACAAAATAAGGCTTCTAGGATGAGAGGAGGTAAGTTATTTGGGTATTTGTTTGCCATGAAAAATATGTTTTAAGGTGTGAAGAAGATATGAGAGGGGGTGGCCTTTTATAAGTGAGGTGAGTGGCACACTTGCAATTTTTTAAAAGAATGAATCCCACCAACGTTTTCTTCATGTCACAAAGCTCCAATAATGGTCCATTATAGATAATAGATGGTATAATATCTAAATATATTCCTTAAATGTATTTTAGACAAGTTATTAAGTCATTTTAACTCTTATCTTTCTAGTTTAACCTCCTAGTAAACTCATTTTTACCTTAACTACAGTAATTAATTTCTACTATATTCACTATTCATTTTAGTCAAAAATAAAATTGAACTTATTATGAATTATATATTATTGTGATTAAAAAAATTTAATCCATTTATAAATATTCAATTCAAATAATTGGAACATTTTAATTTAAAATTAATTTTACATGCGTGATGAGAAAATAAGTTTTTAAATAGAAAATATTCAAAAGTTTACAAAGTTTTTATATCAAAATTAAATATGAAAATGACTCCAGTGACCAATATTGGATTAATTGATATATAATTTAACCTATTTTACTTTAAAATAGATACAAAATATAATTTAAATTTATAAATTATTTAAATGAAAAGGTAGTTTTTAATTAAATTTCAGTTTTTTCCATTATTCATCAAAAAAATGAACTTTTCAGAAAAATAAAAAAATAAAATATAAGTTAATTTTTATATTATGATTTAAAAAAATAATTTTATCTTATAAAATACATTTTATAAAATTTATAAAAATTAATTTTAAATTATATGTGCAACGCACGACTAAACCACTATTTAGAAAAAATAAAGTTTTTTTAGAAAATATCCATTTTAATTTCAAATCGCTCCTCTTTTATTTATAATAGATATTTATCCATTTCAATTATTTTATACATTATTAAACCATGTAATTTATATAATTTATTTATAAATAATCATACCCTTCAGTTTAACACCTAGTTTATAATGGTTGTGTTTAAATAATAAACTTTATTAGAGTATCATGTTACGTTTAAACCTAGTGTTGCATGAATCACAAGCTATCGATGAGACTGAATTTATTTAAAAATAAATATATTATAAATTATTGGGTTTTTATACTCTCTTCTAGTATAATTGTTGTGTGTCATACCCACTAGTGAACATAATGTTCTTGTTTTAATATTTTTGGTTGTTATATTCTCCCCACCTTTAATAAATTTTATCCTATATATTTAAACTTGATCTCAGTAATCAAGGGTTTGACAGTTGAAAATACCTTTCTACAATATTCACATTAAAAAAAGAGTGAATAAAACATCCTCTCGATAAGATATAAAGGAAGAAAATAAGGGCATCTAGAATAATCACATAACTAGTTTACCAAGTAGGATAATATAGGTGGGAAATGAAAACATGGACATAAAAGAGAAAATTAACACCCAAATATCGATGGAGATTGATAGAGAACATGGTCAGGGAGAATTTAGCATACAAAAATCTATAAACCATAGGTGTGAAAAGGTTCATTTATGTAATGTCCAGTGTTTTTTAACCAGTGTTTTTGAACCGGGTTAAGATACGAATGTTTTTTAATTTTGTTTCAGTTTATCAACGGGTTGTTTTTTTTCTAAAACAAGATTTGGAATTTTATTCCAAATGTTGGAACACCTAAATATGTTATTTTTGTACTTTCATAATTACCGTACGCACGACCTTGAGTTGGAAGCGGTGTCATATTGGTTGGCATCACCACCACGGTTTAGTTCGGTGCATAATGTGTTCCGTGTATCTTAGTCAAAAAAGTATCAGCCTGATCCTGACCTTATGATCAGATGAGATCACATTGACCTAGAGTCACATGTTTCGTTGATACATATTTAAGTATGGATTGTGGATAGGTAAGAGAAATTCTTGTGTGGAAGCATGGTTAGATTCAGGAAGAGTCATGGGAATGCGAAAAGGAAGTGAAGGAGCGGTGGTCGGAACTCTTCCAGTTTGGTGAGAGTTTTCTACTTCCCGAGGACCAAAAGTCCAATGTTAGGGAGAATTTAGTACCCCCGTTTTGAGTTATGTAGCTTTTTTCTATGCATTTTTATGTGTTTAAGTGCATGGGATGAGTTGGGGAGATGTTGGGATAGTTTGGAATGGTTTTGAATAAGTTTGGAGGCTTTTCTTAGGGAGCACGGTTTGAGCACGGTTAGAGGAAACCATGTGGATTCTCGAAGAAACCATGCAGGGGGAGACAGTAGGCTTCACACATCCTATGCATGGTTTTCAAAACCAATTGAGTCAACTGTGTGGACCCCTCCTCTCGAGACAGTAGCGTGTGTATGGTTAGCGCACGGTTTTCCAAACCGTGCGGCCACTTAAAAATAGGGTTTTAAAACCTGGGTTCACTCGGGCTTGCCTCGTATCTCTCCAATCTTCCTTTCACCCAAGCCTAATTTGGTATTTTCTCTTCTCAAAGGTTGGAGGGGCTCTCCCACTCATTTTGTAAGCGATTCTAAGGGGTTTCTTGGTGTTTTGAAGGTGGTTTCTCCCAGGTAAGTCTCTCCTCGTGGTTCTTTGTGGCTTCCTCTAGATCTACATCTCCCTCTCTCTCGTTTTTCTAGATCTACACTCATTGTGTGTAAATATAGGGTTTTGGATGCATTTTATGTTAATTTTAAGGCTTTTGAATGTTAGGGAATGGGATCTAGAGAGGTTTCAGTGGTGCGTTCTCTGAATTTGAGGTGTGGTTGCTTGTGTGTCCTTTTCACCGGAACCCTAAAGGTAGGTGTCTTCGCTCTCATCTCCTCTTGATATAATTTATTGTATTAGTTTAAAATTGATTTTTTTGAATGTAATTGATTGTGAAAATCATGTAAAAATCTTCTTCAGTAATGATTTATGCCTTTTGTGAAATTTTGTAATCTTGGTGAATAGTTGTGAAAAAGTGGGTTAAGTTTCATGAATTTAAAATGATGATTTTAAATTATGGATTTTCTAGAATTAAAAAATGGTTGATGGAAAACATATTTTCAATATAAATTGTTTTAAATAAAAATGGAGTTTTATTGAAATGGTTTGGAATTGAAATGGTTTGGCATTTAAATGGTTTTGACGGAAATGGTTTTTAATAAAAAGGTGTTTTATTGAAAGGGTTGTTTTGGAATGATTTTTGGGAATATGTGGTGTGTATTAATATTGAATATATAAGTCTTGGTTGAATTATGACCTTGTGCTTGGTGCCAAAGGTTTAATGGTGCATGGGAATTTAATTTTCAAGCATTAAATTAAGATTGTGAATTGACTGTTTGTTACAACTGTTAGCTAAGGGTACCTTTTGATGCTTGTGGATTTCCATGAATTAAGTTGTCTTGGATGGATTTGTTTTAGATTATGAGATGTTGCATGATATTCTTTCTAAATATATGGGCTTTGTTCCACATGTTTTGTGACGTTCATGTAAATTGTTAAAGTCATGGACGAATCAATGTTTGAGTGAACGGGTTCAGATTTGTTAAAGAATTGGTTAATTAAATGTTGAGTTAATTATTTAGTTGGATTTATAAGAATAATTAATTGTTAATTAATTATTTACTATTGAGATGATTTAATGGATAATTAATTGTTGACTTATTTGATGGGTGATTTATGTTGATAATTAGTTGTTGAATTAATTAATGGATTGGATAAATTAGTTTATGAATTAATGAAGGGATGGTTTTGGGGTGTAAGACATGATGTTATACACCAATGATAAGTTTGTATGTATGATTGATAAATGGGTTTTGAGACAAGGACTGATGCTCCAAATACTCACGAGGGTGCTAGACATGATGTTCTACACCAATGATAAATATATACGGATGATTGATAAACGGGTTGTGAGACAAGGACTGAAGCTCCAAATACTCACGGGGTTCTAGACATGGTGTTCTACACCCATCTTGCAAGAAAATATTCTTTTGTGGGTTAGGGACTGATGCTCCAAATACCCATGGGTTGTGATACAAGGACTGATGCTCCAAATACTCACGAGGGTGCTAGACATGATGTTTAACACCAATGATAAATATATATGTATGATTGATGAATGGGTTGTGAGACAAGGAATAACACTCCAAATACTCACAAGGGTGCTATACATGATGTTCTATACCTATTAGTTGACATTAGACTATGAGTCCAATTGGTCGCTCATAAAATGAATTAATGGTTAATGAAAACTGTTGTGACATAATGAATTTTGAATTGATAGTGAGAAAGGGTTCAGACTTATTAATGAATTTGGTGAATCACTGTTAGTGGACGGACCTAGGAGAAAATCACCATTTTAGTGGATGGTTTCAAACATAGTATATGAAAGATTAGATTGAATATCATATGATGCATTATCCAAGCCAAAGAACAAGTTGGACTCAGTCTTTACTTTGATTACGTAGATGGTCTTTAGAGACATCTGTGGTGAGTGACTTGTGTGGGGGATGTTAGGCATAGGCCGAATCTCAAGACTTTCTTAATTTAATAAGATTTGAATAATTGATAGATGAAAAATGATTATGTAATGATTTTTGAGTATGTATGACAAATGAATAATACAGGTTCAGACACCAGCCGAGGGCTGAAGCAGGTACTTGGTTTTATAGTCACATTGTACTATTCACTTTATTTATGCATGCCTTCTCATGTTTTAAATTATTTATTAAATGTCTAGATTTGGGGTAGACACCGGTGGTCCCTTCCTACTGAGATTTATATCTCACACCCTACTCGGGCCGCCATTGCACTAGGGTACCCGAGTAGATTCTATTTGGTTGAAGTGTTGTGATATTGACTTTACTTGAGAGATAGAAGAAGAGGACTGAGCGGAAGCTCGGGATGCTCGAGGAGACCACCATCGGGGCTTTGAGTCATTGTTTATTTATTTCTATATTGTAATGTAAATCATGTTGTTTTGTTCGCTATATTATTTTTTTTAATCATTAGAATTTCATGCATGAATCTGTTGTATAATTGGAATTGTCCACTTTTATAAAATGAGTATTATTTTTCTTCCGTTGTTTGTCATTTATGAGTTACTACTTTCTCTATTGTTTGTTATTTACACCGATATACCATTGTGCAACTCTCATAAGATGGTATAGTCTCCCCACTGACTATCCTTAGACCCTCACTACTAGTTGGAAGCCTCTGGCGTATGGGGAGACGTGCTTGAGGTCATGTGGGGACCGGTTTGGCCACTGGTTTAATGGTGAGCCAGGTCGGGATGTTACAAATTGGTATCAAAGGTTTAGGTTTCGTTTCTTTTCCTTTGTCTTACTGTTTTGGGGTTGGTAGATAGGAGACTAGGAATGTTTTGGTGCTTCGGTTAATAGATGTGCCTGGGACTGATCACCCTATGTATGGGAAATGGCCAAGTGGTCAGGGATGGGAATTTATGTTTGTTCTATTACAGGTTACAATTGATATGATTTCACCTTGAGTGATTGGTGTATTTTTCGCGGTTTATTGATTTTGAGTATTTTGAAAAATAATTGTCTTGGCCTGATATGGCAAGGAATTTTCATACATGCATCATCTTAGGCACTTAGAGATTCACATGTCATGTATATAACATGCCATGTAGTTGCATTAGTAGGATGCCTGCTAATTTTGATTGTGTTCCTTGGGTGCAATTCCATGTTTTGATCTTCTTTAGCATGACTATCTAGATAGCATGTTTCGGTGATAGATTTAACATGCTTGAGTGATTATATTCCATACTGCCTTAGTTATTAGCATGTTTTTTGTTGTTCCATGATTCTGTGTTATAGCATGTTGTTGTGTTACTGCTTATGCTAACATGTTAGTGATGTTTTGGATATGTGAAAGGGGTGCTAAATATAAAATGTTAAATGAGTGTTGATTGTGATTAATGGGAGCCAACTGCCAGCGATAAGGTGTATGGATGCCTTATTGATTGGTAGATGTCCACCCATGTGACTAAACTATATAACCATGGTATATTTTTAAAATGGTTATGAATGTAAAAATGTTGAGTTTTGATTGTAATGAAATGTTGTTGGGTTACTTTTTGAAGAACCCAGATCGAATAAATGAGACCTTTGGATGTCGTCTTTTTGGTAAAAGGAATTTAGATTCTAAATTACCTGTTTATATTTGAATAACACAGAATGTTAAATGTTTAAAGAGGATTTTTGTGATAACATTCCTATTTTTCCGAAGGGCATTGTTTTGAAAACCAAGTGGCTTGTTGTGAAAAAGTACTTGTGTGTTTGTTGAAATTCATTCAAATGATGAAAGGTTGAAATTAATTAGTTAAAATGGATAAAATTAAAAAGGGACTTTTGAATATTGTGTTTTTGGTTTTGTGTGAACAAGAGATAGGGTTGACATTATTGATCGTAAGGGGATAACCCATGGTAGGTAGTACCCTTAGAATTTTATAGACCATTAAAGTAAGTTCTTCCCACTGCTCGAGAGGACTTCTTGGGACTTGGTAGTTTTTGAACGCCATTAGGTTTATGTTATGGCTTTTATGATCAATGATTGACGTGGTGATCGTTGTTCGAGGAATGTCACATGCATGTGTTAATGTGTTATAAAAACATGCACTAGTGAGCGGATGATATTTTCTTTCAATATAATGGACAATCCTAAGGTGGGTATTGTTTCATCATTTTTGATAAACGTGTCCGTAGGTGATGTTGAGATTTTAGAACATAGTTGTCCGATAATAGTTCGACTGGTCTTCTTAATGACCTTGGTTTTTCACTTAGTACTCTCTTCTAAATATGATGAGCATGTACCCTATCTTGACTTCATCATGTAGACACTAAGATATCATTGGTCTTACGCCACACTACAGTTTAAATGTTGTTGGTCTTGATGAGTGGTTGTTATCTGGGTAGTATGCAGGATGCGTGGTTTCTTTGGGTTACTCCTTTATTCGTGTTGGGGAACGGTTGTTTTTAAAATAGCCTTGCAATAGATTGAATTGGAATTTTTCACCAGATGTCAGGTAAGGACTTCGTTTTACATGTGGATGGTTTTGGATAGTTTTAAAGGAACGTCATCAGATAAAGGGTGAATGTGGGTTTTGGGTTTGTGACGTCTTTCGAGGGAAGCATGTGAAACATGTTCTCTTGATTGATCGAGATTCAACCATTTTCGTTGAATAGGTCCTTCTAATGACCTAAGATATAATATTGGTTTCAATGTTTAAGCTATAAATTGAGCTTTGGCTCTGGTTTTAAAGGCTTATCCATTAGGCTTGTGAAGGGTTAAAGGTTCCTTTGTTGTTGGGAACATAACTCATCAATTCTAACAAGATTAAAAGACTTTGGTAGGTCGGTTATTTTAGTAGTGGTTCTCTATGGCTTATTGGGGATGAGAATTTTTTAAGGTGTGTATATTGTAATGTCTCATGTTTTTTAACCGGTGTTTTTGAACCGGGTTAAGATACGAATGTTTTTTAATTTTGTTTCAGTTTATAAACTGGTTGGTTTTTCATTAAACCAAGATTTGGAATTTTATTCCAAGTGTTGGAACACCTAAATATATTATTTTTGGACTTGAGTAATTACCCTAAACATGACATTGAGTTGGAATCGGTGGTATATCGATTAGCATTAACACCACAGTTTAGTTCGGTGCATAATGTGTTCCATGTATCTCAGTCGAAAAAGTATCAGCCTGATCCTGACCATGTGATCAGATGAGATCATGTTGACCTAGAGTCAGATGTTTCATTGATACATATTCCAGTATGAATTCTGGATAGGCAAGAGAAATTCTTGTGTGGCAGCATGTTCATATTTCGGAAGAGTCTTGGGAACGGGAAAAGGAAGTGGAGTGGTGGTTGGAACTCTTCCAGTTGGGTGAGGGTTTTCTACTTCCTGAGGATGGAAAGTCTAATGGTGGGGAGAATGTAGTACCCTTGGTTTGAGGTATTTAGCCTTTTCTTATGAATTTTTATGTGTTTAAGTTCTTTGGATGAGTTGGTAAGAGGATGGGAGAGTTTGGAATGGTTTTGAATAACTTTTTAGGGTTTTCTTAGGGAGCACAGTTTGATCACGGTTAGAGGAAACCGTGTGGATTCTCCAAGAAATCATTCAGGGGGAGACAGTAGGCTTCACATGGCCTATGCAGGGTTTTCCAAATCATGTGAGGAAACCATGCGGACCCCTCCTCTTGAGACAGTAGCATGTTCACGGTTATCGCACGGTTTTCCAAACCATGCGGACTAACCGTGCGACCACTTAAAAATAGGGTTTTAAAACCCAGGTTCACTCGGGCTTGCCTCATTTCTCTCCAATATTCCTTCAACCTGATCCTCACATAGTATTTTCTCTTCTCAAAGGTTAGAGTGGCTCTCCCACTCATTTTGGAAGCGATTCAAATGGTTTTATTGTTGTTTTGAAGGTGGTTTCTCCCGGGTAAGTCTCTCCCCGTGGTTTTTTGTGGTTTCCTCTAGATCTACATCACCTTATCTCTCTTTTTTCTAGATCTACACTCATTGTGTGTAGATATAGGGTTTTTGATACCTTCTATATTAATTTTAAGGCTTGTTAATGTTATGGAAGGGTATCTAGAGAGGTTTTTGTGGTGCATTCTTCAGATTTGAGGTGCGGTTTCTTGTAGGTTGTTTTCGCCAGAACCCTAAAGGTAGGTGTGTTCACTCTCATCTCCTATTTATAGAATTGATTGTCTTAGTTTCAAATTTATTTTTTTGAATGTAATTGATTGTGAAAATCATGGAAAAATCTTATTTAGTAATAATTTATTTCTTTTTGAAATTGCATGATCTTGGTGAATAGTTGTGCAAAATGGGGTTATGTTTCATGAATTTAAAATGATGATTTTAAATTATGTATTTTTTGGAATTGCTAAATGGTTGATGTAAAAGATATTTTCAAAAGAAATGGTTTTTAATAAAAATGGAGTTTTATTGAAATGGTTTGGAATTGAAATGGTTTTTCATTTAAATGGTGTTGATGGAAATGGTTTTTAATAAAAATGTGTTTTTAATGAAAGGTTTGTTTTTGCATGATTGTTGGTAATATGTGGTGTGTGTTCATGTTTCATATACAGAGCTTGGTTGAAGTATGACCATGTTCTCAGTACCAAAGGTTTAATGGAACATGGGAATTTAATTTTCAAGCATTAAATTAAAATTTTGAATTGATTGTTTGTTACGACTATTGTCCAAGGTTACCTTTTGATGCTTGTTAGATTTCCATGCATTAAGTTGTCTTGTATGGAGTTGTTTTAGATTATGATATATTGAGTGAGATGGTTGCTAAATATATCGGCTTTGTTCATCATGTTTTGTAATGATTATGACGTGCATGTAAATTGTTAAAGTCCCGGACGAATCACTGTTTGAGTGAACAGGTTCGGGCTTGTTAAAGAATTGGTTAATTAAATGTTGAGTTAATTATTTAGTTGGCTTGATAAGAATAATTAATTATTAATTAAATATTTACTATTGTTATGATTGAATGGATAATTAATTGTTGACTTATTTGATGGGTGATTTATGTTGTTAATTAGTTGTTGAATTAATTAACAGATTGGATTAATTAATTTATGAATTAATGAATATATTGTTTTGGGGTGTAAGACATGATGTTCTACACCAATGATAAGTATGTATATATGATTGATAAATGGGTTGTGATACAAGGACTGATGCTCCAAATACTCATGAGGGTGATAGACATAATTTTCTACACCAATGATAAATATATACGGATGATTGATAAACGGGTTGTGAGACAAGGGTTGAAGATCCAAATACTCACAGGGTTCTAGACATTGCGTTCTACACCCAGCTTGCAAGAAAATATTCTTTTGTGGGTTAGGGACTGATGCTCCAAATACCCATGGGTTGTGAGACAAGGACTGATGCTCCAAATACTCATGAGGGTGTTAGACATGATGTTTTACACCAATGATAAATATATATGTATGATTGATGAATGGGTTGTGAGACAAGGACTGATGCTCCAAATACTCATGAGGGTGCTAGACATGATGTTCTATACCCATTATTTGACATTGGACTATGAGTCCAATTGGTCGTTCATAAAATGAATTAATGGTTAATGAAAACTGTTGTGACATAATGAATTTTGAATTGATTATAAGAAAGGGTTCGGACTTATTAATGAATTGGGTGAATCACTGTTAGTGGACGGACCCAAGAGTGAATCACTATTTTAGTGGATAGACTCAGACATAGTATATAAAAGATTAAATTGAATATCTTGTGATGCATTATCCAATCCAAATTAAAAGCTTGGATTCGGTCTTTACTTTGATTACTTAGATGGTCTTTAGAGACATATGTGGTGAGTGACTTATATTGGGGATGTCGGGTGTAGGCCGAATCTCAAGACTATCTTAATTTAATAAGATCTAAATAATTAATAAATAAAAAATGATTGTGTAATGATTTTTGATTATGCATGACAAATGAATAATGCAGGTTTAGACACCAGTCGAGGGTTGAAGCAGGTACTTGGGTATATAGTTATATTGTACTGTTCACTTTATTTATGAATTCCTTCTATTGTTTTAAATTATTTATTAAATGTCTTGATTTGTGGTAGACACTGGTGGTCCCGGACTACTGAGATTTATATCTCACACTCTACTCGGGCTTCCATTGCACTGGGGTACCTGAGTAGATTCTATTTGGTCGTAGGATCGTGCTATTGCATTTAATTGAGAGATAGGAGAAAAGGACTGAGCAGAAGCTCAGGATGCTCGTAGAGACCTCCCTCGGGGCTTTGAGTCATTGTTTATTTATTTCTATATTGGAATGTAAATCATGTTGTTTTGTTCACTATCTTATATTTTTGATTCATTAGCATGTCATGCATGAATCTGCCTTATAATTGGCATTGGTCACTTTTATAAAATGAGTATTATTTGTCTTCCACTGTTTTTCATTAATGATTTACTACTTCCGCTATTGTTTGTTATTTACACTGATATACCACTGTGCAACTCTGATAATAGGTTATAGTCTCCCCACTTACTATCCTTAGACCCTCGCTGCTAGTCGGCAGCCTCTGGTGTATGGGGAGACATTCTTGAGGTCATGTGGCGACCGGTTCGGCCACCAGTTTAATGGTGAGCCGAGTCAGGACATTACAATTGGTATCATAAAAATGATGATAATAAGACACCATTTTTGTTTCAAGATCATTTTCATAAAGTTGATTAATTCTTTCACTCTCTAAGAATATAATTAAATATACTTACTTGGAACAATTTCACCCTTTGGTTGTGATTTTATATATTTTCCCAAAATCTCTTACTCCAATAAATGTATATCCACAAATGAATTTTTTTTATGCCTGGAGAACTAAAATCAAATTTTAATAGATCATATGATCCATAAAACAGTAACAATATATTCCTCCTATATTTACTAAAACCAAAATTGTTATAAAATGTTATCTAATAAAAACTAATGTTAAAATTAATCTATTACATATATAGTTAACCTTAAATATTATCCAAAATATTTCTGAGAAAATTTTTAATGAAGGTCACTAAATCCAAATTATACTCCCCAAATAAACAAAGTGGACCTTAATTATCACATAAAAAACATTTCAATAAATTTATCAAGTATTCTATTGAAAAATAGTAATGAACAAAATTACTATAAAACCATGTTGAAAACATTATTTCTTCCTTATTCCTTAAATAAAACACATATTATTGTATTTTTTCATTAAATCAAAAAATGTTGTTAACTCCATAAATGATAGCATAAATCACTTTGTCAATAGATCATTAATCAATTCCAAGGTAGTCAGTACTATAAAATTTACTTTATCCATATCAATCATCTCTTCATCACAAAATCATTATCTCAACATAAAAAATATATTAATGGTTATCTTTCCCTCAATTTTTTTGTTTTCGAAGAATTTTAACTTTCTATTGAATAATTTTTCTTGGTTATCGGTAAAATTAAACATATGCTCTTGAATTGTTAATGAAATAGTATTACAGTATAATGATTATATATTTCATAATTTCATTTTGATAATATCATAAATAAAATACTTTTACAATATATTTATTAGATAAAAATACACGAGCATATTAAATATTCCAATTATGTTGTATTGATATCATAAGCTTGACCTTGATCCCTCAGCTTATTTTGAGGTAAATTCCCTTAATGCTTGGGCATTCATTTTCATAGTGCCCCATATCCTTACAGTGGAATCATTGAGAATTGTACTTTTCTTTCTTTCCCTTTCAATCATGTGCTTAGTGGCCTTTTCTCTACACTTATAGAAAACTCTCATTCCCTTCAAGCAAGTACCTGGGTGCTTCTTTAAAAAATTATCACATGCTAGAAAATCCTTCTTTCCCTTCTTCCCCTTATGAATTTTTTTCTCTATTATCATCTTCTTCTATGGATTCCCTTCAAAACAATAAATACATAGAGAATTTTTTCTCTATATTGACAACACATAACCTTATTTTATCATATAATAAAAAATATTTGTAGATCATCACCCATCAGAGACTTAGCTTAGGCCTTTCAAAGAAATGGTTAATCTTGTACTCTTTATTACAAATGTATTCTATAATATACCTATATAACCCTGTAAAGGTACCTACATACTCTGTAAAACTTTCTACTTCATTTTTATTTAAGCTAAGTAAATTTATCTTTATCTTAGTTTGTTAATCATGAGGGAAATATTTATCAAAGAATATATTCTTAAAAAATTTCCATTCCATGAGTTCTATTTCCTCTTCCTCCCTAGTATTTTGGATCAATTACCACCATTTATTAGAAACTCCTTTGATATGATACACTGCAAGTGTAAACTTTTCCTTTTCACCACATCCCAAGGCCATAAATATATTATCTAGAGACTTTATCCATTTCTCATTTATAATTGGATTAGTGGTCCCACAGAATGATGGGGGGATTCTGTCACACGAAGCTATCTAACATTGGAGAATCACATTGTAGAATATGTCTCTCCATTTAGGAAAGGTTATTTGGAATTACCTGATTAAACTACCCTAATATAGACATGATTTTTTTTAGTTCCAATACCATCTGTATCGGCTTCCTTAGTAGGGAAATATCTACATTGACCACGATTATTGATACCCTTCTTCCTTCCAGGAACTATTTACAAATGATATAATACACTAGATTAGATCATATCATTATGAAACATAATTTATAATCTAAAAACTAGTGGAATAATTAACATAAATTGAAAATTTTATGCATAGATAATATCATAATAATAAAAATGGTTTCTTTGGGGATATTTTTATTTTAAAATCCTTCATAATTTTTTATAAAGAAAATGTAAATTATCCTAATCATATCCCCAGAGAGTTTCAAAATAGTTTCATAGTGAGTCCCATTCTCAAGCATCGGGTGACTATCGGGTTATTCCTAATGCACCCTTTTCAGAGGTATTACCCCTAGGTATATCTTTGCTAGAACCACATCCACTTATAGTATCCATAAAAGGATTTATTGATATGAAAACACACATAATCTATGCCTTAACAAAACATTAGGATGTTATTCTATACCTATCCTAAAATTATATTAAAGGGTTATATTTCCAAATCTAGGTTTTCCTTAATCTAGTTCCCAAGGTTTCTACTAAATGTTCTTTAATACTAACTTTAACAACCCAAACCCCAGTAACCTGAAGATGGTGTATATTTTATTATATTGGAATAGTTATAAAGGGTCAAATCCTAAAATACCATCCAGTTTAGCAGCTTTTGACAACTAAATACATACATTATACCCATTTTTCATTGGTAATATAAAATAAAACATAATATATAACAAAATAAAATGAATTGTATCCTTGAAAACTCATTAAAATATTTCTTCTTCATATCCTGAGGAAAAGAAACAAAATAACGGTGATCTTAAATGCTCAATAATGGTTATATACAATGGAAGATATCATTCATTAATAAAGAATAATCAATATGTAAATTTGAATAACTGAACACACATTCCATTTAAATAACTTGATTTCATGAATATATAAGTAAAGAACCTTTGTGATAAATTGTTTTAACAATGTTTTTTTATTTTTTTACAACTAACCTTTTTGTATAAGAATGTTTTTGTTATTCATTAATTAGAAGTAGTCCATCATAATGATATTTGTAAGAAAGATGGAAGTTGATCGAATTTTTATCCCAAGTATAAAGGGGGAGAATTTTTTTTATTTTTAAGAAATTTGTTTTCTGGAATTAGAAGATCAGACTAAGAAGAAGAAGACTTTGAGTATAATATCCATTTGAATTAGATTTATATAATCATATCCAATGAATTAGAGGTATAAATTATTTTTTTTATAAGTTTTCCTTTTTTTTAATCAGATAAATAAATAAATTGTTGAGTTATAAATTCATATGTTGCTGAGTTAATAATTTTTTATGATTCAGAAGAGGTTTGTTAAAGAATGTGAAGTTAGGAGTTATAAAGTTTTAAAACTTTCTAAAATAAATAAAATGATGCTTTGTTGATCATAGATTTATAAAAAATTCATGAAAACTATCATGATGAAGGCTTTTGAAGAAATGGGGGAATCATAATCAAGAAAAGGATTTTCAATGAGTAATAGCTGGGGAGTTTTGAATCTTGTTAATGTTTTTGAGTAGTGTTATCATTGGATAGACTTGATTGTAATGAGGAATCCATCGTAATGGGGATTCTATCATTATGAAATATCTATCAGATGCAGAATATTTAAATAAATAAATAATAATAAGGTGAAAATATGATGAAGTTTGAAAATTTTCAAAGTTTCTAAGTGGATTCATCGTTGAATAATTTCCATCATTGTGGAAAAATCATCAAAATGGGAATTCCATCATAACAATAATTCCATCATAATGATACGATAAGAAATAGGAATTGTAATGATATGAGAAGTAAATATATTTTTAATGAGATGACAAAGAAAAAAATTGTAATGAACTATGAAATAAAGAATGATTGTAATGAGCTAATTATAAAGAATACTCAAAAAAAGATTCCAAAAGTTTTATGAAGAGTTGAATAGGTTAAACATAAAATTAAATTTTTCATAAATCTTAGATAAATCATAGGTGGATTAAAAAAGAAAAATTTGAAGTTTAAATGCGAGATATTTTTGGATTATTGAAATTTAAGGAAGCGGGGAAAGGTTTTAAGTTTCTCTCTTTTTTTCTAAGTCACCCATAAATACTTGCTCAAATAATTTTTTCATCATAATTTTCACATAATAGAAAAAGGTGGAGAACTGAAAAAATCAAGAGAAAGCAATTTACAACTGGTGATCTCATGAGGAGGATCATAAAATTGAATGTTTGTTTACCAGATTGAGTAAGATCGTATTGAGAAGATCATATTGAGTCAATCAGATTGAGTCAATCAGACTAAAGAAGATTTTACTAACAATTTGAGAAGAGTTTGAGTTTTTCAGATTGATAATGGGTTCATCATATTGAGTCCATCATATTGAGTTTTGTAACAGAGTTTGAGAAGTGTATATTGAGTAAGGTAGAATTGTATTGACTTCATTAGATTGAGAGAATTAGATCCATACAAATCAGAATAAGATTCATATTGAGAAATTATGGAGTAGTTTCAACAAAGTATTTATTATTATTTTTTATCAACTTTTTTACAATAAAACTTTGTAAACTAATGGTATTTAGTATAATATTTCATGTTGGGAGATAGAAGATGTATAACAGGAGTTGGCATAAGTTATATTCACTTCTTCATAATAGTGGATTTCCATAGACTCATGGTATCAGCTATGTAAAGGATGTAAGTACTTACACTGAGGAAAAACCTTGTAAATATTGTGTTATTTACTTTCTTTCCTACTTTTTCATGCATGTGTATTTAAAAAAATATGATAGAAAATAAATATTAACAAGTTATAGGGGTTAATTTTTAAAATTTATTGAAACTTATATAAAGTGAAGAACTAATTCAACCCACACTTCTCATTTGTTATTTAATCCTTTGGAACATAAATTATTATCAGAGAAAGGTTCTCTTATTCAATCCTTATCATAGATAATATAAATTATTTTAATAGTTGATGATTTCCTACATTTTATGGAAAAAAATATTATGAATGGAAAAATAGGATGATTCATTATCTCTTATCTCGTATCTTGGAAGTTGTTGATGCTGCTACTATTGGTTTTCCACTTATTGAGATAGATTCTCTTATGATGTTTATTGATAAGACAAATATATAAGTTGATGGAAAGGCTATAATGAAATCATTATGCCCTTATCAGAGAATTTTCATCAAAATATGATGGGTCTCAATACTTCAAAAAGTATTTGGGACAAGATGGAAATTATTTTCGAAGGGAATACTAAACTAAAGGAAGAAAAACTAAAAATCTGGTGTAGTATGTATGAAGACATCAAAATGAGAGATGAAGACACTATTGGTGAATACATCACTAGGGTAAATGAAATTTTTTGAAACATCATATGATTTGGGGATGTCTAAGAATATTATATAATTGTGAAGAAACTTATGAGAAACTTTCTAGAAAGGTTTGATTCTAAAATTTCTTCTATAGAAGATAAGGATGATTTATCTCTTGATGAATTGCATAAATTTCTTATTTAATATGTAATGAAGAAATCTACAATGTTTAAAAAGAATATGAAAGATGAAATAGATTTTGAAGCTATGAGAAAGTTGAAAATCCATGATGTTGAAGAATCTAATCCTTATGAGTCTGAAGATAAGGAAGATCATGAGTTGAATGATAATATTATGTCTCTTATCTCAAAAAACTATCGGAGAGGAAGAGGTAAATATGGAGGTAAACTTCCTCTCAAATGTTTTGAGTGTGGTGGAATCAAACACTTTTCTATTAATTTTTCCAAGAATAAAGTTGTAGAATATTTATATGATTTCAATGAAAAACCTAAATAGAAGTAGTAGAACAAAAATGATAAATAAGAAAAGTTATCCAACAAACACAACTAAAAAATAGGACTTTAACGGCACTAGAAATGGTCTTTATAGGTGCTATAAAAGTGATGACTACATGATAGATAAAGGCTCTATTTATCAACACTTATAAAGGTCCTTTATTGGTGCTGATAAATGGGACCTTTATCAGAACTTTTTTTAGCATGGATAAAGGCTCTATTTATCAACACTTATAAAAGCACTAATAAAGGGTCTTTTATAAATGCATATAAAATCACTGATAAAGTATTATTTATCAGTTCTTATAGAATCACTAACAAAGGAAATTTTATTAGGGTTCATAGAAGCGCTGATAAAGTAGACATTTATCAGTTCTTTTAATAGTGATAAGAAATGTGTCCATTATTAGTGATTTTAAAAGCGTTGATAAAGGGTCATACTACAGTGTTCTATAACAGCACACCACAGCACCAAAAACACACCAGATACCAAAAAAACAAGTCTCAGTAAAGGATTTAAATTAAATGAAATTTATAACACAAACATAAGAAAAATAACGATATTATATATATTTCAAACATTTTTTTATACAATTACATAAATACAAATTATTACATACTTTCAAAAACATCAATGTTCCTTTGTATTTTAATCCTGACCCAAATCATGTTATTTCCAAAAAAACCACCCTACTCGAGAAAAATAATGAACCTATATAAGAAAACAATTCTTATATTAGTAACAATATAAAGAAATAAATTAACAGAAAGTGTTAATTTTACTAAAATTGATGTCAATTTTATATATAAATATTTACTTTCATACTAGTCACACCGTCCATCGGATGGAGGTATGGATGATTTAAACATGTATCCAATGAATTTTGAATCATTTTCCTAATGTATCAAAACAATCTGAATGTATTTTTTCGGTTTTGAGTATGTCAGTTATCTTTTTTACTAAAATGTCATTTTAAACTAGAAACATGCACTTTTGACTCATTATGATCACATCATGTATCAAATTGAAATGAAATATATTACTATATGTCACAAATGACTTATTAATTTTTTTCCTAAATTATCAAGAAAATATGAGCGTGTTTGATCGGTTTTCAGTGAGTAACACTTTTTGAACTAAAATGTTGATTTTAAACTAATAACGGACACTTTCAGTCATATCAGGAACATCGTGTATCAGATTGAGGTTTGATAGATTCCAACATGTCAAAAATGACTTATGGATCATTTTAATAAAGTATCAAAACAATCCAAATGTGTTTTCTTGGTTTTGAGTAGGACATTTTTTCATTTTACAAAAATTGATCACAATTTTAAATAAAAAGATACACTCTGAGTCATACCGGTCACACCGTGCATCGGATTGAGGTGAAGATGATTCCTACATATCCCAAATGACTTATGGATCGTTTTAATAAACTATAAAGACAATATGAATGTTTTTCTTGATTTTGAGTACATCAATTGCCTTTTTTACTAAAATGTCATTTTAAACTGAAAACATGTACTTTTGGAACATTCTGATCACATCATGTATCGGTTTGATGTGAAATGAATTATACACATCACAAATTAATTATGAATATTTTTACAAAATTATCAAGAAAATACGATCATGTTTGATCATTTTTCAGTGAGTGACACTTTTTGAACTAAAATGCTGATTTAAAACTAATAACGGACACTTTGAGTCATAGCAGGCACATCGTGTATCAGGTTTAGTTGCGGCTAAATCCTACATGTCAAAACTGAATTATGGATATTTTTTTGTAAAGTATCAAAACAATTTGAATGTTTTTTCTTAGTTTTGAGTAGGACAGTTGTCCATTTTACTAAAATTGATGACAATGTTGAATAAAAAGATGCACTTTGAGTCATACCAGTCACACCATGAATCAGATTGAGGTGTGTCTGATTTATACAAATCCCAAATTAATTATGGAACATTTTCCTAAAGTATAAAAATAATGTGAATGTGTTTTCTCAGTTTTGAGTAATTTTCTTCTCTTTTTTACTAAAAATGTAATTTTAAAGTAGAAACACACACTTTTGAATCATTCTGGTCATATCATGTATCGGCTTGATGTGAAATGGATTCCTAAACATAAAAAATGACATATGAATCATTTTCCTAAATTATCAATAAAATATGAGTGTGTTTTATTGGTTTTCAGTGAGTGGCACTCTTTGAACTAAAATATTGATTTTAAACTGATAACGGACACTTTGAGTCATACCGGTCACATCGTGTATCATATTGAGGTGATTATGATTTATAAACATCAAAAATGACTTATGGATTGTTTTAGTAAATTATTAAAATAATCTTAATGTGTTTTCTCAGTTTTGTGTAGGACAATTGTCCATTTTACTAAAATTTATGACAATTTTAAATAAAAAGATGCACATTGAGTCATACCGGTCACACCATACATATGATTGAGGTGTGTATAACTATTGCACATCCCAAATAACTTATGAATCTTTTTCCTACTGTATCAAAACAATTTGAATGTGTTTTCTCATTTTTGAGTACGTCACTTTTCTTTTTTACTAAAATGTCATTTTAAGATTTAAACACGCAATTTGACTCATACCAATCACATTGTGTATCATATTGAGCTACGAATGATCCCTAAAAATAAAAAATTACTTATGGATCATTTTAATAAAGTATTTAAATAATTATAATTTTTTTTCTTGGTTTTGAGTAGGTCAGTTGGACTTTTTACTAAAATTGATGTCAATTTTAAATAAAAACACACACTTTGAGCCATAACAATTACACTGTGCTTCAGATTATGGTGCAGCTAATTCATTCATGTCTCAAATCACTTATGTATCATTTTCCTAAATTATAAAAACAATATGAATATTTTTTTGGGTTTTGAGTAGGTTAGTTTTTTTACTAAAATTGATGTCAATTTTAAATAAAGACGCACTTAGAGTCATACCGGTCAAACTGTGAATTATATTGAGGTGCGGATGATTCCTATATGTTCTAAATCACATATAGATTATTTTCCTAAAGTATCAAAACAATATGAATGTGTTTTATTGTTTTTGAGTGTGTCACTTGTCTTTTCTAGTAAAATGTCATTTTATACTTAAAACACACACTTTTACTCATACGGATCACATCATGTATAATTTAATGTGAGACCAATTCCTACATGTCAAAAATGATTTATGAATAGATGCCCTAAATTATAAAGAAAATCTGAGTTTGTTTTCTCATTTTCTAGTGAGTAAAACTTTTTAAAGTCAAATGTGGATTTAAAACTGATAACTGACACAATGTGTCATATTAGACACATCATGTAGCATATTGAGGTGTGACTGATTCTTACACATAAAAAATGACTTATGGATTGTTTTATTAAAGTATAAACACAATATAAATATGTTTTCTCATTTTTTAGTATATTAGTTGTCTTTATTACTTTAATTAATGTCAATTTTAAATAGAAAGAAGTACTTGGAGTTATGAAGGTCACATCATGTGTCGTTTTATGGTGAGGCTGATTCATATATGTCCCAAAGTATCAAAAAATCCTAACTTTTAATGTTACCATGATTTCCATTTAATTGTTTTATCAAACTTCCAACACTGTATGAGTATCTTTGAACATACCACATCAACTCGATAAGAAGAATCTACTTGTATAAGAAAACAATTATTATTAATAAAATTAAAAAGAACTAAATTAAACATAAATATGAAATAACAAATTAATGATTTGGAAAATGATTTTATTGTGAAAATATCAATATTACCTCTGTGATTTGTTATTGTAGGGAACTTGAAGGAATGTGATAAATGCAAATACTTCAGGGGTGAAAGGTTTTGAGGGAGAAGAATTATGTGGATGTTTGGGTGCATAAAGGAATGAAAGATGAAAATATCACACCAAATCGAACAAAATAATCCAACTATATAAGAAAACAATTATTATGTGAGTAATACTAAAAATAAATGAATTAAGCATAAATATGAAACAATACATTAATTCTATGGACAATGATCTTACTATGAAAACATAAAGATTACCTCTGTAATTGAGCAAAGGCAGCGTTGTTTCTCTTCGTACAAAGGTAGTGGAGATAACTTGAAAGAAATTGATAAATGTAACACTATAGAGGTGAAAAAAAAATTAGGGAGAATAATTTTATAGAAGTTTTGGTGTATGAAGGAATAAAATATGGACAGACCACCCCAAATCTAACAAAATAATCCACATGTATAAGAAAACAATTATTATGTGAGTTATACTAAAAAGAAATAAGTTATACATAAATATGAAATGATAAATTAATTCTATGAATAATGATTTTACTATGAAAATATCAATATTACCTTTGTAATTTAGAAAAGGAAGCGTCGTTGATCTTCCTTCAAAGGCAGTGGAGATAACATGAAAAAAAGTGTTAAATTCAACACTGTAGGGTTGAGAAGGTTTTGAGGGAGAAGAAGTCTGTAGAAGTTTTGGTATAGAAAGGCATAGAATATGGAAAGACTACACCAACTCTGAAAAAAGAATCCACCTATATAAAAAATTATTATGTGAGTAATACTAAAAAGAAATAAATTAAACATAAATATAAAATAATACACTAATTCTATGGACAATGATTTTACTGCAAAAACATCAATATTACCTCTATTATTTAGTAGAAACAACATCATTTCTCTTCATTAAAAGTCATGAAAAGTGGACATAAATATTCTAAAATAAATGAACTTTCAAATGAATAATGAAAATTAAATTAACATTTCATTATATAATTTTTTGGTAAAATAGAGAAAGTATATCGTAAAATTACCTTTACATATTTCCAAATGTTTTCCTTCACTATAGTTTGTTCTTTTAAGTGATTGGTAACATAATCATGTGTAGAAGACCTTTTTGGCATGAGTAGTCAAATATTTAATTTAGATTATGTTAATGCAGTAGATAACATATAATATTATGAAGAAAAACATAATATATTAAAAAAACTTTTACATTATCATTGAACTCTATTTATTTTTTTTAAAGGTTTCAAAGATTTGGTTCCTCTACCAAGAATCCAAATCCCCTATTTTTAGTTCCCTTTAATGTACAAACCATTATCTACATTGGGACTGATAAGAATTGATTGTTTTGTCCCAATTAAAGGTTTATCCTCAGTTGAATTTTCATCTAACTCAACATTTGTTTTAGTCGCTAGAAGGACAATCGACCAATTATTATTTTTTGGATCAGAGACATAAAATACTTACACTGCTTGTGATTCCATTATGAATGGATCATCTTTTTTCCCTTCCATACTAAAATTCACCTTCACAAATCCAATTTCATCAACTTTCACTCCATTGATATTGTCAACCCATTTACAACAGAAAATTGGCACTTGAAATGTTGTATAATCCAACTCATATATCTGTTCGATAATGATGAAATATGACATATTTTTATAAATTGGATTTCTATCCTTGGAACCAGATATGTGCATCACTTCATCCATAAGCATAACACCACTATTTTGAATCATACTGAAGTCATTGTGTTCTTTTTTTATATAACATATAACCATTTATTACAAAACTAGTGTAAGATATAACATTTTCATTTGGTCCTCTAGTTATCCATTCAAGTCATTCAGTAATTGAATTTGGATTTTTAGATAACTCCTTATAAATATGATCTATGAACCATCATATAAACTTTTGATTGTGTGTATTTGATATCCATCCTTCAGCCTTTGATGGATTCAAATCTATAAAAATTTCTTTGTGGGCTTCAATGTATAGATCAACAACTTCACTATTATGTAATATGTAAAGGTTTGATTGCTCCCTCTCTATCAAGGTAATTGTAAAAACATCTCTTCTAGAAATCCCTTCGCCTGGAAGTCGTTCGCTATGATGATACATTGGGAGACAGGTGATTTAAAAATATTATAGGTAATCGATACATAATTCAATAGCTTCTTAAAAAATATATCATTCTTCAATAAAACCTTATGGATGACTTCTATTCTTGACATACCCTTTCAAAATATCTATATACCATTCAATGTAGCATATCCATTTGTAATGGAAAGGACTACATAGTTGAACCTATCTAACCAAGTAAACTATCAGGTGGACTATTATATCAAATAATTCTGGTGGGAACAACAAATCTAATTCACATAATATGACAGCAATATCCTTATTCATGATGGGAAAATTTGTTGGGTATATGACTTTAATGCATATGGATTTGAAAAAGAAGAATATTTTGGTCAATTTATGTCATACATTTTGAGGAAAAATGAAACATAAAGAAACAGGCATTAAATCTTTCATAAAAACATGATATTCATGTGATTTTTTCCTTATAACTTCAAATTAGTCATTAACACGACATTTTTTATATTTTATGAGTACCCTTGTAGAAATTTTACACTAGTAAAGAAAATGAAAAATTAAAATTTTTCCTCTCTGGATAGAGTGTAAGCTATTGGAGGAAGAAAATTCCACCTTTTTCCCTTCATCGGTGCTAACTCTTCCCTTAACCCCATTTCAATCAAGTCCAACCTATCCTTAATTCCATATTTCATTTTTTTCAAGAACATTTAATAAAATTACTATAAAACTATAAAATGCATTTTTTCTACATGAATGAAATCAAGAAAATGTCTAAACTATAAACAATTCCAATAAAATAATTCAAAAAATTTGATATCTTCTTCCAACCTGATTTTGTATGTTTTTTTGAAAATGGTTTACTAAAAACAATGTCAATATTTTTTACTTTATTGTACAGTTGATCACCCATTACTAGAGAAGGTGTTGTACCTTGTTTGATATTCCCATTGAATGTTGTCAACCAGGATCAGTATTTATGTCATTCAGGAAAAAATTTATGATGTCATAGAAACATAGTATTCGATGAATGTTTCAACTAAACTGAGTATGTGCATTTTTCACAAATAGGACACCACAAAATTCATTTAATGTTATAGACTGATAAACTTTCATAAGCGGGGAAGTCATTTATCATTCCATACAATATGGACCTCAATGTGAATTATTAAGTTCTATATGTGTCATACATTGTAACACATGTATCCCACATCAATTTCAGATCTTTGGTCAATGGATCCAAATAAACATCAATATCATCACTAGGTTTCTTTGGTCCAGATATAAGTAGAGAGAAAATAATGTATTTGGAATTCATGCATAACCATAGATACAAGTAATAATTTACCAACATGATGGTCCATGTACTGTGAGTACTGCTCTGTACACCAATAGGATTAATTACATCTATAGATAATGCAAGATGCAAGTTTCTCAGCTTATTTCCAAAATCATGAAACTCGTAATCAATTTTCTTCCACTGAGGAGAATATGTTGGTTGGCATAGGTTCCCATCTTTAATTATTGTATATGCATTCCATGTTAATAGTCTTACGGTTTCCTGAAATCCATATAGTGTTCTAAACTGTGGAATTATATTAATGTACCATACATATTTTGAAGGACTTGATTCATTTTTCTTGTATCAATTTTTTTCACGCTTAGGGAATTTTATGAGTGATTCATGGTCCTTACAAAACAATATGCAATAATTTAGAAAATTATGTATTTTTTATAGATCATTTATAGAGACCCTGTACTTTTACACATATCATTACAACATTTTATGCATAATTAAACATCATATTACAAGCCAAGTATCATAAAGTCTAGTGTCTTTGAGGACTAGGTACAAAAAACATAAAACATAGAACTAAATAAAACATTTCATTATTTAATCTTCATATTGAGCTCATAACTTCCATTTTTATCATACATATGCATAGGATAACCTAGGGATAACATGAAAAAAGGGATGATCTAAAATCCTTGTTATGGAATAAACATAAGAATAAATCTTAGCACATGGGTTAGAAGGCATAACAAAATGATATAAAAAGGTATGTAACATGATTAAATGTACGAAATCATAATATGTAGAACATGGGATCATATAATAATGAATTAATAGCAATGTAGAAGAAACATAAAACATGACTTTATAATTATTCAATGCCCTTTTCACATGGAGGAGCATGATTCAAGGCTAACCACCATGACTGTTGCACATGGAGCATGAGTCAAGGCTAACCACCAATATTGTTATACATAACGTCTCATGAGACTAAAATTTACCCAATTAATTGGAGAACTATCTATGTACACACATCATAACATGTTCATGAATATTCTTTCTACATAAATAATCATACATAGGTAATAAAATATAACATAAAGGTTGCCCATGGAAAGAAATGGGTATCATAATCATGTCATAAGGCATTAAAAATGGGCATATCATAAAAGTGTCTATGAAATAATGGATTTTGAACATACATGGACATTTATAAGGTAAAATAGTCATAGGTAATGATAATTTATTTCAAACTAAAGTGATAACATGTAAAAAGAGTATTTAATAATCTTTATAATTAAAACATTTTAGTGGAGTTTAAGGAAAATATTAAATAGATTTTTAAAAAGAATCTGGAATAATCATTTATATAAAACCAGAAGTGAACCAAAAATATTTTAATAATAAAAATAGTGATTTTAGAAAAGATATTATGGATCAAAATAGATTATATATTTCACTAAAAAATGGGTAAGAATTCAGGAAGTACCCTTAAATCAGGATTACTTATCGGGAAGAATTGAGTATGGAACCTTTTAAAAATATATATATCCCCATAAAATAATGATGAATGGTTATTGATAATTGATATTGGAATATATACACAAAATTTAGAATATTTACATAAAATTAATAGATAATTTTATTTGGATAAATAGAGAGAAAGAATAACCTAAATGAATAATGGATGTTTGGGTAGAATCTCTTACCTTAAGTCTAAAGGTGTTCTTACCTTGATCTTAATGTCATGAATAATCAAATTAGATTCATTAATTAATAATTAAATAACCTCTTATACATGAATATTATTTATTATAACTTATTTAATTTTATTTATGGCCTTTTTCATGGGTTAAGAGATTCAACTTTATTTCTTGGGAGTGTTGGTTTTCCTTGGTTTTCATGATCGGTTTACTTGTATACATGTATGAAGGGTCGTTTAAAGTGGTGTTAATTATCCAGAATTGAACCTTTATGTTATTAATGATATTATAGTGGATAAATTCATATTATATCATTTTCTTTTATGACATGAGGATGAATCATTAGATAAAATTTTAATGATAACCGCCTGGATTAATTTGGTAGTTTTTTGATCACAATGAACTCATTTTGTTTTAAAAATTAATACCACTTGTAAAAAATGATTCCCAAAAATTAAATAGGATATATTACATATATATTAATTTTTTTAAACCATAAAAATAGTTTAATGACCATAATTGAATATGGTAATAGAAATTTAAAACTCGTCGTCCTTGAGGGTCATAAATTAACACATTCCATATTGTGTTTTCATTTCAAGTATAAAAGGAGGGGAAAAGAGAGATGCTGATGAATTATAACATTATCATAACAAAATTACAATATATTAAAGGTATTGGAGTTTTCATACCTTTTGGATGAGGATAGGTGAGGATATAAAATAAATTATAGTAACTTGAAAAGAAAATAAAAGAATCGGAAAAAGTAATTTACCACTTGGATTTATCCTCCTTGAGAGCCTCCTTAGAGAAGAGGTTTTGGTATTTTGATGAGACCAAGATTTCCTAGACGTGGGGGAGAGGTTTGGAAAGTGTATTGGACATAATATAGACAAGTCTCAGGGCTTGATAAGTGTGAGGAGAAGAGGGGGTGATGGGGGTATTTATAGCGGAGGAGAGGAGGGGTTGTCCATTATTTTAATCACTATTTTATTATTTTTCTCAAGAAAAGAAATAGTGTTGGTTATTGTGAAAAAAATAGTAATTATTGAATGAAATTTAAAACCAGGGGTGCTTACCTTAACAAAAAATCATTCATGACTCAATAATTCATGTATTTATCATTTATCGTAAATTATCATATTTTACTATTCACCAAAAAATCAAGTATTTTAGAAAAATATCAAAAATTTACCCTAACCATTTTTCAACATTAATAATTCAAAAATAAACTCAATTTTATGAAAATAATTTTCTAAATATGAGAAATTTAATTTTTAATTAAAATCATAATTTACTCGAAAAATACAAGTTTTAAAATTATAATTGATTTTATAATACTTTGAAAATTTAACTAAGGTCTCATTAAATTATCTTATAATCATAAAACATCAAAATATTAATTTATGAGTACATTTTATGAAAATAAATTTTCTTTTAAATTGTTAAATTAATCATAAAATTGTAATTAAATACCAATACTTAATTAATAATTTTTAATACATTTATTTACTTATAATATGATATATTTATATCATATTATCACTTATAATATGCTTAAATTTTTTCTATAATTTCATGGGTGAGTTTACTATTCATTTGTTCATATTACTATTCATAACGATACATTACTATTTATAAAGGTACATGACTATTCCAAAGGGTAAAGTTACTATTCATTAAAAAGATAAGTTGATCCTATCAGACTCTAAATATCTTTCTGCTCACAACTGTGTATTTCCATTTTTAAAATTTCCATTCACAGAAGTGGAAAAATTATGTTTAACAGCTAGGTTATAACTATCTCCTTCAAATAAGTATAATAATAAAGTGTTGTTTTATAGAGACTCGATGTTGCATGCATTAAATTCTATATTAAATTAATTTTTAAATAATTGGGGTATTAAATTATTCCCATTGAACGTAACATCCGTTTAGCATTATATGTTCGGCATGGTAGTTAATTTTCTTCTAGTATCATATCATTCAAAAGACCAAGTATATCTATAAAGCTGGTGCCACTCCATTTTCTGCTAGCTTTCAAATTATATAACTTCAATACACCTGAAAATGTTGTGAATTTAGTACAACTGATATACAATGGTTTCTTAAAATAGCTATTTAACTCCTCAAAAAACTTTGGACAATCACAAATGTTATCTTCAGTTTCCATTTTCATTTCTTCCATGAAATCTCCATCATCATTTATAAAGTTATTAATATAAAATGATTCATAAATTGTAGTATCTTCCCAATAGGTGTCCACATTTATTTTCTCCCTGTGTTAAGTCCAAAATTTATAGATTTGATCAATTTTGTAACAAATCAAATTTTCTTAAAACTCTTCGAGACTAATTTTTCTTGAATAACAACAATATAAACATGGAAATAAGATTTTGGAAGGGTCATCTACATTCTCTCTTGAAAACTTGATGAACTATTTTACTCCATATTCATAATAGTTTGTCAAATGATTAGCATGTACCATTTTAGATTCATATACATCCTATTGGGTTCATAAAAAGATTAAATTTTCACAATATATAAATAAATACACATAATATATTCATTATCAAAGGTGAATGTTATAGACCATTCTAATAAGGGAAACTCAATATTTGACTGTTTCAAATAATTTGAGTATGTTGCATGAAATGGGTAATTGGATTTAAGAAAACAATTACTCCACTATGGGTAATGAACAAAAAATATCTATTATTTACTTACATTAGATCTATATTAGAAGTATATTTTTATTTATCACACGTTAAGGAATGGGTATTTGAGAAAATCACACTCTTTAATTATATAAGAACCCTTCCACCACCCTTTTAGATCAAAAACTAAAATTATGATCCCTCAATATAATATACAAATAATCTTTATAATTTTCATCCATTACACTCTTTAGAGGTCCTAATCTCAATCAGATGTCTTAAATTATTCAATATGAATAAATATTTCAATAGAAGATATTATTTCATTTATTTAATTAATATTTTATTATATTTATTTTCAATTAAGATTATTTAACTACCTATTCCTAATACAAATTTACCGCTTTAATAAAATCAAAATAAAATAATTATACTTCTGTAATAAATATAATACAAGAAAACTAATTTCATATTAATTCTCATCCATTGATTGTTATGTGTTATTTTTTTGGTTAATTTAACCACAAACATGAAGGATGTTATAAAATAATATCATTGATTTTTATGAAAAATTAATTAATTTTTTATTATTATTTATAATGAAAGGATTTTTGTTTATGGTTATATAAAGGTAACATGCCAATTTAACCCATTCCTAATAAACCACCTTATTTTTTTCAAAAATTACTAAAAAAATAATGTTTTATATTCTGTACTAGGGAACCATACCTAAAACATCAATGGAATGAACATATAACATATTAACTCACAATGGAACTATAATTATAATACCTTTAGTATTAAGAAGAAGATGAAATCTTGAACATGGATCAATGACCAATATCACTATATAGAAATAGATAAGGAATAATTGGAACTATTATCAACCAATGATCAAAATAAATTAAAAACTAAGAATTAAACTTGTGAAGAAATCTGGGGTACATAAGAAAATTGATTCAAAACAACATTTTAAAAAGACCAAAATAGGATATCCAAATTGGTAGTAGATCAAGAAACTGATTATAAACAAATCATTCTATTAATAATCTAAAAAATAGTATACAAATAATGGACCACAAATAACTCATGACATCATGGAACAAGAAATCAAAAATGAATTGAAAAATACATAATGAAAATCACAAGGCATGTCTCGCTAGTTTGAAGAAAATCTGCTTCAGAAACCCTAAATGAAACTGAACACTGGATGTCCAACGATGTTCAAGAAACTGGAGGCAGTCGAGTGGTGTGATTCAAGGTTCGATTAATTGAGGAGGAGTGCCAGCAGTGGGTAGATTCCATGGAAAGTTTTTTATATCACGACAGGTTTGCAAATGGTTAGGGTTTTTTAAATAGATTGGGACACTTTTATTAGTTCTTACAAATAAGAACTGATAAATGGTCATTTTATCAGCGCTTATGTAAAAAGTGCTGATAAAAGGAATATTTATCAGTGCTTTTTTAGTGCTGATAAATTTATGTCTTTATCATTTCTAAAAAATAATTGATAAAATCCATAGTTATCAGCGCTAAAGTTTTAGCATTGAAAAAACATTCATTTTATCAATGTGAAAAAAGCACTGATAAAGACCTACCTTTATTAGCGCTTATTATTTAAGTGCTGATAAAGGATATATAATAATAATTATAAATAAAAAAATTGTAAATATATATATATATATATACTTAATAAATATATATATATATAGTAAATATATTCCTTTTTAAATATATTTGTTTTAAATTTATAATTATTTATTTATAATTATAGAATATTTTTGAAAACTTATATTTATATCTAATTTTAAGTGAATTCATATTCATATATGTTAAAAATGAGTGAATTTTAATAAATTAAAAAAAAGTACACTAAAAATATTGAAAAAATGGATAAGTTTTTTGTGTATTCGTTTTATATAAAAATGCTTTAATTACATATATGTGAAATCAATATAACCCACATTTGATCTATGTTAAATTGAAAAACCAAATGACACATTTAATTATATCTCCATTACACTATATAATTGGTCAGTATTATTAATTCATATTAATTTTTAATTATAAACCATTATTCTCTAAATATATGACTATTTAATGTCAAGCGCATAAATATATTGGGATATATAAATCATATTTATATAAATTAATATATATATATATATATATTTATTTATTTATTTATTTAATATATACAATTTATTAACATTAATTATCATAATTATCTAACTATTAAAAAATTAATATTTAATAAAATATAATTAATTTGTTCATTTTTATCAATAATTATTTATTTAATAAAATTTGTAATATTTTTTTAATAAACTTATTTTTTATTTATTATTTATTTAATTATTTCATTTTATTTATTTGGACCTTTATCAGTACCAAAAAAGTGCTAATAAAATCTATATTTATCAGCACCAAAAATAATGCACTGATAAGGGTACCCTTTATCAGTGCTAACAAAATAGTGTTGATAAAGGGTACCATTTATCATAACTAAAAGTAAAGCATTGATAAAGGTTCAATTTATCAGTGCTAAAAAAGTGTTGGTAAAAGGTTAAAATTATCATCACTTTCTTTAGTTGCTGATAAGGATTCCATTTATCAATGATTTTTTGTAGCGTTGATAAATACCATCACTGTTAAACTCTAGTTTTGTAGTAGTGAAATACCAGAATGTTTTTACTATAAATAAAATAAGTATATTGAGTAAGAAAGTTTAATCAGACTCAACTGACAAAAAATCTTCTAGAGATGAAAGTTCGGAAAAATTCAGAACCTTCATTGAAAAAGTTGAGAAAACAAAAGGTTCCTCAAATAATGAAGAAGATGGTGAAGAATCTTATAGAGAGTATCATATCAAAATATAACATCTTGTACTTATTTAGAAAAAAAAATCTCTCAATAAAGAAATAATAATGATAAATAAATATTGTAAAGAAGTTTATAATAGAAGGAAATATATCATCAAGTTCGAGGATGAATACATTTTGGAGATCTTAAGTTACAAACTAAGAATTGCTAAATAGGGAAAGATGATTAAAGATATTAGTAAGAAGCTAGAATCTAAGGATTAAGAAGTTAACAAGTTTCAATCAAAACTTATTGAGTCTTAAATTACATTGAGGAATATGAATAAAAATTTTAACAAATCTTTAGAAGTAAAATTTTAGACTTCAAAAGTTACTGAGAATGCTCAATAGGAGAATCAGGTGAAATATTCACTCACCAAAATTAATTTTTCATCTGATTATTTTAATATTTTAGGTTATGAATAAGGTTTTAGGAAATATTGGCTGGAGAAATTATGTGAGAAACCTATCAAATTTCAAAAGTAGAAAACTCACTCAAAATAAAAGATGGTCCACAACATGAGTATGTTAGAGAAGAAAGAAGTTACCGACCTCAACAAAGTTTCTATAGATAAATATCTTTCTTTAATAAAAAATTAAGATTATATGTATATTTATATTTTTTAAAATATAGGGTCACATAGCTTAAAAATTTTGGCACAACATATCTCAAGTCGAAAGAAGGTTTGAGCAAAGTGGGCGAAATAGAGAAAGTAGAATGAGTAACTTTTCTAACTTACAAAAAGTTAAAAAGGTGAATTCTTGAGATGTTAAAAACACTCCTAAAAAATCAATTTGAGTGTTTGGAAGAATTTTTTGGAATATGTGATTAGTCTGGTCATAATACTGAAAGATGTATAATATTCCTTCTATATCAATTTTTTATGATAGAAAAGAAAAGGAATATGAAAATAATAAAGTTGAGGAAATATATTTTTTTGTTTATATAGCTTTGAAATAAAGTAAAAGGAACAAACCATGGATACTTTATAGTGGTTGTTATTCACATATAATAGGTGATATAAAAATCTTGAAACATGGTGAAAGTCATGATGGAGGAACAATTACCATTGATAATGATAATTCCTTAAAAATCAGAGGAATCTGAACGGTTGAGATTGAATCTAAAAAGTAGAAATCTAAGTAAGTGTTATTTTTTTATGAGATAAAATATAACTTACTTAGTGTAAGTCAACTTAGTGATGATGGAAAAGAAGTTATTTTTAGAAAATATTTTTGTATCATCAAAAGTATGAAATATGGAAAAGTTATTACAAAAGGATAAAGAACCAGTGAGAATTTCTTCCAAATAATAGAATTCAATAACTCATGTTACATGAGTTTTTAAGATGAAAATAAATTTTGGAACTGAAGACTTGGGAACCTTGGAAATAAAATTATGAACAAACTTTTTAAAGTTGATTTCATTCAAAAATTTCTCGAATTTAAAGGAAGAGAAGAATATCTTTGTGTAATTTTTCAAAAAGGGAAGATGATTAATGAAATTTATAAAAGAGTTGAGATTCAATATACCATATCATTTGAGCTTATTCATTCCAATTTATGTGGGTTGATAAGACATCAATAAAAAAGGGTATTTATACTTTATCACTTTTATTGATTATTTCACACAAATTAAAAACATAATGTTTATGAACCAAAAGTTAGAGGCTATTGAAATGTTCAAATTCTTTAGAAAAGATATCGAGAAATAAATGGGGGTTTCCATAAAAAGGTTGAAAAAAGATAATGGTAATGAATTAACAAGAAATAATTTTGAATCTTATCTGAGAAATTAGGGGGTCAAATATTAATATATTGATCCCTATACTCCACAAAAAAAATGGAGTAGTAGAAAGAAATAATAGAAGCTTGGTGGAAATGGGAAGAAGTGTGTTATCATAATACAAACATTCAAAGTTTTACTTGAACAAAGTTGTTAGTACTGCTGTACATATTCAGAATAGATGTTTGTTGAGCTTGTAAACCAACATGAATTCTTATGACATGTGGTATAACAAAAAATATTCATTTAAGTACTTCAAAGTTTTTGGAAGTCCATGTTTTCTTAAAATCATAAATCCAGAGCTGAGAAAGATTTATGAGAAAGATTAGCAAGGATATTACATGGGTTATTCACCCAATGGAGAAAGTTACAAATGTTAGACTAAACATTTAAAAAAGTTAGTGGACTCATATGATCTGAAATTAATTGAAAATAAAAACTCCTTTGAAAAAGTTTTTGAGGATGCTTAGGAAGAAAAATTAGAGATTTCCAATAATGGTTAAAGTAATTCAAAACATCCTTATCAAGATTATGATGAATCATGTTATTAGGAAAGTGAATCTGGGAGAGAAACTTTAAAAATTTCCTAACATGAGTCCAAAAATATTATTGGAAATTATAAGGATCCAATTTATACAAGAGGAAAATTGTGATTAGAAAATCAAACTTCACTAACCTCAAAATTTAAACTGGAATTAGTTTCAAATGATATTCAATAAAAATAATGAGTGTATTCTTGAATGAAGAGGTTGATAAAATTGAGAAGAATTAAACATGGTAACTTGTTCCAAGTATAGTAAGTAAAAATTTTATCAGAACTAAGTGTGTTTACATAAACAAGTTAAATGAATATGGTGAAGTTTTTAGAAAAAAAATCCAAGATTTTTTGTAAATGCTATGCACGGGTGGAAGGAATGAATTTTGATGAGACTTTTTCTGCAATTTCAATATTAAAAACTATTAGAATGTTTCTATCATTTTCTACACGTCAGAATTAAAAATTTATTAGATGGATTTAAATTCAAATTTATTGAATGGTGAGATTGAGAAAGAATTTTACATTGAACAAACTTTTGTGTTTTTACTTTATGAGGATCAAAACAAATTTTGTAGATTGAATAAAGCTTTGCATGTGCTGAAATAATATCCACATGAATAGTATTATAAACTTGACAATTGTTTGTGAATGTTGAAATTTTCTAAATGAAAATCTGATTGAAACTTATATATGAAATTTTTTGACTTTTGAACACTTATTGTAATTGTTTATGTGGATGATATAATTTTTATTATGGGGGAAGAAAAGTTTTGTGAAATAATTTCTGAAGAAATGAAGATGAATTTTGAAATGTCAAAGTTGGGAGAATTTCTTTTTATCCTTGGATTGCAAGTTCAACAGAAAGAAAAATATATTTTATTATCTCAATAAAATTATTCCAAGGAATTCTTAAAGAAGTTTGTAATGGAATAATCCAAAGAAGATTCTACTCCTACTTAACTGAACAAAAAGTTGAGTAATGATGAATCTGTAAAAAGTGTGTATCAAAAAGATTTTCAGAAGCTAACAGGAAGACTAATTTATCTTATAGCCTCAAGTCCTAATGTTATTTATATTATGACATTGTGTTCCAGGTATAAAAGTAATCTGAGATAATCACATATGTTGGAATAAAAAATAATTTTGAGCTATGTTAAAGAAACAACTTCACTTGGGTTGTTATACAAAATAAACAGTGAGATGAAGTTTCACGGGTTTACTGATGTCGATTGGGCTGGAGATTGTAATTATATAAAATTGACTTCAGGAAGAACATTTGTCTTAGGTGAATGATGTGTGAGTTGGCATAGTAAGATATAGAGTTCAATAACTTTGAGCATAGTAGAATCTAAATATGTTGCAGCTACTCAAGCTTTTAATCAAACGTTGTGGATGAAAGTTCAATTAGAAGATTTGAAAGTAAAAGTTTCTAAAAAATTGAATATACTTTGTGATAATCAAAGTGAAATTGATATTTCAAAAAATCATGTCCAATATTCAAGATAAAAACACATTTATATAAAGTTTCACTTTATTAAAGAGAAATCCATCGCTAGAGATGTTTTTCTAGATAACATTTTAACAAAGTATCAGATTACTAATATCTTTACAAAAGAAATTATAAAAGAAAGGTTTGTGGAATTGAGAATACAACTTCATGTTCAATATCCTACCATGACTTCCTAAACCTCATAATAAAGTACCCCCACTTTTATTTGGATTATGTTGAAAAAGGGGGGATAAAGTAACAAATCTTTACTTTGTAATAAGTTTTTACTTATCTTTATTAAATTAATATGAAGTAGTGGTTATCATAAAATAGAGAAGAGAAAAATAAAAAAAATAAAAGATAAAAGTGAGGGGGTATTATCATTACATGGCCAAAAAAATTTCTTAAATGAATCTAAATATGTGGTTATCTTAAAATGGGGGAGAGAAAAAGAAAAGTGAGAAAAGATAAAAGTGGGGGGTTATCTTTATATGGATGCAAAATTTTCTTGTCACTGAGGGATATAATTACTTAAAAAATTACTTTATCTAATAGTGTGGTGTCATGAAACTCTCTTTTGAGAAAGGCTATGTTTTGATAAAATTCAAAAAACTTGAGTATTTTATAAAAGTTGAGTTGTTAAAAAAATTTCTGAGAGTAAGAAAATTCATTAATGAAGATTTTCAAAAAATACAAATGGGGAGATTGAAGAACTATTGTGATAAATTATTTTAACAAAGTTTTTGTATTTTTTGAAAACTAACCTTCCTTTATACGAAAGATTTTTTTTATTCAGGAATCAAAACTAGTCTATCATAATGAGATATTGAAGAAAGTTGGAATTTTTTAAAAGTTTGATCCCAAGAATAAAGGGGGAGAAAATTTTTTATTTTTAAGAAAGTTATTTTTAGGAATCATAGGATTGGACTGAGAAGCACCATACTCAGAGTATTGGATCCATATGCATCAGATTCATCTCATCATATCCAAATGAATTTGAGGTATAAATTGTAGTTTGGTAGAAATTTTCATTTTACTTAATCATATAAATGAAGAAGTTTCTGAGTTATAAAGTTATATGTTGTTGAGTGTAGAATTCATAATGATTCTAAAGAGGATTTTTGAAGAAAGTGAAGTCAGGAGTTAGAAAATTTTCAAACTTTCTAAACTAAATTAGATGATTATTTTTTTATCATGGAGTTCTAAAAAAATCCTAAAAACTATCATAATAAATGATTTTGATCAAATGGGGGAATCATAATAAAGATAAGGTTTGTTAATAAGTAATAGCTAAGGAGGCTTGAATATTGTCAATGTTGTTGAGTGGAGTTATCATTGGATACACTTGATCGTAATGAGGAATCTATCATAATAGGGATTCCATCATTATGAAATATCCATAGGAGGAAGAATATTTAAAGAAATAAAGATGAATAATGTGTAAAGTTGATGAAGTTTTAATAATTTCAAAGTTTCTAAGTGGATTCATCATTGAATACTTTCCATCGTTATCAAAAAAACATCATATTGGGAATTCCATCGTAATGATAATTCTATCATAATGAGCAGAGAAATAAACAAGAATCATAATGAGATGGGAAGGAAACAGATTCGTAATGACCTAAGAAAGAAATAGGTCATAATGAACTGTCAAAGAAAGGCATATTGTAATGAGCTGATTACGTAGAAAACTCAAAAAAAGATTCCAAAAGTTTTATAAAGAGTTGGAGAGGTCAAAATTAAAATTCAATTTTGTGTAAATATCATAGACATATAATGATGATTAAATAATTCAATTTTGTAGTTTAAATGGGAGATATTTTTAGTGTTTTTTAAATTTGAGGAAGTGGGAACATTTTTCAAGTTTCCCTATTTTTTTCTCAATCACCGATAAATAATTTATCAAATCATTCATTCATCGAAACTTTTCACATGAGTAGAAAAGTTATAGTGCTAAAAAAATCATGTGAAATTCATTTCTGGACAGAGATCTCATGGGGAGGATCAGATAGCTGAATTTTTTTTTACCGGATTGAACAAGATTGAATTTACAAGATCGTATTGATACAATTAGATTGATTCAATCAGACTGAAGAAGATCATGTTTAGAATTTGATAAAAGTTTGAGTTTTTTAGATTGATAATGTGTTCATAATATGGAGTCCATCATATTGAGTTTCTAAATAGAGTTTGAGAAGTGTAGATTGACTAAGGGAGAATTATATTGACTTCATCAGATGGAGAAAATCAGATCCAACCAAATCGGAATGAGCAATTACGGAGCAGTTTCAACAAAGTCTCTATTATTTTTTTTGTCATAAATTGTTTTATAAGAAAAATTTGTAAACTAATGGTAATCCATATAATATTTCCTATTGGGAGATAGAAGTGTATAATGGGTGTTTTAACAAGTTGTATTCACTTCTTCATAATAGCGTATTTCCATATACCTATGGGAGTGTCTATAGAAAGCATGTAGGTTCTCAAACTAAGGCCGAACCATGCAAATATTTTTTTCTTTGCTTTATTTCGTAATTTTTCATGTAGGAGTATTTACAAAAAGATGATAAGGAAATAAATATTAATATTTTTTAGGGGTTAAGTTTTAAAAAGTATTGAAACATATAAAAAGTGAAAAACTGATTCAACCCCCCCCCCAGTTGTTATTAAATCCATTAGAACTTCAATATGGTATAATCAATATAGAAATCTAAATAACTAAAAAACATGTTATTTAATCAATAAACTGAGAATGAAATGCATCCAAAGATAATATCATAGTGAAAATCTCATGGATAATAATAATAACTAAATTCTCAATGAAGTAAATTCTTAATTATTATATTTCATATTTCCCATTAAAATGATACCTTTACCGATAAGATCTATCCTTAAGATAGTTTAGAACCACTTGGTAAAATCCCATCTTATTTTTTCAACTAATTTGTCTCATGAGACTACCGATACATTGAGGGGGTATCTATAACTGTTCACCACCCATGTCTTGTATGTCCGAAGAATTACTCATATATCGAATAATCTATTTAATTCATAAAAAATGTGTCATATCATCAAATATATGTATTGAGTAAAATATACAGATTTATCAATATTTCCAAAGTTAATTAAATAACTTCAAAGTAAAAACTTCATGTAAAAATGGTATATAGTTTAATGAAATAATAAAACACATTATACAAGGATGTGAATATTTAATATAAATTTAATGTGAAATGAAAAATTATTTCAAAGAATTGATTATTTCAAGAGAAATTTAGAAATCAAAAAAGAAAGTGGGATTGTACCATAAATTTTACCACTTATTGATTTTAAAGTCAAATACCCTTAGGTGAAATAATTCCAATAGAAACATAAAATACCATAAATTATGAATGAATCATGATATGTCAAAGGTGTAGTATATACACCACATAAAATTTAATTGTTTCATAATAACAAATAAGTCTCAATGGAATGTAAATTGAGATGAAATTCCTTACCTCATGTTTCCTTTTAGTTAAACATTCTTTAACCTGTTGTATAGTAGTTTTAAAAATTTTATTAACTTATAATAGAACCATATGAGTATTTATAATATCATATATGATACTTTTATAACATATTATCACTCTTTTGTTAATAATCATTCATTATTTTTATTTTTATGCGTGTTAATTGTCTTGTTTTCTCATACGTGTTTTGTCATGAAAGATTTTGTTCTTTTTCATATTATATAGTTTATTATATTAATAATAATAATCATGAAATAATTATAATAATTATAAATCGATTATAATTTTAATACCAATCATGAAATATGGTTTTGAACAAAATAAAGTGCATTGTGATCATGGATACAGTAGGTTATATGTACTCATGAGTAACATTTTCATCTTCCAATAATCATTATGGAAAGAAGGTAAGTAATATATCATATTTAAATAATTATAACAATATCATATATACCATATTATTTATTCAAATATAATTATATATTTCATCAATTTGATGTTTTTATGAAAAGAAATTCACATCGTTTCATGAAGGTGGTAGTCCACAGATACACGAATGATGTTATCATCTTTCATTGAGTGAGAAGGTAAAAAATAAAATGATATATATTATATTTTCAGAATAATAAATATGTAATTAATAATATAATTATGTAATTTATATCACATATAATCATTATCTATTTCCTTATAACCTTTTATGTAAATTGTTTGTGAAAGATGAATCACATCGCTTCACAAGACAGTATTCCACCGTACACAGAAGTGACATTATCGTATCTCCTATGGAATGCAAATTAAAGTATATATATATATATAATAATGATTAAATCGATATAATTATTCTATAAATATCATATGTATACTTTATATCCATCATCATACCCAATTTTGATTGGTCTTAATTGAAAAATGAATGACATCGGTTTGTGAGGTGGTAGTCCGTTGTACACATGAATAATGATTTCGTAACCCATTTGATGGAAGTGGTGGTGGTTTTAGGTAATTAACCTGACACAAAAACATCTAAGTATATATAATATACTGAGGTTATTATATAATAATGGTTTAATAATAATTTAATGTTTAGAGGAAGAAATAAAATAAAAACGCTCGTTGAAGAACGTTACCTCTTCTTCGGGTATCCTCCTTAGGTTTTCACCAAATCCTTTCTAGGTTAGTTTTATGTCCAAAATTAATCTTATAGGATTATAGGATGGAATATGTGAAGTGATTTGGATAGGTATTGGATGAACCAAATAGGTTTTAAAGTGAAAATAAGAGATGATAGGTGGTAGCCTTTTATAAAAGATGTGAGTGGTAGACTTGTAATTTTTTAAAAGAATAAATTACACCCACGTTTTTTCATGTCACAAGGCTGAAATAATGGTCCATTATTGGACCTAAAATGAATAAGGTATAAATATTTCCATAAAATAAATTTTATAAAATTTATTATGTTATTTTAACCCATATCTTTTTATTTTAACCCCTGGTAAACTCATTTTTACCTTAATCGCAGTAAATAATTTTTAGTGTTTTCACTATTCATTTTGGTCAAATATTAAGTTCAAATTATTAAAAATTATAAATTATTATGATTACAAATATATAATAAGTTTAATCAAATTAAATTAACATAATTATAAAATTTTAATTTAAAATTAATCCTTCATTCATGATGATAAATCATGTTTTTAAAGATAAAATGTTCAAAATGTTTAAAAAGTTTTTATATCAAAATTCAACATAAAAATGAATCCAATAACCTAAATTGGATTAATTGATACATAATTTTTCTAATTTTACTTTAAAACAAATTAAAAATATAATTTAACATTATATATTATTTAAATTAATAAGCGGTTTTCAATTAAAATTCAATATTTTTCACAATTTATCAAAAAAATAAAACATTTCAGAAAAATATAAAAAAATAAATATAAGATAATTTTGATATTATGGTTTCAAAACTGAATTTTATTTTTTAAAATAAATTTTATATAGGTGTTAAAAATTAATTTTAAATTATATGCGTAAATCATGACTAAACTGCCTTTGAGAAAAAATACATTTTTTCAGAAAATATATCTTTTACTTTAAAATGATTCTTAATTTATTTAAAATAAATATACATTAATTTATTTTATTCTATACATGAGTAAACCATATAATTTTCATAATTTAGTTATTACCAATCATACACACCAATTTAACGGATAGGTTATAATGATTATGATTAAATAATAAATTTTTAATAGAGTATCATGTCTCATTTAAACTTAGTGTTTCATGAATCGCAAGATATCGAAGAGGATAAATTTAATTAAAAATAAAAATATCATAAATTCTTAAGATGTTATATTCTCTTATAATATTGGTTTAGTGTTTCATACATGCTATCTAACATAATTTTCTTATTTTTGTATTTTAGGTTGTTACACTTAATAAGATTCCTCGATCCTAGGTCTCCTGTAAGTAATCTAAAAGGATTTAATGATACTATAAACCAAATCCTTGTTCACATGTGGTTTAGGTGAAATTACATTCTCAGCTACTTCTCATATCTATTTTCTTGTTATCCTTACTAGTGGAATTTTCTTTCTACAAACCATTTTATAAGTCAACAGTTTAGCACTTTTATTGTTCATCTTTTCATGGTTATATTTTATATATCAAAAAAAGAATCACAATATCACTGTAAAAAACAATTAATCATGTGGATAATGCAACAGTACTAGGAAGTATCTTTACTAATGCCTAATAACTAGAACTCACTGGTTAAACCCACGATGATGAGTATAAAACACAACTAGAAGTGTTCAACAGCACTTTTTTCTTCCTAGAATTCCATAATAACTTGAAGTTCAATATAAAAAGGTTAGATACAAATTTTTATGTTATATATTTCAAGCCACGACACATAATATCTTCTTAATACTAACCCAACTTGATGTACCAACCAAACTAATACCATTTGTAATATCCTCACCTAACCCATTGGTGTGCGTCGGATCGAATGTGCTACTAACCATAAGTGACATTCCCTAGACACCATATACTGGAAATAAATTCAAAGTATTTAAACACAAATTAATAAAGGGGGAATTATTTACCCTATTTAACACATTCATAACTATCACAAGATAACATGGGAAGTCAAAAAAAATAAAATACATCTCTATAAATTATGCATGCTACCAAACCCAATAGTAATAACAATGAAAAAGACAATAATTTCCAATAAATCAAGGACTAAAATTATAATAATAGTGGAATAGGGTAAAATAGAAAATAAAACACTAAAAAGTGAGAATCTAACATCAAGGTGGCACCACACCAAACCAAGACACAAACATCTCCAAACTCCACCTAAACTAGCTAAGAAAGTGTCTATCAAGGTGTCTAATAGTGAAGTATGAAACATATCCCTTTCATGAATCACATAAAATAACATCTATATATGAAACAAGGTGAATGTGAAAGGTTGAGTATAAAAACTTGATAGGTAACTCCTAGAGACTATTCCCACATGCTATTAATACTAGAAATAGGTTATCTCATAGAAATTTAAAATTAATAAGAATAATATCAAATTAGAAAAAATAACAATATAAAATATAACAAATGAATAGATTTTCTAAAACCAATATAACCAAATATTTTTTTCCTTTTCAAGTATCAAAATAAGGTCATTTAATTCAATTTTTAATATCATCCAAGTTTTCCTACAAACACACCCATTCATATTGATTTAAATCCCTATACTCATGAGCAGTGATATGTCCTCCACCAATTTGTCTCTTGGTGATAATTCTTACATGTTCCTTTCCAATGAGCATTGAACATCAAGTATTTTTTAGTAAGGCCTTGTATAGTTAAATTCAAGAACAAAAAACAACCAAGTGCCACTCTAGTTGTCACCCACAACCATTTATACCAAGAACATATTCCAAACCCATCTTTCCATTAAGAAATCCTTTTTTTCAATTCATCAAACACATTATAGGAAAAACCCAAAACCCAGTTTCAAAATAAAACCAGTAAGAGAATCATCAATAGAGTTTTATCAGATTAAACCCATTAAAATAGATGAGAAATATTTAAAAGGAAACTAAGATCCTTCATGTACCCATAAAAGTAGAAAGAGGGAAAAACTACCTACTTCAGGTTTGTTGGCACAACAAATCTTGGATTATTTCACATATATGGACACATCCTTCCATTATTCTATAAAATCCCAAAATAAACTCATCAAAACTCATCTGATCACATATATTTGGATATAAAAACACTGATCTATGTTTTTTTACATAAAATTTGGAGATCCAAGATTATAAGGAAGAATGAGGTCCTGACCTTAGATTTCCATGATCAAATGCTCAAAGATTCATTAGAATCAAAGTAAAAAATTTTAAGGCCATCAGATTGTTTCTAAGGGAACCATGGTCATCAAAGGAATAATGATACTTTTTGGGAATGTTTTAGGTTAAAAAGGAAATTTCCATACCATTTATTTCTTATTTCATGGTTGGGTTACATGGTTTAGAAAACTATGTTCCAAACATGGTTCTATCAATAAATTCTTCATGTTTAATGGTTTATCCGAACTATGCACTAACCAAGAACCTACCCAGTAACTCCCCAAACCACTCACATAGTTTTCTGGAGACTTGATCACATTTTCTACTAATTTTTTACCTCTAAAAAGGCCTCCAAAACCTTCAATATATTTCTTTATTATTCCTAATAATTAACCCCAAACATTATATACTTTAAATAATCTATAAAAATAGGTAAGTGCCTCAAAAAATGGTGTTATTGATGAAGTTCCCAAGAAATTTGTCATTATATATTGAGTTATGAGTTATGAGTTTAGACTAAAAAATATCTTAGGGAATGAAAGTGATTTGATGCCACTGTTCATGCAGAAAATGAAGATCTACCATTTCATATGATTAAATATACATTAACATGTGGAAATTATTTTTGAATATTGATATAAAAATATATTTTTTATGATATTTGAGAAATAACTGAATTTGGGGAAGCAATGGAGTATTATTTAAATACTCTAATAACTATTGATATGATGTATAAATATTTAAAATTATTTTATTAATAATTGATAATGATTTGAAGTGAATTAATTTTAGTTGTTTAGTAAATTTTGAATAATTTTTTTTAAATTGTAGAAGTTGTAGATTTTTAGAGAAATTGGAAAAGTAAAAAACCTTATATCCTTATATAAGAGTTCCTTTTCCTTAAACGTAAGTATTTTCATAATAAATATATAAGTATTATTTTAAATTAGAACATTATCAAAGGACTATAAGTTACACTATGATACGTGACATATTTCATATAGTACATAATATATTTTTTTAATACATAATATCTTTTAGTTCAAGCATATTATATTTGCTGAAGTTTATAATGAAATGTGTAAAAGTGAATATCTTATTTTGGTACAAAATATATGTTCATATAATACATAAAATATTTTCCAAGGCTTGTATAAAAATGTGGAAAAGGTAAAAAACATACTTCTATATGTAAGATACTTCCTGTTCATGTATAAGATTTTCCATAATTGATAAATTCGAAAAGTGGATTTTAAGTACAATGAGAGATATAATATTATCATATTCTAAAGATTTGTAAATTTCCTATGGAGTTCACTATAATACATAATATCTTCAAAAATTATAAATTTTTATAAAGGAAAAACATAGGGATCATAAGTAAGGTTTTTAGGAAATCACATGGTGATTTTCAATATCATTCCAAAACTTACAAATTTGGAAAATAGAAAAGTATGTATAGTCACTATAATTAATATGATACTTTTTACATAATTTTTTTCTACTTAAAAATATGTGAGGTGTCTGAGATGGAGTATTTGGAAATAGGAGATAATTATGGAGATGTTGGTATTTTTTCAAAACTTAAACATTATTATGTTAAAGTATTAAGTTTTCATTAAATAAATTGGTGTCCATAATGAAAATATTAAGATAGTAGATTTTCTATGCATCATGAAGAAGAATAAGTTAATATCGTAAAGTATTACAAGGATAAAAAATGTTTTTGAAGAAATTTCTATTATTGGATATATAGTCATGCCATAAGGAGAAGGTAATTCCTTCTTGTATAATGAGGTGAGTGTTGTGAGAAAGATTAATTCCACAAGTTCTATTCCATTATTCAAATAGATATTAATTTCATGATATGGAGAATGTGATTTCACTATGAGAACATCTTTCACACCATAATATTTTTTTGTATGTGTTCATGTATATGTGGAATTTAAAGTACATGTGGTGTTTATGGAGAAGTAAAAGATAAAGGAAGCTATGATAATTCTAGATATCTCATGGATATTAAATACCAAGAATTATGGATAAAATATATGTGATAGGTTTACATGAGTTTTTATGATCGAGAATGATGGATTATTGAAGTTCCAAGATTTAACGGTTTTCATATTTAATGTATGAAAAAAAATAAATGAGAGATGATGAGGATATAAGAATAGAAAAAAGAGAAAAATAAATTATCAAATAGAGAAACCTAATATTTTTATTATTCTATATATTCTATGTGTTGAATAATAGATATATCTATAACTATTTTAAAGATAATTCATGTGAATTGAAGAATAAAAATAGAGAGAGATATCATCATACTTCTATAGAATATCTTATAGGCTAAATAAGGGAAACTGAGAATACTAGACTATGATTTCTTTATCTTAAGTATTGAAGCCTATAATATATATATATGTATGTATATATTAAGGTTAGAGGTAGGAATTGATATTGATGAAAAATAAGGAATGATATCATATCTTTATCATTAAACATTTTACTTGTGTTTTCCTAATGATCATTATTCAAAATGATCTATTCAATTCTGGTGATTGTAAACGACAGTCTGGTTGGTTCCAAATCCTGGTAATAGGAAGTTTGTTCTTGAATTATATTAATTTGATTACAGGGTTAAAGTTTAAATTATATACCATTTCATAATATTCTTCTTGATAATAAAATATGATTTTTAAGTGTTATGAAAGATAACCACCATATACTGGTTACATAGTCATCAAAAAATTTGGTGAACCTCGTCATCAAATTTCAGTGTGACTTTTCTATTTTTCTTTCCTAATTAAATTACATGCATGAAAATTTGATTTTAGTAAATATTGAAAGATCAATTCACTAAATAGGCACATAAGTGATAAGGGGGAATAGTTTTAACATTTTAATATGTCACTCACACTGATTCACCCCCCCTAGTGTAGTTTCACCAGTCTGGGTGGAACAACAAAAGGGTTTAGTATAGTAAAGGATATGATAAAGAATAATCAACTTATTTATAAATTTTTTTATAACATGTATTAACTAGAAAACATAATTTCATTTTCATCATAAACTATTATAATATTTTGTGGGTTATTTGGTTTTTTTAAAGAATCTCCTCAGTTGGGTCATAGACAATTGGGTAGATAGGGTAAAGTCGTGATAAGATATGTAAAACCTTTTGAGATTATTTAATGTATTAGGAAGGTTTAATACTGATTGGAATTTACTCCTTAGATTAAATCAATTCATATTCCTTTAATGTCTCTCAGTTGAAAAAAGTATTATCTTAATCCTTCTCATATCTAGAATTTAGAAGATATGGAGTTAAAGACTAATGTTTCATTGTTTGAGAAACTAGTATATATTCACAATTTTAAAATTTTAAGTGTTGTGAGAGAAATTATGCCTCTATTTTTGGTCTTATGTTATCCCTTATAATATTTTTATAAAGAACTAGAGTGTAAATATCATATGATGGAGTAGTGGAATCATCTATTTTTTATCAATGGTTTTCATCTGGACATTATAAGGGTATAAATTGATATAATGGGGATATTATGACACCCCTAATTTCACTTTCAAGTATATAATCCATTATTTATTGATTTTATTTTTTATTTTTATGTTTAGAGTAAAATTTTCAAATTTCTTTGGGAATTCTAAACAGTACTGTTTTGGTATATGGCTAACCTAACCATTCATGTAGACTGCGTGACTCTAAACTTTTAATCTACTAAGATATGGATTTTTAGATACATATTAAGTCTATCCATTATCCCAAATAGTGTATCCCATAGAAAATATAAATATTCATAGTCCTAAAATCTAGATTTAAGTGAAAGAAACCCCATTTTCCACTCATTTGTTACAAAATACTCCAATTTATCAACCCCCTTATTCCCGTTTGGTTTCATGATCTATAAATTAAGATCTTAACACATTTGGTTAGGTTATTCACTTCTTTACATCTAATTTTGTATCATTTTTCTTAATTTTTTCATTTCTTTGCCCTAGATATTCTATAGAAGTCTATGGTATCTTTTTAGTTGAATTTGATTAAGTATATTCCAATTTTATGGATTTTATTCTCCTCATTATGGTCCCACCTCACCTATTTTGGGTATATAATATAATTTACAACGAATTAAATGATTTATAGTAGTTATCATTGTAATTTAATTTATAAATTGAACCATGTGTGCTTCCTTATTTAAAATGAGGTTTTGAATAATATAAAAAACTTTATGTTATATCTTTAATGGTGTGATAGAAATTATATATTGATTCTTTCTTATTTAATTTGTTTCATGGTGTTTGGTTTCCTTAAATTTTACAACTTATTCACATGAATTATTAATGAATAAAAATGTTTTTGAAAATGATAATTAGAGTTTTATAATGAAATTATAATAAATATTTTTATAGAATGATTTTTTTTGAATTATATTGAATTTTTAATGTGTTTTTATGAAGCATTTATATGGATAAAGTGTCATTTAGTTGATTTATCAAAGGTTTTATTAATTTTCATAAGATTAACCTATTTTTATTATCATAATATTTATGTTTTTTCATTAATGGATAATGGATAATTGAAGGAAGTTTTTTTATAATGTGTTTATTTTGGGATATATAAATCTATTTGAATGTGATAAAACATGATGAAAAACCTTGGGTATTTAGGAGGGACTCTAGAGAAAATTATACCACTAAGTGAGATTATGAATAGCCTATATTTTACACCTATTTTAGTTTATAAAACATCTATGATGGAGTAGTTTAAAATCATGGTTTTTCTATTTCTATTTAATCCTTTCACTAGTTTAGATTACACACAAACTCATGAATTCACCATTAGTTTAGGATGATGTTCTGGATAGTGGCTAGTGCATAGATGGGTTGAGTTTGAATCTGAGGAGGATATATTTTTTTACCTTATTACCATATTCATATCCCCATGATTCATGGATATAAATTTTTTTATTAAAATGTTTTTCTTTATTACTCTTATAAATAGAAATGTATATTTTGACTCCTTTGTTACTTATTTATTTAAAATAAAAATAGTTCTATTTTCTTTATTTCAAACTAGTGGGACATAATTTGTTTAATAAAGGTTTTATATAGATAATGTAGTGTAATACTACTAGGATTGTTAGCTAGGATCTTATATACACACATTTTTTGTATAGATATGTGGTCTTCTCTGATATAGTTAAAGGTAAAGCACTGCTATAAATAATTAGATAATTAATCACTATCATTTGAGTTTTCTTTAGCCTAAAAGAGGTTACAAGTTAGTGATATAAACTTTTTATAGGGATATTTGTAGTAATAGAATTTCTTTTGGATATTTATTTTTGTTGAATCATATGTACACGAGCATATTGGCTTCCCAACCCATTTATCCTTTATTTTTTTATATGTTTTGGTTTAAATATGTTTTCTTTAGATAGTTAATGCTATTTTTATGTTTTTTAGGTTTATTATATTTTTTGGATTGTAATATTATTTCATATAATGACATGTTATGTTTTTATTATTTAAAAAACTAATTATTTGGAAAGTGTTACTCACCATTCTATGTGAAAGTCATTTTGGGTTTCTGGTTGAAATCCCTTTCTTTAATTTATAATTTATAAGGTTAAATCATTCCCATTTTCCCATGTTTGATTCCACAACACCGGTATCCAACCCATGGTGACAAAGATTTCACTTTGGGACTTGTAAAATATATACTTGGGTATCATGACTAGGTATACCAAGTTGGTTTGTTACATAAAATATATGAAACAAATCTAGGTCAGTATTCAAAGGCTATGATCAAATTAAAGGCATGAATATGGAAGAAACATTTACACTGATGATAGACTTGGGTAAATTCAACTATTATTAGAGGTTATAATTCAAATATTCTCCAATATATTTCAAATGAATTTAAAGATGACATTACTAAATAGAGTTATCAAGGAGCAATCCAACATAAAACAATCGATGGGTTTTCAAATTGGAAATGATGAAGGAATAGTGTGACTATTAAATAAGGATTTATATGGATTAATGAAAGCACCAAGGGATTAATGTGGTTATTTTTATTTTTATTTAAACAATCTATAATTTAGGAGAAGTGGTGTTGATCATAACCTTTATGTTAAATAATCAAAGGAAGATAAATTCATGGTACTTATATATGTTAACAATACCATATTCAGTGAGAAAAAGATGGATTTTGTAAAGACTCGGAATTTCCATGTAATTTTTTTTAAATATATGGGAATTTTACGAGTCTGCGAAAATTAATAGCGCATAATTCTGAGGCCCGGAGTGCCTAGAATGAATTTCTGAACTTTTCTTTGGGTATGTTCAGTAAATGAACGAGCGGGTTTTTATAAATTTTGAAACGGTTCTCAAAATTGAAATTTGAGGGCACTGTTGAACTCGCAGTGCCGATATTCTCTTAGGAAGACTTTCACCTCGATGGCAGTTGGTCGAGGGTGAAAGTTAATTTTTGGGTTTTTCGTGGAAATAAAAAAATAAAATAAATCACACATTTTATTTTATTTATTGTAACCACCCACTTATGGATATAATGGTTGTGGGGACCACCCAAGGTATAAACCTCTTGAACTCCCCTCTTAATGAGGGAGAAACCTCCCAACTCCCTCTTTAATGTGAAGGAGCCTCTTGAGCTTCCTCCACATTAATTGTGCCAACCCTCTTTAATTTATTATGCCACCCAGCAATTAATTAATTAATAAAATTTGAAATTATGCCAAATTAATCTATTAAGTTTTAAAATCCTCATATTGGGTGGAATTGGGGGAAACTCTTAGCAAAAAGGGAGAAGCATAGAGAATTGGGAGAAAAGATCGCCAACGAAGAACGCCAACCCAACTTCTTCCTCAAGACATCCTCCAACAGTGGATATCTTCAAAAATGAAGAACCACCTCCATCTAAGAGCGTAAATCCAACGAACAAGCTCGGGATCAGAGGCATGTAAATGGCATGAAGAATATCGACAACTTCGACTTCTCTCTTCGACGTCGACAATCAAACAAGGTAGGGGTTTATTATGAGTGATTTTTATATTCCCATGTTCTTCTCTTCTAAAACAAAGAACGCGGATCCACTCTCTATTTAGATTGATCCGAAAATGTTTTTATTTTGGGGGATTGGGAATGTTTAATTGAGGGAGCTTGAAGGGAGGGTGTTTGAATTATTCCCCTTACCCATTTTTAATATTCTTGTGATTCAAGTATAATAGCCACTTACTACCACTCTAATGCAGAGAGTGTGGGACAAACTAACATGGCCATCCTCTCTGTAATTCTTTTGTTGAATTATGGTGTTCTTCAGGATGGGGGGGTGGCGACCAACCATGAGGGGACATGAGAACGGCGGTCGGCACCACCGCCGGCCGTGACGAAGGCGACGGTGCAATGGCACCACCCTGCGGACACCGCCCACGCCTCGCTGCCTTCGCGCCATTTGTGTCCACCGCCGCCGTCTGTGGCTCCTGACCGTCGCCTCGTGGCCGGACCGCTGCCCCGCAGCCGGACCCCCGCCCCGCGGCCGAACCCCCCCCCCCCCCCCCCCCTCGCGGTCAGACCGCCTCCCTGTGGCCGAACCGCTGTCTCGCGGTCTCGCGCCGTCCTCAGCTAAGCCACCTCATGCCCTCATGGAACCCCTCATCTGAGCCGCCCTTACGGCACACTCGTGGACCTCTCTATCCAGGCCGGACCTAGCGGTTCAGGCCAGGTCGGGACAGGTCGGTCCGACCGGGTCGGACCGGACCCGGGGCCACTATGACCCATTTACGCTCCTTCGGCCATATCTTTGGCACCAGACATCTGTTTGACAAATCGTCAGTGACACTGGAAATATTGGAGTGAGAGGATCCCCTTGAGTAAACCCCACTACATTTTTGGATAAAGATGGGGTACGGTCATGTTGGATCGAGCACGAATCCAACCGGGCCCCCGGGACTAAAAGGCTAATAACTTACAGACTGGGCATCTGATTGATGTGATGTATGTTACATTGAGACCCCTATGATGTGGCGGTCCTTTGAGATACTTCTCCTTAGGACTTCTTGGAAGTTGGAGTATCGACCAGTAGCTCGTGGAGCGGATCCTCCCGAAGACAAGTGAGCATAGTGTGGGAACCCAGTAGCTGGCTGAGACTTGACGACTGCTGACCTTTTTGACTCAGAGTGACTTGACAGGCCCATTGGGGAGCGCCTCTGTGTGATGCGGTAGAACCATGGTGGGGAGTACCTTTGTGTGATGTGGCAGACCCACGGTACTCGACAAGAGGGGTACCTCAGTAGGCCACGGTGGGAAGCACCTCTGTGTGACGTGCCAGACCCACAGTACTCGACAGGAGGAGTACCTCAGCAACTCACGAGGGGGAGAACCTCTGTTTGATGTGGCAGACCCATGGTGGGGAGCGCCTCGGTGTGACGTGGCAGACCCACGGTACTCGACAGGAGGAGTACCTCAGTAGTCCAATGTTTGTGGGAAGCGCCTCTATGTGACACAGCAGACCCACAATACTTGATAGAGGAGGGAAACTCCAGCAGCCGAAGTGTTCGACAATGTGACTGGGGATGTTACTTGTTACTACCCCTAGAATAAATCCTGGTGTGAGCTAAGTCAGTATCTCTGTGTTTTCCTCATGATTGAGATGGCTTACTTTATAGCTTAGGTATATGTATGGGCATATACCTAAGTAGGGTTATCTGTTGATTTCATACTTTGTGGTTTATCCTTGGTGGATTTTGTGAGACCTTGAGGGTCTCAGGGTCCCTACTGAGTATCGTTATACTCACCCCTGCATGGTCTATGCCCTCACCTTGTTGTGTTGGATGCAGACGATGGACAGCGTTGACTGAGGCTTAGAGTACCAGGATTGGACGGTACCTAGAGGTGGGCCATATGGCATGTTGGTACGCAGAGGATACAGGTGGACGTGGAGTGCTAAGGAGGCGATTTGTACCTACCCTTCAAGTAGGAACATTGGAGGATGATCCAGTAGCTATCTTTTTTTTTCTTTTCTTTAGTTGTATTGTATCACAGTTGTATTTATACTTTTCTGTTGTGCTTGTATTTTGGCCCCTTTTACTTACTGCACTGACTCTATTTACAGTTCAGTTTACTCGGGTTCCTATCTTTTTGTGTTCTTGGTTACATGTGCTTATAGGTTATAAAGGTAATGCCTTACCAGTTTTAGTGAATACACCTTCAGTGCTAGTCGTCAGCCCCTGGAATATGGAAGGCGGGCTTGGGGTAGTCACGTCACGGGCCCCGAGGGACGGGTCTTGACAAATTGGTATCAGAGGAGTCAGTTCTACTGTAGAAAATAGGACTCTGATCTTTCTAACGGCAATAGTGTTAAGTGTAGTAGAGTGTGGTTATCAATTTAGGGAATCCAGTTTTGGTGCGGAGGCCGACGTATCCATACACCAGGACCCTGACTTCTGATTTCCAAATCAGTGCACGAAAACACTAATTGTGTGTGTGTTTCCAAGAGTTTTCTTTGTGATCTTTTGATTCAACTCACCAAGTATAACTTATTAACTGTGTCGCACCTGTTTCTTTTCAGGATACCTCTACGCGGACATCCATCTAGGGTTCTGAGAGTTATACGCACTGATATCTCACCAAGCGATGAGGCCTCGGTGCAGGGGCCCTCTTTCGGTAGAGGAACAAGTGGTACCATTACCTATTGGGCCACTGATTCCACCATCCCCAGTAGTAGAGAGTGCATGCCTATTGAGTGCATTTCACGAGTTCCAGCACCAGGGGCCACCCAGGTTCAGGGGATAGATGGACCCACTAGCAGATGAGGATTGGCTGGAGGTTGTGGTGAGAGTCTTCCGACTCGTAGGGACACCAGCCGATCTCATGGTGATCCTTGTCTCTAGCCTTCTATAGGCAGTAGCAGGCAGATGGTGGAGCTTTATGCTCCAGGTTCACGACGAGGTAACGCTTCTTTGGGCAGACTTCGAGAGCCTGTTTCGGGCAGAGTTTGTCCCAGTAACTCTTCGCGCAATGCGCATTCAGGAGCTTCTTAATCTGCAGCAAAGAAGCATGACTTTAGCTCAATACTCATCAAGATTCATTGACCTCTCACTCTACTCCACATATATGGTGAGGGACCCATTCTTCAGGGCCCATACCTTTGAGCAAGGACTCAGGCGGGAGATCAGGGCTTCGATGATCTCACTCAGCATCCCGACGTAGGTGGGGGTGTTAGAGAGAGCCCTCTTGGTGGAGAGATTCCTTGCTGAGCAGTCACCAGTAGCAAGACCCACCACCAGTCATCACGTAGTGGAGTCTTCTGTAGCAGGAAGCCGACATACATCATAGAGGTCAAAGAGGACCAGACCTACAGGTGGACGACCGAATGACTCAGTATTGGTTGTGCGAGGAACCTGAGGCAGAACCAGTCAGGCAAGGATCATGCAGTGTTACTCATGCGGAGGGCAAGTTCACATGGCTCGTGACTATCCGACCCATAATACGGATGATCAGCAGACGGTCGAAGGACCGCCTAGGCAGAGACAGAGGTTCGACCAAGGAGGTTCGTAAGGAGCAGGTGGACGTGGCAGAGGAGTTGGTCGTGCAGCTGGTGGTGGGAGACGATTTGATATGTTACCACTACCACCACCAGGAGGTCCACCCCAATCACAGGGAGCAGGTGGACCGGGGAGAGCTCGGCTCCAGGCAGCTGAGGCCTATGATCACGGTGCTCTGGAGATGATTTGAGGTATGATCTTTGTCTAATACACATTAGTTGCAGTACTTATAGGCACATGTTCCAGTCATTCTTTTATTTTCATTACCCTCATTCGGATCTCAAAGATTCCGACAAAGCCGTTGGCTCAATCCTTACGGCTAGAGACTCCTACGGGAGAAGATTTGATGATTACGCACTGTTTCCCGCAGTGTGAGCTTACTCTAGGAGGTGAGAGCTTTGGCTGGGATCTCCTAGTAATGGTGTCAAGGCCTTATGACGTCACCTTGGGTATAGACTGGTTATCTACATCACATTCTCAGATTGACTGTATTAGGCACAAAGTGTGGTGTGTCCACACGGATGGGACTAGTTTTACCTTCACCAGCGAGAAGGGGGCCTTTGTAGTGTAGGATGGACTTACCTAGAGGAGAGTGAAGCTGATCACTCATCAGTTGGCTATCTTTACCCTCATATCTGTTGATATAGAGAGTCTGAGCTATCCTATAGTGGTAGGCCAGTATGTGGATGTATTTCCTGATGATGTTATGGGTCTACCTCCTTGTAGAGAGGTATATTTTTACATTTACCTGTACCCCGGGACGGCACTGATATCTACACCATCATATCGGATGTCTCCCGCGGAGCTTCGTGAGCTGCGGGTATAGCTGGAGGACTTATAGGGGAAAAGATTCATTCAGACCAGTGTTTCTCCTTGGTCAGCCCTGATATTGTTTTCCAAAAAGGTTTATGGGATCTTGAGACTTTTTTTTGACCATCAACGCCTGAACTAGGTGACTGTGTAGAAGAAGTACCCACTCACGAGGATTGACGACCTCTTTGATCAGCTGAAGGGAGCACGGTGGTTCTCAAAGATAAACCTCAGACCAGGCTATCAATAGCTTAGAGTTCGGGACGAGGATGTGCATAAAACGGCATTCAGATGTTGGTATGGCCATTACGAGTTCTTGGTTATGTCGTTCGGTGTAACCAACGCTCCAGCAGTGTTCATAGGACTCATGAACATGATCTTTCAGCCATACCTTGATCTCTTTGTAGTAGTCTTCATCGACGACATTCTGATATACTCGGCTACTGAGGAGGAGCATGCCTATCACTTGCGGGTAGTACTGGACACACTCTGATAGAACCATCTTTATAGTAAGCTCTCGAAGTTCCAGTTTTGGATCCAAGATGTTCACTTTCTGAGAAATGTTATATTGGAGGCTGGAGTTGCAGTGGATCTTGCGAAGATTGAGGTGGTACTTGCTTGGGAGGCACCTAAGAGTGTGAAGTAGATACTAAGTTTCCTGGGTTTGGCTGGATACTACCAGAGATTTGTGCCAGATTTCTCCAGAGTTGTAGCACCACTATCAGCCTTGACAAAGAAGGGGAAAACCTTCATGTGGTTTGAGAGATGCCAACAGAGTTTCCAGGAGATAAGGCAGAGGCTGAATAGTGCCCCCATATTGAGGCTTCCAGAGGAGGGAGTAGGGTACGTAGTCTACTACGATGCATCAGGGACTGGACTCGGATGTGTCCTAATGCAGGAGCGAGCAGTGATCACATATGGCTCTCGAAAGCTGAGACAGCATGATCAGAACTACGCTACCCATGACCTAGAGTTAGCAGTAGTGGTCTTCACCTTGAATATGTGGTGGCACTATTTTATGGGCGAACATTTTACAGTGTACTCGGATCACAAGAGTCTCAGGTATATCTTCTCTCATAAGGACATGAACCTGAGACAGCGATGTTGGCTTGAGTTCCTCCAAGAAAATGAATTCAAGATATTCTATACTACTGGGAAGGGGAACGTTGTTGCAGATGCACTCAACAGAAGATCTGGTATACAGCTACTAGTTGAGGCAACGGAGCATCTGGCTGCTTTGAAGATATATTTTTTGGATCTAGATGGATAAGATTTTCTACAGCCACTCCCCTACTTCTTCAGCAAGTCAGGGAGGCGCAGCGTGGGAACGCTGACTATGAGACTCGACGTGCTCAGATATCCATAGGACAGGAACCTGATGGATTTTTTGAAGGTGGGGAGCATGTCATCATCTTCAAAGGACGTACCATGGTACCATTGTCACTTCAAGAGGAAGTGTTGAGGGAGTTCCACACATCCCCTCTAGCGGTACATCCAGGAGTAGTGATGATGTACCAAGATCTCTGATGATATAACTCGTGGTCGAGAATGAAGAAAGTAGTTGCATAGTTTTTTTCTCGGTGCCCCACTTGTCAGCAAGTGAAGTCGGAGCATCAGGTACCATCAGGCTTGGTTCATCCTTTAGAGTTCCCAGAGTGAAAGTGGGATGGGATATCCATGGATTTCATGACAAGACTTCCATGTACATATAGGGTTCATGACTTGATTTGGGTGATCGCCGACCGACTCACCAAGTTGGCCCACTTCCTACTGATCAGAGAGCAGGGTTTAGTAGAGAGCTTGGGATGCCTCTATGTGCAGGATATTGTGTGGCTACATGGAGTACCCTAGATTATTATCTCCGATTTTGATACACGCTTTACTTCCCAGCTATAGAAGGGGTTGCAGGAGGCTTTCAGGACACATCTTCATTTGAGCACCGCCTTCCATCCTTAGACGGATGGTCAGACTGAGCGGACCATTCAGACCCTTGAGGACATGATGTGTGCTCGTGTCCTCAACTTTGGTTGTAGCTAGGAGTATCACTTGCCTTTGGTGGAGTTTTCATACAACAACAGTTATCGCTCCACCATAGGGATGGCACCTTTTGAGGCGTTGTACGGGCGACTTTGCAGATCATCTTTGTGCTGGAATGACCCAGGGGAGTCAGCATTCGTGGGACCAGAGATGGTACGGGCCACCACAAAGAAGGTTTATATCATCTAGGAGCAGATGAAGACTCCACAGAGCAGGCAGAAGTTGTATGCCGATAGGAGACAAATACTTCTAGAGTTTGAGGATGGTGACCACATCTTTCTATGGTTCTCACCCTGATGAGGTTTACGGAGATTTGGTCAAGGTGGAAAGTTATCTTCGAGATTCATAGGTCCTTTTCAGGTCCTCAGCAGAGTTGGCGAGGTGGCATACCGCTTGGCTCTTCCACCTCAGTTGCACCAGGTGCACGACTTCTTCCACGTATCCTAGCTGATGAGATACGTGCATGACCCTTCCCACGTCATCGAACATGGTGAAATAGATGTAGAATATGGGGATACTTTTAATGAGGTTCCAATAGATATTGAGGATCAAAAGAAGCGAGTAATTCGTGAACGGTCGATACCTCTAGTGCGCGTTCACTGGCAGCACGGGAACCTCTAGGAGAGCACATGGGAGAGGGAGGCTCAGATGTGTGCTCAGTACCCCCATGTGTTCTCATAGTTCGAGTTGTGTCTTACGGGGATGTAAAGACCTAATGTGGAGAGAATGTAAAGACCATGAATTTCCATGTAATTTTTTTTAAATATATGGGAATTTTACGAGTCTGTGAAAATTGACAGCGCATAATTCTGAGGCCCGGAGTGCTCGGAATGAATTTCTGAACTTTTCTTCGGGTACATTCAGTAAATGTAAGAGCGGGTTTTTATAACTTTTGAAGTGGTGCTTGGAATTCAAATCTGAGGGCACCGTTGAACTCGCAGCATAGGTATTCTCTTAGGAAGACTTTCACCTCGACGGCACTTGGTCGAGGGTGAAAGTTAATTTTTGGGTTTTTTGTGAAAATAATAAAATAAAACAAATCACACATTTTATTTTATTTGTTGTAACCACCCACTTGTGGATATTATGGTGGTGGGGACCACCCGAGGTATAAAACTCTTGAAATCCCCTCTTAATGAGGGAGAAACCACCCAACTCCCTCTTTAATGTGGAGGATCCTGTTGAGCTTCCTCCCCATTAATTGTGCCAACCCTCCTTAATTTATTATGCCACCCATCAATTAATAAATCAATCAAATTTGAAATTATGCCAACTTAATCTATTAAGTTGTAAAATCCTCATATTGGGTGGAATTGGGGGAAACTCTTGGAAAAAAGGGAGAAGCTTAGAGAATTGGGAGAAAAGATCGCCAACAAAGGATGTCGACCCGACTTCTTCCTCGAGACATCCTCCAATGGTGGACATCTTCAACAACGAAGAACCACATCCATCAAATAGTGTCAATCTGATGAAAAATCTCGGGATCGGAGGCGTGTGACGGGCGCGACGAATGTCGAAAACTTCGACTTCTCTCTTCGACGTCGACAATCAAATAAGGTAGGGGTTTATTATGAGTAATTTTTATATTCCCATGTTCTTATCTTCTAAAACAATGAACGTGGATCAACTCTCTATTTAGATTGATTCACGAATGTTTTTATTTGGGGGGATTGGGAATGTTTAATTGCGGGAGCTTGAAGGGAGGGTGTTTGAATTATTCCCTTTACCCATTCTTAATATTCTTGTGATTCAAGTATAATAGCCACTTGATACCGCTCTAATGCGGAGAGTGTGGGCCAAACTGACATAGCTCGTCCTCTCCGTAATTCTTATGTTGATTTATGGTGTTCTTCACGATGGGGGAGGATGGCGACCAACCATGAGGGGACACGAGAATGGCGGCTGGAACCTCCTTCGGCCGCGACAAAGGTGACGGTGCAACGGCGCCGCCCCGCAGCCACAGTCGCCACCCCGCAGCCTCCGCGTCATCCGTGGCTCCGGACCGCCGCCCCGCGGCCGGACCGCCGCCCCGCGGCCGGACCGCCGCCCCGCGGCCGGACCGCCGCCCCACGGCCGGACCCCCGCCCCGCGGCCGAACCACCGCCCCGCGGTCGGAACCCCTCCCCACGGCCGGACTGCCGCCCCGTAGCCAGACCGCCGCCCCACGGCTGGACCCCCGCCCCGCGGTCTCATGTCGTCCTTGACCGAGCCACCCCGGGCCGAGCCGAGCCGCCCCGCGCCCTCACGACACCCCTTGGTCGAACCGCCCTCGCGGCACCTTCACGGCCATCGTGGGCCAGGCGGAACCCAGCGAGCCGGGCCGCCCAGCGGGTCGGGCGGGACCCAGCGGGTTAGGCCGGGTCGACCCAAACCGGGTCGGACCGGACCCGGGCCCACTATGACCCATTTACGCTCCTTCAGCCATATCTTTGGGACTGGATGTTTTTTTTTACAAACCATCAGCGGCGCTGAAAACCTTGGAGTGAGGTGGTCCCCTTGAGTAAACCCCACTGCAGTTTTGGATAAAGATGGGGTACGGTCAGGTTGGATTGAGCACGAATCCAACCGGGCCCCCGAGACTAAAAGGATAATAACTTACAGACCAGGCGTCCGATTGATGCGCCATCTGTTACGTTGAGACCCATGTGACATGGAGATACTTTGAGATACTTCTCTGTGGGACTTCAAGGCAGTTGGAGTATCGACCAGTAGCTCGTGGAGAGGATCCTCCCGAAGACGAGCGAGCATAGTACAGGAACCCAGTAGCTGGCTGAGACTTGATGACTTCTAACTTTTTCAACTCAGAGTGACTTGACAGGCCCAGTGGGGAGAACCTCTGTGTGATGCGGCTGACCCACGGTGGGGAGCGCCTCTGTGTGGTGCGGCTGACCCACGGTACTCGATGGGAGGGGTACCTTAGCAGGCCATTGTAGGGAGCGCCTCTATGTGACGCGCTAGACCCATGGTACTCGACAGGAGGAGTACCTCAGCAAGTCATGAGGGGGAGCACCTCTATGTGATGCGGCAGACCCATGGTGGGGAGCGCCTCTGTGTGATGCGACAGACCCACGGTACTCGACAGGAGGAGTACCTCAGCAGTCCAATGTTTGTGGGAAGCACCCCTGTGTGATGCGGCAGACCCACAATACTTGCTAGAGGAGGGGGACTCCAGAAGCTGAGCTGTTCGACAATGTGACTGGAGATGTTACTTTTTACTACCCCTAGAATAAATCCTGGTGTGAGATGAGTTAGTATCTCTGTTTTTTCCTCATGATTGAGATAGATTACTTGATAACTTAGGTATATGTATGGGAATATACCTAAGTAGGGTTATCTTTTGATTTCATAATTTTTGGTTTATCCTTGGTGGATTTTTTGGGACCTTGAGGGTCTTGAGGTCCCTACCAAGTATCATTACACTCACCTGTACACGGTTCATGCCCGCACCTTGTTGTGTTGGATGCAGATGACAAACAGTGCTGACTGAGGCTGAGAGTACTAGGACTGGATGGTACCAGGAGGTGGGTCATATGGTGTGTCGGTACACAGAGTAGACAAGTGAACGTGGAGTGCTGAGGAGGCGATATGTACCTACCCTTCAGGTAGGAACCTCATAGGATGATCCAGTAGCTGTCTTTTTTTCTTTTCTTCTGTTGTATTGTATCATAGTTGTACTTTTACTTTCCAGTTGGGCTTGTGTTCTAGCCCCTTTTACTTACTGCACTCACTCTATTTACAGTTCAGTTTACTCATGTTCTTATCTTTTTGTGTTCTTGGTTACGTGTTCTTACAGGTTATAAAGGCAATGCCTTCCCAGTTTTTGGGAATACACCTTCGGTGCTAGTCGTCTGCCTCTGGCCTATGGAAGGCGGGCTTGGGGTAGTCACGGCACGGGCCCTGGGGGACGGGTCGTGAAAAATTGGTATCAGAGGAGTCGGTTATACCATAGAACATAGGACTATGATCTTTCTTACAAAAATATTTCTAAGTGTAGTGAGTTTGGTTATCAGTTTAGGGAATCCAGTGTTGGTGCGGAGGCCAACGTATCCATACACCAAGACCCTGACTTCTGATTTTCGACTCAGTGCACGAAAACACTGATTGTGTGTGTGTTTCCAAGAGTTTTCTTTGTTATTTTTGAGTCAGATCACCAGGTATAACTTATTAACTGTGTCGCACCTATTTATTTTCAGGATGCCTCCATGCAGACAGCCAACTAGGGTTCCGAGAGTTCTACGCACTGATAGACCACCGAGCAACGAGGCCACGGTACAGGGCCCTCTTTCGGTAGAGGAACTAGTGGAGGCACTAAAGGTACCATTACCCGTTGGGCCACCGATGCCACCAGCCCTAGTAGTAGAGATTGAATGCCACTTGAGCGCATTTCACGAGTTCCAGTGCCAGAGGCCACCCAGGTTCAGGGGAGAGATGAACCCACAGGAAGCTGAGGATTTGCTGGAGGCTATGGTGAGAGTCTTCCGAATTGTAGGGACACCAGCCGATCTCATGGTGATCCTTACCACTAGTCTTCTACAAGAAACAGTATGAATATGGTGGAGCTTGATGCTCTAGGTTCATGATGAGGTAATGCTTCTCTGGGAAGACTTCGAGAGCCTGTTTCGGGCAGAGTTTGTCCTAGTGCCTCTTTGCACAGTGCGCATTCAGGATCTTATTTATTTATAGTAGGGCAGCGTGACTTTAGCACAGTACTCAACAAAGTTCACTGAATTCTCACGCTACTCCATAGATATTGTGCGGGACCCATTATTCAGGGCCCGTACATTTGAGCAGGGACTCAGCGGGGAGATCAGGGCTTCGATGATATCACTCAGTATCCCGATCCAGGCGGGGGCATTAGAGAGATCCCTCTTGGTGGAGAGTTTCCTTGATGAGAAGTCACCAACAGCGAGACCCACAACCAGTCGTCATATAGAGGAGTCTTCTGCAGATGGCAGCAGACAGACGTCACAAAGGTCCAAGAGGACCAGACCTACAGGTGGATGACTGCATGACTCAGGATCGGTTGTGCGGGGCACCCAAGGTGGAACCAGTCAGGCAAGGATCATGCAGTGTTACTCATGCGGTGGGAAGGGTCACATGGATCGTGACTGTCCCACCCGTTGTACGGATGATTAGAAGATGGTTGAAGGACTGCCTAGGCAGAGACAAAGGTTCGATCGAGGAGGTCTACAGGGAGCAGGCGGATGTGGCAGAGGAGCTAGTCGTACAGCTGGTGGTGGGCAACAATTAGAGATGTTACCTCCACCGCCACTAGGAGGTTCACCCTGACCGCAGGGAGTAGGTGGACAGGGGATAGCTCAGCTCCAGGCAGCTAAGGCCTACGATCACGGTGCTCCGGAGATGTTTTAAGGTACGATCTGTGCCTACTCCACCTTAGTTGCAGTACTTATAGACATAGGTTCCAGTCATTCTTTTATTTACACTACCCTCGTTCAGAGCTCGGAGATTATGATGGAGTCGTTGGCTCAATCCTTACGACTAGAGACTCCTATGGGAGCGAATTTGACGATTAAGCACTGGTGTCGGCAGTGTGAGTTTACTCTAGGAGGTGAGAGATTCGGTTGGGATCTCCTAGTAGCGACGTCGAGGCCTTACGACGTCATCTTGGGTATGGACTGGTTATCTACAACCCATGCTCAGATTGACTATATTAGGAGCAAAGTGCGGTGTGTCTACATGGATGGGACCAGGTTTACCTTCACCATCGAGAAGGGAACCTTTGCAGCGTAGGATGGACTTACCCAGAGGAGAGTGCAGCCGATCACTCATTGGTTGGCTATCCTTACCCTTGGATCTGTTGATGTGGAGAGTCTGAGCTATCCTATAGTGGTGGACTAGTATGGAGATGTATTTTCTGATGATGTTCTGGGTCTACCTCCTCGCAGAGAGGTTGACTTTTACATTGACTTGTAACCCAGTACGGCACCGATATCTACACCAGCATATCGGATGGCTCCCACGGAGCTTCTTGAGTTGCGGGTACAGCTGGAGGACTTACAGGAGAAAGGATTTATTCGGCCCAGTGTTTCTCCTTAGGCAACCCTGATATTGTTGGCCAAGAAGGCAGATGGGAGCTTGAGACTTTTTGTTTACTATCGACGCCTGAACCAGGTGACCATGAAGAACAAGTACCCACTCTCGAGGATTTACGACCTCTTTGATCAGCTGAAGGGAGTACGGTGGTTCTCGAAAATAGACCTCATATCAAGCTATCACCAGCTCATAGTTCGGGATGAGGATGTGTAGAAAATGGCATTTAGATGTCAGTATGGACATTACGAGTTCTTGGTTATGTCGTTCCGCATTACCAACACTCCAGCAGTGTTCATGGGACTCATGAATAGTATCTTTCATCCATACCTTGATAGCTTTGTAGTAGTCTTCATCGACGACATTCTGATCCACTCGGCTACTAAGGAGGATCATGCATATCACTTGCAGGTAGTACTAGACACACTCCGATAGCACCAGCTTTATGGTAAGCTCTCTAAGTGATAGTTTTGGATCCAAGTGGTTTACTTTCTAGTACATGTCATATCGAAGGCTGGAGTTGCAGTGGATCTAGCGAAGATTGAGGTAGTACTTTCTTGGGAGCCACCCAGCAGTGTAACGGAGATACGGAGTTTCCTAGGTTTGGCTGGATACTACAGGAAAATTGTGCCAGATTTCTCCAGAGTTACAGCACTACTATCATCCTTGATGAAGAAGTGGCAACCCTTCATGTGGTCGGAGAGATGCCAGCAGAGTTTCTAGGAGCTAAGGCAGAGGCTAACTAGTGCCCCCATCTTGAGGCTTCCAGAGGAGGTCGTAGGGTATGTAGTCTACTGCGACGCATCAGGGACCGGACTTGGATGTGTCCTGATGCAGGAGCGAGCAGTGATCGCATATGGCTCTCGACAGCTGAGACAGTATGAGCAGAACTAAGCTACCCATGACTTGGAGTTAGAAACAGTGGTCTTCGCCTTGAAGATGTGGTGGCACTATCTGATGGGTAAACGTTTTACATTGTACTCGTATCACAAGAGTCTTAGGTATATCCTCTCTCAGAAGGACCTGAACCTGAGATAGCAACGTTGGCTTAAGTTCCTCCAGGACTATGACTTCGAGATAGTCTATACTCCTGGGAAGGGGAACGTTGTTGCATATGCACTCAATAGGAGATCTGGTATACAGCTGCTAGGGGAGGAGACGGAGCATCTGGCCGCTTTGCAGATATCCTTTGTGGATTGAGATGGAGCAGATTTTCTATAGTCTCTCATAGTTACTCCCCCTCTTCTTTAGTGAGTCAGGGAGGCGCAACTTGGGAACGCTGACTGTGAGACTTGACGTGCTTAGATATCCATAGGACATGCACCTGATGTATTTTCTGAAGGTGAGGAGCATGTCATCCTCTTCAGAGGACGTACCATGGTACCAGTGTCACTTTAGGAGGAAGTGTTGAGGGAGTTCCACACATCCCCTCTAGCGGTACATCCAGGAGTGGTGAAGATGTACCAGAATCTCTGACGACAGCACTGGTGGCCGGGAATGAAGAAAGGAGTTGCAGAGTTTGTTTCTCGGTGCCTCACTTGTCAGCAAGTGAAGGCAGAGCATCAGGTACAAGCAGGCTTGGTTCAGCCTTTAGAGGTCCCAGAGTGGAAGTGGGATGGTATATCCATGGACTTCGTGGTAGGACTTCCACGTAAATCCAGGGGTCATGACCCGATTTGGGTGATCGTCGACCGACTCACCAAGTCGGCCCACTTCCTACCGATCAGAGAGCAGGGTTCAGTAGAGATCTTGGGATGCCTCTATGTGCAGAAGATTGTGCGGCTACATGGAGTACCCTCGGCAATTGTATTTGATCGTGATACACGCTTTACTTCCTAGTTATGGAAGGGGTTGCAGGAGGCTTTCAGGACGCAGCTTCGTTTGAGCATCGTCTTCCATCCTCAAATGGATGGTCAGACTGAGTGGACCATTCAGACCCTCGAGGACATGTTTCGTGCCCGTGTCCTCGACTTCGGTCGCAACTGGGAGGATCACTTTCCTTTGGTGTAGTTTTCATACAACAATAGTTATCACTCCACCATAGGGATGACATCTTTTGAGGCGTTGTACGGGCGACCTTGTAGATCACCTTTGTGTTGGACTGTCCCAGGGGAGTCAGCACTCGTGGGACCAGAGACGGTACGGGCCACCATAGAAAAGGTGCAGATCATCCAGGAGTGAATGAAGACTGCACAGAGTAGGCATAAGTTGTATGAGATAGGAGACAGAGACCTCTAGAGTTTGAGGATGGCAACCACGTATTTCTACAGGTCTCACCCCGATGAGGTTTAAGGATATTTGGCTGAGGCTGTAAGTTATCTCCGAGATTAATCGGACCTTTTTAGATCCTTAGCAGAGTTGGCGAGGTGGCATACCGCTTAGATCTTCCACCTCAGTTGCATCGGGTTCACGATGTCTTCCACGTATCCCAGCTGAGGAGATACGTTCAGGACCCTTCCCACGTCATCGACCATAGAGAGATGGACTTCGACGATGGGGTGAATTTTACGGAGGTTCCATTAGAGATTGTGGATTGATAGAAGTGGGTCCTCTATGGACGGTCGATACATCTGGTGCGCGTTCGCTAGCAGCATGGGAACCTCCAGGAGAGCACATGGGAGCCGGAGGCTTAGATGCGTGCTTAATACCCCCACTTGTTACCATATTTTGAGTTGTGGATTATGGGGATATAAAGCCCTGAGGTGGGGAGAATGTAAAGACCTGGAATTTCCATGTAAATTTTTTTTTAAATATATAGTAATTTTACGAGTCCGAAAAAATTGACGACGCATAATTCTGAGGCTCGGAGTTCCCGGAATGAATTTGTGAACTTTTCTTTGGGTACATTCAGTAAACATACAAGCAGGTTTTTATAACTTTTGAACTGGTGCTCGGAATTGAAATTTGAGGGCACCGTTGAACTCGCAGCGCCAGTATTCACTTAGGAAGACTTTCACCTCGACGGTAGTTGGTCGAGGGTGAAAGTTAATTTTTGGGTTTTTTGTTGAAATAATAAAATAAAATAAATCACACATTTTATTTTATTTGTTGTAACCAGCCACTTGTGGATATTATGGTGGTGGGGGCCACCCGAGGTATAAACCTCTTGAACTCCCCTCTTAATGAGGGAGAAACTCCCAACTCCCTCTTCAATGTGGAGGATCCTCTTGATCTTCCTCCACATTAATTGTGTCAAACCTCCTTAATTTATTATTACACCCACAAATTAATTAATTAATCGAATTTTAAATCATGCCAACTTAATCTATTAAGTTGGAAAATCCTCATATTGGGTGGAATTGGGGGAAACTCTTTGCAAAAAGGGAGAAGCTTAGAGAATTGGGAGAAAAGCTCGCCAACGAATAACGCCGACCCGACTTCTTCCTCGAGACATCCTCCAACTGTGTACATCTTCAACAAGGAAGAACCACCTCCATCGAAGAGTGTCAATCAGACAAACAATCTCGGGATCGGAGGTGTGTGATAGGCATGGCGAACGTTGAAAATTTTGACTTCTCTCTTCGACGTTGACAATCAAACAAGGTAGGGGTTTATTATGAGTGATTTTTATATTCCCATGTTCTTATCTTTTAAAAAAAATGTGGATAAATTCTCTATTTAGATTGATCCATGAATGTTTTTCTTTTGGGGGATTGGGAATGTTTAATTGTGGGAGTTTGAAGGGAGGGTGTTTGAATTGTTCCCCTTACCCGTTCTTAATATTCTTGTGATTCAAGTATAATAGTCACTTGCTACCGCTCTAATGCGGAGAGTGCAGGCCAAACTAACATGGACCATCCTCTCCGTAATTCTTGTATTGAATTATGGTGTTCTTGGAAATGCGGGAGGATGGCGACCAACCACGTGGGGACACGATAATGGCGGCTGGCACCTCTATTGGCTGTGACGAAGCAGACGGTGCAATGGCGCCACCCCGAGGCCTCCGTGCCGTCCACGGCTCCAGACCCCCCTCCCCCCCACGTTTAGACCTCTGCCCCGTGGCAGGACCACCACTCTACGGTCGGAGCGCCCCCCGCATCCGGACTGCCACCCTGTGGCCTGAATGTCACCCCGCGGCCGGACCGCTGCCCAGAGTCTTGTGTCGTCCTCAGTCAAGCCGCCCCGGGCCGAGCCGAGCCGCCCCGCGCCCTCGCGGCACCCCTTGGCTGAGCTGCCCTCGCGGACCTCGTGGGTTAGGAGGGACCCAGCAGGTCAGGCCGGGTTGACCCGAACCGGTTCGAACCAGGCTGGGTCGGGCCAGGTCGGTCCGACTGGGTCCGACCGAACCAGGGCCCACTATGACCTACTTACGCTTCTTCGGCCATATCTTTGGCACCGGACGTCCGTTTGACGAACCATCAGTGGTGATGAAAATCTTGGAGCGAGATGGTACCCTTTAGTAAACCTCACTACAGTTTTGGATAAATATGGTTTACGGTCAGGTTGGATTGAGCACAAATCCAACCGGGCCCTCGAGACTTAAAGGCAAATAACTTACAGACCGGGCGTCCGATTGACGCACCATCTGTTACGTTGAGACCCTTATGACATGGAGATCCTTTGAGATACTTCTATGTGGGACTTCATGGCAGTTGGAGTATCAACCAGTAGCTCGTGGAGTGGATCCTCCCGAAGTTGAGAGAGCATAGTGCGGGAACCCAGTAGCTGGCTGAGACTTGACGACTGCTGACCTTTTCGACTCAGAGTGACTTGACAGTCCCAGTGGGGAACACCTCTGTGTGACGCGGTAGACCCACGATGGGGAGTGCCTCTGTGTGACATGGCATACCCACAGTACTCGACAGGAGGGGTACCTCAGCAGGCCACAGTGGGGAGCGCCTTTGTGTGACGCGCTAGACCCATGGTACTCGATAGGAGGAGTACCTCAACGAATCGCGAGGGGGAGCACCACTATGTGACATATGAGACCCATGGTGGGGAGCACCTCTATGTGAGGTGGCAGACCCATGGTACTCAACAGGAGGAGTACCTCAGCAGTCCAATGTTTGTGGGAAGCGCCTCTGTGTGATGCGGTAGACCCACAATACTTGATAGAGGAGGGGAAATCCAGTAGCCGAGGTGTTTGACGATGTGACTGGGGGTGTTACTTGTTACTACCCCTAGAATAAATCCTGGTATGAGCTAATTCAGTATCTCTGTGTTTTCCTCATGATTGATATGGATTACTTGATAACTTAGGTATATGTATGGGCATATACCTAAGTAGGTTTATCTGTTGATTTCATACTTTTTGGTTTATCCTTGTTGGATTTTGTGAGACCTTGACGGTCTTGGGGGTCCCGACTAAGTATTGTTATACTCACCCTTGCTTGGGCTATGCCTGCACCTTGTTGTGTTGGATGAAGATGACCGACAGCGCTGACTGAGGCTGAGAGTACCTGGAGGTGGGACATACGGCGTGTCGGTATGCAGAGGAGACGGGTGGACGTGGAGTGCTGAGGAGGAGATTTGTACCTACCCTTCAGGTAGGAACCTCAGAGGATGATCTAGTAGCTATATTTTTTTTTCTTTTCTTCAGTTGTATTGTATCACAATTGTACTTGTACTTTTTAGTTGAGCTTGTATTCTGACCTCTTTTACTTACTGCACTCACTCTGTTTACAGTTCAGTTTACTTGTGTTTATATCTTTTTGTGTGCTTTGTTACATGTGCTTACAGTTTATAAAGTCAATGCTTTCCCAGATTTAGGGAATACCCCTTCAATTCTAGTTGCCAACCCCTGGCCTATGGAAGGCGGACTTGGGGTAGTCACGACACGAGCCCCGAGGGACAAGTCGTGACAGAATTAGTTTATATTTATATTTTTATAATGTGTTCAATGTATTGATATATCAACGGTAGGTGAAATCACTTATTTTATTGGGTTAAAATTAAACCAAAAAGATGAGTATGCCTTTATTTATCAGGTAAAATATATAATATATTTGTTGAAATAGTTTGGCAATAAATATTTTATATCATTTTCAACTCCAATCATAGTTGGAACTATACTTGAAAAGTATGAATACGGAAGGCCTTTGGATCCAACTTTATATTATATAATGATTTTAAGTCCATTTTTTTATAAAAATGAGGTTATATAATATCTATTCAATATACTTAACTATAAGGTTTCAAATTAATCTAAAGGAATAAAATATCATTGTAGTTAAAAGAATATTAGGGCATGTTTAAGGTACCCTTTCTTATGTTTTGGTGTTTATAATAAGAAAAAATCAATATTTAATGGCATATTTGGATATATATTTAAATGGAGACGTGGTAGACATAAAATCACAAGTTGAGGTGATTTCTTTATTGGTAGAAAATGTGATAGCTATATTGGTGAGATATTGGGAAAAAGTGTAATTTAGTTGATAAAGAGACCAACATAGTGCTCTCATATAAACCAAAATTAAATATGATTCCACTTTTAAAAAAAGGTAAAACATGGAATTATCAAGGTAAAGAATATTGGAACGCATCAAAAATTGGATTTCATTTTCACAAAACTATTAAGCACGCTAGAATTTGAGAAACATCATTTGAAACATGTTATTAAACAAAATCCCAAATATTAAGGATGTTTAATATATTACCTCTCCCTATACAGGTTTATTTATTAACTTTTTCATCCATGATTGACAGGAATTTATGCTTTGGGTTTATTAGAAAACATCTATAAATTAGTGAAAGTGGAAGAAGAAAATTATGAGAAATTAATAAGTATAATGATAGTATCATTTAAATATATGTGAATGATCTCATGTTTTAAAATTGGATTCATAAGATTACTCTTATAATAAATATCAGGAAAAATACTTTTTGAGGGGGAATTTCTAAGACCTAAAGCATAGGTAGATAGATAAATGGGGATGAGAATTGAGGATGGGTGAAGATAGGGTGAGTTATATGAATTTATTAAATGAGTTTAATACATAAATGTAGTGATTTATATGTGGTAAACAAGAGAAAAATGATTAAAGGTAACAATTGCAACATGAAATTATAACTTTAATTCTTTTTATTTTTAGGTTCTAGGCATAGTGGAAGCACCTTTATATCATAGAGAACTCAGAATTTAGTCTTAATTTATGATTAATAATTTCTCCACATGAAAAATAACATTACATCCAACAAAATTTCTAGATTACTTGACTAAATAAAAATTAAAAAACAAGAAGAATATGATCTTCACATGTAATTTATTATTAATTTATGAGAAGATATAGAATTACATTAACTTGTAAATCTCTCTTCATTGATGATATTATTGACTATATATCATCAAAATGGCATTTATATGTAGGAAAAAAGTGAAAAATACCTCTAGTGATGATCCACACATCTACCAAAATATTTTAAAGTCGTTATAGAATATTTAGGTGCTATCACAGCTGATCCTAATTGCTTGTGTTGTTTATGGTTGGTCATAGAATAATTCTTCTTAATGAAGAATAAATCTTGATGTTATTTAGATTTATTGAGAGTGGGGAAATATATAGTTCATTATAGATCTCTATATATCTCTCTAGGTCTTGATAGAGTCTATTTCTATCTATTTTTTTCATCAATAGTGATTATGTAATGTGATATAATTAGATATTTAATATGGTATGTCAATGGTTGAAAAATTGCACAAATTTTTTTCCCAACACTGAAATTCTTAACTGACCCCATTTATAATATTATTATTATTATTATTAATTTAACATGAACAATATGAATATATAAATAAATATCACTTATACCTTTTCCAATTAGAGCATTAAAATCAGACATATTTCCTGCATCGATATTTACCAATCACTAAATAATGACTATTTATTTAATAAATAAATATCATTGTGTTATTCGTCGATGAATATAGTAAATAAAATATTTTATGAACCTTTAAAATAAATATTTATTATTATTTAAATCATTTATTCTTTTGAATAACATGTGATAAATTTATGGTGATCAATGAACCCCAAATAAATATTATTTATTCCAACTTTTTTAATTCAATACTTGAATTTAATTGAGATTCTAGACACACTTGGTTTGCAACCCCATAGGCCCCTTTCTCACTGGAATTAGGCCTAATAGCCTAAAGTATAAGGATATATTATTGAAACATTCCAAGGAAACCATAGATAAATAAGTTAATGTCGCAACGACATCCAACCTCTATTGAACTCTTACCATGTAATACAATCGATTCATCATGATATCTCAAATAAATTAGGTTGCATATCGGTGCCATCAACATATACACTTGATGTATTTATATTTATCTTTATATAAATGAACTTTCCCACCTTTAATAATGTCCATGGATTTATATAAGTAGTTCTATTCCCATCAAAGGAACTGAGATATCAACTTTCGGTAAGGGATAGAAGGGATAAATCCTTTCTCGTGTTTTCAATTAATGCAATATAACTCATGACACACCCAACATATCCTAACCCACCATGAACATATGTTGTCATAGTTTTCATTAATGAATCAAAGTACATGAGTTATAATATCCATCAATGATAACCTTAAAGTATAAGTGTTAATACATATATTTGTATATAGGAACATCCAATGACACATGATAATGTGGATTTCCTATTGGAGTATGTTCTCATAACCACCTATATTGGATATTACCAAGGGAGAACACCACGAGAATGTATCTAAATGTATTATGAGCCTCCTACCCCTAATAGAATGTATTTTCTATATCCCTTTAGGTAATGTCTTTCGTCTATAGAACTATAGGCAAGAATATTATCAACGCGCCTCCAGGTTCTTGTCATAGCAGGAAACTATTATGACCTTTCAGTATGAAATATATTTTAATAAAATTATAAAAAGAAAATTTCATTAAAATGAATAATCATAATGTGACAAGAAACATCATTAATAAAATAAAACATGTAATTAAGTACTAAATAAGTCAATTATAGTAAACCAACTCCTATAGACCCCCACTTACACAAGATATAACTGATAAAAACTCTTAGTACACTTGCTCCCACATGATACTCATTACTCTACTGAATTAGAGCATTATTTAAGGGGTATATTGTGTGTTCCTTCATGGAAACTATGATCATTGTAACTTCACCTTTTTAAGAAAACCCCCTCAATAGATGAAACCAATAAAGTAAGTGGTTTTTTCTATGATGTGACATTGGCTCTTTGGAAAGGGCCACTACTGTAGTGTTATCACAGTAAACTATGATAGGTAATTTATTTCTAGTTACCACATCAATATCCTTAAAAAATTTAATCCAAACTTCTTCCTTGGATGTATCAGAACCTGCAATATACTTAGACTCCATTGTAGAATTAGCGACAACTGGTTATTTTGAACTCTTCGAAGTTACTACTCCTCTGTTGATACAAAATTAATATCTAAACTATAAATATAGATCATTATAATCTATATGAAAGTTATATTCTATATAAAAATTGATTATTATCTCTTTAACTACCCCATACAGCAATAAAAAATCCTTAGTTTGCCTTAGATACTTAAGGATTTCCTTAATAGTGGTCCAATGTTATTCACTTAGATCTGATTGATATTTTCCTACCATTCTCAAGGCATATGAAATTTTAAATTGTGGGCATGGAATAAAATATGGATCCTATTTCTGAAGAATATGGGGTCTTACTCATTCTCTGGCTTTCCTCTTGTGCTGGAGGATAGATTTTCTTAGAAAGGTGTATACCATGTGACATTAAAACTAATCCCCTATTTTATTGTCTCATAATGAACCTATTTAGAATATAGTTAATGTATATACTCTTACTTAGTCCAATTAGCCTCTTGGGTCTATCACGCATGATCTTAATCTCTAGAATGTAGGAATTTTCACCTAACTCCTTTATAGAGAAGCATTTTTCTAACCATTTTTTAACCACCTGTAAGGATGGTATCACATTTCCAATTAGTAGTATGTCATCAACATAAACTTCTATGAAAATTATTTTACTCCCACTAAACCTCTTGTAAAAAAATAGATAACATTATTTCTTAATGAAACCAAAATATTTTATGGCTTTATCTATTTGAATGTTCCATGGATTTGATTATTGATTTAATACATAAATGGATCTCTGTAACTTTGATACCTTTTTAGCATTTTCTAGATTCATAAACCCTTTTGTTTGTGTCATATACACATCGTCCTAAAGGCTCTCATTAAGAAAATTAGTTTTTACATCCATATTCCAAATCTCATAGTCATGGTAAGCTACTAGGTCAAGAAAATTTTTGATGGATTTAAACATGGAAACTGGAGAAAATATTGAATGAACCGAGATACTCAGTGAAAGATTATGGGCTGGGAATTTAAAATTTCGGCATCACTAGGGTGATGTAAAGTTTTCAACTCTGGTGATCTCATCCCAGTATGGTCCGAGGACCATGCATGGTTGAAAAAGAGTACAAAAATAAAAATAAAATATACCTTGTTCGGATATGATGTTCTCAAGATTTTTGAAAGATTCTGATGTCCATTGCTTGAAGGCTCTGATGCTGAATCCCTCTATATCATCCACACATGCTTCTTGAATCTACACGTATGTAGTTCATTGGAATCTGGGTGCTAGCGTGGAACTCCAACAACCACTTTGACAGAGTGATGATCACTACAATCCAACATCTTTGATCAGAGAAGCCATAACATGAAATACTTTCTTGTTTGAGAGAGTCTCTCTCTAGGAATTAAGAGAGAGAGGCTCTCACTTCCAATGGATGAATAGTACTTAAGAGAATATCCTCTCTTCACTTATACAGTGGAAGATTATAATACCCATTTTGGGTCCCCGACCCCCATGTAATGAACTACCACTATATAAATATTATAAATAATTATTTATGATGAACTAAATAATTCCATAAATATTATTTATATTTTATCACTAAACTGTAATATATATTAAATATATTACATGATAATATTGATCCATTAACTTGACTCATGTCTCCTAAAAATATTAAATAAACTCGGGATATTTCATTAATATCTGCTCAAATAATATTTATCCTTGTATTTACTTAATCACTTGTAAATACATGTCATAAATAAATTCAACCCAATTATTTATTACTTGAATTATAATGAATTTATTTATTTCTTGGTGATCCATAGAACTTGGATAATACCCAGACCCAGTGGTGGGGCATACCAAGTTCTATATTCCTATTCAACTGAATATGGTAGATTCTCAAAGTGATATTGTGTGTGACCCTCTAGGCCCTTATCTCAATAGTAGTGAATAATATTCACAGACCAAGACTGGGATCTAGAAACCCATTGAGGCCCCTAAAGAGATAAGGAAAAGTCAAAGAAATGACTACCTTCTTACAAACATGCTCTATGTAATATAATCTCTTCTTCATTGATATCTCATAAAGTAGGATGTACACTTGTGTCATCATCCTTTTTCTTGCTTTATTATTTTTTTTATCCATCCGGATAGACTTACCATCGACTACCATGGCTATGGATTTAAAGAAGGTATTACCATCCTAATCAACCATACCCGATATGTCTCTTCCTCAACTCAGAAGTGAAAATTAATATATTGATCATTCAATCAATATCATTTCACCAATTATGTTCCCAACATAAACTACCTCACCATGACTTCATTTTCATGGTTTTCATCTTACATCAATGTACTCAATAAAATGAAATACATTGATAATGATCTCAAGTCATGATACCATTACACATGTCTGTATATAGGAACAACCAATGACACATGAAACATGTGGTTTTCCTATTTGTGGGTATGTCCTCATGATATCAACTACTAGAGATCACTAAGTACAGAGTTCATGAGAATAAGTCTCAAATCTTATGATCCCCCAACACTTGATAGTCCCATATCATCTATGTACAGTCAGAATGATGTTTATGGACCATAGGAAATTAACTTAAGATTACTATCATAGTATCTATAGGTTCTCATTATACCTTGGGATCTCCTATAACCCTTTGATACAACACATAATCTAAGGAAATTATCATAAAAATTGTATATGAAAATGTATCTACACTATTATGGAAATAAATTAATGTAAATATAATAAATTGTATACATGTTAAAGTAATAAAATTACAACACAAGTTGGGTCTAGGTAACCCACTTTCAATACTCCCACTTACACGAGATCCAACTACTCACAAGTCTCAATACGCTATCCCTCACATGAGAATCATGCTTATGCTGAGGTACGAACATAGTCAGGGGGTCTGCCACGTTTTCCTATTTGGTTACTCTACTAACAGTGACTTCATCTCTCTCATTAAAATCCCTCAATAGATGAAAATTCTGAAGTATATGATTTATCCTCTAGTGGGATCTAGGCTCCTTGGTAAGCACCACTACAGTAGTATTATCACAATAAACTAGAATAGGATCTACACTGCTAAGAAGAACACCAATTTATAAGACAAACATGCATATCCAGACTAACTCTTTTACTACATTGGAAGCCACTATATACTCATAATCGGCTATAGAATCAGTGATCATATATTGCTTTGAGCTTATCTAGCTGATTGCACCACCATTTAAGAAAAATATATAGCCTGACTGTGCTTTCAAATCATCATGATCACTTTGGAAACTAGAATCGGTGTATCCTCTCACTACTAGTTCCTCATCTCCTCCATACACTAGGAACATATCCTTTGTACAACTCAAGTACTTTAGGATGGTTTTAACAACTACCCAGTGCATCTCTCCTGGATTACCTTGATATCTTACCATAATTCTTAAAGAAAAGGAAACATAAAACCTAGTACATATAATGGAATATATGATATAACCCACTATCGAGGAATAAGGAATTCTACTCATTTTTTCAATCTCCTCATGTGTTTGTGGACACATTTTCTTGGATAGGTTAATACCATGTGACATAGGCATCAAACCTCTCTTGGATTGTTTCATATTATACCTTTTGAGTACTTTGTTAATGTATGTACTTTAACTTAGTCCAAGAATCCTTTGAGATCTATCTCGATAGATCTTGATCTCTGGAATATTGGCCACTTTTCCTAAGTCTTTCGTGGAGAAGCATTCATTTAACCAAGTCTTAACCTACTGTAAGATTTTAACTTTTTTTTCCCATAATTAATATGTCATCAACATATAATACAAGTAAAATGATGGCATTCCCATCAACCTTCTTATAGACACAAGGCTCACTTTCATTTCTTACAAAACCAAATTCTCTTATGGCCTTTTCAAAATGAACATTCTGTGATTTTGATTCCTTCTTCAACCCATAAATGGATCTCTATAGCATGCACACCTTATTGGAATTCTTTGAACTGATAAACCCTTTGAGTTGAGTCATATAGACATCTTCAACTAACTTCCCATTTAGAATAGAATTTTTGACATCCATTTTCCAAATCTAATAATCATGAAAGGCTACTATTGTAAGTAATATTCTAATAGATTTCATCATTACTACTTCTGAGAATGTTTTATCATAGTTTATGCCTTGAAATTTTATGAATCCATTTTCAATCAATCTTTCTTTATAGGTATTAACCTTACCATCCATGTCCATCTTTTTATTGAATACCCATTTTCACCCAATGGGTTTTACATCAGCTGGAGGGTCGACCAAAATCCAAAATTGATTTTTCTACATGGATTCCATCTCAAAATGCAAGGCATTTTCCATTTAGAAGCTTCTTTTCCTTCTACTACTTCCTTATAGGTTATAGGTTCATCTTCCTCAAGGAGTAATGTGTCACCTGACTCGGTGACAAGAAAACCATAATGCTCTAGTTCTTTATCCTCTTGAGTATACTTACGCAGTGTTTGTGTCTTAGTAACCACTTCTTACACTTTCTCTTATAGAGATTGTTCTCATACCAACTCTTGTGCATTTGGAGTATTAACTTCATTGAAGTCAATCTTGCTCCTGATATTTCCATTGGAAATGTGTTCCCTTCATATAAATATGAAATGTATTGCCAAAAAAACTTTTCTATCTAAAGTTTTGTATAGGTAGTGTCCTTTGGTTTCCTTAGGATAACCTATAAAGATGCACTTCGTGATTTTGGATGCTAATTTGTCACTTAGTATAGCCTTGAAAAACTCCTCACATTGCCATACACATAAGTGTGAATGATTGGATTTCTTTCCACACAATAACTCATATGGCATCCCATATGCAGCCTTATTTGGTACTTAGTTAAGGGTATATGTCATTGTCTATAAAGTGTATCCCCAAAACGATAATGGAAGATATTTCTAACTCATCATTGATCTGACTGTGTCCAGCAAGGTCCTATTCCTCTGTTCACTAACACCATTCCATTGTGGTGTATAATGAGGAGTGAGTTGGGATACTATCCCACACTCCTTCAAGTGATCAATGAAATCCTGGTCAAGATACTCTCCACCTATATTTAAATAGAGTGCCTTAATTTTATTACCAATATGTTTTTCTACTTCATGTTGATATTCTTTAAACATCTAAAAGGAACCTAACTTATACCGCATCAAGTAGATAAAACCATACCTACTATAACCATCCATAAAAGTAATGAATTATGAAAAACAACCCCTTTATTCTACTAGAAATGGACCATAGACTTCAGTATGAATTAATTAGAGTACTTGATTGGCTCTTTCTTCCTTCCCATAGAAGGTTTCTTTGGTCATTTTCCCTTGTAAACAAGATTGACATACATTCAAGTGTTTTAACTGTACTGAGTCTAAATACCCTTCTTGATGTAATTTTTTTAATTGCTTCTTTGTTACATGAACTATCCTGAAGTTCCATAGGTGGGTGATATAAGAGTCTTTATTACTGGATTTTTCAATGATTGTCATTACCGAGTTTTCAAGTTCTTGTATATATATTCCATTTTAAAAATGTTCCATACAATAAGACATATTATCCTTATAAATGAGGAAACATTTATTTTGAAACTTTAAATAAAATCCCATCATCTCTAAAATTGACATTGAGACTATGTTTCGTGTTATATAGGGTACATAATAACAATTATACAATACTATAAGCAATCCACTTGGAAAAGTTAAGTGATAGTATCCCACTACCAAGGCTTCCATACTTGTACCATTTGCAGCTTAGAGAACCACTTTGCCTCTTGAAATCTCCTTGAATCTACTTGGTTTATATATATGAATACATATGTGTGAGCCACATGTCATATCCAATACCCAATTTGTAGATAAGAAAATATTGAATTCAATGAAAAAAATACTTGAAGTTAAAGCGTAAACTTTCTTCTTATTCATAATTCTTCCATTTTTATTCCAATGGCCTTTCTTTCTACGGTCAAAGCAGATGGCCTTCTACTCATTACCCTAATTTTGAATCTTTGGCTTCTTTTAAGGATGGTTTATTTCAGTCTTCGACATTGAATTGTCCGTATACCCCTTTTCCTTGCCTTTTTTTCTCTTGTTCACCATAAGGATAGATGAATTAGTATTTTTCATATCCTTATCATCTTGAAAAAATAAATCCAATAGATCCAGGAGTGACTTTTTAATATCATTCTTATTATTATTGACAATGAAAATCAAAAATATTGGTAGTAAAGAGGCGAGAATTAGATCTGTTTCTAGTTCTTGGTTCAATTTGAACCCAAGGGATTCAATCCTTTTAATATACCCGATCATTTTGAGTACATGAGGACCCTCTTGGTTCCCTTATGTTGGCCTGTACTTATAAAGGGAACTAGAGATCTCATACCATTCCTCCCTAGCCCTCTCTTGATATAATTATTGGAGATATGAAAGCATCTTATAGGCATCCTCATCCTCATGCATTTTTCTGCAATTGGATGGACATGGATTACCACATAATGAACTGAACATCTAGTACATCCTCTACATTATTTTTTTATTTATCTTTTTCATCCTTACTTTCTCCCTAAGGAGGATCAGCAAGAACTATGGATTCCAGTAGAGAAAGCTTCATTTATTGGCGTAGTACTATGTGTGAGCGCTTGTACCACACCTGGAAGTTATTACTAGTCAAGTTATTTTATTTATCCAAAATTGATTATAGTAATAACTTACTTGTGGTGTTGGTGGTTTCCATTTTAGATCTACAATAGATAAATATTAGAATACAATACTTAATCTTGATTACCTTTAGACATTTATGATTACTTAATTTTTTTATCATTTTTAATGTATCTCTCTATTTTAGAAAAACCTAATAGCCCTCACTATTAGATTCATAATACTCTGTCTCATGTGTATTCTAGTGGTAAGGACCCTAAAAACTACTCCTCATAGTCTATAAGCTTTGGCTACGCCACTACTTGGAGAGTTTCTCGGTAGGCTCTAGTCTGGCCAACCACATTAACTCGCGGTTCCTTTTACTATTGAGTAAAGTCCCAGATTTTAGAATCTAAAATTGATTCCCTCCACATCTTGCCTCTAAAGTGATAAAAATATAGATTTGGCTACTTATTTGCTTCCAAATTTAGTCAAGTCAACCCATTACTCTTATTGGAACTCCTCGGTGGTAGGGAATACTCTCAATTTTAGCTGACGAGTACTGTTAGTAGGATTTAAGACTTGATATATATTTAAAGGATTTTATTATTTATTTATGAATATAATTTAATTCCATCTTATTTGTTAAAACTAGGTTGTCGTGCTCACAACTGAACAAGAAATAGAAAAAAAATTGTCGTGTCTTTATGAATTTTATCTTTTATATTATTTTATGTGATAAAGAAATAATCATGTACTTGAATAAAACAATAAACAATTATTAAAGGAAGAACATTCAATCTGACTGGTCTTGAGCATTCTATTTTGATCGATCCACAATGAATCAATCATGACCTAGGGGTTTACATACCTGAGTTGACACCTGACTTGTATCGAAGCTTGTCCCCCAGTGAAAAGTATTCGAATCCCGTCTAGATTACCACCTCAATTTGGCAGGGCCCACATCTTAGATCATCATCATATTTTTAACAAATATGCTTGCATGCAGGTGAGGGGGTCTAGGGGTGCAATGTACAATACGTGCATTGGACACGTAGGAACTTATACATATTTGAATTAAAAGGAAAATACACAGACCAACATTTATCTACTTAATTATTAAAAACATCGCGTGAAATAAATAACTAATTAAATAATTAAATTCGTACATGAACAGGTCGGTCACTAGTTTAAGACCAGTCAGTATAAAATATTGTGCAATAAAATTAAACTGCGATAAATTTAAACAGTACGGGGTGTTGTAATAAATTGAATGAATTTAAATAAATTAAAATATTTTATTTATTGCTTCCAATTGTTTAATTTAATTTTTAATTCCAAGAATTAAATTTAACCATTAATTTAATTTAAATCTCAAAATAAATTAAAATTTCGGATTCATTTAAATTTTCAACCCCCAAATAGAAGGTTACCTCTCCTACGGTAATGAAATCTACACTAAAGGGAAAATCACAACTGCCCAGTTGGGTGGCCTTGGGAGGAGGCGTCGGTTGAGTAGATCTGAGATGTGCAAAGTGTCTAGCTGCTAGAGAAGGACACTGTTCGAGGTCATCGACCAGTTAGGTATGGCACAGTGGCGGTGGCCTCATTGGTAAAGTGAGGCCCGGGCAGTAGGGCAAGCACGGGACGACGGCGCGAGGCCGGAACGAGGGAGATATGGCGATGCAGTTTGGGGTGTACCTCCGGTGAAGCGAGGAGGCCTTTCGTGGGTGTGTGTCGCTGGTTTGGCCATGAGGGATAATAGAGAGGGGAGTAGGTGTGACCAGGTGGGGCCACAGCAGAAAAGAAGACCTACTGGGTTAAGGTCAAGATGTACAATTTTTTTAAAATCTCTCTTTACCATATTTTCAGAAGTTTATAGAAACTTTGACAAAAGGTAACTTATAATCTTGTTTTTTGGAAGAAAAAATAAATTAATATAAAAAATATATTATTTTTAATTTTTCCTCTATTATTTGATCACCACTGGTATAATTCTGATGACTGGATTATGGCCAAAACATGGTCGGATTCTAATAATTTTTACCAGAACAGAAATAAAAATAAAAAACATGTTCTTCAAAAAATAAATATAAAACCGTAGAAACTTAATCTATTTGAGACGATGTCAAACCATTTTTAAAAAAATTAGATGGTTGTTACTTGGTCATCTGCAAACGGATCAACACGTGGTCAGATCCGTTGGAACTGTTTCAACACCCTATACTTAAATTTAAGGCAATTTAATTTTTTTATGGACTTGGAAAAACCATGCATTGCTCTGATACCAATTTAAGGAATCGGGATGATCAATCGAAGCTGGGTTGGAAATTTAAAAATTTTGCATCACCGGGGTGATGTAAATTTGTCAACTGTGGTGATCTCATCCTAGTATGGTCCAAGGACCACACATGGTTTAAAAAGAGTAAAAAAATAAAAAGAACATATACCTTGTTCAGATATGATGCGCTCAAGATTTTCGAAAGATTCTGATTTTCGTTGCTTGAAGGCTCTGATGCCAAAGCCCTCTAGATCATCCACACACGCATCTTGAATTTGTGCATGCGCCATTCATCAGAATCTAAATGCTTGGCAGAACTCCAACAACCACTTTGAAATAGTGATGATCACTACAATCCAACATCTTCGATCCGAGAAGATAGAACCTAAAAAACATTCATGTTTGATAGAGTCTCTCTCTAGGAATTAGGAGAGAGAGGCTCTCATTTCCAATGGATGAATAGTCCTCATGAGAAGATCCTCTCTCCACTTATATAGTGGAATCTTATAATACCCGGTTTGGTCTTCGACCCCCGTGTAATGAACTACCACTATATAAATATTATAAATAATTATTTATGAAGAACTAAATAATGCCACAAATGTTATTTATATTTTATCTCATGATAATATTAAATGAACCTGGTATATTTCATTATTATCTTTTTGAATAATATTTATCCTTGTATTTATTTAATCACCTGTAAATACATGTCATAAATAAATTCAACCCAATTATTACTTTCTTGAATAATAATGAATTTATTTATTTCTTGGTGATCCATGGAACTTGAATAATATCCAAACCCCATTGTGGGGCCCACCAAGTTCTATATTCCTATTCATCATAATAAGGTAGATTCTGAAAGCGCTATTATGTGTGACCCTCTAGGCCCTTATCTCAATAGCGGTGAATAACATTCATAAACCAAGAGCGGTATATAGAAACCCATCGAGGCCCCTAAAGATATAAGGAAAAGTCAAAGAAACGACTACCTTCATACGAACATGCTCTATGTAATATAATATCTTATTTATTGATATATCATAAATCAGGATGCACAGTTATGTCATCATCCTTTTTACTGCTTTATTATTTTTTGATTCATCTGGACGGACTTACTGTCAACTACCATGGCCATGGATTTAAAGAAGGTATTACCATTTTAATCAACCAAGCCTGAGATGTCTCTTCCTCAACTCAGAACTGAAAAATAATTTCTTGATCATTCAATCAATATCATTTCACCAATGACACAGCCAACACAAACTACCTTGTATAAAATGACATACATTGATAATGATCTCAAGTCAGGAGAACATTACACATTTGCATAGATAGTAACAACCAATGAAACATGAAACATGTGGTGTTTCTATTTGCAGGTTTGTCCTCATGATATTAACTACTAGAGATCACCAACTACGGACTTCATGAGAAGAATTATCAATGCTTATGATCCCCCAGCAATTGATAGTCGCACATCATCTGTGTCCAGTTAGAATGATATGTGTGGACTATAGGACATTAACTTAATATTACTATCATAGTATCTCTAGGTTCTTATTATATCATGGGATCTGCTATAACCCTTTTATACAACACTTAATATAAGGATATTACCATAAATATATATGATGCAGAAGTATCTACACTAATATGGAAAGAAAATAACAAATATATATAATAAATTGTATACATGTTGTGGTAATAAAAGTACAACACAAGTTGGGTCTAATGCACCCAATTTCAACAATCCCACTTACACTAGATCCAACTACTAAAAAGTATCAATCCACTATCCCTCACATGAGAATCATGCTTCTGCTGATATATGGCCTTAGTCAGGGGGTCTTCCACGTTTTCCTATGTGGCTACTCTACTAACAGCGACTTCAGTTCTCTGAGTAAAATCCCTCAAGAGATGAAAATTCTGAAGTGTATTCTTTTTCCTCTGGTGAGACCTTGGCTCCTTGTTAAGCACCACAACAGCATTATTATCACAACAAACTGGAATAAGGTCTACACTACTAGGAACAACACCAATTTCTAAGATAAAGATGTATATTTATAATGCTTACTTTGCTACATTGAAAGCTGATATATACTCATATTATACTATATAATCGGTGACCATAGATTACTTCGAGCTATTCCTGCTGACTACACCAACATTCAGGAAAAAGATGCAGCCTAAATGTTCTTTCAAATCATCATAATCTCTTTCGAAACTAGCATCATTATATCCTCTCACTAATAGTTTCTCATCTCCTCCATACACCAAGATCATATCCTTTATACACCTAAAGTACATTAGGATAGTTTTAACAGCTTCCCAATGAATCTCTCTGAGATTAGATTGATATATTCCCACCATTCTTAAAGCAAAGGAAACATCAAACCTAGTATATAGAATGGTATATATGATATAACCCAGTGTCAAGGCATAAGGAATTCTACTTATTTTGTTAATCTCCTCCTGTGTTTGTGGGCACATTTTCTTGGAGAGATTAATACCATGTGACATAGGCAACAATTCTCTCTTGTATTTTTCAATATTTTACCTTTTGAGTACTTTTTAAATGTTTTTACTTTGAATTATTCCAAGAAACCTTTGAGATCTATCTCGATAGATCATGATCCCTAGAATATAGGCTACTTTGCCTAAGTATTTCATGAAGAATAATTCATTTAACCCAGTCTTAACTGACTGTAAGATTTTCACTTTTTTCCCATAATTAATATGTAATAAACATATAATATAAGGAAAATGATGGAATTCCCATCAACCTTATTATAGACACAGGGCTCACTATCATTTCTAACTAAACTAAATTCTCTTATGGCCTCGTCAAAATGAACATTCCATGACCATGATGCCTGCTTCAACCCATAAATGGATCTCTGTACTATGCACACCTTATTGGAATTCTTTGACCTGATAAACCCTTTAGGTTGAGTCATATAGACATCTTCAACCAACTTCCCATTTATAAAATCATTTTTGACATCCATTTTCCAAATCTCATAATCATGAAAGGATGTTATTGCAAGAAATATTCTGATGGATTTCAGCATTTCTACTGGTGAGAAGGTTTCATCATAGTTTATGCCTTGACATTTTCAGAAACCCTTTGCAATCAGTCTTGCTTTGTAGGTATTAACCTTACCATCCATCTCCATCTTTTTCTTGAAAACCCATTTTCACCCAATGGGTTTTACATAAGATGGGGGGATTTACCAAAATCCAAACTTGATTTTTCTACATTGACTTCATCTCAAAATGCATGGCATCTTTTCATTTAGTAGCTTCTTTTCCTCATACTTATTCCATATAGGTTAGAGTTTCATAATCCTCAAGGAGTAATGTGTCACCTGACTCAGTGATAAGAAAACCACAATTCTCTGGTTCTCTAACCTCTCGAGTAGACCTATGTAGTATTCGAGTCTTGGGAACCACTTGTTCCACTTTCCATTGTGGAGATTCTTCTCATACCAACTCTTGTGCATCTTGAGCATTAACTTCGTCGAAGTTAATATTGCTCCCACTATTTCCATAGGAAATTTGTTCCCTTCATAGAAATATGGAATTTATTCTCAAAACAACATTTCTATCTATAGGATTTTATAGGTAATATCCTTTGGTTTACTTAAGATAACCTATAAAGATGTACTTCATACTTTTGGATGTTAATTTATCACTTAGTGTAGCCTTGAAAAAAGCCTCCCATGACCATACACATAAGTGTGATAGATTGGGTTTCTTTCCACACCATAACTCATATAAAATCCCATCTGCAGCCTTAGTTGGTACTCAGTTAAGGGTATATGTCATTGTTTGTAAAGAGTATCCTCAAAAGGATAATGGAAGATATGTCTGACTCATCATTGATCCGACCATGTCTAGTAGGGTCTTATTCCTCCTTTCACTAACACCATTTCATTGTGGTGTATAAATAGGAGTGAGTTTGGATACTATCCTACACTCCTTCAAGTGATCAATGAAAGCTTTATTAAGATACTCTCTACCTTGGTCTAAAAGGAGTGACTTAATATTCTTACTAAGCCAGTTTTCTAATTCATGTTGATATTCCTTAAACATCTAAAATGAATCTAACTTATATGAAATCAAGTAGATAAAACCATATGTAATATAACCATCAGTAAAAGTAATGAAGTATGAAAACCCACCCCTTTCCTCTACTCAAAATGGACCACAGACATTGGTATTAATTAATTTCAGTACTGGATTGGCTCTTTCTCCCTTCCCTGAGAAGGTTTATTTGGTCATTTTACCTTTTAAACAAGATTGACATTCATCAAAGTGTTTTAACTATACCGAGTCTAAATACCATGCTTGATTTAATTTTTTTAATTGGTTATTGTTTACATGACCTAGCCTAAAGTTCCATTGGTGGGTGATATAAGAGTCTTGCTTTCTCATTTTTTCATTGATTGTCATTACCGAGTTTTCATGTTCAAGTATATAAAATCCATTGTTAAGATGTTTCATACAATAAGACATATTATCCTTATAAATGAGGAAACGCTTATTTCGAAACTTGAAATAAAATCCCATCATGTCTAAACTTGACACTGAGATTATGTTTCAGGTTATAGAGGGTACATAATAACAATTATACAATACTAGAACCAAACCACTTGTCAAAGTAAAGTGATGGTCTTCCACTGCCAAGGCTTCCAGACTTGCACCATTTACAGCTTTGATATCCACTTCACTTCTTTCAATCTTCTTAAATCTACTTGGTTATAATATATTAATACATATGTGTGATCCAGATGTCATATCTAATACCCAAATTCTAGATGAGAAAATATTGAATTCAATGACAACAATACATGAAGTTAAAGCGTAAAATTTCTTATTATTCAGAGTTCTTCCATTTTTATTCCAATGGCCTTTATTGCCACATGAAAAGAATACATCCTCCTACTCATTGCTCTGATTTTGAATCTTTGGATTCTTTGAAGGATGGTGTATTGGAGTCTTCGGCCTTGACTTGGCCTTAGACCCCTTTTCCTTGCCTTTTTTTTTCTCTTGTTCACTATAAGGGTAGATGAATTAGTATTTTTCATATCCTTATCATCTTGGTGAAGTAAATCCAATAGATCTAGGAGTGAATTGTTCATATCATTTTTATTATAATTGACAATGAAAGTAGAAAATCTTGGAGGTAAATAGGTGATAATTAGATATATCGGTAGTTCTTAGTTCAATTTGAACCTAATGGATTCAACCCTATTAATGTACCTAATAATATTGAGTACATGAGGACCCTCTTAGTGAACTTCTTATATCCTATACATATAAAGGGCATTAGGGATATCATACCATTCCTCCCTATCCCTCCACTTATATAATTCTTGGAGATGTGAAATCATCTTGTAGTCATCCTCATCCTCATGCATTTTCTGAAATTGGATAGACATGGATGTAAACATGATGCATTGAACATCTAGTGCATCCTCTACATGATTTTTCCATTTATCTTTTTCATCCTTACTTTCTCCCTGAGGAGGCTCAGTAGGAAGTGTGGATTCCAACACATAAAGCTTCCTTTCTTAGTTTAGTACTATGTTCAAGCGCATGTACCACTCATGGAAGTTATTTTCGATTAGGATATTTTCTTTATCCAAAATTGATCACAGTGATAACTTACTTGTGGTGTTGGTGATTTCCATTTTAGATCTACAATAGATAAAAATTAGGAGTGAGTACTTTATCTTGATTACCTTTAGAAATTTATGATTAATTAATTTTTTATCATTTTTAATTCCTCTCACTATTTTAGCGAACCCTAATAGCCCTCAGTATTAGATTCGGAATACTCTGTCTCTTGAATATTCTAGTGTAAAGGACCCTCAAAACTACTCCTCATAGTCTATAATCTTTGGTTATGCCACTACTTGGAGAGTTTCTAGGTAGGCTCTAGTCTGTCCAACCGCATTAGCTCAAGGTTCCATGTACTGTTGAGTAAAGTCCTAGATTTAAGATTCTAAACTTGATTACCTCAACATCTTGCCTCTAAAGTGATAGAAAAATATATTTGGATACTTATTTGCTTCTAGATTTAGTCAAGTCAACCCATTACTCTTATAAAAACTCCCTAATAGTAGGGAATACTCTCAAATTTAGCTGATGAGTACTTCGAATAGCCAGTTTTTCTCAAATTTGAGTAATGGGAGTCTTTAAGACTTGATATATATTGGAGGGATTTTATTATTTATTGATGAATATAATCTAATTCTATCTTATTTGTTCAAACTAGGTTGTCGTGCTCACAACTGAACAAGGAATATAAAAAAATATTTGTCACATCTTTATGCATTTTATCTTGTTTATTATTTTATGTGATCAATAAATAATCATGCACTTGCATAAAACAATAAACGATGCATAAAGGAAGAACATGAAATCCAACTGGTCTTGGTCATTCTATTTTGATCGATTCACAATGAATCAATCATGACCTAGGGGTTTACGTTACTTAGTCGACACCTGACTCTTATCTTCTATAACCCTTTGATACGACATGTAATCTAAAGACATTACCATAAACATAGTGTATGTAGAAGTATCTACAATGCTATGGAAATAAAATCACGTGTATATATAACAAATAGTATACATGTTGTGGTAATCAAATTACAACACAAGTTGGGTCTATGGCCTCCACTTTAAACACTCCCACTTGCACTAGATCCAACTGCTAACAAGTCTCAATCTGCTATCCCTCACATGAGAATCATGCATCTACTAAGATATGGCCATAGTCATGGGGTATGACACACTGTCCTCTGTAGCTAATCTGCTAATAGTGACTTCACCTCTCTGAGTAAAATCCCTTGAGAGATGAAAATTCTGAAGTATATGCTTTGTCCTCTGGTGAGACTTGGGATCTTTGGTAAGCACCACTACAGTAGTATTATCACAATAAGATGGAATAGGGTCTGTATTGTTAGTCACAACACCAATGTTTGAGACAAAGTTGTGTATTCATACTTCTTCCTTTACTGCATCAGAAGTCGCTATATATTTAGATTCTGCTGTAGAATCGGCAACAACAAATTGTGTTGATCTTCTATAGCTCATTGCACCACCATTCAGGCAATAGATGTAGCCTGACTTCGATTTCATATCATCATGATCTATTTAGAACTTAGCATCAGTGTATCCTGTCACTACTAGTTCCTCATGTCCTCCATACACTATGAACATATCCTTTATATGCCTCAAGTACTTTAGGATAGTTTTAACCACTTCCCAGTGCATCTCTTCTAGATTATCTTGATATCTTCCCACCATGCTTAAAGCAAAGGCAACATTAAACCTACTATATAGCATGGAATATATGATAGAACCCACTGTCGAGGAATAAGGAATTATACTCATTTTTTCAATCTCTTCCTGTGTTTCTAGACACATTTTCTTGGAGAGATTAATACCATGCGACATAGGCAAAAACCCTCTCTTGGATTGTTCTATATTGTACCTTTTGAGAACCTTTCAAATATATGTACTTTTACTTCGTCCAAGAAGCCTTTTAGATCTCTCTTGATAGATCTTGATCCCTATAATATATGTTTTTTCGCTTAAGACTTTCGTGGAGAATAATTCATTTAACTAAGTCTTAACCTGCTATAATACTTGTACTTTGTTTCCCATAATTAATATGTCATCAGCATATAATACTAGGAAAACAATGCAATTCTCATCAACCTTATTATATACACAAGTCTCGCTTTAGTTTCTGAAAAAACCAAATTCTCTTATGTCCTCATCACAACAAACATTCCATGATCGTGACACCTACTTCAACCCATAAATGGATCTCTGCAGCTTTCACACCTTATTGACATTCTTTGACCTGGTAAACCCTTCGAGTTGAATCATATAGACATCTTCAACCAACTTCCCATTTTGAAAAGAAGTTTTGACATCCATTTTCCAAATCTCATAATCATGAAAGGTTTCTATTGCAAGTAATATTTTGATGGATTTAAGAATTACTACTGGTGAGAAGGTTTCATCATAGTCGATGCCTTGGTGTTGTATGAAAACCCTTACAACCAGTCTTTCTTCATAGGTATTAACCTTACCATCCATGTCCAACTTTTTCTTGAATACCCATTTTCACCCAATGGGTTTTACATCATCTAGAGGGTCTACCAAAATCCAAACTTGATTTTGGAACATAGACTCCTTCTTAGAATGCATGAAATCTTTTCATTTACCATCTTCTTTTCCTTCTACTAATTCCTTGTAGGTTATAGGTTCATCATCCTTAAAGAGAATTGTGTCACGTGACTCGGTGACAAGAAAACCATAACGATTTGGTTCTCTAACCTCTTGAGTAGACCTATGCAGTATTTGTGTCTTGGGAACAACTTCTTCCACTTGCTCTTATGGAAATTGTTCTCGTACCACCTCTTGTGCTTCTGGAGCAGTAACTTCATCGAAGTCAATATTTATCCCACTATTTCCATTGGAAATGTGCTCCCTTTATAGAAATATGGAATGTCTTTCCACAAAAACTTTTATGTCTAAAGGTTTTTATAGGTAATATCCTTTGGTTTCCTTAGGATTACCAATAAAGATGCACTTCTTTCTTCTGGAAGTTAATTTGTCACTTAGTATAGCCTTGACAAAATCCTCGCATCCCCATACACATAAGTGTGACAGATTGAGTTTCTTTCCACACCATAACTCATATGGAATCCCATTTTCATCCTTAGTTGGTACTCGGTTAAGGGTATATGTCACTATCTGCAAATTGTATCCCCAAAAGGATAATGGAAGAGATGTCTAACTCATCATTGATTTGACCATGTTTATCAAGGTCCTATTCCTCCTTTCACTAACATCATTCCACTATGGTGTATAAGGATGAGTCAGTTGGGATACTATCTCACGCTCCTCCAAGTGATCAATGAATGTTTGGTTAAGATACTCTCTGCCCCGGCCTGAACGGAGTGCCTTAACCTTATTACCGAGCTGGTTTTCTACCTCATGTTGATATTCCTTAAACATCTGAAAGGAATCTGACTTATACTATATCAAATAGATAAAACCATACATACTATAATCATCAGTAAAAGTAATTAAGTATGAAAACTCACCCCTTGACTCTACTGGAAATGGACCACAGACATAGTATGAATTAATTCCAGTACTTGATTGGATCTTTCTCCCTTCCCATAGAAGGGTGCTTTGGTCATTTTCCCTTGTAAACAACCTTGACATACATCCAAGGGTTTCAACTGTTCTGAGTCTAAATACCATACTTGATGTATTTTTTGTAAATTCTTCTCGTTTACATGACCTAGATTGAAGTGTCATAGGCGGGTGATATAAGATTCTTGCTCGCTAGTTTTTTCATTGACTATCATTATCAGGTTTTCAAGTTCAAGTATATATAAGCCATTGTTAATATGTGTCATACCATAACACATACTATCCTTATAAATGTGGAAACATTTATTTCATAACTTAAAATAAAATTCTATCGTGTCTAAACCTGACACTGAGATTATGGTTCATGTTACAGAGGGTACACAATAACAATTATACTATACTATAACCAAGACACTTGGAAATGTTAAGTGATAGTCTCCCACTGCCAAGGCTGCCAAACTTGCACCATTTGGAGCTCAAATATCCACTTCACCACTTGAAATCTTCTTGAATATAGTTGGTTCCTATATATGAATACATATGTGTGATCCACATGTCATATCCCATACCCAACTTGTAGATAAGAAAATATTGCATTCAATGAAAAAAAACCTAAAGTTGAAGCGTCAACCTACTTCTGCTTCAAAGTTTTTCAATTTTTATTTTAATGTCTTTTCTTACCACATGAAAAATAGATAGCCTCCTTCTCATTGCTCTGATTCTGAATCATTGGCTTCTTTGAAGGACGATGCATTGGAGTCTTCAGCATTAACTTTGCCTTAGACCCATTTTCCTTTCCTTTCTTTCTCTTGTTTACTATAAGGACAAATGAATTAGTATTTTTCATATCCTTATCATCTTGGAGAACTAAATACAATAGATATGGGAGTGAATTTGTCATATCATTCATGTTATAATTGAAAATTAAAGTCAAAAATCTTGGAAGTAAAGAGGTGAGAATGAGATCTGTTTCTAGTTCTTGGTTCAATTTGAAGTCAAGGGCTTCAAGCCTATTAATGTACCTGATTATCTTGAGTATATGAGGACTCGCTTGGTGCCCCTCTGCTAGCATGCACCTATAAATGAAAATATAGGTCTCATACCTTTCCTACCTGGCCCTCTCCTAATATAATTATTGGAGATGTGAAAGCAACTTATAAGAATCCCCATCCCCATGCATTTTCTGCAATTGTCTTGACATGGATGACAACATGATTCACTAAACATCTAGTGCATCCTCTACATGTTTTTTCCATTTATCTTTTTCTGACTTACTTTATCCCTAAGGAGGCTCAGCAAAAATTGAGGATTTTAGCACATAAAGATTCCATTCTTGGTGTAGTACTATGCACAAACTTTTGTACCACTCCTAGAAGTTATTATTAGTTGGGATATTTTCTTTATCCAAAATTGATCATAGTGATAATGTCCTTCTGGTGTTGGTGATTTCTATTTTAGATCTGCAATAGATAAATATTAGTAGTCAGTACTTTATCTTCATTACCATTAGACATCTATGATTAATTAATTTTTTTATCATTTTTAATGTCTCTCACTATTTTAGTAAACCCTAATAGACCTCACTATTATATTCAGATTACTCTATCGCTTGAGTATTCTAGTGGAAAGGACCCTCAAAACTGCTCTTCATAGTCTACAAGATTTGTTTATGTCACTACTTGGAGAGCTTCTAGGTAGGTTGTAGTCTGGCCAACCTCATTAACTCACGGTTCTGTGTACTATTGAGTAAAGTCCTAGCTTTTGGAATCTTAACTTGATTCCCTCAATCTTTCCTCTAAAGTGATAAAAAGATAGCTTTGGGTACTTATTTTCTACCAGCTTTAGTCAAGTCGACACCTTACTCTTATAGAAACTCCCTGGTAGTAGGGAATACTCTCAAATTTGGCTGACGAGTACTCCGAACTATTGGTTTTGCTCAAATTTGAGTAATGGAATGGTTTAAGACTTTCTATATATTTGAGGGATTTTATTATTTATTGATGAATATAATCCAATTCTACCTTAGTTGTTCTAACTAGGTTGTCGCACTCACAACTGAACAAGAAATAGAAAAAATATATTTATCACATATTTATGCATTTTATCTTGCTTATTATTTTATGCGATCGAGAAATAATCATGCACTTGCCTAAAACAATAAATGATGCATAAAGGAAGAACATGCAATTCTATTAGTCTTGAGAATTTATTTTGATCGATCCACAATAGATCAATCATGACTTATGGGATTACATACCTAAGTCGACACCTGACTCGTATCGCAGCTTTCCCCCTGTACAAAGTACCCGACTCCAGTTTGGATTTCCACCTCAATTTGGCGGGGTTCGTGTCTTAGACTGTCATCATCTTTTTAACAAATATACCCATACACAGGTGATGTGGTCTAGGGGTGCAATGTACAATAGGTGAATTGGACACACAAACCCTTATACATATTTGAATTAAAAGGATGATTCACAAACCATCATTTAACTTCTTAATTACTATAAATATCACATGCAATAAATAAATAATTAAATAATTAAATCCAAACATGCACAGGTCAATCACTAGCTTAAGACTAGTTGGTATAAAATAATGCGCAATAAAATTAAATTGAGATAAATTTAAAGAGTATGGGGTATTGTAATAAATTAAATGAATTTAAATATTTTATTTATTGGTTCCAATTGTTTAATTTAATTTTTAATTCCAAAAATTAAATTAAACCATTAATTTAATTTAAACCTCAAATTAAATTAAAATTTCGGATTTATTTAAATTTTAACCCCCAAAATTAATTTTAATTAATTTAATTTAAAACCCAATTTAAATTAATCAAATTAATTTATTTGGTATAAAATAAATTCAACTGGGCACAAAATCCCTGAGCATGGGCTCGGGACAGCATCGTTCCATCGGTTCGAGGGCGGCAGCCAGTTGGGGATGGCACGGCGGCGGCGGCCTCGTCGGCGAATCGAGGCCTGGGCGGCGGGGTGAGAATGGGATGGTGGCGCGAGGCCAGATCCGGGCAGCGGGGTGAGGTCGTCATGACACGGCGGTGGCATACGAATCCGGTCGAGGGCGACGGTGACCCCTCGGGTCTGCTCTAGATGGCGTGACCAGGGCGGGGATGGGACGGCTAACCCGAGACGGCGGCGGCACCAGGTCGGGACGACGCGACCAGGGAGAGACAGCGACGCGGCTCAGGGTGCGTCTCCGGCCTGCTCATGTGGAGCCGTAGCAGAAAAAAAGACCCAACGGGTCAAGGTAAAGATGCCCAATTTTTTTAAACTCTCTTTTACAAGATTAAAAAAACTTTATAGAAAACTTTTACAAAAGGTAACTTCAAATATTGTTTTATTAGAACAAAAAATAAATTAATATAAAAATATATTATTTTTAATTTTTCCTCTGTCAATTGATCACCACAGAAATAATCCCGCTGACCGGATTCCGGCCAAAACCATTTTTTTAAGAACACAAATAAAAATAAAAACCGTGTTCTTCAAAAAATAAAAAATAAAACCCGAAAAACTTGAATTTGTTCGACATGACGTTGATCCTTTTTAAAAAAATTAGATGGTCATTACATGGCCATTAGGAAATGGATCAACACGTGGATGGATCCGTTGGAACCATTTCACCACCTTTTACTTAAATTTAAGACAATTTAATTTTTCTTGGCTCAAAAAAACCATGCGTCGGTTTGATACCAATTGAATGAACCGAGACGCTCAACGGAAGGTGATGGGCTGAGAATTTAAAATTTTTGCATCACCAGAGTGACGTAACATCATCAACTTCAGTGATCTCACCACGGTATGGTTCGAGGACCATTCATGGTTGAAACAGAGTACAAATAATAAAATGGACATATACCTCATTCGGATCTGGTGCGCGCAAGTTTTTCACAAGATGATGGCATCCATTGCTCGAAGTCTTTGAAGTTGAAGCCCTCTATATCATCCAAAAACACTTCTTGAATCTACGTGCACACCGTTCATCAGAACCTGGGTGTTAGCACGAAACTCCAATGACCACTTCGATGCAGCGACGATCACCACGATCTAACATCTTTGAACCGAGAAGACGGAACATGAAAGACTTGCCTGTTTGAGAGATTCTCTCTCTATGAATCAAGAGGAGAGAGGCTCTCATTTCCAATGGATGAATAGTCCTAAGGAGAAGATCCTCTCCACTTATATAGTGGAAACTTATAAAACCCGGTTTGGGTCCCCAACCCATGTGTAATGAACTTCCACTATATAAATATTATAAATAATTATTTATGACAAAATAAATAATGCCATAAATATTATTTATATTTTATCACAAAACTATAATATATATTAAATATATTACATGATAATCTTGTGCCATTAACTCGACTCACTTCTCCTGATAATATTAAACAAACTCGGGATATTTCATTAATATCTGTTCGAATAATATTTATCCTTGTATTTACTTAATCACTTGTAAATACATGTCATAAATATATTCAACCTAATTATTCCTTGAATAATGATAAATTTATTTATTTGTTGGTGATCTATAGAACTTGGATAATACCTGTACCCCATGGTTGAGCCCACCAAGTTCTATATTCTTATTCAACAGAATAGGGAAGATTTTCAAAGCGCTATTGTGTATGACCCTCTAGGACCTTATCTCAATAGCAGTGAACAATATTCACAAACTAAGAGCGGGATCTAGAAACCCATTGAGGTCTCTAAAGAGATAAGGAAAAGTCCAAGTAATTACTACCTTCTTATGAACATGCATTGTGTAATATAAACTCTTCATCATTGATATCTCGAAAAGTATGATACACACTTGTGTCATCATCTTTTTTCTTGCTTTATTATTTTTTGATCCATCCGGATGGACTTACCTTCAACTACCATGGACATGGATTTAAAGAAGATATTATCATCCTAATCAAACAAACCTGAGATACCTCTTCCTCATCTCGGAAGTTACAAATACTATCTTGATCATTCAATCAATATCATGTCACCAATGACGTACCCAACAGAAAATACCTCTCCATGAATTCATTTCCAATGTTTTCTTCTTGAATCAAAGTATGAAATAAAATGACGTACATTGATAATGATCTCAATTTAGTAGACCATTAGATGTGTCTGTAAATTGGAACAACCAATGACACATGAAACATGTGGTGTTCCTATTTTTGGGTCTGTCCTCATGATCTCAACTACTAGAGATCACCAAGTGCGAACTTCATGAGAACAAGTCTCAATGCCTATGATCCCCCAGCACCTGATAGTCGCAAATCATATATGTCCATTCAGAATGATGTGTCTGGACCATAGGGCATTAACTTAAGATTACTATCATAGTATCTCTAGGTTCTCATTATAGCCTAGAATCTGCTATAACCCTTTGATACAACACGTAATCTAAGGAAATTACCATAAAAATAATGGATGTAGAAGTATCTACATTGTTATGGCTAGAAAATCACATGTATATATAAACAAATTTATACATGTTGTGGTAATCAAATTACAACACAACTAGGGTCTAGGGGACCCAGTTTTAACAAATATTTCATCATATCCAATGCCTTGATGTTGTCTAAACCCTTTAGCCACTATCTAGGATTTATAGGTATTTAATTTACCATCCATGTCTAATTTTATCTTTAATAACCAAACACACCCAATGGGATTTACAACAACTGTTGGATTGATCATAACCAAAACCAAGTTTTGATACATGGATTCCATCTCAAAATTCATAGATTCTTTACATCTTGCGACTTTTAAAATCTCTAATGCCTTTTGTGGGTGATGGGATTATTATTGTCAACCAATAATGAGTCTCCATCATTGGTTACTAAAAAACCATATCTCTCTGGTTCTCTTACCTTTGCAGTGACCCCAAGTTGTACTTTTGTTTCAGGAATAATTTCTTCCCTGGGGACCAATGGAATTTTTTATTATACTAACTCTTATATATCTTGATAATAAAATTCATCAAAGTCAATATTTCTACCACTATACTCTATGAGGATGTGCTCCCCCTTAATATAGATATTCTTTCATGCAATGGTTATTTTCTTGTCTAAAGTGTTGTATAGATAGTATCCCCTTATTCCATTGGGATGCCCTATAAAGATTCACTTCATACCTCGAGGTCCTATTTTATTGGTTGAGCTACCCTTAACAAACACCTCACAACCCAATGCATAAACATGTGACAAAAAGGTTTCTTTCCACTCAATAACTTAAAGGTAGTACAATTTTTCATTTTAGTTGCTACTCAGTTTAGTAAGTATGATTTCTTCTATCATGAATATCCCAAAAAGGATATTGGAAGGTTTGAAAAACACATCATTGAACTTACCATGTATAGTAATGTATGGTTCCTCCTTTCACTAACATCATTCCACTGTAGTGTATAAGGTGGAGTGAGTTAAGATAAAATATCATACTCCCATAAAAAATTTGATAAAATCATGGTTGAGATATTCACCGCCTCAATCTGATTGAAGTTAATTTATCTTCTTACCAATTCGATTATCAACTTAATTCTTGAAAACATTGAACTTCTCAAAGGATTTAAACTTATACCTAATCAAGTATATATAACCATACCTACTAAAGTCATTAGTAAAGGTAATGAAGTATGAAAATCCAACCCTAGATTCTACTTGAAAAGGTCCACACAATTCAGTGTGCACCAATTCTATATTATATTTGGACCTTTCACCTTGACCATCTAATGGTGGCTTGGTCATCTTTCATTGTAAACAAGTGTGTTGTCTTTCAAGTTTTTTACCTCAAAATAGTCTAATTAAACATCTTGATAGAGCTTTGTAAAACACTTCTTTTTTATATAACCAATAAATTGATGCCACAACTGGGCGTTATATGAGTCATGTATATTTTTTTGTTATCAATTGGAAATATTTGGTTTTCATAATTTAATAAATAAATACCATTATTTAATCATGTCATTCCATAGCATATGATATCTTTATAAAAGTAGAAACTCTAATTTACAAATCATAAAATAAATCCATCCATGTCTAAACAAGAAAAATAAATGATGTTCTTAGTAACACTACGAATATAATAAAAATTACTTAAAGCAAAATCCAATAATGTTGTCAATGTGAGATGGTAGTCTCCAATGTATTAAGCATCTAGCCTCACTCAATTGGAAGCCCATAAATCCACCTCGCCTCTGGAAATCTTCTAAAATCTACTTTGTTCGTGTATTTGGATACAAATGTGAACACCATGGGAAATATATAATACCAACTTGTAGAAATATAACGATTAAACTTGATAATTAATTCACTTGAAGATTCACCTTTCTTATTTAGATGTGTGTAATTTCTCTTCCAATGGACCTGCTTGCCACATGAAAAACACACTGCATCTTGTTCCTTTCCCTACCTCAGAATATTCTTCATCTTGGAATGATGGTTCTCTGGAGATTTATACTTGGAATGAGTCTTTGACCTCTTCTCATTATTTCACATATTCTTATTCACCATAAGGACCATAAGTTTGTCACACCTCATTTATTTATCAAATTGTTGAATAAGAGTAAGAAGTTATGATAGTTTCTTCTCTCTATTGCTCGTATTATAATCACAATAAGATTGGAGAAGTTAATAGGTAGTGAGGATAGAATGAGATCTGTTCACAGCTTATCAGGGATATTAAAACCAAAAATGGCTAGGTTCTCAATGTAGAAAATCATATTGAATACATGTGGACCATCTAGTGTTGACTCTCCAAGAATGCATATGAATAGTGAATTGGAGATCACATACCTCTCTGATATCACCTTATCTTGACAAAGATATCGAAGGTGAATTTTTTATTCATATCTATATCCTCATATTTCTTTAGAATCTTAATTGATATAGATGATAGAATGAAAAATTGGATATCTATTGAATCATCCACACGCTTCGGGTAGAGAGATACTTATTCCTCACTAGCCTCATTGGAAATCGACTCAGGAAGTGGCATTTCCAACACTTATAATTTCCATTTATGGCATAGTATAATTCATAAGTTCCTATACCATTCCTATAAATTTTAATTGGTGATAAGGTTATCCTTTGCTAGTATAGATCACAGTGATATTGTTGAAGTTGTTTGATTTTCCATTTCTACAGATTAAAAGTAGATAATTAGTACTTCTTTGATTACAAACTAGATTAATAAATTTAAATTTAATTAAATTACATTAATATCATATTATTTTACTGAAACCTAATAGACCTCACCATTAGTTTTGGAACATCCATTAGATTAGATGTTCTAGTGTCAAGGATCCATATTCCCCTTTTCATAACCCAATCGGCATGAAAAGTTATTTGAAGGGTTTTAGGTAGGCATAACTTTCCAACTTCATTAACTCAAAGTTCCTTGATCTATTGAGTTGAATCTCCAATCATAAAATCATAAATAAATATTTTCTCAACACTAACCTCTTAGTTACACCAATTACTGCTTGGGTAGTCAACCCTTAATGTGAACCAAGTTAAGACAACCTAAAACTAAAAGTTCCATGACAATTAAAAGCACCCAAACTTGGGTTGGTCAGGCACTTTGAACTATGAGGTTTATTATAACTTAAGTAGTGTAAGGCTATTCCTATGTGATATTTTGGATGAGGGATTTTTATTATTTATGCATAAAATACTATTTTATCTTTATCACATGACTTGTTAATGTTTAAGTGGAACTTGCTTAAATGATTAACCATGTTTGATAAATTTTATATGCATAAACCAATTTTATTCTTGTTAATTCATTTATTAGGTGATCATTAACCATTCACAAACATAAATAATTAATAATAAAACTGATATAAATAAAATATACGTTTCATTATAATGAGATTATTTAATGGTTACTTTATCAAGAAGATGCTAAACTAAACCTTGACCCTAGGGTAAAACACCTTGAATCATAGCTTGGTTCATGTTGCATTATTCCACCTTAGTTCCTATGCATCATCTAGATTGGTTTTGACTCGACTCATATACTTGGACCGCCTCCTCTCACCTAGGATCTCCATCCTTATATAATATTTTACTCACATGCAAGTGAGGGGATCCAATGGATTGGATAAAATGGGGGTTTAAATAAAATAAATCAAGGGTGTGAGACCCTTACATAATAAGGAGGTGGGATGACTCATAGTCCATCAAGATTAATTTTATCATAATAAATTAATAGAAACCAATCACAGACATAGGGAATTTCTAATATTATTATCATACACACAACATGCAATGAGCAAACATTTGTAATCTAGTTATCAATTACTTTGATTCATTTATTAATTAAGATACGAATTAATCCAATTAATTAAATTTATATTAATTCCATCCAAGAATATTTAACTCACTTTCATCTAAAATTTTAAATAAAATTTATTTTATTGAAAAACAATTAAGTACAAAAGTTTACTTGGAAGCAATGACATGTCAAAAATTTTAACATGTAAATTAAATAAATATATAATTATTAATCCTATGACATGGAATGTATTATCAAATGAATGAAACATGGAACATATGTCAATAGGTTTAATTATATATTTAATTTTTCTTTTTGTGTTAAATTAAGTACACTATCTACAGTATAATACACGGTTTATTGTTAATTACATGTCATTTTCTATCTTCTCCCCATGTCTGTATCACACACTTAGGGACTGGGCATGTTGATTGATATAGAAAAGTTCAAGGTACATGGTGTATTGTCTGTTATACATGGATTATGGCCTCATAGTTTCATGGCATGTCAGTACTCATGTCGTGTATCTGATATGAAGCATGTTGGGACATCGTGTGTTCTTAGCCATAAGAAAATGAGGCCTACACAACATGTACATTAGTTACACAGTGTGTAGTTCTTCAATACATACTTTTTTTTTCATATCTATACATTGATATGCTTTATCTAGATCTTAGATCCACTTTTATCAAATATGACCTGATATAGAGAGATACATGTAAGAAATACTAGTACACAGTAAGTATTTAGGAAGTACACATTGTGTACTATTGTTTTGTTCAGGAAGAACCTTCAGCACCTCTAGTTGGTGTTTTTTAAATGTTTTTCCAATTTTTAATTTTAACTGTTTACTAGTTATTTTAGAAATAATGAATATGGGAATAGACGATAGTGTTGGATATTAAAACATATTGATATTAGTAAAAGAAAATGCAAACACATGCAAAAAATAAATGAATAATAAATAATTATAAATTAAACATGTGACTCCTATAATACCACTTATAGTTTTTGAGTGCAGAAGAAGCACCATTATGATTTGACTAAATTGGATTTTAATATTAATTTAGGAATAATCATTGCTACTCATGACAAATGAAGTCACATACAAACAGATTATTTGAATAAATAGTAACCCGAGAACTATAATAGGAGTATTTTTTAAATGTGATTTATAATTAATTTATGGCCAGATATAGAATTACTGTAACTTTTAATTCTCTCTTTGTTGATGATCTAGTTGAATATATCTCATAGAACAATCATTGTGTAGCATGATCCAAGTAAAGAATCCATTTAGTAGTGATCCACACATACAATGAAATCTATTAACATCATCATAGAATCATCAGGTTCTATCACAACTGATTCTAATCACTTGTGTTGTTATTGGTTAATCATTGTATTTATATTCTTAAGGAGGAAGAACTCTTGATTTTATCTCAATGGATTGAGAGTGGAGGAAGAGAGAGTAAATGTTCTAGATCTCTCTCTAGGTATTGAGAGATTCTCTTTATCCCTATTTATCACACACACCAAAGGTGATTTTTGAAAGTGATATAATTAGATATTTATCAATGTTCTATGATCACTTCTATCGTTCATGGTTGATCATGGATGAATTCTACTTAAGGAGGAAGAAATATTAATGTTATCTAAATGGATTTAGAGTATATGAAGAGAAAGTGTGTTCTATATCTATATATATCTCTCTCTAGGTCTTGAGAGAGTCTCTCTCTATCTATTGTACACACAAAGAATGAATATGGAAAGTGATATAATTAGAGATTTATTATGGTTTTTTATGGTTAGAAACTTTCACACAAACCCTTTCTCAGCCTTATATTTATTAATTGACTCTATATCCAATAATAATAATATTATTATTAACTTGACATGTGAAATAATAATATGTAATTAAATTTAACTTATATCATTTCCAATTGACCCATTAAGCTCATTCTGTTTTCCATCATCGAAATCCACCAATCCTTAAATAATTAATATTTATTTAATAAATAAATATCACTGCATTATTCTTTGATAAATATAATAAATAATATATTATTCAAACTTTGTAAATAAATATTTATTATTATTTAACTCACTTATTCTTTTGAATAACTTGTGATAAAATCATGGTGATCAACCAAAACCAAATAAATATTATTTACTTAAACTTGTTAAATTCTATACATGAATTTAGATGAGATTAAAAATACACTAATTAGGTGAACCTTTATGCCCCTTTCTTAGTGGAATTAGAAAAAACAACCTAATGTCCAATGTTAGTATCTAGAAACATTTCAAGGCACCCAAAGAGAATTAGTTTAATCTTTAAATGACATCCAAACTCCTGTGAACACTTACCATGTAATACAATCCCTTTTCATGATATCTCAAATCAAGAAAATTTCACAATGGTGTCATCAACCTATACACTTGATGTCTCTTTATTTTAATTTCCATAAATTAAATCACCCACCAAACACCATGACCATGTATTTATATAAGTAATTGCATTCCAATCAAAGGGCATGATATATTAAATTCATTCAAGGGAGAGAAGGGATATACCCTTCTTGTATTATCTACTAATGCAATATCACTCATGATGCACCCAACATATCCTAACTAACTGTGAAGATATGTTTTCATGGTTTTCATTAATACATCAAAGTATGTGATTCATGATATCCATTAATTATAAACTTAAATTTTAAGGATCAATACATGCATCCACAGATAGGAACATCAAATGAAACATGAAAATGTATATTTTCTATTAGCGGGTATGTTCTCATAACAACATATCTAGGATATTACCAAGGTGGAATACCATGGTAATGTGTATTAATGTCTTATGATCCTCCTACCATTTATATCTTATATTATTTTTGTTCCATTAGAGAATTACATCTATCCATATAACCATATTCAATAATACTATCATGGAACCTCTAGGTTATCATCATAGAGGGGAACTTCCACATCCTTTAAGTGCAACATATATTATAAAGACATTATCACATGAAAATTTCATGCAAAGTAACAATCATTATGTGACAATAAACTTCATTAATAATACAAAAAATGTAATTAATTACTAAAGAAGTCAGTTCTTGGGCACCAACTCTAACACTATATATATAGAAAATTACTCACATAGAATTAGAATGATAATTTAGATATTATATTTATATTTGGATTTACTAGAGCATAAGTAATATTGAATTTCTCTTAAGATTTCAAACAAACCCAAAGAGGGAGAATGTTGGAACTTAAGTAATTAAAATGTAGAATATTGAAATGAAAGTATTAATTGAAAAATCATGATTGAACATTATTGTATTTATTTTTGATTAGCAGTAAGATGAATTCAAAGGAAGTAATTTGACATGGTTTGAAACTTAAAGGAATATAGAGATAAATTATAAAATGTTAAGGATGTTCTTGATAAAGTTATAAAAACTAAATCACAATGATTATTAACATGTCATAGTTATCATACCACTATCATGGTTTTATGCATTTTGGAATTTGAGGTTCATGGAGTAGCTTGAAGAATGAATAGATAGAGTTACAAAAGAGGCCAAGAGGAGTAAACATATTACGGTTTAGAAAACCACATAGTAATATAAGAACAACTAATATAGTTATAACATTCCAGATCACACATAGTCATAATATTGTTCTCTTTAGAATCTATCTCCCACATAGAATTATTTTTCTCAAGTCCCCCCAAAAAAGGCCTTGTGAAGGGAGATCTATCCAAACACTATTAAGAAGAATGTTTCATTTCCCACATCCTCCAATGTGGAACACTTATTTTTTACACCCACTAAGGGCTCAATATACTCACTAGAACATTGAATAGATATTATATATGACACCATTTGTAACATAATGAAAATTTTCCCACATTAGAATAAATAGAGAAAGAATCATATCTCTTAAGAGGGTGTGGATACCTCTCCCATCATAAGGCATTTTCTATGGGGACTTGAGAAAAACAAATCTATGAGGGATGATAGGGACTAAATAGAATAATATTATTATCATCGATGACCAGGGTGGTTATAAATAGTATTGAAGGGTGGTTTTTAGAAGTTGGGTCTAGGGAAGACCGATGGGCATGGAGTTTAGGATAGTCATAACTTAATAGGTACCCATAAAATGATATATATTACCACTTTATGGAGAGACTTATGTCTCCTATGATAATGATAGGGTAAGTGATTGTAAGATCCCTTGTAGGATATTGGTTAGTTATTACTTATAGGTGTATACACCCATCATGGGTTAGGATTGGTAGTGTGTTAATGCATCATGATAGGAATGTGCAGATATGACATGCATGTACATTGGATTTTCATAAAATAATTTCCTTACATGAAAGTGTTTTTAAATATGATTTCACATAGTTTTTTAATTTTTTAGTTTAATGAGAAATCTTTTTTGGAAAAATTCTTTGTGATTATTTTATTTACATTATACTTTATTTGGTTTTTAGGTTACTTTAAATGGGTTTTTTAAAGTTTAATTATTAATTTTCAGTGAAAGATATATCATGTATCATGTATTTGGTTTTACATTTTAAGACTAAATAATTCCCAAAAAATTATGTTTATACCTCAAAACTAGTTTAAAGCCTATTTTGATTGGATAGTATGCTTGAGACCTTATAAAAATATCATATCTGGTCTCAGGATTTGAGAGCATGGCTTAATATTATCCTAATGGTAAAAGATGATTTTGTGGAGTATTTTTTATAAAATACCTGGAGGTCATGGGATTCTAAACCATGGAATGTTTTATTTTATGGTATAGTAAAAACATGGATTCATCATGGTTTGTGGAGAGAATATTAGTCATGGTTCCCATATATGGTTCAAAAATAGGGAGATAAAAGAGGACATGTTATGGTGGTCATCATTTCAATATGGTAATCATTCTTTAGTTTTAGTGAAAATAGACAGTGAAGATTAAATGAGAGTTTTTGTAGATATTTTTTCATAAATACAGGAAATTGGTCATGGTTATGGGCATGGTTCTTAGTGTTTATGTGGGTAAAGTAATTGGAAGATATTCCAATTATGGGTGTACAACCACACCATATTTTGGAGAGAACCATATCATGGTGTATATTAGATATAAAATTTTAAATAATGAAACAACCAAAATTCTCAGGTGATATATATTTTCAGTCCATATTTTTTTAGTCAAAATCCTTAACTAAGAAACTGCAATGTTTTTGGCATGGGCACACCATAGTTCAGTTGATTTCTGAATATATGGTAGATTTGGTTCAATATAAATCTGTGGAAAGATATTATGTTTTATAGATGAATTTAATTGACCTTGGTGTATTTTTTGAGAAACCTGGTGTAATAACCTAGGATTTATAATATAATATGTTTTTGTAAAATAAAATATTTTTCTTTATAAATTTCATAAAATAAAATAACAAATGTGGATATAACATAATATAGATAAATATTATTATGAAAATACAAAATTACATAAGATGATAAAAAATTATATTAAGAAATAAATAAATATAAAAAAGTACCACATTATTTAATTATGAATCCTCATAATCTCCCATGAATATGGAACCACTGAAAATAATTATAAAAAGAAGGAAAATAAAAATAAATAAAGAAAAATATTTTGAGGTTGAATGAAAGGTTTGAAAGTGTGGTGTTTATAGAGAAAAAATATGATCATTTTAGGTAATCATTATATATTTGATAAAGTATCCATTGAATGTATTTGTTATGATACCCCTGAAAAGAAGAGATAATATTTCATTAGGTATTTCGAATTAATCTATTTATGTTTTAATTCATGTTCATGTTATAAATTTATATTTATTTAGGGAATATTTGTTTCAAAAATGTATATATGTTTAATTAAATCCCCAATAGATATAATCAACTAAATATTTATTATGAAATTAAAATTATTATGTTTACTACATGTCATAAAAGTTACTTTATTTAAAAGCTACCTTATTAAAGTATTAAATTATTGTGTTTACTATTTAATTTTATTTATAAGTTCCATTTATAAAAATTAAAAATTTAATTTAATAAAATGACATTTATTTTTTTATTATAATTTCACAATAATGTTAGAGTGAATTTTTAGTATTTTTATAAAGAACTTTATTTTTTGGTTAATAGTAAAAACAATACAGTTTTTAAGAATAATTATAACTTTTATGAAATCCTAATGGTATAAATATGACTTAAAATTTTATGAAGCCTATGAAATATGTATTATATCATATTATAGAGAAAATATCATAAAGTTATTATTCAATTAATAAAAATTAATTTTTATTTCAAGATAAATATGAAAACATTTATTAGTGTCGGCATAGTGTTTGTGCATCATCGGAAAAGTAAAGATTGGTGGATTAGTGATAAGATTTGTAATGGACAGGTATTTTCTTGAATTTAAGAGATATATATGATGAATAAAAAATTATATTCATTTATATTTATGAATATTAAAATTATATAATGAGTTGGTTATCCAAATGTTTACCCAGAGCTTGTATAAGGTGAAAAAAGTCGAAATAATATCTTAAATATATTTTTATGATAAGGATGAGAATAAAAATATATCATGAATAGTTATAGATGAAAATAATAATAAATAATAAATTAATTTATATTATTAACTTTTTTTAAAATTTAAATAATAGGATAATTATCCAAAACTTCTTATGTAGCGTCGACACAATGCTTTTGCAAACGAGAGAAAAATAAATGATTGTGGTTTTAAAATATTTAAAATGATATTTTTGGGATGAATGATGATATTTTAGGATATTTAGGGACAAAAATGATATTTAAGAAAATATTTAACTTTTTAAATCTAAATTCCTTAGTTATATAGATATTTTTAATGCCATATTACCAAAATAACCCAGTAAATGACTCTAAATGATGTTTAATATTAAAAATGATTTATAAATTAAAAAAAACATAAGACCTTATATTGAGTAAACCAAGGATGTTTAATGGTTTAAAATATTATATATTATTAATTTATGAGACAATTTACTTTTTAAATTTACATTTTTGACCCTCAAAGACTAAATATTTGCAAAAACACTATTGGATTTTATTTATAAAAGGAAAATAATTATGACATTTAAGAAACACATCTATATTTTTGATTTTATCTCCATATTATTCCCAAATATATTTATAAAAATATTTTCCCACATTTATAAGGCTCTGTTAAATCCAAAATTCCATTCTCAAAAGGCTTAAGACTCAATCCAAAAGAGGATATTCAAAGAGCAATGAAAGGGTTTCCAAGCCTATTTCTCCTTCCTTATTTGTGATTATTTGACATAAAAATATTTAAAACCTCAACTAATTTTTCTAAAATTATTATTTTTCAAGGTATTATAATCCTTTTGATCCATAAAACATAATATATCATTTATTACCTCTCACTAAACTCTTTTTCATAAGGCATTACTATATCAAAATACGGGTTTCAAAAACTGTGTTATTTTTTTTCAATTATCCTATAAATATTTTCAAAAATATAATTAATATTTCAAAATAAAAATAAAAAATAGTTTTATTATATTATAATTTTTCAATTAAACTCGAATATTTATTTGGTTTTCTATTTTTTTGAACTCTTGAAAAACAACCCTCACTGTGGTTATTTTAAGTTACCAAAGTGGATAATGATGTTTTCATAAACTCACTTCTTTCATAGATATTCTTAAAATTGATTTTATATTTTAATATAACATAAATATTCATATAATTTCATGATTATTATTTTTAATTGTAAAATAACCATCATAATAATTAAATTAAATGTAAAAAATCATGGTGTTTTTAACCATAAAAAACAAACTTATCAAGGAAGATTCTTTGAATGTTAACTATTCCACAACCTACTAAAATATATTGATTCTAGAATGATGTGGAAATAATACCATGCTAATTATATAACTTATAGGACCATTTTAGAATGATATATTAACAGCACATTCAAATCATCATAGATTTGAAGATTATGAATTGAACGACCTCAAAATGATTAGTGTGGATAATACTAATTTAGTAAATGAATGAAACATGTTAGTGAATAAATTAAAAATTAATTATAATAATGAAGTAAATAAGATTTTTTTTGGAATAAAGTAAATATTTAATAAAATTTTATTATCCTAAAAGTTAGAAAACTTGTGAAGTGACTCAGGACTCTAGGTAAGGGTTTTTTCTAAATCTCCATCATTTTCAAGTATTGTTCCTTTATTCACAAAATTATAATTTATGTATCTTACCCAAGGTCTTGCATATATTCCTTTCTAACATACCTTTATTTTTATTGAATTTATTGTATCATTTTCTACCATATATTTTGTTGGTCATATGGGGTTTTCCCCCACTCATCTTATTTCTTATCATTATATTCTCAGTCACTCTTTGTATATCTCTTGACTTTATTTTTTATCCTTCATATCCACGTTCTTTAATCTCAAGGATGGATTCTATATCATTTATATTACTTCTCTATTTTTTCTATTATTGAATTAATTATATATACATTACTTTATATGATATAAATACCTTATATTAGATAAATAAGATTGAAGGGAGTTTACCAAGAAAGTTACTCTATTTATTAACTAGGTAAATATTTAAAATATATACACTTGTTATTTTAGTATGGATAATTATTTATTACTAAGGAATATTAATTATAAGTTTTATTTATTATTCATTCATTTCATATGATGAATGAATTGTACTTAATTAGTTATGCGTGAGGATCAATATTATATATTCCTTCAATGCATCAATATATCTCATGAAGCAAACTATTTTGGGTATTCATTGTATATATGCTCAATTATTTATAATTTCTTGGATAAGGAAATTATGGTTTGATTTAGATGTCTATAAATCTAAATTCTATTGTAATAAAATAATTTATTATTTTCCATGTGATTATTTTTCTCTCTATGGATATATTTTAAGGTCACATTATTAGTTATTTGGAATTATATATTTTTTATTCATTCCTTCTATATTATTTATGAATTTTTATTCTATGATAAAATTTTATGTACATTACCACTTACTAAGAATCTGATCTCACTACTTTACTTTTTTTCGATTTCATCAGGATACCAAGAAGAGTTTTGTGATTGATTCGTGTATAGTGGGTGGTATAATAAATTTAAATAACATGTTCTTATGGAAAAAAATGAACACTAAGTGAAAAGAGTGGATTTTATTATGTAATGATTTTACTAATTTTATAAAACTCTAAACTTAAAAGGTATTGGGTATGTAAGTGATGTAATATTTTCTATAAATCATGTAATTATGGGAGGGTTATGGTTGGGATTTTATAGTTAGTATAAAAATAGGCATTATATAATTTTAGAGGCTAGAATTTTATCAGTTGAAGACAATTTAATAGATTTTGATACAATCATGGGTTAATATGCTTAGGGGTGGTCATAAATTTAGAGGTATAGATGCCCTTTTTAGGTCTTATATGATTGGATTTTAATGTTATTAATGATACTTTGGGATATGTTTTGTTTTTTTTAAGAATAATACATCATTAACGTATTGATAAGGTTTAGAATTAGTATCTAATTTGATGTTGAGATAATTATAGTTATTTTGGACAAAGGATTGTTTGAATTTTGGAATATATGTTGATAGGTGTAGGTAACCATGGGTATTGATTTTTAAACAAGGTGATTAAATTTAGTTTATGAAAATAGTTTTACAATATCTTTTTATGAACAAAAATGATTAGAGAATATATATAAAATCATTGGCTGGTATGTGATTTTATACCAAAGTGGTTGATATTATTCAAGGGATAAATATTTAGTTAATTTTTGGAAGCATATATAATTTTAGTATGGTTTTATTTCATGGTGGTTTATGTTATTTTTGGAAAATATTAATATATTTTTCATTAATAAAATATTCAGGAATATTTTTTTGTGATATTTGAGGTTCAATTTTTTTGGGGTAAATGTTAAGTTGATTTTTGAAGATAACATGTGGACCAGGTTTTCATGATTTTTGGGTTTTTAATTAGATAATGATAGTTTTATAGAGTTTTTAGGGTTTGGATTATGTTGAATTAGTGGATAAAACATTTCATAATCTGGATTGACTTAGTGGTACTGTTTTTATGAAGGTTTTTATGGTTAACGTATTACAAAAAAAATTGGGTATTGTATTTAGTCACACTAACCATTTTTGGTTTTTATTAAATGACTAGAAACATATGGAATAAATTTTCATACATTATATCATAAAACGAAGAACATTATCCTTTAGTGGATCTCATGATCCATTAAGATTTTTTTTTCTTCATGCTTGAAAAATTCATTTTGGGAATTCACTATTGGGAATATGAAGTGAAACGGTGGTGGGATCTAATATAAACACAAGACCACAAGATTTAATTTCACCTATGGAATGGACATAAATCAAGTAAATATATTTTATCATAATCCCTATCTTGATATTAAAATAAGTCCTTGTACTCAAGAAAAGGGAAAATAAATCTATCGATGCTTATGTGGAAAACATCACTTCACTATCAAGGTAATTATTTTGAAACTCATTCACAAGTATGAATCTTATAAAGGTTCATACAATGTTTAAAAATATTTGTTTTATAAATGACATGTTTTATAGTCTTGACCTATAAATTAAAGTTCTTAATAAAATCTACATATGATATTATGCCTATGTTAAGACACACTAATTTTGGTGAGAACAAATTCAAATTGTGAGAGTGAAATTTATATAAGGGTGGAATGTAACAACCCAAGTTTTAATATGTAATATATTTTAATAAAATTAAATGTTTGTATTTATAAATTCTATAAAATATAATAAATAATGTTGACATAACACAAGATAAATGGAAATTACTATAAAAATATGACACTACATAAGATGATAATAATATTAATGTATGTGTCCTTAGAGAGTCGCTCAAGAATTCTAGAGTCCAACCTCGACATGTAAAAAGGTTTGCTTCCTATGACGTACTTGGGTTCTCTAGTGTCTCCTAATTCCCTTCTTATTAGACACTTAGATATGGTTACTGATAGAATCACTGGGCACATTCTCAATTGGAAGAGTAGGATTCTATCTTTTGGAGGTAGAATTACGTTGGTCAACTCAGTCTTATATCCCATACCCATGAAAATTTTATCTACCCTTAAGGTTCCTAATACAGTGATTTCCAATATTGAATCTACCATGTCGTCCTTCTTATAGGGTGGCCACTTTCAGAATAAGTGCCATTGGGCTTCTTGGAATAAGTTGGCTAAGTTGATTGAAGAGGGGGTCTTAACTTGAGAAGTGTTTCTAGATCTATGAGAGGTCTTCATGCCAAGCTATCCTGGGAGGTTCTTGAGGGAAGATATTTATGGATAAATCACATGAAAAGAACTTATGGTATTGAGGGTAGTTCCACTAGATGTAAACCTTACATAATCTATAAGATAATAAAACCCTTCTTCCCTCTTCTTCAGGAACACACACGGTGGATTGTTGGCAAAGGGGACGTTAGTTTCTGGAATCATAACTAGTCGAGGTCAATTTTGGGATTCCCTAGTTATCCCTTTCCATCCATTTCTTTTTGGGAGGCTAGTGGTTTACCTATCCTTATTCAGACCACTCTGGATGCAGCTCAATTTTTTTTGACAATATCATGCTCTCTAATGACCCTGATAAGTTTGTTTTCATGGGATCAACTTCAGGTATATTCTCTATTAGAGACTTTATAAGAATTCAATCTGTTTCTTCCCATCCGGACCTCTGGGGAGATCTTATATGGTGAAAATGCTGACTTCCAAATTTCTCTTCCTTTCCCGGAGTGTTCGATATGGTGCGTTACCCTCTGATGAAAATGTCCAGCGAAGAGTTGTTTGTCTAGCTTCGAAGTGTTTCTACTGCAAAGATCCACAAACAGAATCTATTTTCCAACTCTTCTTAAACAGTGACTAGGCTAATCTGATATAAATCTCATTCGGAAAGCTTATAGGCTGTTCAGATTGGGTCTATGGGTCATGTAATGGGCATGGTATGCCTCTGGGCCTTCGGGTCATGTATTGCGGGTCATGTCGGGCCTTGTGCCTTGGGCCTACAGGTCATGTACGGTTTCCCCTTCAACCCTTAAAAGGGGGTTATCTATAATAAAATAAAAAATAAGGCCTTCAGTCCATTCGAGCATTCGGGCTTCATCAGTGGTTCCTGGCATTGGACATACCAAGTGTGGAATGATGGGCAACAGGTGGTTATATTCATTGCAGGATGTTGGTTGATCTAGACCTCTCAGAATGATATGAGACACTCTAATATGGAGACATCTCACTTGGGTATCATATTTAAAGCCAGCAACCTCATTCTTGATTTTTGCAGGTTAAACAAAAGTCTTGAGGCTGCCCCGTCTATCTCTCTACTCCTTCCCCAGCACTCCTTACCCAGTTTGGATCCACTCATCCGAAGTGATTGGGTTAGATGGAAGAAACCCAACTCGGGGCTCGAGCTGTATACTGACAGATCGTGTTTCATGGAACAATGCGAGGGGGTGGAGTTATAAGAGACAATACTAGATCAGTGGTTGCTTCCTTTTCAGTATTTTTGGTCCTAGGTGACTCTCTCCAAGCGAAGGAACTCTCTATGATTTTCAGCCTCTTTTTTTGTAGTCATAGGGTCATTTCTCTCATAGAGATAGCGACTGATTCGATGACCCTCTTTAATTCACTTATAGGTAAGGTTTCAGCCTCGTGGTCCATTATCTACTCCATCAGACACTGCAAGAATTTACTGGATGATCAAATTTCTATTCTTCATACCTGGAGAGAGGGGAATATTGTGGAGGATTTCCTCACTTCTATTGTGTATAAGAACAACCGGTCTCTTACTTTTTCTCATCCTGGATCCTTACCATTGGGGGGAATGCACATTGTTAGGGTTGATTCTCTTGGACTCCACTACTTCAGACCTACAAAATTTTTCTCTTGTAGTGTAAAGACACAGAGATTCTGTGGAATTTTTATTTTCTTAAATACATGGTAATTTTACGATTTTACGAAAATTGATGGTGCGTGATTCCGAGGCCCGGAGTGCCCGAAATCAATTTATGAAGTTTTGTTCGAGTACGTTCAGTAAATGTACAAGTGGGTTTTTATAACTTTTGAACTGGTGCTCATAATTGAAATCCAAGGGAACCGTTGAACTCGCAGCGCCAATTTTCGCTTAAGAAGACTTTCACTTCGACGACAATTGGTCGAGGGTGTAAGATAGTTTTTAGGTTTTTCATGGGAATAATAAAATAAAATAAACGCATGTTTTATTTTATTTTTATCATTTATAACCACCAAAGAGGAAGTTGGATGTGGGGACCACCATACCTTAACCTCCCATGAGAGTTTATGGTGGTAGGGCCCACCCTAACCTAACCTCCTAGAAGAGGTTATGGTGTGGGGACCACCCGAGACTAAACCCCCTAATAATGGTGGGAGAGGAAAACCTCTTAACTCCCCTCATTAATGAGGGAGATTCTATCCACCCCCTCCTTTAATGGTGTCAACCCTCCCTCTCTTTTAATTATTCCAACCTCATGAATTAATTAAGTGGAACCAACTTAATTAATTCACCCAATTTGAATTTAAACCAACGAACATAATAGATCATAATCTATTATTTTTGATACCATTTCATTTTGGGTGGAGTTTGGGGAAAGGAGGATTAGATATCTTGGGAGAAAGTTCTCCAACGAAGAACGAAGAACACGTTCTTCCAATAAAGAATGCCATCAAGGAGAATCTTCGACTTCTTCCTCGGAAGTACCTTGCAGAAGCAACCGATGTGGGACATCTTTGATGACCGAACCTCCCTCCTCATCGTTGTCAATGAACCAATGCATGAGTTTGGGATTGGAAGGGTGCGACAGACGCGATGAACAATGACAACTCCGTCTTCTTCCCTGCGACTCCATCAACAAACAAAGGTAGGGGTTTTATTTTAATATGATATTATTCCTTAAATTCTTCCCTTCAAAAAACAATGAAAATAATTGTGGATGATTTTCCTTGTGGGTTGGGATTTGTTTTTGCGGGAATATGCGGGGTGCGGATAGACTTTTCTTCTTCTATCTTCTTCTTGGTAATTCTTTGAAATTCAAGAAAGATTGAACCACTTGCTACCGCCCTAAACGTGGAGGGTGCGGGCCAAACCAACATAGCCCAACCCCTTTTCCGTTTTTGTTTGTGATGTTCTTCATAATGGTGATGAGGCGACGAGACGACGAATACGACAAAGGAAACGGCCACACTACCCGCGGCCTCCGCGATCCATGCCACCCGCTGGCCGCACCATCTGCCGGTCAAAACCGTCTGAGCCGCACCATGCCCCAGCCACCCCGTCCGCTGGCTGAACCGGATCTGCCGCCCAGGGACGAACCACGACGCCCTCCCGGCCGCCCGTGCCCCAGCCCGAATTGAGGCGCCCTCTCGGCCGCCTGCTCCCTTCCGGTCGCCCGTGCCTCCCGGCCGCCCGTGTCCTCCCGGCCGCCCATGCCTCCTGGCCGATCCAGCTCCCAACTGAGCTGGCCTCCCGGGCCAAGCCACCCGAGCCGCGCCCCTCACGGCGCTGGCCGAACCAGCCCCGGACTCCCGGGTCGAGCCGCTCGAGCCGCGCCCCACGCGCACCTGGCCGAGTCGGCCTCCCGCGCCCCTCGCGGTGCCTCCGGGCCGAACCACCCTTACACCAACCCGCGGCCAGTCCGCGCCCTCGCGACCGGTCCACGCTCTCATGGCCCTTCATGACCCCTCGCGGCCTGCTGGGCTGGGCCTAGCGGGTCAGGCCGAACCTAATGGGCGGGCCCGCCTAACGGGCCGGGCCAGACCCAACGGGTCAGGCCAGGTCAACCAAGACCAGGTCGGTCCGACCGGGTCAGACCGGACCCTGGCCCCCTACGACCCTTTATTTTCTTTTGGCCATATCTTTGGCACAAGACCTCTATTTGACGAACCGTCAACGGAGTTGGTAATATTGGAGTGTGACGGTCCCTTTGAGTATACCCCACTGGAGTTTGGGGTATAGTTGAGATACAGTTAGGTTGGATCGTTCACTAATCCAACTAGGCCCCCAGGACTAAAAGGCTAATAACTCACTGACCAGGCGTCCAATTGACGCACCGTCTATTGCGTTGAGACTTCTATGACATGACAGACCTTTGAGATACTTCTTCGTGGAACTTCATGATAGTTGGAGTTTTGACCAGTAGCTCGTGGAGCAGATCCTTCCGGTGACAAGCGAGCAGAGTGAGGAGACCTAGTAGCTGGATGAGACCTGACGACTGCAGAACGATTGACTAGGAGTGACTCAACTAGCCCAGTGGGGAGCGCCTTGGTATCATGACAGACCCACAACGGAGGACCATCTGGTTATGGCGGCAGACCCACTGTACTTGATAGGAGGAGTACCTCTACATGCTATTAGGGGGAGCACCTGGTTGTGGTGGTAGACCCACGGTGGGGGGCACCTTGGTGACGCAGTAGACCCACGATACTCGACAGGAGGAGTACCTCAACATTCGAAGGTTAGTGAAAAGCGCCTTGGTTTCGCGGCAAGCCCACTATATGCGATAGAGGAGGAGTTCTCCAGCAGTCATGGTTTCGATAATGTGAATAACAATCTTGGTTGAGTTGATTCAGTAACTTTTGTGTTTTCCTCATGATTGAGGTGGATTACTTGATAACTTAGGTATATGTATGGACATATACCTAAGTGGGGTTATCTATTGATTTCCTAATTTTTGTTTTACCCTTGTTGGATTTTGTGAGACCTTGAGGGTCTCCGGGTCCCTACTGAGTATCGTTATACTCACCCCTGCACGGGCTATGCCCGCACCTCATTGTGTTGGATGCAGGTGACGGACATCACTGATCAAGGCTGAGAGTATCAAGACTGGACAGTACCTGGAGGTGGACCTTACGACGAGTCGGTACATGGAGAATGCTGAAGGACGTGGAGTGCTGAGAAGGCCATCTGTACCTACCCTTCAGGTAGCAATCCCGGAGTACGACCCAACAATTTTTTTCCCTTTCTTCAGTTATACTTGTTTTTTCAGTTCCTTGTACTTTACAGTTGAGATTGTATTTCTAGCCCCTTTTACTTTTCAGCACTCTCTTGTTATACAGTTTACCTAGTGTTTTGTATCCAGCTGTGTGATCTTTTGTGTTGTTTACAGTTTATAAAGGCAATGCCTTCCCAGTTTTAGGGAATTATGCTTTTGGTTCTAGTATCCAACCCCTGTCCTATATAAGGCGGGCTTGGGGTAGTCACGGCATGGGCCCTAGGGGACGGGTCGTGACAAATTGGTATCAGAGGAGTCAGTTCTATCGCAGAACTTAGGACTCTGATATTTTCTGTGAAAAAATAGTGTTAAGGGTACTAAGTGTGGTTTTTAGTTCAGGGAGTCCAGTGTTGGTGCGGCAGCCGACGTATCCATACACCAGGACCCTGACTTCTGATTTCCGACTCAAAACAAAAAAACACTGATTGCGTGTGTGTTTTCAAAAGTTTTTCTTTAATTCATCTCAACCAGGACATATCACTAGGTATAATATTTTTACCGTGTCATATATGTTCCTTTCAGGATACCTCCCTGAGGATGACGATCTGGAGTCCCGAGAGTTGTACGCACAGATAGCCCACCGAGCGATGAGGCTTCGGTGCATGGCCCTTTTCTAGTAGAGGCACCAGCGGTACCACTTCCCATTGGGACATCGAGGCCACCAGCCCTAGCAACAGATAATGCATGCCACTTTAGCATATTTCATGAGTTCCAATGCCATAGGCCACCTAGGTTTAGGGGAGAGACAGACCCACAGGCGGCTGAGGATTGGCTGGAGGCTGTGGTGAAAGTTTTATGACTGGTAGGGACACCAATAGACCTCATGGTGATTCTTATGGCCATCCTTCTATAGGCAGCAGTGGTAAGATGGTGAAGCTTGATACTCTAGTTTCATGATGAGATGACACTTCTCTAGGCAGACTTCGAGGGCCTGTTTTGGGTAGAGCATGTCCCAGCAACTCTTCATGCAATGCACATACAGGAGCTACTACAACTGCAACAGGGAAACATGAATGTAGCTCAGTACTTAGAGAGGTTCATAGACCTCTCACGCTACTCCACAGATATGATACAAGACCCTTTCTTCAAGGCCCAGTCCTTCGAGTAGAGATTCAGGCAGGAGATCAGGGCTTCAGTGATCTCACTCAGTATCCTGACGCAGGAGAGGGTGTTAGAGAGAGACCTCTTGGTGGAGAGTTTCCTTGTTGAGTAGGCACCAACAGCGAGACCCACTAATAATCATCATGTAGTGGATTCTTCTACAGCTGGAAGCAGACAGATGTCGCAGAGGTCCAAGACGACCAGACCTACAGGTGGACAACCGCATGACTAAGGATCGGTTGTCCGGGGCACCCGGAGTAGAGACATACATTCCAAGAGTGGGCGGTGTTACTCATGCGGTGGGCAGGGTCACATGGATCATGACTGTCCAACCCGCCGTTCGGATGATTAGCAGATGATCGAAGGATCTCCCAGGCAGAGACAAAGATTCGATCAAGGTGGTCCGTAGGGAGCAGGCAGACATGGTAGAGGAGCTGGCCATGCAGCTGGTGGTGGATGACATTTTGAGGTGTTACCACCACCACCACTAGGAGGTCCACCCCAACCGTAGGGAGAAGGTGGACAGGGGAGAGCTCAGCTCCAGGAAGTTGAGGCCTACGATCACGACACTCCGGAGATGATACGAGGTACAATATGTGTCTATTCCACATTAGCTGTAGTTCTTATAGACACAGGTTCCAGTCACTCTTTCATTTCCACTACCCTCGTTCAGAGCTCAGAGATTCTGATGGATCTGTTGGCTCGATCCTTACAGCTAGAGACTTCTACGGGAAAAGACTCAACGATTACGCACTGGTTCCGACAGTGTGAGCTTACTCTAGGAGGCGAGATCTTCGGAAGGGATCTCTTAGTAGTGGCATCGAGGCCTTACGATGTTATCTTGGGTATGGACTGTTTATCTATAGTCTATGCAAAAATTGACTGTATTAGGTGCAAAGTGCGGTGTGTCCGCACGGGTGGGACCAAGTTTACCTTCATCGGTGAGAATGAAACCTTTGTAGTGTAGGATGGACTTACCTGGAGGAGAGTGCAGTCGATCACTCATCAGTTGGCTAGACTTACCCTCAGAGCTGTTGATGTGGAGAGTCCGAGATATCCTATAGTGGTGGACCAGTACTCGGATGTCTTCCCGAATGATATTCTGGGTCTACCTCCACACATAGAGGTGGACTTTTACATTGACATGTACCCCGGGACGACACCGATATCTACACCAATGTATCGGATGGCTCCTGTAGAGCTTCGTGAGCTACAGGTACAACTAGAGGACAGGGGAAGAAAGTAGTTTCATGCGGTCAAGGGATGAGATACAAGGGATCTAGGAATGATTCGAGGTACGATCTATGCCTACTACTAGCTGCTGTATCAATAGATATAGGTACCAATCATTCCTTCCTTCCACGAATCTTGTCCAGGACCTAGAGTTTCTGGTTAAACTGTTGACTTGACCCTCACTTCTGGAGATACCTTTGGGAGGAGACTCAATAATCACACTTACACCGATAATGTGATCTGGCCCTTGAGGTGAGAGTTTCAGTTGGAACCTCTTGGTGGAAGCATTGAGGCCTTACGACGTTAGTTTGGGTTTGGACTTGACATCCACAGTTCAAACTCAAATTAATTGTATTAGGAAAAGGGATTGTGGTTTATCTACAACGTTGTAATGGTGTTTTCCTTGGTCGGAGAAAAAGTAAACCTAGGTAGCACAGGTTAAACTCATGCATAGGAGGTTGCAACCGATCACTCTTGAGTCAGCCAACCTTACCCTAATGGCAGTAGAAGTTTGAGTTTTCAGTTTCCAATGGTAATGGCTATATTTACTCCAATACTATGACTTCTAGATAGTCTATACTCCTAGGAAGGGTAACATAGTAGTAGACACACTCAGCAGGATATCAGTTTTACAACTGCTGAGTGAGGCGACAGAGTAGCTAGCTGCGTCACAGATATCCTTCATGGATAAAGATGGAGCAGCTTACCTCTAGTCTATGACTGTCACTCCCCCAATTCTTCAACAAATTCGGGAGGCACAACTTTAGATGTTGACTATGAGGCACGACGTGCTCAGATATCCAAAGGGAAGGCACCTGATGGATTTTATAAAGGTGGTGATAACATCATACTCTTCAGAGGATGTACTATGGTACCAATGTCACTTTAGGAGGAAGTGTTGAGGGAGTTCCACACATCCCCTCTAGTGGTACATCCAGGAGTGGAAAAGATGTATCAGGACCTCTGATGACAGCACTGGTGGCCGAGAATGAATAACGAAGTTGCAGAGTTTGTTTCTCAGTGCCTCACTTATCAGCAAGTGAAGGAGGAGCATCAGGTACCAGCAGGCTTGGTTCAACCTTTAGAGGTACCAGAGTGGAAGTGGGATGGGATATCCATGGACTTTATGATGGGTCTTCCACGTATATCTAGGGGACACGACTCGATTTGGGTGATTGTAGACCGACTCACCAAGTCGGACCACTTCCTACCGATCAGAGAGTAGGGTTCAGTAGAGAGCTTGGGACGCCTTTATGTTCAGAAGATTTTTTTGGCTACATGGAGTACCCTCAACGATCGTTTCTAATCGTGATGCATGATTTACTTCTCAGTTATGGAAGGGGTTGCAGGAGGCTTTCAGGACGCAACTTTGTTTGAGCACTGCCTTCCATCCTCAGACGGATGGTCAGACTGAGTGGACCATTCAGACCCTCGAGGACATGCTACGTTCTTGTGTCCTCGACTTCAGTCACAACTGGGAGGACCAATTACCTTTGGTGGAGTTTGAAGAAAAAAATAGATATCAATCCACCATTGGGATGGCACCTTTCGAGGCGTTGTACGAGAGACCTTGCAGATCACCTCTGTACTGGACTGACCCAGGGGAGTCAGCACTAGTGGGACCAGAGATAGTACGGGATACCACAGATAAGGTACAGATCATCCATGAGTAGATGAAGACTACACAGAGCAGGCAGAAGTCGTATACCGACAGGAGACAGAGACCTATGGAGTTCGAGTATGGAAACCACGTCTTTATACGGGTCTCACCTCAATGAGGTTTGTAGAGATTTGGACAAGGCGACAAGTTATATCTGAGATACATTAGACCTTTTCAGGTCCTCAGCAGAGTTGGAGAGGTGGCATAACGCTTAGCTCTTCCACCTCAGTTGCACCGGGTGCACGACGTTTTCCACATATCCCAGCTGAGGAGATACGTGCACGACCCTTCTCACATCATCGACCATGGAGAGATGGACGTCGATGATGGGGAGACTTTTACAGAGGTTCCAGTTGAGATTGAGGATCGACAGGAGTGGGTCCTTCATGGATGGTCGATACCTCTGGTGCGCGTTCGCTGGTAGCATGGGAACCTCCAGGAGAGCACATGGGAGCGGGATGCTCAGATGTGTGCTCAATACCCCCACTTATTCCCTTAGTTCGAGTTGTAGCTTACGGGGATGTAAAGACCTGAGGTGAGGAGAATGTAAAGACCCATAAATTCTGTGGAATTTTTTTCCCCTTAAATACATGGGAATTTTATGAGTGCGTGAAAATTGACGGCGCGTGATTCCGAGGCCCAAAGTGCCCAGAATCAATTTCTGAAATTTTGTTTAGGTACGTTCAGTAAACGTACGAGCGAGTTTTTTATAACTTTTGAACTGGTTCTCGGAATTAAAATCTGAGGGCACCGTTGAACTCACAGTATCAGTTTTCTCTTAAGAAGACTTTCACCTCGACGACAGTTGGTCAAGGGTGGAAGATAGTTTTTGGGTTTTTTGTGGAAATAATAAAATAAAATAAATGCATGTTTTATTTTATTTTTATTTGTTATAACCACCCAAGAGGAAGTTGGAGGTGGGGACCACCACACCTTAAACTCCCATGTGAGGTTATAGTGGCGGGACCCACCCAAACCTAACCTCTCTTGAGAGGTTACGATGTGGGGACCACTCAGGACTAAACCCCCTAATAATGGTGGGAGAGGAAAACCTCTCAACTCCCCACATTAATGAGGGAGAGTCTCTCCACCCCCTCCTTTAATGGTACCAACCCTCCCTCTATTTTAATTATTCCAACCTCATGAATTAATTAAGTGGAGCCAACTTAATTTATTCACCCAATTTGAATTTATGCTAACGAACATAATAGATCATAATCTATTATTTTGGATACCATTTCATTTTGGGTGGAGTTTGGGGAAAGGAGGATTAGAGCTCTTGGGAGTTAGCTCTCCAACGAAGAACGAAGAACACGTTCTTCCAACAAAGAATGCCAGCAAGGAGCATCTTCAACTTATTCCTCAGAAGTACCTTGCGGAAGCAACAAAAACGGGATGTCTTCGATGACCAACCCTCTCTCCTCACCGTCGTCAATGAAATGACGCACGAGCTTGGGATTGGAAGGGTGCAGTGGACGCGACGAATGACAACAACTCTGTCTTCTTCCCCGTGACTCCGTCAACGAACAAAGCTTGGAGATTTATTTGAATATGATGTTATTTCTTAAATTATTCCCTTATAAAAACAACAAAAATCATTGTGGATGATTTTCCTTGTGGGTTGGGAATTGTTTTTATGGGAAGATGCGGGGTGTTGATAGACTTTTCTTCTTCTATCTTTTTCTTGGTAATTCTTTGAAATTAAAGAAATATTGAACCGTATGCTACCACCATAAATGCGGAGGGTGTGGCCCAAACCAGCATGGCACGACCCCTCTGTCGTTCTTTTTTGTGATGTTCTTCGGAATGGCGATGAGGCGACAAGATGATGAATGCGACGAAGGCAACGACCGTGCTACCCGCGTCCTCTGCGACCCGCACCACCCGCCGGCTACGCCATCCACTGGCTGAACCTGTCCGGGCCGTGCCATGCCTCGGACGAACCATCCTTGGCCATGCCGCACCCCGGCCGTGCCACCCTGGCCTTGCCCTCCGACTGACCAAACCGGTCCTGACCACCCTGTCAGCCGGCCGAACCGGCTCCGCCGCCCCGGGCCGAACCGCGACGCCCTCCCGGCCGCCCGTGCCCTTCTTGCTGCTTGCACCTCCCGGCCGCCCGCGCCCTCCTGGCCGCTCGTGCCTCCCAGCTGATCTGTATCCTGGATGAGCTGACCTCCTGGGTCGAGCCGCCCGAGCCGCGCCCCTCGCAATGCTAGCCGAATCGGCCCCTGCCTTCCGGGCTGAGCCACCCAAGCCGCTCCCCTGTGGCGCTAGCTGAACCGGCCCCAACCTCATGGGAAGAGCCGCCCGAACTACGCCCCACGTGCGCCTGGACAAGCTGGCCTCCTGCACCCCACACAGTACCTCTGGGCCGAACCACCCTTACGCCGACCTGTGGTCGGTCCGTGCCCTCGCGACTGGTTCGCGCTCTCGCAACCCCTCGTGGCCTGCTGGGCTAGGCCCAGCGGGTCGGGCCGAACCTAATGGGTTGTCTTGCCTAACGGGCCGGGCCGGACCCAATGGGTCAGGCCGGGTTGACCCAGACCGGGTCAGTCCGACTGGGTCGGACTGAACCCGGGCCCACTACGACCCTTTACTTTATTTTGGCCATATCTTTGGCACCAGACGTCCTTTTGATGAACCGTAAGTGGTGTAGGTAAACTTGGAGGGTGAAAGTCCCTTTGAGTATACTCCACTGGAGTTTGGGGTATAGTTGAGATACAGTCAGGTTGGATCGTGCACGAATCCAACCGAGCCCCCGGGACTAAAAGGCCAATAACTCACAGACTGGACGTCTGATTGACGTGCCGTCTGTTGCGTTGAGACCTCTATGACGTGGAGGACCTTTGTGATACTTCTTCGTGAGACTTCATGATATTTGTAGTTTTGACCATTTTCTCGTGGATCAGATCCTTCCAGTGATGAGCGAGAAGAGTGCAGAGACCTAGTGGTTGGCTGAGACCTGACGACTGCTGACCGATTGAATCGGAGTGACTTGACTAGCCCAGTGGGGAGCGTCGTGGTGTCACGGAAGACCCACGATGGAGGAGTTCCTAGTTGTGGCGGCAGACCCACGATACTCGACAGGAGGAGTACCTCTGCAGGCTATTAGGTGGAGTGCCTGATTGTGGCGGTAGACCCACGGTGGGGAGCGCCTTGGTGACGCATAAGATCCACGGTACTCGACAGGAGGAGGACCTCAGCTATCCAAGGTTAGTGGGTAGCACCTTGGTGTCGTGACATGCCCACTATACTCGACATAGGAGGAGTTCTCCAGCAGTCGTGGTTTCGATAATGTGAATAAAAATCCTAGTTGAGATGAGTCTGTAACTTTTGTGTTTTCCTCATGATTGAGGTAGATTACTTGATAACTTAGGTATATGTATGGGCATATACCTAAGTGGGGTTATCTATTGATTTCATACTTTGATGTTTATCCTTGTTGGATTTTGTGAGACCTTGAGGGTCTCAGGGTCCCTACTGAGTATCGTTATACTCACCTCTGCATGGGTTATGCCCGCACCTCATTATGTTGGATGCAGATGACGGACATCGCTGATCGAGGCTGAGAGTATCAAGACTAGATGGTACCCGGAGGTGGACCTTACAACGAGTTGGTACACGGAGGAGACTAATGGACGTGGAGTGCTGAGGATGCCATATGTACCTACCCTTCAGGTAGGAATCCCGGAGGATGACCCAGTAGCTATTTTTCCTTTCTTCAGTTGTACTTGTTTTTCTAGTTCCTTGTACTTTACAGTTGGGTTTGTATTTCCGGTCCCTTTTACTTTTCAACACTCTCTTGTTATAAAGTTTACCTAGTGTTTTGTATCCAGCTGTGTGCCTTGTTGTGTTGTTTACAGTTTATAAAGTCAGTGCCTTCCCAGTTTTAGGGAATTACGCCTTTGGTGCTAATCATTAGCCCCTGGCCTATGAAAGGTGGGCTTGGGGTAGTCACGACACGGGCCTTGGGGGACGGGTCATGACATGTAGGCTTTCTAGCCCCTTTATTCATTAATAAAATCATAAAAATATTTGGCGGTAGTATTCGTTATTTATCTAATAAAGTATCTATTGAGGGTATTAATTACAAGATCCCTTAAATAAAGTGATAATATTTGATTAGGTATTTTGGATAAATATTTATATGTTTTAATCAATTTTTATGTTATAAATTTATATTTATTAGGTACAACTTTATTTTAAAATGTACACATTTCTATTTCATGCCCTAAAAAATATGAACCACTAAATATTTATGATACATTTAAATTTACTATGTTTACTTAATGACACAAAATATACTTTATTTAAAATTTATTTTATTTAAATGTTAAATTATTATGTTTAATATATGGTTTTATTTAAAAATTAAATTTAAAAAATTTAAAATTTAAAATTAATAAATTTAAATTTAATAAATTTAAATTTAATAAATTTTAATTTAATAAATTTTAATTTATTTTTGGTATTATCACATCAAAATTATGTTAGGTTGGATACTAGTATTTTTCTAAAGAACTTTATTTTTTATTAAATAGTAAAAAAGTGCATTTCTTATTAATAACTTAACTTTTATGACTTCTCCATGATATAAATATAACATAAAAATTGATGAAACCTATAGAACATGAATTAAATTATAATGTACTAAAAATATGATAAAATTATTATCCAATTAATATATGTTAATTTTTATGTCAACAGAAATATGGAAACACTTATTAGTGCTGATGCAATGCTTATACAACAAAGAAATGGTCAAGATTTAAGGCTAATGATAATAATTAGAAATAATAAGTTTTTTTATGACTTTAAGATCTATATGTGATGACTGATAAATTTTTTTGATATATATTTATGATTTTTTAAATTATATAATAAGTTAATTATTTAAATTCTTACTTAGTGTTGCACAGGGTGAGAAAAGTCAAAATAATATCCTAAAGATGTATTTATGATAAGGTTGAGAATAAAAATATATTATCAACAGTCCTAGATGAAAATAATTATAAATAATAAATTATATTTATATTATTAATTTATTTTTAAATTTAAATTATTGGATAATTATCCAAAATGTTTAGGCAGCATCGATGCAGTGCTTGTGCAAGTAGAAGAAAAGTCTAAGATAATGGATTTAAAATATTTAAAATGATAAGATTGAGATGAATTATGGTTTTCACCATTTTTATGGTTAAAAATGATATATATAATAAATTATTTAAATATTTAAATCTTAATTATATAGTTATATGGATATTTTTAAAGTCAAATTACAAGAATAACCCTGAAAATGACTTTAAAGAGTATTTAATTTTAAAAAAGATTTATAAATTAATAAAAAATTATAAAACCTTATATTGAGTCAAGTGGGGATGGTTGATGGTTTAAAATATCATATATTATCCATTTATGAGAAAATTTACATTTTTAAATTACATTCTTGACCCTTAAAGACTAACAATTTGCAATAATGTCATTGAATTTTTCCTATAAAAGGAGACTCGTTCTAAAATTTCCAAAAAATAATTCGATTTTATCTCTTTATTATAACCAAATACCTCCCTAATAATATTTTTCCATGTTTATAAGGATTTTTTGTATTGAAAAGTCCCTTCTTTAAAGGCTTGATATTCAATCCAAAGGAGGTAATTCAAAGAGTAAGGTAAGGGTTTTCAGACCTATTTCTCTTTTCTTATTTGTGATTTTTTAGCATATAATTATTTAAAACCTGAAATTAATTTTCTTATATGATTTTATTATCATGTATTTATATTATTTTTAATCCATAAAACATGAGGGGTCTCTCATTAATTCTCACTGAACTCTTTTTCATATGATGTTTCTATGTTAAAAAAGGGATTTCAAAAACTATGATGTTTGTTTCAATTATCCTCTTAATTTTTCCAATTACATAATTATTATTTAAAAATAATTATAAAATATTGGTTTAATTATAATATAATTTTTTTATAAAACTCAAATATTTATTGGGTTTCCTCTTCTTTTAAACTCTTTTGAAAAACACCGCTCACTATGGTGGTAAAGTCGCCTCATAATTTTGTATATGAATAGAGTTAAAACACTTTAAGCCACCATTTGGTAGAATTTTTTGGTCATTATGTCTAATGATGTAGGTGGGGATGTAGATAAGTGATGCAGGTAGGGTTACCAACCCAGGTATATACTGACACAGGCGATGACACAACATAGAACAGTAGGGACTTTGGTCCAAAAAATGGTGGGCATTCAAGCCACAAGGCCTCTGATCCACAAAAAAAGTACTTTAGTTCATATGGAATATGATACATCAATAGTGGGAATAATTTTAAATGGTAGGACCAAGTGAATAGATCAGCCTAACAATAATGCAATGCAATATGGTGATACACAGGTGCCACTAGGTGGGAAGCCTCAAAAGAGGGATGAGTGTATTGGAGCTTATCAAACTACCTTCCATCCTCATGGATTTATGATATGGGATAGAGCGTTTCCTTGAAACATGACTATCCACATAGTGGGACCAATATAAGGATGTGTTGTGATATGTATATGATGCAATAAGGCACCACATAGGTGTCTTCAGGTGGGTGGTTGAAAAAAATATGGGTGTGTTGGCACCTGTCATCTAACACTCTTCCCATGTGGATCTTAGAGGTGGTATAGATAGGTTCTCTTCCATAATGCATCAGAGGGGGAAAACTCAAAGTTTATTATAAGGGATTATTATACTAGCTACATGGTGAAATTACTACTGATAGGGGGTTTCATGACATAAATACCAATGGCACAACATTATTCAGGGTGCTCACTTCGGCCTTAGGATCATGTTATTTATAATCCTTTGAACCACATTCATATGGGACTTTAGGACATCATGGTATTAGGACTTTAGTCCATTTATATGTAATAAAATAAGTCTGGTGGGTTCTTTTCATTCCTCTTCAAGAGGGAAAAGTCTTGAGCCACTGGGTTTCTTGAGTGTGTGTGTGTCATTTGCGGTTTTTAATGCCCTCTACCTGATAAGGATTTATGCTACCTTAGTAAATGGTTATGTTTTCTATAACATAATTTTTTCGTGGATATTATTATGAATTAATTTTATAGTTGAATAAAATATTAAAATTTATTTAAATTTTATTATTATGATTTTATAATGATAAATTATTCATTATAACAATGAAACTAAATGTAAACAATCGTAGTCATTTTTAACAATAAAAAACAAGCTTATCGAGGAAGATTCTTTGAATAGTAACTATTTCATAACCTACTAAACTCTCTAGATTATGGAAGTATGTTTAAAAAATAACTTGATATTTTTTTATCTTATAATAAAATTGTATAATGACCTTTTACCATTACAGTTATACCAATTTTTTTTTGGAGATTATGAACTGAATAGCCTCAAAAATACCAATATGGATAATACTAATTTAGTAAATAAATGAAATATTATAGTAAATAAAGTAATAATAATAATAATAATGAAATAAATATGAAAAGGGTTCTAAATAAAGTAAATAGTTAATAAAATTTTATTTTTTAGGAAGTTAGAGAATTTATGAAGTGAGTCGGGACTCAAGGCAAGTGTTTATTTTAAAATATCCAATGTTTTTAAGTATTATTCCATTATTCCCCAAATTCTCTTATATGTCTCTTAGACATGGCCTTGAATATATTCATTTATACCTTAAATTTATTTCTAATTAATTAATGGTCTCCTTACTCCATTATGGATTTATATTTTATATCCTATGTTGATCATAAGAGGTTTCCCCCCACTCTCCACGTTTCTTGTGTTTAGGTTTTCTATCATTATCTATTTATCTCTTGAATTCATTTTTCTCCTTCATGTCTATGTTTTTTAATCTCATTAATTTATTCTAATTTTTTTCCATTAATTCTATATTGTTTATAATATTTACTTATCCATAAACCCATTACTCTATAAAGTGTGTATAACCTATATTACATAAATTTCATTAAAGGGTGTTGACCAAAAAAGTTATTTCACTTATTGACTGGGGAAATATTGGAAACCTATATACTTTTTTTTTCAATAGGTATAATTTCAAACTACTAAGGAATTTTAATTATGTATTTTATTTATTATTCATTCCTTTCATATGAAAAATGCATTAGACTTATTTAGTGATGGGTGGGACCCAATATTATATAGCCTCTTGATGTATTGGTATATCGCATGATACTAGTGGAAATTCATCCTACGACCACACCCGTATAGCCAGAGTCAGCCTAAAACCAAGGGAATAGGGTCACTTATTGACATGGTTTGCCTATGACCATTATAATATGGATTCTCATTCCCAGCATGGAAAATAAATTTCACTTAGGAAGTGCATGAGAAAGACCTATAACCATGGTCATGGGTTGATCATATCCATATGTTCCCCAATAGCCATGGTCCTAAGTTTATGATGGTCATAGGATTCAAAACTAAACCCTATATCCATGGTCATAGGTCGATCAAGGCTATAGGTTCCACTATGACCATGGTCCCAGGACAACCATATCCATAGTCTTCAAAAATTAACCTTATAGCCATAGTTTTAGGTGACTGTGGCAATAGGCCTTCAAACTTGACCATATAGACATGGTTTTAGGGGAATGTGGCTATAGGAATTCGAAACTCAACCCTATAGCCACAATAATACATGGATATATTATTTAATAATAATATTTTTATTTAATTATATATATATATATATATATATATTTATACATAAAGACCCAATAGGATGGTGGTAAAGGCTCCCGATTAAAATCATGAGGTCCTTCAATAGAAACATGATGGGAACACTTTTTTGAAATTATTCTATAGCCACAGTCCATAGAACATGGATATAGGTTCCAAATAGGTTATCCTAATGTAAATTTCTATAACTATGGGAAAAATCCATGGTTATCAATTTTGGATATAGATGTGGAGTTTATTACTATCATAAACTGGCCTACTGGGGGTCGTCTGGTTGATAGTAAGACAAGTGTGACTCCCCAAGCCCATATCTAATGGGATAAAGGATGGAAAATAGCACCAATTAGGTATATTACACACATGGGAGGCCTTAGTCTAAAGTACCTATACACATTCACACATCTCTATACACCAGTATAATGTGGAAAACATAAACAACTGATATTGTATATACATGTATAATAACTAATCCCACGTCAGAATATTATAAGAGTATGAAAAAGTAAAGGGATAAATAAAATCCCATTATAACTATGAAAATAGTCCAAACTACTAACAAAAATGGCATTTCTAACAATATACAACTTTTTTAACCTTGCATAGCCAATTTAGGACAAATAAGATCCACCTACTCCTGGTCCTCTTAGGACTCCATCAAAAGGTTTGTTATTTGCATGAGACACAACATGTACGGGAAGATCCCATGTAGGAGTGGGTATAAACATACACAGTAGGACACCTTGAATTCACCAAAAAAGAATCAAATTGAGTTATATAAAAACCAAAAAAGGTGAGTCAATCAGAAAGAAATAAAAAACCAAAATATTCTCATAGACACACATCAAGTATCAAATTAAGGTCACGTCCTCACTGTCATCCTAGGATTCTGCCCAAGGCTCATTGGTCATATTCATCTAGGGAAAATCACTTATTGAGTCTCATTAAAACTTATGGAAGTCATCCAATAGGTAATACTCATAAGGCATTTCCAAGTTTAAGTATGCACTAGAACTCATAAGATATTGATACATAGGTAGGGGATCACATCTAGGGCCTATGATGGATACCTAACCCTATCCAGAATAAGCCGCTGTGAAGAAGATCACACACTCTAGATGTTATAAATAGGATACCTGACCCAAAATTGGGATGGATGATAAAGGATCACACCATAGGAATTGTGTAGGGATATATGAAACTATCCAAAACTAACCCATAGATGGGATTAATCATCCTATACTCAATACGAGATTCCACACAATACCGTATTAGGAATAGACAAAGAAAACACAATCATACCAATGTTGAAACTAAATTTTGGGGTTTGAGTGATTCAACCTACCCTAGAAGGGTGATACGGTGTGTATAAGGGATTCATGACATGTCCCATTAAGTATGGTCCCACCCATGTATGTTCCCGTTTACTCTAACTCGTGCTAGTATAATCTAGTCGTGAACATGTACACTATTTTTGTTTGTGTCTATATACTCTGACTTACACACGAGGTCGTAATCTTAGGGGTCACACAGTGTGTGGATATTTCAAACACTCATGTGATATTTATCTTTATGAATAAACACTATCCACCGTGGAAGGGGGTCTATGAATCATGTGTTCTTATGAACTACATGTTGTGTGGATTGGAATTTCATATAAATCCTAGAGCTCTCACGTATATTCTCCCACACCATTTCAACTTCTAATTCCACCATGATCCTTGACATAATTATTATAAATGAGTTTGAGTGAGCCTGATCCATTATCGGTGGATTATATCTACCCATTTGATCACAAAATGCTTCCCATAACTCTTGGCATCTCCCAAGCACCAAATACCACAAAACTGAAGTCCCTAGATTCCAACATCGAACTTCTATCATTTTTATAAAAAATCCTCCATTTCCAAAATCCAAGTTTTTGATGCTAAAATAATGATTCTTGGATCATAATAATCACACATTGAATTGTTTTCTCAAATAAATTCAAATTGACAATCAAATGAAACACTGATGATGAATGAAGAATAGAGTAATAAAGACATAAAATATAAAATTGATAGATGAAAATTATCCATTATTCGGTTTTTCCTTCATTAATTGATGGGAAATATGATTTTTTGTTGGGAAAACTAACTAATTATCAATTTTTAATTCTTGTAAGAAATGAAATAAACCTTAAATCAACAAAAAAAATCTATGAATTAGTTTTCTAAAAATATTAATTTTCATTAAACATGGAAAAAAACAATAGGGATTAAACCAAAAAATAAAATCTTCTACCTCGATATTGAATCAATCACTAATGAAGAATGATTCTTCATTGTTTTTATTTTGGGAGATCCAAGAACTCTATTTAGGATGAAAATATCCTTGATATAATGATTGTTGATTTATGATTATATCATAATTCGCCAATTCTATTTAACAAGATCCTCTACTATAATATCTAGGGTTTTTTTGCTAACCCTAGGATTTTCCTATATCAATGATTAAATAGAAGAGATTTAGGTTCCATGGATTTAATATGCAATAAATTATTTAATTAACTAATTATTCTATTATTTCTCTTTCTACAACACTTAAAAAAAACATCTAACATGTATAGAAGTTATGTCATATCTAGGGTAAAACTTATGTTCTAGACTTAATAGCAGTCTTAGTTTTTCTATATGAGACACCTTTTTGAATATAAACCATTATTATAAAAAATTGTGTGTGTGTGTGATATAATAAATTTAATATTTTTAATATCTGAACACTAAGGATCTAAGGGGTCAGAATCCCATGCTGACTCCACACCTAACTCCAAAAAATATTTTTTAAAACATTATAAAGTGTTACATTAAAAAATAGAGTTTTTAAATTCTCCCCAACTTCTAGGATTTTCATCATAAAAATTGAAAGCCTACTCAAAAATATGAGTGAACTGAGCTCACAGATGGTTCTCCTTCTCTAAGGTCCTCTCATAAAGATTTGATTGCTTCTGATAAACACGCACCAAAAGAATTTCACACCCATGATGGATCTTCTCATACCAATCCTCAATGTTTAATGGATAATTTGAGAAGTCATCTCTATCCTCAATGTCCATCTCACACCAATAGATAATGTGTAATGAGTTGTGCACATCTCTCCACAGTTATGACACATGGAATAAATCATGAACCCAATCTAACTATGGTGGTAAGGATAAACAACAAGTCACCTCTCCAATCCTGCATAGTATATAGAATAGGACAAAGAATTTTCGAGATAGATTACTTTCATACAAAAATTTATGCAATTCTCATCAAGTTGAGACATTTAGAAACACATTATATCCCTCTTCAAACTCCAACGTTTGTTATCATCTGTCTGTATAGGACTTAAGATGGTTATTTGTAGTCTCAATCTACTCCTAGATGATCTAAACCTTCTCTATTATCTCTAACACCAACTCTGATCCCATAAGTGTTATCTCCCCTAGATCTTTATATCATAGTGGTGACCTATAGTGTCTCGTATGAGGCCTCAAATGGTGTCATACTGATGGTAGAGTGGTAGTTGTTGTTACACTCAAACTCCACCAAGGATTTATGATCCTCCCATATATGACCAAAATCCAATATGAATGCTTGAATAATTTAATACATAACTTAAATTCTCCACTCTATCTATCCATCTAATTGGGGGTGAAATGCCATGATCAACTGCAACTAAGTCCAAAAGGACTACTATAATCCTTTCCATAATTGATATGTGAAGTAAGTATCATGGTCTGAAATAATCATTGAGAAAACTATATGAATCTAAATTATTTCTAGAACATATAGTCATCTTAAACTTTCTCCATTTAACCCTTCTCTTGGATAGTTAGGAATTGGGTTGACTTGGTGAGTTGGTCTATAATCACCCAGATAGTTTTGTGACCACTATATAATCATGGAAGACACATCACAAAATCCATGGAGATACCATCACACTTCCACTCCATAACCACTAAGGGGGGTGTATGAAACACCCTTATCACATCCCATAACAACATTACTAATACCGTTATCCATCCTTAGAGAAGGATTATGTTCTCCATGCCTTCATAAAATCCATCAAAAGCATGTCTAGTGGATATTTGTTCATATAAAACCTCACAATCAATATCCCCAAGTTGTAACTCCTGGACATGATGAAGAAGTGGAAGGGTAACAACCATTTAATGAGATATGATACAACTCCCTTTTCTAATACATACAATTGAAATGAGACCAAATTCTTTGACACTGCACTCAATAACTATAAATGATTTTTTTTTTGCTGAGACTAGCCACTACCACATTCTCATTCCCAACAGTAAAAGACTTTCTAAAAATAATAATCTTATAGGAATTATAGTCGTCACCTCTACCTTAGGTTAAGATGTTTCTATGAGAAGATATACCTGAGAATATTATGATTAGAATAGATGATTAATTTCTCTCCCATAATATAGTGAAACCAATACTTCAGGGTTAACACCACTACTTTTAGCTCCAAATCATAGGTTTTATAGTTTACGCATGCGGCATCAACTATCGAGACCCTAAGAAACAACTATCTAACTCTACATAAAAACACATCCAAAACTAGATCAATAGGTGTCCCAGAACACCACATACTCAAAAAACTCCTCTAGAATTATCAAGATGTGGGAGATCTTCAAACTCTGGGGGAGCTCTTCAACCTCTACTATAGATCCTGAAAATCCCACTGACACTTATTTATCCACAAAAAGGTTGAACCTTATGGTTCAAAGAAGTAATAAGTGTTTTAATCCTATATAAACCATTCATCAATCTCCAATAATATCCTTCTAGCCCAAGGAAGCTATGTACCTCATACATGTTCTTAGGGATATCCTAATATAGAACTACCTCTATCTTGGTAGATTCCACTACTACTCCCTCTTCTAAGATGACATGTCCATGAAAGTGGACCTCTTGAATCCAAAACTGAATCTTTGAGAGCTTCTCGTAAATCTGGTTCTCTTATAGTATGTCTAAAACCATCCTCAAATGTCTCATGTGATCCCCCTCTAACACTGATTACATGGGGATTTAATCAATGAATACTACCATGAACTAGTCTAAGAAGGGATGAAATATCCAGTTCATGATTCCCATGAACACTGCTGGGGAAATCACCACATCAAAGGGAATCACTAACCTGAGGTCAATCTTAAAGAACTAACTCTCCCCTTTTAACTAGTTGAATAGTTAATTGATTTGAGAAGTGGATAATTATTCTTGATAGTAACCTAGTTTATGTTTATATAATCTGTGAACAACCTCAATCTCTCATCTTCCATCTTGGTGAACAAAACTAAGGCTACCCAGGGTGACACACTGGGTCTAACGAATCCCTTCCTCTACAGACCATCCAACTGCACCTTCATCTCTCTTATATCTATATGGGAAATCCAAAATGTTGGAATGGATATCATGGTATTCCTTGGGTTTAGTTTTATATAGATTTATATCACTCGATGGGGAGGTAATCCTATAACATCCTTTGGAAAGACATCCTCATAATCCTCCACCACCATATGAAACTAAAATCTCATAGAATCCACTACTCCAAGGGGAATACTAGCTAACTAATGAAAAATCGATTGTATCATATGGTATATAATCCCATCATAATTTTCTTGGGATTAATTCTCTCTAACAAAGGTAAATCACATCCCATACACTGTGATACATCTCATCCTCCACCTAAAATATTCAATCTGTGCATGGACCATAGAGAGATATTACATAGCTAGAATGATGTTGTAAGGCCTTGTCACAGCTATGAAGAGATATCATATGAAGTTTTATCCTATAAGAATCATATAACATTATTTATAGAAGTTTTTTATCACTAAATCTCCCCCAGTATGAGTCTCTAAGAATAAATTTTTACTTAATTGTTCCACTAGAATCTCTAGATCTGGAATATGGGAAGTAACAAGGAAAGAGTGGCTCACACCTATATCTATAAAAACTAAATCTAAGGTAGATAATACATAGATCATACCATGGATCATGAATAGATACTCTAGGTCATAATACTTAACTACCTATAGTTATATATGATCCTAACCACCAACTCTATGTGCCTCATGGGGACCACCTAGAGGTGGTGGGGATGGTAATGGATCATAATGTCGGCCACCACTCACAGCTCTCATAGATCCTTGACCAAGTCTTTCAACCTATATAACTCCCATATAAATCATCTACCTCTACCTAAATAGTACATAAACCATCTACCTATCTAATTTATGGTGGTTCTGGAAATCCCATGTGATATAGCCTCTCTCGTCACATAAGAAGCATCACCTCTCCCTCAGCTGACTGGAACCTCCCTGAGAGCCCTGAGTGGATAAAACTCTATCCTAAGACTACTTATAAAGATGTCTTGCACACTTAGATCCCTAATTATGGAATAGACTACCAGATACTGATGTCTCATTTCCAAGGTGTCCACTACTTGAACCAATTTTCGTCAACTATTTAGCTAAGAATCTCTCCAAAACCAACTCATGCTTCAGTACTCCAATATATGAATGGATGAAAAGAGATATAAATCCATTATAGATATATTAGTGAAGGAAACATTCAATGGTATATTCTTGAAAGTATCCATCATGAACTATATCAGTGGAATTCCATTAGAGGTTGGTGAACCTCGATGCATACTCTTCAATGGTCATGCTACCCTACTAAATCTCCTGAATCTCATAGATATGTACTTACCACAAATTCACCGTATAGAAGTCCTATATGAAGATAATATTGAACTCTATTCAAGTGAGAGTCACTTTGTCATGTGTATACATCACTAGGATCCACCAACTCCCTACTAGTCCATGGAGAAGGCTCTCTTATAGGACCACCATCTCATTGGGATGGGTCCTTACAAGGAGGAAAACTTTCCCTACTACCTTGATCCAATCCTATAATGACCAGGGGTACAGATCATCCCAAAATATAATTTTTATCTACCTTTGTAACTCATGAAGTGTGCTTATCCTATGAACATAATATTCTAGTACTGCCGGAAAAATTGGTTTCTTAATGGGAAGAGGTAATATCAGCAAACCACTTGGAGGAAGCACCTTCGACATTAGTCCCTATACTGAAGCCTCATCACTAAGTGGATTAACAACATGATCCTACTACAGAATCCAAGCTTACTATTATCATGGAGGAATCCTACAACAGTAGAGACACACCATGATAAAAATCATATCTAGGGATATGACTCAAAAAGGACATGGAAACCACAAACCATTCATATATGATTCATGTACCAATGTTTTCCTTACAGCCAATGCATATATATACCAAGTCAAAAAGTATGTTATTAGAGTCCTGGTGAATGGATAAGTAGGCCATTGCACCATCACTATGTTCCCTATATTAAGAACCAAACTTGAGACACTTTAAAACTATTTCCCTAGTTCTCAAACAAATACTCATAACTATACTATCATTAAAATATGGTCCTAATACAGCTAACTTTGATAAAAATCTATCAAGACTCAACCCACTGAAGGCCTCTAGATCATTAGTAAGTTGAGTGGGAAACCCTAATTCCACATTCAATATGCTAAGGGTTGGTGACTATCACCGAGTAGGCATATCACACACATGGGATGCCTTAGCCTAAAATACCGACACACACACACACACACACACACATCTCCATACACCAGTATAATATGAAAAATATAAACAGCTGATATTGTATATTCATTTATAATATTTAATCATATATCATATTAAAATAATAGTACAGAAAAGTAAATGGATAAATACAAGCCCACCATAACTGTAAAAATAGTCTAACCTAGTAATAAAAAGGGGACTATTGTCAAGATGCAACTCTGGGAACCGTCCAAGGTCTTTATATAAAACTATGCTCTACTTGATCCAATTCCTTCTAAGACTATATTTGATGTACCATCATCTATATAATACATGAGACATATGGTTAATGTTGATGTATGGGTGAGTGTAAACATACCTAGTAGGAAACCCTGAAATCACCTAAAATTTTATCAAAGAGAGTCGGCTCAAAACCAAAAAAGGTGAGTCAATTAGAAGGAAATAAAAAAAATACATATGTGATCATAGATAAACAACAAGTCTCAAAGTAAGGTCAAATACTCACTATCAACCTAAGATTATACCTGAGGTTTATAGGTCATATTCATCCTTGTGACCTTACTTCTCAAGTCTCACTAACAGATATGGAACTCATCTGAGTGGTCAAACTAATTAGGATTTTCCATGTCAATTTATGCAATGTAACTCATAATATTCTGATACAATGGTAGATTATCATGCCCAGGGCCTATGGGGGACACCTAACCCTATCTATAATAACCCTATATAAAAGAGATTGTACACTCTAGATTTAAAAAATGTGTTACCTAACCCAACCTAGGGATAAATGATAGAGTATCACATCATGGGATTCACCAAGGGATACCAAAATATATCCAAAAATAACTTATAGTGTTGATCGCTCATCCTATACTCAAGATGTGATTCCACACTGTACCCTCTTCTAGATGGACCAAGGGAATACACCCATACTGATACTAAAACTGACCTGAGGGGTTTTAGGGCTCTAAACTTCCATGTAAGGGGTACATAGAATATATAAAGGACACATGACGTGTCTCACTAAGTCCTATCCCACCCTTTCGTGTTCTTGTAGACTTTGGCTTGTACCTATCTACTTAGTTCATGCACATATACACTAGCCATGTTTATGATCATATACCCTAGGCTATAAATATGGTCACCAGATCAAGGGTCACATAGAATGTGGACGGATCACACACTGTGTGATATTTATTATCATGCATAAACCCTAGACTCCATGGAAGGGGTTATATATGATGTGTGTTCTTCTGAACTACATGCCGTGTAGTTTAAGATTTGACATAAATTCCAGATCTCCCATACATCTTCTCCCATGTTACTAACACTACTGATTCCATTGGAATCTCTACTATAAGGATTGAACCTAAGGTTGACTGAGCCTGATCTTTTGTTGTTGGCTAGATACTGGCCAATCGTTTGATCTCAAAACACTTTTTGTCACTCCCAGTATCACCCAATATCCAAATCCCACAAAATTTAAGTCCTTTAATTCTAATTTTAAACTTATCTTTTGATTTTTAACAATCCTTCATTACCAAACTCTAAGTTACTGATTTCGAAACAAAAATCCTTGGATCCTGAGAATCATGCATCAAATTGGATTCTTAGATAAAGTTGAATCACTGGTTAAACAAAACACTGATGATGAATGAATAATAGAGGAGAAAATACACAAAAAAATTATAAATGAACATTGTACATTATTTAGTTTGGACTTAATTCGTTGATGTAAAATATAAAAAGTCATTGGGAAAATGAACCAATTATCAGTTCCTTATTCTAGGAAGAAAATAAATCAACAGTAAATCAAAAAAATGTTCCACAAATTAATTTTATAAAAAAATTGAATTCTTTATAGATAAAATAAGAATAGAGATTAAACTAAAAAAATCAAACATCCTACCTCAATATAAGATCAATCACTTATGATGAAAAATTATGCAGCATTGTCATTTGGTGAGATCTAAGAAATCTGTTTATAAAAGCTATATTCTCGTTATACAAATTGTTGATCCATAATTTCATCTTCATCCACCAATTCTCTCCTCCATGATCCTCTCCTCCAATCCCTATCTTTATGTGGATAAGAATAGTATTTGTCTATATCCATGATTAAATGGATGAGATTTAGGTTACATAAATTTAATTAAGAATAAATTATTTAATTATTTTCTTTTTCTATTATTTCTCCAATGATTGCACTTAGATGAAAAATCTGACAAAAATAAAAGTTATGTCATGCCTAGGGTAAAACCCACATTTTAGATTTAATGGTGGTTTCAATTTTCCTATATGACACACCATTCATAAGGTAATTCATAATTTAAAAAAAATGTGTGTATATGATATAATAAATTTAACATTTTTAATATATCAACACCGAGGCTTCATGGTCCCCAAATTCCGGAACCAAATCTATTTGTAACTCTAAAAATATTCATTAAAAATTTAAAAAAGTGTTACATGAAAAAATAAAGTTTTTAAAATTACTATGGAAATAGTCTCCAATTTGGTCTGACTGTGGTCATAGCTTATGAACATGGGTAGGTAACTTATATCCATGGTCTTAGACCATGGATATTGGTGAAATTTCTAGTATTGTGATGCAAACTAGTTTATATATTTGGTGTAGGTCTTATTCTTTCTTTATAATGTCTTGGATGAGCCCATAATCATTTGATTTAGATGTCTAACATTATGCATTCCTTCACTATGAACTCATTTATTATTGTCCATGTGATTATTTATATTGTTATATTCACCATGGATGTATTTTACACTCATGTAATTAGTTATATATAATTATATAATTATTTTTTATTCCTTCCATATTATTAGTGCCTTGTTAGCTTTTGATGTATGTTACCCCTTACGGAGCATCTGATTTCACCCCTTTATTTTGTTTTCAATTTCCCTAGGGAACTAAGAAGAATACTATGAATAATTTAAGGGTGTATTAGGAGGAACAATAAATTGAAAGAACATTTTCTTATAGAAAAAAATGTACACTGAGTGAAAAGTGTGTATTTTTTATGTGAATGGTTTCCTAATTATAAAAAAATTCTTAACCTAAAAGGTCTTGAGTGTGTTGGTGATGCAGTATTTGATATACATCATTTAATTATTAGGGGGTAAAGTTTGTTCTATTACACCACAGAGGTGTAAAAAGTGGAATTTTAAGGAGAGTAATTTTTAAAGAACAATTTAAAGTGATTAAGAAGATAGATTAGATGATTTTTGAAATAAAAATAACAATACAACAAAATTGAGTAGGAATAGAGAATTACACATCTGATTTTTGATAGAGTTATTTTCAAGAACTTCATTTAAGATATAATTTTCATCTATAAGCTGAAAATCAAGAGAAACATCATGATTGTCATGTTATATTGAATATTATCTAATATTCATTATATGAAACTTACACATAATCTTTATATTGAGACTCTATCTTAAATCTATGCATTGATAGGTAGGAGAATGTATCAACCCATGGTTTTGGTAGTGAACCCAACCTAAACCTTATAATCACAATAGTGAATAGTGAATTTCTTAGTACATTAGAACATTGTTGGTGTATGCTTTTTATGCATATGCATTTTTGGGTGAACCAAGTAAATCCTCATGTAATCATATTTACTTTAATTATTTGGATGTTGTAGATTATAAAGGATATATGACTTAAATCCTTCAACCCATATGATGAGTTTTTTTACATATCATGTTATATGATTGGTGAAAGTCATAAGGTATGACATGCATAAACAAAAGGTATATCATATTTCTTTGAAAATGGAAGTAATAAAGAATATTATAAGTGATAATATTCCATTTCCTATTGATAAGTGTTATCATTCAAATCTTCCTATGCTGGCTATCATAAATGAAGCATTTTATAAGAATAAATTAATGGGGTTGTAATTTAGAAAGGTTACAATCGGTGTAACTGTATGTAATAACTCAAACATATAATTTAATTCATTTTAAATTGAGGATAATCCTCAATATCTCTATATGAAGTGGTAGTACCGATTTGTTAGGGTTTGACTCTTACATGAAACCACTATTAATTCTACTTATTCCTAAAATCTATCTTCTTCTCATATCTTTATATCATCAGAACTATTTTGTTGTGAGTGAAGAAGAGTAATGATCATGTGAGAAGTGGTTCAGTGTAGATTAGGATACACCATGGAGGAGGGATGTCATCTAGATACCACTTATGTGATCTTCACCAACCAAAAATAATGAAGATGGTTGCAGTAGTACTTCGGTGAAAGGTACACATATGGTTATCATTTTATAGTTTTCATGATTTCATTTATTAAGAAATATATTCTTGGATTTGGGTTTATAATTTGTTTCAACTTCCTTTTATAAGTTTTATGCGGTACTATGAAACCTATTAGTGGTATTGAAGATTCACCGTGTGTTAGATACTTTAAATCATGTTTTTAAAATGAATAACTGTGGCCAATATTACATTATGAGATACTAAAATTTCAATTGAAAGCTTTAAATTACATAATTGGATATCATAATGTGCATTAATTATACTTGAAATAATGTTATAGTATAATTTAATGATAGTTTCTTAGTCATTGGGTATTACTAGTTTGTATTGAAGAGTATGATACATTAAAACCTTTAGTTTTGTTCTATGTCATAAGCTATAATATAGGTGATATTTTATTATATGAATAAAATCCATTTTTTGTATGAAAATAAATCATCATTTCATAATAAAAATATAGTGTGTATCATAAAATATAATAGGGTCATACATAAGAGTCAATTTTCCCTTACATAAGATTCTCTAAGCCCCATGAAAAAGAGTTTTTCCTTATCATAGAAGTGAAAAGTTGATATATTGGGGTTATTTCATGTGTATGGGTTACTCAATAAATAAGGGTCATGTTTAAGGGTTTTTATTAAATGTGTAAGGGATTGATATATAAGTTTAATATGTAAATGTAAGAGTTTGTGATACATAAGGGTCACTGACTAGATACATAAGGGTTACACCACTGGTGCCCTAAATACGTAAGAGTCTTTGCATTTACCGCTAAAGTGAAAAAAATATGTAAGGGTCCTAATGCATAAGGGTTAAACTTATATATCCTTGAATATATAAGAGTTTTCTCCTTTTCTATGGGAGTGAAATCCACTAATCGTAATTGGAAAAAATAATAAATCTTTATTCAGTAATTGGAACTACAAAAGCAAGCAAAAAACAAATGAGATCAATGATAAGGATATCAATTATAAAATAGAAATGATATTGCTTAAATGTTTTAAGTGTTTCATCCCTATCAATCATATTTCATGATCCCCTATATATCATTTAAAACCAATTTGTTAAGGAAAAAATTATGTTCTCAAAAAAATCAATAATGAATTTAATTATATAATTTATAAATTGTTTACAAATTATAATAAAAGGTATTTTTGGATATTTATTAATTTATAAAAGTGTTTATAAATTAAATAAATATTTATGAAATATTTATTAATTAGAATTTCATAATATTACATATTAATATTAAATATACCATTTAAATTATATGCCATTACTTATAATTTAAAGATAAAGTGATTATTTAGAAACTATAAGGGAAAATTTATAAAGTGTTTATAAATTAAATAAATTAGGAAAAAATATAAAAGAGTTTATATTAATGTTATTAATTTTACATTATCAATTAATTTAAATATTTCAAATTAAAGGCCTTATTTTGAAAATTATTTAAATCACAAGAAAAGAAAATTATGATTATTTTGATAAAGGTTTGAATAATGATAAATATATAATATTTAGATTATTTAAATAGTTTACATAATAGAATTTAGAATATAAAATGTTTATATTTCATTTAATATCATATTTTTAGAGTAAATCCCAAATGATAAATAATATGAAAGATTTCATATTAATGAATAAAATAAATTATTTATATTCAAAATTATGGAATGATCATAATTTTTTACTAAAATTATAAATATTTTATAATTATATTTATTTATGAATTGTTCATAAAATTTTAACCCATGTTTAAATACTTGAATTATTAATTTATTTAATATTCTCTTATTTATTCATAATTATAACTGTTATATTATGAATTTTTATGTCTATTCTTTAGTTTAATATTGTTAAACTACTTCTATAAATTATCATACTTGCATATAAGAGTTACATGCTACATATGATAATGGATATAGTTTTCTTCTACCTTGAATTTGTATTTTATTATGATATGAGCTTGAATTGAGTAGTTAATTATGATTCATACATATTTGGTGTTATAATTATAATGTAATTGGGATATCTCTTGAGTATATTATCCCTAGGTAGAGGGGATTTGGGTTAGACTGCTTGCTAGAATAAAGACTTATGAATTTTCTATAAAAGTGAGGTTTAACTATCTATGGATCTAGGATTAATCGTGTGGAGACTGGTGATTTCATATATTTTCAATCTTTTATATTAAATGGTTTCATGTTCCCTGTGCATAGGATGAATTTGGATATGTATAATTCATGATGAAATATGGATCTTTCCCCCCTAATTAATATGATGGTTTCAAAAGCAGTCATCATTTTAGTGGGATCTCATTTAACAAAATTCATTATTAAATTTTTGTAACACATTATACTCATATGATAAATTTTTTTATTATATTTAAATGAAATTGTCATCATTAGGTTTAGCTTTGAAATAAATCCTTTTGAAATGAAAATCTTAATGTTAGAAACTTCTTGGACTGGTATAAAACTTAAGAATTATTCATGAGTCATGAAAATTATATGTGTTGGTAAAACATCATCCTGAATAAAAAACTATTGAAGTTGTTGAACAGGTGAATATAGAATCTTATGAAATGAATATAATGGTTCACTTAAGGTTTCAAAGGAATTATATGTAAAATTTTCTATGGAACTTTAGTCTCCTCTCATATAATCAATATGATTGAGTATACAAATGACTAGGTTGAAGGTTCTCATGCATCAGAGAAATGATCGATTAACCACTACAAAATATACTTTTAACAACATTAACCTTTATCAGTGCTAGAAAAAATTGATGATAAAGGGTACCTTTTATCAGCACTGATAAAAGGACCCTTTATTAGTGCTTTTTTTAGCACTCATAAATGTTATCCTTTATCAATTCTTTTATATAACACTAATAAAAGGTACCCTTTATTAGAACTTTATTTTTAGCACTAATAAAGGGTATCCTTTATTAACACTTTATTTTTAATGTAGATAAAGGGTAGCCTTTATCATTACTTTTTTAGCGTTAATTAATTTCCATAATAAAATAAAAAAAATAAAAAAATAAAAAAAAGAAAAACTATTAACAATTTTATTAATTAAATAATTATTGATAAAAATGAATATATATTTTTGAAAATGTGGGGACGGAGCCCCTTTTATTGAAATGAAAAGAAATAAAATATAGAAATGAAAGGATGGGGTTAGAGAAATCATCATTTCCCTCGTCAAAAGTAGTCAAAGACTAAGTTTTTTCCTAATCTTAATTCCAATCATGTTATCTTCTTCTCGAAATGTGCTTAAATTAATTCATCGGCCACACCCACAGCCACGACCCCTAGTGTAATGTTCTTCTAATATCTCCTCTTATTGGAGTAGACGTTCAATGTTAGATCCATCTGAATTAGAATCCTATAGTTTCATTTTCAAATTCTTAGTAGTCCAATCAACACGGTCACATCCTCTACCATGAATTTTTGGATGATGACCATGTTTCCATGACTTGAAATGTTGCAAAGTCCCCTCCACTTCATCCTCCTCCACTTAAAATTTTTCTTTATCCAAAGGGTTCATGTACTTATCTATGTAGGTGGCATAAATATTTAAATTTCCTATATAAGTATATTCTAGTGAGTAAGAATCATGTTGCTTCTTTAGTGGCTAGACATCATCTAGCAAGGATGCAACCAGATCCACCTATGAACATTCAATAGAACTATCCACCTGAGGTTGGTTATCATCAACAAAATCACCATTTGTTTTCCTTATATTCTCTTTGTGTGAATCAATAGCATTAAAAGTGGTTTAATTTTTCACCAAATTTATCCCATGTTGAGATAACCTATACAATAATTAGAGAATGTTGTGTATCTATCAAATTTGTATTCCCAATGTCACATGGGACAATAGTATAAGAAAATCATACACGATGATCACCTGGTTAGGGATCAATCAGATGAGTCACCAACAACTTGACTGTGTTCACCTAGGAAGTACAAGAGGAAGAGCCACCTACTGAAATAGGTTGATCTACAAAAACCTACTCAAACACAGATTGGGTATCTTTAAACATATTAGAAGCCATATGTGCTTCCTCACAGTAAACCTACAAGGAGACAGGATCCAGAGTGGAATACTGGATAACTACTCCTTCTAATGGACCCCTTCTCTCTATACCAATTCAACCAATCCCTTTAAAATAGACCGAGACATTCTCATACACTCCCTTATTAAATTCCCCTTCATCTAATTTTTTTCCATTTTATTCTCCTCAAAAAAATAAACTTATCATGTAAGAATTGTTGGTCAGACAATTTATTTTAATTATTATCACCAATTGATTGATCATCCCCATCCAACCCATATTTCACTATTTTATCCCATGATCAGTTATTTCTCTATAATAATCCATTCATAGCAGGATTCCTCTGTGGGTCATAGAGAGACACAATGTTTTCATGTTCAACATTCATTGTGGAGTATTGATAGATAAAATATTTTCAATAATTTTATATCTAATTTTAATGTTTTAAATCCCACCAATGTGTTATTTTAAGGGAAATTGTCACATTTTATGATTTTAGTGGTATTTTGAGCTTAATTAGAAAAGTGGCCCATTTTGGATTTTAATAGTTTTAAATTATTTCTATATTTCAGCCATAATATTTTTTATACTGTTACAAATAATGAAATTATTTATTTTTAAGGTTCTATACATCTTGGGATTCATTTAATTCTTCTAAACCCAAAGCTAAATCCACTATCTAGATGGTCAAAACCAGATCACAATTTGGGCATTGAAAATTGTTCACAGATCTACTGATTTTTGGTGTTGGGATCATATCTCATGATTGGATGGCCCAAATACTCTAAAATTTAGAGGATGGACATCAAAGATATTAATTAATAGCTTTTATGAAGGATTCCATTCGTGAATCATCCATTTTGAAGTCCATTAATTCATGGGAAACCAGATATTTAGAATATAGAGAGTCTGCCTAGGAAGAATAAATTCTCAAAGTAAAACAGACATAACTCTCTCTACACATTGCCAAATATTCTGAAATTTGGATGGGAGATGCAAAATAAATTTATGAAAAACTCTTATGAATAATTTCATTCATTAATTGACCATTTAATTAAGATAACATGTGGTAAATTTTGAAAGAAAATTATGGCCTATAAAAGGAGAAGAGATCCTCCTTACCAAAGCATTCTAATCTTCCCCATACCATTCAGTAGACCACCAAGGATGAGATCTACACTAAGTATCAATGCTTCACCATCTTATTCCACCCCCATTTCTTATTCTTATTTTTTAATGCCTTATTATTCCCCATTTATCTTGATTACCCTTCCCATGGTGGGGTAAACATTTGAGTGATTGGTGAAGGGTTGTTTTTCCTATTTTGTAATGCTTGAGTTCTTGGACTTAATTTAATGAAATATATTTCTCTATTCAATGTTTTTTTCAATTTCATATATCAATTTTTATTATCAAGTTCGATCATATTGTGTTTTTGATTTCGTTTTTGATTTGTTATTTAGTCAATGATTATTATCACCCTCTACTAGGTTCTAGTTTATATATGATGGAATGGGCCAGGTCTTAGTGGTAAATTACTCGATGATTGTCAGTACGTTTGAGAGGGGTAGTGGATGCTCTTAATTGTTTAGAAAAAACAAGACTTGATTGGGTATTCCCAAATTCAATTGATGATATTCAATGAAATTTTCTCAAACATGGAAGGAGATTAGACCAAATAGAGATCTTAGTAAGGTTTTCTCTCACCATTACCATTTGACCAAGGGAGTGAGAGGAAATGATTGTGGAATCTCAATTTAATCAACTTAGGAGAAGAGGATTGAAAAAAATAGAACAAATATAGCATTGAAATTGGAAAAAACAACCCAAACCTCATCACCATTATCATATCATAGTTTTCTATCACTTAAGTTTCCAATTTCATTTCAGTAATTTTCTTAATTTATTTCTATTATTTCAATTATTTCAAAAACAAACAATTCTAAAAACACTACATTTTTCTTGTAAATAAAAGTGAATTTTTTTTGTGTGCACTAATATTTGGGAGACTACCTATATTTATTCACCATAATATACTTAGGTAATATATAATTTTATTTTTCCATGCCCACAAAAGGCTTGCATCAAACTTGGCATCTTTTCTAGGGAGGTAGTTCCTAAAATCCTCAAAAACATAAAAAAATATTTTAAATGACTTGTAGTTCAAATAAAAATTTAATCGATTTTGATCCTGAAATTGAATGAGCAATAACTAAATTAATAAAAAAAATCTAAATATATTTTGAAGAAATAAACCTCACATGTTCAAGTGAAACCTTCAGTGATCACTCTAAACCTACAATAATGGATATAAATACCAACCAAACTCTGCATGATCTATACACCCCACAATTCGCTAACCAACAATATCAAATAGCTATCCTTGAATTAGAGAATGATTTTGAAATGTTTACTAACATGAATTAAAAATATACCTAAATTCCATGGTCTTGTAGGAGAAGACCCAAATAGACATATTCAAGAATTTACAAACATGTTCTCCGGTTTTAGACCCCAAGGAGTTGTGGGAGAATAATTAAAGTGTTGGGAATTACCCTTCTAATTCGAGGGAGTGAAAAAGGAATAGTTTTACAGTCTACAACTAGGAGAGGTCCAAGATTGGGGAGATATTAAAATATGTTTAATGTAAAGATTTTTTTTGACATCCAGGAGTATGACTGTCTAGAAATAGATCTATGTTATTTTCTAATCAACTGGTGAGACACTTTATGAATATTGGGAGCGATTCAAGAAGCTTTGTGCTAGCTTCCCACATCAAACTATGGAGGAACACCATTTACTTATTTTCTTCTATTAGGGACTACTCGATAATGATTGAAACTTTCTAGATACTTCATATATAGGATCCTTGATTGACGAGTCACCATAGGATTCTAGAGGTTTTATTGAAAATATTACACAAAACTCATAGAAATTTGGTTCTATATGTAGGGGAACTTGAGGAATACTTTAGGTGAGCACATCAAATTGAACAGATTTAATCAAAGCCAAAATGGGTGAACTCACCCAGTTAGTGAAACAAATGGTTGTGAACCAAGTAAAGGAACAATAAGGCCCAACTCAGGTATGTGGATTATTTTATTCTACCACTCATTATACTGACAAGTGTGCGGAGATACATGGGATCAAATAATAAGTTGTGGCCTTTTATCTAAGACAATTCTAGAAAAATCAATTTTGTCAAAACCAAGCCCAACCAGGATATGGAAATCAACAAAATCAATAAATATAATTCAATCCCAAAAAGTACCACAATCAACCAACCTATTTGGGGCAACAATATCATAACCCCAAACCATTCCAAAAAACCAATAAAAAGTCATACTAATAGAAAAAACTTCAACCATAAACATTCCATAGATCATATGAAAAACCATCCACCAGTGCACAACCATAAATGTAGATCAAACAACTACAGTTAGATATTGAGGGGCTTAAATAAAATATGAAAGACATTTTCAATCAGTTAAAAACTATTTTGGATATTTTAAACAAGAATACAATGAAGCTTCTATTCCAGACACTTCCAAATATGAAATAGAATGTCATTTAAATCACAACAAGAAGTGGAAAATAAATCCCTCCTCCAGGAAACCTTGAACTTAAAAAAATACCACCTGTTCTGAGAGAGAGTGAAGTTGGAAATTCTAAAAACTATTTGAAAATTCACCAAGAAAAATAAAATAATAAGGAGGAGAAGGTGGATAGGCTGATGAGGAATGGAACATCATTACAAAGAAAAAAAGGGAGAATACATACATACACCCACCATATCCATCAATAATGAATGAATCAAAGAGATTATAGGAAGAAATTATTGAAAAAGAAATTTTGGACACCTTTCATAAAGTGGAAATCAATATCCTCCTACTTGAGTTAGTCAAAAAAACTTCAAGGTAAACAAATTTTTTGAAATATTATTACACCAAAAAGATAAAAATTTATGGGAATGAGAGGATCAACTTGGGAAGAAGTGTCTCAGCCCTTATAACACCAGAGTTTCCATCCAAATTTCAAGATCTATGGGTGTTTTCCATTCCACACACTAGTAGATATTTAAATTTCTCTAATTATTTATGTGATCTCGGTGCTTTAATTAATTTATTTCCTCACTCAGTATGAACTTCTTTTTAGATGGGAGACTAGAAACCCACAATAGTGGTGGTCCAGCTTGCAAATAGATCCATGGTTTTCCCAAAAAGGAGTTATAGAATATGTCCTTGTGGAAGTCAAAGATATTTTATTCCCAGGTGAATTATATGTGATAAATATAGAAGAAGATATGATCCCATCACACTCACCCATCATTTTGGGGAGACCTTTCTTAAAAATAGTCAAAACCATCATCAATGTCCATAAAGGGACACTCACTAAGGAGTTTGGAGATAGCACTGTCAACTTCAATATTTTTGAATCAATGAGGCACCCATATGGCGACCACTCATTTTTTTTCACTCTCCCATGAAGTTGGTTCTAAACTAATTGAATAATTAGGTATGTTCCATGAATTCTTAGACATAAGATAAAATTTTCCATTTTAAATATTACTGAACATGTGAATGATGAAAACACTAGAGAATATGATTTCATGTGGTAAGAAGAGGTAAAATCTGATTTCTTTAGTGATTTTTAAATGATTAAGATAATAATATGATTTCTTGTGTGTAGAAGGTCCAGAATTTGAAAATGGGGAACCTTAATTTAATTTCAACCCTTTAGAATCCACTAGATCTAGAATTAAAACCAATCCCCATTGATTTGAAATATGTGTTCCTAAAAGAGGGGGTAAATTATTAATGATAATTGATAATAATATATCTTAATCCCAAGAAGAATCATTTATTGAGATTTTGAGAGAAAATGTACAAGAAATAGGATAGATTTTAGGTGATATACCTGGAATAAACCCAAAAATATTCTAACATAGAATTTATATTGAGGGAGATTACAAACCTTACAGATAGCCCCAAAGGAGGATGAATCCCACCTTGATGGAAGTTGTTAAAAAGGATATTGATAATCTCTTGGAAGTTAGTATTATCTATCACATTTTAGATTCACAGTGGGTTAGCCCCATTCATGTTGTTCCAAAAAAACTGGCCTGACCATTGTGAGGAATAAAAAGAATGAATTAATCCCTATGAGAATACAAAATAGCTGGAGAGTGTGCATAGATTTTAGGAAGTTAAATCATTTCACTCAGAAATATAATTTCTCTATCCCATTCATTAACTAAATGTTATAGATATTGGTAAGGAGAACTCATTATTTATTTTTGGGTGGATTTTCATGTTATTTCTAGGTACCCATTGCTCTTGAGGATCAAGATAAGATTACTTTTACATGTCCCTTTGGCAAATTTTCATATAAAATGTTTCCATTTAGATTATTTAATGATATAGGTACATTTCAAAGGTGCATGGTGAGTATATTTTTGGACCAATTGGAATTTTTCTTGGAATTTTTCTTAGATTATTTCACAGTTTTTGGATATTCTTTTTACCATTGTTTGAAAAATCTAGAAAAAGTTTTGAAAACCTGCATTGAAAAGATTTTTTTTTTAAATTTTGAAAAGTTTCATTTCATTGTTGATAGAGGAATTTTCCTAGGTCATGTCATTTCAAAAAAAGTAATTGAAGTGGATAAATTAAAAATTGAAGTGATAAATTCATTGCCTTACCCAACTTGTGTGAAACATGTTAGATCATTTTTAGGACATGTAGGATTCTACAGGAGGTCTATTAAAGATTTCAGTAACATTTTCTTCCTCTCTCTAGATTAATTTTGAAATATTCTGATTTTGATTTCAATGTTACATGTAAGTAATCATTTTATGAGTTGAAAAGTATATTTATTTCTCCACCTGCGATACAACCACCAAATTAGGAAGAACTAATTGAGCTACCTTGTGATGCTTCCAACCAAGAAGTTGGATAAGTCCTTTCTCGATGAATTGAGGGTAGGCCACAAGTCATTTCATATTCTTCAAGAATATTATATGTAGCCTAATTAAATTACACAACCACATAAAATAGTTTTTAGCAATTGTATTTTATTTAAAAATATTTAGATCATATCTTCTTGGAACAAAAATCATAGTGATTTTTGATCATGAAGCTCTTTGGTACTTGATGAAGAAGGTAGTTTCTAAACCAAGGCTAGTGAGAAGGATGATACTACTACATGATTTCAACAAATAAATATAATACAATAATGGAGGTAATAACTAAGTGTTCGATCACTTAAGTATTCTTCCAAACACATCTGAAACTAAAATTCCCAAAAAGACCCAATAAATGATCAAATTCCAAGAGAGTAGTTGTGATTGATTGAAGGAGAAGCACCTTGGTATACTGACATGGTCAATTATATGGTAATATATCAGGTCCCATCTCATTTAAATTCCCAAAAAATTCAAAAATTAAAATCTGAATCCATATTTTATATCTGGGAAGATCTATTTTTTAGAATATTTTCAATGATCAAGTGATAAAAAGATTTTTTTTATGAAAGTGAAATTAAATATATCTTCAAGTTTTGTCACACTTTAGATTTTGGAGGCCATTTTGTAGCTCAATTTAAAACAAAGAATATCTTATAATCTATAATTTATTTCCAAAATCTTTTTAAATATGCTCATGAATTTTTCAAAAGCTGCAAAAAATGTCAGTTTTCTAGAAATATTTCAAAGAGACAAGAAATTACTCAAAATCCACTAAACTTTTTTGAGATTTTTAAAGTATGGGGGATATATTTTATGGGATTTTTTCTAATTTCATTTGGAAATTTTTATATCTTTCTTTTAGTTGATTATGTTTCAAAATGGGTAGAGGAAAAATCCACCAAGGCTGATGATGCTACAATTGTTTGTGATTTTGTAAGGGCTAAAATATTTTGTAGGTTTGGAGTTCCCAGATCCATCATCAGTGATCAAGGGACTAAATTTTTCAATAGGATAATGTATTATTTAATAAAAGTATGGGGTGCATCACAAAACATCAACTCCTTATTATCCACAGACTAATGGGAAATTTGAAGTGTCCAACAGGGAAATAAAAGGAATTTTAGAAAAAATTATTAATCCAAATTGGAGGTATTGGAGACAAAGTTTATAATACACATTACAGGCTTAAAATACAGATTACAAAACCCCAATTGGAATGATTCCATATAAACTAATTTATGGGAAAAATATTCACCTACTTGTGGAATTGGAGCATAAGGAATTGGCTTGTAATGAAGATTAATTTGGATCTTGAAAGACATAGGAAATAGGGAAGATTGTAGTTGAAAGAGTTAGAAGAAATTAGAAGGGAAGCATTTGAAAATACTAGTATTTAAAAATAGGGAATAAGAGTAGCTCATTACAAGCTGATCCAACCAAAATACTTATATCCTTGAGAAAAAGTGCTTTTATTTAACTAAAGACTCAATATAATTCTAGGTAAATTTAGTTCCAAATAGGGAGGTCCATTTATAGTTACTCATGTATATCCTTTTGGTTATATGAATATTGTGAAGGATAGAGAGTATGAGATACTCACTGTTAATGGTCATAGGCTAAAGAAATTCCTTGTGACCCTACCATCAAAGCCAGTAGAGGAGATCACACTCCTCCAACCTGTTTATCAATAAAATCTATTAGGTTGTACCTATCCTTTAAACTTTCTTTCTTGTTGTGATAAAATTTTAAAATATAATTACATGTTAAATTCATTTGAGTTCATTGAGTACATTGCATCATTTAATTGTGAGTATGGGAGCCTTTTTTGTTTATAATTTTCATTAGTTGTTTGTTTTTCTATTTTTCTAAAAATAATGTATGTTTTCAGATTTTTGTGTGTTTCTTTTTAAAATTTGGTGTTTTTTAAACTTTTTAGTAGAAATGATTATGATTAACATTTTTGAAACCCAATTCAATGAGTGAAACAATCTATTATATATAATTGATCATAAATGAATGTTGAAAATGACTTTGTTTCAAGTATAAATGTTTGGGTAATTTCATGAAAAGTCCTCTAATTTTTGAATCCCATTCCACAGTTCAATATCTTTATATTTAAAATCACTTTAGCATGAGGATTATAAACCATTTTTTGTCATATTATTTACATTCATCTCACTTCTCTAGATAACCAATCCATGATTTCTTTAATTATAACTTTATTCATTTCAAAACTTGAGGGTTTTAGATACTTATGTTTTAAACTATTGTGGTATTTATATGGTTTCAAGTCCAATTTTTTCAATAAAATCATTTTATTAATTCCTACACTGTATATTTAATCCTTATATCCTTGATAATCCATGAACAACCTATTAGGTTAGCCCCATTACAAGCCAATTTTCCCTATCCAACATGTTCTTGAAATGAAATTACAAGATCTTATTCAACTTAAGTGTGGGGGAAGTTGTCTTGTATTCTGATACCTCATTTGATGATACTTTAGGTGGAGATAAAATGTTGAAGAACTAATATTTATACTGAATAATTCATTCTATTTAAATTTGTTCATTTTTGGAGCTTTCATGATAAAAGAAGTTGTACCTTTCTGGATATTCCACAGGAGAAAGAAAGTGGTGCTGATCTAGAGATTTCAAGAAAAATTATGATTGAGAAAATTGAATTATATATTTTTTAAAGGATAAATTGTATTTTCTTTCCTTGGGATTTTATGATGATGGGTCTGATTTTATATAAAGGGGAGTAAGGAGGATACCATACTTGAGTGAAAATTATAATCTCGTAATTTCTCTTCAAAAAGAGCCAAACCCTCCTTATTTGGCCTTGTAATTTTAACATATAAATCCTACCAACTAGAATTCATAGAACAACCATAAAAAGAACTCATGATAAAAACATTTTCTTGACTCACATTGGGTGGAGATGTAGGAATTTATCAAGCCTATGGTGACTCTTTCATGGGTTTGGATGAGAAAATCCCTATTGAAAATTAGCATTTGTGAGATGGGAGAAAATTCATGTAAGGTAGAAGTTTTTTGTACATGGGATTAGAAATTAAGTGGAAATATATAAAATTATATAAATGGATAACTTGAAATAATAGTTTTTGATGAGCCATGATATATTTTTGTTTCTCGATGTGAATTTGGTGGATCTCATGGGTATGTGTTTTGAATTTTCTTTGATTTGATTTTGATGCTTACTTGTCTAGGAGTCCAAGTGATAAGTGTGGTAAAATTGATAGAGAAAATATTTTTTAAAAATTTACATCAAATTCAAATGTTTTAAATCCCAAAAATGTGTTATTTTAAGGGAAATTGTCACATTTTATGATTTTAGTTGTATTTTGAGCTTAATCGGAAAAATAGACCATTTTGGATTTTAACATTTTTAAATTATTTCTGTATTTCAGCCATAAAATTTTCTATATAGATTCAAATCGTGAAATTATTTCTTTTTAGGATTCTATGTATCCTGGGATTCATTTAATTCATATGAACCCAAATCTAAATCCACCATATGGAATCTCAAAACTATTTCACAAGTTAGGCCTTGCAAACTGTTCATAGGTCTATAGTTTTTTGTTTTTGGGCCCATATCTCATGAATGGGCATAAAAAATACTCTTAAATTTGGAAAGTGGACGTGAAAAAAACTTAGGAACAACTTTCATGAAGTTGTCTACACCTTAATCTTCCTTTTTTAAGGCCATTAATTCATAGGAAACCAGATATTTGGAATATGGAGAGTTTATCTAGGAAGAATAAATTCTCATATTAAAATGGACATAACTCTCTCTACACATTAAAAAATACTCTATAATTTTTAAGAAGGATGTGAAATACATATATAAACAACTTTTATCAAGGAGTTCATGCATTAATAGACCATTTAATGGGTTTAAAATGTGGTAACTTTTGAAGTTAAGCTATGTCCTATAAAAGGAGGAGAGATCCTTCTTCCCAAATCATTCCAATCCATCCCAGACCATCCAGTCCACAACCGAGGAGGAGATCTCCACCAATGATCCTTGATTCACCATCTTCTTCCTCCCCCCTTTCTTATTCTTAGTTTTGTAATGTCTTCTTCTTACTCATTCGTCTCGATTACCCTTACCATGGTGGGGTAAAAATTTGAGTGATTGGGGAAGGGTTAGTTTTTCTATTTTGTAATGATTGAGTTCTTGGAATTAATTGAATTAAATATTTTCCCCTCTTATGTGATGCCATTTTCAATTTTATATAGCGGTTTTTATTATCAAGTGAGATAATATTTAGTTTTTGATTTCGTTATTGATTTTTTATTTAGTTAATGATCATTATCTCCCTCCATTAGGTTCTAGTTTATATATGATGAAATAGACCAGGGCTTATGGTGAAGTACTCGATGATCGTCAGTACACGTGAGAGGGGTAATGGATGTTCTTAATTGTTTGGGATAAACAAGACCTGATCGGGTATTTCCCAAGTCAATTGAGGATATTCAATGCAACGTTATCACACATGAAAAGATAGTAGACAAAACTGAGATCTTTGTAAGGTTTCCTCTCACCATTACCATTTGACCAAGGGAGTGAGAGGAAACGATTATGGAATCTCACTTTAATCAACTTAGCCTAAGAGGATTGAATAAAATAAAACAAAGATAAAACTGTAATTGGAAAACCAACTCTAACCCGATCACTATTCTCATATCATAGTTTTTAATCACTTAAGTTTCTAATTTCATTTAAAAAAAATATTTATTTATTTCTTTTATTTCATTAATTAAAAAAACAGTTCCAAAAACACTACATTTTTCCTATAATTAAAATTGACAAACCCTTTTGTGTGCACTCCTCTTTGGGAGACTACCTAGGGTTAATCACTATACTATACTTAGGTAATATAAAATTTTGTTTTACCACACCCCACAATAGGAATGCATAAAGGATCCTATAAAATAATAATAAAAAGGTCTTTGAATAGGCCCTTTATTGAACACAAGATAATCCTCATCCATCTCAATGCCACAAGTAGAGTTCTCCAGTATAGGAGCAACATGAGAAATGGAGGCCAGAACACATGGCCTATTCAATATTTTCTCATCCAAAAGGGTAAAAGAAAAAGTTTTATTTTTAGCCCATGTATTTTTTATCACATCTATTTAGAAAATTTGATTTATACAACCACCCACCGAGGAATGTATCTATGAAGTATCCATTACACTTTGAACCATGGACTTCCCTTGCTTCAACTTTTTGAAACACATTTTTTCATTATGTCCAAGAGCATGGAAAAACACACATAAAATAGATCTCCTATAGCTTAAAGTATCATGACCAATGGTCTTGAAGATCAATAAAAATTAGGGTACAATTTCATACTCAATTTTAAGATCCAATTCCTAGTTATCAATTGAAAGAACAACTCTCTCGACCAAAGAAGAACATAGATCAAATTCAACCATAAATTGCTCAAAATGTCCAAAATATGGCCATTTCAGTCTCATGGTCCATTTTGATAGGAATTCAAATAGAAAAATCTGTGTCATACAATATTTTAGGGTGCTAGAGAATCCATTTTAAACCAAAAAATTTAACCTTTAGATGCACGGAAGTGTTTCATACATCTATAGGATTGAAAGTTTTTTCACATTCACTTATATGATGTAGACCTAGATTGAGGTAGACTAAGCTCAAACCACAAGCCTTCATCTTTCTTTCTTTATAGGAGAATAGAAGTTGGTAAAAAAACACAACCCAAGTAGATTCATTTCCAGTTAGATAAACCCCATATTTTAGAGAGACTTTCTTCAAGATCCCCAATTTTCCATGGCTTCGAGCCCCATCATAAAATTAAGTGAGAAATGATTGAAAACACACCTAGTTTCAATCGATTATAAACCTCTATTGGATCCAACTTTATATGAACCATGCTACCTTTTCTACGGATACAACAAGTATTGGATGCCTTAAAGAGAGAGATGGAATGACTATGTGCACCCTCGTTAATAGAAATCGGAGCAGAAACCTTTCCAGAAGCAAATTTCATGTCTACACCTTTTTTCATTGAAGAACTTATGTGAATCAAACATGACTTGCGTAAAAAAGTATGCCTCCAAATCATGAGAGGAGGAAGACTCCTTCATGGTGAGCCCTAGTTTCCACCACGACTTCGAGAGAGACTCTCTCACATACCATCATTTGAAAAATGAATAAAATGAATATATATATATATATATTATAAATATTAATAAATAATATATATTAAATATATAGATATGTAAAATGAATAAAATGAAATAATTAAAAAATTAAAAATTAAAAATGATAAGATTAAGAAAAATATCAAATATTTTATTAATTATATAATTATTGATAAAAATGAATTAATTTAAAATACATATATATATAGTTTATAAATATTAATAAATACTATATAATAAATTTAGTTATATAAAATGAATTAATTGTTATAATTAAACAAGAAAATTAAAAATAAATAAATTGTAGTAATTAAACAAAGAAATTAAAAATGAAAAAATTACAAAAATATTAAAAAAATTATTAATGAAACAATTATTAATAGAAATAAATAAGTTTAATATACACATATATATATATATATTAATTATAAATAGTAATAAATAATATATATTAAATATAAATATATAGAAAATAAATAAAATTTAATAATTAAAAACATATTAATGTCTTATTCATTTTTAATATTGTTTGATTTTTTAATTTAACATATATAAAATGTGTGTTACATTGATTTCAAATATATATATGTAATTAATACATTTTTATATACAACACACACACCCACAGATATTTACATAATAAATGAAATTTTATATAGAAACACATACACCTGATGAGTAATCGGATTGTAGATGCAGACATTGGAATAGAGCAGATTCAGGTTTAAAATGTTATCAGTGAGCCTACTACTGGTAATGAGGAATCAGATTGCAGATGCAATGATTTTCCATCAGAACCTGTTCAGTAGGTTTAAAGTCCTAATTTGATTATAATGCAATTCACTGGTTGATATGGGATTGTTGAGGATGGTGGTGTTGTGCCAGGGTGATCTCCTTTGCCAATTGATGAGAAAGGTTTCATTGTGTAGTCGCTGGATACGAACTTTACAGGAAATGTTCCATAGGATGATGGGATTGGGAAATCTAATGTTCAGAAGAGTGTCAATCATCTTCAAGAGATTCATAATTTCTTCATCTCTTCAAGGATATCTGGTAAATGGTGAAATATTCTGGATGATATAAGTGATAAGGAAAAGTGACTGGTTATTCTTGATACTACTCTCTCTAATCTTCAAGTATTGGTGATCCTATCTCTTTTAAAGAAGTTGTTTTACGTGGAAATGGTAAGATTATCAATAATTAAAGTCTTTCTCTAATTCCTCCAAAAAGAGGGTTGCGGTTGGATTACCCTAGCATAATAAAGAATGGGGCTACCAGGTCATCTTTCAATGCATTAAAGATCTAGCTCACTCCGGAGCAAGAAAGGTCCAAGGAGAGGATCCTTGGGATCCTCAATCAAGGAAATTCACAGTCGGAGTGGGAAATGGCTGATGATGATGATGATTTAGATTATGATTATAGTAATGATTTTTCTTTTTTATCTATAGTTCTCAATTTGGATAAGGGCATGTCTTTATGTTTGACCTTATCCGTCTTCTTGTTTGCTTGTTATCTTTTTCTTCAGCTTTAATAAATGGTCAAGAGCTTTGGATTCTAGTTGGACATTTATCGTATTATTTATTCATTTTTAATATTTTCTATTTTCAATTTTTTTAAATTCAATCATTTTATATTATTTATTTATATATATTTATTTACTATGTTTTAGTATTTTTAAAATTTATTCATTTTTACTTTAATATATATCAATATTTTTTAATAATTTATATTTAATTAATAAAAATTATCCATTTTTTAATATTTTTAATGTATATATTTTTAATTATTTAATTTCACTCATTTTTAAAATGCACGTATTTAAGATTATATATTCATTAATAATGTTAAAAATATATTTTTAAATAAATATTTGTAAATAAATTTATTTATAAATATATATTCCCTATATTTATAAATTTATAAATTTATAATTATTATAAATAAATAAATATTATTTAAAAAAAATATATTTTTATAATTATGAATAAATAATTATAAAATATTTAAATAATTATAAAATTATAATAAATTTATTTAAATAATGAATATACTATATTTATATTTATATTTATATTTATTATATATATATATATATATTGAGGCTAAAGATTTAGTTTATTCATGGAAAGGAGCTACATTACAAAGAAAATCAGGCAACATATAATGCAAGGATGTACTCAGTGAGACTCGAACTCAAGACCTCACCGAGACCGATAGGGGTAGCCACCACTGAGATGCACCCCGAGAGCTATATATATAATTATAATTATATAAATATATATAATGATATAAATATATAATTTTTTTTAAAGTAATCATTTATTTATAAATAAATAATTATATATATATTTTAAATAATCAATATATTCACAATATTTATATTTATATTTATATTTATATTTATATTTATTATTAAATTTATATATATATATATAAGTATATAAATATATATTGTGATATAAATATGTTTATAAATATAAAATTATAATAAATATATTTAAATGATGATTATATTTACTATATTTATATTTATATATATTTATTAAATATATATATATAATTATATAAATATATATAATGAATTAAATATATTTATAATTATAAATAATTGATTATAAATATATTTATAAATGTATAAATAAAAGAATATATATATTTTTTAAAAGTATTTATGTAATTATAAATAAATAATCATATATTTAAATAATTAAAAAATTATAATAAACAAATATATAATTATAGGAATATATTTAAAAACTTTTTTATTTATAATTATAATTATAAATCCTTTATCAGTGATAATGTTTTAGCACTGATAAAGATAGAGGTTTATCAGTGCTAAAAAAATGCTGATAAAAGGCATCTTTACCAACACTAAGACTTTAGCACTGATAAAGATGGATTTTATCAGTGATTTTTTAGCACTGATAAAGTCTGGTCTTTATCAGCACTAAAAAACTGATAAAGATATCTGTTATCAGTGATTATTAATTTAGCTCTAATAAAACCTATCTTTATCATCACTTTTTTTAAGCATTGATAAAAGTGTCCCCTGTCTATTTAAAATAATCCTAACCACAACAGATTCAGTCATGATTCTCAAGCTCTTGTAAAATTCACCTACTTCTGGCGCTCCTCCTCAACGTTCTCTCATATAGATCAAGGCTAGAATCTAAGGTATTTTATTTTCTCATTTTCCTCTCTCATTTATTTCTTGTTTGGATTCTACGATTTACGTTTTTGTACTGTTCTCAACCACAACGAACCCTACTTATTCAATGGACAACCATGATTCCTTATGCTTGTTAACTTTGGTATGTTCTTAAATGGGTTCTATGGTTTGTGTTTTATGTAGTTTGATTTACCTTTACACATAACCATCCTTTTTTACTTATCTTAGGTTTTTTTATAATGATTATCCTCAAAGGAAATTAGTTTGGTTTGTTGGATTACACTATTACCATGTTCCTTATAGTACAACCATTGAAATGTGTGTGGTTTTATGAGTGATTTTTAAATTTTATATATTGTACAGAGTGGTATTTTGATGTCCCTTAAATATTCATGCACTATATTCCCTCCTACATCACACTTTAACCAATTCTTAGTTTCCTTAGGAATGTTAATCGGGTCCATCGAACAACATATTTGACATATGGGCAGTTGTATATTTTTTCCACCATGTCCTTTATTATATGATCTATAGTGTGACTCTATCATTCATTTCATATCCTAACACACATGGGACCGTTATCTAAATTTCATATGTACATTAAGATAATTTCAGAACACATCATCATAATATTTAATGTATTGGATAACTAGAGATTCATAGAAATATGGTTTAAAAAAATGAAACTATATATTTTTCTAACAAGGTAGATAACAATTTTAGAGGTGTTCCATGAATGATTTATGAATTTTTCCTCTTATATTCCAATATATTTATTCTCCTTGTTCATGAGAATTGTCAATTCTTTATTTACCTTGGTCAAATGAGTAAAGGTAAAATATTTATTATGAGAAGTTTTCATAAATTTCTTCATCTCTATCAATTCTACTTCATCCATCTTCATTATACTCTAAATAAATAAAAATCATTTATATTCTTATTCAAATAAATGGTATCCAATTATAATATATTTATCATACTCTAATAAATAAATCATGAAAATTATCATATCCATTGAGTTTATACATTGATCCATAATAAATTGATATAAGGATCCACTGAATAAAATTAATTGTTTTACTATGATTATTTCAATGTAAAATTGTTTATTATTGGGTGAATTTTTATGTTCCACATTATTTAGGTTATTTTTAAGTACTAACATGTGTTTTGGAACACAATTATTTACTACTTTATAAATGTATTTTGGAAATAAATGAATTTCACATATTATGTTTTGTTTGGTTAGTTTCTCCTCATTCCAACCATTTTCTAAAATAGAAAAGAATATATCACAAGATAAGTGGTAAATATTTATGTCTCAAATTGAAATTTTAACCATTTTATTAGACTACATATGTGATTTTTAATATTCAGTATATTTTTAGTAAAGTTTTTTAGTGGTGTTAATTGTTATGAAATACTATTAATTAACTGAAATGATTGATTTATTGATTTATTTCAATAATTTATTTTTAATGGGTGGTTTTTTATAACTATATTACGTGAGTAATTTGGTTCTTATGGATGTGGAGAATATTATATAGATTATAGGATGTATAATTTCATTATTAAATAACCTCACTAGGGGAACTATTAATAAATTTATTTTATATTTGGAATGGTAATCCAAATAGATTTAATTAGAAATTTAGTAATCATTTAAATGAAAAAAATTGTAGCAATTAGAATTTTGACTCTATTTTTTTTGGATTCGTAGTACTATTTTGAATAGATAGTCACATTTTCTTTATATTAACTAATTATTTCCCTTCGAATCCATGTATCATGGAGGATGAGATAATTGTAGACTAATAAGTGGAATTGATGATTAGTTTTTATTGATTGAGGATTGGAAATAATCATGAAATTATGGTATTTAATTTTTATTATCATATCTGTATAATATTTAAAAGAATTATACATATGTTATTCTCAAAAGGGTGCATAATTCATGATAATTAAAGATAATTATTATGAAGTTAGATCATATATAAGATATTATGAATTTTATATTGATGATAAATATATTCAAATTGAACTAATGGGATCAATAAGAATTTATAAATGGTTAATTATTTTAGGGGATGTTGAAATGGATCAAAAATATTCTGAAAATTAATTTAAATTATAATAAATATTATTTAATAAAATAATTTTCATTTAATTATAGTGGATTAATGGTTCACATTGATATTATGATAGTGTATTTTTGGAAATGTTTATAGAATAGGTAAAGTGATGATATTCTTGAATAGTGATTCATTAAGGGCTATGGTGAGGGTGATGTGACATTTGAGTTGTTTATTCTTCTGTATAATTTTTCAGAAGTTAGTTTTAACTAATGTATTATGGAACCCATCATTTGATTCTTTCCTAATGGAGCCAACTATGTTAATACTTACCTGTATTTTAAATTCACTTTCTAATAAAAATGGCTATTTTATACCCATTTCATGATTTGGATGCAATAAGTACATGTGATGGTTATCCATAATGAATAATCTTGGATACTAGGGGTATGAGGTCAAATCTCATGGCTCCTATGATGTGGTTATTTCTAGAGGGAGATTAATAATTTTTTCTCTTCCTATGATTCAGATGTTAACCTCTTATTAGTGAAATGATTTGAATACAAGGGTACAACCATGGTATAAACTTATGGCGTGATTAGTATAATTCATGGGTATAAAATGAAGTCGGTACATTTGATTACCATGGTTTCCTAGTTAGCAAACAATTAAGTGAGTTATATGTTCTCAAAACCCTTCCTAGTCAGGCTCGCGACGCAACTCCCCAAGCCCACCTCCACTAGGCCAGGAGCTAGTGACTGGCACCGAGTAGGCATATCACTAACATGGGAGGCATTGCCTATGTACCTGTACACACACACACATATCCAATCCCACAAATGTTGACATGAAAAAAACACTAAGGAACAAAATTAATTCATACAACTAAACCCAACCAACATAGTATGACGAAAGGTAAAGTACTGAAAGTAAACTGGGCCAGAATACAAGACCACCAAAAAATTGAGTCTACAAACTACAAAGTCCAACCTATAAGCACAAAGAGGTACTGGGACTACTGATCATAACTGTAGGAACACCTCAGCCTGTAGGGAACTCAGAAAGCTCGGTCCGGTCCTGGTCTTCCCTGGACTTCGTCCAAAGGCCACTCATCTGCACAAGACATGACATGTGCAGGCAAAGCCCGTGTAGGGGTGAGTATAAAAATACTCAGTAGAGGACCCCCAAAACCACAAATCAATACAAAAAGTAAAGGTAAAATCATCTCTACATAGTATATGTCTACTGAACATATATCAATAGAAACAAAATCAAGATATACTCAACACACAGACCCATAGTCTAGAGACATGTTACACAACCGCATACCCCTGCTAGGGATTTATTTTGAAGGTTCCATGAATCAATCATCCAAGATAACTCGCTCCACGAGTCTGATAGATCTGATAATGTTCGTATGAGAATTACCGTTCATCATGAAAAGTCATGAGAGATAGATACACTCATTCTGAGAGAACACACTCCTGAGTGGGGAAAAATCATGATACACAGATGAGGATCACTATCAAGGCCTTGGAGGATACTGCGACTCATCCGGATTCACCTGCTAAGTAGAGGATCAGAATCCTGTAGGAGTAGTCACGTTGTTGCCTAACTATACCTAGGGTCAATAATGGATAGAGGATCTCACTCTATGCCTCTTGGAGGGATAACTGACTCTATCTCGAAAAGTCCTACTGAAGGGATCATACTCTTGTGGATGGAAATGATACCTGAACATTAGGGGAATGATAAAGGGGGAACTAAACCAAACGAAACATGTCCAATATATGGTGGAAAAGAGGTTCAAGACATGTTCTAGGGTATACATGGCATGTAGAAGGGTCACACACTGTGTCTATTGACTCTGGGTACTACTCATGTAAAACGACCTAAGTCAGAAGAACATGCCAGGTAGAAAAGTAAGTACACGATATGTAGTATGGACCACACATTTTGTCTGAGTAACCGGGGTTCCCTCCATGTACATGGTCATGTTCTCGTACACGATTTCAACTCATGTGTTCCATCCCATGTAACTGGTACACAGGGTAGCCCATGCTGCCAGCCTGGTCTATCCATGTGGTAGAGTACACGACTGTGTACCCACCCAGAGTACGTGTATCTTCTGAGATACACACTGAGTCCGGGTAAGGACCCACACACCGTGTGAAAATGGTCACATTCCGTGTTAGTGATTCCCATTGCCTAGAAATCCAGACACCACTGGATGGGTCCCACACATCGTGTCTCCTTAGAGGAATGTCGTGTTCTTTATCATGTGCAATGTGCAAACCCTATCCGCCTCCACCGGTTCCACACAGTGTGTTCTTTAGGATACAAGTCGTGTGTTATGGAATTTTCCAAAATCGTAAAACTTCTTCTCTGTGCCACAGGGATGCTCCGAACTTCATTTTGATGATCCATTTTCCAAGAAAATTCATATTATAGGTGAACCTGACATCGCAAAGTTGTTTACATTTTTTTCAGGCTTCTGATTTTCCCTGAAAATAAGTTTTGATCCACCCGTATGAAGAACGCTCAAAGTACAATCATCCTCGGTCCGAGCCGATTCGTCATCATCCATCATCGTCGCTCCTCCACTGGGTCATCATGATGTTCAATCTTAGATTTGGGATCATTGTGTTGCGAAATGGACTCAAAAAGATCTGTTGTTTGTTTCCCCATGAAGAATGTGAAGAACATGAAGAAAAGAGGAAGAAAATCCAATAAACCAAATTGAGGAATGAACCTCCACCGTAATTCGCCACAACATTGATCCGCTCCTATTATAAGGATTAAACAAGGCGAATCAAATGATAATCCAATAATTATCACAATTTAATTTACCGAATCAAACCCCAAAAGAAATAGAAAAAAATAACACCCTCCCACAAGAATGCACGATCCGTGAACCGACCTATTCGTGGGTTGATCCACGTTTTTTGTTTAATTAAAGAACAAGTAAAATAAGAAACGAAATAACAACCCCTACCTCCACCATCTATGAAGAGTAAGATTGGTCTTCGTCTGGGATTCGATCTCACTATGCAACGATCCATGCATCATTGTTCGTCAGCGTTCGTCAAGAATCCTCCAATGTTGGATCCTCTCCAAAGCTCTAGAGGTTTCTAGAGAGTTTTCTAGTGTTTTTATTCTATCCTTGGGATCCTTATTATTTAAAAGTAAAAATATTTTTTGATGTGTTATGGAAACATTTAAAATAAAATAAATTATTAATTCATTTAATTTTATTTAAAATGTACAAAAGATAACTTTTGTAGTCGACTCGTGCCGGTCAATGTTAGGCCCTACAGAAGGTAAATTTGTTACTCTAAATGCAATAGTGCCCTCATATTTTTGATCTGGGCTCCCATTTAAAGTTATTATACTTTTTTAAGAAAATCGCTCGCACACGCTATTTAAAAGCTTAAATTTATTTCAAACATTTATTCTGGGCACTCTGGGCCTCAGAATCACATACCGTCAAAAATACCAGTCTCGTATTAATTCCATACAATATTTAAAAATAATACATGGAAAATACGAGATATTAAATTCTCACAACCTTAGGTATTTGCGTCCATGAAAAGCTAAAACAAAAGGCTACTCAAACAGATTTGGGTACTGAGAACGGATATGAGCCTCCCACTCCCATGTGCTCTCCTGAAGGTTCCCTTGCTGCCACCGGACATGCACCAATGGAATGCATTTCCCACGAAGGGTACTCTCCTACCAGTCCTAAATCTCTACCAGGCACTCAGCAAAAGTATCTCCATACTCGATGTCCATCTCACCCCATTCGATGACGTGTGATGGGTCATGCAAGTACCTCCTCAACTATGACACGTGGAAGACATCATGTACCTGGTGCATCTGTGGTGGTAGAGCTAAATTTTACACCACCTCACCAACTCTGTGCAGTACTTGGAAAGGTCCGATGAACCTTGGAGATATCTTGCTGCCTCGACCAAATCTCTATAACCCTCATTGAGGTGAGAATCGAAGGAAGATGTGGTCTCCCTACTCGAACTCCAGAGTTCTATGTTGCATATCAACATAAGACTTCTGCCAGCTCTGCGTAGTCTTCATCCACTCCTAGATGATATGCACCCTCTCAGTGTTAGCTCATACCATCTCTGGACCCATAAGTACTGACTCTCTAGGGTCGGGCCAGCAAAGCGGTGATCGGCAGGGTCTCCCATAAAAAGCGTCAAATGGTGCCATACCAATGGTGGAGTGGTAGCTATTATTGTACGAAAACTCCACCAGTGGTAGGTGGTCCTCCCAACTGTGACCAAAATCCAAGATATAGGCCCGCAACATATCCTCCAGAACTTGAATGGTCCTCTCCGTCTGACCATCTATCTGGGGATGGAACGCTGTGCTCAAGCATAGATGAGTCCCAAAAGCCTCCTACAATTCCTTGAACATGTAGGATGTGAAGTTGTCATCTTTATCTAAGACTATTGTTGAAGGGACTCTATGAAACCGAACTATCTCCTATACGTAGTTCCATCCCAGGGTCTCTACAGAAATTTTATCCCCGATAGATAAGAAGTGGTCTGACTTGGTGAGTTGATCAATGATTACCTAGATGAAATCATGCCCCTTGGATTTCTGTGGGAATCCATTCACTAAATATTCCATCTCACTTCCACTCTGGAACAAACAGGTGTGAGCTAATCCCACTGGTACCTAGTGCTCAGCCTTCACCTGCTGGCATGTAAGGCATTGAGAAACAAACTCTTCCACTACCTTCTTCATGCCTGACCACCAGAACTACCATCAGAGATCCCAGTACATCTTTTTCATTCCATGGCGTACCACTAAGGGGGGTGTATGAAACTCCCACAGGACCTCCTCCTACCACTCCATTGGTACAATAGTGTATCCTATGAAAATAACAACATGCTCCCCACCTTGCGAATATCCATCAGGATCATGTCTTGTGGATAAATGAGCACGTAAAGCCTCAAAGTCGACATCCTCTAGTTGTGCCTCCCTAAATCTTTGTAAAAGTAGAGGGGTGACAACCATCGACTGAAGGTAAGATGCATCTTCTTTATCCGTGAAGGATAACTGCAATGAGGCCAACTGTTCCATTGCCTCACTCAATAGTTGCGAGATCGATTTCCTACCAAGAGAATCAACCACCTTATTTCCCTTCCCAGAAGTATAGATGATCTCAAAATCGTAGTCTTGGAGGAACTCTAGCCAACGCCTCTGTATCAGATTCAGATCCTTCTACGAGAAGATGCATTTGAGGCTCTTGTGGTCAGAGTAGACGATAAACCACTCGCCCATAAGGTAGTGTCACTACATCTTTAGCGTGAAGACTACCACCACCAACTTGAGATCATGGGTTGCGTAGTTCTTCTCATGTGGCCTAAGTTGGTGTGAACCATAAGCAATCACTGCATGTATCTGAATTAGGACACAACCATGCCCGGTCCCTGATGCGTCGCAGAAAAATATGTATTCGACACCCTCCTCTGGTAATCTTAAGATCGGGGTGCTTGTCAAACTTTTCTCAACTACTCAAAAGCCTATTTGAACCTCTACATCCAAATTAAAGGTTTCTCCTTCCTAGTCAAGGCTGTCATTGGTACTGATGTCCAGGAGAAATCATTAATGAATCTTCGGTAATATCTTGCCAACCCAAGGAAGCTTCGTACCTCCATCATGCTCCAAGGTGGCTCCCATGATAACAATGCCTCCACCTTGGATGGGTCGACAGCTACTCCATTTGTTGAGATGACATGTCCCAGAAAGTGGACCTTCTGAATCCATAATTGGCACTTTGAAATATTCCTATATAGCCGGTGTTCTCAGAGTACGTCTAGAACCATCTGCAGGTGTCTTGTGTGATCCTCCTATGACACCGTGTACATAAGGATGTCATCGATGAAGACCACTATAGACCGGTATAAATATGGCTGGAAGATCCGGTTCATAAGTCCCATGAACACTACGGGGGAATTCCTCATGACGAAAGGAATCACCAAGTACTCATAGTGACCATAACAGCATCTTAATTCCATCTTCGGTATATGCTCATCCTGTACTCTTAATTTTTGGTAACCTGATCAAAGGTCAACCTTCGAGAACCACCATGCCCCTCTTATATGATCGAAGAGGTCGTCGATCCTCCATAGTGGATACCTGTTCTTCACCATCACATGGTTCAGGCATCGGTCATCCATGCACACCCTCAAACTCCCATCTTCCTTCTTGGAAAACAAAACTGGGGATGACCAGGGTGAAACGTTGGGTTTTATGAACCCCTTCCTCTGAAAATCCTCCAACTGCACCCTCATCTCGTGAAGCTATGAGGGATCCGTACGATATGATATTGAGGATATCAGTGTCATATTGGGGTGTAATTTGATGCAGAATTTGATCTCCTGATGGGGAGGTAGTTCTGAAAAATATTTGGGAAAGACTTCCTTGTACTCCACCACTACTGATGGGAATTAGAAGCTCACAACATCTACTCTTCCGAGGGTAAAGCTAGACAACTCATGAGTGATCAGTTTCACCCTCATATGCATGAACCCATTCCGTGTTACCTGGGTCTCCTTTTCACTAACAAAGGAAAACCTCATCCCATTATTGCGGACACACCACACTCTTTGCCTAAAGCATTCAATATGGGCATGGAATAAAGATAACCAATCCATATTGAGAATGAATTCGAAAGGCCTCGACGCTGCCACTAAGAGGCTCTAACCAAAACTCTCACTTCCAAGGGCAAGATCACACTTTCTGCAAAGGTTTGTGATCATCGAGTCTCCTCCCATAGGTGTATCCAAGCATAAGGGTCAAGTCAATGACTCTATTAGAATCTAAAGTTTTTTCACAAGACATGTGGCAAGGAATAAATTATTGGAACCTGTGTCTATAAGTATGGAATATAAGGTAGAGAAGACACATATCATACCTCAGATCATCCCTGGAGTCCCTGGCTCGTACGCCTCGACCGCATGCAGTTGTCCCCACCCCTGTCCCCCAGCTCCTTAAGCCTGGTGCGGACCTCCTAGGGGTGGTGGTGGAAGTAGATAGAATCTTCTTCCACTACCTGCAACTCTCCCTTCTCCTCAGTCACGTCTGCAACCTAGAGGGTCTATCTTCTCGACTCTATGCCTCTGCCTTAGCGGTCCATCCACCGCCTCCCTGTCAGTAGCTCGACAGGTCAGACAGTCTCTAGAGAGATTTCCCCTATCGTTGCATGAGTAGCATCGCCTCTCCCTAGGCTGACTGGATCTATCCTAAGAGATCTGGACTATCAATCCCCTGTCCTGGGTCCTCCTATGACGTCTCCCACATCTTGATCCCTATGCCTGACATCGACTCCCTACTGCTGAGGTCTCTACACCTGTCTTCATGCTTCTGACTATCATCAGATGTCTCTGCTCCACCAAAAAGCTCTTGATCACCAAGGGCTTCTCGTTCACTCCATCATAAGTTGAAATTCATAGAGACACGGCACTAGCTCGGATGTCCCATCGTAAATCTCACTTGAAGGTCTGATCTATGAAGTACCAATCTCTAAAAATATCCATCAAGTACTTGGAGAGGTTGGTGAACCTCGATGAATAGTCATCCACTGTCAAACTGCCCTGCTGTAGCTGAAGAAGATTCTGGATACACAATTCTCTCAGCGTAACCAGAGACAACTCCTCTATAAAGAGCCTCTCAAACTTTTCCCATGAAAGTGTCTCCACGTTGTGAGTCTGTGTGGTTAGGATCCACCATTGTCTCGCTGAAACCTAAATAAGGTTCACTCCTAGGATCACCATCTATTCCACTGGTGTCCTTACTAGAAAGAAAACTATGTTCACCACCTCAATCCATTCCTCTACCACCTGAGGGTCAGGCTCACCTCGGAACCTGGGGGGTCTCTGTCTCTGGAACTCATAGAGCGCGCTCAACCTACGCCCATCATCTTTCGGTACTGCAGGTACCACAAACTGCTCCAATGGTGGTGGTATAGCAGGTGCACCACCTGGAAGTAATGCCTAGGAAACTGGTCCCTGCGTCGAAGCCTCATCACTGAGGGGGTCATCCTCGTGATCGTGCTGCTGAATCCTAGAAGGTATGCATTGTGGAGGCATCCTGTAAGAAAAAAAGATGTACCATGGTCAATGAGTATATCTAGATAGATAACACAAAGGAAATGGAAGACACAAATCATTTCTATATGATGTATGTAACATTATTTTACTTCCCCTCAACTAGTGTTTTCATGTACCGAGTCAAAAAGAAGGTTATCAGAGTCCTGGTGAATGGATATGTCAACCACCCGAACCAACACTGGAATCTCTGGCCTGAAATCTGAGATTGAAACACATAACATTGTTTACCCAAACCAATCTTACAGACTCTTGGTCTGAAGATAGAACTTACCACCTCTGATACCACTCTTTCACAACCCATCCTAGTGGGGCCCACACCATGACTCCCCAAGCTCGCCTCCACTAGTCTAGGGGCTGGTGACTAGCATAGAGTAGGGATATCAGTAACATGAGATGCATTTCCTAAGTACTTGTACACACATAGACATATCCAATCCCACAAATGTTGAAATGAAAAAAAACACTAAGGAAGAAAATGCATGCATATAACTAAACCCAACCAACAGATTACGAAGGAAACTAAAGTACTGAAAGTAAACTGTGCCAGAATACAATCCCACCAAAAACATGAGTCTGTAAACTAAAAAGTCCAATGTATAATCAAAAATAGGTACTGGGAATTCTTCTCATAGCCGTAGGAACACCTCATCCTGTAGGGAATTCATAAAGCTCGGTCTGGTCCTAGTCTGCCCTAGACTCCATCAAAAGGTCGCTCGTCTGCACAAGACACAACACATGCAGGAAAAGCCTGTGTAGGGGTGAGTATAACAATACTCAGTAGAGGACCCCAAAAACCACAAATAAATACACAAAGTAAAGGTAAAGTCATCTCTATATAGTATATGTCTAATGAACATATAGAAAGAGAAACACAATACAGATATACTCAAAACCCAGACTCGTAGTCTAGAGACATGTCACACAACCACATACCCCTACTAGGGATTTAGTTTGAAGGTTCCATGAATAACTCATTCGGTAGAACTCACTCCATGAGTTTGATAGCTCTGATAATGTTTTTTCAAGAAGTACCATTTGTCAGGAAAAGTCATGAGAGATAGATACACTCATTCCAAAAGAACACACTCCTGAGTGGGGAAATATCACGATACACAGATGAGGATCACTTCTAGGTCCTTGGTGGATACCATGACTCATCCAGATTCACCTGCTAAGTATAGGATTGGTGTCCCATAGGAGTAGTCACATTGATTCCTAAATATACCTAGGGTTAAGAATGGATAAAGGATCTCGCTTCTGGCCTCTAGGAGTGATTCTTGACTCTATCTCGGAAAGTCCTGCTGAAGGTATCATACTCCTATTGATGGAAACAATACCTGAACTTTAGGGGAATGATAAATGAGGCACTAACCCAAATGAAACTTGTCCAAGATATGGTGGACAAGAGGTTCAAGCTATGTTATATGGTATACACAGTGTGTAGAAGGGTCACACACCGTGTCTCTCGACTCTAGGTACTACCCGTGTAAAACGAACCAAGTCAGAAGAACATTCTGTGTAGAAAAGTAAGTACACAGTGTGTAGTATAGACCACATGCCATGTCCAAGTAACTAGGCTTCCATCCATGTATGCGGTAGTGTTCTCGTACACGGTTTCAACCTGTGTGTTCCATCTTGTGTAACCGGTACACGGGGTATCCCATGCAGCCAACATGGTCTGGACGTATGGTGGAGTACACAACCGTGTACCCACCCCGTGTCCATGTATCTTCTGAGATACATGCCGATTCTAGGTAAGGACCCACACGCCGTGTGAAAATGGTCACACATTGGGTTAGTGCTTACCATCGCCCAAAACTCCAACCACCGTTGGATGGGTCCCATATGTCGTGTCTCCTTAGAGGCATGTCGTGTTCTTCATCGCGTATAGTGTGCAATCCCTAGACGTCATTGCCGTTACCACATGGTGTGTTCTTCAGGATACACGTTGTGTGTTCCAGAATTTTCTAGAATCACAAAACTGCTTCACCACGCCTCGGTGATGCTTTGATCTTTGTTCCTACAATCCGTTTTCCAGAAAACTCTAGATTCTAGGTCACTCTAATGCTTCAAAGTTGTTTCCGTTGTTTTTGGGATTCTGATTGTCCCCAAAAACAAGTTTCTATCCACCCGTACAAAGAACGCTTGAAGAACAATCCTCCTAAATCTGAGACGATTCGTCTTCTTCCATCATCATCGCTCCTCCACTGGGTTGTCGTAATTTTATATCTCCAACTTTGGATCATTGTGTTGCGAAACGGACTCACAATGATCCATTGTTCATCTCCCCATGAAGAATTCAAAGAATGTGAAGAAAAGAGGAAGAAAATCCAATAAACCAAATTGAGGAACGAACTTTCACCATAGTTCATCACAGTATTAGTATGCATCTATTAGAAATATTAAACAGGGAGAATTAAATGACAATCCAACAATTATCACAAATCAATTTCCTAAATCAAACCCCAAAAGAAACGGAAAAAAATAAATCCCTCCCGCAAGAACACACGATCTACGGATCAACCAGTTCTTTGGTTTATCTGTGTTCATCATTTAATTGAAGAACGGGGAAAAGAAGAAATAAAATAACAACCCCTACCTCAACCATTGATAAAGAAGAAGATTGGTCGTCGTCCAGGATTCGATCTCACTTTGCAACGATCCACATGTCATCGTTCTTCTGCGTTCATCAAGAATCCTCCAAGGTTGGATCCTCTCCAAAGCTCCAGAGGTTTCTAGGGAGTTTTCTAGGGTTATTATTCTAGCCCTAGGATCTTTCTTATTTTAAAGGAAAAATAGGCATCGCAGTGTTATGGAAAAATTTAAAATAAAATAAATTATTAATTCATTTTATTTTCTTTAAAATGTCTAAAAACTAACTTTTGTAGTCGACCCATGTCGGTCAATGTTAGGCCCTGCCTAAGGTAAATTCGCTTCTTTGAACACAATGGTTCCCTTGGATTTCTAATCCAGGAACCCGTTTAAAATTTATTCCAATTTTTCAGGAAAACCGCTTACGCATGCTGTTTAAAAGCTTAAATTTATTTCAAACATTTATTCCGGGCACTCCTGACCTCAGAATCACACACCGTCGAAAAGCCCGGTCTTGTATTTATTCCATATAATATTAAAAAACAATACATGGAAAATATGAGACATTAAACATGTGTATTTTTAGTATTAGTTATATGAATATATACTGAAATATATGTGTTGTTGTAAATTTTAGGGTCCCTGTTAGTAGTTGTTTATTTTTATACCAACACCCTACACATGAACCTCAGTGGGTATAAAGATCCTATATTTGAGATACAGATGAGGGAAAAGGACTAGTGACATATATTAGATTTGGTTTATCTTTGTGGGGATGAATTAATATTCTCATGGTAGTGTTGGGGACCTTTTAGTATTTTTAGATGAGATATGAAATTTTAAATTAAGATGTGGTAATTTGAAAAGGTTTAAGGAGACAACTATCATCCTCACCAGATTATCTCCCAAATAGTTATTATTGCATTTTTTTTTCTTGAGACTCATCCCCCGTATATTCTATATTTCTTGAACTAATCTAATAATTATTCGTCTAAAATTATCACTGGTACTCAGTATGGGATGAATACTACTCAGAGTAGTTCAAGAAACATAGGTTCATGTCTAGAAGAGATGGAGTTAAATATTTCATCAAGTATGCAATAAATTATGCAAGCGACCATTCTCAAATCCTTCCTCTATGTTTACATTGTTTTTATTAAAGAAAAATTAAATGTTTGAATACTCATGCAGTCAATGTATTCCGCACAAGATGATGTTACCAATCCCAAGGAAGAACAAACTATTGATGATGAAACAACAGAATTATTAGAGGATCGATGACAGGTTGATAAAAAAATGACGTAACATCATAGTATTGAATAAAATTTTCAAGGAAATAATTCAGGGTATAAAATTTTAGGTTGGTTGGAATCAACGCAACCAACCTATTGAACCCATAAAGTCAATGTTCAATAGTTATCTTGGTTTCACAATGAGGTTGAATATATCGATTGATATTTATTCATAGCACCATGTCCAACCTATAATGAAGGGAATCCTTTTGAAAGATATAATGGAAATGTTATGATATACTTTCTCTATTTTACTGAAAAATATATTATAAAATGTTGATTTAAATTTCATTATTCCTTAAATAGTTCATTTATTTTAGAATATTTCCATAATAAATTTGTCTTAATGGATTATATAAATTCCATAATGGCTTCCAGACTCTTCTTACATATTTATATCTTAGGGGTACTAAGGGGAAATTAAATACCCACCCACCAATTAGTTATCCACACATTATAAAGAAAGAAACATGGATTGTTTCATCAAAAATCACAATGAGAATTCATTTTAGGTGAATTTTAGTCAATAATATATTATTTGAAAATATTTATTTTATCCAATTTGATTCCAAATTATTAATTTATATAACATAAAAAGAGTTATGAAAATAAAGAATGTTCATCAAAACCAATGTACCCCTATCATAAATAATGGATGGGGAAAGCTTCACTAGAGAAGAAATTAGTATATATTTTAAATTAATAATAAAATTTTTATGTGATATAAAAAAAATATTTTCCTTTGTTTATATGTATATTGATGAATCAAAATCTGATTCCACTTTCATCCTACGTCATGTGCTATAGGAGGCTTTCATAAATAAGGAGGGTAAAATAGTTTATGAAACCACAAAAATAGTATGGGAAACATGTGTAAGTATGGCATAATTTTAATTTTTTATTCTTTATAATAATATTACATAAAAGTACATATTTATGTTGGTATTTTTTTATACTATCTATACACAAGAATCAGCAACGATCGTACCTGAAGAAAAACTACTCTCACTAGCTTTGAAGAGGCCAAAACAAGATGGTCATGTTAGAGGATTAGGTTTTATAGAGTGTCTCCTAGAACATATTTTCAGATGATAAAACCAAATGAAGATAAATACAATATGGTGGGATGATTAAATTCACAAATAGAATCACTGTAAGATATTATTGTTCATTATAGTTTGGCAGACCAATGTATAAGAATTGATCAAAGAGAAACTATGGTGGAACAAATATCTACATATAAACCAAATGAACCCCACTAGATTTGAGGCTATAAATTCCCCCATACATATAACTTACATAAGGTAATTGATTTTTTCATTAAAATTTCTCCTAAATGCGAATCAAACAACTTTATATAACTTTATATTACTAAAATTCTATAGGGTACATTTGTATGTGATTTATATCTGTTAACACCCACACATCGCCTTGTTATGAGGTGTGCAGTGTATAATATCTTGGGAGATAATATACACCATAAAGACCTCCCAAAATATCACATGAGAGTGGGGATTGAGGTAGATCATGAGACGAATGTTGAGTTTCCTCTTCCACTTGATGATCTGAATATTAGAATGGTCAATGAAGATATTAAAACATTAATAGAATGGACATATAATCTTATAAAGATACATGAGGTCTATCTTTAACAAAAAAATCCATATGAAAAACTTGTAATAGTTTATGAAAAAATGTTTTAGGTGAGGTGTGATATTATAAATGGATATAGTGATGGGGAAACAGAAGGTTGGATCAAGATAATCTAGTCAATCAACCAAGAAATCAAAATGATATTTTGATAGTACCTTATCCCCATGATTTCTAGAGAAACATTTAATATCATTACAACTTCATGAGGATACCACATTTAAATATGGAAATATGACTTACGATCCATATGAAAAATAAATATATGGAAATTTCATGACATACATAATTTCTCTCGAGACTATAGATGATATTCTTAAGCCTGAATGGTTGAGTGTCTCAATTCTGAATACATACATAAGGTACATATTCATAATACATCTATCTAAATAGTGATCTAATATGTTTATTAAAGTTAATAACTATTCATATTTTTAATAGGAGTTTATATTACTAATATATTAATGGAAAATGTACTAAGAATGATTTGGATTCATTAATCCATGTATCATTTATATGTAAAAACTTACTTTGGATAATGAAAAAATTGAGAAGAAGAAAAATGAGATACTAGAAGAGTTTAAGAAAAAAATATTAGATGAGAAACACTTTTTGATTCCTACAATACATTGGTAAAACTCTAAAATCTAATCACATAAAATATATTTTTAATTTTTTTATTAGTTATTTGTTTTTTAGGTAGTATTGGATGATTATTGTAGTCAATCTGGATACCCCACATATTTATTTTTTGGATCTAATGCATGGATATCAAAAACAAAATGACCACAAATGATGTGTATTATGAATTTTTAATAGAATTTAATCAATATTTTATAGATAAACTTTTAAATATATTTTTTATTCAATGTTTTAACAATAATTTTGTTACGATATGATGATTTCTAAATATAGGTTAAATCATGGCATGAATTTGGTGTATGGATAGATAAATCCCATGGATTACTAAAAATGGAAATATATTAAGTCATATGTAGATATATTTAACTATAAAAAAATATTTCAAAACAATTTAATTGTTCTGGTAAATTTTTTTGTAGTATATAATGCAAGATAATGAAATTTATTGTGGATATTATGCTTGAAAATTTATGAGAGACATCATAAAGATATGAAAAGATCAGCATCCCTCAAAAGGTAATTTCTGAAGGTAATTAAAATTTCATTAAATATATTTTTTAATAATTTGTTTGTCTATATTTTCTCAGTATTATCATGATTTTTTATAGCCTTTATACTCATAAGAATGATTAAATTTGGTTAGATATGAGTGTGCAACGTACATGTTGTTAAAATATTTTTAGGCAATAAATTTAGGTGATTACCTACTATGTTTGTGATCTAATAAAATATATGATATTAGAAATATATTTGGGGTGTGAATAATTAGTGTCAGAATGATTATATATTATTTTTTATCTATTTATAAAGGAGAAGTATAATGGAGGAAATAAATTTCTTTAGAAGCACCGACCTGCAAAAAATAAAAGTATTGGGAAATGGCGGAGGAGGCGGAAGAAACAAAGGAAAAGGTGGAGGAATAGGTGTAGGCAGAGGTAGTGGTATTGTTAGAGTTTGATATTGAGGTGGAAGTGGATGAAGAGGTGGAGACAAAGGTGGAGACAGGGGTGGAGGAGGAGACGAAGCGCTGTCTTGCAAATAATAAAATTGTTGGGAAATAGAGTAAAATGAGGATCATAACAAGGTTGTGTTTTAGAACAATTGTTGAAAAGTGTGCACAACACTTTTCAATTAAGATAATATATGTTGTGTAAGTTTTTTAGGTGGATTATTTAAAAAAATTATCACTTGTTTAAGTGATTTTATATATGAATTTAAGTGGATGATTTTTTTAGAAACAAAACAAACACCCCTTATTTTTTAAAACTGATTATCATAGGAAATAATTTCTATAATCATATTACAAGTACTATAAAATATTACTAAATTGTTAAATAATACCCTCACCAAGAACAAACTGAACAACAATAAAAAAAATATACAGTTACTTACTCATGAGTTCTCTACACTACAAAGAAAAGGTCTTATTAGTGGATCCAATGGTCACTTGAGAGTCATAAAACACCAATAAAATCATTAAATCAGTATATAATCCAACTTAAATGTTTGAATAAATATTTGTGTAATCAACCACCAAATCCAGTAGGTGTTTTAGAGAACTATCAGAAGATAACCAGCATTGGGAGATCATGGTCATCAAAGAGGGCTGATGACAAAGGAAACATGATATCAAATGAAAATGAACTTCCTTATGAATAAATTCCATAAAATTAAAACCCACTTAAAATGAAATTGTGAAGCACCAAAAATCCAAAAATAACACCCCTTTTGAAAAATAATCTAGTATCTTGATCCAAAACCTCAAAAAAATACAAAATTTCATCGATTGAATCATGAATTTTTAGAAAATAAAAATATAGTGGTTTCAATTTGGTGAGTGGTGGAACAATTTTAGATATTCGATCATCAATTATATGGATTCTATAATGTCAAAAATGCTTTTGAAATCCATAAAATTAATATTCATTATGCATTTTCACATTCATTGTGAAAATTGATTCATGTTCACAATATTATTAATAAAAAACTCATCATCATTCTTAATAAAAAAATACATGAGAATAGTGATATTTCCATTTTGATGAAAAAATAATTATAATTTTAAGTTAGATTTTATCATCACCAAAAATATTGAAAAGGATATTATATATATAGCACAATCCAAGAAGACTTAATGGATTCACTATATTTTAGTGTCATTTAGATTATATAAAGGGCTATACTGATGTTTAATACTATCAAAATGGGGTAAAAATTTTATAATGGAGTTTCATGTCTTTTGAAAATACATAATGGGTCACACTAAACATTTTTTCCTTAAATAAGGTAAATGGTTTATTATGGAGTTTGTACTCTCTATTATGGTGAAAGGGTAAGATAGATTTTATTATGTTCCATAAAAACTCATATGTAAATATTTATTTTAGTTTAATCAATGAATCCTGATAACATTACACAAATGGTAAATTTTTTAGGAACAAATGAATTTTTCAATAATGATGATTGAATCATGTTATATGATCATGCACTCAATAAGGATGATTTAATCATGATTATGAAATTGTATTTTTATTATCCAATGTATTCAACAATATGTTTTATCAAACTACAATATTGTTAAATGACCTAGAGTGTTGAATTCACTATAGGATAAAAAGACACAATGGAAACAACCATACCTAAAAGCAATACACGGTGTACCTAGTATGACTCAAATTGTGTGGTTTCAGTTTAAAATTGAAATTTATTAATTTATTTTTTCATATTTATGTTTAATTTATTTTTGTATTGCTAAAATGATAATTAATTTATTATACAGGTGAATTCTTTTACACGAGTTGGGGTGGTTTGTTCGAAGCTGCTCATGTTCGTGAGATATTAGACTTCAATGCTACAACTGAGATAACAACAATAAAGAAATGAATCAATAATGTATATAACCATCATGAAAATGTGAATTAGTACTAATTATTAAGTTATTTTTTTCACCATTTTATCTCATTTTTTAAGTTAATTTCCTTATAATTTTTATCTAATATTTTTTTTCATAGATTTTTTGTGAAGTCATATTTTTACTTCAATCATCTACAATAAGCCAGGAAAGAGAGAACATGGTGCTTTTGGATGAGGTGTTTTAGGCAGCATAGTATTTATTCTTTCATCCAAATGGAACATTTATTTATTTTATTTATTGGTTCAGATGGTTGAAAGAAAAACACTCATCACAAAATCAATCAATTGTACTTCAAAATCGACCAAAAAACATTAATATTGTTTTGATAATTTAGTACACTAATCCATAATTCATGTGTGGTGTGTAAGAATCAACCACGCCTCAATCTGATACATGATGTTCTCGGTATGACTCAAATCATCCATTATCAGTTTAAAATTGACATTAAAGTTAAAAAAACATCACTCACTAAAACCTGAACAAATATGATCACATTTTCTTGATAATTTATTAAAATGATTGATAAGTCATTTTTTATGTTTAGGAATCAGTCTCACATTAAACTAGTTCTTAATGTGACCTGTATGACTCAAAGTGTGTTTTTCTATTTTAAAATAACATTTTAGTAAAAAATACATGTGAAGTACTCAAAACTAAGGAAACACATTCATACTATTTTGATACTTTAGGGAAAATATCTATAAGTCATTTGGGATGTGTATAAATTAGCCTCACCAAAATATGATGCACGGTGTGACCGGTATGAATCAAAGTGTGTATTTTTATTTAAAATTGACATTAATTTTAATAAAAGAGACAATTGACACACTTAAAACTGAGAAAACTCACCTCAATCTGATACATGATGTGTCTGGTATAACTCATAGTGTCCATTATCAATTTAAAATTGATATTTTAGTTCAAAAAGTGCCACTCACTGAAAACCCAGAAAATGTGCTCGGATTGTCTTGATAATTTATGAAAACGATTCGTAATTCATTTATGAAATGTAGGAATCATTCCCACATCAAACCCAAAAATTATGTGACAGATATGACTCAAAGTGCATGTTTTTGTTTTAAAATGATGATTTTAGTAAAAAAAAGGTGACATACTTGAAACCAAAGAAAATTAATTTGGATTTTTTTTTATACTTTAGTAAAACTTTGAATAAGTCATTTGGGATGTGTAGGAATCAGAATCACCTCAATATGAATCACGATGTGATAGGTATAACTCAAAGTGCATCTTTTTATTTAAAATTGACATTAATTTTAGTAAAAAAGACAACTAACATACTCAAAATAGAAAAAATGCATTTAGATTATTTTGATACCATAGAAAAATGATACATAAGTTTTTTTTGACATGTAGTAATTATCCACACCTCAATCTGATACACTATGTGACCGTATGACTCAAAGTGTCTGTTATCAATTTAAAATTGACATTTTAGTTTAAAAAGTTTCAACCACTAAAAACCAAGAAAACACACTTATATTGTCTTGATAATTTAGTAAAACAATTAATAATTTTATTTTATTATATAGTAATTAATCTCTCATTAAACCCACACATGATGTGACCGATGTGACTCAAATTATGGGCTTCCAGTTTAAAATTACATTTTAGTAAAAAATACAAGTGGCATACTAAAAACCATGAAAATGAATTTGGATTGGTTTAAACTTTTTTAAAATGATATAAAAGTAATTTGGAATGTTTATGGATTAACTGAAACTCAATCCAATACATGGTGTGATTGATATGACTCCAAGTACATCTTTTTATTTAAAATTGACATTAATTTTATTAAAAAAGACAACTGACATACTCAAAACTGAGAAAATTCATTAAAATTGTTTTGATACTTTAGGTAAAATGATCAATAAGTCATTTTTATGTGTATGAATCATTTTCACCTCAATCTAATACATGATGTTCTTGGTATGACTCAAAGTGTTTATTATCAATTTAAAATTGACATTTTAGTTCAAAAGTGTCACTCACTAAAAACAAATAAAATGAACTCATATTGTATAGATATTTTAAAAAAATGATTCAAAATTAATTTATGATGTATAGGAATCAGCCTCATGTCAAAACCCCACAATATGTGATCAATATGACTCAATGTGCTTGTTTCCAGCTTAAAATGATATTTTAGTAAAAAACACAAGTGGTGTCCTCAAAACTAAGAAAACACATTCATATTGTTTTGATACTTTAGTAAAATAATCCATAAGTAATTTTTGATGTGTAGGAGTTATCCTTATCTCAATTTGATTCATGGTGTGACCGGTATGATTCCAAGTGTGCCTTTTAATATAAAATTGACATTAATTTTAGTAAAAAAGGCAACTGGCATACTCAAAACTAAGAAATGCATTCAGATTATTTTGGTTAATTAGGAAAATAATCCATAAGTAATTTTTAAAATGTATAAATCCGTCCCACCTAAATATGATATACTATATGCTCGGTATGACTCAAAGTTTCCATAAAATCTATAAAATTGATATTTAAGTTCACAAAAACCACTCAATGAAAAATAAACAAATGTGCTCGTATTGTCTTTATAATTTAGGAAAATAGTTCATAAGCCATTTTTGATGTGTAGGAATTGGTCTTATGTCAAAATAGCACGAAATGTGACCGGTATGACTCAAAGTGTGTGTTTCTATTTTAAAATGATTTTTTAGTAAATTACAAAAACGATGTACTCAAAAAAGAGAAAATGCATTCAGATTATTTTGATACTTTAAGAAATTGATCCATAAGTCATTTAGGGAATTTAAGATTTAACTACACCTCAATATTATGCATGGTGTGACTGGTATGGCTCCAAGTAAATCTTTTCAATATATAAGTTTCATTTTAGTTTAAAACATGCATCACATCGCCAAAACAAGAAAATTGGATTAGATTGCTTTCTCATCATTCTATATAAATTTACTTAATTAATTTCCTTATCATTTTTATATTATAATTATTTAGTTAATTTTCATATATATAATTCTTGAAGATGAACAATAAATGGTGTGACGTACAATAATCAACCGTAACTCAATCTGATACACAATGTTCCTCATTTAACTCAAATTTTAGTTTAAAATTAACGCTTTCTGTTTAATTTATTTATTTATATTATTAGTAACATAAGAATTGTTTTCTAATAGAGTTGTGTTCTTTTTCTTTAGCAGGGGTGATTTTTTCTTTTGTACAGGTGAGTTCCTTTTCTCTATAATAGTGTTTTTTCTTGTATTTGTGTTGTAAATTTTATTTCATTTAAATTCATAATTTTTATTTGATTTTTCTAGTTTTTGGGGATATTTTTGGTTCTATTTCTAGTGATATTTCTAGTGCTACAGTGTTATATTATATCACACTACAATATTCCTTATTTCTTCCCTTTATTAGTACTTTTAGAAGTACTAATAAAGTATGCCTTTATCAGTGCATGTATAAGCATGAATAAAGGGTTCCTTTTTCAATGCTAAATAAAAGTACTGATAAATAGTGTCTTTTATTAACTCTTTTCTAGCACTAATAAAATTCTAGGTCTTTTAACCATGATATGTTAGTCATCAATTTTTTAACACTGATAAAGGGGTATTCTATCTCTGTTAATAACCTATTTTGTAGTAGTGAGTGATATCCAACAATGGTTTTTCATCGATTTCAATGGATAACTTCTAAAGAATAAGATGAGGGAAACCACATAATCTCCAAGAGAGGATCTTTCACATTTTATTTTTAATTGATTTAAAACAAGAATTAACTCAAATATATAATTCTTGTTGTTCAATTCTGATGTCACTCTTGTTATGTCATCATTATAGTGTAAAATTTAATCCAATATTACTCTAATTGTATTCACACATGCTCCATGAATATTTTCTCAATTCTCTTATTATTATGAGTGTTGCTATAGAGGAACCTAATGCTTTACATTTTTCATCATTGACCATAATGAGTGGATTCTCTTATTCTCTCTTGTTCGTGAAAAGGATGAGGAGCATATTCTCTCTAGGGATTGAAATAATTTATAGAGAGGATCTATTGTACACAATAGCCATAATCCTATAAAATTATGTAAACTGGAATATATATAGTTAGGGTTAATAATTAATAATTACATAATTTTCATGTATCTAATATTCACTCTAAGTTATTCTCGATATACAATAATAATAATAATAATAATAATAATAATAATAATAATATTATTATTATTATTTTCATGACATGTGTTAATTTAAATATAATTAATTAAATTAATTAATTAATATTTATTTAAATGATACCTTCGGGACCTTAAGTCATCATTTTAATCCTCATTAGTATTTATAAAACCTTGAATAATGAAATATTAATCCAAATAAATATTGTTCACTTAATAAATAAAAATTATATTCACTAAACTCATGGATAAATATTTATTTTAATATTCACATAACTAAATAAATATTTATATTAATCTATTCACTAAACTAGTGAATAAATATTTATTTATTTATTTTCTTGTGAATAATAAAAAAGAGATGAAATTCAACACACATATTCTATACTTGAATATCAGACGATTGAATATATTTCAATCAACATAACTTGAATAATTTTTATTCCATAAACTGAGAATAATATTTATTCTTAATATTAAATTCAATAAATTTTAATGAGATTCTGGATATACTTAGTGTTACTCTCTAGGCCTCTTTAATAGTGGTATTAGGTGTGATTACCTAAAATTCATGATCAATGTCCAACAACACATCAAGGAATCTATAGATAAAAAAGTAGGTATTGTAATGAAAATAACCTCCCAATAAATTCTACTATGTAATATAGTCTCTTTTATAATATCCTAACAAGTATGATGCATACTAATTTCATCAATCTATATTCTATATTTATCTTTCTTTGAATTTTCAAAATTAACTCGTTGATGAACTACCATGGCTATGGATTTAATTATATAGTCATAAGTGCCAGAGATATCTTCTTTCATTAACTCTAAAGGGAAAAATCATATGTCAACTCATTCGATTAATGTCATAATTATGACACACCCAACATATGCTACTTCACCAAGAGCATATGTTGTTGTGGTTTTCATTAATACATAAGAGTATGTGATTCATTGTGTACATTAATAATAATCTCAAGTATAAGGAACAATACACATGTTTATATATAGGAGTATACAATGGCATATAAACATGTGGATTTCCTATTGGAAAGTCTATCCTTATAAACTCTCTTCATGGAGATTACCAAGTTTGGACTTCCTTATAAGAAGTCTCAATATATTATGATCACCTAGCACTAGATAGTCAAACTTCATTTATGTCCTATCAAACATATATTATCTAGACCAAAGGGAATATGTTTGATAATATATTCATATTATTTCTAAGATATCATTATAGTGGAGAATTATTCTAACATTTTGATGTGAAAAATATTCTAAGGAAATTATCACATTAATGTTATGAAAAATAAAAATAATCATGTGATAGATATTTATTCACATTCTTTTAATACAAAGTACAAATTCAGTTGGTTCTATGGAACCAACTCTAACATAGTTGAGACTAAATGTTTCCTCTAAGGATTGTTCTGGTTGTGAAATCTATTCTATTCTCACTAATGGAAATGTTATAACTATATGAATTAATTTAAGAAATATGTTCTTAATATTATCAAAGTAGTGATTTTCATGACCCCTCCCTCCAATGGTACCCCTCCCAGGATGATAGTAAAGAGAAGGAGATAATGGCCCCTAAAACCCACCTCTAACAGGTCATAAGTTGGAGACTATAACTAAGCTTATATAATCCATAAAATGAGAATAATTAACCTCATATATAAATTTATAGAATAATTTATAATATGATAAACCACCAACTAACTCTGAAAGACATCACAATGAACTCATAATACTCATAAATACATATAAAAGAATTATTTGAGATACCATCATCCTTAACTCATATATAATGATATCTTGACCACAAATTGATCATTGAGAACAAGCTTGGTCCCTTCAACTAATTGAATAAATCATCAATTTACAGGAGAGGATATCACTTCTTCATTATCACCTAATTCAAATAGTGATAATTGGTACACAAACACATACTATCATCTACCTTCTTTACAGATAGAACTGGTTCACCCCAAGGTGACACACTAGGTTGATTGAATCCTCTCTATATAAGATCATAAATCTGAATCTGAAGCTTCCAAAACTCATAAGGTGATATCCTTTATGAAGAAATCAATATAGGGGAAACACCAGGTCACAACTCTATCCCAAACTCGATCTCTCGTCAAGGGGGTAGCGTCAAAACTTCTCCCAAAGAGACATCATGGTATTCTTTTATAACCCTAGGAAAAACTACTAGATGATCCTCTATTGAACCTAACATCATCCCCTCACAACAAGGAAAATAGGGAATCGATGTGAATTTGGCCCATCTAAGGGTCTCTCTTTCCAACAAACACCACCTAGTCTCCATCAATGTCATAGAACATCAAAATACTCTAAAATAAATACACAATATCCTGTACCAAAAAAAAACCAATCCATGATGAGGATGATGTCATATTTTTTTATCCATAAATATAATAAATCTCCTCAAGAGTGATGATTTCCCAGTATCAACTCACAGCCTTTACACATATTGTAACACCCCAAATTTTTGAAAGAATAACATGTTATTCAATAGCATGTATGAAACGCAACACCAACTATAAAATGGAATATAACTTCTAAAGAATTTACAATATATTTACTATTTAAAATTAATTTAATCTATGATATAGCTTACAATGCACATAACACTAAGTTAGTTTTTTTACATGCAATAATGAATTTCTTTGCTAGCTTGTGTTACATGTAAGCCTATGTTTTACCAAAGACTATTAATATTATTATTTAAAATGAAAATTATATCCTAGTTGTTAAATTGGATATTATGAATAGGATTAACTAACTTATGAAAATATATTGTTAAATTCATTGGTTACTAATTAATTATAAATGAACATAAAAACTAATTGAATGTAAAGGACTTGTTTTTATAAAAAAATATTTTAAGAACCCAAAGGAATTTTATCCTAATAAATTAAATAAATTTATATTATTGAATGATATTAATAAAATTTATATATTATATATTCAATAAAAAAAATTTATATTCATCCAATATATTTTATAATAATAAGATAAGAACAAATCTAATTTTACACATAAATGGTTATATTTTTATAAAGACAATTTTTCCACTTTTTAATGGAACACTTGTTTTAAAACAAAATTTTGAAACTTTTATAAATTTTATTTTCAAAAAATTAATTTTTTAAAGTGAAATTTCAAAATTATCTTAGGGTGAATATTTGGTATTTTTTGAGAATTTTTATTTTTTGATGAATGGTGAAAAATACCGAATTTAATTGAAAACTGACTTTTCATCTAAATAATATTGTTAAACTATATTTTAATTTTTTTTGAAGGTTATATTATATAAATTATATATCTTTAAATCTAATTTAGGTCATTTTAATAAATTTCATAGTGAATTTTGATATAAAAACATTTCAAACTTTTGAACATTTTCACTTTAAAACCCCACTTTGTCGCAACATTCGTGGGATAATTTTTTAATTAAATTATGTCACTTATATTACTTGAATTTATAAATATGGATTTCATATTTGGAATAATAATAATTTATAATGTATAATAATTTCAAGTTAATTTTTTACCAAAGTGATTAGCAAAAACAGTTAATGTAAATCACAGTGATTGAGGTAAAAATAAGTTTACTTAGTGGTTAGAATTAAAAGATAAGGTGTTAAAAGAACCCAAAACTTATCCAAAATCAATTTTACACACATATTTAGACCATATCACCTATTTTATTAAAATTGGATCATTATTGGAGGAACATTATTTAAGGGAGTCTTCCTAATAGTGTTTACTTTTGGGTATTTACAAGAATGGCACTCCTCCTCCATTATAAAAGGGAACTCACTCCCTTCATTTATTCACACATATCAAGACATTTTTCTCATCCAAAAAATTATAAATTAACTTCCTAAAATCCCTATTCTCATCCTATAATCCTTAATTTTGGAATAAATCCAACCAACTAAGGCCTTTGGTGAAAACCAAAAGGAGATTCTCGAAGAAGAGTTAACGTTCATCAACCAACACTTTTTTTTATTTCTTCCTCAAACCCCTTAAATTATTTTCATATAATGATTATATAATTTTATAAATATATTAAATATACTAAGATTTTTTTATGTAAAGGGTGTGACCTAAAACCACACACAATTCCTTCAAATGGGTTATTGAATCAGTGTTCGTGTGTACGGCAGACTACCACCTCGCGAACTGATGTCATTCATTTTTTCCATTACCAAGAAAAAAGGTTGGGAATAATGATGTAAATACTATTTATATATGATATATATGATATATATGATTTATTTATACTTATTTAATTATTATATAACACAAACCTTCATGTTTTTTATTTTTTGGGAATATGATAACTTTGTTTGTTTTTACGGTGGATTGCCGCCTCACGAAGTGATGTGATTCATTCATTCTTTATGTGGAATGTATTAAGAATAGATTAAATAAAAATATGTGATATATATGACATAAAAATAATACACTATTTATATTATATATATATAATTTACTTTTCTTTCTTTCAATACGACAAGAAAAAGGAAACAGTGTTCATGCGTACATACGACCTACCATCTCCATGAATGGTGTATTTCATTTCTATCTCATAATTTTATGGATTAATATAAATAAATATATAAAAAATAAATATGATAATTAAATCATGGTTTTAATTTTTTATATTATTAAATCTTGATCCAAGAAATATGAACAAAAAATAACAAGTCAAAATATACTGAAAAAACAAGGAAATTAACACCCAAAATAATGAAAATAGTGAAGTATTATTAATAAACGGGTGATAAGATGTTATAAAAGGACCATATATGATATTATAAATATTAATATAGTAATATTACAAGTTTATAACTTTATTAAAACCATTATACATGAGTTTAAATGGTGTTCAACCAAAAGGGAGCGTAAGGTAAGGGATATCATCTCAATTTTATTTCTGTAAGTTATATTGTCATGTTATACACCTAATTACTTTTATATGGTGTATATAATACCCCTTTTACATGTATTATCATGAATAATTAATTATTCCTGGTATCTTAAGTTTCATTTTTAATTTTTTCATCTAAGGGGATTTGAACTTTAAGTTACCAAGTGGTAAAGAAATTTCATAACTTAATTTCTTTTTATTATGTTATATTACTTATTAATTATCATTGATATTATATGATTATGTGTATAATTAATCTTGAATATATATTGTTTTATTTTAACTTTTTTTATGTGTATTTATAGTTGATATACATAATCAATTCATTGATTAATTCTCACTTCAATGCTATGATAATTTTAAGGTTTTATTTCACAATCTAATTCTAATAGAGATTGTTTATTCTTGAGTTTCCATTAAAGTAAATTATTTTATGATTTTTTAATAAACCCTTTAATTTTATTATACTCTAGTTGTTAATGATATTTTTCATGTGATTGTATCATTTTCCGCTCCTTTTTACTTAAAATTACTGAGAATTTTTTTTAGTTAAATTTAACTTCATTTCTCTCTTTGGTTGGAAATATATTTTCTTACAAAAACATGTTTTATAAAAAAAACAAATTTTTTTCTTCAAACATTTCAAAATTATTTATTAAAATAAATTTTTACCCATTTTTTCTTTTTATAATTTTTTTCAAATGAATATTCTTATCAATTTTTGAACAAGGAACTTTTCTAACCTTTATACAATGCAAAATGAATGTTATTTTTTCAGTTGTATGAAATTATACATTGCCCTTTGTTTTAAGATTTATTTTCAATTTTAAGAAGATTTTTTTAAATATTTTTTTTAAATTGATTTTCAAAGAAAATGATTTTTTCAAAATGTTTTTCAAAATGAAAAGGATATTTTCCTCAATAGTGTTTTTAAAGATATTTTTATTATATTTCTATTAGACAATGACAAAAACCCTTATTCTTACTCCAATGGGTATATTTCATATTAATACCATATTTATTCTTCATATATATGTCTTATGATTATTTTGACCAAGGATAGTATTTATATTCACCTCCTTGAATCATTTTGGTAGTCATTAACTTCCCCTTGATTTATTCAATTTCTAGTGACCATTAAAAATTAAATTTCCTATAAATATTCATATTATTTATCATGGATATTATTAATACCTAAACTGTATAAATTGTTTATATATAGTGTTTACTTTGATAGTTATTTTATTATCTAGGTAAATACTGATAAATCTATATTCTTTACTCGATACATATATTTGATAATTTACATTGTTAATGAATCAAATCGATTATTTGAAATATGATGGATGATTTGGATTGGTAATAAAGGGTGGGTCCCGGAAGTTATATATCCCCTAGATGCCTCGAAAGGCATAATGAGAAAAATCATTTGACCAAATTAAATGGTTTTATACCTATAGTTTTAAACCTTACTGTGAAAGGTCTTGATGGTATAGGTTTTCATGTGCCTCGAACATGACGTCTAATAATTAATCAATAACTTCATTGAGAAATAAGTTGTTATTATTATTATCCATGATATTTATATTATGAAATTATCTATGGATACATTTAATTATCAGCTTATTTATTAAATGGCATGTGTTTTAGTTATTTACCATTCAATATTAATTATGACTTATCTATATATTTATGTGGCATGTGCATTCACTTATCTACCTTTCCATGTCGATTATTATTATTGATTCATGATGGATTATACTATAATTAACCCTTACTGAGTATTTGAGATCACCCTTATTTTTTCCTTTAGATGTGTTATGAAGAATAAATATTTAAATGAGTTTTTAAGGATGGATTTTATTATATTTTGTTATGTATTATGTTTCTTTTTATTTTCCCAATGTAATGTGGGTACCATCTACATAATATGATTTTACAAGACTACTAAAGTATTCAGTACTTTGATATTTCAATATTCTATCTATTCCAATGTAATAAGGAAAGGCACTAGCTCTAGTTTTTTGGGGTCGATGTCACTACAGTTGGTATCATATAAAGTTTAGTAAAAACTTTGAGAACTAGATTTAGGAAAACATAGATTAGGGAACATAAACCTAAGTTAGACTTTGAGGATAAGTATATAAGAACATTATAAAGTCTTTTCAAGGTAGATATTATGTGTTCTTTCCTTAAAATACATCCATTTATAGATACTACAAGTGGACATGCTTCTGGCATAGATGTACCTAGGGGTAATAACTCTAAAAAGGGTACATCGGGTTTGACTCAAGCATAACTTGGTACATGACAATAGGCTTTACTGTACACCTGGTTTGACACTCCCAGGGGATATGCCTAGGACAATTGACATTTTCTTTACAAACCATTATGAAGTATATGAGTAGACGATGAAAATGAATGACCGAGGTTAAACCTCAAAACAAGGAAGGCCCATGTTGAAATAAAATAGATGAATTATTCATGTAGAAGTATTTTACCAATAGTATTTTAGTTATAGAAATTATGAACCATTTATAAATTCTAGAAGAAATTGTGTATTCATTGACTTAAGAGTTATAGATACCATAATAGGTTATGAATTTAAGATTGGAAATAAGTTCAAGGAAATAAGCACCTCTTTTTAGGTTTTATGTGATAAGAGTATATCAAGATTAAGTATATTTAGATAAATTTATGGAAAGTATATATTTTAGGGGAAATTTTATTTGATGAATAATTCCTTTACATTTTATAGAAATAAGTTTATAGGTATTAATATACATTAGGGTTAATATTATTATTAATGAAATTTTAATAATAGTAAAATAAGATTAATATACTTTTAAAAAAATAGGTTGTATTGAAAACCATAGTAAAAGGGTTATTTAATGATTAAATTTATTTCAAGGACTTCCATCAAATTTTTAGAAACATTATAAGAATTAAATTAATATAGTTTACAAAAAGGAAAACCCACATTTAGGGTGAAAACTCATTGCATCTGAAAAGGCAATGGGTATTGAACCCATGACTGAAGGATGATAAGGGCTTTATGCCTACCAGTGGCCTACGCGATGTCATGGTTACTATGTCATTTTTTTTAGTTAAATAATTCGAGGAGTAAATATTAATAATGAACCAATGGTATTATTTATTTGGTTTATAGATTAATTTATTAACCATATTAATTTTTAAAAATATCTAGGGATATATGGAAATAATTTTCACTCTTTTGTGAACCATATGATCTTTTAAAAGTGAATTTTAGTACTTCAGCCATGAAAGTTAATTTTTGGGTTTCTAATTCTTGGAGCAAGTGATAAATTGGAAATTAATCAAAGTGTAACCAAAGGATGAAAATTATTTTTATTAAATATAAATATGTCAAGTAAGTATATTTCTTTATATTCTTAGGGAGTAAAATAATTACTCAATATTAGGAAAATGATCTTGAAAAAAAATGTTATCCTAATGCCTTAATTTTTTTTGAACCGCTGGTCTTTTAAATCATCAAAGATTTATGGTTTTAGGGCCTTAAAATTTAAATTGATCATTCACTTTTTTGTGATCAAGGAACTCAATTAATTTTTATAATTATTTATGATTTTCCTCTAAGTCTTTATTTTCACTTGACACTAATTTTTTCTTACATAGAAACCTAGTTATATGTCATTCCATATGACCATTGTACTTCCATTTATCTCTTATTAAGAGGAAATTTTATTAAAAATTTTATAAAGTGGGTATTTAAATAAATTAATTTCAAAATATCAAACACTGTATTACCAATATCAAGTTTAAATTTTTAGGACACAATTTATTTATGGTGGGGATAATTTAATACCCTGAATTTATGAATGAATAACATTTTATTCTATAACATGTATGAGATACAACACCAAACATAGAAGGTAACATAACATCCTCAAACTTTAAAATATATTTAACATTTTAAATAAATCCAATCTATGATGTAGCTTGAAATGCTTTCAACACTGAGTTATCTTGCTCTACACGCAACAACGACTTTCTTCGATAGCTTTTGTTACACGCAAGCCTAAATTTTACCGAATATTATTGATATTATTATTTAAAGTGAAAATTATCACCTAAACTTTAAATTGAAGATTATAAATAGTATTAACTAACTTATGAAAATATATGGTTGAATTCATTGGTTACCAAATTAATTATAAATGAATATAAAATCCAATTGAATATAAAGGAAATGTTTTTATAAAAAGCTATTTTTATGTGCCCAAAGGAATTTTATCCTAATAAATTAAATTAATTACTATTATTGAATGGTATTAATAAAATTTATATATTATAAATTATATAAAAAATTATATTCATCCAATATATTTGATCGGAATAAGATATGAATAAATTAAATTTTATGCATAAAAATCTATATTTTTCTAAAGACGAGTTTTCTGCCTTTTAATGGAGCACTTGCTATAAATATTAATTTTGGAACCATTATAAATTTTATTTGAAAAAATAAAATTAATTTTTGAAATTTTAATGTTAAAATTATCTTATGGTGATTTTTTTGTATTTTTATGATAATTTCATTTTTTTATAAATAGTGAAAAATAGTGAATTTAAATGAAAGCTAAATTTTCATCTAAAAAATTAATAATGTTAAATTATATTTAAAATTGGTTTTAAATATAAATTTGATAAATTATAAATATATTAATCCAATTTTGGTCATTTTAATCCATTTAATAGTGAATTTTTATATAAAAAAATTTCAAACTTGTGAACATTTTTCACATGAAAAACTCAATTTATCGTCACGTCTGCGATATAAATTTTAAATTAAAATTTTCTGTTTCTATGAATTTAATTTGGAAAAATGGATTATATATTTGTAATAATAACTATTAATACTTTCTAATAAGGTCAAATTAAATTTTTAACAAATTCATTTGTGAAAGCAGTTAATTTTAATCACAACGATTAAGGTAAAAATATGTTTAGTTAGTGGTTAATCTTAAAATATAATGTGTGAAAATGACCCAAAACTTGTAAAAAACCCATTTTATGGACATATTTAGACCATATACCATATTTTATAAAAAATGGTTCATTATTGGAGGCACATGAGCTAAAGGATACTTCCTAATAGTGTTTACTTTTTGGTATTTACAAAAATGTCACTCCTCCTCCACTATAAAAGAGAACTCACTCCCCTCACTTATTCACACATATAAATCCATTTAGATCATCCAAAATCTAACCAATTAACTTCCAAAATTCCCTACCATAATATTAAAATCTTTACCTTGGGAATAAATTCAACCAAGGAAGGTCTTTGGTTCAAACTAAAAGTAGATACCTGAAGAAGAGGTGATGTTCATCAACGAATGTTTTTGTTATCTTTATTCATCAAAACCCTTAAATTATTTTCATATAATGATTATATAATAACATTAAGATATTAAATATACTAATATTTTGTTATGTTATGCATAATACCTATAACCACACACACATCCATCAAATAGGTTACGAAATCATTGTTCGTGTGTACGGCAAACTACCGCCCCGCGAACCGATGTTGTTTTGTTTTCTATTACCACATATCAATGTTAGTCATAATGATGTACATAGTATTTATATGTCATATATATAATATTTATGATGTATTTATGATTTTATAATTATTATATATCACATAACTTCATTCTTTTTTATTTTTTGGGAATACGATAACTTCGTTCGTTTGTACGGTGGACTACCGCCTCGTGAAACTGTGTGATTCATTCACGATTTACATGGAATGTAATAAGGATGAGCTTAATAAAAATATTTTATATATATGAAATCAAAATTATAGTATAATTATAATATATATATATTTATATAATTTACTTTTCTTTATTGCAATATGACAAGAAAATAGAAACAATGTTCATGCATACGTACGACCTATCGTTTCCATAAACTGTGTATTCCATTTCATATCACATAATTTTATGGATTACTCTAAATAAATATATGAAAAATATATATGTTATTAAAATAATTTTTTACATATTTGAGATGATTAAATCTTCATCTAAGTAAGATGAACAAAAATAAAAATTCAAAACATACTAAAAAAACAAGGCAATTGACACTCGAAACAATGAAAATAATGAAATATTATTAACAAACAGGTGATAATATGTTGTAAAAGTATCATATATGATATTATAAATTTTAATGTAGTTTTTTTATAAGTTAATAACATTCTTAAAACCATTATACAATATTTAAATGTTTTTAACCAAAAGGGAGCATAAGGTAAGGGATTTCGTATTAATTTCATTTCTCTGAGGAATATTGATATATTATACGCCTAATTACTTTTATATGGTGTATATACTGGACATTTGACATATAATATCATCAATAATTAATTATTTATGGTATATTAAGTTTAAATTTTAATTATTTCATCTAAGGGTGTTTTAACTTAAAGTTACCTAGTGGTAAAGAAATTTCATAACTCAATTTCTTTTCATTGAGTTATATTACTTCTTCATTATTATTGATATTATATGATTATGTGTATAATTAATTTTAACTATATATTTTTATATTTCCAATTTTTTATGTGTATTTACAATTGAAACACATAATCTATTAATTTATTAATTCTTATTTCAACATTATGATTATTTTAATGGTTTATTTCACAATCTTATTCTAATAGAGACTATTTATTCTTGAGTTTACATTAAAGGAAATTATATTATATTTTTTTAATAAACCCTTTAATTTTATTCTCCTATGGTTATTCCTGAAATTATTCTAGTTATAGTACTATTTTCCACTCTTTGGTAATTAAAATTATTGATAAAATGTTTTAGTAAAATATGACTTTATTTTTCTCTTTGGTCGGAAATATTTTTTCTTACAAAACCATGTTTTCTAAAATTGTTTTCAAAAATGTTTTCTATAACCTTTTCAAAATGATTTATTGAAATAACTTTTTACCCATTTTTTCTATTTACAATTTTTTTTTCAACTGAATCTTCTTATCGCTTTCAGAACAAGGCACTTTTCTAACCTTTTTACAATACAAAAGGAATGTTCTTTTTACCTGGTACAAAATTAACTACTATCATTTATTTTAATATTATGTTACAATTTTAAGAATTTGGATTTAAATAAAAAAAATTAAAAGTGATTTTCATAGAAACAGATTTTTTTCAAAATTTTTTTTAAAATAGATTATATATTTTCCTCAAGAATATTTTAAGGATTTTTTTATTGTATTTATATTCGTCAATGACAAGAGCCCTAATTATTACTCTAATTGGTATAAATCATATTAATACAATCCTTATTCTTTATCTCAATGTATTATGATTATTTTGACTAAGTATAGTGTTGACATTCACTTCCTTGAATCATTTTTGTATTCATTAACTTCCCCATGAGTTATTCACTTTCCATTGACCATTGAACGTAAAATTTACCCTAAATATCCACATTATTTATCATGGATATCATTTTTTCCTAAACTACATACCATTATTAAATACACTGTTTACCTTTATAGTTATTTGCCCGTCTAGGGAAATTTTGATAAATATGTATTCTTTACTCAATATGGATATTTAATAAGGTACATTGTTTATGAATTAAATCAATTATTTGATATATGAGGAATGATTTATATTTGTAGTGATGTGTGGGTCCTGAACTTTATATAGCTCCTAGATTCATCGACAGGTATTATGAGACAAATCAGTTAGACAAATTAAATGGGTTTATACCTATTGTTTTAAACTATCTTGTGAAAAGTCACGACGGTATAGGTTTTTATCTACCTAAAGCATGATTCCAAATAATTAGTCATTTCCTTAAATGAAAATTCAGTTATTATTATTATCCATGAGATTTATTCTATGAAATTATATTTTTATGTGTTTAATTATTAGTTTATTGACTAAATGGCAGAGTTTTAGTTATTAACTTCCATATTGTTTATCTCTTATACAGATATTTATGTCGAATGTGTGTTCAAATATATACCTTTTTATATTGATTATGATTTTTTTATTAATTCTATATTCCACTATACTTGAGCCTTATGAAGAATTTTATTTCACGCTTATTTTTGTTTCCTTTCCCAAGGTTGTGAATAAGAGATATTTGAATGAGTTTTCAAGGATGTAGTTTATTAGATTTTATTATGTATTGTGTTTTATTTTATTTTCCCAATGTAATATAGATACCATATATATAATATAGTTTTCCAAAACTAATAAATTGTTTAGTACTTTGGTATTTGAATCTTGTATCTATGCCAATGTAATAAAGTAAGTCACCACCTCCAGGTTATTGGTGTCAGGGTCATTAAAAATATCATACAAACTAGATCAAACTCTAATTGGTGTATAAAATTCCAAGGAAACTAGAATTATCACTAACAAAAGTCATAAAGTATATATTAGAGTGAGTGAAATGAAGGAGTTCATAGATCTTGAATAAAATAAGGAATATACCCAAGTAGAATATTGATAGATGATGCCTCAAGTGATGTTTAACATTCATAGTGTTGGAAACTCAAGAGAATGTATATAACCATAGCCTACTTCATGTCCCCTCTAACCCTAGTAGCTTCTTCATCCATGGTCATTCCTTACTCATTTACCCTAAGGACAAGGAGAATCATAGGGATGTCCTCAACTTGTCTCATCCCCTCTCTGCTGAGTTAAACTTCTCATTTTGACAAAGAAGCTAAAAAAACCAGTTATCACTTTTCTCTATATAAAATATTGATGATTCCCATATTGTAATGATATAGTTCTATCTATAATCCTCTCAATGACATATTCCCTTTTTAATACCTCAATATATGAATTCAATATAAATGGGGTGACTTGGTGAAAAATATATAGAAGTAAATCTTTATTAAAATTACTTTCTATATCCTCCTCATCTAGAATAATGTTTAAATCATAATGAAAGTAGTTATTATATCAAACACTGAACTCCCATACACTATAAATCCAATGAAAAAGGGTAATAATATTATTCCAACAAGTCTCCTTCACAATTAATGATAGAAAATCAACATGAAATTGATCTCAGAAATTCTCCCATGAAACATATGACTCTTTATGATCCCCAAGGAACAAAATCCACAAATTTTGAGCTTCCCCATTCAATATCATCATAGAAAAATAAAATTTATACTTTTTATGAGTATGAATAAAACTAAAAGAAACATTTTTATCCTCTAACCAAACCACTATATCCCAATATAAAATGGTTCTCTCATACTTCTGAAAAATATTATGTATAAACTCTTGAAGTATCCACCTCCAAGTGTCTTTAGGGTTGACCTCCACTCCACAGTAATCTATTGGCATATCCTGCTGAACATCATTGATGAAAACCTGATGATGATGGAAAACTAGATATATAATTATTAAATAAAAGGCATTAGATACTATTAAACATGGATAATAAACATTTAAGGTTAATTAATTAATTCAATTTAACATAATTTTTATAGTCTACCCAATTCAAACACAGTTGTAGACATGATGCGTGATTCTTACTAAATCCCTTCCAGCATGCAACATCACTTCGCTTAATATGTTAATTAAGATTAAAGGTCCTTGAATCAAATCATGGGGGGAATAAATACCTATTTTCAAGCTATTTTCCCATGTTTAAATCATGTTCTAAGCTTAGCTAACTCTATTTTCCTACCAACCCATGCATACCTCACCGATTAATGTCTCTAAACTCCATCTTATCTCTGAACCATCAACTCTGATACCACTCTGTCATGATACCCTCCCTCCAAAGGTTCCCTTCCTGGTTTGACAATAAACAAAAGTATATAATGACCCCCATAGTGTGACTTTAATAGGACATAGGTTGTAGACTATCATCAAAGGTATATAATTCATATAATGGGAATAATTTCCCTCCTATGTAAATTATAGAATAATATATAATAGGAGAAACCACCAAAAAACTCTGAAAACATCATAATAAAGTCATAATTCTTATAACAACATCTAAAAGTAGTATTCGGGATATAGTTATTCCTCACTCATATCAGATGATATTCTAACCAAAAAACAATCTTTGAGAACCAGCTAGCTCCCATAAACTAATATAATAAATCATAAATACATGGGAGAATATATCAATTATTCATCATTATCTGATTCAAACATAGATAATCTATATATAAACACATACTTCGATTGGCATCTTTGAAAATAGAACTATAGAACTTCAATAAAATGCATTATTTTGGGTGAATCCTATCTATAAAGGATTATAAATAAAAATACACAACTCCCAAAACTCAAAAGGATTTATCCTATATAGAGACATAGATATAGGTGAAACAATTGGTTGTATCTTTATCCCAAAATAGATCTCCCTTTGTGGTGGTAGAATCACAACCACTTCTAGAAATACATCAGGTTATTCATTTACAACCATGGAAAACACCACCAGTTGATCCTCTAATTGAACCCAACATCACCCTGACCATCAAGGAAGATGTGGAATCAACACATATTTGACACATATGAGGGTCTCATAAGCCAATAAACACTACCTGATCACCATCAGCATCATAGAATATGTTATACCTCTAGAATAAATCCATAATAACCTGTATAGAATATAGTCAATTCATGTCAAGGATGATGTCATATAGATTTATTTGTAAATATAGTAAATCTCACCAAGATTGATGCTACCCCAGCATTAACTCATAGTCTCTACACACATCATATAAGCTATGTTAACCTCTAACTAGTGTAGCCAACACTAAGTGCACTAAAATTTTTTCTTCCTCAAGTCCCAAAACTAGAATATAGACATATGATACATCACATGAAATATATATCTCTTGGTGCTGGAAAATATAGAGCATGAATCTTACCATGTCCTAATCTATAGCCCCTATGGACTTGATGGTGACCACCTTCACATTCATTATCTACTCACAGTCCTTTATGATGAGGTGTATCATAGTGTTGTCTTTTTCCTTCCTCATACCCACTCTGTTAATTGAAAATACTTCTTCTAACCAAGAAAATAATAAATTTTGGTCATATATATACTATGTACAAAATATCTATATCTCTAATCATATTATGATTCAAAACTAGATAACATCCTATCAATGACCTATGTCCTCAACATTACCTCAAGTTCCAGGTAGTTGTGATTCTATATGGAATTGTTTGGTGGTTTCATCTTATCTTTTATAATTGAATTCATATGAGAGGGTAGTGCCTCCCATTTTTTGTATGATACACCCTTAGTGCTAGTCTCCACCTCAGGGGTTATTGGAGGTATGATCTGGGGGTCATCTCATTCTCTTCATTAAAAGTTTAGGAGGGGTTTAATTGAGGATAGATTAACCACACATTTGATGTTTAGGTTCTGGTGTTTCATAGATTGTACAAGTGGATAGAAGTTAAAACTAAGAGAAAAAAATTTAGTTAGAGAGTCCAAAAATGTTTCTTCAGGTATCCATTCAAGAAAATTCAAAACGTAGAGTTATCGGGAAGTAGGGGTAATTATTCCATATGATGAAATTATACATAATACCTAAAGTATTTTTTGAAAATTTATGGAATTTACATATCTGGTGTTAGGGTTATATAAATTAATTCTTTAGTTTTGAAAGGCATGTGATACCTGATGTAACTTTACAAATGTTGTAAATATATATGAGATAAAAATAAAAGAATTGAAAGATCTTGTAGTTTTCATTCAAATTATGAAGAAAAAAGATTTCATATCAAAGATTTGACTATAATAAATATATAAAGATCCTATGGAACTAATTAAAGGATTTTTATCTTTATATCATTACTCTTATATGATAAGATAAGTTATTTATTAGAAAAGAGTAATTATGAACAATATGATATGATGAATTTGATATACATGGTTTTTAATTCATCTATTATTCCAAATGGGGTTCTCAAGAGGGGGGTGAATTGAGATTCCAAAAAAAACTTTCTTTTTTGATAATTAAATTTAAATTCCCCTATTTAAAAATATATCCTAGTTCAAAAATACAACAAATAAAAATCATTTGGTACTTTGAAACGGTTTCTCAAAGTCTTGATCAAAACCCAGTTAAAATAACTTGAACTTACTTTAAGTTTTTAAAGGATTTTACTCAAACTGAACACAATATAAATATAATTGATAAACTTAAACTATCAAAATATATCTTGAATTCCAAATTTAAAAAATACTTATTAAAAATAAAAATAATTTGAAATAAATTTAAAAAACAGTGAAAACAAGTTTTAAAATGCACAATGTAATTAATAGAGGTTAGATCCAAGATGGATCTTTGTAATCTCTACATAACACTAATCCACTTCCAATCAAATTTATTAAAACCTAATAAAAAATTCATAACCTAGATTAGGTTTACAAAAATAACTGTACACGGGGTAGTCCAAGACATACATTACATCTTCCATAGTTCTATGTGGGATAATAGAGGTAAAGAAGTAGAATAAAGAATATTAAAGTACTCCTATTTACAGTATAGAAGAATTTATCAATAAATATATAGGAAAGTAAAAGCACAATTCATAAGGCAAAAGAAACAATGAATGACAGAGAGAGAGGGTAGTTAAGTGTGATGTAGTTTATCATTGATCAAATTTATATTGATCAACAAGTTTATATTCTCTTGAAAAATTATCTTTGAATATTTACTTGATATCAAATGAAAAAGATATTGTGAACCCTTATCTAAAATCTATAATATAACATAAGAAACAGAGATCCCTAGAAGTTTAGGTACAAAATCATAATATGATATATGTGTTCAGTGTATCTACTGCACACGTATGCATGATAAATCATCCACTTGTTTAATGAAAAACCATTCTTCAATTAGACGTTATATAGTCATTGAAGTATTTAAATGACTTTTATTTCAAATATACATGGAAGTTCTGACCTTGAAATTCACTTCAATAAGGCCTCTTGAGTCATACCTTATGGTATGTTGAGATTTTCATCATAATTTTCTTTAAATCCTTATTATGGTCACTTAATGTGATCATGATGTCACTTTAAATAGATATATTTTTAGTTTTTTTCACTTGGTCTAAAAATAAATTCACTCCATACTTAGAAAATTTTCACATATCTATCATGAGGTCAATTCATTTCAAGTCATGGTGGATCAACCATAAAATTCATTCGGTCAAGTTTTTCATATAGTTGCATGATCTTTACTTCTGGTCGATCAGATATAACGAGTGTTCGATCTTCAGGTATGTCCGGTTGAAACTTCTTCATGCGGTCTCTTTAATAATCTTCACGAGATAACTTTATACATCCTGTTGTTACTTCCACACTTATCATTTTTCATATATTTTCCATAAAAATAGTTTACTAACATAAAACATAGAATTAATTAATAATATAAGAAACTTGATCTGGGATCTTTAAAGTAATGAATTTTTGGATTAATCCAACAATATCACCATTTTTTATGATCAAAATCAAGGTAATATTAACTCATAAATTTCCAAGGTTCAAAAATAAATAAGAGCTAAAATTCCTAAAGTAAAAAATTATTGAAATAATAAATAACTTAATCTATTAATTTCCATAATGATTGATCCAAATTTTGGGATTATAAAAAGTTAATAAAATAAATATACATAAACAAAATAGAATTAAATAAATTAAATCACTCAAGAAGGAATAAAAAATGATATAAAATAAAGATAAATGGTTAAAAAATATAACACTATAGAAATACATATCATCCCTATCATGGAGTATAATTAAAATATAAAGAATCAACCTCCCTTGTGGAATGAGCATCAATAGGAGATTTTCATTTCTCTTGATATATGAGAGGTAGGCTTAGGAGTAGCTTGTGGATGAGAAGATAAAGATCCAAAAATTATAAATCCTCTAGAAAAAGGTCTGAAATATAAAACTACTTCAATTGAAGTAAAGAAAAAACAAATCATAAGAAATAGAAGAGGATGCAGGGACAGTAGTGATATATGTTATTTGCAATAAAGGTAAAGTAAAAGATAAAGTTGCAAGTATGGAAGTGTTAGAACTATAGATATAAAGCTCCATAACTTATGTGAAGCTCGTTAGGGATAAAGATACTTGTTCCATAATGTGACACCCACCTATCGCTTCATTCTTTAATTTTATATTATTTTAATTTAATTTTGGGTTGATTAAAATTTCAGAAGTTTTGGGATTGAGTTTTAAATTTTTAGATATTTTTTTTTTCTATGCAGGGGTTTCACATAGTTAGTAGTAACCATTCAGAAACCATGTTTGGGGGAATATTAATAGAAAAATTCCATTTGGAATAGTTGGCACATTAGTAGTCAGAACATGTCGGTCCTAGGGGAAAGTGTGCACATTATTTTGGATGTCCAATGTGAGTATCATAGTTTTCAAACGATTCGATAAACCATATGGGTAAACTGTGAAATTTTACCATATTCTAATTTTTATAATTTTTAAAATTTCCCTTAATAAAATAAAATTATAATCCTCATCTAACCCTATCCTTACCTCTTCCTCAGTCGAGATGTGTATCCCTTATGGATAACCCATCATGTGTATGACCTTCCCCTACTCTTCCTCAGTTGTGAACTATGAAACCTAGACATATTCCTTCATGTGTGCATCTTTCCCCTTCTCTTCCCTTATAATTGTGGCCATCGATACTTATGATTCTAGGTTAGATCTTCCTTGGTAAGGGTTTGTCCTCCTATGTTTCCCTTTTCTCTCTCATTTTCCCCTCATATATTACTTCATTTTTTACCTAGTCCAACCCCTAATAGGGTTTTAGGTTCTGATTTCTTATGGCATTTGATTTATTAATTATATGATGTGTGCTCCTAGTTTTTTCTTATGTGTTTTGGCATCCATAATTGAAAGAGATGTGTTATGAAGCATCTACAAACATTTTAAGGTAGGTGTTTCTTTTTAAATTCTATGAATTACTTATTATTAATTTCTTGTGCATTTTAAATGTCTTTTTATGAATTTAAAATCATATATTATTCTTATATTAGACTTGAATTGGTGTTTAAATGGATTTTTCACTTGGCATGGGCTTAGGTCACATGTTAAGTGTTTGTAAAATCTTCCAAGTGGATATTTTAAAAGGATTCATGTGTTTTAAAATTTTTATTATGAAATTTTATATATATGAAACACCCTTTTTGGTTTTAATTGTCTTTGAATGATTTTAAAGGATTGGAATGGACATATGTTACATGCCAAGAATTAGTTAAAATGATCGCTTGGCTTGACTAAAGGGATTAAAATGTTTTGAAATTATGTTTAGTTTTGGTTTTATTTTTTAAATGGTTGTGTAATTTTTAAAGGAATTTTAGATAAAAAGAAGTTAATTAGCCCACTTTTGAAATGATTTTGTGACCATAGGTCTCGTGGTGATTAGAAAATGGCCTTTAAAAATGATCAAGGTTTTTTTGAAAAGGGTTATTAGCACCATTTGTTTCTTTTGGTAGTGCTTTGTTATTTTAAAATTAAATTTGTGTAAAGGGTTTATTTCCAAATTAATTTAAGTTTGATTCAAAAAAAGGGATTTAAAGTGGGTTTTGAAACTATTTTCTTCAATATATGTTTTGAAACTAGTTTTTCAATGTGATTTGGAAATTATTTTCTAATTGATGAGAAAATGGCTTATCCTCCTAATCTCTTTTATGAAATCCCAATTGGAACTTTATGTTTGATGATTTTATAAATGTGTGAGACCCTCTTTGATTATTGAGTGTTTAATTTTATAGTTGTGTCTTGTGACCCCATGGAGGGATGATTTATATTGGTGTGATTTTTTTTATTCTTGCGCATAAATATATGATTGTGTTTGTTGTTTTTGAGGGTTTTGGAGGTGATTTGTGAGTAATTTTAATTTTTTTATACTTATTATATTGATTTCTCACCTCAATTAGAATTGTATTGGGAGTACTAGGAATATAGTAGGTGACTTATATGAGGGAAAACTCTAGTATAGGTAGTGGGTAAACTAGGGAGTGTTTCCTAGATACTCCAATATGGTTTTACTGGAATGGGTAGTAGGAATTTATACTAGTGATATTTTTTTGTTCTTATAGTGGAAAAGAAACTCTAGGGAAATGTATATCTGATTTTTCTGACAAGACCACCAAGGAAATTAATAGTTTCATTAGTTCTGACCAAGGTTCTCTATCAGTAGTTTAGATCTTTATTACTATACCCTGTAGATGATTCCCATGAAGTTAGGTCCTTTTTAGGAAACTTAAGGGGATTTAATTTTTTGATTCAATTGTATTCCCCTATCTCATTTGAACTTTGGTTATATTTCTTGGATTTTTTCCTCATAATTTTTAGTTGGATTTGTGTGGTTTATACATCACTTTGATTGTGTGTTGTTTTACTTTAAAATGGGTTATTTTTATATGGTTTGAAATTGTGGTTTTAAAATGGAAATTATTTGGGTTTTCTTTAAAAAAAATTCCTTAAGATTATTTTTGAAAAAATATTTTCCATGGGGTGATTGAGAAAGAGGGGGAAATGGTTATTTGGTTAGTTTTCCATGGTTTTATGACCTTTTTCCTTAGTCCAAAAATCTTAATTTAAAAAAATAAATCATCATTGTTTTTTTGTTCCATAAAAAAGGATATTATTTTAAAATATATAGGTGTCATGTAATTTGGATTTGTTTCATAAATTGTATAAAAACCTATTTTATAACTTTTGTTCAAACTAGCATTTTATAAACAGTTTTACTAAGGTGTTTCCATAACATCGATGGGTGGTGACCCATTGAGAATTTCTATGTTCACACCAATATTCATATCTCAGTTTTTGGTTAAAATGATGATCATTATTAGAGGATTTTTTGTTTGTTATTGGATGGAAACTAGTGTAGTCTCATGGAGGTATGTTAGTTATTTATTTTATTTCATTTTCCTTTATTGCACAAGGCATTTAGGCCTTTAATTATTTCTATGTTTGGAGTTATAGTACTACTTTGGTGGTCATGGATAAGAAACATTGGAGTATTTTATATAGGGGAGGGAATTTGGAGGGTGATATGAGATTTTATTTATGAACCTACTATTTATTTATTTTTCAATTCATCTTATTTGATTTTGGAAGAGAAGTTTGAATTATAGACGGGTCATGCTGATTTTTTGGGAGAAATTTTATTATGTTTTATATATTATTTAAGATAAAATCATTCCCAAGTGTGTTTATGTGATTCCCAGGCACTATTTTCCAACCCATGGGGATCAGGAATGCCCTTCGATCCAGTAAAAATTAGTTTGAGTGTTGGTTTTGAGGGAAGTTATGGCTAATTTGTTAAAAATTGTATAAGAGGGTGTTATTTTTTCAATAGGATCCTAAAATAATTTATGATTATACATATTTTAATTTGGGTGTCTCATGGTAATATTGAGTTAGATTTTTTAATTAGTACTTGGGAGGTTGGTCATGATTGTGTACTTGATCACCACCCTTCATGATGATTCTTAGGTTACCATGGGAAGTGGGATTTTAATTTTGAATTAATGTTTTTTAGATCTACTATTGATTATGTGTTGATCCTCATTGAAATATTTTGGGTCGCCTTCCAAGTCAAATTATGTTTGGGGAAGGGAACATAAAGTGGATCGGTGGCATGATGTTGGATTGTACAGCCTGATAAATAGGACAGTGACTAAATTCTCAATCTTTAAAATATTTCAATGATTATTCTATGATTGTCCCATAGAATATCAAATTTTTTGGTTGAGTCAGGAATGGTTTCAAATCCCATTTTCCTTTTTTTAAACTACTCTTGAGAAGTATATAATTACAAGGGATGAGTCAAGGTGGGTCTTATGTTATTTTGATGATGTGGATTGATAATTTTGGTGTGCCTCCTTTTCATTTGGTTTTTGTGTAAAATTTTGTTTTTGTAAAATGTATAGGATTTCATGAAATCATTTTTGGTTTTTAAATAAGTTTTTTATTCCTTATAAAATGGTTTTTAATTTCATGAATCATTTTGATTTGGGAGTTAAAATTTAGTTCTTTTTTATGAAATGGGATTAGTTTTTTAGAATAGTTTTGGGTATTTTTGTTTTAAATCGATTTTATATTTTATGGAATAAAAAAAATGATTCGGTTTTAAAACCCATTGTATTTTTATTTATAAAGTAATTTTGAACCCCATGGGGTGATTTTGGAAAATTTTATCATTTTAATTTAATGAAAATTTAGTGGTAAATGTTTTTGAAATGTTTTAATTAATGGGATTCAGGATGCTTGGGTGGGTCCCTATTTTTACAAAGGAATTTGTGGTTTTTACAACAAGTGAAAGATTTCAATAATTCCCTTTAGGAATTAGTATTTCAAATTAAATAATAATCTTTCCGAATGGTGAGGTGATTTAAAATCATGTATGGTTTTGGAAAATTGTTTTGTACTCCTTCATGAATGTTATTGGTTTTAAAGGGAAGATATTTTGGCTTGTTATTTTCCTTGATTAAGTTTTTTAAATATTCTTTCTCTTTATGTGGGTTAGTAATATTTGATTTGATTTTGGGAACTTGTCTTGGTTGATTTCATGATCTATTTTATACAAATTATGCCTCCTAGAAAGTTATAGGTAAAGGTGGCCTATATATATTTAGGTATGTTTATTATATTGATTTTGGATATTTTATAGACAATAAGTGGAGTAGAAATTTTCATTTCCCTTTTTATGATATGATAGTATATTTTCTATCAGATTTATTTTGGAAAATAGTTTAGGTGAGAGTTGTCTAGTCAATTGGGTGAATTGATAAGGATCGGTCTATTTGATCTTTTGGGTGCATGTTTTATATTGGGATGATGGTTTTTTTAGGATCAATGCTCAATGAGTTTAGATTATTATATACTTTAAGTGTATTTTTTCTTAGATAAACTTTATAAGAGGTTTTAGTTCATGGATCGGTGTTTTTTCCTATGATATTTTGTTGTATTGGTATTTGTTTTAATTTTTCCATTACTCTTTATCTTTGTACCTTTTTGGTAGATTTTGTTGATGTTAGCCATGTGTTCAGGGGATTTCATGGGTTTTGATATGTTTTATGGATACAAGATGTCCTTGTTTGAGTGATTAGGGAAACTAGGATCATTATAGAACCAATTGAGATTATGCACTGACTGGTTTCAATTCAAATCTAGTTGGGGTCACCATGAGAGGGTAGTCCGGGTATGAGGTCATAATTTTCCTCCGTTTCTCTTGATTATTGATCCAATGTTTTAGCTAATGTTATTTCTTTGATTAATTCATGTGTATAACCATTGATTTCTTTTGGTGTTTAGATATAAAATGGTTTTGGTAACCTGGTCTCATGACCTTTGGTTGTTTTAGGTGTATCAGTTGTGGTTAATTTTTGATAACTAATCTTAGGATCTTGGATGTTCCTTGGTTTTGGGGTCCTTTGGGTGTTTTTCCTATTATGATTACTTTTTTATATGATCTAATTTTGGATGTACATGGTTAGTAGAATATTATGGTTTCTCTTATGGTTTTGATGAAATCATGTGAATATCGGTGAATCTCCCATTTTAGGAGTGTTTATTTGATGCTTCTCCATTTAGATCATCTCTAAATAGTGGGGAGATCTCTGTTTGGTATCCCTTTGTTTAGAGTTTGTTATTGGATTCTTGTGGTTAATTTTAGTTTAAGTTAAGTATCATTGTTTGAGAAATTTTAGTAGTTCTTTTGAGGATGATTGTGTTTAAGTTTTCCATAGTCTTGGGAACTTGAGTTATCCTTGACCCTTCTCAATTCTTGTGAGTAAGTGATGGGTCTCCTTCTTATTTTTTATCACTAAATTGATAGGGTAATTTCTAGGAGTAGAAAGTAGAATGGTAAGGATAATTATGAAACCCACCTATTAATGTATTATATAATTTTATATTATTTTAAATTAATTTTTTCATAATTAAAATTTCATAAGTTTTGATCTTGAGTTTTAAGTTTTTGGAGATTTTTGTTTTTCACACAAGTTAGGCATTATTAGAAGTAATCATATCAAAACCATGTATGGGGGTCTGTTAATGTAAAAGTTTCATTTGTAATGGTTGGAACATGGGTATTCATACTATATGGGGTCATAGGGGAAACTATGTGTAGTGTTTTGGTTTTCTAGTGTTGGAAACATGGTTTCTGTATAGTTTGGTAGACCACGCGGGTAAACTGTTCAAGTTGCCCAGGTTCTAAATTTTGTAATTTTTAAAATTACCCTTAATGAAATAAAATTAAAAACCATCTACCCTACACTCATTTGGTTGATAATTTCAACTCCTTGGGAAATCCCCTCATGCGCATGACCTACCACTCATCTTCCCTTGTGATTTTAGCCATTGTTGCTCCCAATTTTGGGTTCGATCATCCTAGGTAATAGTTTATCCTCTTTTTCTATGTTATATCTCATTTTACCCCTCACCCTTACCATGTTTTTCTCTATACAAAACCCTATTAGTTTTTCAATTTCTAATTTCATGTAGCCTTCAATTTCTAGGGTAAGAAATGTGTGCTCTTGGTTGTTTCTTGTATGTTTTGGCATTTTTCGTCAATGGAAACATATTCTATACCACCCATAAACTTTTTAAGGTAGGTGTTTCTTTAAAAATACATTGTATTACTTTTATGAATTTATTTTTGGTTTTAAATTCCTTTTTATGAATTTAGAATCATATTTTATGTCTATAGTAGGCATTAATTAGTGTTTAAATGGATTTTACACTCAATATGGGATTAGTTCATATGCTTAGTGTTTATGAAATTACATTAGTGGATATTTCAAAATGATTCAACTATTATAAAATTTATCCTATTAAATTTAACATATCTAGATTTACCTTGTTGGTTTTAATTTTCTTCAAACCATTTTAATGGTTTGGCATGAACATATTTTGCATGCAAAGCATTATTTTCAATACCAGTTTGGATTTACTAAAGTAATTAAAATGTTTTTAAATCATTATTATTTTTAGTTTCATTTTTTAAATGGATGGGTAATGTTTTAAAGGCATGTTTTATAAAAATAAGGGAGTTTTACCTCTTTTGAAATGATTTTTAGACCATGGATCTCATGGTGATTTGTAAATATCCTTTAAAATGTGAGCATGGGTTTTTTTGAAAATAGTTCTGGAACCATTTTATTATTTTAGAAATAACTTGATATTTTAAAAGATAATTTGTGTAAATCATTTATTTCCAAATGAATTTCTAATTGTTATTTAGAAAAATAGATTTCAAGTGGGGTTTTATTTGAGTTTCTTTAAGAGAGGTTTTGAAACTAGTTTTCCAATGTGGTTTGTAAAACGGTTTTCAAACAGCAGGAAAACATCTTGTCCTGATATGTTTTGAAAAATACTATTTGGAATTTTATATGGAATTATTTTATAAATATGTGATCCCCTATTTAATCCCCATGTGTTTACTTCACCTATTATAGCTTGTGACCCTGTATGGGGATGATTTATATTGGAATGCATTTTGTGATGCTTACACAGGGATATATGATTGGGGTTGTTTCTTGTGAGGTTATAGGAGGTTAGGTGTGATTAATTTAAATTTTTTATAATTTTTATATGTGATTATTGATTGTCCACCTCAATTTTACTTTTCATGGGAGTACTAGAAATATAGTATGTGACTTGTATGAGGGAAAACCCTAATATAGATAGTGGATCAACTATGGAATTTTGTCTAGATATTATGAAATGGTTAGATTAGAAGAGGTAGAAAACCTCTATTTTAGTGATCTTTTTTTTCTCCCATGGTGGTGAAGGAGATCTTGGTATGTTTATTTCTGGTTAGTTAGATGGGACCACCAGTGACAGTAGTGTTTTCCCAGGTTCCTTATTGGTAGTTTAAGTTTTTATTACTAGAGCCTAGAAAAAATGTCTATGACACTAGATCCTTTTTAGGAGACTTTTGGGGATTTCATTTTATGATTTTATTATATTCCCCTATTTTATTTTATTTTTTTAATTATTTATTAGATTGTGTTCCCTTGATGTTTAGGTGAATTTGTTTATTTATGAATCAATTTGACTATGTGTTGGTTTACTTTCAGATGAGTTGTTTTTATATGGTTTGAAAGTATGTTTTAAAAAGGAAAATGATTTGGGTTTTCTTAAAATAGTTTTTAATAAATGGTTATTTCTTGATATTTTCTATGAAAAATTATTTTTCACGATGTGCTTGGAAAATATGGGAAAATAGTGATTTGGTTTGTTTTCCATGGTTTTAATTATCTCTTTTCTTTATTTAAAAAGATTGATTTAAAATGGTTTAATAATTTTTTTTAATTATATAAAAGGATGGTTGTTTGAAATATGTATGTGGTGTGTTGTTTGAATTTGTTTCATAAATCATGTGATAATCTATTTGATTACTTATATTCATACTATCATTTTATAAACTATTTTACTAAATGGTTTCCATAGTATCGAGGAGCTATGACCTACTGGTCATTTTTATACCCATTACTATATTCATATCTTAGTTTTAGGTTTTGTTCAAAATCAATAATGGATTTTTGTTTGTTTAGGATTTGATGGAGACTAGTGTAGTTTCATGGAGGTATGTCACTTGTTTATTTTATTTCAGTTTCCTTTATGGTACTATACATTTATAATTTACCATTGTATACAGTCAGAGGTGTAGTGTTATTATGGTGGCTAAAGGTAGGCACTACTGGAGGATTTCCTGCTAGGGAGGGAATTTATAGGGAGATCTGAGAGTTTATTTATACATTTTTTTTCTACTAATTTTTTATTTATGATTATATTATATTGGAATGGACGTCCAACTTATGGACGGGTTATGATGGATTTTTAGGAAAAATTATATTATGAGTTAAATCTGATTTAAGGGTAAAAATTTTCCCAAGTGTTTTCTTATGATTCCTAGGCACTAGTTTTTAGATTTTGGGGATTGGGAACACCCTTCAGTATAGTGGTAGATCAGTTTGGGTGCATGTTCAAATAGTATCTTGGGCCAATTTATTACACATAATCCAAAAATAAAATTTCCCACACTTTCATAAAAATTTCCAAAATAGGTGTTAACACATTCAACTTTTTAACTTGAGCCTTGAAATATTGAGTCGGTGGAGGAATCAAAAGGTTACTATCTAGGAATTTAAACATGGTCTTCAAATCATATTTAGTGAAGATTTTACTCAAATATTAATCAATGGACCTTTTAGTCACTTCTCAATCATGTCCAGTCTACTTAGCACCACTTTTTACTAACTCAATAATCTTATAAGTATGAGTCTAGAAATAAAAAATCAACATATCTCTAATTTTTGAAAAATAATCCAACACAAATTTTATTTCATCTTTATAAATATTCCATAAAAAAGTCTCATCAACAGTATCATGGGCTATTGAAATATGAGTAAGAGTTTCACTGGAAGAGGAATCTTTTATCATGGAATTCAAGTATCTCTGGTCAAGCTTTCTCATCATGACAATTAATTTAGACTACAAATCCCCCACTTGACCTCTTAAATTTTGAATATATTAATTCATATGATCATCTATTAGAAATAAATTAGGTTTAATATAAGTAGAAATAATAGAAACAATCGTGGAAATATATTCTTCTATTAGAGGTTCCACTAAATATAAAAAACATATATATAATCTCTTGAACACATTCATCATATCTAATTTTAATTCACTTAAATATTCTTTAGTAATATAGGAAGAAGTATGAGAATAAGGAGAGGGTTCAGCTAGTTTGGGAAGTGAAGTCCCTTCATCCACTTATTCTGATAGAGGTGTTGTCTCTCTAAAATGCAACACCCAACCAATTTCATCAACTTATTCTAAATTATAATTATCTTCCTTTATAACAACCTATGACTCAACAGTTTTAATAAAATTTTTCTCACCAGAGTCTAGTAGTTCTCGATTAAGGCCAAATATATTTTCCAATAACCCTTGAACAAAAAATGGTTCCACCTTCAAGAAAATGTATTGGAGGAATGAGATCAATTAATCTTTCAAGATCAATATGAGTGATAAAATATACCTTAGGATCATTGTATAAAGTTTAGATTCTAGTTCCACCATATCCAGGTGGACTACCTCTATCATGGCTATCACCATTAATTGAACTAGTTTCATCCCCCTCGGCGGATGCTCCCCTTTTCTTAGACCTCAGGGTACACCTAATCTCTGGAATCATGTCTGATAAATATTCATCAGACTCAGAAACTATCTTAAAATATGAAAGAAAATATTCCTAAATCTCTAAATCATCAAAATCCTCTTCCTTGGAATGAAAAGAGAGAAAAATTTTAGGATAACCAAAGTAAACACCCTGAGGAGTATGGATTCATATATCTACTGACTCATGAAAGTCTCTTTCTTCTTCATAAACTCTTCTAGAATATTCATTTAGGTCAAAAACCTCATTCTATTCTTCTTCACCTGAATCCATTAAGTATACAACATTATGATCATATGTTTCATCCTTGGAGGAATATTTTATAACCTCATTAAGTTCCAATCATGGTTCTACTATATCTTTGGGCTATATAGGTTTTTCATTATATTAAATCTCTCATATAATTTTTTATCATCCTCAACCCATATTTTCTTCCATGGGTTCTAGTTTACTTTCACCCCTTTACAAAAAAATTGATTCAAATAAACTCCACCATAATCAATTGACATATCCACCCCTTCTGAAAAAAATCATTTGAATTATAATAGAGTCGAATTTTCTTGGGATATGGAAATGAATTAAATATGTAGTATGAATTGCATAGATATTCCATATACCTGATCAAATATTTAGAAATATTTGTTTTCACACCATGCTTCATTAATAAATAAATAAAATATATTGGTTCCTCGGTATGCTAAAATATCCTTTTCTAAGACACAATAAATGTTGAAAAAATTTAATCAACAATATGTCCTTTCCATTTTTCTCAACAGCATTCATCATTTAAGGATTTCCATCTCCAATTAAAACCTCTAGAGCTTTTAAATCTTTAAATGAGGATGATTAACAGGATAATTACTCTAATAATCCTCATAATATCCCTTATGTGTTGTATTTAAAATTTTGACCCATTGCTACAAAGAAAATTCCAATTTATCCCCATTAACAGTCATTCAAATAAAATCATCATTCTCACTAGATTTTAATTCCATATTTACATAAAAAAATTCACTAACCTTGGCTAAAATAGCCCATTATTCTTACTGAACTAGTCACTCCATACCTACTACTGAACATCTTTCTAAACTATATATCTACTTGATCTCATTGACTCAACATCCAATTAATTTTAGAAAATAACCATTTAATTCAAAAAAATATAACTTTAATGGTTCAGCGGACATACTAGAGATAAATTTCCTTCTATTTGAGAGAGGAGAAGATATAAGAAATGGTAATAAAAAAGGATACATCATAATAACCATTTTCAATTGAGATAATAAGTTTTGAAGGCTAGGGTTTGGTTGAAGGTGTAAGATCAAGAGTGAGGGAATCGAAATTGAGAGGGTTTAGGGGTATGAGAGAGAGCTAAAGAGAGAGGTGTCGATTCAAATTATAATTTAGGGGTATTTTAAATCATTTAGGGCTTGAAAATTAGTAAAGTGTGCTAAAATAAAGAAAATATATATTAAAAAATAAAACTAAAGAAATTAGATAGGGTAGCTTGACTAACCATAAACTTTGAATCATCTTAGCTTAGCATAGTAGCTTGACCTACCGCATAAATAAGTTCCATAGTAGCTTGGGGTCTTATGGTAATCTTGACCAACCAAATAGAAATAATTTTATATAAGATTGGGGTATTATGGTAGCTTGAAATCTTATGTTCACTTGTTAACTTTAGTATTAATCTATCATAATTTTAATATTTAACAAAAAAACTTCTAAATAATTAAAAAATACCAAGTACAATACTATAATTATTAAAAACATCATCAACAACACATTACAATAGAACTTATAAAACAATATATTATTCAATCAAAAAATTATTAATAACAGTTAATCATTCCTAGTGAATATATGATATTATTCAATATCACTACATTCAAAGGATTTATTAATATGGTATCAAGATAATTTTCAGTTCCAATAAACTCAAGATAGATATCAAATTTTTGAAAATGATCTCTTAAAAATTGATTTCTTATATCAACATGTTTTTCCTAGAATAAAATATAGTATTTTTTTATAAATTTTTATAGAATTTTATTATCCAAATTAATAGGGACATTTCAAAATTGAAATCTATAGTCGAGTAATGTGTATTTCATCAACGAAATTGATGCATAGAAACTACTTGCAACTATGTACTCAACATCTACAGTAGATAGTGTAGAAAAATTTATCTTTTTACTACACCGAGATACTAGATACTTTCCCAAAAAGTGAAATATTCTAGAGGTTTTTTTCTTTATAACTTACATCCACTAAAATCAACATCAAAATAACTAACCAATTCAAATGCATAACCTCTAGAGTAAAACAGTCCAAAATTAATTATTTTTGAGTTATTTAAAAATCCTTTTAACTGTATTTAAATGTAATTTTTTTATTTTTTATTGAAAATATGTACACATGTACACAAAAAACATGATATCTAGATGGCTAATAATTAAGTATAATAAACTCTCAATTATACCTTTGTAAGTAGTTTAATCAACTGGTTTCTCAGTTTCACCCAAAACTAATTTATAGGTTTTAATCATTAGAGTATCACTTCCTTTAGTACTATCCAAGACAAAAAAGTAAAAAGTTATTTGTAAATTTATATTTATTTAAAATAATTTTAAATTTATTTTGAAAAATCAAAAAACCAAGGAATAATTTTAACTCACCCATTAAACTCATTTAAAATTCATTTTTCAGAAGTTTAGAAAATTCAAGACACAAAGAATTTTTGGATGGATTGAAAATAATATCATCAAAATATATTTGAGAAAACAAAAAATATTTTCAATTTATTTTAATAAATAGTTTATAATATTCTATACCTTTTGAAAATCCACTTGAAATCAAGAAAGATATGAGCCTATCATACCAATCTCTAGGATCCTATTTTAGACCATAAAGTAAATTTGAATGTTTTAAAACATTATTTGGTAAATTAGTGTTTAAAATTTAATGGGATTGTTCAAAAAATATCCTAAAAAATATAACCATTAAATAATGAACTATTGACACCCATTTGATAAATTTTGAAATTTAGATGACCTTCATAAGCTACTGGTATAAAGGTCTATTCATAATCAATACCTTTCTCTTAACTATAACCTTATGTAACTAATATTACCTTATTTATAAATATAGTTTATGATTCATAAACTTTGTTTCTATATACCCATTTAGTTCTAATAATAAGATGGTCTTTAGGTCCTTCAACTAGTTCCTGGAATTTAATTATTTCAAATTGATTGAGTTATTATTAAATATTCATTACCCAATGTTCATCACTAATTGATTCATTGATTTTATTTGGAACTATATAAGTTATGAATAATTTATGTTTAACCTAATATATAATATAATATCAGTTTTGAGGTCCTTTATTTGTATCTCCCACAACATTATCTATGGTATGGTATCTATGGGTCCTAATAGTTCTAGGAACTGAAGTGTTTGGCTCTTCCAAGTATTCTTCAAGGTTAAGTTGATTATGATGGTCTATACTGGGTGATTTATCATGTAAATCAGTAGCATAGTAAGAGTATTTAGAGGTATTATTGATATTTAGTTTTGACATATCATCCTTAAGGTGTTATATAGAAAGTTTAGGTTCATGTGGATATATCTCATCGAATTTGACATGTATTATTAAAAAAATCTATATTATTTGTTTAAAATCTATATTATTTACTAGAAGTTGAATAAACTAGGAAAATTTATTTATAAATATTTAGTGAAAATATTCCCAGAATCTATTTTTCATTTAGAATAAAGACTTTACATTCAAAAAATTTAAATTAATTCACCTTTGGTTTTATATTAGTCCATAATTCATAGGGATTATTCTTTAAAATAACTCTTATTAAAAATATATTAATTATATAACATGTTGTATACATAACTTCATCACTAAATTATATAGGTGGATCATATTCACTAAGTATAGTCCAAGAAATTTCTTAAATTGTGTTTTTTATTATTTCAACAACCCCATTTTGTAGACGTGATCAAGGTATAGATAAATTGTGAGTATATCTATATTATGAACATAAATATTCAAAGCCTTGATTCTAAAATTCATTTCCATTATCAATACTCAAGGTTTTTATGGTAATCCCACTAATGTTTTATATAGCGTTTTCATATCTTTAAAAATAGAAAGGAACTTCAATTTTTTTATCTAGAAGAAATATCCATGTGTATCTTGAATAATTATTAACAATAACATAAGCATAATGTTTTCCAAATATACTATAAACTCTAGAAGTTAAAAAAAACCCCATGAATCAATTCTAGTGTTTGATAGGTAGACACTTATTTCTTCGATTTGAAAGAATTTTTTTTTGCTTTCTGTTTTGATAGGTATTGTACACTTTTTCTTTTAGAAAATCTAGTTTGGGTAGATCCTTGACTAATCAATTTCTAGTTATCTTCCTAAGTTAGTATATATTTCAGTAGCCTGGCCTTCTTTTATACAACCAATATTCTCTATAAAAGTCACTTAAGAAATAAACATTTTGAGAAAATAAATAATCTAAATTAATATCATAAACATTATCATTTATTAAGGTATTAGACACTAAATCATGCTTGGATTCAAAAAAATCAAGCATTATTTTCAAATTTAACATTATAACCATCCTCACACAATTGAGATACACTAATAAGGTTATATTTTAAACCATAAACAAAAAAACTTTAGAAATTAAAACAATTTTAGGGTTACTGATCTATCCTAGACTAATTTTTTTTCATTGTCCCAAAATTTGACATGTCCACTATCCACTTTTATTAAATTCTTGAAGCTCGAGTATTCTCCATTCATTTTTCTAGAACATCCACTATCCAGATACCATAAAGTTTTGTTGGAGATCTTTAAGTATTTCACCTAAATAAAGTCAATAAAAAAATAGTACCCAGATTTTTTGAGGTCTATAAAGGTTATAAATTAAATATTTAGGAACCCATATCTATTTCATAGGTTTAGTTACAAAAATATTAACAAATTTTGATTAAAATGTTTTCTAATGTCTAGAATAGTGTGTTTCATTTCCATAACTAGAATCTCCTTTAGTATTATATATCAAAGTATTATTTTTAAAACTAGGAAAAAAGTAATTTTTATATATATTCCTTTGTTTTATAGACTTATATCATATTCCAATATTAAATTTGTGAGGTTTCTGGCTTCCCAAAATCATATTCGAAGTATTAGTCCCATTGGTAAATTACTCTAGATCCATCTTAAGTTATTCATTTTTAAATTTTAAATCATTATTTTCCTCTAGTAAGTTGTAATTATTCTATTTTTTAATTGAAATATCACTTTTATCATGAGTATATAAAGCATGCAAATTTTTTAGCTTTTTTTGTATTTTTCCTTAAGATCATTCATACTATCCTCCAGTATAGATTAGTATTCAAATAGTTCTTCATTAATAATTTAAGATTCATCTAAAACATCATCACCAAAAAAATTATTAGTAATAATAGCATTTTCTTACCTCATGTGCACTATCCATAAAGAAAAAATTCTCTTTTTCACTAGAATCATCTCTATTAGAGTTAGAGTTATTGGATATGTCCTCAGATACACTCCATATTTCTTTCACTAAATTCTTTGGCTTCTTTTATCTATAATCATATTTCTTTTTTTGTTTTATCTTATGAAAATCATATTTTATGTTCCCTTTCATTTTAAATTCATATAATGTTATTTCCTTAGCGAATTCATCCTTTTTCCAGTATTTCTTCTAGTTTCCTATTTTATTATACTTTACTTTATTATTTGAATTTTGGAAAAAAAAAATTATAGGATTTTTTTTTATATTCTGGATAGATGATCCATCTCCTCATAAATATCATAATTTGATTCATTTACACTTGATTTATAATCCTTGATAAATTATTTTGATTTTTGAATTATATGTCTTGAATACTATAGTTTTTTTTAATTAAGAATATTTATTGTATGATTTCAATTATTTTTAAATCAGAATTATCATTCTAATTAGTTCCTTGACTTTTAACTTATCTATATCACAATATTATCTAATTTAAATAGTAGTAATTCTACATATATCAGGTAATAATCTCAGTAATCATAGAACTTTCTCCTTTTCTTATATCATATATACAAGAGTCTTTATAGTATTGATGATTTCATTGAATTTGCAGTACATTTTTAAAATGGATCCATCATGTTTCGTCTTAAAATAATCATACTTTACACTAAATGTTTTTAATATCATTTACTTAAAATTAAATGTTCCTTTATAATAAATAGATAAAGTATATCAAATTTCAAAAGTAGTATAACAATAATATAATCTATTAAACCCATCTTCCCTTAAAGCACAAAAATAATGAATTCATAGATTTTTAATTAAAATCATACGTGGATTTTGTTTTATAACTCCAGTATTTTCTATAAGTTTCAGGTTTTTCATATTAATATTTAATAATAACCCAGATTCCAAATCCCATGCTTTCTATATAGATTTTAATTTTAATTTTATATTGATCATAGTTAGTTCCATTAAAAATTTGAGGTCGATTAGTAGCATGAACTTCAAGAATATCATCTATAATTACATAGTAAATAAATTTAAAGTAAATATCTTATTCTCAAAACATTATCAAGGTCAAAGACAAATAGAAAAACAGAGTAAAATAGCACTATGATACTAAATTTTGGTCCCATTGGAATGCTCAAAAGGGGGTGAATTAAGAATAAAATAAAAAATCTACTTTGAGTATTATAAATTTGAAATCCCCCAATTAAAAACATATTTTAGTTCACAAATATATAAATATAAAATAATTTGGTTCTTTGAAATGGTTTATCGAGCTTGATCAAAACTCGGTTCAATAAAATTTAAATTACTTTAACTTTTTAAATTATTTTAAGCACATCAAAAATAATATAAATATCACTTATAAATACAAACTATCAGATTATATCATTCATTCACAATTTTAAAAATATTTACTAAAAATCAAAATATTTTTTAGTCAATTTAAAATAAGAAGTGAAACAAGGTTTAAACACATAATAGAATTAATCAATAGGTTATATACAAGATGAATATTAGTAGTCTCTAGTTGATAGTAATTCATTTCAAAGAAAATTTATTAAAACCTAATACAAAATTCATGACCTGGATCGATTATACAAAAATAACTTCACATCAGGTATCCCAGGTTATAGTTAACCTATTCCACAATTCTATATGGGACAGCAGTTGTAAATAAGTAGAATAAATATTATTAGGGTAATTATATTTATATTAAAAAAATAGGTGTTCAATATATATATAGTAAAGTAAAAGAATAAATCATAAAATAAAATAGAGAGAGAGATAGTGAGTGAGTGGTGAAGTTTGATGCAACTCTATCACTAATTGAATTTTGGTTGATCAACAAGATTCTCTTATATTAAATAATTATCTTTAAATCTATCCATGAGATCAGATGAAAAATATCTAGTGAAGCCTTCTCTCATATATGTAATATCACATGAGAAATAAAGAGTCATGTAATTGTGGGAATATTATCATAGTATGATATATGTATTTAGTATATCCACCCCATGCATTGTTTTAAGAAATATTCTATTTATTCAAAGAAAATAGCTTCTTAAATTCATTGAAAAAAGCTAATCATAACCAAATACTTATATTATAGAGTAAATCCATAAATTTAAAACTTCACTTAATTTTCATTAAATGCTCTAAAATCTAGTCATTAAAATATTTAAATTAATTTTACTTTAAATTATACGCATCATATCTAACCTTTAAATTCATATAAATATAGTCACTTGAGTCAGTCCTTATAGTAGGTTGATACTTTCTTCATAAGGTCACATGAAATCCTTATTTTGGTCACTTGATGTAATCATTCGTTCACTTAACATGGGGATATTTTTAGTTTTATTCACTTGGTCTCAACATACAATCGCTCTATACATAGTAACTTTTCTACATTTTTTTAGGTAGTCACTTAATTTCTATTTGTGGTTGATCCACTATAATGTAGAGTTCTCCAAGTTATTCATGTGGTTTCTTGATCTTTACTTTTGGTCAATCATCTATAACAAGTGGTTGGTCATCAGGCGTAGTGGGTTGAAACGTATTTATATATTCACTAATATCTTTATATAGTATCTTTATATATTGTGTGGTCACATCCACACTTATAATTTTTCATATATTTCCTAGAAAAATATTTTACCAACATAAAACATATAATTAATTAATAATATAAGAAACATGATTTATAATCATTAAAATAAGAAATTATTGGATGAACTCAACACCATCAAATTCTATAACATGCTTGAGAAGAAGATAAGGATTAAAAAATTATCTAGGATAGTGATTTTATAGATGTTCATTAAAATATGAGGCAATGATATTCCACCACCATTAGTGGCATATTTTAAAGAATAATATTATTTTTGAGTAAATACTCCAAACACTTATAGTACCATATATGATACGAAAACAATAATTTATTTTTTGAATATTATTCTTAAGAGGAAATTAGTTTTATTTACTACAAAAATAATTTTTTGTATCTTATCATGATATTCTGAAGATAATATTGTTTCTAAGATGTTAGTGGGAGTATTTTTGAACTTAGGGAAGCTAAAATTTAACAAATAAATGGTTATACCATTCAAAAACTCTAATTACATGTAAATTAATGTCCTAAAGGAGTTTAAGATGTGTTGGTAAAGTAATAATGTAGATAGATGCACTAGTTTACAAAATCTTTCAAGAATATTTTTGATGGAAATGGTTCCGATAATGATAATGATGATATACTGAGAAAGAGTTTAAATTATACAGTATAAGTTATTAACACTATAATATTGGATTTTATGAAGTTAAGGAGTTTGATTATGTTTAAGGTATTGAACATTAGAAAGAAGATTCCCAATTCATACCATTATTCAAATTATCTTATTTCATAGATGTTTCTCACTAAAGCGTTTAGTGGGATAGTTTTATCAAATATTCACATACAGATGTGGTAGGAATTATATAGAGATGTAATGAGTTAACGAAGCATTGAAATTTTAGAAAAAAAAGGTTTATATAGTAGTCTACCATATATTATATGTTAGGTGGGTGATTATGTATAGTTTTATTAAGTATTATTAAATAATATTAAGAATATAAAACATATCATGGTATAATAAAAGGAAATATATACTTTATCATTCTTTCACATTAGCTGCATATATTTATATATTGATATATATCTTTTAAAGTGTATTGATAATGGATCTATCAAATCATGACTTTGATTTTTCCCTAACCAATGATTTCCATAAATTATTATAGGTTATAACAAAACGTTAAGGTTATAATGTGTATGATTCTTTTATCATGATATAGAATATGATTCTTAGGAATGAAATAGATTTTTTTGTTGGATGGCCCATGAAGTATCACATAGATTATCATACATTGTAACTTTGGTATACTAGTGGTGCAAGTTTTATATTTATATTCCACACTACCAAAGGTTAACAAGATACATATAATGAGAACATCTATACTTTGATACCTTTCTTACTCAAGCCTTGAGTCTTATCTAGTCAGATTTCAACAAATATGAGATTTTTCTTCTCATATAATGAGTTTGAAATTTGGGCCCTTTAATGATATAGATTAAATAAGTGTACATTCATACCTATATAATTATATATTACGTGAATATATATTCATTTGAGGTGAATATGATGTGATCATCTACAAAGGTAAATGACATGTGATGTATGATAGGTTTCATAGGGGATCAAACAACATATGTTTAATAAGCAGAAGAAAATAAAAAACCAGAATCACCGTGTATAGATAAACAAAAAATCATTTGTATGGGAAATTAAGAACCTATAAACTCATGTGTATCTTACACTAAAGAATCATTACATCATCTATATACCATCAAATGTTTTGATTAATATCACCAATGGAATCCAAATGAAATACCCTATCCATGAAATATCTATAGACTACTAAATCACACTTTGTACTTGTGGGGTCCTCTCAAAATTTATATAATTATAGTTATTTAATCATAAGAATGGAATAAAAAAATATTTTTAGGCATTTGGGAATCTTGGGAAAGCATCCACACACAAACTACCATCACATGACAGTGGGTTATTATAGAACCCTTGAGGATTATCATTAGGTGTTTACGCACACATTAACTCATGTGTTATAATTCATGAGTTAATACCTCGAACAACTTAGGAATTTCATGGATTATACTCCATCATGTTACATATTATATAATTCTTAACTTTATGATATCTTATATGGGAAGAATGTTCAGCCACCCAAATCATCAAAGGTGGTACCATAAATAAGTCATATGATATAGATTTCATACTCTATGACTGCATGTAAAAGTATGATTATAACTTTATCCAATTATACATTACGATTTCTTATGTTGAATAAGTCAATGGCATGAAATATTATTTCATTACATGACTCATGATATCACAACCCATATGATACGACATAACAAGAAATTTCATGGTTTCTCTAAACCATTCCATTTGATATACACACATCTCATTATATGATTTCCCCATAAGCATTATTTATAAAATGGGATAATATCATGCCTTATGATTGGTTATATTGTAAAAATTGATATACATCATAAGCTTATACAATTTCAAAAAATTATAAAATACTTATAAGTCATTTCACCTTATATCATATCATATATGATAACTTGTGAAACCATATCCAATTTTTTTTATATTTTCCAAAACAATTTTTTAAAGTTATCATCAACTTCACCTAATATCACATCACATGAAACACCTTGTTAATACCCATCCAAAACTCTTTCAAATTAACTCTAAAACACTTTTATAGCATCTATATGAGTCAAACGCAATACCCAATCAGTCAACCATAAAGAGTGACCCATGGGACTTCATATTACTGATAAAAAAATATGAATCATTGTACCCATATATGTATGAAAAGAGAAAACTCTATCAAAGAATTAGTTATACTCAATATAGAAAGTTATATGGCATGATCTCCATTTAACATGTGTATCTTTACACCTCTTTCCACTAGTCTCATCTCATGGTTGCATGAGTTCTAATATTTTCCCTTTGTCCAAGACATTGAGTGGACATGGGACATGGATTATGTCAATCCCATACATACAACTCGTGTGTTCTTGATTATTTAAGTATAGAATGTCTTGATAGATAAAATCATTACATGTCATTCATCTGTATGGATGAGAACATCATATGTATTGTCTAGATACTATTGAACACTCTTTAGTTTAGCTCAATCAAGGTTCCAAATTTCATACTCATCATATGAGAGGAAAAATTCCATATTAATGGATCTCTAATCAATGATATGGTCAAAAATATACCTAAACACCCCCTGATTAGCTAAGTTGTAATGGATTAAGCAAGAAAGGTATCGAAGTATAAAGGTTCTCATTCTAGGTATCTTTCCAAACACAAGTAATGGGGATTCCTATATAATTCATACAACCCTACTATACCATATATATAGTCTATTACAATCTATGTGCCATACTTAGTAGGTAATCAAGCATACAAAAACACTTTTTGTTCTTCATGATCATATTTCATATCTCATATGAGAATCCTACTCATGTTAACATTAATATTTCATCATAATCAATAACGCTCCATGATGAAAATTGATTAGGGATAACTCAAAGCCAGATTTTGAGAGGTTAATTACCATTACACTTCATGAAATGTATATCAACATATAAATTTATATAGAAAAAAATGAAATAATTATAAAGTGAAGATTTTATTTTATATGATAAATTTTATACTATTCAAAACTTTTAAAAATACTTAACAAAACCCTACATAAGAACCTATTTAACATATCATATATGATAGAATTCTATATTATACTTATAATGGTTTCACATTATAGGGCACTGATAACTCATTACATCTATTTTTATTTCCTTCCATGACTTTATGTGACCATCTAATAAAACACTCCCACTAAACTCTTTAGTGAGTCACATATATGAACAAATAAATTCTAAATAATGGTGAGATTTAGGAACCATATTACTAATGTTAAAATCCTTGAACATATTAAAACTTATTAACTTCATAAAATCAAATGTTATGATGTCATCTTATATTGTCTACTTGTAACTTTTATAAGTTTAAAATCATCACCCTTGGAATCCTTTCCATCAAAAATTTCATTGAAAATTAATATAATTAATTACATTATTACTCACCAACACATCCCAAATTCATTTAAGATAAATTGACCTTCACTTTGTTATGGTAAATAAATATAACTCTTTATATTATACTCTACCTCCATATCCTAAAACTCTCATAATATATTAAGTGTAATTCATTTTGTGTTATAGTTGGTATAATCCTTTAAGAAATAGTGATATTCACTTTCTTAGGGTAATTAAATGTAACCCCCCGAATAGCCCTAATGCCTTCATTTTTATTTATTTCTGATAACCCCTATTTTAAGGGATGAGGGGGAACCCTTAAAAAGCCCATAGACTTAGAGATTACATGACCCGTAGGTCTTAGGAAATATACAGACTATACTTGTAACTCCTCCTCCCAGCATCTTCATCGTGGTATCAGCTCTCCACCTTCGCATGGTTGCTTGTCTAGGCTTCTCATAAAAGCATAGGCTAGTCCCAATGGAAATTACATACCCTCTATTTCTAACAAATCCTCATAGATTCTGCTCTGGTGAATGCGCCTACTCTGGATCCCCATATAGAGTCTGCTCCTTATAGAGTCTATCTAATCATTTAAGCACAATTTTGGGGTGACCCGAAGGAATTGAGGTGGCCCGAAGGCCTTGAGGTGGCCCGAAGGCCTTGAGGTGGCCCGAAGGCCTTGAGGTGGTCCGAAGGCCTTGAGGTGGCCCGAAGGCCTTGATAAGACCTAAAAAACTCCTTTGTATTGAAAATAACTCTTATTTCCTTTTAGTATTAATTTTAAAAAAAATATTTTTTCCATATCATATATGGTATTCTATGTGTTTAGGTTATTTTCCATCTGAAAAAAAAACTATAAATCAAAATATGTCATTGATAGGTGGTATTATCATCTTCCCTCATATTTTAACAAATAGCTGGATAAACACTTAATCCTAGATAAAATATTTTTATCCTTGATTCCTTTCCCAAAAAATGTTTTAGAATCCGATTAATCATAAATTATGTGTGTAGTATCGATAATTTGTGGTGTTATTAATGGGATTTCAGTGGCTAATAATGGGATTTATGGGTTGAGTGATTATTATAGTGACATGTGTGTCGGTATTTCAGCTTAAGGCATCACATAGATTAAGGCAACGACATTTGTTGGTTTTTTGAAATTTGAATTTGAATTTGGTGGGGGTGTACTGTTTCTATGGTCATAGAATTTTTAATTATGTATTATTGTTACTCTTTATGATATTATAAGTTTTCCACTCAACCATAAAATAGTTTATTAATGAAATTAAAAATGGAATCGGATATATAAAATTAATCATTTTATTTTATTCATAACTACTCTTTGTTGAAAAAAAATTCTCATATCATATATAAGAAATGAGATAAAGATACGTATCCTTTTAAGATTAATATGAGCTTGATTAATTTATTTATATTCAAAACCTTGATATTGAAACACTTTTCTTTATCATTTCAATGAAAACTAAAATATATAACAAATATTATCTTGATTGTGAACTTATATATATTTACAATACTTGTAAAATGTGTAGTTATTATCAAATACCCTTCAAAACTAAAAATGGAAATTTTATAACACTAATACCTAACATAGAAATTCCTTATAGTTTATAGAACTCCTTGAGGTATCTCAAACAATTCTATCCTTTGTAATAATTACTTATATTTCCTGATAACACCTTCAGGTTTCAATTACCTCAATTGGATGTTTGAATAAACATTATTAGGCTCTCCAACTATCTTTTCTTATCATTTTTTAAACATTTACCCACCTGTATATTCTACAGAGTATAATAATTTATACATCACATGCCTAGTTAATATATTCTCAACACTTGAGAACATCAGATAAAATTTTATTGAATTCATTCATCTTGTAAGAACATTTCTACATATGAAAATTAGAATGAATTCCTTAAAAAAATAATCCTTAAGAAAACCTCTAGTATCACCAAGTTGTTAGAATTACCAATCATATTGAATATATGAGTATTGAATAAAATTACTTTAGTTATATTGTATAAAATTCATTTGAAATCTCAAGTGAATCATATTATACTTCTCATAAGAATACGGATTCACCAGTTGAACAACATCAACACTTGGTTACTTGGGTAAATATTGCTCTAACACATAAAATTTTACTTATATATAAGGACATTTCTTAAGTTAACCATCTAATGAGTTGCTTACATTAAGTATCTCCTTAATAAGGATTAATCTCACAGTTAATTTTGATTATAATGATGATAATATCTACAATATAAGATTTTATCAAATAGGTATCATGTTTTATTACCACTTAATAATGAAATTTCTTAATAGGCACCCTATAAAATGATGACCCTTTTTTGAATACATCATATCTATTAGTATAAAGATATATATATTTCACTAATATTTGAGTTATTTTATTGTTTCTTCATAATTTAGCTATTTCGGTATGGCTTCATCCTAATCATATTATATGACTCCTATATAGTCGAGAAGAAAACTCCTTATCCAAATCCATCAAATAGATAAAACCAAATTCATTCCTCTAATAACATAATCCTATTTGGGTATCTTGGCTAAGTGTAACCCAAAGAAAATTCTAATGGAAAGCTAAAAAAGGAAAATCTGGGGGAACCTATCTTTAGAATGTCATACTCGTTTGACAATCTGGAGTCACCTATTACTTTCTTTCCTTACAAAAGATAATCTAGGGGCACCCATCTATGGAAATGCCAACCCAGTTAGATGATCAAGGGCTTGAAATTTTACAATTTAGAATTAATATAACACTTATTAGTTCAAGGTTATTTAATATCACAATCCTATATTATGTTATCCCATTTATGTATTCATGATTCTAACAATTTAGTTTTGGAATCCTTATTCCACTCATTAAACTAATATATTCATACCATATTGATGTGTTACTATTTACACACACAATTTGTGTTACTAAACCAAAAATAAAATCCAAACATATTTACACATATTCATATACATCACATTCATAAGGTATATTATCTCTTCATTTATAGGTTTAGAATTATATAATATTAACAATATCTTGATGATTAATCTCAAAGCCACAGATAGTCAACCCCCACCTTTCTAGAACAATGCATAAGCCCCCAAGACAATGGTAATTCTAGACCAAAAGTCTATTTTCCTAGGGATAATTTACTCAAGAGATAATCTAATTCATCATAACTCTAACACATAATATTTATAAAATTTATTCAATAATTGTATCCAAGCTCATAATTTTAATCACAAATCAAGGTCAAGGTAGATGAAAACTAAATCTTAATGAAGGGATTTGACAATTTATAAAGAGTTCAAACTATTTTAAACTAAAAAATACACATATTCACAATATAAACAATTTATAACTATTAATGAATAATGTAATAACCTTTAAATAAATGAACATTTTGAATATTCAAACATTGTGAATGATTCAAAAAAAATATAATTATAAAAACTTTATAATTTTAGCTTATTCATTATGGACATTCCATAATACTTGAATATAAATACTTTATTTTAATTTCATAATATGAAAATTTCATATTATTTATTATATTTAATATCCTTTAAATATATGATATTGATATGAATTATAAACATTTTATAATCCAATTTATATTATGTAAACTATTTAAATAATTTAAATATCACATACTTAACATTATTAAAACCTTTGATTAAATAAATCATTAAAAATAATTTGATGAGGTTTAAATATTTTCCCAAAAAAACTTTAATTTAAACAGTTAAAATTAATTAATTATGAAAAAATCATAATTTAAATATAAACACTTTATATTTTAACTTATTTTTTGTAATTCATAAACACTTTATAAATTACTCATATAATTTTTCATATAAACACTTTATATTTAAATTATAGGTTTTCCATATAAATTAGAAAAAGATATATATTAACACTTAATATTAATGGAAAAATTATAATAAATGTCTCAAAACATTTAATCAATTTATCATAAACATTTTATAATTTATTTATTTATAAATAATTTTATAAATTTATAAATTTATAAATATCCTAAATTATCTTTTTCTATTATTTATAAATAAATTATAAATAATTAGTTTAATTCATATTTGAATATAAATAAAAATAAAAAATTTTGTTCCAAATGTATTTTACAATCCAAACTATCCATAGGTTAAGATTGATAGGGTTTTCACTTATATATTTTATCAATCATACTTTACGAATGATATTTGAATTATAAATAATAATATACTAGCACCACCATATCAAACATATTTTACAAGTGATATTTTCATTGACCTCTATAATATATCATATTATATTTAAAAGTGTACATAGATTTCATATTGACAATGTGATGCTCAATTTTTGTAAAATGGGGAATAGAAATTTTATTTTAGGATATCATGATATTGTATGTAATTAACAGAGGAAAATGATGTTTTAAACTATGTCATGGATTATGATATACTATATCCTATACCACAATACAAAGCCAATATAATAATAAACTAGTCATATTTTATGACTTATAGAATGATATGTAATACGATTTAGTTTTTATTTATTTCAAGTATGATTTCATAAATATAAGGGAATGGGAATCTCAGATACCATTTATAGGTTTATTATGGGATTATATAACAATTTTTTAACTATTGAAAGAAAATAGAAAACCCAACCCAATAATCACCATGCATAGATATATAAAAATAACGTGTAATGGAATGAACAACCTATAAATCGTGTGTACCATACACCAAAGATCTATTATAAAATATACATACCATTAATTGGTTTTATGATTGTCACCAAGGGTAGGTAAATAATATTCCCTCTCTATGATGTATCCATGGGCTGTTAAATCACACATTATACATGTGAGATCCCCTCAACCTTCACAATAAGCTAGTTCCTTGTGTGTAAAGAAGGAAGACGAAGATATTGTCGGGCATATGGGAGTCTCAACTAAGCATCCACACACCCACTTCCATTACATAGTGGTGGGTTCTTATATAACCCTTGAGTATGCTCCTTGAGTGTTCATTCACACATTAACTCATGTGCTATAATGCATGAGTTAATTCCTCATCTAGCATATGAATCTCATGAATGATACTTCCTTATGTTACATCTTATGTAACACTCCACTTAATGAGACCTTGTGTGGGAAGAATGCTCATTCGCCTATATAATCAAAGGAATAACCATACATAAGCCATGATATATGGTTATAATACTCTATTTTTTTTAAAGGCAAAGCTTCTGACCATTTATTAAGAGAAAGAAAAAGGACAACAGAGCGGCGGATGGGGTCAAACAACGGACATGCCCTCATCCACCAAGAGCAAGTCTAGAGATCATAAAAAGACATGTCATTTCCATAATCAGAATCACCAGCAGTCTCCCACTCAGATTGAGACTTGTCCCTATTGAGGATTTTCCAGATATCCAAATCCACTTTCCTTGACACCTTAGCCGACGATCTGGTAGACACAGTTCTAGGTACATTAGAAAAATACTTACGTTGTCTCCTCTTAGGGGGAGGACCCTCACTTTTAGTAGTCTTTGGTTTGTCACTCAATATTGCATCCTTATAAGAGGCATGACCACCATTGCCCGAGACCCTGATCGGGGTACGCACCCTCCCCTGTTCATCTTTATAAATGTTCCCCCAATTCTCAGGTAACTCAGATATCTGAAATTTCTTCTGGATTTCATGATGATAATCAACATGAAGTTGCACATCACCCTGATTGGAGACATCAACCTGGTGAGAATCAGGGATCACCCGATCTGGAGTCCGCATGGGGATGTCCTCAACTAGAGGAACCGCTTTTTCCAGCTTCTGAATGTTCAGCTGTGAAGAATCATTCACCACCAATGATGATGCAGGACTCAGATTATCAGAAGTGATAACCTCATGATCTCTAGAAGGGCCGCTATAAGATCTTGTCGGAGTAGAATCAACAATCAACTCTTTTCCCTTTGAAGGAGTCGGCACATCAGGGGCTGCCTTCATAGGAGGGTCGCTGTCCTTGATGACATGCTTTGGAGAGGACGATTCCTTCAAATTATCCTTTTTTCGACAGAGATTGGAGGGGTGTCCTCACATCCCACACTCCTTACAAGTGTTGTTTTTACGTCACAACTCCAAAGAGTGCCCCACAGTCATGCATTTAGTGCAGAAAAGAGGTTTCTTTTCATATTCAACATCAATTAGAATTTGATCATACGGAATAGAAAGAGTTACCGTATCAATGAGAGTGGATCTGAGATCAACTTCCACCAGCATTCTAGCAAAGTGCCCAAATCTGACATCAGTTGTTTCCTTATCAAGGCGGATGGGAGTTCCAATAGCCGTTCCAATATCATGCAGGATCTCTGGATGCCAAAGAACCCAATTAAGACCATGAAGGCGCACCCATACCTGAGCGAAGACATTTTTTTCATTCGAGACATTAAAGTCAAGTGACCATTCGTGCAGATGAATCCATCCTGGTTTTAGAAACATGGAGCCAGAACTCCATGCCCTAATCTTGAGATCCGCCGATGGAAACAAACAGTGAAAGAATCCCCGCCCAAGGGAGACACATTTCCAGCTAGCAAAGCCCCACAACATCGAAATTCTATGGAATAAATCTTCACATTTCTAGGGTTGCGCACCTTTAGGAAGAACAATGCGAGCAATCAATGAGTTCTCACCCAATGCCAACCTTTCAGCAATCACACCGGGGTTCGCCTCAACGTGAGCCAAAGATCCCTTTCGGAGAATCCTTCTAAAGTAGGAATTATCAATCTTTTTCTGATCCGATAAAGAATCCTTCATCACATCAACAAAGGAACACTGACCACATGATGCGGCACCAGTAGGAACCCTCACAGATTCCTGAAAATGGCCAAAATTGACATCGGAAGAGGAAATCTTCAAAAACATCCTTTACCATGGACCTCGAAGAATCCCAAGCACACTGGTTAAGGGATTTGCAGGGCGGAGGTTTCGCAGCGACGCTATTCAACCGGTCCACCCTCGTCACACCATCCTCCGATCTCAGCAAAACAGTCTCACAAGAGGAGACCTTCGCACCACCAGCCGATGCGACATCACCAGAGAAAGCCTCCAGTTTTTTGAAGCTGCTCGGATCCGCATCCTTCCCAGAAGACCGTCGCTCGCCGGAGGAGACAACACCACCAGCCGACCCGAGCAAATCAGAAGAGGAAACCACTGACTTTCTGAAAACGGAACTCGGTGCAGAGGAAATACCGCTCGGAACCGGATCCTTTCCTCATAATAATTTTAGGGAAAATAGGTTAATCTCATGCCTTAAAATTTTTATATCATAAAAATGGATATAACTCATATGATTATATACATCACACACATATATATAAGAGTTTTATGGAATATTCCTTTAAATATATTCATCGACTTGGTCAGTATATACTCATATAATTGAGAGCATATGATTTTTCTATATGGGATTGACATGATCTATGTCTCATGGTCACTCTATATCTTAGACAAAGGGATCATATGAAAATTCTTGCTTATATATGATGTATATGGTGGAAATATATATAGATATACACATGTTTGATGGATATCACACCAAATAACTTTATAGATTGAGTAGCATTGATTCTTTTTTAGAGGATTCTCTTTACTTACATTTATGGATTTGGTGGTTTATATTTGTTTTCAATGTTAGGAAAACTTGTGGGGTCAAATTTTGTGGTTAGTTGAATGAGGATTTATTTTGACTCATAAAGATACTCTAAATGTGTTTTATATTTAATTTAATAGGATTTTTATATGTGTATTCACATGGTATTACATATGATGTAATACAAGTTTAATTTTATGATAGCTTTCAAAAGTGTTTTGACGATATCCAAAAGAATTTTTGGATATGGTTTCACAAGTTATTGTATATGATACATTATAATATTAAATTTAATTGAGTCCATAATGGATTAGTTAAAGTGGTATATTGGAGGAGATATGCCTTAAAGAGTTTAAAATATATGATGAGTTTTTAGCCATAACATATTATACGATTAGTGCAATTCATAAGGTATGACATGCATAAAAAATAGTCATATTGTATACCTTTAAAAATGGATATCATAAATCATATTATAAGTGATAATATGATATTTCCCCATGATAAGTGTTATCATTCAAATATTTCAATGTTGGATATCATAATTAATTGTTTCATAAGAAGAAATTCATGGTGTTGGCAAGGCTCAAGGTTATAGTTTATGTAACTGCATGCATTAGGGTTAATTCATGATATCTTAAGGAATGTCCTTGAGAGAACTATATAAATAGAAAATACCCATTCAATGTGGTTTGGAACTTGCATGAAACCACTGTTGATTCTCCCTATCCATGGAAACTCTCTTTGTCTCTTCTCTTTATATAATGATACACTAGCATGTTGTGAGTAGAGAAGAGACCCACTCAGGTGATGGGTGATTCGGTATAGCCTATGGACATTCCATGGAGGAGGGATGTCATTTGGATACCTCTTAGGTTATCTTCATCAAACATAAATAATGAAGATGGTTGTTAGAGTGATTCTATGAAAGTTACATGCATGTATCTTCATTTTATAGTTTACATGATTTCACTTATAAAAAATAATTTTCCTGTATTTGGATTTCTAATTTTTTTACTCCACCTTGAATAAGTGTTATACATTCCTATAAAAACTACAAGATTATTTATTGTAATTGACATGTTCAAGACAATATTTCCAACATGATGGCAATATTTTTTGAAGAAAAATGATCTAACACGTTAATTCACCCCCATGATGTTTTAACCCTAGTGATTGAAACAATTCAGTATGAAATGTGAGGTATTATTTGTTTGATGTTATTTTATTTCATTTTATCATATCATATCTTGATAAATATTTTTGATGGGTTTTGTTTCTCTGTTCTTTTATATTTAAGGATAAATTTCCACCAAAACCCCTTAATAATTTGTTTTCAACTAGTGTTAAAAAAACTTTAAATCCATTTCGAAAAAAAATATAAAAAATAATTAAAACACTTATCACTTATGATAAGAAATTTGAAAATTTATTTAGGGTTTATTTTTTCCATGAAAAAATAGTTACACTAAAAATCTATAAGAAACCCACTTAAACAAGTAATATAAAGAAATTTTTTCAATAAAAATCTAGAAACTCTATTACAATAGAACTTATCATAAGTAATATAATGCATATAATATATTATTATAATTTATATAATGTGTATAATATAATGTACAGAACAATCACTATAACAAATTAGGGATTTTACAGTACTAGTAAAAGGGTTTTATCAGTGCTTCAAAATCACTAATAATGTGAGCGATGTTAAAGGATTGACTTTAACAGTGCTCATAAAAAGTGATCATAAAGAACCCCTTTAATAATGCTAAAAAATAACTAATAAATGGGGACTTTATCAGTGCTTTTTTAGCACTGATAAAGGGGGACTTTATCAGTGCCTTTTCTAGCATTGTAAATAGTAACCTTTATCAGTGATTTTTTAGCATTGTTAAAGGCCCCCTTTATTAGTGCTAAAAAAGAACTGATAAAGGCCCCACTGATAAAGGGGAATATTTTTTTATTCGAACCACCTTTTATTAGCACTTCCCATCCCCCTCTTTATCATTTCTTTTTACCCACTCACTCGAGCGCCCCCCCCCCCTATCAGTGCCTACCTCTAGCGAGTTTTGAACCTGAGACCTCCAGCTCATACGCCCACACATTTTCCACTCCCCTATATTGTTTTGTTTTCTATTTTATAATATATCTATATATTTATATATATATCATTACATCTTTTTATCCATATATTTATATATATGTTTATATATATATGATTATATATATTTATATATGTGTTTATATTTATATATATATATATACATATTTAAATACGTCTATAAAATAGGTTTGTGTGTGTGTGTGTGTGTGTTTATAAATACATAAATACATACATACATATATATATATATGTGTGTGTGTGTGTGTGTGAATCAATAAATATAATTATACATATTTATATTTATTTACATACAATATATAATAATATTTTTCAACATATATTAGAATATATAGAAATATATATATATATATATATTCGTCAATACACACACACAAATATATATATATATATAAACATTATATATACATTAATTGAATAGGTATATAAATATTCATACATTATTATTTTAAATAAAATGGATATTGGTTTTTATTTAGATTAGGTTTATATATTGAGAAATAAATTTTTTTATGTAAATATGTTTAAATATTTATTTATTAAACTAATTTTTTATGTGTGAATGTATAAAAAATATGTATATATTTTTATATATTTGATTATAAATAATAGTACAGTATGAAAAATGATAAAACTTCAGAAAAATAATATCAATATGAATGTAAGACCTAAGAATAAATTTAATTTCCACCAAAAAAAAGACAATAAGACCTCCTTAAACAAGGCTGAAAATACATCGAATATTAAAAAATTGGGGTACCCCGACTAAAAACTCAGTTTTGGAGGCCTTTTAGGCATTGTTTGGCCTCAAAAAATGTGATCGGGGTTCCCCCTGGTCACAAGGGAATAAATATCATCACAAGATTCAAATTCATATATGGTAGAGCCCAATGGGACACCTAGATCAAAAGGTATAGTCGTTTAAAGTTTGAGTTATGTTTTCAACTTATTTTATATAATTTAATATTTTTTTAATTTTTTATCTCCGAATTGTAATTAAATGAATATTACTCGATAATTATTGGAAATTTATTAATTAATAATATTTTTTAAATTATTTTATAACCCATTTTTAATAAATATATTATATATTAAGTGTATATGCCTATTTATCATTATCAAAAACATTTTAAAAAAATATATATTATATTTATATCAGTATAAATATATTTATATATTTATATATTATTTTTAATGAAATATAATTTTTTGAAATATACCCTTTATCATCATTTTTTAGTTGTGCTGATAAAGGGGGGACTTTATCAGCACTTTTTTTACTAGCTTTGATAAATGACCCAGTTTAACAGTGATTTTTTATCACTGTTAAAGATCCCCATTAATAGCACTATTTCTAGCACTAACAAATGGGGTATTTAACAGCACTTTTAGCTAGTGTTTTTAAATCCCAAGCATTGGATAAACCCATTTTTATAGTAGTGAATTTTGTAAAACATATGTTATATGCATTGTTTTTTATATAATGCACAAGATAATAAACATTATTGGGGATCAATATCTTTCTCCCATCTGAAGCACACTTTGAATGCTACATCTTATGGAACATAGCTCCAGACACTTTAATGATTGGATGACCCACATGGCCTTGGTGTCCAAAACTAGAAGGAACAGGCACCCCATCCACCACATCGAGTCTCTATCCTCTTGTACCAACTCCCTCCTGGTTCACATTTAAGATCTTCCTTTTAGATAATGGACAAGTAAAGAAGAACTTGACAAACAAACATAACATAAAATGAATGGGTCTTATGGAATTATGTGGTTCAAACAATGGGTCCTACATCCATTGGATAATGGTTCCTACATCCATAGGATAAAGACACCTTTTATTCATAATAACATACTATCATATAGGTTACAAGGATAATCCCATACCTTGCCTAAAATTAGGGATGATAAGAACCAACACCTTCCCATGAAAATTCCTTATCACTATAACTCTCATTATGAAGACCAATAGGTGAGCAGATGTGATCCCTCTATTTGATCCATATTTCACTGTTACTTTGTTTAGTCATCTATATCTTATTTTTTGGAGAAAAAAAATCATTGAACTTCAACACTATCACGACCCGACCCAAGTCGAGGCTTGATCTTCAACTACCCCAATCTCGCCTATATAGGATAGGGGGTAGATAAGGACATAAATGCATATCTAACACGGTAAGTTCTTTTTATAATTACATGTACACACACACACCTATCTTTATTCATAAGTATATAAGGAAAGAGTAAAAGATGCAACATATCTAAAAAGTAAACCAAGAATGAATAATCTCTAGAGTGTACAAGAGTATGACAGTAAAACTAAAAAGGGGAAAATACACACCCAACCATAAATATGTCCCAACCTAAAAAACAATAAAAGTAAAATACTGAGATAACTCAGCTCCAAAATCCCATGATGCGACCACCATATGTGGTCCAAAGTACTAGGTATCCCTAAGATCCTCTGAATCCATCGCCGACATGTCCATAATATTTATAAGAAATGACACATCCAGGAAAATCCCATGTAAGGGTGAGTATATAAATACCCAGTAGGATGCCCTGAAAGCTTAAGGGGGGGGGGGTATTAAGAGATACAACATGAAATAAAGATGTTATATAGTACATAAGATGCAAGATATGGAGAAAGAGAACAGCTCGACCAAAATCAAGAGAGAGTAACCTCTTCCAAGCACAAGGGGCTCACATGGTGAGTAGATTAACTACAGTCAATTATTCTCCACCTATATTAGGTGAGTAGACTCTTCCAAACATGATAATATAAATACAGAAAACATGTTTCATAACTTACGTGTCTTCACCTCTCCTGGAAGGAGAGTAACCAAATCCAAGGGTATGGATACAAACGAATATATATATATATATATATATATATATATATATATATATAATCATTCAAAAGAAGATAAAATGAGAGAGTAAGGGGATCTCAATCTCATAGCTCAAACCAAGAAGATGATTAGCCAAGAGTTACAAAAGTTCATCCGTGATTCCCAACATCTCACACGTCTACTCAGAAGTATATCTCCAAGTCATACCATGCCTAATCACTGTGCTTCATAGTATAGGGGCCACAAACTTGAAGTAGAGGATCCATGCCCTAGTGTGTCTGGGGGGTTCACTCTATAAGTATCCATAGAGGACTCATGCCTAAGTGTGTCAGGGAGGTTCCACTCGGGTGTCATGAGGACTTGTTCCCTATCCAATAGGGGGGTTCCACTCTGTAGGTAGAGGAATCATGCCCAACCGGATGGGGGTTCCACACTATAGGTCGAGGACCCATTCCCAGATGTGATACGGGGTTCCACTCTAGTCATTGGGGACCCACTCTCTATCCGATAGGGGTTTCACTCAGAAGGAGTTGTAGAGGACTCATGCCCATGATGATGGGGAGTTCCACTCTAGTGGTTGAGGACCCGCACCCTGGTATGATAGGGGGTTCCACTCTAGTCATCAGGGACTCACACCCTATCTGATAGGGTGTTTCCACTCAAAAGGATCTTTAGAGGATCTGCACCCATGATGATGGGGGGTTCCACTCTAGTGTCTTTGATGATCCTTTTCCTGATCACTATTGTTTTCGGGCATCACCTTGATAAGCATCATGCCCGAAGCATTCCACATCATATCTTGAAATCCACAATGGATGGAACCATTGTGATTTACATATAAAAAAACTCTGGATAGGCTACTCATGGGAAAATATATGAGTCCAAACAAAGGAGATACAGAACCTTGAAGTTTCCTAAAAAGGATCCAAGGGGTACATAGTGTGTGAGGGGACCCACATGGTGTGTGGTCCCACTCCACCGCATGTTTGTGTCCCTATCAAGAACATGGATCACTTCCCATGTAGGAGTACACACCGTGTAGGTGGACTACACAGCGTTTCCTAGCTAACCGAGGTCGGTCCATGTCCTTCTAGTCATGTACATGTACATGATCCCATGTCTCTGTACTTTGGTATATGGCATGTTGCTTCACATGGGGTGTCGCATGTGTGATCTTTCCATGACAGTGTACTTCGGTATATTTCCATGTGCCTGAATGTGTACTCCCACATGGATTCCTCATCGTGTGATCCATCACATGGATCGTTCACCCAAGGAAGAGGTACACAGTGTGTAGGAGGGATACACTTCATTCCATCCTTATAGATTTTCAAAACCCTATCCACCACACTCAAGGGGATACATGCCATGTTTTCATCCTTATAGATGGCATGTAGTCAGATTTTCCGAAGGATTCCAATTCCATGATTTGTGCATCAAATATAACTTATTCCTTTTATTCCGGACTCGATTACAACTATGATTTGTGGATCTATCATCATCCAGTGTATTTCGGCACTCTGGTGGCCGTAAACTCAAATTTGGTTGGATTTTGAGTGATCTTGTATGCCATCATACATCCTAAACCTTCCTCCTTTGAAGATATGGACTCTGATCATTGAAGCGATCATCCAAAACCCATGAACATCCCAGATCTATGCTCATTTCATCAATCTATCCCTCTTTTGTGAATCTACAATTTTGTGGGTCTGATCAGTCTTGGTAGAACCCAGTAATGTCAAACTGGGACCACAGGGTCCAACTAGTGATGAATGTGAAGAAAATAAGGGGTAAAAAACAAAAGAAAAAATATTTTAACCATCATTGGCCAAGTTTTCTTGGATAATAATCAATAATGGACATCCAGGGTTAGAAAACAAGAACATTCAATTAAGATTTCAGTACATGGGAACATGATCAATTCACAATTGGAACATATCCAAGAACATATATTGATCTACTCAATTTATTTAATAAAAAGGGTGTAAATAAAAAAATTATGGGTACTACCTAGATATTGGATCATTATTCATTGAAGAACATGATCACCAATGATCTAAGGATGAAGTTTCATTTTTTGCATCCCAATCAAATCTGATCTGACATTTCATCATCGTCTGATTTGATTCTCTAAGGAAGGAGGAAGAAAGAGATTTGGAATCCTCTCAGGGTTTATATAGCTAACCCTGGAGGAATTTACATGGAATTACTATTTTATAAATTCATTTAGGTTAAAATGAATTAATTAATTTATCCATTGAATGTACCTCCAATGAGCGAGATGTCCAAACACCCCACACTGACCTATTTTCGGTCACACATAGGATAAACAACACATTCAGGACTCAAACATGATCTTGGATTTTCTATCTAAGTTTTTGTTTGAGATTAATACCATTTTCCTTAAGAAACTATGTGTTATCAATATAAAATATCATTAATATTTTTATAAAATTAATTATGGGCATACCCGGCCTTGGAATTGCATGTCATCTTAGTGCCTAACACTAGAAATATATATAGAAATATTTCAAACTCTTACAAGGAAAAAAATGGATCTCTATGAGAACTATGGCCTCTGAATGGTGGATGCATTGGATCATAACTCTATCATATGATGTGTGATGCATTTTAGTCATTCTTTACACATGGTTCAACTCACCTTCATATAGAGGTTCCCAACCAGTCATCAGGTTCCACCACTATTTTAATTTTATGATAAACCTCCTATTTGGTGATTTTAACCCCTTTTTCCCTATACCATCCACTTATTTTAATGAAAACATCTAGTGAATAGTGCACCTCACCATTATGATCCACTCTAATGATTCTATGAAAAAAAATTCTTTACCACTAACCCATAAGAAAATCTATCCATGTATCCTCACTAGTGACTTCATGTAATACATAACTTGTGCACTTCCCATCACAACCCTTGATACTATATGTTGCATCCATAAGTTGTGTCTTATATCAGCATCACTCCTTCCTCTAGTACATGACTTAATTTCAAGTGCATGTGTCATATATACCTCCTCCATATTACGACATTAAATCCACACTGAATTACTTCTTCCATTGAACAATATCCAACCATATTCTTTTGTTGAACATCAGTTGTTTAATTACACCACTAAACCATTATCTACATAGTTACTTAACATAGTATCTATTGAATATGTTCTGTTCATCTTTGTTCGATGAAATATTTTGTTGTCTTAAATATGGATATCCTAGGGTTATGGTGTATTATCTCCATCTAGATTTACCAATTGTAACTCATGTTGTATTAACATCCAAATATTCCAAAACTTGACCAAAAAATATTTATCACACTAATACTAAAAATCTCACACTTGAGAATTGTTTTCATGGGTCAAATCCAACAATATTTCACTAGAATTCTGTTCTCATTATTTTACTAAATTCCCACCATACATCTTCTATTCACCCTTATAATGTCTTCAAGGTTCTCCTCCATACCTCTTTTGATCATACAGGTCTCTTTTAAGAAAAAATGTATATTTACAAATTCAGACCATGATCTCATCTGAATGCCTCCATGGAATTCCTCCTAAATAAAAAAGGGCATGATCTCCCATCTGAAGTGGGTTAAAGTCAACTGAATATGTTTTGTACCATGTTTATGTCATTGATCCTTTTGGTCACCTATACTTATGAAGACTTTACCACAAAGATTTTATAGAACTAAGGGATAATAAATAAAACAAACTCCAGAGATACCATTATAACCAACCTCCATTTAGAATCCTATCTTCCAGAATGTCTAATATCATTGGGAAACAAACTCCCATTTAAATATATTTTAATGAAACCAATACATGCGTGTTATTTTCCTCCTAATGTATTCCAACATTAATTTCAATTCTTTTAGGATCCCTCTATTTTATAGAGAACATTATAGTAATCTAATGATCTTCTAATAACTATTTCACTGAGTCAAAACCTACTAAAGTCTTCATCACCACCTTTTATAGAGAATATGTTCCCTACACTTGGGTTCTAAATATTCCAAATTTATCATGGTTATGGTCAAAACTAACCACCTAACAACACCATTAGGTATAATTTAGATACAAGGAATCCCACATGGATCCTTTATGTGCTTTTTATTGAGTGAATATCCTCTATGAAACACATTTCGATGTTCCAGGTCAGTCTCCTCAAATTGTCGGCAGACATTTTCGGCATACCTTTCGGAACTACCTTTTCTCCATGAACTCTCATACCCTAGACCATCATCTATTCCACTTCATCTATCATGGTTATTTATAATAAATGTTCTAATTAAAATTCATACTTGTGCCATGAGGAACCAATACCCACACTATTAATCCACTTCATTGATGAAGGTACTTAGTAAAATGGATCATATGAGATCATCAAAACATAGAAAGTTTCGATTCTTACATATAATTTTATTATTCTCTTGACAACAATGACATAGAGTCCATATTTTGATAGTATACTTCTATAAAATTACAATATCCTTCTTAACAAATTCTTTAGGATCTATAAACCTTTTCCACACTAATCCATAACCATGAACCCCCCATAATGAATCCCACACCTTCCACTATTTATCCTAATTTCCTATTTATAATTTTATAATTAAACCAGGACTGTACCATACATTTTAAAATCCTTGCCTGGATGGAACCATCTCACCTTGAGTCTTTCAGAACATACACATTCTCCCTCTCAGATGTTGGTCGATGAGAACCCCAAAGTTAACTATCCTGACTCAAGTGGGTTGGAAAACACTTCAAGGATTCGAAAACCACCCCCATCATCTAACGATATTTATGAAACATTCAGATGTTACTACTTCTAGGAATAATCCTTTAGGTCCTAACAATTCTATAGTAACCTCCATTTCTATCCAAAAAACCATGTAAAATAGGGGCACCATCTAGATGGTCAACGAATTGAACTTCCACCACTCGATAAAGTGGTTACCTTTAACTTTACTATTGAATAATACTTTCAGAAACATGTGACATGTCACCTAACTACAACTATCCAAAACAACTCCTACGCTTTATGTCATGTACTTCCATTATATTAACACCTTTATTCTATCTGACTCAGTATCCAATGGAATTTAAAACCTCTCCAAGAGTATCAAAACTAGGGATCCATAATATTTTTTTCTTCCACCATAAAATCATAAAAATAGAACTTACCCATACAACTCTATATTATGTAAATCAATGAGATTACACTAAATCCAAATAACATAAGGATCATAAATATCCATGGAAATCTTCAGTAGTCTCCTACTAAGTTCTAAATGTCACCTAGATGAATGGAAAATGCCACTAAACTCACAATGGACATGAATAATCTTTCAGCAAACTTAGAATCCCTAGTACTAATATCATCTACACCGATGAACATCTTTCAAAAACCCAAAAATATATTCACCAAGAGAATCCAACAGTCTTCCAACCAATATCTTCATGTTTCCCCAATAATGATACACACCTCAGTATACATGTTGATTATGATTAATTTTGATATTCAAAGAAACACCTCTAGTACCATAATTATATTCTAGGTGATTCCTTCTGATTACTTTATAAACTTCTATTTGGACACTCTACAACCAATCTCTAATGCCACTTATTGGGGATAGACATTGTATGTCCATCGATAGCACGCCACCAAATGAAATATCTTAAAAAACATAGCTCTAGATGATTTAATGATATGATAAATCCTGAAACCTTGGTATCTAGAATTGTGAAGACCAAGAACCCCTCCACCACACAAAGTATACTTCCTATTTTACCAACTACATCTCGGTTTCAATATCTTTCTTTAGGAAAATAAAAAAGAAACCAAGTGTTCTCAAGCAAATGAAACATGCAAGGCATAAGGCATAAGGAATTTCATGGTTCAAACATTGTGTCATATATCCATGGGATAATAGTGCATCATTCATTTATCCGAACTTTCACTAATCCACTTTGAAAAAATAATCTCATACCCTACCTAGACTCACAAATGATAACCACCAATTCCTTTCCCTGACAAGACCTTTCCGCTATCACTCTCATCGCGAAGACCCACATATGAGGGATTGTGATCCCTCTAGTTAGTTCTTTTTCCACTGCTACTTCATCCATTTGTATGTGTCATGTTGTTTGAAAAATGACTAATGGAATTTATCTCAAAGGCATATAGTCCATGGATGTGTTGACTTAGCATTCTATCATCTGATGCATGTGTGTGTTAGGAATGCTTCACACATAGTCAAACCCAACTTCATATAGAAGAGCCCAGCTAGTCCTATCATTAGGTCCCACTACCATTCAAATTTCATGATAGACCTACCATTTGGAAATTTCAACCTATGTTTCCCAATAGCATTCACTTCTTCAACCACCAACATCCAATGAATAGTTCACATCCCCATTACGATCCATACTAATGATTCTATAGAACATTTACTTAAATTCTAACACATTAGGAAGTATTACTTGTATCAACACTAGTGAATTCATGTAATCCATAATTTCGGTACTACTAATCACTACCTCTAGAGCACCATGTTGCATCTGGAATATACTACTTTTGTCTATATCACTCCTTCATCTAGAACATGACCGACTTTCATGTGCATGTGTTAGATGGTCATCCTCTGAATTCCCACACTCTATCACCATTGTACTCTTTATTTCATTGAATAGCATACATTAAATAGCTTTTGTTGAACATAAATTATTCAAATACACATCTCATACATCATCCATTTAGTTTCTTTGTACTATTTTAATTGAACATGTTTCATTTAGCTAGATCTAGTAAAAGATTATATTTTCCTGAATTCAAATGTTCCATGGATAATGTGTATTTTATCCATCCATCTTTTTCAAGACTAAATTACAGAGACTTAACTTTTATATCTTTCAAAAATTGACAAAAAAAGTTATAAAATTAATCCTAAAAAACATAACATATGTTATACGCATTATATTTTCTACATATTATGTAACCTAAAACACTTTTTCAGTCAATAAATAGTTTACCACTAATTACTTCCAAGAATGATTTTGAGTATTTTTCAATGATCATTAAACCATTTGTATCCTAACATAAATCTCAACTAGGAATTTTTTATCCTAGTTTTGATCCATCAACAAAACATATAAATATTTTATAATTTTAATGAAAATTCAAGCTTCATTAAGTATTAAATACCTCTCAATGATGACCAAACCCCCAATTATTCTCCCTATAAGGTCTAAGTTTTAGAAAAAAGTTATCAATTACATTTTTATACATAAATAACTTATCATTCATGAATATTAACCCAAATGATCTTATGTTTAACTATATAATTAAAATAAAATCAACTATATTATAAAACTCTATGATTTTTTTTCAGTTCATGTAATTTCTTTTAAAACCCAATTTAAACCATGAAATTTTATTTAATCCATTTTAAATATGAAAATACCATCCACTTTTGTATATAAAATTATTTTAATAATAAAATTTAATTAATGAAACATGAAACTCATATGCATCACTAATGTCATAAGTCATTTGATGAAAAGAAAGACCATCAACCTCAACTGAATTTTATAATTCATATCTTGTGTGTTGACAAAAATTCCATATTATAGTGACCCTAAGACATATACACTCAAAATATTATTCAAAATTCATTAATAAATTCACCTAAAAATTCATTTAATAATCATGAAACCCCCATTGTCTCTCTGAGATATGGATTCAACATTGAAAACCATCTTGATGATGATCTTCCACCTCACAAAAATCACCCCAAAAAACCATGAGTTTTTTAAGGGGGGAGAGTTCAATCATAGGTCTCAATTTCTTTCAAGAAGGGAGAGAGGGAAAGATTTAGTTGATGGAGGATAAGTTTCTTGGAGGTTAACCGATCATCCAATGCTTTTTTGGAACCCAACTTGTGTTTTTTTAAGCATGTATGTTTGTTTTTAAAAAGTGACATGTTATTTTCTTAAAAAAAATACGAATACTTTTTTGAAAAAACTATAGTATATATGTTGTGTTGAATAAAATTGACCTTTCTTAACAAAGGAAATTTTTATAAAATAATAATCATATATACTACATATACGACACTTGAAAAATTGTCATATTTTTTAAATGGGTGAAATTTCTATATTTTTATAAATGAAGATTTTTAATAAAACTATCATATATAAGTCATCATTTAAATAACTAACTTTGTAGTAATGTATAATAATATAACAAAAAATTATTTAAAAACTCATTTAAATATATATATGTGTGTGTGTGTAATATTTTATCTTTAATTAAATATTAAAATTATGATATGTGTATAAAAATATTTTTTTGAAAAAAAATAGCAAGATACAATCGAAAAATATAAGTTATATCATTTGATTTATATATATTTTGAGTGGCTATTTTAAAATGCTAAATAAAAAACATAGAATAATTGTTTTTCCTTAAATTTAAACAAATATTATAACAAAAATGGGGGGAAATATAATATCTTTAATTAAAAAATATATATTTTTCACTTTTTATATGAAATAATACATTTTATTTTTAAAAATAAAAATAAATAAACTCATATAAATTATTTCATCCTTAATTTCATATAAAAAATTAAAATAAAATTTGAAAAATAAGTTAATATTTTTTATGCAAAAAATGAATATATAACACATAATAAAGTGTTATGACATATCACGTGTTATATCTTACAAAAAAGAAAACAAATTGATATAAAATAATTATCATGTCCATGATTTTATATGAAAATGATTATAAAAATACAATATATATATATATATATTAATTTATATATATGAAAGTTATTAGATAACACAAGACATATATTTTATGAAAATTTGAGATAAATACTATTTTATTTTTGGAAAGTTAGTACAAAACATGAGAAAGTTGTCATGTCATTAATTTTATTTGGAAATTGTAATGAAAAAATATAGAGATTTTTATATTTTTTATTTAAAAGAGTTAATAAATAACTCATGATATATGTTTTGTATCTTATTTGTTTAAAATAACACATTTTATTTACAAAGGTTAATGAAAATAATACAAAACTATTATTTTTTAGTTTTATTTGAATTTTTTATTAACAAATGAAAAATATATATAATATTTTCTATTAAAAACACAATAAATGACACATAAATTTTTTTTGAATTGATTTAGTAAATAACACATGGATTATCTATTGTGTGTGTTTTTTGAAAACATAAAGACCATAAAAATATTAACACATGAAATATATTAAAATAATGTTATAGTACAATATATATATAAGCACATACCATAGGCACACAAAAATTAATACTTTACAAAAAATGTCACAAAACAAATGTCTTGTAATTTTCCCTTAATTTTATATAAAATTTGGAATAGAAAATGTTGAGGCCATTATTAAATATAAAATATTAAATAAAAATAATCTCCAAACCTATTTTCATTTGTATTTTTTAGTTATTAATTAGCATTTAAAAGGTAAAGTGGTCAAATGAAAAATAATCAAACAGGTTAAAACATTTTATTAAGGTTTATCAATAATCTATTTATTAATATCAATAAATTAATTACTCATTAAATATTAATAAATTAATAATAATGATATAATTTTATACCTACCACTATAGAACGTGACACGAGAAATAAAAGCCTCCTAAGGATTTGAACCCAAGCAGGAAGCATCAAAACCCCTCATCCCACAACAACAAAAATGTTGTTTAGTGGAAATTTAAATCACTACTAAATGATGTGTGATTATTTCTATAATCATTATGTATTCGTGTGTCATGAATCTTTTTGTGGTGGTTTTTTCATAGTGGTTTTTTATTTCGTGGCAGTTTAAACCTTAAATAAATATTTAGTGATGATTTTTTATTTTTATTTTTATTTTTTTTATTTTTAAAATTATTATTTTGTTATTATTTATTTTTTATTTTTTATTTTTTATTTTTTATTTTTTATTTATTATGTATTATCTATTCTGTATTCTGTATTCTGTATTCTGTATTATCTATTATCTATTATGTATTATTTAGTTATTATTTATTTATTTATTATCTCTGGCCCACCCCAACCTAATCCCACTACACCCAGACCCACTTAGTAAAATCAAGCATATATATGCGTAGGGTGAGATTTGAACCTCTTACCACTTGGTTATTTTGGAAATTCTACCACTGTAACTTTTCATGTGGTGACTAAATAAAATTTAATACACTTATATATATACACATGTAAATACATATATATGTAAATATTTATTCATAATTTACAAATGAATACATATAAAAATATAATTAAATATAAATATATGTAAATATATATATATACACCAACATAATATATATAAATGTATATAAATATATATATTTACATAAATATATATAAATTCATATAAATACGCACACATATATGTGATTAAATATAATGGTATATATATACCCACATAATATATATAAATACATATAAATTCAAATAAATATAAATGCATATAAATATATATAGATACATATAAATATATATAAATATATATAAATGTAGATTAATTTACATAGATATATATTAAGACATATATATATATTATTAAAAATAATTATATATATATATAAAGACAAATAAATATATATATATACACATATAAATATATATATACATATAAATATATATATATATCCACATGATATATATAAATATAAATACATGTAAATATATATATGTGTGTGTGTGTGCACACACACACACACACACACACACACACATATATATATATACCCACATAATATATGTATAAATTTATATATATATATATAGTTAATAATTAATAATTATTATCTAATTAATAATTAAAAATACATAATTATTTAAAGTTTAAAATAATAAATAGTTATTAGTTATTAGTTATTAATTATTAATTATTAATTATTAACAAATAATAAAATTTTTAATTAATTATTGTAGCGACCAGACCCCAGAAGCCCAAAGCCTATGTCTACTACCATTACAGTGGAATGATTATAAGGAATCAAATATCAAAGGTCCAAAGAGCTTAGTAGTCTTTGTAAACCAGATATATACATGAGTCTTATGTTAAAAATGAATACGCTAATTACAAAAAAAATTATAATAACTTTATTCTCACTTAGAATATCCTTTCATATATTTCTTAGTAAACATCTTCGACTCCTGGTGAAAGAAAATAAAATAAGGATGAGCTCAAATGCTCAGTAAGGGTTGAGAAAAGTGGATGGAATAATGAATCAATGAACATAGTCAGTATAGAAAGGTAATAACTAAACACACATGCCATGTAATCATTAAACTGAGAGGGAGTGAGTAAAAAATATGGAAAGTTAAATAACTGAGAACAGGTGCTATTTAAAATAACTGGATAAAGCATAATCAATATGGAAAGGTAAATAACTGAAAAACATACCATTTAATCAATAATCTGATAATGAAATGCATCTATAGATAATTTCAAATAAAAAATATCATGGACAAATCATAATAATAACTAAATTTTGAATAAAGGTAATGCTTAATTATTGGACGTCATGTCTGAGACACATGAAAACCTATACCATCAATACCTTTCACATGACGGTTTAAAACTACAGGTATAAACCCCTTTAATTTTAAAAAAGGATTCATCTCATGAGAACCTATCGATGCATTGAGGGGCTATATATAGTTCGGGCCCCACCCATCACTACCAATATAATCATTCCTTATATATCGAGTAATTTATTTAATTAATAAACAATATGCCTTATCAAATATCCTTATTGAGTAAATAATACAAATTTATCAATATTTCCCCAAATAATCAAATAATTATCAAATTAAATACCATATGAAAAATGGTATATATTTTAGGTAATAAACATATCCATGAAAAATAATATGGATGTTTAGGGAAATTTAATATCTAATTATCATAGTAAATTGAATATTTCAAAACGACTAAATAGAATTGAGGTAGTGAATGTCAATATTATCCTTAGTCAAAGAAATCATAAACCATATAGAGTAATAATAAGGATGGTATTAATATAACATATCCCAAGTGGTGTAAGGATAAAGGGTTTTTATTGTTGATGAATATAAATACTGTCAGAAAAACAAAAATATCCTTTTCATTTTGAAAAATATTTTTAAAATAATTTTCTTTGAAAATAAATTTTAAAAAACATTTTCTTTAAAAATTAAACTTTTAAAATTTAAAATTAATCTTCAAAGGAATGGTGTCGGGTAATTACATACATGTTGTACAAGCTAAAAAAAACATTCCTCTTATAAGGTAAAAAGGTTAGAAAAGTCTCTTTTTTGGAAAGAGATAAGAAGATTCCTTTGAAAATATTTGTAAATGAAAAAAATTGTAAAAATTTATTTAATAAATCATTTTTTATAGGTTAAAAACATTTTTGAAAAACTTTTTATAAAATAGGTTTTTTAAAAGAAAATAGATTCACTAAATAAAGAGAGAAATGAAGTCGGGTTTTCTAAAAACATTTTCTAAAAAAATTTGAACCAAAGTGTGGATAAATGGTAATACTTCATGAAATAGGTAATTAATAACCATAGGAGAAGATAATTAAAGGTTTTATTAAATAATTATCATATATATTCCTTTAATGTAATTTCAATCATAGGCAATCTCGATTAGAATGATATTGGGAAATAAACCATTAAATGATTATAACGTTGAAGTGAGAATTAATCAATGAATTGATTATGTGTATCAACTATAAATCCATATAAAATAAGTGTAAATAAATAAATAGATATTAAAATTTATTATATACATAATCATAAAATATTAACAACCATGAGAAAGTAATATAACCCAATGAAAATGAATTGAGTTATGAAATTTCTCTACAACTTGGTAACTTTAAGTTCAAATCCCCTTAGATTAAATAATTAAAATTAAAAGTAAATACACCATAAATAATGAATTATTCATGATATTACATGTCAAATGGTATTATATAAACCATATAAAATAAATTAGGTTCATAACAATAATTAAGTCTCAATGGAATGTAAATTGAGATGAAATCCCTTACCTTATGTTTCCTTTCAGGTACATGTCCTTTAACCTCATGTATAATGATTTTAAGTATTTAAAAAAATTATAAAAGAACCATAATAATATTTATAATATCATATGTTATCTTATTATAATATCTTATTACTCATTTTTTAATAATCTTTAATTATTTTCACTATTTTAGGTGTTAATTGACCAGTTTTTTTAGTATGTTTTGACTTTTCATTTTTGTTATTCTTACATAGATAATGATTTCATCATATATAGTATGTAAAACATGATTTAAATATCATATATATTCAGTATATATGTATTTATAATAATCCATAATGTTTGGGGATAAGAAATAAAATGCACTGTTCATGGAGACGGTAGGTTGTATGTACGCATGAATGCTACTTAATTTTCTTTTTCATATTTAAAAGAATGAGAAGTAAATGATATGTATATATATAGATGTGGGTGTGTGTATTATAATTAAAGTATCATATTTATTTCATATATGTCACATATTTTTATTAATACAATCCTTAATACATTCTATGTATATCCTGAATGAACCAAATCGCTTTGAGGTGACGGTAGTCCACACGTCCACAAATGATGTTATCATATTCCTACAAAATAGAAAGTATGAATTTATGTGTTATATAAAAATTAAATAAGTATAAATAAATCATAAATATCATTTATATCATATATAAACTATAAATAAATCATTATTCCAACCTTTAAAGGTGGTAAATGGAAGAACAAACGATGTCGGTTTGCGAGCCGGTCGTCCATTGTACACACGAACGATGATTTCATATCCCATTTGATAGATGCACATGAAATTGTAGGTATAAATATTATAATAAAATCATATAAGTATATTTAATATAATAATTTTATTATATAACCATGATATAAAAATATTTGAAGGGGTGGATAAGTAAATGAAACAAAAGTGATCATTGAAGAATGTTACCTCTTATTCAGATAACCCCTTTGGGTTTATACCAAAATACATCCTTGGATTTACTTATTCTTAAATTAAGGATCCTAGGATGAGGGGAGGAAATTTGGGTTATTATTTATGTAGGTTTTGGTTGAACCAAATGGCTTGATAGGTATGAATAAGTGAGAGGGGTGAGTGCCTTTTTATAATGGAGGAGTAGTGGCATTCTTGTTAATATAAAAATGTAAAAACTATTGAGAGGTCTCCCTAACATCATGTGACTCAAATAATGAAAAAAATAGATACAATTTATTATATAATCTAAATATTTCCATAAAATATGTTTTTTACATGTTTCTAGTTTATTTTGGCCCTTATGTTTAAGGTTTAGTCCCTTGTTAAACTTAATTTTACCTTAATCATTGTAATTAATTTTAATTACTTTCTCTAATGTTTTTGGTAAAAACTAAGTTGATAATACTAGAAATTATAAATTAATATAATTAAAAATATCGAATCAATTTTTTTAAATTAAAATTATAGAATTTGTATAAATTAATTTAAATTTAATCCCACAGACAGGAAGACAAAGCGGGTTTTTAAAATAAAATGTTCAAAAGTTTGAATTATTTTTATATCCAATTTAAATTTTAAATTAATTCCAATGAAATAAATTGGGTTAATTTATGTATTATTTATATAATTTTACTTTAAAACAAATTTAAAATATAATTTAACACTATAAATAATTTACAAAAAAACAAATTTCGATTAAAATTTGGTATTTTTCACTATTAATCAAAAAATGAAAATTCTCAGAAAAATATAAAAAAATTACCCTAAGATGATTTTATGTTCCTATTTAAAAAATTAATTTTATTTTGACATATTAAATTTATAAAAGTTCCAAAAATTGTATTTAAAATAGGTTATTCATTAAAAGGCAATAAATCAACCTTTAGAAAAATACAATTTTTTAGTGTAAAACTTGATTTATTCTTATATTATGCTTATCAAATATATTGGATGAATATAAAAAATATTGGATTGAATATAATATATATATATATATAATTAATATCATTCACTAATAGTAATTAATTTAATTTATTAGGATAAAACACATTTGTGAGCATAAAAAACATTTCCTTTATATTCAATTGGTTTTTATATTCATTTTTAATTAATTGGTAATATATGAATTCATATTATATTTTTGTAAACCATATATTTTCGTAATTTATTTAATATTATTCATAAAATAAAATTTAATGGATAGTTTATATCTTATTATAATATTTTAATAATATATTTTTGTTTGGTAAAACTCGGTTTTGCATGTAACAAAAGTTATCAAAGAAAATTGTTATTGTGTACGATGCAAGCTAATTTAGTATTGTGTGAATTACAAGCTATATAATATAGTAAATTTATTTAAAATATTAAATATAGCATAAAGTCTCAATAGGTTATATTCTTTTCTATGTTTGGTGTTGCGTGTCATACACACTATAAAATACAATGTTCTTACATTATAATTTCAGGGTATTACAATTATTATTATTAACAATTTTTTATTTCATGAATATTTCTTGAAAACCAGTATAAAAAATTTAAAAAAATAATAAGCTTAAATCTTCTTATTTAGAGGTGATTTTAACCACTATTAAATAATGGAGTTTTTTAATAAACCACCATAAAGTAGCGATGATTTTTTAAAATAGACACTAAAAAACTAGTACTAAACATTGTTTTCATGTAATTTCCCTACCATGTACCTGCAAGGGGGTGGTAATAAATGAAAAATAATCATAAATATTTTTATAATAAACAATGATAAAAAATGGTTATTTTATTATTAACAAATAATCATTTTTAGTGATTAAAGATTTTATTTGGTTATTTTAAAATAATATTGTAATTATTTATTAAAAGTACTTAAATTATTCATTTCACCAACAAAAAACTATATGAAAATCAATTTTTACACTTAATTATTACACTAAAAAAAGAGTTCTTAGTAACAGTTTATTTACAGAGGTCTTAGAAATTGTTTCTAAACAAATTGTATTGATTTTTATTTAAAATATAGTGTCGATTTTGTATAACTGCTGATATATTTTTTATATTTTCTGATTTTGCAGTTACTTTTTAAAAACTTCTATAAAATATTTTAAAAAACTAATCAAACCCTTCACACACCCCCAATCCCTATAGCCCCCACCCTCTGCTCCCATCGATGTTGACCATTGACTGTAGTGACCCACCCCCACCCCACCCCCACCCCCACTCCTGAAATACCTTCTCCCCTAACAACGAACCTTGATGGTTTCCCCTCTTCCGCTTTTTTCAATTTCATTGACCCCCAATAGTGGAAGCATCCCAAAGCCACTTCTCCCCAAAACCCCGTCCTCCTCCTACCTTTGCCTCAACCTGATTTCCCTTACCCCTTATTCATCCATGAGTCGGACTTTTCCGACCTCGTCTCTATGACCTTCACATTGTCTATTTCCCTATACTCATCTAGATAATATTATTTGATAGTATATGACCCTATTATTGTGTGGGGTAATATTTCTTCCTTTTTTTGTTTACGTTTTTCATGTTCAATTTGATCATTTTCATGTTAGATTTTTGTTTTATTCAATCAAGGTACTACCTTGGTCAATGACGAAGTTGGGTGATGTTAATAATTTATTAACCTTGTTTTATTAAACTTTTATATCATTATTTTTTAATATATAGGGAGAATAGTGGTAATCCAATATGTATAGATAAAAATTAGATAAATTTACCTAGAAACACACCTCGGTATGCTAAGTGTTAGGAATTTTTTTTTTATATTTATGAAATTAAAAACTGATCAATGGATAGAAAAATAAAATATATATGTATCCTAATTGTGAATTCAAGCGATGGTTTAAATAAAATAAAGTATATGAGAACTTGATATTGAAATTGTTTTATGGTCGATATATATGTTGGATTTGGAATAAATAATTGAATGTTATGGAAATTCAAAACAACAATTATCCTATTAAAAAACACAAAGTGACCTGTCATAGGTAATTTAGTTTGAAACTTAATAAATGAATCATTCGTATTTTAAGGATATAATGACCAATATTTTAATAAATCAATATAAGCTTCATTTTATCCTAAGAAGGTTAATATTTATCAATACTTCAGTGAATAAAAAATGACTTTTATGAATTAGTTGAATATGGAAAACAAGAAATATGTGAAGGGTGTGGAAAGTATTTGAAGCTTTCTTTTCTACTAAAGTTATATTATATCATTTTTATCTAGGTAATTACTAACAAAAAAATATTCATGATTTTGGAGTTTCTTAATGATACATTTAAAGAATCTAATATATCTATATCATTTTATGAGATAAATAAAATCATCAAAAAACTTGGACTTGATTATATAAAGATATATACATGCCCAAATGATTCCATTATTTATTGAGGAGAAGATTCTAAAAAAGAAAAATTCATAATATTTCATAAAATTATATGTAAGAAAATGATAAACAATGAGATTACAAATTAATACAACACTAGGAATAATTAGAAGAAGAAAGATTTCATAAAGAAATTGTGTTACTTTCCTATGAAACCATTCCTGAAAATACTATTCATGACATCTAAGACTATATACGACATGAAGTGGTATAATCAGGATAGTAATAATGATGGGTTGTTGTGACATCCAAAAGATTCAATATCATGTAAGGTGTTTGATTCATTATATCCAACAAAATTCAGATCCTATGAATGTACATTTGGTATTGTATTTTGATGGTTTTAATGCTTTTGGTACTTTAAGTACTAGTTGTTTTGATCCCCTATAATTTATCTTCGTGGATGTTTATGAAGAATACTTCTTTAATTATTTCAATGATTATTCAAGGAAATAAAATTCCTAGTAATGATATTGATGTATAACTTCAACCTTTAATCAAATAATTGCATTAATTGTGTGATGATGTCATGGAAACATATGATGATTCAATAAGAAAACTATTCAAAATGCATGTTTCTTTAATATAGACAATTAGTGACTTTCTTAGACTAAGAAACTTATCAGATTAGAACACTCATATTGATTTGTCTTGCCTAGTTTTTTAATTTGGATTTTGAATCTCAATGATTAACTCATAGTAGATAATAGTGTTTTATGTTTCATTGTTGATTTCTTTATGCATGTCATAAATTAAGGTTTAACAAGACATGATTCAATAGAGATATTGAACTGAGAAAGTCACTAAAACTGTTATCTAGTTCAGAAATATTAGAAAAATTAATAAATATCACTATATAATTTGGAAAATGTAATCAGTTTAAAGAAGGGTTGAACGATATAAGGTACAATATCTGAAGTATTTGGAACACAATAGTGTAAGAAAATGAGTATAATTTTCAAACTTCCTTATTATGAATTTAATTTTCTATATCATAATCTTGAAATAATTCATATTGATAAGAATGTATGTGAAAGTGTAATTTTTACATTGCTTAATGATTTGGGTAAATTAAAGGATTTCCTTAATGCTTGTAATGATTTATAATCAATGAATATAAAATATGGTTTGTGGGAAAATTAGAATGGAAAGTATCCTTCAGCTATTTTTAAAATGAAACATCATGAGAAAGATGTATTCCTTCAAAAATTTAAAGAATTAAAAAGTGCTAAATGGATATTCAAGTAACATTTCAAGGTTATTTGACTTAAAATATTAAAATTTACATGGATTAAAAATTCATGATGCACATATTCTGATAGAGAAGTTTTTTGTCATTATGTAATATATTACCTGAAAAATTACTTGCATTTATATTTGATTTGTTAACATTCTTCATAGAGCTTTTTGGAAAACCTATAAATCCAATTAATCTTAAGAAACATTAAGAAATAATTTTGTTGACACTTTATAATTTGGAGATGCCATTTACCCATTTATTTTTCACTACTATGATTCATTTTACTATTCATTTGGTTGAGGAATTTAAACTTGGTGGATTAGTATACTATTGATGGATGTATCCAATTTACAGGTATGATAATATTATTTTTATATTCATTGGTGAATTCAATTTTACCAAGTGATTGTGTAAAAAAATTTAATAGTTTTCTTATATTTTTTTCATCAGGTACTTAGGTCGTTTGAAATCATATGTAAGGAAAAACGATCAATTAGAATTTTATATAAAAAATGTTACATATTTGAAGAGTGGTTGGCCTTCTATTTTAGGTATTTGGGTGGGATTGAGACTATATTCAATCATGTTGTATTTTTTGATGACATCTCCGATAATTATTATTTATGAAACAATCATAATTATTTCCAACTATTGGATGACCAATTAGAAAGGGTTGAAATTTTACACTAACTAAATTAGAGTTACTACAAATGCATATATATGTTCTACTCAATAGTCTTATTTTAGATCCATTTATTTAATAATTGAGATTTCAAAAAAAGAGACGACTAAGGGGTTGAACTTGAAATGATTCATAATTAAAAAAAATATGTTGATAAGGATATTTTTGAATGGTTTAACTATCATGTAAATATATACTCATATTCATATTATTAACATGTAGTTATGTTTTCTATGTTAAAATTAATAAATTATATCTTCTTTCCTAGATAATAAATGTTGATAATTGAGCTGAAATTTTGAATGATTTGAATTATTTAAGTTGTGGTACATTAATTAGAGCTAAAATATTTGATGCCTATAATATTAATGGGATTTTGTTTTGTACAAAAAACATTAAGATGAATTACATGAAGGTTGGATTGTTTTTATACACTTAAAATAGAGAGACTTGTATTATATGGGTGATAAAGTTTAATTGGTACTTTATGACAGTGAACCTCATCAACCACAAAACATTCAACAATTTTTTCCTGACAATTTTGAAACGGTAGAACTTATAAGAGAGGGTGAGTTGATAAAAATGATGATAATGAAGATAAATATAATTGAATGTATACATTAGTAATGAAAATATATTACAATTTCTAATTTATATTTTTTTATTCATATATACATTATTCTATTTTTAAAAAAAATTACTTCTATTTTTTTGGGCATTGAATATATTCTAAAACATTTGAATTACAGGAATGTTAAGAACAAAAAAAATTGAGATATCAACAAATCATTATCTTAGAGAAAACCACCCCTATCATAAAATTTAGTGGATCTAAGTGATATCATTTCATTATATACTTTTAGTAATCCATCAGCATCCTTATATGTTATTGGTAGGTCACCATTCAATTCACCTTCGATGATGGAGTAGTTGGTCACTCATCTATCTAGGGGATATTGGAGAGTTTCCATTACTAGTATGTATTTCATTGAATGTATTTATATATGTATTATTAACTATTTAATTAATTTTTGAAATATAAAATAAAAATAGATTTATGGGACCAAAAAGAATTAAAAATTATCATTCCATTTGATGAGTTTAGGGTTCCTACTAGTGATGCTACCAGAATATATGGAAAAATTCTTTGGAATATTACTTCTAAGATGGTGAAACTTCCCATTAATTATAAATATTGGAGGTATATTCCCTTATCTTAGAAAAATGAGGTGTTTGAAAACCAATTAAATGTCATATTAATTTAATATTCATTGATAACTAATTTAAAAGTCTTGAGAAAAATTATTAATATACTAATAAATTGTTATGTTTTTTATTTCTATATATTTTTTCATTTTAATGTCCCAAGCTCCATTTCAAACCCATGGATCATGAAAAATTTGTGCAAGAAATAGATATAATTTAAATGGATATTATGTGACTAGTTTAATGACACATATCTAAGTACTCGATAGATGTATGAGAAAGTTCCTTAAGGCATGTATCATGAGTAGTGGAAGATGTTTTTTAATATTAATAGGGATAAATCTCATGAGGTAATTGCATATACTATAATATCTTATTAACATAAACATAATAAAAATTTAATTTTTATTAATTTTGTTAATTTTTATAGGAATTATCTAAAATAAATAAAATGAAGCATAAAAAATAAGTCATACCTCATATCATAGTGTCAGAGATTTTTTCCAGAAAAAGAACAATATTGGTTGTATTTTATCCATTATTATTTATATTATTTTTTTATACGTAATGGTTTTTTATAACTTTTAGATATATTCTTTTATAAAGGCTCGGGAATTAGGTCACATGGTTTTCTGGAGAGAGATGTGTATTAATGCTCATCAAAAACCTGATAGTATTTTCTTGAATAATCCTATTAGAGATGTTGGAGTAAGTAATTTTCATTATCATTTATTGTTATTTCATTACAATAAAAAAATCCTTAAATGAAATTAAATGTATCAAACAACATAAATTTCCTCTATTTAAGACCATATTTTCATTGAAATCAATGAAAATATGGTCTTTAATAGAGATAATTAGAAAAGTTTCATAAATTTAGTCAACCCATTTTAATTTTGTTTAATTATTATTTATTATTATAATTTTTTTATGTTTTTATGTTTTTATATTAATTAAATAACAATAAATAGTAATAAAAAATAAATTAATTAGAATATATCATGAAGTTCAGATAATTTAAAAAATTATTGTTAATATTGTTGTACTAAAAGATGAAAATTCAAGAATAATGGGATGTGAACCCTTCATAATCATCATCAATTTCCCAAAACGATGCAGTTGAAATCATTATAGGAAATTGGCATCTTAGGCATGTATGGGGGATGGGTCCTGGGCCTACTCCATCGGTTTTCTTTGGTAGGGTTCCATCATCATTTACTTTTACACCTCTAGTGGGGTTTGAGTAGTATCATTAATCCGAAAGTATGGAGTGAAATTGTAAGGCTAAAAGAAAAAAGTGAAAGATCATGATTTTTATAGGTAAATAGAAGATTGGTGATGGTCGAAATGGAAAATGACTTAGTTTTTGTATTTCAAAGGATGACGGGAAAAAACCCAGAGAAAATTTCTTGTCTTATAGATTATCCTACAGTTATAAATTCTAAAATAAATCCATGACATGTCCAAGAGGATCTTTTCTTTATTACTATGATGATAATGTATCTTTTGGGGTTTATTCTATGAGGAGGAGTTGGGGTAATGTGAGATTAGTGTTTTCATTCAATTATGTGGGTTCAAATTGGTGTAAAATCATGGAAAAATTTTCATTAAATTATTTGTAATGTGTATGAGTAGATGATTCATCCATCTGACATGTGGTGTGCTCAGAATGACTTAATAAATTTTTTTAAAAGATATCAAAGTCTTTAAAAACATATTTCAAAGGGTAAAAACTAATAAAATGAAATAAATGTGTTCTTAAATCAAATTGAAATGGTTTTATACTAATTTTTGAAATATAGGAACTGATGCCATGTCAATTCAAGTTGTGGTTTTCCTAGGATGCCCGTAAATTCATTTTTAGTGTTTTAAAATACTAAAACATGTGTGTAATGGTAAAAAATATATAAAACAACCTATTATTGGAATTAAATCATGTGAAAAATATTTTTGAATTATTATTTATGTGTATAAGCAGAGGGCACATCAATCCAATGTGCAGTGTGCTCAAAATGACTCAATAAGCAGTTTTAAAAGATATCAAATTTTTTACAAACATGATTCATGGGGTCAAAACCAAGAAAATGATATCATAGTTCCATAAAATAATAGAACAATGATCATAAATATATTTTTGAAATATAGAAATTGGAACCATGTTAATTTGAGTTGCAGTATTCTAAGGATGCTCATAAATACATTTTTAGTGCTTTAAAGCACTAAAACATTCGTTTAATGGTCAAAACCATAGAAAAAACATCAAATTTTTGTGAAATCATGGAAAAACTATTATTGAATTTTTTTTAAAATGTATGAGTAGAATAAATTCAATTCGATGTACGATTTTCTAGGAATGACTTAATAAGCAATTTTAAAAGATATCAAAGACTTTTAAAATGTGTATCAGGGGGTCAAGACCAAGAAAACAATGTCAGGGTATTATAAAATCATAGTAAAATGACTATATATTGATTTTTGAAATTTATGAATAAACACCATGTCAATCTGATTTACATTTTTTTCAGGATGCCCATAAATGCATTTTTAGTGTTTTAAAACACTAAAAATTGCATGTAATGATAAAAAGCATAGAAAATGACCTCAAATTAATATGAAATCATGGAAAAATGGTATTTGAATTAATTTTAATGTGTATGAGTAGACATCACATCAATATGACATGTGGTGTTCTCAGAATGACTTAATAATCAATTTTAAAAGATATCAAAGTCTTTAAGAATACACATCAGAGGGTCAAAATCAAGAAAATATGTCTAAATTCCATGAAATCATAGAAAAATGAATATTTTTTTTAATTTATTAATTAATGACCCATCAATACGAGTTTTAGATTTCCTAGGATGCCCATAAATGCATTTTTAGAGTTTTAAAGCACTAAAACGTACATGTAATAATCAAAACCATAGAAAAAAACATCAGATTGGCATGAAATCATGGGAAAACTTTTTTGAATTGTTTTTTATGTTTTTGAGTAGAAGGAATGTCAATCTACCATGTAGTGCGCTCATAATAACTCAATAAGTAGTTTTAAAAGATATCAAAGTTTTTAAAAACAAGCATCGTGGGGTCAAAACCAAGAAAATGATGTTATAGTGCCATGAAATCATAGAAAAATGACTATAGATTATTTTTTTCAAATATAGAAACTGACACCACATCAATATGAGTTATGTTTTTTCAGGGATTCCCATAAATTCATTTTTAGTTTTTTAAAACATTAAAATGAGATTGTAATGGTCAAACCCATAGAACATAGATGTGGATTGATGTGAAATCATAGGAAAACTATCATTGAAATTTTTTTATGTATAAAAGAAGGAGATACATCAATATGACATGTGGTGTGCTTAGAATGACTCAATAATCATTTTTAAAATGTATCCATCTTTAAAAAATGTGAATCATGGGGTCAAAACCAAGAAAATGAATTCAGAATGCTTTTAAATCATAGAAAAATGTCCTTTTTTGAAATTTAATAACCAAGTATACATCAATCTGAGTTTCAATTTTCTCAGTATGCCCGTTAATGCAATTTTAGTGTTTTAAAACACTAAAATATACGTGTAACAGTCAAAAACATGTTAAAAAAATTCAGGATGTTTTTAAATCATGGGAAAACTATATTTTAATTATTTTTGATGTGTAAGAGTTTATTTCACGCCCATAATACTTGTGATGTGCTCATAATTACTCAATAAGAAATTTTAAAATATATCAAAGTCTTTAAAAACATGTGTCAAAAGGTCAAAACCAAGAAAATTATGTTGGGGTGTCATGAAATTATAGAAAAAATACCATATATTATTTTTTGAAATGTAAGAACCAACGACACATCAATATGAGTTGTTTTTTTTATGCTCATAAATGAATTTTTAGTGTTTTAAAACACTAAATTGTGTGTGTAATTATCAAAACCATAGTAAACAACCTCATATTGGTGTGAAATCATAGGAAAACTATAATTGAATTATTTTTTTATGTGTATGAGAAGAAGAAATGACAATAAAACGTGTAGTGTTCTTAGAATGACTCGATAAGCAGTTTTAAAAGATGTCAAAGTCTTTAAAAAAATATTTCATGGTGTTAAAACTGAGAAAATGATATTTAAGTGTAGTAAAATTATTATAAAATTACCATAGATTTATTTTTAAAATATAGGAACTAACACCACATCAATCTGAGTTTCAATTTTCTCAAGATGATAATAAACACATTTTTAGTGTTTTAAAACTCTAAAATGTGTGTATAACTATCAAAAACATAGTAAACAACCTCAAATTGATGTGAAATATTAGGAAAACCACCATAAAATGATTTTTGAAATATAGGATCTGATTTTATATCAAATTATTTAAAATCTATTTATTGGGTAATTTCAAGAACACCACACATCAGTTTAAAAATTTATTAGATTGTCATAGAATCATCCCTTTTGAGTTCCAAGTGTTGAATTGTATCTTAAATAGGAAAGTTTAAGTTTTCAAAGTGTTATGGATTATATATTATTTTTTATGTTAAAATTTCATCTATTTTTCTAATAAAATAGAAAATGTTATGAGTAAAATTATGAATTATTCTATTCTTATTCTACTTAATATTCCTTTTCTTTATTTTTTTAGTTTGTAGGTGATAGATTTTAACAATGGGTGGGAGGTTGATCATTCTAATCCATAACACTCTCCATAAGTTAGCCATGGTGGCTTATAGTTTTTTTGGTATGGTTAAATATTATCATTTATGTCACTGTAGTTTTTATTTATTATGTTCGGTTCGGATTTATTTCTTCTTTTTATTTCAATTAATGACATGATGTAGCCAATTTTTCATATGATTACTCTAGTAATGGAAGTGATTGAGATGGAAATGATGTTCGATGCTTTACATAGTCTATTAGTATATGATTAGTGATCTTATGGTTGATTGATAGTTGTATATATATGATTTTTGGATGTATGACTGATGGTTGTGTATATATGAATATGGATGTAAGATTGAGTTTATTGTATGATTGAGTTTGTTGTATGTATATTTTTTAAAAAATATTTTAAAAAAAATTAATATTTTTATTGTCATTTTCTAATAATATATACTAAACTAAACTATCACTGAAATATTTTTATATGGTTTATTTATTTATCTTCACGTGAAAAAGTAAACTAACACTATATTAATTAGTGACGGTCATTTTATTTTTAACCAATTTATTTTTTAAAAAACAATTAAAACTACTTCCAAATGAATAATAAACCACTGTTAAATACCCAAAAATGAGACTTACAAAAACTGTTTCTAAACCAAGTAGAACCACCGCTAATTTATTGTTGATATTTAAATACACAAAAGTTTTTATAACCACCATTAAATCGATTATTGGAAGTTTAAACCGCCTCCAGTAGTAATAAACCACAACTTGTCCTTTTTTCCTTGTAGTGTTAGAAGATTCAAAATTTTCCTTTTTTAACTATCAATTGGATATATAGTAGTTGGAGTGGTAAACCCATTTAATCCTACATCAAGACACCTGAGTTCAAAACCAGAAAGGGGGGATATTAATTAGTTACTATAGCATTCAATGTTTCAATTATTTTAATGATACTATAGAATCTGAACTATTTATATAAAATTAGCTTTCAGGTCACAGAATTGGGACTACAGGCCATATGGACTCTAATCCATGAAAACCTTTAGGACATGGGGACTTCAGTTCACATTTTATAGACAACAAGTGACATAAATAAACTAGAAAAAAATGTATTGATGCAACTGGAAAGCGGTGCAGCATGACGACACTCAGGTGCATGTGATGTCTCACATCATCATAGGTTCTAAAAACCAGTGGAAATTTTAATTTTTCTCATGAGTGTTTTAGTTAAAAAATTGTAATTTATCCTATTATATTATCTTACATAATTTTTATAAACACAATTTTGGTCCTTACATAGGATGTTTATCCTATAACAAGAGTTGGTGTAAATCTATATCATTTGACTTTTCATGGAATATTTAATATTTAAATAATTAAATATAATTTTCTTCATGCATGATTTTTAGTAATATATTTTAAATAGAACATCATATTAAAAATACATATCCATGTTTGAGTTTAGAATGGGGGATTTTCTCTAGGTGAGGCATAATCCCATCATGGGCACTAGTTGAGGCCCGAACCCTTTTTCTTTTATTTTTATTTTTCTTTTTCTTTAATTTTTTATTCCTTTTTATTTTTTTTTCTATTTTATCCTTTGATTTATCCCTATTAGATTTTCATACATGATCGTGGGGATCCCCCCCCTTTGATTACTTATCTGGGAGAGGGAGAGGGAGAGAAGAGGGGTAGGGAGTAGGAGGTGCCACCCAAGGAGCTCATCCGGAGGTAGATCGGGGCTTGGTGGGTGAATTGTGCATATTTGGTGCAAATATTCAATAGTTTCTGCCCATAGGTAGTCCATTTTTATTTTTTTTCTATCTCCCCATATATTATTTGTTTTTTAAGTTTTAAATCCTTGTTTGGGTTGCTGGGGACCCCGTAGGGTTTGATCTATGACTTTTTGGGAGAAATCAGGGGTTTAGTTCAATTTTTAGAGTTTTATATTTGGGAATCCCCATGTACATGGAATGCGGTTCAAATAAAATATATTTTTTGTTCTTCTTGTTTAGAGAAGATGGATTTTTAAGAGTACAAACTGTGTACTTCGAAGTACATTCCATGTAGGGTGACTTGGGGTGTGGTCGGGGACATTGAGATACACTCCATGTTGGGGAATGTGGTCATGTAAGTACATGACCAGAGATCATTCAATGTACATGGTCAGTGGATATGAAGGGTACTTGGCTAGACCTTATGAAGGGTACAAGGCCTGTACCCCATGGGGGACACATTCCATGTGTGTTCGGTATACGGTGTGTAGTCGGGCATTTTCCATGCTGATTTAGGATGAGGTAAACTGGTAGGTACCCCATATAAGTTACGCACCATGTACAAGGCACATACACCATGAATTTTGGAAAATCACACTCTGGGTGGCCAGTGGCACATGGCTAGGTAGGACCTTTAGAGGTAGATTCCATGTAACCGAAGTACATGTCATATAATTTTTCTACCTTATCTTATTTTGCCAATTTTTTACTCTAAAGTTAAAAATGGACATGATAGGAGTCCATTATTAAAATTTTTATATGTAGGTCATTATTTTGTAATCCTTTTGTCATTTAGAGGCTTTTTGGATGGAATTTTGGATTGGGAGAGTGTTTTCAAGATAATTTCTTTGAGGTTTGGTTTCAGAATCCTCTATCGGGTTATGTTGGGAGATTTAAGGCCTAGGTGGTGTTTTTTATCTTGGTGATCATCTTGGATCGAGTTTTCTATGTAAATATATTTGAGGTTCTTTTGGATGAATCCCACAAGGTATAATCATGTAGTATCTCTGAGGAGATCTTGTTTTTCCCTATGAGTTGGGTCTGGTTGATCGAGGTAAGAGTAGTTAAGGTTTGGATCCTGTTTTTAAGGATCAAATCTATTGGAGCCTATAGGTTGGGTTGAAATAGTGGGATTATGATTATGGTTGGGTTTCATTGAGGTGATGATATGGGTCTGAGGGACCCATTTGGATTACCTTATGGGTTGGTTTCTGATAAAGTGATCAGTGGTTGTCATATTCTGCTGTTGGTAATGCCCATGTGGCATGGTGTTTCTTTGGATTCTTTTGTGGGTGAGTTAATACCCAGGAGGTTTTGTGAGTTGGGAAGGATAATTGAGGTTTTATTACAACAGGATTTTCTCCAAGGTTATTCTTGTGTTGTGAAGCCCCTTGGTGGGTTTTCTACTTTGAGGTGGTTATGAGGATCATTGTGAATGCCCTTGTAGGTGTGATTATAATTTTAGATTCCCTTGTAGATGAAATATTTATCTAGGATTAGTTATAGGTCACAAAGGTCCATTTGTTAAGTTTTTCACTAGTCATGTAATATGATTTGTTTGAGCTATAGGATCCCTCATAGGTTTTCCTACTCTTGTTGTGGCCTTTGGGTTGTTTATGGATCTTTGGATGGGATTTTTCTAGATTCTTGGGTGTAGCAGGGGAGTCTCTAGATGGATATTGCTTTATGTTGTGACCCTGTGGATAGTGGGAGCCCTGATTTTTTTTTGGATTTGAGGAGGGTCATGGAGATCCTATGGTTCATATTTAATGGATGGTGAGATCTAGGGGATTGAGAGATCCTTGTGCTCTGTTGGTTGAGAGTTGCTCGGCGCTTCTAGTTTATTTATTTTGATAGTGGTTTTTGAGAGATAGACCGAACCGTATTCGGTAAGACTTTGACCATGAATTTTGAGGCAGTTTCTACTCAGGAATTTGGTTTAGGGAGGATACCATTGGGATATCTAGGATCATGTGTTGGTCCTAAGTTTTATCCAGTTCTCTTCTCTATTGGATGGTTGTGGTTAGATGGGATTAGGGAGCTAATAGATGATCTAGATGAGTACACCCCCTCTAGTTAAGTATGTTCCATGGATAAAGAGTATATATATTGGTGTTGTGGATATTTTTTCACTCCTGATACCATGGATTCTTATCACTCCTGGTTTCATGAATGGATCCCACAGGGAAAATTATCTTTCGGGTCCATGTGGATAGAGCTCATAGGGTGATGTATCTGTCGGGTCTATGTTGGATCCCAATTTTATCTTCAAAACTTTCATGACATGACAGTTTATTTGGAGTGTGGTTTGGATATTTTGTTGCTAATTTGGATCATTCCATTGGATTCCTAGAGTCTAGTAGATGTGTATTTTCATATAGATTCCTATGGTTATTCCCTGGGGTTTGGAATTTATGTCTTTTTTTAGAAATCTTGGAGATCCTATTTATATCTTCGGTACATGCTTGTTATTGTGTGTTTGGGAGAGCCAAATTATATAAATCCTATAGAATTTTCTAGAACAGGGGTTGATTCACCTCGTTTTTCAATCTAAAACCCATGGTTAGTTGTTTTCCTTATTTTGTTTATCCCCTTTTTTAGGAAGTTTTTATCTTTATGCTAGTTGTTATTAGTTTTTGACTAGGATGGGAATATCATGTGGGCATGAACTTGTTATGAAAATATATTATAGGCTCACCATTGGGGTTTTCCTATTGAAATTTGTTTCTCACCCCTTGTATGTTCACCTTGGTGTGCGTGTAGACCTGAAGTCTGCTTTGAGGTTGGAGCATAGGTTGCATGGAGCATTGAGCAAAGGCCCAATGGTGCTTGATTGAGCAAAGTTGTTTGTGTGGAGTCTCAAGATCAGGCTAGTGTAGCTTGAGCATCATGGATACTGGGTATGTGGTTTGGATTAGTGTTGGTAGTAAATCCTAATGTATTTATTTTCAGTTTGTTTATTTTTTATATGTGGTCAACCCATTGGGTAACCAGGTGTCTTTTATTCCACGTTATTTGAGTTTGTATGAATGTATGCCACATTTCATTTATTAGATAATGTTATTGTTTTAGTTTATTTATTATGTGTACTCTGATGTTTAACCTAATGTATGAGTTTGGTTATTTTCTAATGTTATTCCACTCTGACCATAGTTTATACTCTCCCCATTGTATCTCTTAGACCCTTGCTATTTTTTGGTAGCCTCCAGTATATAGGGAGGCATGCTTAAGGCCTAGTGGTGGGTTAGATCGGGTGATGTTTCAGGTAAACCTAGGATGATTCATTAAAATATTGTATTAGAGTTTTTTTCTTTTATGATTTTAGGAGTTGGTAAACAGGTGGCCTAGGAATGTTTTGGAACTTGTGAATGATATCAAACTGGTGTGTTGCAAACACATTTTCTGATAGGAAGTCTAAGTTTCTGGGGAATGAGATTACAGTTCATGGATTATGTGTTTATGGTTTCATGATTTCACCTAGTGTGATACACTTTAGTTTTAGGATTTATGGTTTATTTTGGTTTTTATCTCTTGGTTTGTGGGTAAGAGGGAAGTGTTCATGCATCATTCTAGGCATACAGGATTCATCTGACATATGTATGTATGTGGTGTTTTCACTGACGATGGAGGTTTAGTTTTTTAAAGTGTCTCCAATGACCTATATGGTGTATCATAGATAGCTACTTGGTGGAATTATACTCAATTTAACAATATGCATATATTTTATTCTAATTATAGGTCATGGGGATCTTGTGGTGAGATGTTCTCTGGTGATAGAGATATAGTCCCTTTGTTGAGGGATGCATAGAGACCCTTGTGAGTCGGTAATGGGATTTGAGTTCTCTATTGGTGGATCAATAAGGGAAAGGATTCCTGAGGGATGTTTTTATCATGATCGAGTTTCCCTGAGGTGGTGTTTTCTCTAAAGTACCAAGTTTGAGTTCCTTGGGAGGGATCTATTCATTCCATGTGTTATTGGTCAGTTCATGTAGTGGAGAAAGTGTTTCTGCCATCACTAACGACTTGGGTGGGTGTGGTTGTTCTTTCTTAGTGGGACCATTTATGTATTCTTTCATGAGGGTGTGGTTAGGCATGAGGATTTATGGTGTTTTAGAAGTGGATTGCTAGGAATTCTTCTGATCTCATGGTTAAATTGAGAGGATGTTTTTGGTTGGACCCCTTGGCCCTGCTCATTTTAGTAGTTCTTTGGATAGTGTAGTAGAAGCGTGGTTGGACACTTATGGTTTTATATTAATGTATGAGTGGAGGTTGGTCATTTGGTTGATCTTGAAATGATGGAGATGCCTTATTTTTTGAATAGGAGTGTTGAGGGTGGCCTGATTTGTTGGAACTGTCCTGTATGAGAAGCATGGTTAGTGGTTTTAGGCACGTTAGCCAATATTCATTAAGACTTGGACTGTGTGAGTGTGAAAATTGTTATTCTTATGAGATCATTTTAAGGAAATTCTTATGGTGGGGAGTGTACCATAGGCTATTGGAGGATATGAACCATGTTTTAAGTGGTTTTTTGAGGTTGGGGTTGTTATTCCTAGGGGGTTAGGAAAGAATGGTTTTTTTTCATGTTGGATCTCAGGTGTGAGTGGTTTGGACACATATATTCATTTTGTTTGGTAATGGACATAGTTTGGGCTATGTGGTTTGTCATTTCGGAAGCTGGGAAACAATAAGGATACTCCTGTGGTGGGGAACATCAGATCAGACTCAGTTGAATGTCTCTCGTGTTGGGAGAGGGTTGTGGTCATTTTAAGACCAATAATTGGTTAGTTGAAATAACATCGATTGTGTCAGTTCTTGGGTGATATTATGGATGTTGGTTAACAATTGAAGCGTCTTTAGGGTGAGAAACTTTTGTGGAGGGGAGTTTGTGATGCCTCACGTTGTCATGGGTTGTGAAAATCAAGAGAAATTTGAATTTTTGTTCCCAAAAGTGTTTTAGGTGAAAAATAGTAATTTCTCAAGTGAGGGGATCTCATATAATTTTTTTACCACTCTATTCATCTTGGAATTGGGTGTTTAACCTTTGATAGTATTTTGGTGTAAATCTAAGTCGTTTGAATTTTTACAGAATATTTATATTTAATTAATTAAATATCAATTTATTAATTCATGTTCATTTAGTGATATATTTTAAATATAGAATCACATTGAGATTTTATCTCTATGGTTGATTTTATAATTGGGGATTTTTCCTAGATGAGGCATACTCCCTTCACGGGAACTGGGGTTAGGCACGATCCCCATTTCATTTCTTTTTTTTTCTTTTCTTTTTTATTACTTTTTATTTGTTTTATATTTTACCCTTTCCTTTATCCATATTTTATTCTCATAAATACTGGTGGGGATCCCTCCCCCCTTTCAGGGTTCTTTGGACAAGAGAGGGATAGGGGTAGAAGAGGGATAGGGAGGATGAGGTGCCACCTGGGGAGCTCGTCTGGTGGTAGATTGAGGCTCGGTGGGTATGTGGCATGAATCCAATGCAAAGATTCGATGGTTTCTACCAGGTGGTAGGAAATTTTTGTTTTTATTTTCTAATATCCCCATATATTAACATTTTTTAAAGTTTTAAATCCTTTTTTGGGTTTTTTATGACCCTGTGGGGGTCAATCTAAGGCTTTGGGGAGAAATAATGGGTTTGAAGTTGTTTTGGGGGTTTTACATTTGGGAAAAATGTTATCCCAACTATGTTAAATGCCTTGATAGTGGTTGAATCAGATTATAATATATTAAAACAACTATATATTTTGATCTTGTTTCATTATTAAAAAAAATACTCTTCTCTCTCCTTCCCATAGCATATATTAAATGTGAATTAAAACATACATAGGACACAACAATTTTACTTGGTTCGCCATCACTGGGATACATCTAAGGAGAATACAAAGGAAATGTGTTGATGTACCAAATACACTAAAGATAATTATTGTTATAAGGTTCAAAATAGACTCATTGTCCCTCCTATTTTATTACCATTCACAATTTGAAAGCTCATTGCTCTCTCAACTGAAGTGTTCTCATCGATCCTTCAAAATATTCTTCTTTTGATCACTTGAATCAATATTTTTTACACCTCATTTGGTGAATCATGAATCTCAACATTAATCTACTTTATGACTACCAATTTTCCACAAAAACTCTAATAAAATCCTTGTAGGTTCGTCCAACTTTAGCTTTCAAGAAACCTTTGCATGAATTTCACACAACTCTTTATACTTTCATGAAAATTTTACATTTTTTCATAAAACATTAATATCTTTGCAACAATTAATCTCATCATGAAACTCTCAATTTTCACACAACTTTTGGATTATCATAGTTTTTACTTGGTCTTATAAACACAAGTATTTTTTTTCTACATGAAATTGATGTTTGAGTTGTTGCTTCATGGAAGAAATAGTTTCATGAAAATATTACATGATTCATAACCCTAAAATTATATAAGGTTTCAAATTCTGAAATGAAGGTTGTATTCGCCTATTTATAGACGCAGTTGACCCTTCACACAAATACCTTGCACACCTTTTAATGTGCATGAAACTATCCATGTGTGATAAAATTTTATGATTTAACGTCACCTTTAGCATGAAACTTTCCACCATTTCACAACTACATCTATATTTCATGGTATTTCACAACTCTACATTGTGTTTCACAACTCTAACTTTCACTAAGTTTTTAAACTTGTGTGAAACACTAGCCTTTTTTATATTTTGATGTGGTATCCCTGAATATTAATTTTCAATAAATTGTGTGAAATACCTTTGTCCTTTTACACAAATTTTAAATTTATGTGAATATACTTTCTTTTACAAAAATACCTTCTTCCTTCCTCTAAATTTTGGACCCCAAAAAATTGGTAAGGACTAGAAAACGATACCACCTTGTACATGCTACAACCTATACCACTTCCAGGGCTTCTATACCTCTATCTTGAAGCATTTTCAATATATCTAGTCAATAATAATGCTGTAACTCCACAAATAACCTTGTCGATCTACTTTTCAATAAATACAATCAACCCAAAAACACTGTAAAGTTACCTTGAGGTATTTTTTCCTAACAATATCTCCCTTTGGGTTTTTTGACAACTCATCACCTTTTGATACCACTTTAAATCCTTTGTTTCTAATAAATTGACAACACATTTCACTCTTCTATCTTCTACCAAAATTTACTTCTTATGATTCCAAATATTAATCAAGGATTTACTCAACACACACTCTAAGCCCAAATGAGTCATGCTCAATGTGAGAAACAAGAGTAGCATGAAAAGTTTATCAATGAATCACTTCATTATCGATGCCACTTGAGAAACCTTTCTTGATACCAATTTTAACACTATATATAGAAATCAAGATAACACCATTATTCATATACGTAGTGTAAAATTCTAGATTCATGAACAACTCTTGTGATTTATATTCAATAAATGAACTATTTCATCATTTTTGGATTTAAAACACTCCCCCTTTCATCTTCTTCCCATGTCTTGATCAATATAATTTCTCCACCTTTTCAATGAACCTAAAGGTCACTCCTTTGTGGTATGGAATATGGTAAAGAACACATATCATCACAAAAGGGAAAAACACACCATACCTCAGGGATAGTAGGTTCTACATCCATGCTTTTTCAAGTGTGGGGAGTCGATTGAACTCTAGGATCCAGTCAATTTTGTTCAAATGTTTATTTGGGTAAGTCCTTTGTCAGAATATCTACAACCTATAGTTCTATAGGTACATTATCCAGCTTCTTGATCTTATGATCCACCTTCTCCTTAATAAAATGATACTTGATTTTAATGTAATTTTTCTTTGAGTGATTGACTAGATTTTTTATAATATTTATAGAAATTAAATTATAGAAATGGATTTTGATCGATGACTTCACTTTAACTCTGATATCTTTAAGCTTCTACTTCATCCATGATAACTATTTGAAAGATTGAGTAGATAAAATATATTCATATTCTTCAATGCTTAATGAAATGAAATCTTGTTTCTTACTTAGCCAAGAAATACACAATCCTACAAGAAAAAATGCATCACCTGATGTTGATTTTTTATCATCTTTTGAACCAGACCAATCTTCACCTGTATAAACCAAAAAATCATACTGATATTTATCATTGTACATAAAAATGAAATCGATTGTGCCCTTGATATATTGAATTATTCTTTTAAATATAAGTAAGTGGGTTTCATTAGGAGTAATTTGATATTGTTCCACTTGTCATGTGGAAAAAACAATATTGGGTAATTTCATTATTAAGTACAACAAACTTCCAATGATCTTCCTATATTTTTTGACATTAACCATTTTTTCTTCATCATCCTATGATAGTTTCATCCCAATAGCCACTGGATTCATTATCTCCTTGGAATTATCCATTCCAAATCTACTCATAACCTCCCTAGTATGTTTTTATTGAGAAATGAATGTGTCATTCTTTCCTTGTGTCACCTATAAACCAAGGAAAAACATCATTTCACCAATCATTTACATTACAAACTCACTTTATATGAATTCTTCAAAAAAATCACTACGTTTCATCTGATCCATCAAAGATTATTTCATTTACACGTGCTAACACCATCATCCTTTGATTACTCTCATTGTTAACATAGATATTATAATAAACTCCACCACATTGGAAAAAAAGATTTTTCAAATACTAATCAAGCCTCGAATATCATGATATCAGTGCCTACTTTAATCCATAGGACTTATTAAACTAGAAAACTTTGTTCTCATCTTCATGGATAATAAAACCATTTTTTTGTTTTATGTACACTTATTCTTCCATAACCCCATTTAGAAATGCTAACTTGAGGTCCATCTGGAAAACTTTGAATTTCCTTTTCACTAATTTGGCTTAGAATAATAATATTTTTCCATCCTTACAATAGGTGAAAATGTTTAATCAAAATTTATTATCTTAATTTGGGAGTATCCATTTCACACTAGCCATGATTTGTTTTGAATAACCAATCCATATTTATTCAGTTTGTTTTGGAAGACCCATTTGGTCTCGATGAGATTCTTATCTTTCGGCCTCAAAATAATCTCCCATTTTATATTATTATCAATTTAGTCAAGATCTCTATTCATAGCCTGAACCTAATTCTCATCTCTAACAAATTCTTAAAAAAATTAGGATCTAATTGATAAAGGAATGATGTATGTTGTAAGGACTTCATTCAATGTATTTAAACTAGAGCTTCCTGATCATTGATGATGTTTTTACTGTTGATTTAAGCTAAACTCTTTGGCTTCCATGTAGAGATAGATTTGAATTAATCCTTCTAATCATCAATATCTTCTTATCATTCATTTTTTTTACTCTATTCCCCCTTATTTTCTTTCCTCCTCATCACTATCATCAGAAAACTATTCGCTATGTTGTTGAATATTTTATTCATTTTCCACTATAGTGGAATCATTACTTTTAACCACTTTTCCCATCCTCTTATTGAATAATTTCTATGATTTTATTTTTCCTTATTAGCTAAGGAATACCCCCTCATCTCCATGGGATTAAAACTTCTTATATTTCTCTTTATTGAGAATGAAACACTTACTTCCGAAGACTTAAAATTACTTTAATGCCAACTTATTTCCGTATCATAGCTCATGTGGAGTCTTTTCTTCTTTCGAACACAAAAAAAATTCTATTATATATGTAGATCAATGTAAAGACTAATTACTTTTAGAATTTATCTAGTAGGTCCTTTTAAATAAGAATTGTTATGGATATGTTTTTTTATCCAAAAAACCAGATCTTTTTTTCAGGTATGTTTTACCTTTTCTGGTGTTTTTGAGGAAAAAGAAGAGTTTCTGGAAATTTCCTAAGTACACACCATGTACTTTAGGAGTACACATTGTGTACTCAGTAACCGTGGGTAGCTGGGTGCTGGCAGTGTAATGGACAGGCAGACGGCTGTGTGCGGTGACCTGGAGGCCACCTAAAGTGGGGTGCGGTAAGGTCAATTACACACCATGTACTTCAAAAGTAAATTTCATGTACTTCAAAAGTACACGCCGTTTACTTTATTTTTTTTATTATTCGTATCGAGGTCGCGTTTGATGGACAGAACTCTCTCCTTCTAGGTCTGGTTTATCTGAGAGAGACCGTATGGTTGCGATCCTTCTATGATCCCCCAATCGAGAATTGGATCTCTGATTCGACTGCCGTCAATTGCGTTGGTATCGCCTCGGTAAGCTATTCCTTCTTCTAGAGCTTTGTTTCCTGGTTCCTCTTCTTTCTCAAGTTATATTTGGTTGAACGTTTTAGACGTTTTTCTAGATATACGGTTTTCTTGGGAGATTTAAGTCTTGAAGTTCATGTATAGAGATCCTACAACACCAAGGTAGGTGTTTTGTGCCTTTCTGTTGAAATTCTTTGAGTTATATGTGAAAATTTTACCAATACCCTTGAACAGGGTACTGCGTGTTTATGGTTCTAGCCTTGATAATTTTCTGCTATGCTTTTATGCTTGAGTATAGGTTAATTGAATGTGAATAAGGCTAATTTCTATGCTTTGGAAGTGCTTTACCATGCAAGTATTTTTTACGACTGTTTGTCCCTGCTTATCCTATTAGGAAACCTTGCCAGTTTCTCATGCCTTGTTGTAGGATGGAGTGATTGTTTTTTGACATGCTGTTATGTTATAGACTGTTTATCCAAGTAGTTCTTGAGGTTTACTTTGGATGATACTCTTTTTTGTAATTTTTGACTTACACAGGTCCATGAGAACTTGGTGTAGTAGACCATAGGGAGAATGGATGTAAGGGCTTCTCCAGAGTGTCTTTTTTTACTGTTACGATGCGAGACCATAGGGAGAATTAACGTAAGTTCTTCCTCAGAGTGTCTTTAGTTCCTCGACATGGGCCACAGGGGAAATGTGACTTAAGTGATTCCCGAAAGAACCTTTAGTTACCGATACGAGACTATAGGAGGAATTGACGGTGAGTTCTTCCTCATAGAGTCTATGCTTAAGCTGAACGAGAGGGGTTAGGCTATATGTACTTCCTAGAGGGTTGCTTGTACTTGTTAGTTGAACCATATGGGTTAGGATGTGATTACTTCCCAGAGGGTTACAGTTGTGTTTAGTTGCTTGCTTATGTTGTTTGGTTGAACCAGAGGGGTTAGGCTATAAGTAATACCCAGGGGTTACCTGCTTTGATTATTTGTTGCTTGATATATGAAACTGAATGCATTGAAAATGTGGATTGTTACTACTGAGTACTTCCTTGTTACTGCTTCCTTTTAATTATTACCTGTTATATACTCACTAACTATTAGACACAGATCTTTTAGTGGTTTCCTACTGGTATTTAGTCTCACACCCTCTTTGGGTCATACTTTTGGGCCCAAACAAATTATATTATTGTAGGTATAGATAAGGGCAAGTGCCTTTCTACTTCAGGTACTTGACTGTGTTGGATCTAGAGAGAATGGGACCAAGATATGGCTTGTGATGCTGAGGAGTTGTTTAATTGGTTTTCTTTTTACTTTTGATTAGTAATGTATTCAGTATTGTGACTTGTTTGGTTGTTTTCTTATACATATGTATCGTGCATCATTTTATATATGTGCTCCAGTTGTTATTACTACTAGTATTCTATTGTTTATTATTGTATGTTATCATTACTGCTTCCGCTATTGTATATCTGTTTTCTTCTGTTGTGTTACTCTACCAATGAGGGCATAGTTTCCCCACTATCACGCCTAAGGCCCTCGCTGCTAGTCGGCAGCCTCTGGCATTCGGGGAAATGTGCTTGAGGCCATGTGACCAACCGGGTATAGGGCACCTTTGGGTAGATTCCAGAACCGGGACATTACAAAGTGGTATTAAAGGAATTATTTTCTTCTTGACTTACTGTTTGGAGCCTATATCCAGGGATAGGAAGGAATGGGTACTTGTTAATAAGTGGTGCTTAGGATTAGCTAACCCGTATATAGGTAAAAGCCAATCAACCTCGTTATTGCAATTTTTCTGGTTTTTCAATTTTACAGTTGATTTGATTTTCATTGTTGGGTGAATCACATGTTTTGTGCTGTTATAATTGATATTATTGAGGTTTTATTTCTATTTCAACTCGATGAGATGAGGGTATTCCATCTCATGCATCATATAGGCACTTGCTATAAATCACATGTCATGCATTCTTGTTATTCCATTTAGGGTGAATTAGTGATTGCATGTTGTTGTGATAGATGTTGTGTTAGATATGCATGTTTTTGTGGTAAATGACTTCATAGAATACCTATTTTTGATAGTGTATTGTACTGTGTAAGGTTCTGTTTGAATGAATGCTAAACTTTGGTTCTTGAGGTGTTATGGGCCCTCATAGACTAGAATTTCGTGGATCATTGCCCTGTTTTCCTTGTTATTACATGTATAAGATTCCAAGATTTGATTCGTAGGGAGTATGGGCCCTCACGGATCGGAATTTGGAACCTTATTGTTCGTTTCAGTGTTTTTCTGGGTTCTGGAGTAATTTCTAAGGCTTAATGTCCGGAAAAACTCATAATAAATAGAGTGTAATGTTGAACACATGTTGTGTGTCCTTCTATTTGGGGAGGAACTGTTTTTCTTACGTACATGTCGTGTACTGTATGTACACGTCATGTAGTCTCTAACCATGTCACAAACTGTGTGGGAAGAGACACGGGGTTGAGAAAATCATTGGTGGAACACGCCGTGTACCAGAAGTACACGCCATGTTGTAAGACCGTGTAACCGGCCGTGTGACTAATAGCACAGGTCAGTTGAGCCTTTTTATATACACGACGTGTCCATGTGGAACACACCATGTAGTTTAACTCGGGTATACGGTCGTGTAGTGAACAACATGGGTCAGCGAAATCTCTCAGGTACACATTGTGTTTGGCATAAACACGCCATGTAGGGTGAGCCGTGTAACCGGCTGTGTCACTAACAACACGGGTCAGTGAAGTTCATATAGTACATGCCATGTTTGGTACCAACACGCCGTGTAGTCTTGTTCTAGGAGAATCGTGTGGGTTAGCCGTTTAAGGGAACTCGGACAGGGGAAGATAATTCAAGTACACTCTGTGTGTTAGGACAACACGATGTGTGTTTGGGGTGTTACACAACCTGGGTTGGCAGGAGTACACGCCCATGTGAAGGCTTAAGGGAATATGTCGTGTAGTCATTGTACACATTTTGTATCCATGTTTTGAAAAAAAACTTGAATTATTTCTTTCTCCCATTCCCTTATTAAACTTTTAGTTATTAGTACTTGATAATCTTGATCTAAGGTGTGTGATTGACCTTGAAGAGTCATGCCACCAAGATGTCCTCCAGTTGTACGCCAGTTATAGGGTGCTGATCAGACACTGAATATGGATGATCAGGGACTACCAGCAGACCCTCCAGTTGTGCCATTCTTGGCACCAGCCATCATTTCGGACACAGGTGCTGACGCACAGTTCCGAGAAGGCTTTATGAGTTTCATGAAAACCTTCTGAGGAGTACTTCATCTTTCCCTAACAATGGCAGAGCTGCTGTGGGTTTTCTAGTAGCATCATCCTCCCACCTTCAAAGGATAAGGAGGACCTCAGGCTGTAGAGTCATGGCTAGAATCCATGTTGTCTATCTTCGAGCATTTGGAGACGCCTCCAGAGAGGAGGGTGAAGCTCACTATATATATGCTTTGGGACTCCTCCAAGAGATGGTGGGATGTGATCTCATAGGTAGGATTCTATTAGGTTATGGCGTGGTATGAGTTCCATCATGCCTTCTACGATTACTTTTATCCAGAGACTTTGAGGGCCGATCGAGCCCGAGAGTTCATGAGTCTAGATCAGGGTACTCTTTCTATTATGGAGTATTCCTCTCGTTTCACAGATCTTCATCACTTCATGCCCATACCAGGAGGTGATGATTTATTCTTGGCAAGAAAGTTTAAGGATGGTCTCAGGCACGACATCTGATCTTAGGTGAACATCTTCAGGTTGACTTCCATCACTTCTATAGTCAACCAGGTGTTGATCACGAAGCAAAATCTGAGGGATTATGGAGTTGTGATCTTGGGAGGCTCGATATCTGGAGTTAGTATCCCTCCTACTGACAACAAAAAACATCGTAGGGAGTCCTCATGTGGTGATCCAAGGAGGCGAGACACTTCTTCTGGTATCCAGTTAGTGTGCTACCAGTGAGGAAAGAGCGGGCATATGAGACCACATTGCCTGAGAGATCAAGTGGAGTGTAGATCTTACAGCAATATGGGTCATCTTCAGTGATTCTATAGATGTTCTCACCAGAAGTAGGTGATGGGGGTTCTTCTATGACTCCTTTTCAGGATTAGCGCCACCAGTTTCTCCTCATTCAGGAAACTGGAGTTCTTCCGGCCATTTAGGCCGAGGAGGAGGTTGCGGCCATGGTAGTCAGTTGCCGTGATTTCAGCGACAGCAGGGTGGATCAGCTCAGAGTGGTCAAGCAGGGTCACAAGGCTGTGGTATTGGCCAGACTTTTGCAGTGGAGCAGACCTAGCAGGAGCAGGATCCCAGACCCTCTACTGTTCTAGGTATGATCCTAATTGCCTTAGTTTTATTTTATACTCTTTTCAATATAGGGTCTTCCCATAGCTTTATATATGTTACTATTATGGAGATCCTTGAGCTCTGTATCTTTTCTTCTACTGATATCTTGATGTTAAACATGCTGTTGGGAACTAGAACGACTAGTGTATGTCAGTTCAAGGATTTCTCTTTAGAGGTTGGTGGGTGTCACTTCTTTTGGGACCTATATGTATTAATATGACAGGCTATGATGTCATCCTTGGAATAGACTGGTTAGTTCCCTTCTAGATAGTCGTTGATTTCTATCACTATACGGTGAGTTTTATATCACCAGAGGGAAGATCGTTTCTTCATAAGGGAGAATGGGATGTCCAGGAGACTAGAGCGGGACCTGAGCATCATGGGTTAAGAGGATTTATAGCCCAAATTTCTAGTCTATATCTAGATGACCAAGGGACTTCACAGATGGAATTTCCTCCAATGGTGGATCATTTTAGGGATTTCTTTCCAGAGTACTTTTCAGGTTTTCCTCCGGAGTGAGAGGTGGAATTTTATATTGAGTTTGTTCTAGGAGTGGTACCAGTGTCCATTCCTCCTCATAGGATGGCTAAACCTGAGTTACAAGATCTCAATAAGTAGTTGGAGGAGTTGTAAACAAAGGGTTTCATCTGACCCAGTACTTCTCCTTAGGGTTCTCCTGTCCTGTTTGCGAAGAAGGCAGATGGTACCCTCAGAGTTTGTGTGGATTATCGTAAGTTAAACCAGTTTATGGTCAAGAACCGATATCCCTTACCGAGTATTGATGATCTCTTTGATCAACTTTGAGGATCCCAGGTGTTCTCTAAGATTTACTTGAGGTCTGGTTACCATCAGTTGCGTGTTAGACCATCTGATATACCTCTTACAGCCTTTCGGAGCAGGTATGGTCTATACAAGTATGTGGTTATGCCGTTCAGTCTCACGAACGCACATACAGTCTTCATTGAACTGATGAACTGATTATTCCATCCATACTTGGATTCTTTCATGGTTGTCTTCATGGATGATATCTTGGTGTACTCTCACACTCGACACGACCATGACACACATCTTGAGATCATTTTGAGTACATTGAGAGAGAATCAGTTATATTCTAAGATCTCAAAATTCCACTTTTGGATGGACTAAATTCACCTCTTGGGTCATGTTATCTCTGAGTTAGGAGTATCAGTAGACCCAGAGAAAGTGAGATCAGTAGTTTCCTAGGAGAAGCTGAAGAACGTATTTGAGGTATAAAGTTTTCTAGGGCTGGATGGATACTACAGATGTTTCATACAGGACTTCTCACACTTAGAAGCGCCACTAACAGGACTGATTAAGAAGGGTGCAAAGTTATTGAGGTCAGATTCTTGTGAGTCAGCCTTTCAGGAGCTGAAATGGAGGTTGACTTTAGCACTGATACTAGTATTGCCAGAGCCAGGCAAGATCTATACTGTTTACTGTGATACTTCAGATATCGGGTTTGGAGCAGTGCTTATGCAGGGATAATGAGTCGTTGGGTATGGGTATCGGTAGTTGAGGACACAAGATAGGAATTACCCAATGCACGATCTCGAGTTGGCAGCAGTTATTCATACCTTATGCTGTTGGAGACACTATCTTCTGGGAGAACATTTTTTGGTTTTCACCGACCACAAAAGTCTCAAGTATATCTTCACACAGCGTGACCTAAATTTGAGATAGTGAAGGTGGGTTGAGTACCTTCAGTCTTTTGAATTTGAGATTGCCTACATGCTTGGGAATAGCAATGATGTGGCTGATGTGCTGAGCAGGAGGACTCAGATACAAGCAGTTCAAGAGGCCTGCAGTGAGTGGAAGCTTATGGATCTATTCTATGAGATGCATTTAGAGGTGAACAACACACAGGGGTAGTCGTTTCTATCTTCTATAGTTTTTACCTCTACTCTTCTTGATCGAGTGCGAATGAGGTAGCTATCAGATTCAGAAGGCCTAGTCTTACGGGAAAGCATGTCAGGAGAGGACCCTATTCCTAGATGGACCATAGGCAAGGATGAGGTCTTGCATTTTCAGGGGCACATATGGGTGTCTGCAGACATACACAAGGAGCTGATGTGGGACTTTAATTTCTGAGTTTTGGGAAGTTTATCCTGGTCTCAACAAGATGTATCGTGATCTACACCGTCAGTATTGGTGGCCAGGTATGAAGAGAGATGTTTCTGGTTTCGTCATGAGGTGTTCCACCTGTCAGCAGGTGAAGGTGGAGCATCAGTGACCAGTAGGGCTTTTGCAGCAGTTACCCATTCCTGAGTGGAATTGGAATGACATCACGATAGATTTCTTGATAGGTTTGTCAAGGTCACCTCGGGGGAATGATGCAGTTTGGGTTGTCATTGACAGACTCACGAAGGTTTCTCACTTCTTTATGATCAAGGAGACCTTCATTGTTAATGAGTTGGGAAGGTTGTACATCCGAGAGATTGTACGTCTACATGGATTTCCACACTACATTGTTTTAGATAGGGACGCACGTTTTACTTCTCGATTCTGGCAGGGGCTTCAGAAGGCTTTGGGTACACAGGTACTTTTGAGTACAACTTACCACCCCCAGAAAGATGGTCAGTCCGAGCATACGATTCAGGTGCTTGAGGACATGCTACGAGCATTCATCCTAGATTTTGGATGTTCTTGGGAGAAGCATATACCCCTTGTGGATTTTTCCTATAATAATAGTTTTCAAGAAACTATTCATATGGCACCTTATGAGCCTTTGTACAGTAGGACATGCTGATCACCCTTATGATGGCTAGAGGCAGAAGATGCAGCTATGTTGGGACCTCATCTTGTCCAGGAGACCACCGAGTAGATAGAGTTGATTCGGAAGAGGATGGATACTGCACAATCTTGAAATAATTCCTATGTTGATCGACAAAGATGACCTCTGGAGTTTGAGGTTGGAGGTCGGGTTTTCTTACGTGTCACACTGAGGTTGGGATACAGGAGGATTAGGATACAGGGTAATATTTTGTCAAGGTAGATCGGGTCATTTGAGGAGTTGGAGAGAGTTGGTCTGGTGGCCTATTGGTTGAAGTTACCTTAGAGGTACTGGGCTATGCACGGTTTATTCCACGTTTGTCAACTTCGACGTTACTTCTTAGACCGGTCACATGCTTTCCAACCTGAGAAAGTCAAGTTATAGGTGGATACATCATTCAAGGAGCATCCTATCCGAATTATTGATTTATGTATGAAGGTTATCTGTGACCAGTTTGTTCCTCTGGTATGAGTGCTATGGCAGTACGGGCGAGTACAAGACGAGACCTGGGAGAGGGAGGCTAATGTACGATCATAGTGGATGGATCTGTTCAGAGTATCTTCTTCTATGTCACCTTACTAGGGAAATTCGGGGATGAATTTATTTAATGGGGGAAGTTTTTAAGAACTAGGATCTTATTTTCAGGTATGTTTTCTCTTTTTGGTGTTTTAGAGGAAAAAGAGGAGTTTTTGTAAATTTCCTAAGTACACGCCATGTACTTTATGAGTACACGTTGTGTACTCAGTTACCATGGGTAGCCAGGTGTTGGCTGTGTAATGGTCGTGCACACGGCCATGTGCGATGACCTAGAGACCACCTAAATCAGGGATTGGTAAGGGCAAGTACACGTTGTGTACTTCAAAAGAACACACTGTGTACTTTATTTTTTTTATTAAACGTACCAAGGTCGCGTCTGATGGACAGAACATTCTCCTTCTAGGTCTAGTTCATCCAAGAGAGGTTGTACGACCATGATCCTTCTCTGAGCCCCCGATCGAGAATTCAATCTCCGATTCGACCACTGTCTATTGTGTTGGGATCACCTCAGTAAGCTCTTCCTTCTTCTAGAGCTTCATTTCCAGATTCCTCTTCTTTCTCAAGTTATCTTCGGTTGAAGGTTTTAGAAATTTTTATAGATCTACGGTGTTCTTGGGAGATTAAAGGCTTGAGGTTCACGTATATAGATCCTACAACACCAAGGTAGGTGGTTTGTGCCTTTCCATTGAAATTATTTGAGTTATATGTGCAAATTTGACCAATACCCTTGAATGGGGTATTGCGTGTTTACGGTTCTAACCCTGATAATTTCCAGCTATGCTTGTATGCTTGAGTAGAGGTTAATTGAATGTGAATAAGGGTAATTTATATTATTTGGAAGTGTTTTCCCATGCATGTTCTATTTATAGTCGTTTGGTCCTGCTTATCCTGTTAGGATGCCTTGCATGTTTCCCATGCCTAGTGTTGTAGGATAGAGTGATTGTTTTTCTGACATGTTGTTATGTTGTATACTGTTTAGCCAAGTAGTTCTTGAGGTTTACTTTGGATGATATGCTTTTCTGTACTTATTGACTTACACGGGGCTGTGAGAACTGGTGTAGAAGACCATAGGGAGAATGGACGTAATGGCTTCTCCAGAGTGTCTGTTTTACTATTACGATGCGAGACCATAGGGAGAATTGATATAAGTGCTTCCTCAGAGTGTCTGTAGTTCCTCGACGTGGGCCACAGGGGGAATGTGACATAAGTGCTTCCCCATAGTGACTTTAGTTACCGATAAGAGACTATAGGAGGAATTGATGGTGAGCCCTTCCTCGGAGAGTCTATGATTAAGATGAACCAGATGGGTTAGGCTATGTGTACTTCCCAGAGGGTTTCTTGTACTTGTTGGTTGAACCAGAGGGGTTAGGTTGTGAGTACTTCCGAGAGGGTTACTATCATGTTTAGTTGCTTTCTTGTGTTGTTTGGTTGAACCAAAGGGGTGAGGCTGTAAGTACTGCACAGAGGCTTACCTTCTTTGATTAGCCGTTGCTTGATTTATGAAACTGAATGCATTGAAACTATGGATTGTTACTACAGAGTACTTCCTTCAATACTAGAAAAATGATATATAGCCACACATTAATAGCCACGCTTTAATTTATCTGTGGCTATAGGTAAGATAAAACCAAGGACAGATTCTCCCCCGTGGTAACAACACCCTCTAATTTTGATCTCCCACCCTCGCGCTCGGGTTTCCGCTCGCCTCTCCCACCCTCGCGCTCGTGATTTCCTCTCCCACCCTCGTGCTTGGGTTTCCTCTCCCACCCTCGCACTCAATATTTTCTCTCCCAAAACCCTTATTCTCAGCAGATATTCACCTGATTGATTCTCCCTCATCAGATCCTCGCCGACTTATCCTTTGCGGTTCCTCCATCCTTCATCGGATTCTCCATTTTCAGTTCCTCCATCCCTTGCACATTCTTCGGGCGTTCCTCCTACTTTCGGTGCGTCATCCAGTGTGTTCCCTCTTCGCGATCGAGCTCCCCATCCTCCGCACGATCAAACTTCCCCTCTTCTTGATTGAGCTCCTATCTTCTAGCATTCATCGTTTCACTTGAGGTACATTTCCTTATGGATTTTTTTAGCGTTTCTAAAAATTTTGGGTGAAATTATTGGTCTATTTATGTTCATTGGTTTGGGTTTATTTATGAATAGATGATTTGGAAGTGATGAGTGGTCTGATTTCATAGGTTGTGTTATCGGAGCTCTTTTGGTTCTATTTCTCTATCTATTTTCATTTTAGATTGTTGTATCGGACTTTTTTATCCTATTATATTTATGTATCTTCTTCCACATTGTTTTATTTTAGTTGAATCTATATCCTTTTATGGATATTTTCTTATACTATGTTTGTAAGGATTTTTAATTCTTTTTTCCATTGTTTGTTTATTTTCACATTAATATTCATGGGAGAAATCATTCCCAAAAGGGTTTTCTCAATACCCATGTACTAGTATCTAGATTGGGGTATTAGGAAACCCCTTTGGGCTAGTGGTGGGTTAGGTTATGTGTTTATTAAGATGGTATCTCCATGACACTTCATTGTAAATGGTATTAGATCATATGATTCAGTATAGGGACCTTGGTTCTCCAATCCATCTCTTGTTATTTGGGGAAATTGGGTATGATTTAGTTAGGATTGTCATCAGGACTTTGGTGGTTGGTCATGAGTGGTTTCTTAGTCACCACCCTTCATAATGAAACATTAGTTTCCATGGTTAGTGGGGTTTGAGTTATGAATTTGTAATTTCACTTGATTTTTTGTGATGATGTGAAAATCTTCATTTTTATTGTGTGAGTTACCTTAGGTCTCAAATTAAATTTTGTGATGGGAAAAAATTTGTTCGATGGAATTATGTTAGTTAACATGGTCGGATAAACAGGGCAGTAAACAAACACTCAACCTTAATGATGTTATAGGGAATGCTAGATAAATTTCCCATAACCTATCTAACTACATGGCTTAGTAAAGCATGGTTTTGTATCCCATTTCACTAGATGTTTATACTAACCTTTAGAAATTTAATATAGAAGTAGTTCAGTCAAGGTGGGTCTTATTTTATGTTGACGATGTAAATTGGTTTTTACATGGATTTTTTTTGTTCTCCCATTTTCATGTGATTTTTCAAACCATTTTCAGTAAAATGCGAGTTTTTTATTGAAAGTTATTTCGTTTTGAAATAAAGAATTTAAGATTGTCTACAAAATGGTTTTGAATTTCGTTAAAGATTTCTGGTTTGGGGGTTACTCTATTTTTGTTGTTTATAAAATGGAATTTTTTTCCCATTTTTTATTTCTTTTTTTATATTGATTGATTTGGTTATGGAATCTGGAAAATGTTTTAGTTATAAAAATCATTGTCTATACAATTGTATGATAATTTTATATCCCTTGGGTTGTGTTCCAAAAAAATATTTTTTGTTTTCATTGGATGATGATGATGTGGTTAATATTTAAAACAAAAAAATAATTTTGGGTGAATTTTTTGGAAAACAGTTTAGATAATGGTATTTGAGCATTCGAGTTGATTCTTTATTTTGTAAGGGAATTAGTGGTTTTTAAAATCGGGATAAAATGTTTTGGACCTCCCTACAAAAAGTTGAATTTTAAAAGAAATAATTTTTTTCCAAATGGTTTTGTGATTTTAAAAACATTGGAGTTATCAGAAAATGGATTTTTTTTATTTGGGAATGTAGTGTTTTTTAAATAAATGTGATTTTTGGAATATGGGTTTCCTTGTTTTCTTGTGATTTATGGGTTTTGTCCCATCCTGTGGGTTGGGACCATTTGATGTTATTTTAGAAACACGGAAAAGTGTGGTATATGTTTTTATTTGATTAAATCATGCCTCCCCGAAAGGTATCGAGTTAAAGGGGAGTGTTTATCTTCAAGGGTAGTCATTTTCTTATTCATGGATCTCACTAATTTTCAAAGTGGAGAGTAAATTGTTGACCATTTTTAGATAATTGGATGTAAAGTTTGTGAAGAATTCTTGTGACGATCAATCTCATTATGTTTGTAGGTGTTGGTCAGTTTTGGGGATTAGTGAATGATTTTAGATCCTTGTATCCTTGAGTTAGATTCCAATTGGTATGACCCTTTGGGTGTTCATTAGGTTTCACTTAATTTGGTTTCGTTGTTCTGAGATGCTCACTCCATAATGTTTATATTTCCATGTAAGGATTCCTGGGATATGTTGGGCTTGTGGTGAATAAAAAATGAATATGGTGTGGTTGGAAACCTCTTTTCAGTTATGAGCAAGGGGATGTGAGTCCATAGTCATAAAATTCCTTTACTTTAAAGTGGTGAAGTCAACAAAGATAAACAGTGATGCATACAAATAAGGGGTGGTTAAAAAATCAGACTATATGTTCATTAAATTCATATAAAACAGACAAACAATAAAAAAAAGTTTAAAGAAATACATATCCAACATAAGTTAAGTTCAAAATAGATAAAAATTGGGGAGTAGGAAGATCCTAAGACTCTAGGTTCACATCCACAGGCTCCCTGTCTGGGTTTTTTCATATGAGTATCCTTCTCATCAGGAGAGAGCTACTTAAGATGGTTGGTATTATCAATAGAATGAATAGTTACCTATTATGGATAATTTGAAACCAAGGTAGAAACTGGCTACCCATCTAGAATGGGTTGGTCTAAAATAAGAGGAGTCTAATCTGGGGTACTGGGTGCAGCCTTCTCATATACTACTAGGGAACTCTACAATGTAGTCGGGTTCTGTATTGGATTTTATGTTGAGGGTTACTCATTAAGTACCTTTATAATCTAAAAATATGTACTGGATTGGGTATTATGGTTAAAAAAAGTAGTTCTCTTCACCTTTTTTGGTGGCATGTCCCTTCCCCTTGCTTTGGTAAGCCAACAAATACTCATGTTGGGCAGTCAGGCTGCTGATATCAATAGGAATTTGAAAATAGTGTCGGATTGTCGGGCAACCGATTTCAGTCAAAATAGGGATAGGGGTTGATAAGTCAATATAAGAGGAAGGGTACATGGCCAGGGAGGTCTTAGAGAGATAAAATGGGTGGACTAGTGGCTCGGTGAACAATAACCCACAAACCTATAATAGAATATGAAGTTGATCAATACGGAACTGGATAGAGGCACCCAAGTAGTGAAACCACACCTCCAAACAAGGCAAACCATCTTTGTCACCAAACGAGGCAACCCGGTCTCCTTCGTGGTAACATCTCACCTCTCGTACCTCAAATTTGATCGCCCTTGGCCTTTATCTGAATTACATACACATATTTCTCTCTGCTAGAATTCTTCAAACTAGAAATTAATTCCAATAGGCAAAGGATATTTTCATATATTTTTGAAATCGCAAGAGGATATATAGAGATTTTGGAGGACTGGAAACCTCAATATTATACTTGGTTTACTCATAATTTCTAATTGGTACTCTAACTTCAATCCGCACACTCATAGGAATACATTGGCCAAAGTATGGGTCAAACTGCATGGTCTTAATTGGTTCTTTTGGCACGCAAAAATTCTGAATGATATTGTCACCTCCTTAGGAACTCCCCTCAAAATTGATCATAGAACATTAAATGCTGAATTATGTCTATTTTCTAGAGTTATGGTGGAAATTAAACATGATTCAAAGCTGACCACCATAATTAATTTCAATTCAAATGACTACAAAACTGAAATTAGAATTGAATATGAGAGGAAACCTCTCTTTTGCGAACATTGTAAGATCATTGGTCATATAATTTTCAACATTAGAGTAATTAAAAAACAAGGAACACAACTAGTTGAAAATTATTGGAAGGAAATTATGAGAAATAAAAAGGATAAATCCTCTATGATAGATATACATGTACCCCCATCAAAGAAATCTAAAACTTGGGTGAAATAGTCAAACAAAGTGATACAAATAGGGGATTAATCAAGTACTAACTGGGTTGATGTGGCTGAATAAGAAGAAAACTCCATTAAAGATAAAGGCCTCTTAGAAGAAATTGAAATTTTGGTGTTAGACACTATTAGGATATCCAATAAGGACGAATCTAATACATGCTCATCCGAACAAATTTCAGAATCTAACCAAAATTCTGAACATAGCCCAGGTAAAAACTTGAAGTGCAATGAATGCAATGCATACACTACACCCCCTCATAACTATGTGTGCAGTAGATCATTTCCTGTTCAATATGTGGATGATCACTCCTCATCTTTAAGTACTTGAAAAATCGAGGACACCTCCCTATTAAATTCCACTATTTCATTAGGGACAAAGATTCAGACCAATAGTAAAACAAATGTACCTGATAATTGATCTAAAACTATAGATTAAACTAGCCATTCTATAGATTTTGGGAATCTATTTTCTATCACAAAATCTGCTCAGGATATCACACATACTAGTAGTATGACTGCAACTGTTTCCATGGATTTGGAAACTATTAAATCAATAAAGGTAAGTACACCCTCGGTACAGGTGACTAAAATGCAGGATCTCGTTGGATCTATTAAGAAGATTCAGCCCACGAAGGATACCGGGGTGGAGAAATATTAGTGCAACCATATGTCAGTCCATTTATATTCATTTTTCTTGAAACATGGGGATTATTCACTACAGGTTGGAGGTCATTTTAGGAGAACTATGGGGCTTATTCACTATAGGTTCAAACTGTAATTTATTTTATGGTTTTTTATAGAGATCTAAGGCTTGATTGGTCAGAAAATTTGGGTATGCGCTTTACGATTTCTGGTAGTTTCAAGCCAAGCTGGTGTTTGTAGTCACTTCTCATTCTGTATTCAATTGAGATGAAACTGAACCAAGTTGGACTTCATAAGAGGTGAACCAAGTCTTGTTAAGTGGATTTCATTGTGTTTATTGAGGAATTCAATTCAATACTGAACCAATACCAACAAGTTGGGCCCACATGTAGGAAGTTGGAGTCATGTGAGCTTAGCCAGAGTTACTGAATTTTGATAGGGTTGAAGCTGAAATTGAACCAAACTGGTGACGTGGACCCAAGCAATGAATTAAGGTAATTTTTCATTTGTTTTTAAAATAGGGCTAATACTTTTTGAGAATATTTTTTACTTTGGAACCACTATTGGAGGATTAGTTTAGGAACTGTTCTCTCTTTCATTAACTCCTCATTATCTAGAACCATAAACCCTTAGGCCCAAATGAAAGATTGTTGAAATAGGATTCCAATGATTATCATATTTATTCTGTTTTCCAAATTTTCTTTTATCATATCAATAGAAGACTGTTTTTTCAATATAATTTTTTTATTGATATTTTCATTTTCTTTTTTCCAACAATACATTAGTAATAATTATGTGTTAATGTCATTAACACTTCCTTATATATAAACATATAGACTTTTATCTATTATGATCTATAAATTCTGGACATGTTTTCACTCCTCAGCACAGTCACAGTGGTATGTATGTATTTACACATTTTGATATCAAGTGGTGTGAATATGCATCAACCATACAAAATCAAATTTAAATTTTTGAAATACATTGTCATTGTTTTATTTTTACATGTATCATTATTATTATACAAAAATAATAGATTAGTATTGCAAAAATGGTTGATGAATGCTCATGAAAATCCTTCATGAGTCAAATGACTGAGAGGTGAAGGCATCATCTGATTTCTGCATTTTGACCCACTGTGAAAGGGGATCATATATCTTGTGCAAGGGGATCCTTGAAGCATATTGTATTTGCAACTACTCTTGTATTCAAATACACCACCATTAAGTACATATTTGATTCCTATATAGCTGTAATTATCCAAATCAAATTGTCCATCAAATTGCATAGGAGCTGAGATAAATCTATTGCTAATTGGTGAATTTTCTAATTAGATTCCTTCTCACCTCATATTTAACATAGGTATGAAAACACCCAATATGGGACAGATGCTATGACAGCTATAGTGAAGATGCAAAGATCATTGGTAACTGAGATTATAACAAGTTTACATGGAGACATTCCCTCTAATTACCCCATAAACTACACTTATTTGGCTTTAATACATGCACATTGTGCACAAATTTGTTAAATAGGTTGTAACTTTTTAACAAAATTTATTTGGTTGGTTTCTTTTAAAAATTACTATATCGATCCTTAAATAATCATCTTTTACATATGTACTAAAATAATTTGTAACTTCTTAACACTTTATTGTGTAATGTTGGAAAATCTTTCTTGATAATTGAGTTATTCATGTTGGCCCGTAGATACACTCTGTAGAGGGAGGTTCGATGGAAACCTTTGGAGGGGTATTCATTAAAAATATGAATGATGAATTTTGTATAAGTACAGTCCACTGAAAGGTATACAAATTGGTTCTTTATTTAATATACATCATAGTGTTGGGTTTCATGCATGGTGTTATTAGAATTTTGGGATTCTAATTGTTTACTATAATATAAATAAGGGTCTTTTTATCATTTCAACCCCCTTAGTGGTATTAGACCTATGTTGTGTGCTTGGTTCACAAGATCATGTTCTAAAATGAAGAAATTGTAGGAATCATTCATGATGTTGAAAAATAGATCACCATGTTTTTTATAAGAGATATGGTGCATATTGTTAAATATGACTAGAAGATACAGTAGTTGGTTTTATGACATTATAATTGGTGCTTAATGATTATTACATGGTCTAACCACATAACACATAAGATTAACCTAATGTTAATGTCACACAAGTCATGTGAACTGAAGATAATTATACATAGTGACTTTTCATAAGCCGAAATTTCTATCTCACCTTATACAGGCCCACACATAGATAATTATAGGTAGTGTCTAAAATAATTTGTAATTTTTTTAACACTTTATTGCAATAGTTTGTACCACACATTTATGTTTTCAATATATTCAGTATAATCAATATTTATTCAGGGTTTTGATCCTTCTTACAAGGTGACATGATGAAGTAACACTCGATTTTGGAGAAATACAACGTCATGGAAGACTCGAGCAAGGGTATGTTTTCAAGCAGTGAGATATTTTATTTGTTTCGGTTAATAGTTTCTTTTACTTGTATTAAATATGATATGTTCCCATGTATATATATATAAATGCATACGCAGGTGAGTGGAGATTGGTATATGCATATAAGAATATGTGCAAGGATCCCCTTGCACATGATCATGGCCATGTGGGTGTGTGCATAGGGGATATGTGTCCTTGCATGTGCGTGAAGGTGTGTATACCCAGTGGGGGAGCAACAACTTTTAGTTAGAAAGATACAAGAGACAAAGTGGACGTTTTGGTTCCACCTTGAGGTAGGATCCCTCTTCTAGCCTCTTTAATTCAAGAATGCTTTAAATTGAATTTAGCTTCTCTCTTAATTCTGCTTAATTATATTGAATTTCATATCTTGAATAAGTGTTCTTTAATATAATTGTTTCATTTGATAAATAAAGTCATGTTTTTATAAATAAAGTCATGTTTTTATAATAAAGCAATGCCATGATTTTATAATAAAACCCCTCCAACGGAGGTGCGTTGTCTTCTATACCAAAGAGTAGTGATAGTTATTTGTATCATGTTTAGATTTGGTTTGAGTCTTTCATATGCCTCTTGTTGGTGTCTGTTTTGTGGCTAGTTAGTTTTGGTTTTATTTGAATAATATAAATTGGCTTATCATACTTTTTTAACTCAAATGAAATTGCCCGAGTAGGCATATGCCTTGACCATGACACTTTCCTTTTCACGCTTTGAATATTACAAATAAAATTTCCATGTTTAGGCAAAGTGAATGAATTTGTAAATGGTTTGTGTAGGGTGTCGCTGGACTGGGACAACACGCTACGATCACGCCGCGGTCACGCCATGGTCACGCCGCGGTCACGCCGCGGTCACGCCGCGGTCACGCCGTGGTAATGCCGTGATTTGGCCCTGCTCCGGCCACATCCTGCCCACACTAGCCCCCTTCCACCTTCATTTCAGCCCGCTGCCACCAGTATTCAATCCCACAATAGCCCCCCCTACCACCTTCGAATCATCCCACACTATCCCCCTAACACTTGCAACCAGCCCCCTTCCACCAGCATTCCATCCTCCTCCCACTCCCTTCTCTCTTGGCCGGAAGATGTTGCCCCGCGGATGTCGCTAGACCGGGCCAACACGCCACGGTCACGCCGCGATCACGCTGCGGTCACGTCGTGGTCACACCGTGGTCACACCGCAGTCACGCCGCGTTAATGCCATGATTTGGCCCGGCTCCAGCCACATCCATCCCACACCAACCCCCTTCCACCTTCATTTCATCCTGCTGCCACCACTATTCCAGCCCGCAACAGCCCCCCTGCCACCTTCGAATCAGCTCGCACCATCCCCCCAGCACCTGCAAGCAACCCCCTTCCACTAGCATTCCAGCCTCCTCTCGCACCCTTCGATCCTGGCCGGAAGATGCTACCTCACAGATGTCACTGGACTGGGACAACACACCGCGGTCATGCCGCGGTCACGCCGCAGTCACACAATGGTCACGCCGCGTTAATGCCATGATTTGGCCCTACTCCAACCACATCCAGCCCACACCAGCCCCCTTCCACATCCATTTCAGCCCGCTGCCACCAACATTCCAGCCAGCAAAAACCCCCCTGCCACCTTCGAATCAGCCCGCACCATCCCCCCATCACCTGCAACTAGCCCCCTTCCACCAGCATTCCAGCCTCCTCTCGCTCCCTTCGCTCCTGGCCAAAAGATGTTGCCCCGCGGATGTCTCTAGACCGGGCCAACATGCCACGGTCACGCCGCGGTCATGCCGCGGTCACGCCGCGGTCACGCCACAGTCACGCCGCAGTCACGCCGCGTTAATGTCGTGATTTGGCCCTGCTCTAGCCACATCCATCCCACACCAGCCCCCTTCCACCTTTATTTCAGCCCACTGCCACCAACATTCCAGCCCGCAATAGCCCCCCTTCCACCTTCGAATCAGCCCGCACCATCCCCCCAGCACTTGCAACTAGCCCCCTTCCACCAACATTCTAGCCTCCTCCCGCTCCCTTTGCTCCTGGCTGGAAAATACTACCCCGCAGATGTCACTGGACCGGGCCAACATGCCGCGGTCATGCCGCGTTTATGCCATGATTTGGCCTTGCTCCAGCCACATCTAGCCCACACCAGCCCCCTTCCACCTTCATTTAAGCCCGCTGATACCAGCATTCCAGCCCGCAACAGCCCCCCAGAATCAAGATGGTAGCCCCACAATAATTACTGGGTAACAATATTCTTAGGATGAATTGGTTTTGGTACTAAAGGTTGAGGATATTTTTATCCAGTTTTAGATTTATGAGTCTCTTAAGGTTATTTTTGTAACCATCCTACTAGAGGGTCTGAGTTATAAGTGGTGGAAGTCTATTATTCAGACTAAGCAAGACAAAGACTATTCTTGGAAAAGTTTCAAGGCATTGTTCATTTAGCATTCTTTCATAATGAAGTGAAGGTACTGATGGCTATAGAATTTTCTAGGAGTGACTATCCAAATGGGGTGTCCAAGGGATGTTTGGAGGGGTGCTGGGGGGTCTGCAGGGTAGGGGGAGGGTGCAGGTGGGGTGTCTAGGAGGGGCTATCTAGGGGGTGTATAAGGGCTGTCTGGGGGGGTCTGCAGGGCAGGGTGCAGGTGGGGTGTCCAAGTGTTGTCCGGGGTGCCGGGGGGTCTTCAGGGCAGGGGGGGTGCAAGGTGGGGTGTCCAAGGGTTGTCCAAGGGATGTCCGTAGAAGTAGGGTTATTCCTAAACCACGTAAATGTGTGTGTATCGTGTCTATTTTTTCTTTCTGCATTCTTCTTTCCTTTCTCGTTTCTGTCGTTGCGCCTCCCAACAATTCCTCAATAATTAATCCACAATCCCTTTCCCATTCCCTCTCATTCTTTTTATGCTACCATCAAAAAGTCTGTCATCATACCAAACAGAGACTAGGATTCAGATAAGCTTGGTTAACCATCCTCAATCAAAGGCTTAAATTTAAGCTTGAAAATCTTACTTTGGATATATTACTTCTTACATCAAATATCACTTAAGATAAGTGCTTCTATATAAGTGGTTCCAGATTGATTATTGAAAATTTTTATTCTGACACTTATTTGAGTGCTTTTCTTCTAGAATTGGAAGTGTAAATGTTTTTCAGAAACAGAACGCCATTAATTTTTTCAAACTGTTTATCATAATTCATTAGGACTCTGGGCTAACAAGTAGTCTCACACCAGAACTAATTAGAAGTAGATAAACAACAAATCAACTTCTTTTATTTCTGTAGGAGTAACCAGAATTATAGAGACAACATATCATATATGGCTGCATCACTCTTCGAAATATGATGTTAAACCCTTTTCTCAGAACCCAATGTCGGATCACTTCACCAAAAATAATAGCTAGTTCATATCATCATCCTACTAATGTTGGAAACTTCAAAAGATCATTCATACCCACCAAAACATTGAGCAACATTACTTCTTGATAAAGATGCATCTTCAGCTGCATCTATATTGGCCAAAACCAGGAGCATCTTTGTTTCTGAAATCACCTTTTAACCATTATTCCAATAAATCATGCCACCCATTACTGTCAAGAGGCCAGCAACAATATGCACAACACTAACATCTTCAGGACTGGTTTCAGTCCTTTCCTTTCCCAAGATATACTGACACTGAAACTTCATTATTTTCTTTATAGTAGCCTGCCACTATCTTTGTCATGTGCTTGTTGATGATAAAAAGTTTCCTTGTAATACCTGCTCTATCTATCAATAAGAATGGTCCAATTTGTAAAACAACTATAGGTGCAAGAACAGTTAGTTTATTCAGGAAAATTGGATCAAGTTGAGCAACAAAAATTAAGGTTGTCATCTCTGCATCTAAAACTTCCTCCCCTGCTGAACCACCGGCCTTCAAACACAATGTGACGGAAACCATCACTCCTCCGAGGAGACTATTCCAGTATCATTTACAGCTCCTGATTTGAAAAGTCATCATTAGAAAAATAATTCATCTCCCACATGACAAAAAAACACAGTAAACTTTCCCACATATACTAGCCTTAGTAGCAATATATCCAATATCTATCTTGCCTAATTGAATAACCAAGGGTCATTAATATCAGTTCTTAGGTAAGAAAGGTCATTCCAAAGATTTCTCCTTTCTTGGTATCTATTTTTTGCATAGACAAAAGAGCATAAGATGTGTATGCCATCAGTATTAAAATTGCAAGTAAATATTTGATCAAAGACATTAAAGGTGTTAACATTTTGTAAGAGTGCGAAAAAATCCATATAGATTCAGCATTGTAGGTATTTGAGATTTTGCCAGTAAAGATATAACTGTGTTGACATGAGTGAGAGTATTTAGGAGAATAAGAAATGTTTGGTTCATCAATATTAAATAACATGGGATGGTGAGTGTTAACAATTATTTTTAGAACATTGAACGTGTCAGAGTTGGCAATACCCTGACAATTCCAAAAAAGAATCTTCATTTAAACCTGTTTTTGGAGTTAGAACTCCCTTTTTTCTTCTTACCAAAGCCTTTATTTCTAGAAGACCTTCTAATGTTTTGAGCATTGTTATTGTTAGTGTTCAGTTCCTATTCATTGTTTGTAGTGACATAGTACTTCATTGTAGTTTCATTTCTTGAAGCATTCATAATTTAGTATGTTCTGTTTGTATTACATGGCATCAAAGAAGTGGTGTTTTGGTTATTTAACAGAATAACAGGTTGTTCAGAACAGTTCTTGTTATCTACATATTGAACACCATCAAAAGGTAAATTAATAGAATGAGGAGTAGGAGTACCTGGGTCCTTTGAAGCATCTATATCCTACTATTTGACATTGTCCAGAACTGATGTAAGGTGCCTCTGCCCAGTGGATTCAGGAAGTACCTGCATAAGCAAGGGACCCTGTACTGAGGGAGTGCTTTTGTATGTTTTATAGGTTCTGGTGTTATGGAATCTTGTTTATCAGTGTTAGTATGTTTGGTTTGTGTCTTAGCCTGAACAGACTTTGTACTAATATTAGAACTCCCAGAATTTATAGGATAACCAGTGGTCTCCATCTCATTAGGACTGTTGACAGATTTAATGTGATTAGGGTGAGAAGTATTTAGAGTTGATTCTATAGAGGTCAAATTACATGGAATCAAGGGATCAGTACAATATTTTCCTACATCTTGAGTAGCTTAATGAGGAAAACTAGGAAGCAGCGTACCTAGAATCACTTCCACAGCAGAAGCAGTTGTTACATAGGGTGCCTGGACAGTGTCCAAAGCATCTGTGGGACACTGTTTCTGATCACCGGAGTCACTGTTATCCTGTATTTGTAGAGGAACTTGCACCGCAGGTGTGTTCTCATTTACAGATATAAAAGATTCTAAGGCTTTAGTACCATAATTAACCTTGGTGATATTTGATTATGTCATTGTTTGAACAGAGGGAAGGGAACCTAAGCCATTTGTCTGATTGCTAGTCCCATTTATTATCTCTTGAGTAGCAGTAGAAGTCAGTAGGGAGGGTTTTTGGTTCTATCCAGAAATCATATCTGAGCAGCTGGGTTCAACCACAGCTTTTAGAAAATGATCAACATTGTTCTTAGTTACAGTGCTTAAGATGTAATCATTGCCTTTTATATGAACAGGTGGAGATATTGTATCTCTCCTACCTAGTGTGGGTTCAGCATTTTTGGTGATGTTAGAGTTGGGTACCTGCTTGGATGGACAAGTAAAGATTCAAGTACACAATTTCCCACAACTAGAATCTATTAGATGAATTCCCTGTTGTATTCTCTTTCAATGGTTTTTTAGGTACACTAAAAACAATTCAAAGTTTAAAAAACCTGACACATAATGATGTATTTATATCAGAAGTACAAACAACCAGAAAATGAACAGATCATAGAAACAATATACACCATAACAGTAACCCAAGAACAACACAAGCACCAAAATCACCACCAAATCACTAAACTAGGCCCCACAATGCTAGGAAAAACTTACAACTAAAAATTGATTCTTTTTGTACATGATTTTTTTCAATTAAGAAAACTATCACCAACACCAATTCAACTTCTCCCAATCAGTCATGCTAAGGCTGCATTTCTAATCGGCAACAGGCCCATGGCATCACCCTTCCTGTCAATACTACATGGAGATGAACAGTTCAGTGGACCAGTAAAATATCAGGTAAGAATACATGTGGAGCCAATAATTGGCATTAGTGTGGGCCCACATTAATAGAATGGGTTAGGATTAGAAAAAATCTGATTTCCAGATGAAAAAGATCAGACAAACCCAAAAATGCTTGCAGGCTAAGTTGACCAGTCGGCTAGGTCGGTCCACATGCAACCCAGACCAGGCATAATTTTTTTATCCCAGGCCCAGTCCATGTCAGGTTTCGCCCAGCCTGTTAAACAACCATACTTCTCACCACATGAGTACTAGTACCTATCATCAGCTATGTCTTCAAATAGATTCTTTCCTGCATCTTCACTTCATTTCCTCTTCTTCATATTCACCAACCGGCTGGAAGGAGAATCAACACCTTTAATGGAAAAGGTTCCCTTAGCTCTCTTTCTCTTGTCTACATAAAACCCTGGCTCAGAATGTGAATGGGAGGAACCTTCACTTGCATCAGCCTTAATTCCCGAGTTCAAATTCAAAACTTATTTAACAGTAGAAGGAACTTCAAGTATTACTTTCAACTTATTCACCCACTCCTTCACTTCACCATTGCCTTCCTCCCCATTTTCATCCAAATTTTGTTCTTCAAATCCATTAGATTGATTCAAATTTTCCGTTTTGGCACAACATTCATCTTTAAATTCAAATATTGAAGGAATTCCATAATTTCTCTGTGCAATCTTCTCATGAGAATTATTAAATATCAGATCAGCACACCGCTTGAACCATTCAAAATGAGTCTCACTAGTAGAAGACTCATCGTCGATTTTAAGATATGAAGGCACACATGCCGGTGAATCCACCTTAGGCTTCTACTTCACTGATTTTTTTGCATATACTCTTGGTGACTGCCAACCAAACCAGAATTCTCCATATTGACTGCAACTAAACTGTCTGAAACTAGTTTCACATTCTCTATTTTTTCCAGAAACTCGAACTGATAAAGAATCTTTTCATGGTCAGCATGAAATGATTCTCTCTGCTCCTCTAATTTCCCCTACTTCTATTTAATTTCCTCAATTGATTTAATCAAATCTGACCATTCTACTGTTAAAAGAGTTTCTATTTTCCTTGATGTCGTCAAGGGATATTGTTAGTTTTTCAATGCATAAATCTTCTTTTCTTTTTGGTTGGTCTCTCGAAGGATTGGTAGGGGAGGGGGGTAACTGGAAGGAGGGTGCAAGGGGTGGGGTGTCCAGGTTCTGGGGTGGGGGGTCTAGGGGGATCTGTCCAGGGTCTGGGGGTGTCCAGGTTTTGGGGGGGTGTCCAGGGTCTGGGGGGTCTGTCTTGGGGGGTCTGTCCAGGGTCTATCTAGGGGGGTTTGTCCAGGGGGTCTGGGGGGTGTCTAGGTTTTTTTTTGGGGGGGGGGGGCAGTACTGGAAGGGGGAACTAGCAGGGGAGGGGGGGAAACTAGCAGGGGGAGGGGACTGGTAGGGGGGAACTGGCAGGGGGAGGGGGGAATTAGCAGGGGGAGGGGACTGGTAGGGGGGACTGGTAGGGGAGGGGTATCTAGCAGGGGGTGAAAGGGGTGGGGTGTCCAAGTTCTGGGGGGGTGTCCAGGGTCTGGGGGGTCTATCCAGGGTCTATCTGGGGGGTTCTAGGGGGTCTGTGGGTATCTAGGTTTTTTTTGGAGGGGGGGGGCAGGACTAGCAGGGGGAACTAGCATGGGGAGGGGGAACTAGTAGGGGGTGGGGACTGGTAGGGGGAGGGGGTAACTGGAAAGGGTGGTGCAAGGGGTGGGGTGTCCAGGTTCGGGGGGGGGGGGGGGGGGGGAGGGGCAGGACAGGCAGGGGGGAGGGGGAATTGGTAGGGGGAGGGGGGGGAATTAGCAGGGGGACTGGTAGGGGGGACTGGCATGGGGGAGGGGGTAACTGGCAGGGGGGTGCAAGGGGTGGGGTGTCCAGGTTCTGGGGGTGTCCAGGGGGATCTGTCCAGGGTCTTGGTGGTGTGTAGGTTTGGGGGGTTCAGGGTCTGTCCAGGAGGGGGGAGGTGGTCTGTCCAGGGGAGTGGAGGTCTGGGGGTGTCCAAGTTCTGGGGGGGTTCCAGGGTCTATCCAGGAGGGTGGGGGTGGCTATCTAGGGGAGTGGAGGTATGGACTATCCAGGGGATCTGTCCAGGGTCTGGGGGTGTCTGGGGTATATCTGGGGGGTGTCCAGGGTCTATCTTGGGGTGTCCAGCGTCTGTCCAGGGGGTGTCCAGGGTCTGTCTGAGGGGGGGTGTCCAGGGTCTGGGGGGTGTCCTGGGTCTCTCTGGGGGTGTCTAGGGTCTGTCTAGGGGGTGTCCAGGGTGTGTTTGGGGGGGTGTCCAGGGTCTGTCCGGGGGGTGTCCAGGGTCTGTTTGGGGGGGGGGTGTCCAGTGTCCAGGAGGGAGGGGTATGCAGGGGGTGGTCTACTATAGGGGGGGTGTGTAGGGGGTGGGGGCTATTTTTTTATGGTTTTCCAGACCCTATAGCCACGGTTTTTAATCGTGGCTATAGGTCTATTGCCACGGTTTCTAACCGTGGTAATAAAATGTATCCCTCCTCTGGTATAGCCACGGTTCTAAATAGTGGCTATAGATATATTACCACAGTTTGAACTGTGGATGTATACCTAAATCCATGGTTTGAACTGTGGCTGTAGACCTAGAGCCACGGTTTGGAACTGTGGCTATAAGTCTAGGCCTATAGCCACACCAAACTTATCCACGGTTTCTCAAACTATGGCTATTACCTATAGCCATAATTTGAGGACCTATAGCCATGGTTTTAAACCGTGGCTATAGCCTGAATTTACAGTAGTTCTTGTTACTGCTTCCTTTTGCTTACTACCTGTTATATACTCACTAACTATTAGACACATATCTTTTGGTGGTTTCCTACTGGGATTTAGTCTCACACCCTGTTTGGGTCATGATTTTGGGCCCAAACAGATTATATTGTTGCAGGTATAGATAAGGGAAAGCACCCTTTTACTTCAGGTACTTGACTGCTTTGGAGATGGAGAGCATGGGACCAAGATATGGCTTGCTATACTGAGGAGTTGTTTACTTTCTTTTCTTTTTACTTTGAATTAGTACTGTATTCAGCATTGTGACTTGTTTGGTTGTTTTCCTAGACATATATATCATGCATCATTTTATATATGTGCTCCAATTGTTATTACTTCTAGTATTCTGCTGTTTATTGTTGTATGTTATCATTACTGCTTCCACTATTGTATATATTTTTTCTTCCGCTGTGTTACTCTGGAAATGTGGACATAGTTTCCCCACTATTACACCCAAGGCCCTCACTACTAGTCGGAAGCCTCTGGAATTCGGGGAAATGCGCTTGAGGCCCTCATTGCTAGTCAAAATCCTCTTGTCCCATGTTTATCAAGATAATACTCCACTTTTAAGTTTGTGAATTCCATACCATTATCATTTCAAAACTTTAAAATATTTTTTCCAAGAATCCTTTCAACTTCCCTTTGATATTGTGTTGTATAACTGAACATGTCAGACTTGTGGGTAATAAAAAATATCTATTCCGTCCTATTGAAATAATTAATGAAAAAACATAATACCTCTTCCCGTCAATGGATATTTTTTGAGATAGGTCAACACACATATTTATGCACCAATTTAATCATTTTGGTTGACATTTTTTTCCTTGTTTTTATTTTTGATAATATTCCCTTATTGACATGCATCGTACATGTAATTATGATCACATGATATATTTGGGAGATCTCAAGCTACATCACATTTTACCAGATCTTCTAGGGATGTTTGGAAAATATGGTCAAGTTTTTTATGTCACAAATTATTTCCTTTCTATCTAGATAGAAATCACATATCTTCTTATCCACTCACAAGGCAGATATTCCCCTTCATGTGCATACCCTATAAAAAAACTACACTATATTTTCCTTTGATGATACAAAACTTATTGGTAAAGATTATAGAAATACCTGAGTCACATAATTGACTAACACTTAAGTTGTGACTGAGACCTTTGAAAACCAATACATTGGCATATATCATGTCTTTTCCCCTAAACTTGGCTTTCTTGATCCAATAATCTTCATGCCTTCATCATTACCATATTTAAAAACACATTCCTTATCATATTTGATTTTTGTTATAAAATCCTTATTTCCCATTATATGGGATCTGCATCCACTGTCAAGGATCCATGTACTAGCAAGACATAATTCTTTAATGGAAATCTCTACATCCACTTCTTGCTTAGATATTTTCTTTTTGATCCATGTATTTGAATTTATACTTAGAGTTGAATGGTATTGTTGGACTTCCTCAGAGTATGATGGATAAAGTTATTCTTGCAGAGCTGTGAATCATTTTTGTATTTTATATTATTTGATAATTCTTTAAGGTGAAACTTACGACTAGTTTGGGTCAGCTTCAGCACATTCCTGTACATTGTTGATGAGAAATATCTGGCCATGTACCTGAATCCTCCACACCAAAAACAATGACTCTCAAATACATTCCTATAATACTAAACTCTATGTAGCCAAATTTGTTTCTATTACTCTCTTCAATACCTTTTGGTAATGGAATATACATTTTTGGAATGTCCCATCTTTATACAATAATAACACCATATATGATTTGCATTTATGTGTGTTGTTTTTGTAGTACTGGATATTCCTTGGGTTCTATGAATATTTTGATTCTAATTTGTACTCAAATAAATATTCATTTTTGGAGTGGGTTCTTGTGGTCTAACATCAATCATCCTAGCTTTCTATTTATGATCAATCCTTATACCAGCCTTGTCATTCATATATGAATGTTGCATCTATTTTGTTGGACCCTTATGCTCCACTTCCACCTCTTCTATTTCCTGAGTGATATACTTTCCTGATTTCATAGAAAGAGTTAATATTCTCTCATGATATTAATATTTTCTTTGTAATACAACAAATTCATCCTCAAGTTCTTCGATATGTTTGAATTTATCTTTTACCATGTTAGTCAAACTATCGATAACCTTGGTTTGTTCTTTGACCTTGATCTTGTACTCAATTACTTTCTCTAAGTTTTTTGGCTTATCAAATATGAGATTCTCAATTTCAGCCTCCATCCCAGACTTTTCTTCTTCCTTATACTACATATATAGTTTTTTATTATCAACCACTCTATTGGATTACTTTTTTTTTGCTCTCCAAACATCTATCTCCTCAGGAGAAACTTCTAATTCAACATGGAGGCCAACTCTTCCATTGATTTCCCCTTTGTTATTTTCAATTACTTCCCTTGTCTGGGAGTTACCAATAACTTCCGCTATAGTATTTTCTTGATGATCCTTATAGTTATATGTCTCTTTAACCTCATATTCTTATGAACTAATATTTTATTATAAAATAAGATTCTTCTTTTTGAAGAAATTTATCTTAAAATGTTTCTTAACTTTCATATAGGATGGAGACTTCTTCATAGGAATTTCAACTTCATCCTCATAATTGTCTTAAAACTTCTTGGGTAACCTTGCTAGAATATTTCCAACCTTTCCACATTGAAATCATGTGAGTGGAAGATTCCCTTTAAAATTTCCTTTTCCTATTCATAGATTTAAGTAACGGAATTAAATGAACTCATCCACTTATTCTTCTTCCTAATCATCCTCTACATTGAGCTTATTTATGTCCTTGAATGATACCTCTTTGGACTTCACTTTTTCCATAGACTCATTATCATCATTTATAATCTCATATGTGATAAGAGTATTGTATAAACTATCCAATGTCATCTTCTTTGGACCATTATCTTCTAGTACAAAGACTTTTGAATTGAACTGAGGTGAAATTCTTCTCAAGATGTGCTTAATGATCTTTACATATTCAATAATTTCACTGAGACCACACATGTATTCCAAAAAACCATTCACCTGGTCATATAATGCATCTATAGACTCATTAGGGTTCTTTCTCAGGTCCTCATATTTGTTCTACAGAACCTATAATTTTCCTTCTATGACTTTTAAACCACCTTTATAAATATTTAACAAAATTTCCCACATGGAATGCATTGAATTACATGACATCACTTTATTGTAGATCATGTTAGATAAATATCCTCTTAATGTATTGATTCCTTTGGAATCAGCATCCAATTCTCTTAAGTCTACTTTTGATAGAACTCCACTATCCACACTAGTAGAAATACTATACATCATAGTTGTGATTACATCCATACCTAATTATTATAAGTATTGTTGCATCTAATTATTCCACAACTGAAAATTATTTCCATCAATGATCGAAATCCTTTTTGATTAACAACCTCTATTGAAACCAATGTGAGAGAAAAATTGATTTTAATCCTTTTCTTTGATACCAATTATTATACCAACTAGGTTAAATACCCTAAAAAGGGAGGTTAACTAGTGTATGATAGATTAAAACAAATATCTCTTTGGATATTATTTCATCATTAAAAAAACACTCTTCTCTCTCCTTCCCATAGCACAGAATAAGTGGGAATTAAAACATTCACATGACATCACAATGTTACTCGGTTCACCATCACTAGGATATGTCTAAGAAACCTAAAAATGTGATGTTTAAAATTAAAAAATCCACTAAAGTGAACTACTGTTATAAGGTTCATAGCGGACTCACTATCCCTTTTGGTTCACTACCATTCACAATTTGTATGATCATTGTTCTCTCAACTAAAGTGTGATCATTTATCCTTTAGTATATTATTCTTTTGATCACTTAAATAAATATTGTTTACACCTTATTTTTTGCATCATGAAGCTTAAAATTCATTAACTTTATGAATACCACTTTACCATAAAAACTCTAGAAAAATCCTTGTAGGTTCACACAACTTTAGCTTTCGCACAACCTTTGCATGACTTGTGTGAAACTCTTCCAACTTTTGTACAACTTTTATGTTTTTTTACAAAAAATTAACTTTCATGAAACTATTTAAATCATCATAAAACTCTCAATTTTCATAAAACTTTTAGATTATTGTAGAACTCACTTGGTCTTATAGATACAAGTCCCTTTTATGTACACAACTAATGTTTGAGTTTATGTTTCCTGCAAGAAATAGCTTTGTGAAACTATTATGTGATTCAGAGCCCTAAAATTATCTAAGGGTTGAGATTATAAAATGAGGGGGGTTACCACCTATTAAGAGTACACGCCAGGTGAGGTACACACCTAGTGTCCATGTTGGTAACTTTTCCAGACCCTGTGTAGGGTACATGGCTAGGTACCCCCTATGGGACACACGTTGTGTGTGTTCAGTACACAGTGTGTAGTCTGGTGTTTTACATGCTGAGTTGGGTTGAGGTGCATGGGTTAGTACACCATGTAGAGTAGATTTCATGTACAGGGAGAACATGTCATGTACTTTGGAAAATAACACACCAAGTGGTTAGGGAAAGGTGACCAGGGAGGACCTTTGGGGGTTCACACCGTGTACTTTTCCTTCTTTGGCTTGTTATGTCTTTTTTTCTCCCTAAAGTCAGAATTAGACATGAGAGGAGTCCATTCTGAGTGTTTTCCACATAGATTATGATGGTTGGATCCTTTAGGAATTTAGAGGCTATTTTGATGGAGTTTTAGATTTTGCGATCATTTTTAGGAGTTTGAGACTATGTGAGCATTTTAAACATGCATGAATTTAATATTATATATTAATTAATAATGCTAAAAGTATGTTTTTAAATATGTATAAATAAATATATTTATAAATGTATATTTACTGTATTTATAAATTTATATATCTATAATTATATAAAAATAAATATTATTTTTTAAAAAAATATTTGTATAATTATATATAATTAATTATATATATATATATTAATAATTATAAATTTATAATAAATTTATTTAATTAATGAATATATTTATTATATTTATATTTATATATATATATTTATATCTATATCTATATTTATATTTATATTTATATTTATACAAAAAAAGTACAGTCAGAATCCAAAGCTCCTAACCATTTATTAAAGGTGGAAGAAAAAGAAACAAGCAAGCAAGAAAACGGGTGGGGTCATAAAAAGAGACATTCCCTCATCCAAAAAAGAAAACTATGAATCAAGAAATCCAGGATAATTCCCATAATCATGATCAGAATAATCATCATCATCAGTAGTTTTCCACTCTGATTATGAATTTCTTTTATTGAGGATCCCAAGGATCCTCTCCTTAGTCCTTTTCTGCTCTAGAGTGGGATATATCTTTGATGCCTTGGAAGATGACCTGGTAGACATGTTCCTAGGTAGACTAGAATAATCCTTCTATGGCCTTCTTTTTGAAGGAGTCAGGGCAACACCATCACTACTGACCATCTTTCCCTTTCCATTTAAAACTACATCTTTAAAAGAAACGGGATCACCACTTCCCATAGAACAAAGATAAGAAGTGTCCAACAGAACCATCTTCTTTTCCTTATCACTTCCATCATCCAAAATATTACCCCATTTACTATATATTATTTGAGAACTGAATACATTTTAAATCTCTTAAAGATAATCCACACGCTACTAAACATCAGAATGCCCAGTTCTGTTATCCTGTAGTGAAAATTATGCATTGAGGGGCTGCATAATATAGCCTTGCACATCATTTGGTGAAGTGGAACACCCAAAAAAATACCAAAAACCTCATCAGAAAAATGATCCGCCTCACTAGTGGTCATTCCATTTTGACCATAAAAATTCATGAAAATCAAATTAGAGTTTCCAACCTACAGACCAGGCTATGATGAAAGATTATTTCATATGCAATATAGAGTATAAATCCCACAAGTAACATTACCATCATTATTAGGAATTGAAGCAGCCAATAAAATTCATGTATGCTCTAGATTAACCACCAATGATTTATCTTTACACACTACAACACCTTGATTACGATGTTTCTTATCCATAAATTCAACTGACTGCTTCCTAGTCTGCCTATGTACTGACTGCCCAAGTGGCATGGATGAATTCCACTTATCATTACCATAATAGTATTTTAAAGGATGTCCCTTAAAACCAAAAATATCACAAACCTTCCTCCTGCATTTCTCATACAGATGACCGATAGACTTGCAATTTTGACAGAAATCAGGACAATTTTCATACTCAACATTGATTTGTATATCATTAGTGGGATTATTAAGAGTCACATTCTCAATAAAAGTGTAACTCAAATAAATTTAAACTAGAATTATCACAAATTGGTCATACCTGATGTGTTCTATCTCCTCATCTAGGAGAATCGAAACACCAATGGTAGCAGTAATATCATGTAAAATTTTTGGATGCCATAAAATCCAGTTAAGACCATGCAGCCTAATACAAACCTACAAAAAAACATTCTTGACCCTTGACACACTAAAATCCATAATCCATTCATTGAGATGAAGCATTACTAGATTAAAAAAATAGTGAACCAGAGGACTACGCATGGATCCTGGCTTCATCAAATTGAAACAAGAAGTAAAAGAAACCTCTTCCCAATGAAATACACTTCCAATCTGAAAGTCCCTACAAAAAAGAGATTCTATGAACAATATCTTCAAGACTCCATGTATTCTGACCTTTGGGAAGAACAACCCTACCAATTATTAAGTTCTTACCCAAATCCATGCATTCTAAAAGGCATCATGGTCAGCTTCAACATGGGCCGATGATCTTTTCTTGAGGAACCTACCAACATAGTTAAACACTGCTAGAAAACGCTGAGTAGAATCAATCCATCAATCAGAGAAATCATCCAAAGTCTTTCCTACGTTCAAGATCACATCATCTCTACATCGGGTCATCAAAGGATTACACACATCATCTTTCTCGGTCACCACTACAATAAGGGAACCGGTCACAGCAAGATGATGTATGCTACCCACACCGATTGGAATCCTCGTTTCCCTACTAGAACTAAGAATATTCGCAAAGAAAAATTAGGAAGAATAAACCTTAGCCACACCGGACTCCTTGGGCACAATGCACAGATCACAATTTTCCACTACCGCCTGGATGCCATCCACACTGATTGGAAAGGTCATCTCCCTGCGAGAACCAATCAGATCTGAGGACACATATTTGAAAGAAGGATCAAAAATCATGTCGGTCACCTTGGGCACAATTTAAAGATCATCACGATTTCCCACCGCCACCCGGATACCATCCATGTTTTCGTCTAAATGCACAAATCCAAGGAAGTTCAAAATCTTCTAATCAATAGATTTGAGGGCCATCGAAAATGATGAACCCTAGAAAACCATTTCACCACCATGGAATCGCCGAAGAGGAGAGCTTCCAAACCCCATAAAAGAAAATTTATAATATTCTTTATATTTATATATATTTATTAAATATATATATATAGTGATATAAATATATAAATATATAAATATTTTTTTTAAGTATATATATAATTATATATTTAAATAAATATAAAATTATGGTAAATATATCTAAATAGTTATAAAATTATAATAAATATAACTAAATAATGAATATATATACTATATTTATATTTATATTTGTATCTGTATCTGTATATTAAATTTATATATATATATATATATAATTATATAAATATCTATAATGATATAAATATATTTATAATTACAAAATTATAATAAATATATTAAAATAATGAATATATTTACTATATTTATATTTATATATATTTATTAAATATATATAATGATATAAATATATTTATAATTATAAATAATTAATTATAATTTTTTAAAAAAGTATATATATAAATATAAATAAATATTTATATATTTAAATATTTATAAAATAATATATATATATATATAATTATATAAATATATTTACAATTTTTTTATTTATAATTATAATTATAAATCCTTTACTAGTGTTAAATTTTTAGCACTGATAAATATTCCTTTTATCGCTGCTTCTTTATCACTGATAAAGATAGAGTTTTATCAACGGTAAAATAGTACTAAAAAGGAATTTTTATCGGCACTAAAACTTTAGTGCTGATAAAGATGGATTTTATCGGTGCTTTTTTTGTGCTGAAAAATATCTATCTTTATCAGCACTAAAACGGTGATGATGAAGATTCCTTTTTTAGTGCTTATTACAAAAAAGGTCTAGTCAGAAGCCAAAGCTCCTAGCCATTTATTAAAAATGAAATAAAAAAGAAAACATAAAAGACAAGATAGAAGAAATGGTCATACATAGAGTCAATCCATCATCCAAATAATAAAACTACGAATCAAGGAAAGCCATATCATTCCCATAATCATAATTAGAATCATCAGCAGCAGCAGTAGTAGTTTCCCACTCTGACGGTGAATTTCCTTGATTAAGAATCCCAAGATCCTCTCCTTGGACCTTTCCTACTCCGGAGTGAGATGGTTCTTTGATGCCTTGGAAGATGACCTGGTATAAACATTCTTGGGTAGACTGGAATAATCTTTCCACGTCCTTCTTTTTGGAGGAACCGGAGCAAGACATCTATTTCTGGTCATCTTGCCCTTACCACTTAAAACAACATCCTTAAAAGAAACTGGATCATCGATGCTCATATATTAAAGATGAGTGGTGTATAGAAAAACCATATGCTTTCCATTATCACTTTCATCATTCATAATATTTCCCCATTTTCCAGAAATTTATGAAGAACTGAATACATTCTGAATCTCTTGAAGAAAATGCACTCTCTTAAATGTAAAATTACCCAAGACCATCATCCTATCTAACATGCTCAGAAAAGTTAGCATCCAGCGGTTTCACAATACAACCTTGATCATCAATTGGTGAAAGAGAACAGTTGGGTACAGTACCAATAGCCTCTTCTTCAGACTTCCTAAAAAGAATAGGTTCGAATGGATATCCATGACAAATCACGCCCATAGAAACACCATCACTGCCTCTGCAGTCTGGTTCCTCATTCCCAGCAGCAGGCTCACTGATAACATTTTCATCTTGATTATGCTCTACTCTAGTCCCCATACTATCTCTAGAAAGGCTAGAATAATCACCCACCTATGGCTCAAGATCAGCAACTGCCTTAGCCCTGGAGGCTTGGCCCTGAAACATTGACACCATACCCTCCAAACCCGATGTAGGGTGATCATCCCAGGCTGCCATTGGCTTCACCCTGGGTTGTCTAGTCAAAGAAGGGGATATCCCATGTTACAAATACTTTAAATCCTTATTCACTTTGGATTAAACAAAACAATCCATTATATAGTGTCCCATTGAGTAACATAATTCACAAATTCTTATCCTGCAATTTCAATCCAAATTCCCAATAGAATTACATACACTACAAAAATATGAACATTTATCATACTCAACCTTGATTTGGATGTCATTATTTAGCGTAGAGAGAATAAAATTATCAATAATTGTGGATCTAAGATCAATATCAACCAGCACCCTTACAAAGTGTCAATACCTAACAAATTTAGTTTCCATGTCCAGACAAATTAGGACACCAATTTCAGATGCAATGTCATGCAGATTTTTTGGGTTCCACATAATCCAATCAAGACCAAGAATCCTCAACTCTAATTGATTTTAACATATGTTTTTTCAATGTATATAGTTTTTTCTTCATCTGAAATATTTTCCAACTAAAGATATCTTTCCATTATACCTTTAGAATTTGTAAATTTTACAAAATATACAATCCACTTTTTCAAAATTTAACCACTTGTTACCTAGTATTTTAAGAACTATAAGCTTTCATTTTTTTAATTGATTGTATCAATTGGTTTGGCTTTATTTTTGGAAAACTATTTATACATTTTCTACCAACCACCTTGTATATAGTGGAGGGTCCTTCATAAGTTTTCATCAACCAACTATTTAATAATTTACTTTTCAAACATGTATTGCACATGAAAACAATTTTAGCCCAAAAATTATAATCAAAAATAGATGGTAGAGTTCCATTTTTATGTAGATATATTTGGATGATTAGATGATATAAGGATTTTCATTCCCCCAAACAAAGTTGTTTCACTATAATAATCCTCTATATAATGTTGTGGGGTATGATCATTCTTTTTTACTTTTTGTGAAGACACTAATTGTATTGATTCCAGATTCTCTAATTTAATGTAGATCTCAAATAATTTCATATTTATAATGATTTTATCATTCTATTATATTATTATTTTGACTTTACAATATATTCTTATCTCTTTAATTTTATCTTCATGCATTTCTCTATTTTCTTTTCGTATATTTTCAAACTCTTTAATCATTTTTCCTCTAATCTCCAATTGAGTATATTTGATAAAAGTTACATATTTTAATTTTTCAGTTATCTCCTCAATCATTTTCTTGTCATCTTCCCATTCTTTAATTGTAGTAATACACAAATTTTTAAAATTGGTTAATTATTCTTTGAATTCCAAAATCATCATGTTTTTATCCTACTTGTTTAGAGAGATTAAAACAGATTTATACTATTTCATTTAAAACCTTATCCATTCATTTATTTTCATCATCATACTTAGTGATATCCTCATAAATATTTCTAAAAATTCCAAAAATATTAGTGATAGTTTCATTGGAAATGTTCTTTAGGTTCTTCATCAAATAAGTTTTGAGAATCTTCATATTATTCCATGTAAATTTTTTTATTTAAATTTCTTTTTAAAAATAAAATTTTAACATCCATTTAATGAACACATAAGTGGTTTATTGAATTTAAATGAAAATAATATCCTTATTGTCATAATTTGAACTAAATGAGTATAAGTATCAAAATAACCAATCCATTCCATTTTTTTGAAACCTTTGATTACTAATATATCTTTAAAAAGCTGAATGTTATCATTGGAGTAAAACATATTTTTAAATACACATTTACAACCAATATGATTTGAATATTTTTGAAAAATTTTAAATATACAAGCATTATTTCTCATAATAGAATCTATTTCATCATTAAATGATTCTTTATAGAACGAAACATTTTTTGAAGAAAATTCTTATTTATATAACTTGATATCATCATCTATGGTTATCCCCATAAGATATTTTTTTAGAATATTATTATTTTAATCTTTATCAATAAGAAAAATCAAGGATTTGAAATATATGAATTCATGATATGGATTTTTTTTCTTTCAAGGTCTTGTACTCCATTTAGGTTAAAATCAAGAATCATTTTTATTCTCTGCCATTATATCTTAACTATATTAAACCCTAGATCTATGGCTATGATGAACAATTTTATATTAATTATCTTTATAAAATGTATTCCTTAAAAAGTTATAAGACTCTATATTCAAAATTGACATTATATTCTATGTTCATTATTCTATAAGATTTATTATTATTTTCCATAGGAAAAAAACTTATTTAATTGTTTTAGTTTCAATTTTAGTTATTTTAGTAATAGAAACTCTAAAAATTTATAATCACCCCCATTATTTAAGATAAGAAAGTTTTTGATTCATCCTCATCAACTTCATCTCCCAAATAGTTATTATTACAATTTTTTCTTGAGACTTATCCCTCATCTATTATATGTTTCTTGAACTAATCTAAGTGGTAGTAATCCAAAATGATCACAAATACCCATCATGGGATGACTTTTGGTTAGAGTAGTTTAATCAACATAGGTGGATGTCCACAAGATATGGGTGATGAGTATCAAGAAAAAAAATGCAATAATAATTGTTCGGGAGATAAAGCTGATGAGGATGACAGTCGTCTATAACTTTCACCTTTGGATGAATCCAGAGGATAAAACCCACCATAGTGGAGTAATTATTTTATTAAATTCAATTACCCATTTACTTCAAAGCATACTAAATTTATCTGAAACAGCCAAATGTTGGGTTCCCCTTATTAGAATTATCAATAATTTTCACCTTTGATAGTGTATATATTATGTGTATTTATTTATTTATTATACAAAATGAATATTTTAGAAAACTAATGGGATGGATATGAATCAAAAACAGATGCATGAAATTTTTTTGACAAAATAGTATGAATATGGAGTTAAATATTTCATGAAGTTTTCAATAAAGCATGCATACGACGCTTCTCAAATCCTTTTTCCATGTTTACATGGTTTTTATTCAAGAAAAAATAGTCTAGAAGAGTTGGAATAACATTTGATTTGTCATAGAATAGATTAAAGCTATAAATTTTGGACTAAACATGGGGAAAATTTGAACATGCACACTGATTGGGATGATATTGCGGTTTATGGATCATTTGATATGAATATTAGTGTAAATGATGATCAAGATCATATGGAATAAATGGCAATGGAAAATTTAATATGATATTCATGATTGTCTAAATTTGTTTTAGAAATTAAATTATTGTGCTAAGAGATAATTTTATACCATTTTTACTAAATATATAATATTATCAAATGTATTGAAGTTAAATAATTTGAAAGATGGCAGTAGATGGAGAGACACCAGCTTTATAGAACTACCTGGTCTCCTAAATGATATGTTGTCAGAAGAAAATAAACCTACATGTCAAACATATGATGCTAAATGAATTTTACATTCAATGGGAATGATCTTTAAAAAATACATGCTTGTATAAATGATTTCATATTTTTTTTCAAGGACCATGAATCACTCATAAAATTCCCTAAATGTGGCATGGATCAATACAAGAAAAAATGAATCAAATCCTTTGAAAGTTTTATGTTATTTTCCTATAATTTCATGGTTTAGAATACTATATGGATGTTAGGAAACCATGAGACAGTTTACATGACATGAATATGAAATAATTATAGATGGTAACGTACATTACCTAACATATTTTCCTCATTAGAATAAATTTTTTATGAGTATCTAGAATTTGGAAATGGGCCAACAAACTTTTTTCTTGCATTATCTATAGATGGAATCAATCCTTTTGGTGTATATATTGGTGCTCATAGTACATGGCCCATCATGTTGGTGAACTATAACTATTTTCCATGGTTATACATGAAGCGCAAATACATTATGTTGTCTCTACTTATATCTGGACCAAATCAACCTAGTAATGATATTGATGTCTCTTTGGATCCATTGATAGAATATTTGAAATTGATGTGGGATATAAGTGTTACAATGTATGATTCTTATAGAAGTAAAAAATTCACATTGAGGGATATGTTGTATAGGATGATAAATGAATTTACTGCTTATGGAAATTTATTAGGCTATAGAATTAAAGGAATGTTGTGGTTTCTCATTTGTGAATAATTCAAACACTCAGTTTGGTTGAAACATTCCTTGAAGACTTTGTTTTTAGGACATTGGAAATTTTTACCTCGATGATATAAATACCAATCTTTGATGATAGAATTCAATGATAATATCGAACAAGGTACAACTCCATCTCCACTAATGGGTGATCAATTGTTTGATAAAGTAAAATATATTGACACTTTTTTTGGTAAACCATTTTCAAAAAAAATTATGAAATCACATTGGAATAAGTGATTTATTTTCTTTGAATTACCATATAGGAATTTTTTGTACATCATACATTTTCTTGATGTTATGCATGTATAAAAAAATGTATTGAATAGTGTTATTGGCATGTTACTAAAAGTTCCTAGAAAAATGAAATATGGAATCAATGCTAGGTTGGAAATAATTGACATGGGGATAAGGGAGAAGTTGGAAACAGTGAAGGGTAAAGGGAGGGATTTTCTTCCTCTAGCATCTTACACTCTATCTGAATAGAAAAAATTACAATTTTTCCTTTTCTTTAATAGTGTAAAAGTTCCAAAGGGGTATCCATCCAATATCAAGAATGTAATTTCAATAACTAATTTGAAGTTAAAGTGACTAAAATCACATTAATGTCATGTTTTGATGAAATATTTGATGCATGTTGCTTTTTGTTTCATTATTACTATAAATGTATGGTATAAATTAACCAAATTTTGTTTCTTTTTCAAATCTATGTGCAGTAAATTTATAGACCCGATGAAGTTTCCAATCATGAATAAAGATATTGCAGTCATATTATATGAATTTTATATGTTATTCCCACTATAATTATTTGATATAATGGTCCACCTGATGGTTTACTTGGTTAGATAGGTCCAACTATGTGGTCATGTCCATTGTAGATGGATGTACCCCATTGGATGGTATATGAATATTTTAAAAGGGTATGTGAATAATTGAAGTCGGTCATAAGGTTGTATTAAAGAATGATATGTGGTTAACAAAGTTGTTTAATTCTGTACTGATTGCCTATTAGATATTGAAATCATGAGTCTCCAAAAGTCTCATCACAGCAGACGCCTTATTGGTGAAGGGATTTGTAGAAGAGATATTGTTAAAATTACCTTCACAGAGTGGGAGAAATCACACCTTTAAATTTTACATAATAGTGAATATGTTGATCAATACATTGAATCCCACAAATAAATTCTTAGAGATTTGAATTCATCAAGGGTTGAAGGATGGATATCAAATAAAAATAATAAATAAATTATAGGATGGTTCCAAGATCACATTTATAAGGATTTATCTAAAAATATAAATTCAATTGAAGAACTACTTCGATGGATAACCAAGGTACTAAATGAAAATGTTATATCTTATATTGGTTTTGTAATCAATGTTTATATATTCTATAAAAAATAACATTATGATTGTAGTATGATGAAAAAAAGTAGAGTTACTCTTATGGTGGAAGTGATGAACATATAAAGTTCCAAGGATAGGAATCCAATTTAATAAAATATTTCATATTTTGGAATTATCAAATAGATATACAATTTTGATTATAAAACATTTCAAGTTTTGATTTTCCATTGAAAATGGGATTTCAATAGGAGTGAAGTGAAGGTTGATGAAATGGACTTCCTAAAGGTGAATTTCGGTGTGGAAGGGGAAAAATACGAATCGTTTATAATGGAATCACAAGTAGTGTAAGTATTTTATGTCTTAGATCCATAAAAAAATAATTGGTTGATTATCCTGTTGGAGACTAAAACAACTATCGGGTCAAATGAAAATTCAATCTATGATGACCCTCTCATTGGGAGATCATAATTATTTTATGTCAGTCCCAATGTATAAAAAAAATTACATTAGAGGGGACCACAAAGAGGATATTTGGATTCTCGATAGAGGATCCAAATCCCTAAAACCTTTAAAAAAGAAAGATATTTCAATGAGAAGGTAAAAGTGTTTTTTAATATATTAGTTTTTCCTCATAATATTATATCCTCTCTACTAAATTAACATAATATAAATTAAATGTTTGAATACTCATACAGACAATGTCTTCTGTACATGATGATGTTACCAATCCCATGAAAAAATAGACTATAATGAAGTAAACCCTCTGGGAATATGTAAAGGTGATGTTACGATATAATTTCTCTATTTTACTAAAAAATTATATAATAAAACATTGATTTAATTTTAATTATTCCTTTAAAAGTTCATTTATCTTTGAATATTTATGTCTATATTTCATGTATTTCTACACCAAAACTTCCACAGAATTCTTCTCTCTTTAAACATTTTCACCCCTACAGTGTTGATAATGTATTTTGCACATAATGATGTTAATAATCCTGTAGAATAAAAAACTATAATGAAGGAAATATTTTGGGAAGATATGAAGGTAATGTTACGAGATACTTTCTCTATTTTATCAAAAAATATATATAATGAAACATTGATTTAATTTTCCTTATTCCTAATAAAGTCCATTTATTTTAGAATATTTTTTCTATATTTCATAACTTTATGTACCAAAAATTCCATAGACTTATTATCCCTCAAAACCTTTTCACCCCTACAGTTTTGGAATTTCTCACTTTCATTCAAGTTCCCTTCACTGCCTTTACAGGAATAGAAATGGAACTTCCTCTACTTAATCAAAGAGTTAATCTTGATGTTTTCAAAATAAAATCATTATACATAGAATTAATTTAGTGTTTTATATTTATGTTTTATTTATTTATTTTTAGTATTACTCACATAAGAATTATTTTCTTATATAAGTGGATTCTTTTGTTCAAGTGGGGGTGGTTTGTTCGAAGCTTCTCATACTCATGATAGATTGGACTTTGAGGCTACAACTGAGATAATGAAAATAAGGAAATGGGTCAATAATTTATAAAACCCTCATGAAAAGGTGAATTACTAATACTTATTTAATTATTTTTTTATCATTTTATCTACTATTTTTAAGTTAATTTCCTTATCATTTTTATCTAATACTTATTTAGGTTTTTTCACATATCTTTTCAGAAGTCATATTTTCTTTTAAACTATCTGAAACGAGACACAAAAGAGATAACATGTTCCTCTCTGCCAATGTTTCTATTCTTTCCATTTCCTTTCTTTTTCCAACTACCAACACTACATATTTGTCTATTTTCTTGGTTAAAAAACATTTTTCAGCTAAGAACATCGAATCAATATGAGATGGTGAAATTTTGATAAATAAATCCAATGTAAATCATGGTAACATTGTCATTTCATATTTTTTTGATACTCTAGGACATGTAGGAATTATTTTCACCTCAATCTAACACATGGTGTGACCGGTATGACTCCAAGTGAATATTTTTATTTAAAATTGACATTAATTTTTGTAAAAAGGAAAACTGATATACTCAAAACTAATAAAACTCATTTATATTGTTTTTATAATTTAGTAATAATATTAGTAAATCATTTTTGATGTTTTGGAATTATCCGCACCTCAATCCAATACATGATGTGCCTAGTATGACTCAAGGTGTCTGTTGTTAGTTTAAAATTGACATTTTAGTTTAAAAAGTGTCACTCATGGAAAATTGAGAAAATTAACTTGGATTGAATTGATAATTTATGGAAAAATTAATAATTCATTTTTCACCTGTAAGAATCATTCTCACATAAAAACGACACACGATGTGACCAGTATGATTCAAAGTGTGTTTCCAGTTTAAAATCACATTTTAGTAAAAAAGATGAGTGATGTACTCAAAACTAAGAAAATGAATTTTTATTATTTTGTTAATTTATGAAAAATATCCATAAGTAATTTGGGACATTTAGGAATCAGCCTCACCTCAATACAATGCATGGTATGATCGGTATGACTCCAAGTGCATCTTTTTATTTAAAATTGACATTAATTTTAGTAAAAACCTAACTGACATACTTAAAACTAAGAAAATGAATTTTTATTGGTTTGATACATTATAAAAATGATCCATAAGTTATTTTTGATATTTCAAAATTAGTATCATCTCAATCCAATACACAATGTTTCTGGTATGACTCAAAGTGTCCGTTATCAGTTTAAAATTGATATTTTTGTTGAAAAAGTGTCACTCACTAAAAACCAATAAAACACATCTGTATTGTATTTATAATTTAAGAAAACAATTCATAAGTCATGTTTTGAATATATTAATCAGTCTCATATCAAACCGACACATGATGTGACCAGCATGACTCAAAGTGCGTGTTTCCAGTTTAAAATGACATTTTAGTAAAAAAGACAAGTGATATTCTCAAAAATGAAAAAATGCATTCATATTGTTTTGATAAAATATTAAAATGATCCAAAAGTCATTTGGTACATTTATTAATCATAATCACCTCAATCTGATGCACAGTGTGACCAGTATGACTCCAAGTACATCTTTTTATTTAAAATTGATATGAATTTATTAAAAAAGACAAATGGAATACTAAAAATTTAGAAAAATTGTTATGATTTTTTATACTTTAGTAAAATGATCCATAAGTAATTTTTTGATGTTTAATAATCATTTTAACCTCAATAAAATACATGATGTGCCCAGTATGACTCAAAGTGTCCATTATTAGTTTAAAATTGACATTTTAGTTCAAAAATTGCAACTCACTGAAAACTGAGAAAACACACTCATATTTTCTTGATAATTTAGTAAAATGGTTTATAAGTCATTTTTTCATGTAGTAATTAGTCTCATATCAAACTGATACATGATGTGACTGGTATAAAGTGTGTGTTTCCAGTTTAAAATTAAATTTTAATAAAAAAGACAAGTGGCATACTCAAAATTGAGAAAACACTTTTGGATTGTTTTGATAATTTAGTAAAATGGTACATGATCCATTTTAGACATGTAGGAATAATTTTTACCTCAATCCAATACACAGTGTAACCGGTATGACTCCAAGTATATATTCTTATTTAAAATTGACATTATTTTTAGTAAAAAAGAAAAATGACAAACTTAAAAATAAGAAAACACATTCATATTTATTTGATTTGTAGGAATAGGCCTTGCCTTAATCTGATACATGATGTTTTTGGTATTACTCAAAGTGTATGTTATCAGTTTAAAATTGATATTTTAGTTTAAAAAGTATCACTCATAGAAAATTGATCAAACATGATCATATTGTCTTAATAATTTAGGAAAACAATTAATAATTATTTTTTGATTTTTAGAAATCAGTATCACATCAAAATGACACATGATGTAACCAGTATGACTCAAAGTACATGTTTCTAGTTTAAAATGACATTTTAGTAAAAATGACAAGTGACATACTCAAAACTAAGAAAAATCATTCAGATTGTTTTTTATACTTTAGGAAAATGATTTTTAAGTTATTTGAGATGTGTAGGAATCATATAAATATCAATATGACTCGCATTGTTACCGGTATGACTCTAAGTGTATATTTTTATTTAATAAGTGTCATTTTAGTTTAAAATACACATCACATCACCAAAACTGAGAAAAAAATCCTAGATTTTTTTCCCAACATTCTATATAATATTACTTAATTAATTTCATCATCATTTTTATCTTATATTTATTTATTTAATTTTAATAGAGATAATTCTTTAAGAAAAACAATAAATGGTGTGACTTGTAAGAACCAACCGTAACTCAATCTGATACATAGTGTTCCTGGTATGACTCAAAGTTTAGTATAAAATTAACACTTTCTGATTAATTTATTTCTTTATATTATTACTAATATAAGAATTTTTTTCTTATATAGGTGTGTTATTTTTCTCAATCAGAGGTGGTTTGTTTGGAAATAGCATGAGTTAGGGTCAGGGGAAAAGACAAAGGAACATCGATGTTTTTGAATGTCAGTAATAATTTTTTTTTGACCATGTAATTGTATAAACCAATGTTTGAAATGTATATAATATGGTTTTTATTTCTTGTATTTTTTGTAAATTTTATTTCATTTAAATTCTATATTGGTACTTGATTTTGATGTTTTATGATGTCATTTTTGGTGCTGCAGTGTGTTGTTATAGCACACTGCACTGGTTCTACAGTGTGTTATTACAGCACACTGCAGTATGCCTCTTTATTAGTGCTACTAAATGCACTGATAAAGGGGTCTTTTATCAAAACTTTTAGATGTTCTGATAAAAGTATCCTTTATCAGTTCTTTTATAAACATTGATAAAATCCTAGGGATTTTAATCACGCTCTGAAAGTCATCACTTCTATAAAACTAATAAAGGTTATTTTTAGCACTGTTAATGTCCTCTTTTATAGTAGTAGGTGACTATGGGATCCTCGAGTTTTATTTTAGCCCCGAGGAGGTCCATGGAGAGCCTGTGGTGTCTATTTTATGGATGGTGAGATCCAGGGGACTGAGAGATCCATGTGCTATGTTTGTCAAGAGTTGATTAGCACTGCTAGTTTAGCTGTTTGGATGGTGAGTTAGAGAGTTATACCAAAACACATTTGGTTGGAATCTATTCATGACATTTGAATAATTTTATGCTCGAGAATTTTTTTTGGGGAGGATGCCCTTGTGATATCTTAGATCGGTCATTAGACATCAGTTTGATCTGGTTCTCTCCTTTATTGGTCGGTTGTGGTTAAATATGCTTAGGGAGCTAATGGATGATCTGGATGAGTGAACCCCCTCTAGTTGAGTATGCACCCTGACTAGAGGGTATATATATAGTGTTCGTGGATGTTATTGCACTCTTGGTAACGTGTATTATTAGACCTCCTAGTTTCATGTATGGAGCTTATAGGGCAGTGCATTCATCGGTTCCATGTAGATGGATCCCATAGGGAGATGTATCTGACAGGTCCATGTTGGAGCATGATTTTTTCTGCAGGACTTTTGAGAAATGAAAATTTCTCTGTAGTGTGGTGAGGAGATTATGTCACCAGTTATGATCGTTTCATTTGATTCCTAGTGTCTAGTAGATGTGTGTTATCATATAGATGCTTATGGTTACACCCTAGGGTATGGAATTTATTCCTTTTCATTTATATTTCTTGGATATCATGTGTAGATCTAGAGGAATCACCTATTGTTGTATGTCTAATTGATCCATGTGTTATAAATCCTCTGGCATGGGCTGGAGTAGGGGAATATTCACCTCAGGTGTTAGTCTAAAACCAACAGTTGACTATTTTCCTTTTTTTAGCCCCCTTTTTATGCATTTTTTATCTTTATTCTGGTTGTTATTAGCTTTCAACTATGTTGGGAACATCATGTGTGTGTGCACTTGTTATAACAATATATTACAGCCTCACCATTGTGGGGTATCCTCCTAAGATTTATTTCTCACCCCATATACGTGCACCTCGGTGTGCATGTAGACCTAATATTTTCTTTCTGGTTAGAGAATGGTTTGTGTATAGGATCAGTCAGAGGCCCAATGTTGCTTAATTGAGTGGATCCACTCATGTGGAGTCTTAGGATTAGGTTGGTGTAGCTCGAGCATTGTGGAGACTAAGTATGTGATTTGGATCAGTTTTCGTAGTAGTATCTGATGTATTTATTTTTAGTTTGTTGATTTTGTAAATGTGATCATCCTAGTGGTTGACCAGTTATTTCTTATTTTTAATAATTTGAGTTTGTATAACTGCATTCTGCATTTCATTTATTATGGTATTTTATTATTTAAGTTTATTTATTATGTGTACTCTGATGTTTACCCCTATGTATGATCTTGGTTATTTTCTGCTGATATTGCACTCTGACCAGAGGGTATAGTCTACCCATTGTATTTGTTAGACCCTCACTACTATTTGGTATCCTCTGATGTACGGAGAGATGTGTTTGATGCCTTGTGGTAGGTAGGATCATGTAAAGTGTCTAGTTGTCCTGGGTCAGTTCATTACAACATCATCGAGTGAGCGACCTCGAAAGAGGGATAGGCACGCTGGCGCCTATCAACCATTCACCTATCCCCATGGATTTCCAATGTGGGATGAATAAATTCCATATTATTGATTATCTAGTAGTTGGTCCAGTCTGATGATTTGGAATGTCAGACAGACGATGCAGCGGGGCGCCACGCAAGGCATCACCAGGTGGGTGGTTCTAAAGATAGATGGGTGTGATGACACCTATCATCCATCCCTCTACTCTCATGGTTGTTGTGGTTGGTGGGGTTCCTTTCCATGATGTTTTATAAGGGATAACGATGCAATTATTCTTGGCAGAGGTAGTGAGACAAAATTCAAAATGGTGATATGGTTCAATGACTCCTAACAATGAGTGACAAGTTGTTTGATTGGGGACACGATATCATGCAGGCTACTCCATTGAGTCTTCGATCCACATGTTGGGCCTTCAGGACACTATCCTTTGCGCCATGTAATGGTATTCGAGCACTACAACAAAAATCGTGGTAAACAATGCTACCATTTATCATATCTTGAAAAAAAATGTTGATAAATGTACTCTTTATCATCGCTAAAAAGTATTAAAAAAAGGTATATTTAAAAAAAATATGTCATTTAAAATAATATATTAATATATAAATATATTTATACTTGTAAAAATATAATATATTTTATTAAATATGATTTATATAGGACTAAATATACATTTACACTTGATATATAAGATTTTTAATTAAAAATGGAATATAAAATAAAAATTATATATTATTAAAAATATTATTTCATATAGAAATATATATTGATATATATATATATTATTTTCCTAAATATTATTTATATAATACTAATTTATTATAAATCATATTTATGTCATGTATTTAGTGAAAAATGTTTCATAATTTAATTAAAAATTAAAATTAACTCATTAATATTAATATACATTTAATAACATTTTTTATCAATGTCGTTTGTTTTTTTAATTTTACATATATATCAAATAATATATATTTAATTATTAATTAAAAAATGAGTAAATATGTTACACTTAATATTTCATATAATAATTTCACATGCACATATACGAAATTAATTCAATTTTATAGAGACAAACACATACACAAATAATAAATTGTTAACATTATCATTTTAGTTTTTTATTTTGTTAATAATTAATATTTCATATATTATTTTTTAATTATTAAATTTTATTCATTTTTTATATTTATATTTAATATATGTTGTGTATTACTTTTAAATATATATATATATATATAATTTTTTACTTTTTAATTTTTATTTGTTTAATATTTTTTGTAATTTTATTCATTTTTAATATTTATTTATATTTATTTATTAACATTTAATATATTTTTAAGTTAGTTTCAATTTATATAATTAACATGTGTGTTCATTTTCATTCAAACATGTATTCGTTTTTATTTTTTTAGAATTTATAAAATTAATAACTCTAAATCATTTTTTTAATAATTTTTCAATCTATTCATCTTTTAATTAAATTTCACACATTTATAAAATTCATCCATTTAATATTATTTATTCATTAATAATTTTAAGTGTTTTTTAAAAAAATTTACAATTTATTCATTTTAAATATTTATTTGTTTAATATTTTTTGTAATTTATTCATTTTTTATCTTTTTCATATATGATTATTCACTAGTGAATTTAATATTTATAATATAGAAATGTATTCATATATATATATATATATATATCAATCTATAAAATATTTTCTTAAATATGATTTATATAATACAAAATATGTATTTACATTAAATAAGTCATATATTTAGTGAAAATGGTTAATAATTAATAATTAATATTAATTATTAATATTGACTAATTTGTATCGAGTAATGAACATTTAGAAAAATGTGGTTTTTTTTCAATTTAACATATATCATACTTGTGTTACATTAATTTCGCACTCACGTATGTGGGAATGATCTTGGTTTTCTTGATATGTGGTTTTCATATCTAGATAAGGGAATGACTCTTTGTATGACCTCATTTGTTTTATTGTTTTCTTATTATATTTTTCTTTCACCTTTTATAAATGTTTAGGATCTTTGGCTTCTCACTTTACCTTTTTTATAATATTCCTTGTAGAATTTAATTTATTAACATAATATATTTAATATATATTATGTTTTTAATCAATAAATTGTATTCATTTTTTATATTTTTATGAAATCTATACTATTTATTATTTTTTAATATTTTTTCAAATTTATTCCTTTTTAATATCATATATTCATTAATAATATTAATTTTTTTTAATATTTTTATAATTTATTCATTTTCAATTTCTCTTTTTAGTATTTTCGTAATTTTATCCATTTTTAATATTTATATAAACATTTTTATTCATTAAAATTTGATGTTTTTAATATTGTTGTAATTTATATAATTAATATGTATTCATTTTTATTTTAACATATATTCATTTTTTATTTTTTTAATAATCTATATTATTAATAACACTTATTCATTTTTTAATATTTTTACAATCTATTGATTTTTTAATTATTAAATTTCACTCTTTTTTTATATATTCATTTGTTTAAAATTATTTAGTATTATTTATTCACTAATAATATTAATTATTTTTTACTTTTTATTTTTAATTTATTCATTTTAAATATTTATTCATTTAATGTTTTTATAATTTATACATTTTTAATATTTTTTATGCATAATTATTGATTAATATTTTTAATATGGAAATATATTCATTCATATATATATTAATATATATAATATTTCATTAATTATGATTTATATAATACAAAATATGTATTTATATTAAATAAGTCATATTTTTAGTGAAATCGTTTATAATTAAAGATTAATATTAATTTGAAATATTAACTAATTGGTATCGAGTAATAGAAATTTAATAAAATTTCATTTGGTTTTTCAATTTAACATATATATCAAACTTGTGTGACATTAATTTCACACACACATATACGTAATTAATGTGATTTTATATGGAAACACACACACATAATATTTATATAATTTATTCAATTTTTAATATTGAAATATTGAAAAATATATGGGGTTTGGGAGCTTTGATTTTTAGTGATTCCATGGTGGTGAAGAGTTTTAGGGTTTGTCAGGTTCGTCGAGTTTGATGGCTTCCAAATCTGTTGATTCGAATATCTTGCACTATTTAGGGTATATTCATTTGGACGGCGGCATGGATGGCGTCTAGGTGGTGGTAGTCAATGATGCTGGATGAGTTATTCCTATGACGACCAAATCGGTTGATGAGTCCTCTTACGGATCTAATTTGGATCTACTTGGATCTCACAAGGAGACAGTGTTACTAAATAGTGTGGGTGGCGTGCTTTGATCAGTGGTGTCCACTTCTCTTCCTGTAGTGGTGATCAAAGTGGATGCGGTTTTTAGTCCTACAATGACCCAGGTGTCACATATGGTTCCCAATGCTCATTACTTGTCTGAAGGAGTCTCGGTTGTAGGGATGATTTTGGGTGATGATTTTGGGTGATGATTTTTTTCAATGTCCAATGACATCATTTCGGGATTCCTCTATTGGTAGGATCCTTAAGAAAGGATCATCAGTTCATGTTGAAGCTAATCGTGAAGTCTTCTCGAAAAGATTATCTTTGAGAAATAACTCACTAATTTGTAGGTTTGTTCTTCCCAAAGTTAAAAATCCATGTATTCTTGAAGATCTTGTTCATAGGATCTCTTTTCTATGGGGGTTTTCAGATTGGAAGTGTATTTCGTTAGGCATAGGTTTTTTTCGCTGCTTGTTTCAATTTGATGACGCCATGATCCATGTTTGGTCCTCTGGTTCATTATTTTTGAAGTCAGGGATGCTCCATATTTATGAATGGATGATGGATTTTAATTTTTCAAGGGTTAAGAATTATTTTTCACATTTTTGGATCAGGCTTCATGGGCTCAACTGGATTTTATGGCATCCAAAAATCTTATATGATGTTGATACTACCATTGGTGTTCCGATTCTCCTGGATAAGAAGATAGAGCATGTCAGGTATGGCTACTTTGCGGGAATGTTGGTTGAAATTTATTTGAGTTCCACTCTTATTAGCAATGTGACTCTTAATACCCCCACTAATGATATAAAAAACAGTGTTGAGTATGAAAATTGTCCTGAGTTTTGTCAAAAATGCAATTCTATTGGTCATCTTCATGAGAAATGCAGGATGAATGTTTGTAATTTGTGTGGTTTGAAGGGAAATACTTCAAAGGACTATGATAGTAATGATAAGAATAATTCATCTAGACTTAATGGGAATTCAGTACCTAGGTAGCTTGGGAAGCAGTCTGTTGAATATCAGGATAAACAACCTTAAAATCAAGGGGTTACAGTGTCCAAAAATAAATCATTAGTGGTGAATCAGGAGTAGGTGGGAACTTCATTGGCTGCTAATGGGTCATTTTTCATGCCTAGATAGAAGGATGGGGGTTTTATTTTTGATCTTATTGTTATAAATGAGGAACTGGTTAGTTGGTGCAGTGATCTTCCATCTGAACTAGTTCGACAGGTAGGCAGCTCCAATATTATTGTCCTGAAATTCACCAGTTAGGATGGAATGCATAGTGGTGAGGTGGGCTAGTCTGTAGATGAGGTTATTGGTGTTGTTTCTGGGTGTTCTATTTCACTAAATGATGAGCAAGGTTGTATTGTGCAGCCGCTGGATACAGAATTTTCAGGGTATGTTCTACATGATAATAAGATTGGGCAATCTGATGTTCTGTAGAGTGTGGATTATCTATAAGAGATTCGAAATGCCCCCAATTCTCCAGGAATGTCTGATAAATGGGGTAATATTTCGGATGACAAAAGTGATAAGGAAATACATATAGCTATGTTGGACACCACTCCCCTCTGGTCTACGGGTAGTGGTGATCATGTTTCTTTTAAGGATTTTATTTTAAATAGAAAGGGAAAGATGATCAAGAGTGATGGTGTTTCTCTGATACCTCCAAAAAGAAGTTTGTGGAAGGATTATTCATGTCTTCCCAAGAATGTTTCTACTAGGTTATCTTCCAAGAGATTAAAGATCCAGGCCACTCTATAGTAGAAAAAGTATGAGGAGAGGATCCTTGAGATCCATGATTAAAGAAATTCACAATCAGAGTGGGAAAATAAAAATGATGATTATGATTATGATTGTGATTGTGAGAATGATCCTGATTTTCTTGATCCGTAGTTTTCTTATCTAGATGAGGGCATGCCCCTTTGTATGACCCCATCTATTTTCTTGCTTGCTTGTTATCATTTTCTTTCACCTTTAATAAATGGTCAGGAACTTTGGCTTCTCGCTAGACCATTTTTGTAATATTCATTGTAAAAAAAATTAACATAATATATTTAAAATATATTATGTTTTTAATTGGTAAATTTTATTCATTCTTTATATTTTTATTAATTTTATACTCTTTATTACTTTTAAATATTTTTTTCAAGTTTATTAATTTTTAATATTATTTATTTATTCATAATCTTAATTATTTTTAATATTTCTGTAATTTATTCATTTTCAATTTTTCTGTAATATTATTGTAATTTTATCCATTTTTAATATTTATTTATACATATTTATTCATTAATATTTAATGTTTTTAATATGGTTGAAATTTATATAATTAATATGTATTCATTTTCCTTTTAAAATATATTTGTTTTTAATTTTTTAATAATTTATATTATTAATAACAGTTGTTCATTTTTTTAATATTTTTTCAATCTATTGATTTTTTAATTCTTAAATTTCACTTTTTTCCATTCATTCGTTTAATATTATTTAGTATTATTTATTCACTAATAATTTTAATTATTTTTTACTTTTTCTTTTTAATTTATGAGTTTTAAATATTTATTCGTTTTATATTTTATAATTTATTCATTTTTAATGTTTTTATACATAATTATTGATTAATATTTCTAATATAGAAATATATCTATATATATATAATATTTCCTTAATTATGATTTATATACTAAAAAATATATATTTATATTAAATAAGTCATATTTTTAATGAAAATGGTTTATAATTGAAAATTAACATTAATTTGAAATATTGACTAATTAATAAAATTTCATTTTTTTCAATTTAACATATATATCAAACTTGTGTTACATTAATTTCACATACATATATACATAATTAATGCAATTTTATATAGAAACACAAACACACATAATATTTTTAAAATTTATTTAATTTTTAATATTCCTTGTAGAATTTTTTTTTTTAACATAATATATTTAATATATATTATGTTTTTAATCGATAAATTGTATTCATTTTTTATATTTTTATTCAATCTATACAATTAATTACTTTTTAATTTTTTTTGCAAATTAAGTCCATTTTAACATTATCTATTCATTGATAATCTTAATTATGTTTAATATTTTTATAATTTATTCATTTTCAATCTTTATTTGTTTAGTATTTTTTTTAATTTTATCCATTTTTCATATTTATGAAAACACATTTATTCATTAACATTTAATGATTTTAATATGGTTGTAATTTATATAAATAATATGTATTCATTTTTATTTTAACATGTATTCAATTTTAATTTTTTTTAATAATCTATGTTATTAATAACATTTATTCATTTTTTAATATTTTTGCAATCTATTGATTTTTTAATTATAAAATTTCACCCTTTTTTATATATTCATTCATTTAATATTATTTAGTATTATTTATTCACTAATAATGTTAATTGTTTTTTAATTTTTCTTTTTAATTTATTCATTTTAAATATTTATTCATTTAGTATTTTTGTAATTTATTCATTTTTAATGTTTTTTATACATGATTATATATTAATATTTTTAATATACAAATATAATCATATATATATATATAATTTCATTAGTTATGTTTTATATAATAAAAAATATGTATTTAATAAAATAAGTCATATTTTTAGTGAAATGGTTTATAATTAAAGATTAATATTAATTTGAAATATTGACTAATTAGTATCAATTGATGGACATTTAATAAAATTTCATTTGTTTTTTCGATTTAACACATATATCAAACTTTTGTTACATTAATTTCACACACACATATACGTAATTAATGTTATTTTATATAAAAACACACACATAATATTTATATAATTTATTCAGTTTTTAATATTCATTGAAAATTTTTATTTATTAAAATAATATATTTAATATATATTATGTTTTAAATCAGTAAATTTTATTCATTTTTTATATTATTATTCAATATATATTGTTTAATAATTTTTAATATTTTGTCAAATTTATTCATTTTTAGTATTATTTATTCATTAATAATCTTAAATTTTTTAATATTTTGGTAATTTATTCAATTTCAATTTTTATTTCTTTAATATTTTTATAATTTTATCCATTTTTAATATTTATTTATACATGTTCATTGATTAACATTTAATGTTTTTAATATGGTTGCAATTTATATAATTAATATGTATTCATTTTATTTTTAATGTATATTCATTTTTTATTTTTTTAATAATCTATATTATTAATAAAACTTATTCATTTTTTAATATTTTTGCAATCTATTGGTTTTTTAATTATTAATATTCACTCTTTATTTACATTCATTCGTTTAATATTATCTAGTATCATTTATTCACAGATAATGTTAATTATTTTTTACTTTTTATTTTTAATTTATTCATTTTAAATATTTATTCATTTTATATTTTTGTAATTTATTCATTTTTAATGTTTTTATACATAATTATTGATTAATATTTTAATAAATAAATATATTCATAAATATATATAATATGTCCCAAATTATGATCTATATAATACAAAATATGTATTTATATTAAATGAGTAATTTTTTTAGTGAAAATGGTTTATAATTAAAAATTTATATTAATTTTAAATATTGACTAATTATTATCAAGTAATGGAGATTTAATAAAATTTCATTTTTTAAATTTTACAGATATATCAAACTTGTGCTATATTAATTTCACATACACATATACGTAATTAATGCAATTTTATATAGAAACACACACACACATAATATTTTTGTAATTTATTTAATTTTTAATATTCCTTGTAGAATTTAACTTATTAACATAATATAAAAAATATATTACAGCCGCCAAGGGCGGATCCACACACGCTACAAAGAAGTTGGTCGGGGACTCGACACTACAACTGTCGCCCCAAACCCCCTACCACCATAGCCACCTCTGTGGGTCCATTTACTGACATAATATATTAAATATATAGTATGTTTTTAATCGATAAATTGTATTCATTTTTCATATTTTTATTCAATCTATATTATTTATTACTTTTCAATATTTTTTCAAATTTATTACTTTTTAATGTTATCTATTCATTGATAATCTTAATTCTTTTTAATATTTTTATAATTTATTTATTTTCAATTTTTCTTTGTTTAGAATTTTTTTTAATTTTATCCATATTTATGTAAACATTTTTATTTATTAACATTTATTGTTTTTAATATGGTTGTAATTTATATAATTAATATGTATTCATTTTTATTTTAACATATTTTTTTTAAAAATATATATATTTATTTATATATTATAGGTACTTAGCGGTACAATTACAACAAAACATATAAATGCAACACACACAACCCGATAGGTAGGTCATAACCCACCTAAGGGATAACCCACTAAATTTTGATGGCCTGAAGGCCCTGTGGGCATGAATCTCATTACATGGCCCGTAGGCCTTAAATTTTTTTCCCAAGGCCCATTCAGTGAATAGTAACTCAACTACTACAGTCTCACAACTGCTACAGTTCCCCTACCGCTGCCTACTACAGAAATCGCCACCGTTACAGTGTCTCTGATCAACCATTCTACCACTTATGTAGTAACCTGTGACCAATGGGTTTTGAACTCCCATTTTTGATGTAGTATTACGGGGTGCTTACCAATAAGCCAAGCCCCAACTAATAAAACTTATTCAGTTTTTTTAATATTTTTGTACATGTTTTTTAATATGGTTGAAATTTATATAATTAATATGTATTCATTTTTCTTTTAATATATATTCATTTTTAATTTTTTTAATAATCTATATTATTAATAAAACTTATTAAGTTTTTTAATATTTTTGCAATCTATAGATTTTTTAATTATTAAATTTCACTCTTTTTTTACATTCATTAATTCATTATTATTTAGTATTATTTATTCACTAATAATGTTAATTATTTTTTACTTTTTCTTTTAACTAAATAATTTTAAATATTTATTCATTTTATATTTTTGTAATTTTTTCATTTTCAATGTTTTTATGCATAATTATTGATTAATATTTTAATATAGAAATATATTCATAGATATATACATATATAATATTTCCTTAATTATGATTTATATAAAAAAAATATGTATTTATATTAAATAAGTCGTATTTTTAGTAAAAATGGTTTATAATTAGAAATTAGTATTAATTTGAAATATTGACTAATCAGTATCTAGTAATGGATATTTAATAAAATTTCATTTTTTCTCAATTTAACATATATATAAAACTTGTGTTCCATTAATTTCACACGCACATATACGTAATTAATGCGATTTTATATAGAGACACACACACACATAATATTTTTGTAATTTATTTAATTTTTAAATTTCCTTGTAGAATTTAATTTATTACCATAATATATTTAATATATATTATGTTTTTAATAGATAAATTGTATTCATTTTTTATATTTTTATTCAATCTATAATATTTATTACTTTTTTAATATTTTTTCAAATTTTTTTTTAATATCATCTAGTCATTGATAATCTTAATTCTTTTTAATATTTTTATAATTTATTCATTTTCAATTTTCTTTGTCTAGTATTTTCATAATTTTATCCATTTTTAATATTTATGTAATCATTTATATTCATTAACGTTTAATTTTTTTAATATGGTTGTAATTTATACAATTAATATGTATTCATTTTTATTTTAACATATATTCATTTTTAATTTTTTTAATAATATATATTATTAATAACACTTATTCTTTTTTTTAATATTTTTTCAATCTATTTATTTTTTAATTATTAAATTTCACTCTTTTTTATATATTCATTCATTTAATATTATTTAGTATTATTTATTCACTGGTAATGTTAATTATTTTTTACTTTTCCCTTTAAATTTATTCATTTTAAAAATTTATTTATTTAATATTTTTGTAATTTATTCATTTTTATTATTTTTTATACATAATTATCGATTAATATTTTCAATATTGAAATATATCCATATATATATATAATATTTCATTAATTATGATTTATATAATAAAAAATATGTATTTATATTAAATGATTCATATTTTCAGTGAAAATGATTTATAATTAAAGATTAATATTAATTTGATATATCGACTAATTAGTATCGAGTAATGGACATTTAATAAAATTTCATTTGTTTTTTCAATTTAACATATATATCAAACTTTTGTTATATTAATTTTACACACACATATACGTAATTAATTCGATTTTATATAAAAACATGCACACATAATATTTCTGTAATTTATTCATTTTTAATATTCAATGTAATATTTTATTTATTAACGTATTATATTTAATATATATTATGTTTTTAATCGGTGAATTTTATTCATTTTTTGTATTTTTATTCAATATAAATTGTTTATTACTTTTTAATATTTTTTTCAAATTTATTCATTTTTAATATTATTTATTCATTGATAATATTTATTATTTTTTATATTTTTGTAATTTATTCATTTTTAATTTTTATTTCTTTAATATTTCTTTAATTTTATCCATTTTTAATATTTATTTATACATGTTTATTCATTAACATTTAATTTTTTTAATATATTAGTAATTTATATAATTAATATGTATTCATTTTCCTTTTAGTATGTATTCTATTTAAATTTTTAATAATATATATTATTAATAACACTTATTCATTTTTTAAATATTTTTGCAATCAATTGATTTTTTAATTATTAAATTTCACTTTTTTTTACATTCATTCATTTAATATTATTTAGTATTATATATTCACTAATAATGTTAAATATTTTTTACTTTTTCTTTTTAATTTATTCATTTTAAATATTTATTCATTTTCTTTTTTTCTAATTTATTCATTTTTAATGTTTTTTATACATAATTATTGATTAATATTTTTAATATAGAAGTGTATATATATATATATATATAGATGATATTTCCTTAATTATGATTTATATAATACAAAATATGTATTAATATTAAATAAGTCATATTTTTAGTGAAAATTGTTTATAATTAAAAATTCATATTAATTTGAAATATTGACTAATTAGTATCTAGTAATGGAAATTTAATAAAATTTTATTTGTTTCTTCAATTTAACATATATATCAAACTTGTGTTATATTAATTTTACACACTAGCACCCCATAGGCAGCTGGGGTGGCTGAGATGGGATGGGGTTTGGGGCGTCTGTCGTGGGGTCGAGTCCCCGAATCGGTTTCTTTGTAAGTGTGTGTGTTGTCATTGGCAGTTGTAACTCACCCTTTAATTTCACACTCACATATACGTAATTAATACAATTTTATATAGAAACACACACATAATATTTTTGTAATTTATTTAATTTTTAATATTCCTTGTAGAATTTAATTTATTAACATAATATATTTAATATATATTATGTTTTTAATCAATAAATTGTATTCATTTTTTATATTTTTATTCAATCTATGCTATTTATTACTTTTTAATATTTTTTCAAATTTATTCCTTTTTAATATTATTTATTCATTTATAATCTTAATTCTTTTTAATATTTTTATAATTTATTAATTTTCAATTTTTATTTGTTTAGTGTTTTTTAAATTTTATCCATTTTTAATATTTATGTAAAAAAAATTATTCATTAACACTTAATGTTTTTAATATGGTTGTAATTTTTATAATCAATATGTATTTATTTTTATTTTAACATATATTCATTTTTATTTTTTTAATAATCTATATTATTAATAACACTTATCCATACCCCCCCCCAAGGGGATAGCTCACCCATCAAGTCTTATTTTATTTTTTTATGTACATGACTCCTAGGCCCAGTGGGCATGAAGCCCATTACATAGTTGACCAGAAGGTCCAACCTATAGATCCATCAACCCGCCTTGTCTGACCAAAAGGCTTAGCCACACCATCTTCACCATGCTTTGACTTTATCCACAAATGTCACGCCTGCCCGTGCACGCCCCACTTGGCATGTCATCACGAGCACTGCCCGATGTCACCCTCATCTGCCTGGGATGGAGGCTAGACCACTATTGCACCGATCTTGCCTGCCAGAGTTTTCCTGATCGTCACAGGATCTCGCCTACACATCCCACCTCTCGAAAGTTTTCACTAATCTAGCATGGACGAATCTCACACTCCCGCCATGAAGTTCGTTGTTGTACCAACCGCCATAAAAAAAATATTTATATTGAATAAGTCATATTTTTAGATAACATGGTTTATAATTAAAAATTAATATTATTTTTAAATCTTGACTAATTAGTATCGAGTAATGGACATTTAATAAAATTTCATTTGTTTTTTCAATTTAATTTCACACACACATATACGTAATTAATGAAATTTTATATAGAAACACCCACATAATATTTATGTCATTTATTCTATTTTTAATATTCATTGTAAAATTTTATTTATTAACATAATATATTTAATATATATTATGTTTTTAATTGGTAAATTTTATTCATTTTTTATATTTTTATTCAATGTAAACTGTTAATTAATTTTTCATATTTTTTTCGGATTTAATTATTTTTATTATTATTTATTCATTGATAATTTTATTTATTTTTAATATTTTGTTAATTTATTCATTTTTAATATTTCATTTTTTAATATTTTTTGTAATTTTATCCATTTTTAATATTTATTTATACATGATTATTCATTAACATTTAATGTTTTTAATATAGTGGTAATTTATATAATTAATATGTATTCATTTTCCTTTTCATATATATTCATCTTTAATTTTTTTAATAATCTATATTTTTAATAACACTTATTCATTTTTTAATATTTTTACAATCTATTGATTTTTTAATTATTAAATTTCACTCATTTTTACATTTATTCATTTAATATTATTTAGTATTATTTATTCACTAATAATGTTAATTATTTTTTAAATTTTCATTTTAATTTGTTCATTTTAAATATTTATTCGTTCTATATATTTGTAATTTATTCATTTTTAATGTTTTTTAAACATAATTATTGATTAATATTTTTATTATAGAAATATATTCACATATATATATATATAATATTTCCTTAATTATGATTTATATAGTACAAAATATGTATTTATATTAAATAAGTCATATATTTAGTGAAAATGGTTTATAATTAAAAATTAATACTAATTAGAAATACTGACTATTTTTTATCGAGTAATGGACATTTAGTAAAATGTGGTTTGTTTTCTCAATTTAACATATATCATACTTGTGTTACATTAATTTCATGCACACACATATACATAATTAATGCAATTTTATATAGAAACACACAAACATAATATCTTTATAATTTATTCAATTTTTAATATTCATTGTATAATTTTATTTATCAAGATAATATATTTAATATATATTATGTTTTTTTATAAACTATGTATTAATTATTAAATTTCACTTTTTTTACATTCATTCGCTTAATATTATTTATAATTATTTATTCACTAATAATGTTAATTACGTTTTACTTTTTCTTTTTAATTTATTCATTTTAAATATTTATTTGTTTAATATTTTTTTAATTTATTCATTTTTAATTTTTTTATAAATAATTATTGATTAATATTTTTAATATATATATATATCATTAATTATGATTTATATAATACAAAATTATGTATTTATATTAAATAAGTCATATTTTTTGTGAAAATGGTTTATAATTAAAGATTAATATTAATTTGAAATATTGACCAATTAGTATTGAGTAATGGACATTTAATAAAATTTCATTTGTTTTTTTCAATTTAACAGATATATCAAACTTTTTTTACATTAATTTTACACACATATACGTAATTAATGCAATTTTATATAAAAACACACACACACACATAATATTTATCTAATTTATTCATGTTTTAATATTCATTATTGAATTTTATTTACTAACATAATATATTTTATAGATATTATGTTTTAATCAAAAAAAAACTATTCATTTTTTATATTTTTATTCAATACATACTGTTTATTACTTTTTAATATATTTTTTCAAATTTATTCATTTTTAATATTATTTATTCATTAATAATATTAATTGTTTTGAATATTTTTGTAATTTATTCATTTTCAATTTTTCTTTTAATTTTTTTTGTAATTTTATCCATTTTTAATACTTATTTATACATGTTTATTCATTAAACTTTAAAGGTTTTAACATGGTTGTAAATTGCATAATTAATATGTATTCATTTCCCTTTTAACATCTATTCAATTTTTATTTGTTTAATAGTCTATGCAATTAATAATACTTATTCATTTTTTTAATATTTTTTCAATCTATTGTTTCTTTGATTATTAAATTTCACTCATTTTTAACATTCATTCATTTAATATTTATTCGTTTAATATTTTTGCAGTTTATTCATTTTAATATTTTTTATACATATCTATTCATTAATATGTTAGGTTTAATATGGTTGCAATGTAATTATTTAATATGAATTCATCTTCGTTTTTTTAATAATTTAAATAATTAATAAAACTTCTTCAATTTTTTTTAATATGGTAATAATCAGACTTCGGGCCATCATATGTAATAAAATAGGTTTTGTGGGTGTTAGGGATGAAGCTTGAGGGGTGGGTGGGTGGGTGGGTGTGTTTTGGTTACTTTAGTCTCTTATACCTATAATATCAATTGGATGTACTGATAAATAAATCTAAAAAATGGATTTTTTTTTTAAAAAATAGATCTCCTTTGGAATAAGTATGCACTCAATTATACTAATAAATTTATCATTTAAATAAATAGTATTAATTTCATTTTAAGAATAAATAGTAATAAATAATAATAATTAAATGAATCTTTTATTTTTCACTCCTTTTCATTTCTTTAAAGGAATCTAAATTTCCAAGAATCGGTGTCTAAAAATCATCAAAGAAAGGTTGTCGTAATTTACGAATCATTTTATAACAGATTTTTTATCAATTTTTTAAAAATTTATCTTTTCAATTAATTATTTATTTATTTCTAATCAATTTCCATCATTAAATTAATTTTGAACACCTTATTAAAATTATTCCTTTTAAATCCACTGACCTCCTTGCCCTCCATCCGGTCAGCATCGACTCCCTCTCATTTTGTGCACCCTCACCCTGTGAGATGCATCCAGCGAATCCGGACTCCAAGACTCTGGTGGAGGATGGCGGCACAGATGACGGCAGTGTGAACTGCAGAGCCATCAGAGATGGCTCTAGTCCATGGAATCGGGTGGAGGATGATGAACTGCCGGAATCCACCTAGCTCTCTAATCACATCGCGACAACGTGGTTGGACCCGAAATGCTTACTTCGAGCGTAAGTACTCTGTGAAGGGGACCTCCATCAAATCCAAGAACTCAATTGCCAGTCGGGGTCACTGCATTTCCAATTCTCAGAGACCATCGGTGGGTTCCCAACCCACAGCATCCATCATCAGCCTGCCCAAAGGTGGGTGCCTCCCCAACACCAAGGAACTCAACCCTAGACCAAAGAACACGAAGCTCTTCCTGAGATGATAGGCACTACCATCGGTCGGGGAATCCGTCGCCGCTTCGACAGAGTTGGACTCACCCAAGGTGTCATGCATGGGGCAAGTGGGATCCAAGAGGGATTGGCAGCGGGGGCCAGGCATGGAAAGTGGGTAATGGGGCATCTGGGGGATCCTGATGAGCGTTCACTACCACAAAAAGGGCAAGGGAAGCACTGCCTTTTATTAGTGCTAAGTAGAAAGTGCTGATAAAGGAGTAGGCTTTTATCAGTGCTAGCTAAAAGCACTGATAAATGTTCCATTTATCAGCGCTAAAATAGTCGTTGATAAAGGTGTACCCTTTATCAGCGTTGTTATTAGTGCTGATAAAAGTTTTTATTATTAATTTATATAAAACTATTGTATTTATATTCAAAAATAATGTTTATTTTTATACATTAAATAAAAAATAAATGTTTATAATTTATATATATTTTCTAATAATTCAAATATATATATAATGTTTTAATTAAAAAAAGTATTTCTAATATTATAATTAAATATATATATATATATATATAATTAAATAATTCTAAGATTATAATAAATCACATTAAAAAAATAAATATATTTATTATATTTATTATATTTATTATATTTATTAAATATTTATTAGATTTATTGGATTTATTAGATTTATTGGATTAATTCATTGTATTTATTATATTTTTTATAGTTAATAATATATTTATTTTATTTATTTTATTTAAAAATATATAATATTTTTTAATATATATTTATAATTAAAATTATTGAATATATGTTTGTTTTCCAATGAATTTGGCCAACGAATATATTGATCGTGCATATATGTTATGTATCATATGCAAAAATATTCATTTATACATTACATCTCATTGTCCATTGATGTGGTATATTGATTAATTCATAATATTAACCATATGAACTATATATGTTCAAAAAAATGTACTTATAGAATTACATTAAATATATTTTGATAATAAATATATTTTATTATATTTTTAATGATATATATAAATAATTTTCAAATACATTTGTAATTATAATTTTATTAATATATATATATATATATTAACAATTATATACCAATATTTATAAATATATACTATTTATGGTTACAATTATTAATAAATAAATATATATTTATCATATATATCATTTTAAATAAATATATAATAATATAAATAAATTATTAAAATTATACCTTTATCAGCGCTTTTTTAGCACTGATAAAGGCCTATATTTATCAGTGCTATAATTTTAGTGCTAATAAATAGGTATTTTATCAGCGATTTATTAGTGCTGATAAAGGACATCTTTATCATCACTAATAAAGCACTGGTAAAGGTAAGTTTCATCAGCACTTTTTATTTTAGCACTGATAAGACATACCTTTACCAGTACTTTTAACACTGATAAAGGTTCCAGTGGTTTTTATAAAAAAACCCTAACAGGCTCCTCCTCCATCGCACCCTTTCAAGCCTTCGCGGAAGCTGAACTCTTTGTCGTCGACCCCTCCTCCGCCACGACCCCTACTCCTCCTCCTCCTCCTCCTCCATTGCTGCTACCTTTTCCTCCTCCTCCATCACGACCATCCTCTGACACCGACGCCACTGCCTTATCCTCCTCCTCCATCTTGAACCATCCTCTACTGCGACCCTTCTCCTACTCCTCCTCCTCCTCCGCTGACGCTGCCTCCTCCTCCTCTTCCTCCTCCTCCTCCTCTTCCTCCTTCTCCTCCTCTTCCTTGCGTGGTCCCCTTATCCAAGTGACCTACTTCGGTGAGATCTCCTCATCTGACGACCATCCTGGCAGCCTTCTCTACATTTCACAAATTCTCCCCAGTGAGTCTATTATGTAATTAATTTTTACTCTTGTTCATTAGAAAGGTAGTTGGTGTGCAGATCTAGTCTTTGGGTCACTGTCAAATCACTGGATACTAGTGCACATGTGTTATTTATGAAATCTGGATGCCTTTTGGAATCCCATAGGTTGTTTTTGTTTGGTGATGATTAGAGTCTGAGAGGATATTTTGAGCTGGAGATAGATGACATGGTCTAGGAAGGATTCTATTGGTTGCACGCTGGTTCTTAGGTGATAGAATAATGGCTAGTTTAATTGGGTCAGTGTTTGAATATGGAATCACATCAGGGGTCAGTGTATATGTGGAGTTCATAAATTTTGGAATGAAGGAGAAGACCGGCATTGTACTGTAATTCTCATGTGTGGTTGGGTAAGTTTCATGGTAAGTGTCGCTAGGTCTATCATTAAAAACTTGAAAATGGATTTTGGTAAGAAATTTTGTAGGTGGGAGGCACCATGGATCAAAATTGGCTTTCATGAGTTAAGTATTATGGTGGGGAGTGTCTTAGATTGGGTGATTGACTAAACATTGACATGATCTTTTCTCAATATGGGAAAGCTTAATTAAGTACCATCTCATCATATTAGTGATGGTTATGAGCTTTGGCTCAGGATCAGGTGGTATTGTATCTTCTGTTGGGTGCTATGATTTGAAAGCATGTTGTAATTTTAGGAATATAATGTGTTTGTTTGACTCCAAATAGATAACTGATAGTGTTGATTCAATAGTATTACCACTATGACATATTAATTATGATAAGCATAATGGTGGAGAGTTTGTAATGTCTCATCTATATTGGCATTTTAATTTTTAGGAGGAGATAAAAAAAATTTCAATTAGTGGACAAAATATTTTTAAAAATGAGGGTTAGATATAGAACCTGGAAGTTGAGACATCATAAAGGAGTTTTTTTATATAGTTTGAGGCTCGAGATGTGTCTTAGGTTCTTAAAGATGTCACACAATCTTTAGGAGTTGAAATTCTAGTTTTGGGGGTAGCATCCTAGGGAGAATGGTTTGCACATGATTAGTGATAACCATGCACCACAATAGTGAATATTGGATTTCATAGGCACACGGTTTGTTTAAATCATGTTAGGGGCCTTATAAAACCATAAAAAATTAATTAATAAATTTTAAAGGCATTTCTCATGGTTTACACACTGTTTGTTAAACCATGCGCATTAACCATGTGAAATGGTGTGTCCTGGATAGTGAAGACTGTATAGTTTTCATATGGTTTTTAAAACCATATGGACAAACCTTTAACCTCTTTAAAAAGTGAATTTTTACAAAAAAATTCCCTTGAAACATTTTATGTTTTACTGGATTTTTTCCCTTTTCTCATCCAGAACCCCTCCGTGATACACCACCCTCCCCCTCATCTCCTCTTGGGTGGTTCTCCCTCACCTAGTGTATGTTTCATCTTTCATCACTTTTATTAGAGATAATAGGATAATTTTACCTCTCTTATTCCTTCTATTTTAGTTTTATTTCATTGCCATACAGTGTTCCACTTGGTTAAGCTAATATTCCCTATTTTTTTACATTTTTCTGGTTTCTCATTTGCACCCATTTTAGGCTGAATCGGAGGATGATATTTGGTGTATTATAAATTATAGGTTATGGTTTAGTGATGACCAATTCATCATAGTACCTTTACCCTAGATTATATGATCTCATTGTTGACTGTGAACGTGGATTCTAGATATGTTTTTACTAGGAACCATTATGGTGTGGCCATCTCCTTTGTGTCGTAGTTCTTTCTCATTTGGGACCCATTGTGGAAAGTCTCTATGTGTTGTTTTGTGATTCATGTTTTCCCAGATTTCCTATGTGTTGTGTTGTGGTGCATGTCTTATTCTCCCTTATTTTTAGTTCCTTTCTGATTAAGTCCATTTGATGCTTGATACACCTCTTCTTATTGAACCTTATGATGGAATAACACAACTGACCTAAATATAATTACTTAAACCAACCTCATTATAATGAAAAATATAAAATGAATATTTAAAAACACTACCACATCATCATTTCCATCAACATCTCCACATCATTCACCCCCCCCCCAATCTTATCATTTACACATTCCACATCACTTGTAACTATATGATGAATGAAAGCAAACCTATTAAGATTCAATGAGTGTTATAAGATATTTCCTATATATTTTTACATAGGTTATGAATTCATGACATAATTTTTAATCACTTATTAGTTTCTGATGTCTATTTCACACACTAGGTTCAAAAAACATTACTACCATAAAAATGAGGAAATCCTTAGCAGTGACTACTCTAATGTCCAATCTATAAAATATTTATCATATATGATACTATCAGGACCCACCCCCATAGCAACTCTAGTGGAGTTGAATATATTAGTGTCTGAACCCCCCCCCCCCCCCCCCTCCCAAATCCTATATTTAAATGGACATGGGTCAGTTACAATTGGAAATGTAATGATACGTCCTGGGCTGGTATCATAACCAACAAATCACCTGACTTTCCACTAACCTAAGAGGCATTCATGATCCCTATGGGATAGAAAAGATCCACTGGGAAAATATTCAATTAATGTGGAATATTTTACCCCAAAATTAGAGTAAATTAAAAATGATCTTTCTCCTAAAATCCAGACATGTCCCATTCATAAGTTGAACATCTAGAAAAATAGTAGATACGCAAAAAAATAAATAAGCAGATATCATAGATGGAAAATAAAATCTCACTATTGACCAATAAAATTGTTTAACCAGACATGTCCCATTATTAAATCTCATTGGACCTATTTTGGATAGGTATAACATATGAGTTCTTATTTTATGTTTTCTTTTCAGTTAGAAATCTCCTATGCTGCGCACCTCTCCTCTGTCGCGAACGCACCTATATCGCGTGCCGAACGACATCTTTGCAGTGAGTTTTCACCTCTTACTCATTGGTTTCCTCTTTTTCTCATGTTATTACTATTTGATATTTATGGTTATGTTGTGAAATGTATGGGCTAAACTCCCCACTGAAAATCGTGGCTGTTTGTGGTCCTTGTTTGCGCACTAAATGAATTGAATTTTGGTTGGTTCCTGTTGAACATTTGAATATAAAAAATGGTAGTTTACGTAAACTTGTCTAATTAATGAATTCCCCATAATGATAAAAATTTTGTGACAACCCCTGAATTAATAAACATAATTGAATAAGGGATGCTTTGTAAAATATGAAATTGTGTTTGTTTGGTTTGTATGGTGTTACGATTGTGAGCACGATTGTCTGTTTGTAGGGTGTTGTGGTTTTTGGCATGATTGGTATTCCATTTGTTTTCTATATTTTAGTTCCTCCACCATTGAATATCAATCCAAACCTTAAACATTTCAATGGAACCACCACTTTTTTACTAGTGTAATTCCACTTAATCTTAGAAAACCACTTCACTAGAGGACTCTATGGGACACTTTATGGACACCCTAGTCAAATAACCATAACAACGCATTTAATGAATCCTTACACCCATAAGCACTCTATTGAAAATCATACCATATATTAGTTTAGTACCATAGTTCTTGACTCGATACATTATGTTTCTAGAGAAACACTAAAAAACTAGTTTACAACAATGCATATAGATCACATGTGTGATACTAAAACATTCTAGTGCAAGGGATTCTCATAGCTAGTTCTATTGATCATGTGGTTGGGAAGATGGGTGTGATCTACTTTGGTCCTGAGTAATGTATGGAGAGGTAAGGGTATTTTTTACCATAGCTAGTTCCATTGAATATCATTGGATGATGACCCTAGTTGAACATCTTCTGTGTAATTATTTTGTTAAATATTTATATTACTAAATTAAATAGGATGAATATGAATAAAGAACGGATGAATACCAATAGGTTGACAAAAGAGTATGAAGATGGTGTGAAAGAGTTTATAAAGTTTTCAAAAGATCATGCATATAAACCTTCTCAAATCCTTTGTCCGTGTTTATGATGTTGTTACTCAAGACAAATTAGTCCAGAGGAGTTGGAATAACACCTGATCTATCACGGAATAGATCGATGTTATACATGTTGGAATAAACACGGGGAAAAAATGAATGTAGGTGGTGGTTGGGATAGCATTGTGTTTTATATATCATCTGATATGATTACAAGCGTGAACAATGAAGACGATCGTATGGAGGGTGTGATTACAGATGTAAATGATGATGAAGATCGTATTGATGAAATGACAAGGACAGTTGAAGATGAACTTCATGATTACCCAAAATTGTTTGAGAAGTTAAAGAGTTGTGCAATGATGCCATCGTATATTGGTTTCACTAAATATACAGCATTGTCAGTCATACTGAAGCTATATAATTTGAAAGCAGGAAACAGGTGGAGTGATTCCAGTTTTACGGAACTACTTGCTCTCCTGAATGACATGCTACCGGAAGATAATGAGCTCCGAAGGCAAACATATGATGCCAAACAAATGCTACCCTTGATGGGTATGATCTATAAAATAATACACACCTACCCAAATGACTTTGTACTGTTTTTAAAGGACCACAAATCACTTAAATAATTCCCAAATTTTGGTGCTTCTCAATACAAGAAAGATGAATCCAGTCTTACAAAATTTTTATGGTACTTTCCAATCATTCCAAGGTTTAGGCGCCTATATGGAAGTGAGGAGACTACAGGACAATCGACATGTAATGAAGATACAAGAATTAAAGATGGGAAACTACGTCACCCATTAGACTCTTCTCAATGGAAGAGAATTGATCATGAGTATCCTGGATTTGGAAACAAACTGAGAAACCTTCATCTTGCGTTATCTACAGATGGAGTGAATCCTTTTGGTTTTCAAAGTAGCAGTCATAGTATATGGCTGGTTATGTTGGTAAATTATAACTTACCACCATGGTTATGCATGAAATGAAAATAAATAATGTTATCTATTCTTATATCAGGACCAAAATAACTGGGTAATGATGTTGATGTTTATTTGGATCCATTGATCAAGGATTTGAAATTATTGTGGGATTCAGGTGTTACATTGTATGATAGTTAAAAAAATGAAGATTTCACTTTGAGATCCATGTTGTACGGGATGATAAATGAATTTCCTAGTTGTGGAAATTTGTTAGGATATAGAATTAAATGAACTTAAGGGTGTCCCGTTTGCAAACAAGGTACACAGTCAATTTGGTTGAAACATTCATTGAATACTATGTTTCTAGGACATCACGGATTTATACCCCAATGGAATAAGTATCGATCTTGGATGATATCATTCGATGGAAGTTAAAAAGAACATACAACACTGTCTCCACTAACAGGTGATCACTTTTTTGAGAAAGTAAAATATGTGGACACTACTTTAGGTAAACCATTTTAGAAAAACCTTATGAAAACCAATTGGAAAAAGAGATCAGTTTTTTTTAAAATTATCATACTGGAATTGTCTGTACGTCATACATTTTATTGATGTTATGCATATTGAAAAAATGTATGTGATAGTGTCATTTTCACGTTTCTAAATGCACCCATAGAAACAAAGGATAGAATTAAGGCTAGATTGTACATGGTTGATATGGGAATACGAGAAGAGTTGGCTCTAGTGAAGGGTGAAAAATGAACATTTATTCCTCCTACTACTTACACTCTTTCTAGGTAGAAGAGATATCATTTTTTCAACTTATTGAATGACATAAAGGTTCCATGATGGTATTTATAAAATATCGAGAACATCGTGTCAATGAGAGATTTAAAGTTAAAGGTTCTAAAATCACATGACTGCCATGTTCTGATGCAAGATCTAATTCCTATAGATTTACATTGCATTTTTTTCAAGAATTTACACCATACATTAATTAAGATCTGTTTCTTTTTCAAATATATATAAAGAAAAGTTGTAGACCCGGAAAAATTGCCAACTATGGAAAGATAAATTATCGTCATATTATGTAAATTGGAAATGTTTTTCCCACCTACATTCTTTGATATGATGGTTCATTTGATGGTTCATTTGGTGAGAGAGATTTGACTATGTGTTCTTGTACATTATAGATGGATGTACCCCATTGAATGGTATATGAATATTTTGAAAGGGTATATCAAAAATCAAATTCGGTCAGAGGGTTGTATTTCTGAGTGATATATTGTTGAGGAAGCCATTGAATTCTATACTGAATACCTTTCTAGTGTGGAAAACATTGTCCTACCAAAATCTCTTCACACTGGGCGGCTTGTGGGTGAAGGAATTTCTGGAAGATTGGTTGTCACAATCAATATTATAGAATGGGAGAAGAACCACCTTTACATTTTTTATAATAGTTTCTACGTTGACCCATATGTTCAAACCCATAAAGAAATTATTAGGCATTTGAATACATCTAGGGATGAAAAATGGATATTAGATACACATAATCTATAGTTTATAGGATGGTTTTGATACTATATTTTTAATAAGTTATATGAAAATCCGGACTCAATTTTAGAACGACTTCAATGGCTAGTTGGAGGACCAAGTGTGTATGTATTATCTTACAATGATTATGTAGTTAATGGTTATACATTCTATACTAATGAACATGATGAATATAGTACCATGTAGAATAGTGGGGTTAAACTTGTGGCTGAATTGATTCATGTTTCTGGTTCTATGGATAGAAATCCAATTTATGTGAATATGACATACTTTGGAATCATCAAACAAATATGGGAGTTGGATTATACAAAAATTCAAGTGCCGATTTTTCAATGAAAATGGGTTGATAATAGGAGTGTTGTTAAAATAGATGAATTGGGATTCGTGAAAGTTGATTTCAGTAAGAAAGGATAGAAAGACAAACCATTTATAATGGTATGACATGAAGTACAAGTATTTTATGTTCTAGATCCCGCAAACTGAAATTGGTCAATTGTTCTTTTATCGACCAAAACATCTGAAGGGTCAGATGAAATTTCAATGGAGGATGACCCTTTTATTGGGACTTTACAATAATTTCATAGTGGTCCCAATGTAGACGGTGTTTTTTATGTCATAGGAGACCAAAATTAATGGATTTACATAGTCGATAGAGGGGTCAAATCTCTTCAACCTTTAAAAATATAGTTCAATAATCAGGTTATTTTTTTATTGTAATATACATTGTGTTACGTTATTTTATTATCTATTTTCTATTGCTTTTATGTAATCTAAATTAAATGTTAAATCACTTTTGCAGATAATGAATTATACACCTATTAATGCACCCAATCCCAAGGCATAATAGGTCTCTCAACCTGCTAATTATAGTCCTAATGCAGAGCAATAACAAGTTTCTCAACCTGTTTCTGCTGGTCCCAGTGCTGAGGTACAATAGGTTTCTCAAACTATTTCTACTGGTCCCAGTGCCAATTCTAGCGCTCCAGAGGAACATAATGATGATGCTAAAACTGAGGAAATGGTAGGCAATGAAACCCTAACGATGAAAAAAAACAAGAGTTCCATAGTTTGACAGTGTTAGACAAAATCTTTAAGGAAAAGGAAAAAGGCATCAAATTTGAGGTGGGATGGAATAAGCGAGGCCAGCATGTTAAACCCAACAAATCCATGTTTAGTAGCTACATTGGAATCTCCACTCGGCAACACGTGCTGATTGATGTATAGTCATGGCACCATGTTGTCACCAAGCTCAAGACACTAACGTGGGAAGAGATTACAATAACATTATGATATCATTTCTTTAATTTATTGAAATAAAATAAAATACTAAAACATTGACTTACTCTTCATCATCCCTTACAGAGTGCATTTATAGTATATGCCTCACACAAGGAATGTGTATTAAGAGCTGCATGAATTATTCTTAGAGGATTCTGCTCAATTTTAACGAAATATCATCTTAAAGATGCTAAAGGGAAAATCAATATGCACTCGCCTCCTCTTTATGCCCACTTGATATCCCAAGGAGCATGGGATGTGTTTAGCAGCTGTCGTGCGGAGTAGAATTTTCAGGCACATTGTGTCTGGTAATACGTTGTTTGATATTTCTTGTATTCATCACTTTTATTGATAGTTTTTTATTTATGAAATAGAAACTGAGTGCTGAAAATAAATAATGGGAAGCAAAACCAGAATACCTCTACCGTAAAGAAAGGATGGGGTATGCTTCACTTGAGAAAAAATTGGTATGTATTTTAAATCTTCCGTAATACTTTTATGTGACATAAAACAACACCATAACCATGTTCCTCTATTTATATGCAGATTGATGAATCAAAATCAAAATCCACTTCCATCCCATGCCATGTGCTATGGAAGGAGTCTCGTGTAAATAAAGAGGGGATACTGATAGATGAAAACACACAAAAAGTGTGGGAAACATGTGTAAGTATGACATAATATAAATTTGAGTTGCTTTAAATCACTATTACATAACAATGACTGCTTATTTTCCTATATTTTCTATATGACATAGTCATAGGAATTTACAACACTAGCACTAGATGCAGACATACTTTCAGCGGCCTTGAAGTAGCAATAATAGTATGACCGCGTCACAGGTGTAGGTTTTGGGGTGACACCCCAAACATATTTTCAGAAAGAAAAACAAGTGGAGGATCAAACTAAGGAAATGAAAAATATGAGAGAAACAATAGATATTTTTCAATAATAATTACAATACCAGAGAGAGATGATAGAAAGTTTGATGGGGGAGGAAAATAGAAGAAACAACTCAACAACAACCCGTGCGGGAAGATCCCCACCCCCACCAGCTTTGAGGTGATCCATTCCCCTCAAAAACTTGACTTAGATGAGGTAATAAATGTTCTGATAATTGTTTCTATGAAATGTTAATCACATAGACATTGATGCCTTTCATGTACTGATATTCTACAAGTTTAAAATGATTGTGATTTATATCTATCAACTCCCACTTATCGCCTTGTAGCGAGGGATATGGTGTTCAATATGCAGAATGACATGCTACACAATAGACCACTTCCAATAGGTCATGTCAGAGTGTCAATTAACATATCTAAGGATCCGAGCATCAATCTACCTATTCCAAATGATGATGACAACATTCATATGGTCAAAAAATCTGTTGGAACATTCATCGCATGGCCATCAATTCTTGCAAAAAACATTTCGACATGGAGGTATTCATTTACAATTTATTTTTCAAGTTGAACCTTTTACATTTAATGAAAAAAGGTATGAACCGATGAATATTATTACAGAATGATAAAGGGAAGGGGGTGAAATTATTGGCTCAAAACTATCTCAAGGATTAACTAACCAATCTAAATGATCTACTGAGAGCACCTTCACCCCACCCATTCTATATCCACATTTAATATCATTGCAGGCTCATGTGGATACAAATTTGATAGATGGAAATACTCACACAGTTGATTTTGAAAAAAAATATGTAAGGAGGGAAGGAATCAAATTTCATTAGTGCTAACAATGTAGATGAAATTCTCAAGTATGAATGGTTAGGTGCCTCAGTTGTAAATGTATACATGATGTATGCTTTCATAATTTGATTTTAAAAAAGATGATATACTCTGATAATTATGAATAAATACATATCATATTTTTTGTAGGAGTATATATAAAAAAATTGAATGGATTTCCCATGAACAAAAATTTGGACTCGTTAGTCCTCACATCACCTCTTCAAAACAAGAAATAAATGGGGATAAATTGGGTGAAATAATGTTATCCCTTCTCAAATCATTTGAAAAAAAATTATGTATGACAGACACTTTTTAATAGCAATGATATAGGGGTAAACCTATACAATTTAATCATATAAACTATATTTTCATTTCTTTCATTACTTAATCCTTTTTGTGCTTTTAGGTAGTATTGGATGCTCATTGTGGTCAATTTGGATACTCCAAAGATTTATTTTTTGGATTAAATGTATGGATATCCAACAAATCTACCACGCATGATGGAGTTTATCAATTTGTAATATACTAGATCCAACATTTTAGAACTAAACATCTAGTTATCTAATTTATATTATCTTTTAGTGCGGATTCTGTTATGATAGGGTGGTGCATCAATATCATCTACTTCATGGAATGAATGCATGGCCTAAGGACAAGAATGCCCATGAGATCTAAAACTAGACAAGTATCTTGGTATATATAATAAGATTTCACTATCTAAACACATATCAAAACAAATAACTTATTTTTTCTCGATGTTTCTGCAGTGTCCAAAATAAAAAGATGTAAAGGACTATGGTTATTATGTTTGTAAATTTATGAAAGAGGTCGTATTTCATCAACAAACTAGTATCCCTGGAGAGGTATTTTTAAAATAATTACTATTTCATTTAAAATATTTATTAATCCTTTGTACATTTATATTTTTTCAGTACTACCATGACTGTCATAAAAACTCGTATTCACAAGATGATATAGATGTGTTTATAAATGAATGGGCAGCATACCTGATGGAAGATTGTACACAAATAGAATGAATGTGAATTCCTACTACTTATATTATCCTTATATGATCATTGATATCTCCCTTTTTTACACTTATTGAGCATTTATGATCACCCTTTCTTATGTTTCATATCATTAGGTTATGAATAATGGTTTTAGAAATGATTTGTATTTTTAGTAAAGAATAACTTAATGAGGTACTCTTATGAACTAGTTATTTATGTTTCCATGTTTCCAAAAGCACTAGACCTAAACTATTATGGCATGGATCATTTATATTCTATATTTTGGTCATTTATGCTGTTGTTTTTACTGATTTATTGTGTTAAAAGAAAATTGGTTGTGCATCACTCACAAATTTAAAAACAAAACTAAGGATTATTTGTGCACTTTACTACTGTTGGTTAACTACCTCTTAGAATAGAATTTGATCTGAAATTCTGATCTGGCATCCTCTTGATGCTCTCATCCCACACCATCTCTATGATATCATCATTCAGCATTCACTTTTCCTTTTCTTCCTCCACCCATTTACTAGGTAAATGGGTGCAGGAAGAGAAGGAAAAGTTAATTCTGAATGATGATATCATAGAGATGGTGTCGGATGAGAGCATCACGGGGATGCGGGATCGGAAGTTCAGATCAGATGCTTTACTAAGCGGTAGTTAACCAATAGTAGTAAAGTTCACAAAGAATCATTATTTTTGTTATTATATTATATATGTACCAAAGAAACCCTTTAGAAAGATTTAAAGGTAATGTTACGATATAATATCTCTATTTTAATGAAAAATTATATAATGAAACATTTATTTGATTTTCATTATTCCTTGCAGGGTTAGTTTATTTTAGATGATTTTTTTCCATGTGGCATACCTTTGCAGGAAGAGCAACGACGCTGTGTCTGCTCAATCACAGATGTAATCTTGATGCTTGCACAGTAAAATCATTGTCCATATAATTAATGAATTGTTTCATATTTATGTTTAATTTATTTCTTTTATGTAAGGAATGTTAATCTACTCATATATGATATCAATGTATGAAATGTTTAGGTCATTATAGTTGGTATCAGAGTAACTATCCTATTCAAAATTGAGAAAATGCATTCAGTTGTCTTGATACTTTAGGGAGATGATCCATAAGTCATTTGAAATATGTAGGAATCAACCCCCCCCCCCCCCCTCAATACAACACACGATGAGACCTATATGACTCAAAGTGTCTCTTTTTATTTAAAACTGATGTTATTTTTAGTAAAAATAACAAGTGACATAATGAAAACTAATCAAACACATTCTGATTGTTTTGATACTTTAGGGAAATAATCCATAAGTCATTTATGGACTATAGGAATCAACCACACTTCAATTAAATGCACAATGAAACTAGTATGACTCAAATAATATCTTTTTATTTAAAATTGGCATTAATTTTAGAAAAAAAACACAAGTGACATACTGATGGTCAACACCATCACCTAACTGCATAGTCTAAGAGGGACTCCACCCACAACGAGTGGTTAACACCACCTAGACTAAGTCCTGTTTATGTGAACACAACTCCAACAGTGCATCGAACAAAAAATGATGAGAGAAAATCACTAAAAAACCTAATCCATGTCATCTTAAACCTCGTGCCCCTATGACCATGTCCCTAAAATCATGATGGTCAACACTATCTCAAGTCTCGAGAGCCATGACCTTGTCCCGATGACTTCATCACCTTCAATCCTAATGACCAAGTCACCTCAACCTGGTGATCATCATCACTCCAAGTATTTGAGCCAATCCCCACCTGATGAACCACATCGCCTTAATCCAGACGATCATCACCCACCTCAATCATAAGGCCAAGCCCACTACATTCCCAGGGAATCAAGTAACGAATATAACAATTTTATTGAATTCAAATTTACACTCGGCCTAAACTTTCCAATTTAGTTCAAACCTCTTACCCATCTTAACCAATCGTAGTAGAGCAAGATCATGCCCTTAGGCATATCATATAATCATTAGAACAATTTAATAAGCATGTATTTAATTAATTAGGTTCTTGATCGAACAACCCACACATTGTATATGAACGTGCCCTCAAAACACTCACAAAATCAAGGAGAAATCTAGGAACCACCTACCTTGTACTAGTATGTGCTCACTCATTTAATATCATCTTCAAAATCAATCTGAATCGAAAGAAAATGGAATTTTAGATGAATGCCCTAAAAATAGGAAAAAAAGGTCTTGAATGGATTTACCGCTCCATATGGTGAGATAAATAGAAAATAGAAGCTAGAAAATTGAAGGTATTATTGAGATTAATCTATATCACCAATAGAAAAGGTTGTAATAGGTAACACATCTCACTACCCTTACACTCCCTTACCACACCATGTTACGCAACATCTGGTCTCAAGGACACTTACCTACCCATGTCAAGGTTAGGTATCAAGTATCATCTAGTATTATGGATCCCTACCTAACCACATTAGAGTCAATAATCACATATAATCCAGCCTCATGGACCCTTGCCTACCCATGATAAGGCCAGGCATCAAATCTCATGTATCAATTCAGGTTAGCTAAGTATAATTCCACTGAAGAGGCTATACAATAAAAACACTATTTAACTTCTTTGTTGACACTTAAAACAACTCACCCCCAATCATCATCTATTTCTACCCTTATCAAGGTCAGGACGATATATCATATGCATATAAAGTCACATACAGATCTCATTGGAACCAAATGGTTGGGTTGGCTGAGTAGAATGCCACCAAAAGAGGCAAAGTAAGAAAACACTATTTAGCTTCTTTGTTGACACTTCAAACATTCCAACCCCTCTTAGATCAATCCAGGTTCCCAATAAAAATCATAAGAAAGAATTCATCATATGATCCTAAGTTCCTATCATGATGCGTAATCAAACCTCCCTTGCCATACTAGGCTAAGAGTCAAAATCCACATAATAGCTAAATATCACACCCAAGTGTGCCACCTGAGGTGGAAATCAAATCAACTGTAAAATAGAAAAGTAAAACATAAATTTACTGATGTTGTAAACATAGTATGTCCCCTGTATATGGGGATAAAATCACCCAAACATAAGATCTATACCCAGTCCTAACATACTCAAAAGAACAAGTGACATGCTCAAAACTGAGAAAACCCATTCGTATTGTTTTAATATTTTAAAAAAATGATCTATAACTCATTTTTAACATTTAGGTATCAATCCCACCTCAATAAGACACACGGTGTGACCGGTATAACTCCAAATGTGTCTTTTTTATTAAAAATTGAAATTTTATTAATGTATTCTTTCATATTAATGTTTACTTTATTTCATTATTGTATTACTAACATAATATTTGTTTTATTATATAGGTGGAATTTTTTTCTTGAGTTCGGATGCTTTGTTCGGAAACTAATACCACAGACGACAATTTTTGAGAGGGGATCACGGATGCAAAAAGGATGAAACATTAATGTTTTTAACTATTTGTTGGACAATTTTAATTGTAACCATATAAAACATTGTTTGAAATGTATATAGTAGTTTGTGTTTTTTTATTCATGATGTCAAGTAAATTTATATAGTATTGTTTGTGAAACTCTTGTGTGCGATGTTTCATTCTTCTGTGATTTGTTTGTTCTTCTGTGCTTTTTTAGCGCAGATAAAGGGCCCCCTTTATCAGCACTTTTTTAGAACTATTAAAGGGGACCCCCCTATCTTCACCATGATTAACAGTGTTTTTCTAGCACTATTAAAAGTGGTTTCTGGAACTCTTAAAAGTGATTTCTAGCACTTTTAAAAGCCTTATTTGTAGTAGTGGTGTTCCGGTGCGGTCGCAGCTCCATGGAGGTGGGTCGACCTCCCACCGGCCACATACTGGTGCTAGAGATTCCAAAATCATCGTAGTCATCGTGTTTGCGGAGTAGCGCGGCATAGGTTGACTCCACCAGGACCACCCCGCTAGATTAACCACCCAGTTTGGGAAAATCAAGGCGGCTCTCGTCAACCTGGAGGCTGAAGCTGCATGAATGGTTGGAAGCTGGGAATCGGACGAAACGACGACAATGGATGTCATTGTATCCTTGATAAAATGGAGATGTTGAATGAGTTTTACTACATTTGGTCATTGCTAAGTGAGAAATTGTGGGTCTCACCTTCCACCCCTACCACAATAAAATCCCTAATGAACCGTGTGAAACTTTGAACTTTTTATGAGTAATTCCATGTTTTATTTATAAAATTTTAATTATCATTTTACTATTTACTTGTTATATTTGATATATTGGGTATGGAAGTAATCATGAAATTTTTTGCATCTAAATATTCCAAATTAATGACCATCATATATATTGCTAATTTGTATTTCTAATGTTTTTCTAATAAAAATGATTCTTTAGTTTTAAGTAAACAAACATTCATCTTGATCTCATATGATAATGAGATTACAAAAGAGAGTTTTTAATTTTTTCAATAATATTATCCATTTTTATCATTTTTTTAAATTTTTTACCATTGATAAGTCACGAAAAAACATGTTGGTGGGAAAAATTGTATTTCAATATTTTATTATTATTAAATTTTTACATTATTTTAACATATTTTACCTCATATTTTATAAGGATATAAAATAAAACATTAAGCGGCTAATTCTTTTTTCATTCTTTACTACATGGGAAGTTTCAAAGATATGACATGTCACTTTTAGAATTTTAGATTTTTCACATTAATTTTTTTTACCTTTTCACCACGATTTATGAGTGGAATTGATACTAGGAACATAATAAATATATTTTTAATGTTGATTATTACAACCGACATTAAAAATTATTTACCATGTCAGTTTTCAATAAAACTGACATGGTACACCATATGTAATATTTGAGATTTTCATTTGTTCACTATGTTGGTTTTTTATATAATCAAATAAACGTGAATTTTATACAGTTTAAAAAAACATTTCATATCATTTATTTTTAGAAGTTACATGGAAATAAACTTTCCATAACTGTTATTTGAAATAACCAATGTTGGGAATGGTTTTCCATGTCAATTATTTTAATAACCAATACTAAAGATCAGTGATTTTTAAATTTTTTTGGAAAAATATGAACCACAACTATATTGGAAAAAACAAAAACTAAAGCACCATAAAACAAAATTCTAGAGACAAACTCAAAATTAAAATATTTTGAATACAAACATAACATTAAAATTAAAATATTACTTACAAACATGAATTATAAAATATATTTAAAGGTATCGCTATAATTTAATGAAACTAAGAAAATATATTTAAAGAACATCATTGTACATATAAATAAATTAAACAATTATTATCTTCATTAAAGAGATAACATATAAACGAGAACATATTTGAAAAATGCAACATTTTGTAAAGTAAATTGGTTTTAAAAAAATAAATCCAACTAATATTTTAAATTGGTATATAATTGAAACACCCCAAATTTGAGGTACTTCTCGTGTTCTATTAATTATTTTAAAGTATTTTGTGGTTTTATTTGGGTTCAGGGAGCTTTGGTAGGTTTCTCAGAGAGGTTGGGAGTGTCTGGGCTTTTCTGGGTGCACCACGGGCAATACCACGCTGTGGAAAAGGGTGTGGTGCGCTAGAAGTGAACCTATGAAACATGGGTAGTCCAAAATGCCAAAGGGAGGTTGTGGTCGCTCTGTGGATTTGAGTTTTGTGCGCTGGGGGTCTGGTTGCGGAACACGAGCATAGAGACCTAATCACGTCATGGTACAAGGCGTGATGGGTCCAAAATAGATTTAGTTTTTGAAACACGTCGTAGTATAGTCGTCATGGTGAGATTGAATCGAAGACCACTATAGACGTGGTGGACACACCATGTCGTGGTGTCAATCAAAACTGTTTTTTCAAACAGTCAATTTGATCACCGATTTTGGGGGAGGGATTCATCGAATTTGAAGAGAGATCGCGTGTGAGATTATAGGAGTATTAAATTTGATTTTCAATCAATTTCCACCCTAGATTAACATGTGTTATCTTCATCCCTGAATTGAATCTCGATCTGTCCAGGGCTTCTTAAAGGTGATTTTTGATGAACTTTCCCCCTATAACGAAGCTTCTACGTTCGAACTCTATTGTGTGATCAGTGCCATAGAAAATCCTTCTTTGTTTGTTTTTTCTAATGATCGTAAGATGTAGGTGACTTCTCTATCTCTCCACTTTTCACGAAAATGGAAGGATTTATATTTTCTAATGAATTGGCATGGTTTTTAAAAATCTATCATGCTGAGTTTTAATTAGAAAATACTTTAGTACTTAGTTTTTAAATGATGATTTCTATGTTTCATTCATGGTTAATATATTCAATGAAAACCGTTGTTGAATCTTTATGAAAAAAACCATGGATTTTATGGATTTGAGATAGTAAATTTTCATTACCACATGTTGTGAAATTGGAGATGGTTTTGGTTTAAAATGGGAATTTGGATTGAGAACCTGAAAAAATCATGGTTGGTGTGTGTTCATGTCCATTGAATTTTATTAGAAGAGACTTGGTCACAGGGCCAATTTTCACCAATGATTATCACCAAATGATGACTTGGTAGAGGAAGAATCACTATTCGTGATCAAGGGAGATATCATTCGACATGCATGTGTGTGTGTGTGAGAGAGAGAGAGAGAGAACTTGAACTACGGACACCAAGTGGATTAAGACTAATTGATTTTATGGATTTTGGAAAACTTTTAATTTGGATAAAATGTTTTGAAATATCTTTATCTTGTTTTATATAACTACAAAGCTGACATGTTTCTAGTTTTAGTGGCCAGTGTGGGAACTCTTGGGGGTTTCCTACATGGTGTAATTACTCACCCCCTAAATATGCACTTTAGTGCATACACAGACATTGTTTTCCATGATACAGGAAATGAGAAGATTTATTATTTCTCTAATGGAGCATCAGGATTGTAGTTATCATGGTTGACCAGAGATAGAGTTTTGGATTGGTTCCACCTTGGTGCCCGAGTCCTGTGTTACTTTAGAATATTAGTGTTTCTCATTTTATTTGTTTTGTTGTTACTCTGATTTTTGACAATGTTATACATATATTTGTTAGTTTTACTCATGCATCATTTATATAGTTGTCTTGGGATTGTTTTATTTTGTGGTGGTATGTGTAGGTTTTCATGTGTGTGAAAAAAAAGGAGAAACATTCCCCCTCTTTCTTATTAAATCTTCAACATTTATTGCTAACCTTTAGTGCTCGGGGAATGTCACTTAAGGCCAAAGACGCCTCAGATATATTTAATCCAATGGTTAGGGTTGGGTTGTTACATTAATCATTCCTTTTATTTTTGGTTGATTATGAGTTAAAATGAATGTTGGGAGAGTTTTATGAATGAATCACAATTTAGATGCACAATTTCTAAATGTTGCATGCTAACTATAATGACTCAAGTACTTATAAAATAATTTGTTTTCATTCTATAATTTAATGGTTAAATTCATTATAAATGTATAATGAAATAAGTGGCATTTATAGAAATTATGGAATTTAAACTGATGGAATAGTAACTTGACCTTAGGAATAGTAACATGACCATTAATAATAGTAATCTACCCAATAGAATATTAACCTCACCTATGAGAGTATAAATAAAATTAATGTATCTTAAAAGTGTAATCATGATATATTTATATCATGGAATAAGTAAATAAATTTTTAAAAAATGAAGAATTAAGTGTTGGTATTTTTGTGAAACGTAAATTTTTATTTATAATTTTATAATTAATTTAATTATTTACTAGAAAATATATTTTCATAAAATATATTTATAAATAAATATTTTGTTGTCTTATGATTATATGGTAATTTTATGAGACTTTAATTAATTTTTCAAAGTGTTACAAATTCAATTTTAGTTTTAAAATTTGTATTTTTCAAATAAATTGCGATTTTAATTAAAAATTAAATTTCTCATATTTATAAAATTATTTTCATAAAATGAAGTTTATTTTTGAATTATACACATCGAAAAATGGTTTGGGTGAATTTTTGGGATTTTTTTGAAATACTTGAATTTTTGGTGAATAGTAAAATATGGTAATTTATGGTATATATACATTATAAGTTAAATAACTATTCCTTGAGTCATATCTAATGTAAAAACCATAATCTTGAACTTACCATAATTATTTTAATATATTTAGTGATAATACTCAAACTATTCATAGTCTTGAGTCAAAATAAAAAAAACTAATGAATATAATAATGAGAAAATACCCCTCTCCTCCACTATAAATATCATCTATTATCATCACACCTAAAAGACTTGTATCTTGTTTAATTTATACCTAATTCCCTTCCCAAGAATCCTACCCACATCCAGGACCTACTGGTCTCACCAAAAGACCAAAACCAAGGGGCCTTAAGGAGGTTCTCAAGGAGGAGAATTCAAGAGGTAAAATCATCTTTCATTTTCTTTTATTTTATATTCAATTATTTTTATTTTCTTATACTCTCTTCACCTATATTTATCCATGTGGAATGAAAAATAAAGTATGTTATATATACTTTAATGTTATCATATATATGGAAAAATTCATCAATAAACTTCTTCTCCCCTCCCTTTTATTCTAAAAATAAAAACATCGTCTCTGATGTGTCGATTTATCGACATCATGGACAATGTGTTTTCATTTCCTTTAGTGCCTTCAAGTTTGGTCATAAAACCACTATTATGGTTAAATAATATTTTATTATACATATTATAAGTTACATAATGTTCTGTAACCAATATATAAACATGATATTGAATAAAATGATATAAGTTTGTGATGATCATAAAAAACCGCCAAAATAAATTAAATCATTCTCATTAATGTTTTATCTAATGATTCATCTTCATATAAGAAAAAAAATGATACATGGTATCATTTAAAATTATTTAAACATATTAACACCATTTAATTCCACTTCTACATTTTTTCTTCCATTCGATAAGAAAATCTATAATGAACCAATAATAGAAACCATGAAATAAATGCAACTCAAACAATGAAAATAAAAAATATTATTAATAAATGGGTGGAGAGATATTATAATTATACCATATAAGTAATTATAAATATTAATATGGTTATTTAATATATTAATAACACTCTTTAATCTATTATACATGATGTTTGAACATATTTTAAGTAAGACGAACCCGATGTAAGGGAATTCTTAACCCAATTTCCATTCTTTGGGTAAACCTTCTGCTTAATTTATTATGTTGAACTAAGATTTATTTATGAAATTAATTTTTATTATATTATATTTTATTATGTTTATTTATTTTTTATAAACATATTCCATTATTTTTATCAATTCTCACTTCAATTATATGAAATTTATAATGGAATTTTCTTTAAAAAAACTCTTTTAAATTTCCATTTTTTTACAAAATTCAAGGGAGTGTTTTTATGAAAGTATTATTGTTTTATGATTATGTTATATTTCTTGAGAATTTTTTATGATTAATGGTGGTACCTATATCTCCCTCTAATAAATTGGGTATTTTTATGTTGGAGGTCGGTTGTATGGTTACGCCAGGTGTAACTACGATTGTTACACCATAAGGTAGCCGTGAGAGTTACATTATAAGGTAGCTGAGAGGGTTAAAATCTTAAGTAAGTAATTCCCCAAGTTACCTTATGGTATTATTTATGTTTTCTATGTTTATGTAAATCTCATTTTTTTACAAAGTAACTATTTGATACTTATTGGGTGATAAGTATGTCTTTGTGAAAATGACTTCATATGTTAATAAGTATTCATGTACTAATGGTTTCTATCCTTCTTTTTATGTCCCTTACTGAGCTTTTTATTCTCATCCTAAGTTTTAAAATGTTTTTCACAGGGTTTAAGGATGGGTAAGAGAAAAGGAGAATCCAATATTAATTTTTTAAATACTTTTCATGAAAAGATTTCTTTTTTTATTAAAAAATTATATTATGGGATAAATGGGTATTGTTTTAGTAATACCCACTTTGTATGCTTGTAGGTTGATATGTATGAATTATTTCCTAATTTTCTAAAAATCTAAACCTAAAATATATTTTGGAATATATGAAAAAAATATTTTAATTTACTAGATTATGTAATGTTTAAGTCCATGTCCTTATACTAACCATGAATTTCATAAATATTGAGGTAGAGAGTAATGCACAATTTGATACATATTAAATAAATATACATTTTCAAAATTTTCTGACATTAAGAAATGAAAGGTTTTGTACATATTTAAATAACCATACATGTTAACCATATATACCAAGAAAAATATGGAAAGACCATACATGATTAATAAGTATGATTAAATAACTATTCATGATAATTGTTCATGTGAATTTAAGTTTTATGTTTTCATTTTAAAATACTTTATTTTCCTTGGTTTACTCACTTTTATTACTCTAGAACATCTTTTACTAATCCCAGGTAATAATTAAATGGTTTTTAAGTATTTTTTATTATATTTTGAATTTATTTTATTTTTTAGATGGATTGACACTATATTTAAGGAAAGAAATTATTAATCCATTCAAATCTTAGATCTCTCTCTTCTATCACAAGGAAACTCAATCATGGGGATTTAGATTATAAAGGGAAGGGATATTAATTCTAAATAAAGAACATTGCTGGTAGGGATTGGAGGATTAGATTGATAATTTAGATCTATGATTCTGAATTTGTGAAATTCTAAAAATTACATCTAAGGCAGGCGATCTCCATCTTTTTTATGATGGTTGAACTATTGATGTTTTATTGATGTTATTTTTGAATAAATGATGTTTTGATCTTAAAATTGTTTTATCTAATGTTGTTCGATTGGATTTTTGATAAATCATGTGTTCAATTGGAAAATCTTAGATTTTTTCTATAAATCATGGATTTCATTGATAGACATGGATTTTTGAGGATTTTCTAAATTTACAACTTTTAATTGTTAGAAAAATGGGATTAATTTTAAATATTGAATTAATTTAAAATATTTTTTGTGTAATTTATTTGAAAGATGTAATTTTTGAGATTTAGGAAAAATGTTTATTTTGATGAAATTATGTAAAATAACCTAAATGATTTATTTGAAAAGAAAAAAATAATTTTATGAGAAATAGATGGAGATACTAGAAAAATATGAGTGAAAGTACCAAAAATAAATGGGAAATAAGTATCATGGAATGGAAAATAAATACCATGGGCCTGAATGGAAGTATTTTTGAAATTAAATCTTTATTCCTTTAAACATGATAAAATGATATGATCTAAATATGATATGTTATAGATATGATTCATGTAAATTATGATATTGATAATGATTCAAATTTTACTTGGGTGAGATGAGTTGGGTTAGTATTTTCTAAAACTCTTGGGTGATTTGATTTATTCTCTTATTGGTGGGAAATAAATATTTTCCTTTTCAAAAAAAGGTTTTATATAAAACAATGATTTATAAACTATTTTTCTTTTCTTGAACTGACATTAATTTAAACATGTTTTAACTAATCATGCATCGGTGATTATGGGAGTCTTGTCAGGGTATCCTAGCAGGTATTGTTTTACTCACCCCAATATGCATACTTGAGTGTATATGTATATGTTATGTGTCATGATGTAGGAAAATGAAATACTTAATTTTTCATTATTTATGGGCCATTGGAGTTACCAAGGAGCGATGTGTTGGAATTTATTCATATGTTGATGAAGGAGTATAGACTATCCATGTAAAATAGGTGTTAATTTTATTGGGATTTGTTTTAATTTTTATGTGACTAAATTCATGGTTTAACTCATGTTCAATTCATTATGGACCTATTTTAATATTTTTTAATTTTAATTTGGTTTTGAATAAAGTTACATTTCATATTAATGTGGAGTTTTTATTTGAGGGGAAATAATCCCCCAATTTTTTATATATTATCCCTTAATATTAACTATCCTTCTCTTAAGACTTGGAATTATTCTTAATGACTTTTAGAACCTCAAATAAAGTATCAAATCATTTATCTAGAACAATGTTTTATAAAATGCTATTATTGAATGATTTAAGTTGACTCTTTGGAAGCTTATAGTATGTTTAGTGAAAAGACGGTTGAAACCTAGAATATACCTATAAAAAGGTTTATCTAGCCTATTTATTACAAACCTCAAGTTATCGAGGAGTTTTTATAGAACAATAGGTTATAGAATATATTATTTTTATTTTATTTTATTCTATGATAGGTTTCATTAACAATGATGGTTTGGATGAGTGTAGCTCCCCATACCTTCATTCTAAGATTCAATGCTAAAATAAAAACTTTAAATATATGATTTGATACCAACTGAGATAACCCAACAATAACATACATGTCTATTACAATATTTTAGATGAATATTAACTATATCTCATGATAAATCAAACCCTATAACCTATAGGTTTAGTTATACCAATGTTGATTCTCAAGGGTGAATATGATCCACGTGATTTCCATGATAAAAAGATATTATTATTTTCTATTTATTGTCTCATTTTAATTTATGCACTTTAATCAATATAACATCCATAGAATATAATAATCCATTGTATGTAATACTTTGTTTCATTTAATTTTATTTTAATTTTCAATTATGAATAAATAAAATGTTTTTTGTTTGAATCATGTCATTTATGACTTATTTTAAACTCTGGTTCAATAATAGAAAAGAATATTTATGAATGATAGACATATAGTTTATGAAAAAAATGGATTCTAAAACCTAGTCTGCTAGATTCTCCCCCATTAAATAAATTGTATCCTCACAATTTTAATTATCTATAATTGATGAAAATAGTCAAGGGTATCCATAAGATAGAAAAGAATCAATATTGAAAAAAATTCCCCTTGGAGTGGTTTTTAAGTTATGTTTGTTAATAATGAAGTGGAAGGAAATTTCAATGTAGTCCATGTTAGTGAGTGGAGTTCATTTTTTAAGATATGGGAGAAGTTTATATGGATTCAAATGATTATTGGAATATATGGTTTTGATTAGATTCTTGAAAAAATGGCTAAGTCCCTATGTATGAGTCATTTTCATTGTGCATATGAATTATCTAGAAAAATGACTATGGATTGTGTATGAGTCATTTTAGAACCTGTGTATGAGTCATGAGGGACTGTATATGTGTCATTCTACCTAAAATATCAAATTTGGAAAAGTCAAGATTTGTATATGAGTCATGGAGCATCAGCATACAAGTGAACAATATCTGTGTACAAGTCATCATCGATTGCATATGATCCATCAGTGGCCTGATTATGAGTCATCGGGGGTGTATGCAAGTCATTCATTCATGTATTTTCTAAAAATTTTCCAAAAGTTGTTTTGAGTATATTTTTTTAAATCATAAAATATGATTAATTGTCCAACCAATCATGGAGAGAATCAAACTATGTTTCAAGGGAGAACCAAACCATGGTGTTATAATTATTTAAATGAAAGTTTAAGGATGATTTTGAGGGTCTAAATTTGAACTTCCTTCCAAATTAATTTTTTTATAAAATCACTTTTAAGGAAAAAGTGGGAAACCAAACATTCCAAAGCTTAATTGCGTTAAACATAAAAGGAAATAATGAAATAATTACAATCAAAGCTAAAATTATTGGAGTTACTCGCCCTATATAATCCCCAGTGCAGTAAAGTTACCTGCAACTCTGGATTGTCCTTGATAAGGTTTTCAAAATGGTTGGCCATTGTATCCCAAGTCTAGATATATTCATCTAAATTAATCTTTCCCTCGTTGATTCCACATGCCAATATACAATGTTTTTTGTTGATCCACTCTGATTGTTCGTCATGAAGAGAAACTCACATCAATATTTCATATATTTTATCTGCCTCTACCTTGGACATGTTAATATTGAAATATTCAGCTGACATATGTTCCTTCAAATGGAGGAGAAGCACCAGTCCTACATTCTCTACAGGAGGTGATGATGGCCCCCTCATAGAACCACATTTTTTAACTTCTATTGATTCTTATCTATCCTTTACCTCATTTATTCTTAATTTTCTAACTGATCTGGTGACCATGGGCTTCGAAAGGTTGGAGTAGTCTTTACTCTATTTAGTTTTTTTATTTTATTTTTTTGACTGGGAGGTTCCTAGGGACCTTGCCTAGCTTTCAATTCCTTGAGCTTCACCCAGAGTTCATCAATATATGGTGATCTTGTTCCCACTCAAAAAAAGATCTGTAGTCTAGTTCTTTATCACTCACAGAGTACAGAACATCACGAATCAGGTCCTCAAGAACCTATAACCCCTGTAATGAAGCATAATTATTATTCCTTTTGGACTTAACTATTTCTCAACCTTCTCCATATGCCTTACCCTAGCCTTGATTTCCTAAAATCTAGAACATGTTATCCACCTTAATGTCGGGGCTCACCTTCTGTTTGGTACCAACAATTTCTTCTTGTATCATGCTTTCCAATGACCAACCAATTTCAAATTGTGTAGTTCAAGAAGTAGAATTTAGATGCAAGGATTCATAGAACCTTTCCTGTGGATATCCAGTAGTAGAGGAATTCAAAATAGTTGGCAGTGAAGTAATGTATGTGATTTTTATTGCACCTGCTACCTTAGATGATGCTATCGGTCGAGCCTCCCCTACCACCGAGCTATGATCAAATAGTTCAACACCCTTCTAGTTCCCTACACCATTTGAGAATAATAGGTAATATTATTAGATACACTTGAGTCCTAAATAACTGATCGTGTCCCTTTTTGAGAGAAATTATCCCTGATTGTTCCTTTTTGGGCCAGCTGATTCGCTGCAAGTCCAGCAGGATGATCAGTCCTCGACGGCCCCCTATCCTCATGTGGACCAATGAATGTGACCTCACTACTTTAGACAGACTGGGTTTGCTTCATCATTTTATCCTTAGGAGAAGACTCCAAATACCTACAGTCAATCCATGCATCCGACTTCGAGTAATTGTTCATATTCCCATTCCTGCACTCCACTGTTAAATGGCCCATTCTTTTTCACAAAGAACAGAAATCATACCATGATTCAAAGACAACAACCTTCTTGTATTGGAACTCTTCCCCAATGGTGATGTAAACGTACTCTATCATTGCTCTAAAGACATCAACCTCCACAAAAATTCTCATAAAAATTGGGTGACACACCAATCTGGTTCGGCTATCATAACATAAATAGCATCCAACAAGGTACCCTAACATCTGTATAATCAAAGGATTTTGAAAGGAAATGGGGATTTTGGGGAAACTTACCCAAATCACTGATTTCAGGCTATCGTGTTTCATTTGAAATTCATAAGTCCACCAGAATAGGAGGAAACGAGACATGATGCAGATGCGGGGGGCTCTAGTTCAAGTTTGAATCAATTTTTCCTCTCAAGTGAAGCATATCATGATATGCTTGTTGTCGAGGATTCCCACCTTTGTGAATTCCTACAATCCCCATGAATTGAAGATAAACTAGTCGAAAGAGTCCATCAATGGATACCGCTATTTAAAACGATAAATCATGGTCAGATTCAGAAGTGAAGAGGCATTCGAGAACTCTGAGAATGATAGCGTGAGCTGCAGGAAACCATTGATCAAATCTAGGACTTTAGGTCAATGGGAGATATGAGGGAAGGAAGGGATGAAGTTGGGGATAGAAAATGGAAAGAATTGTTGAGGTCAATAGTCTTCATCGGGTGGCAAGGGTACCTCCCCCTCCATAGGGGAAGGGACCACCTCAGAGACCATAACAGCTAGGGTAGGAGGTCTAAATTCAAACTCATTCTCCACATTATAGAGAAAGAGGGAGGAGATGTGGATAAATATACAACACAGGTTGAGTGTATTTTTAAATACACTAGTTGGCAGATGATTTTAGATTTTGTTTTGTGGTTGAAGGTTGTGTCGCAAATGGGAAGGTTCCTAGATTTGGCATGTTGAATTATTAGACAAGGAAAATGGAGAGCTAACCTACTCCTTTTAAAAAATGACTTTTCATTTAAAAATTATGAAGATGATATTTGGAGAAAAATAAGGAGACAAATATATTAAAAACTAAGAATAAAATCTCTTAAGAAAATGTGTGAAAATTGTATTAAAAAGTGGGAGAAAATAGAGGAGTGTTAAGAGCAGCATTCCAGTTTTCATGGCAAGAAATGAGAGAAAAAGTGGTGGTGTATTTTTAGTTGGAGTGAAATAAAGAACATTCATTCTAGGAACATGTTGGAAAATAATAAGGAGAAGAAAAAGAGTTTTTATATGTGATTACTCATTGGAAGGTTCTTGTGAAGTTATTCAAGCAAAAGGGTGAGCATATTGGTACACCACCCTTGGTGAAGTTTTAATCTATAGTTCATATAATGAGTTAGCTTAAAGATAAGCACATCCCCTAAGTGTGCAAGAGTAGTGAGATTTTGTTTATTCATGGTTGTGAACCAGGAGGGTCGATACCACTATTCCAAACCTTATAATCAAAAAGTAGTGAGATTTATGAAGGTACAGGGGTGTGTAACAGAAGCATATGAGTTGGGGATTTAAAATTTTTCATCGTCAATCAATGTAACCACGCCATCTCCAATGATGTTCAACCTGGTACAAACGTCGAGGACCCCATGTGAAGGAATTAAGCACCAAATTAAACAAAGAAATACCTCTTTTTATTTGAAGATGCATTCGAAAACTATTTATCATCAGTGATCATTGATTAAAGGAACCAAATTCAGATCTCTCTAGATCATCCATACATGCTTTGAAATTCTATGGAAAATAAATTGTCAAAATCCTAGTGATAGAGAGGAGATATGATGTTGCCTTTGATGTCCTGATGGTCACCGCTATGACAATCCTTCAATTTGTGAAGAACTCATATCAGTTCTTGAGATCATCAGCTTCTCTCTCTAGGAAATGGGAGAGTGGAGAGAGAGTTTCTCAAAATCGTACAACAAATATTTACCTGAATGAGAGCCTCCTCCTCCTTATATAGTGTGGTTCCAAATACCTAGAAATGGATCTTGGGCCCTTGGATATATATTACCCACTAAATAAGCTATAAACAACTTATTATGACTAACTTACTGAGTCATAAATATCATTTATATTTTTATCACTTACTTATAATACAATAAATATATTATGCGACAAGAGTGGTCCATTTAACTTGACTCGTTGTTCCTACAAATATTGAATGAATCTTGAATATTAGAATAATATTTTTTTGAAAAATATTTTTCCATGTATTCCCTTAATATCTTGTGAATACTTTTAATAAATAAATTCAATTCCAATTATTCTATACTGAAATAATATGATTTTCTTTATTTCACGATGATCGTTAAAACTCGAACATCTCCCAGACCCCAGTGGTGGGTCCCACCATGGACTAAACTCGTGTTCTTAAGAATAGGCCTGAATTTTGATTATGCTAAGTGTGTGACCCTCTAGGTACTTATTTTAATAGTAATGAATAATATTCACAGACCAAGAGTAGAGTCTAGAAACTCATCAAGACCCCTAAGGAGATAAGAAAAAGTCATAGAAATAACATTATTTTTTATAAACACACACTGTGTAATATAATCTCTTTGTCATGTGATATCTAATAAAGTAGGATGTATAATTCATGTCAACATCCTTTCTTACTTTATTTTTCATTAACCTCATTGGACAGACTTAATTTCTTCAACCATTGCTATAGATTTAGTGAAGGTTTTACCATCCTAATCAATTGGGCCTAAGATATCACTTCCTTTCAGAAGTGAAAAATTATATCATGTTTTTTCAATCATTTCCATACCACTGATGACACACCCAATGCAAGATACCTTTCTATGACATAAATTTTATAATTGTTATCTTACATAAAAATACATTATCAAATAGTATGCATTGATAATACTAAAATTTGAATAAATTGCATAAATATTATACGTGTTTTTATATAATATTTCATTAATTGCATAAATATTTGTGTGTGTGCATTGTATATAAAAATTCATTACGTATATGTATGTGAAATCAATATAACACACATTTGATCTATGTTAATTTGAAAAATTAAACAATATTAAATTATGTTCATTACTCGATGAAATTAGTTTGTATTTTTAATTCATATTAATTTTTAATTATAAACCATTATTCACTAAATATATTACTATTTAATGTAAAGAATATATATTGTGTATTATATAAATCATATTTTTTATACATTCATATATATCTATATATTTAATATATACTATTTATTAACATTATCAATAATTATTTAATTAATAAAATGTTTAATTTTTTTCTCAATTTACTTATTTTTAATTTTTATTTATTTAATCTTTATTTTACATATATCTATGTATTTAATATATAATATATATCAGTATTTATAATTTATATCTAGTATAATTAGTTTATTCATTTTTATCAATAACTATTTAATTAATAAAAAAATTAATATTTTTTTTAATAAACTCGTTTTTATTTTTTTATTTAATTATTTCATTTTTCAGACCGTTATCAGTGCTAAAAAAGATCTGATAAAGGATCTCTTTATAAGTGTTAAAAATAAAGCACTGATAAAGTGACCCTTTATTAGCGTTAAAAATAAATTGCTGATAAATGATACCCTTTATCAGTGCTAAAAAAGCACTTATAAAGGATGCTTTTTATCAGCACTAAAAAAAGCACTGAAAAAAAGTACCTTTTATCAGTATTGTTAAAGGATTGTTTTGTAGTAGTGAATTTTGAATTACCTTTGTAGATATTTAACAGATTTTCCCACATGGCATGCATTGACTTACATGACATCATTTTCATGTAGATAATGTTAGATAAAGATCCTCTTAATAAATTTATTCCTTTAGCATCAGTATTCAATTCTCTTATATCTACTTCTGATAGAACTCTACTATCTAAACTAGCAAAAATACCATACATCGCAACTGTAAAGACATCTATACCTAATGATTACAAGTAGTGTTGCATCTAATTCTTCCACAACTGAAAATTGTTTCCATCAAAGATCAGAATCCTTTTGTAATTAACAACCTATATTGAAACCACTATGATAGAAACATTGATTTTAATCCTTTTCTTTGATACCAGTTGTTATCCCAACTTGGTTAAATACCCTGAGAAGTGGGGTGAATCAGGGTATGATAGATTAAAACAACTATCTATTTGGATCTTATTTCATCATTAAACAAAACACTCTTCTCTCTCCTTCCCAAAGCACAGAATAAGTGTGAATTAAAACATGCATAGGACACACCAATTTTACTTGGTTCACCATCACTAGTCTATGTCTAAGGAACATATAAAGGAAATGTGTCGATTTACCAAATTCACTAAAGTGCGCTGCTATTATAAGGTTTGGAGCGGACTCACTGTCCCTCCAGGTTTACTACCATTCACAATTTGAAAGATCGTTGCTCTCTCAACTAAAGTGTGCTCATTGCTCCTTCAGAAGATTCTTCTTTTGATCACTTGAATTAATATTGTTTACACATTATTTGGTGCATCATGAAGCTCAACATTCATCCACTTGATTTACCATAGAAACTCTGGGAAAATCCTTGTAGGTTCACACAAATTTAGCTTTCATGCAACCTTTGCATGACTTATGCACAAATCTACCAACTTTCATGCAACTTTTATGTTTTTTCCGGAAACATTAACTTTTGTAAAACTATTCAGATCATCATGAAACTCTCAATTTTCACACGACTTTTGGATTATCACAGAACTCACTTGGTCTTATAGACACAAGTCCCTTTTTCTGTGTACAACTGATGTTTGAGTTGTTGGTTTGCACAAGAAATAGCTTCGTGCAACAATTATGTGATTCATAGCCCTGAAATTCTCCAAGGGTTGAGCTTCTGAAATGATGGGGGTTGCTGCCTATTTATAGATGTGGTTGACCCTTTGTGAAACTACATTGTGTACCTTTTATAGTGTACACAACTCTCTATGTGCACTTAAATTTGATGATTTGACATCACCTTCAGCACGCAACTCACCGTCATCGCACAACTACATCTATATTTCATGGGATCACACAACTCTCCATTGTGTTGCACAACTCCAACTTTCACCAAGTTTCAAAACTTGCATGAAGCACTAGCTTTTTCATATTTTGATGTGGCGGTCTTGAATCTTCATTTTTATGAAACTTTTCAAATCACCTTCACCCTTTCATATAAATTTTACATTTACATGAATATACTTCCTTTCTGAAAAATACCTTCTTAATTCCTCCAGATTTTGGACCCTAAAAATTTGGCAAACACTGGAAACTGGTGTCACCTTGTACATTCTAAATCTTATACCACTTCCATGTATTTCATACCTCTATCTTGTATCTTTTTCAACATACCTAGTCAATAATCGCACAGGAACTCCATAATTGACCTTGTCAACCTACTTTTTCAATAAACACAATCAACCCAAAAACACTGCAAAGTTACCTTGAAGGGTTTTTTTGTAATAAAAACTCATGTGCACGGCTTGTGGTTCAGAGAAAATACATTGTGTGTTATTTTTGTTCACGGAATATGAGTTTTTAAGAATACATACCATGTACTTGGAAGTGCACACCATGTAGAGTGACTCGAGGTGTGGATGGGGGCATAGACAGACACCCCGTGTTAGGGCACATGATTGTGAAGGGTATATGGACAAAACCCGTGCGAGGTACATAGATAGTTTCCATGTCGGTAACTTGTATGGACCCTATGTAGGGTACATGGCTAGGTACCCCATGTGGGACACACACCATGTGTGTTCAGTACACGGTGTGTAGTCGGGTGTTTTACATGCTGAGTTGGGATGAGGTACATGGGTTAGTACCCCATATAGGGTAGATGTCGTGTACAGGGCACACATGCCATGTAATTTGGAAAAGAACACACTTAGTGGCCAACAGCAGGCGGCTAGGGAGGACTTTTGGGGGTTCACGTCATTTACTTTTCCTACTTTGGCTTGTTATGCCTATTTTTCTCCCTGAAGTCAGAATTTGACATGGGAGGGGTCCATTCTGATTATTTTCTCATATAGATCACAATGGTGGAATCCTTTAGGCATTTATAGGATATCTAGATGGAGTTTTGTATTTTGCGAGCATTTTTAGGAGTATTTCTTTGAGGTTTGGTTTCAGAATCCTCAAGCGAGTTGGGTTGTGAGCTGTGAGGCCTGGGTGAGGGTTGTGAGCTCAAAGATCATCCTAGATCGGGTGTGCCATGGAGATCTATTTGAGGTTCTTTTGGATGGATCCTGGAAGGCAAGATTGTGTAGTATCTCTGAGGAGATCTTGGTTTGTACTTACATGTTGGGACTGGTTTCTCAAGGTTAGAGTATTTGAGGTTTGGATCATGTGTTTGAGGATCAAATCTATTACAGCCTTTGGGATGGGTTGATGTTGTGGGATAGAGGTTATGGATGGGTGTCATTGAAATATGCTGAGTTGGGTCTGAGGGACCCATTTGTGGGTTTGTTTTTTATCAAGTAATCAGTGGTTTTCATAGTCGGTTTTTGAGAATGTCTATATGGCATGGTATTTCTTTGTATTCCCTTATGGGTGATTTAGTACTCGAGGATGGGTTGTGAGCCAGGAAGGTTGGATAAGGTTTTGTTACGATAGGCTTTTTCCCTGAGGTGTCACTTGTGTTGAGAATCCCCTTGGTGGGTGTTCTTATTTGAGGTGGTCTTGAGGACTATTAAGAATTATCTTGTAGTCATCTTTGTGCTTTTGGATGCCCTTGCGGGCATATTGTTGATCGAGGATCGATTGAAGGCCACATGGGGTTATTTTGGATGTTTCCTCACTAGGGATGTCTCGTGATTTGGATGATCTAGAGGTACCCCTCATAGGGTATCCTACTCTTGTTGTTTCCTTTGGTCCATTTTTAGATCTTTGGGTGGGTGTTGCTCGGGAGCTTGGGTTCTACAGGGGAGTCCCTAGTTTCATGTCGCTTTATGTTGTGACCCCGAGGATTGTGGGAACCTCGAGTTTTGGTTTGGCCCTAAGGAGGGCCATGGAGAGCCCTTGGTGTATGTTTGATGGATGGTGAGATATAGGGGACTCAAAGACCCCTTTTCTATGTTGGTCGAGAGTTGATCGGCACTGCTAGTTTAGCTGTTTGGATGGTGGGTTCGAGAGTTGGACCAAAACATGTTCGGTTAGCCTTTGGTTGTGACATTTGAACAATTTATGCTTCGGACTTTGGTTTGGGGAGTAGACCCTTAGGGTATTTTGGATCGAGAATTTTCCATGAGTTTGACATGGTTCTCTCCTTTATTGGCTGGTTTTTGTTAAATAGGATTGGGAAGCTAATGGACAGTCTAGATGAGTGCACCCCCACTAGTTGAGTACGCAGCCTGACTATAGGGTATATGTAGGGGTTGTGGATGTTCTTTCACTCCTAGTACCATGGATGCTTAGTGATCACAGTTTCATGTATGCACCCCATAGGGCAGTGCATCCATTGGGTCCATGCGAATAGATCTCATAGGGCGATGTATCTGTCGAGTCCATGTTGGAGCCTGATTCATTCTGTAGGATTTTTGAGACATGACGGTTTCTCTGGAGTGTGGTGAGGAGATTTTGTCACTGGTTCTGATCATGTCATGGAGTCATAGTGCCCAGTATATGTGTGTTATCATATGGATGTCTATGGTTACACCCTAGGTTCTGGCATTCATGCCTTTGCATTTAGATGTCTTGGAACTCCTATGTATATCTAGCGAACACAGTTGTTGTGTTTCTGAGTGAGCCACGTGTTATAAATCCTCTGGAATGGGCCAGATTAGGGGTAGATTTACCCCAGGTGTGAGGCTAAAACTTGTGGTTGACTGTTTTCCTTATTTTTTTTAGACCCATTTTTATGCTACTTTTCTCTTTATGCCAGATGTTATTAGCTTTCAACTAGGTCGGGCATATCACATGTGTGTGAACTTGTTATAACAACATATTATAGCCTCTCCATTGGGGGTAGTCTCCTGAGATTTATTTCTCACCCCATGTACATGCACCTCAATGTGCGTGTAGACCTAATATTTTCCTTCTGGTTGGAGCATAGGTTGTGCATAGGATTGAGCGGAGGCCCTGTGTTGCTTGATCGAGCAGAGCTGCTCATGTGGAGTCTCAAGATCGGGCTGGTGCAACTCAAGCATCATGGAGACCAAATATGTGATTTGGCTAGTTGTTTCGAGTATATTTTGTTAAATCATAAAATATGATTAATCGTCCAACCAAGCATGGAGAGAATCAAACCATGTTTAAAGGGAGAACCAAACCATGATGTTTCAATTATTTCAATGAAAGTTTAAGGATGATTGTGATGGTCTAAATTTGAACTTCCTTCCAAAATAAATTTTTTATCAAATCACTTTTAAGGGAAAAGTGGGAAACCAAACATGTCAAAACTTAAGTGCGTTAAACACAAATGGAAATCATGAAATAATTACAAAGATAAAATTATTGGAGTTACTCACCCTATATAATCCCTAATGCAGTAAAGTTACCTGCAACTTTGGATTTTCCTTGATAAGGTCTTCAAAATGGTTGGTCATCGTATCCCAAGTCTGGATAAATTCATCTAAATTAATATTTCTCTTGTTGATTCCACATGCCAATATACGAACTTTTTTGTTGATTTGCTCTGATTGTTCATCATGAAGAGAAACTCGCATCAATCTTTCATATATTCTATCTGCCTCTACCTTGGCCACGTTAATATTGAAATCTTCATTTGACGTCTCTACCTTCGAATGGATGAGAAGCACCAATCATACATTCTCAACAGGAGGGACGGTGGCCCCCTCATAGAACCACATTTTTTAACCTTTGTTGAGTCTTATCTATCCTTTGCGACATTTATCCTTAATTTTCTAACTGATCTGGTGACCATAGGCTTTGAAAGGTTGGAGTAGTCTTTACTCTGCTTAGTTTTTTATTTTTGTTGACAGGTAGGTTCCTAGGGACCTTGCCTAGATTTCCATTCCTTGAACTTCACCCAGAGTTCATCAATATATGGTGATCTTGTTCCCACTCTGAAACAGATCTGTAGTCTGATTCTTTATCACTCACAGAGTACTAAACATAATGAACCTGGTCCTCAGGAACCTCTAACCCATGCAATGAAGCAGACTACTTATTCCTTTTGGACTTAACTATTTCCCATCCTTCTCCATGTTGAAATAGCATCCATTCAATTTCATATTGCAATTAATTATATTTCTACATATTTGATTTTATAATTGGTTTATTATGTTTTTGCATGGAATTATTGCATGGGGTTCTATTTGCATGTTTACAGTTTGGCCTTGTTTCCCGGTTCACTACGTTTGGACCCGATTTATTTGTTTTCCTTACTGTTAGCGTGGACTTGCTGTGGCCGTTGATTATCGTCCATCCAACGGCTTGGATTTGCGCCTGTTGTGTTTCTTATGGATGGCCTTGATCTGCTTTGCGATGTGCCTCTCCAGTCGGTCGGTGCCACGTGCCCCATGCGCTGGCTCGCCTTGGTTATTCGAATCGTCCCAATGATCTCTGCCGTCCATGCGGCCTCCATCCCGCTGATCCGCTGAACTGCCTGCTGTCTATCTGTTGCACATTGATTGCCTCTCTTTCTTCATGTGTGAGAGGTGGCTTCAGTTGTGGATGATTCACTCTGGTTCCGTGAGAGCTCTCGATGAGCTCGGATCTGCTCCGACTCCGCGAAGACGAAGGACGAACTGACCAGGAGCCCTCTGACACCCACACTCCCCACTTCCGCAGCACGAGCTTCCTCCTGTAACCGGATATCTCTTCCGGTGGAGACTTAGTGGAGATCGTCCCGGTATTTGGGTTCTTCGATGGCTACGCTTCAAGGGGGTAACAGTATTTACATTCTTTTCTACCGTATCCACGATCTGGTTTGTAGATCTTGGCTCTGTCGCGGTTTATCTTTTCTTTGATATGTATGCTGCTATATCCTTCTTGCGTGTGTGCGTGAGTCCGTCCACGAGTGGACGGGGCTGACTCTTTGTGACAGATTTGATCACTTCCACCAAGTCCAGCAGGCTCGGCCTCCTCGGATAGTTGCTGTAGTCCTTTTACTTTTTAATTCGAGTCTGTATTGTGTGCTTGCGTTCTTTCCTGCATTCTTAATAAACTGGTTGCCTTGGGTGGTGTTCTCACCATGCATGTAGGTCCCCGTGGGGCTGAAGCACATTACATCTGATTGTTCTTTACTTTCTTGCAAAGGTTTGTTCATCTTAAATAACATCTGATATTCTCATACCAGAATTATCAAGGTTCAAACTATTCTGTTAATAATGCGTTTCTTTAACTATTCTCCATTTTATAAACCAGTGGATCTTGGCTTCATTAGGGTTAGTATAATTAACCCCAACAAGTGGTATCAGAGCCTTCTATTTTATTATTATGGGTTCAAAAAAATCTTATATTGATAAGTTCGATGGAGAAAACGATTTTAATCTCTGGATAATTAAGATGATAGCCTTGTTAGATCACAACGACCTTATCGATGCTCTTGCTGGCACTAGGAAGAAAATCACCACTACTGCCCCTGATGGGCAGGCTGCCACCTCATTTGTAGATGTCCCCAAGGAAAGCCCGTAGTTTAATCCTCTTGTCTTTAGGAGACAAGGTCTTAAGAAAAGTCGCATATGAGTCCTCCGCCGCTGGTATTTGGTCTAAATTGGAATCCCTTTATATGAAAAAATCCCTTGTTGGTAGACTATATAAGAAAATGATATTGTATACATTTAAAATGCTCTCTGGAACTGCAGTCAGGATACACATTGATGAATTCAATAAAATCTTATTAGACCTAGCCAACATTGATATTAAGCTAGATGATGAGGACCAAGACATCACATTGTTAACATCATTATATGATTTGTTTAACTCCGTTAAAGACTCTATGGTGTATGGTAAAGACACATTGACTCTTGAGGAAGTTAAATCTTCCTTGCTCTCTAAAGATTTGCAAAGAAAGGGTATTGTAAAAACTGAGGCTGAGGGTTTAAATGTTAGGGACAGAAGTGAGTCAAGAGGCTGAAGTGAGTCAAGGGGTAGAAACAAAGATAGGGATCGGTTTAAGAAACATAGGAGCAAGTCTAAAGTCAAGGTAATCAAGTGTTTCCAATGTAAACAACCTAGGCACATTAAGAGGAACTATCCTAATAGGAAGGGTGACTATAAAGAAAGTAATAAGGACCATTCCTTGTTAGTTGAACAAGACTTTGACACTGCTGATGTGTTAAATGTCTCTAATACAGCCATTAAAAATGAGTGGCTTCTAGATTCAGGATGCTCATTCCACATGTGTCCTAGGAAGGAGTTATTTACTAAGTTAAGGGAAGTCAAGTCCGGTGAGGTTTTTCTAGGGAATAACAAGAGCTACCACATTATGGGAATAGGGTCAATATCTCTTGAGCCTCATGATGGGTCTGTCAATTCTCTAGAGGAAGTTAGGTGGGTACCCGAACTGAAAAGAAACCTAATATCCCTAGGAATACTTGACCAGAAAGGGTACAGCTTCAAGTCTGGATCTGGAAGCCTTAGAATAGCCCGAGGATCCCTCACAGTAATGAAAGGAACCCTTAGCAATGGAATGTATGTGATAGATAGTAAGGTGCATAGAGATCAGTTGAATGCCTCTTCTGGCTCAGGAATCGATTCCACTACTTTGTGGCATAGGAGACTAGATCATGTTAGTGCCAAGGGTCTTAGTGAGCTCCAAAAACAGGGTCTGTTAAGTAATATTACTCCAAACAGTCTTCCCTTTTGTGAAGACCGTGTGTATGGGAAGTCTAGGAGGGTAAGTTTCAGTAGGTATTTGTATAAGGCTAAAGAGCCTCTCGAATGTGTACATTCTGATTTGTGGGGTCCTTCTAGAGTTACCTCCCATGGTGGAGGCTTATACTTTGTTACCTTCATTAATGATTTCTCTAGGAGAGTATGGATTTATATACTCAAACACAAGTCTGATACCTTTCAAACTTTTAAGAAATGGAAAGCTTCTGTGGAGAGTGAAAGTAACAAGAAACTTAAAGCCCTTAGGACCGATAATGGTTTAGAATATCTATCCAATGAGTTCATTGAATATTGTGAATCAGAAGGAATTAAAAGATACCGAACTATTGTCGAAACTCCACAACAGAATGGGTTAGCAGAGAGAATGAATAAGACTGTCCTTGAGAGGGTGAGGTGTATGTTGTCCCACTCAAAACTCCCCAGGTCCTTTTGGGCTGAGGCTGTTTCCACAGCAGTGTATCTCATAAATAGTTTCCCATCTTCTGCCAACTCCTTTAAGACACCAGAAGAACTCTGGAAGGGCATTCCCCCGAATCTTAGTCACCTTAGGATTTTTGGATCCATAGCTTATGCACATTCACGGAATGATAAGCTTGATCCTAGGGATGTTAAGTGTATATTTGTGGGGTATCCAGAAGGTGTTAAAGGGTACCGTTTATGGGTAGATAAACCTGGTTACCATAAATGCATCATCAGCCGCGATGTTATTTTCCATGAATCTGGTATGTCCAAAGATAAGGAGCTTGAACCTGTTGGACCCTCCGAACAAGATACTGAACCCTCATGGGACGTAACCCCTCTAGGTGTTGAGGTCCCTTTAAGATCCAGTGACCAGCCATGGTCCAGTACTGACCCTGCTCCCATGGTCACCCAATCCCAACCTGAATCAGATTCCAGTTCGGGATCAGAACCTGAGGGCCTAGAATCGGATGACCTGAGCAACTATCAGCTTACCCTAGATAGAGAGAGAAGGGTTATTAGACCCCCATCCCGTTTCAACCAGGAAGACATTACTGCCTATGCTTTTAACGTAACTCAGGATCTGTTCAATGATGATCCCCAAACTTATAAGCAAGCCGTTAAGTCCAAAGAAGCCAATAGTTGGCTGAGAGCAATGCAAGAGGAGATGAATTCCCTTCTTAAGAACAACATTTGGGTTGTTGTTCCTCGACCCAATAACCAGAAAGTTATAGGTTGTAGATGGATCTATAAGAAAAAGGAGAACAATGTAGGAGAAACTAAAATCAAATTTAAAGCCCGTATGGTAGCAAAAGGTTTTCTACAGCCTGAAGACATTGATTATAGTGAAATTTTCTCCCCTGTTGTTAAGCATTCATCCATTCGAATCCTGCTTGCATTTGCTGCCAAATTTGATATGCATGTTGAACAACTCGATGTTAAAACTGATTTTTTACACGGTAACATGGATGAGACTATTTATATGACACCTCCTGAAGGATTTTCAAATTTTTTCAAACCTAATCATGTTTGTCTTTTACAGAAGTCCTTGTATGGACTTAAGCAATCTTCGAGACAATGGTATAAAAGTTTTGATTCTTTTATGATTGAAAATCAGTTTTCTAGAAGCAGATTTTATGCATGTGTATACTTTAAGACTGTTAAACATGAGCATGTTTATCTTTTATTATACGTTGATGGCATGTTGTTAATATGCAAAAACATAAGGATTATAAATACTATAAAGCACCAGTTGAATTGTGCCTTTGAAATGAAAGACTTAGGCCATGTAAATCAAATTCTTGGTATGGATATAATTCGGGATAGGAAGGCTAGAACCTTGTACTTATCCCAATATGCCTATATTAGGAAGGTATTAAAAAGATACTTGTTTGAACATGTCAAAACTGTTAATATTTCCTTAGTTCAACACCTTAATTTGTCCTTAAATAAATCACCTAGGAATGAAGATGAGATTGCCTTTATGAATAAGATTCCATATGCAAATATTGTAGGAAGTCTTATGTATGCCATGGTCTGTTCCAGACTAGATTTAGCCTTTGTTGTTTGTACTTTGAGTAGGTTTATGGGGAAACCTGGTAAGGCACATTGGCATGCTTTAAAATGGTTATTAAGGTATGTTTCCATATCTGATAAATTGTGCATTCGATATGGATTGAATACTAATTTTAATGATGACATTGTTGGTTTTTTTGATTCTGACTATGCTGCTAATATTGACACTCGAAAGTCTATCACTGGTTTTGTTTTTCTTGCATATGGAGGACCGATCTCCTGGAAATGCAACATGAAATCAGTGGTTTCACTTTCTACTACTGAGGCAGAGTATATTACCTTGAAAGAAGCTATTAAGGAATCCATATGGCTTAAAGGTTTGCTTTATGAGTTGTCAGTATCTGCTGATAGTATAGTAGTTCACTGTAATAGCCAATCTGATTTGCATCTGTCTAAAAATTATGTCTTCCATGGTAGGTCGAAGCACATAGACATTAGGTTGCATTTTTTTTAGGGATATTATAGAATCTGGAAAAGTGAGTGTCACAAAGATACCCACTGGTGATAACTCGGCCGATAGTTTGACTAAGGTTGTTCCTTTATCTAAATTCATGCATTGTCTTAGGCTTATGAATTTAGTCCCAATTCTATAATGTAGGTTGCGAGAACATCATTCCTGTAATATATTTGATTGCAAGGTGGAGAATTGTTGAAATAGCATCCATTCAATTTCATATTGCAATTAATTATATTTCTATATATTTGATTTTATAATTGTTTTATTATGTTTTTGCATGGAATTATTGCATGGGGTTATGTTTGCATGTTTACGGTTCGACCTTGTTTCCCGATTCACTGTGTTTGGACCCGGTTTATTTGTTTTCCTTACTATTAGCATGGACCTGTTGTGGCCGTTGATTACCGTCCATCCGACGGCTTGGATTTGTTCCCATTGTGTTTCTTCTAGCTGGCCTTAATCCGCTTTGCGATGTGCCTCTCCAGTCGGTTGGTGCCACGTGCCCCATGCGCTGGCTCGCCTCGGTTATTCGAACCGTCCCGACGATCTCTGCCGTCCACACGGCCTCCATCCCGCTGATCCGCTGAACCGCCTGCTGTCTGTCTGTTGTGCATTGATTGTCTCTCTTTCTCCATGTGTGAGAGGTGGCTTCAGTTGTGGATGATTCACTCTGGTTTCACGAGATCTCTCAACGAGCTCGGATCTGCTCTGACTCCACGAAGACGAAGGACGAACTGACCAGGAGCCCTTCGGCACCCGCACTCCCCATTGTCGCAGCACGAGCCGCCTCCTGTAACTAGATATCTCATCCAGTGGAGACTCAGTGGCAATCGTCCCGATATTTGGGTTCTTCTACGGCTACACTTCAATGGGGTAACAGTATTTACATTCTTTTCTACCGTATCCACGATCTGGTTTGTAGATCTTGGATCTGTTGTGGTTTATCTTTTCTTTGATATGTATGATGTTGTATCCTTCTTGCGTGTGTGCGTGAGTCCGTCCAGGAGTGGATGGGGCTGATTCTTTGTGACAGATTTGATCACTGCCACCAAGTTCAGCAGGCTCGGCCTCCTCAGATATTTTCTGTAGTCCTTTTACTTTTGCATTCAAGTTTGTATTGTGTGCTTGCGTTCTTTCCTGCATTCTTAATAAACTGGTTGCCCTGGGTGGTGTTCTTGTCGTGCATGTAGGTCCCCGTGGGGCCGAAGCACGTTACATCTGATTGTTCTTTACTTTCTTGCAAAGGATTGTTCATCTTAAATCACGTCTGAGATTCTCATACCAGAATTATCATGATTCAAACTATTCTATTAATAATACGTTTCTTTAACTGTTCTCCATTTTATAAACCAGTGGATCTTGGCTTCATTATGGTTAGTATAATTAACCCCAACAAGTGGTATCAGAGCCTTATGTTCTATTATTATGGGTTCGACGAAATTTGATATTGATAAGTTCGATTGGGAAAACGATTTTAATCTCTAGAGAATTAAGATGATAGCCTTGTTAGATTACAATGACCTTATAGATGCCCTTGCTGGCACTAGGAAGAAAATCACCACTACTGCCCCTAATGGGCAGGCTGCCACCTCATTTGTAGATGTCCCCGAGGAAACCTTGAGGAAATCCCGTAGTTTAATCCTCTTGTCTTTAGGAGACAAGGTCTTAAGAGAAGTCGCATATGAGTCCTCTGTCGCTGGTATTTGGTCTAAATTGGAATCCCTTTATATGAAAAAATCCCTTGTTGGTAGACAATATAAGAAAATGATATTGTATACATTTAAAATGCACCCTGTAATTGCATTCAGGATACACATTGATGAATTCAATAAAATCTTATTAGACCTAGCCAACATTGATATTAAGCTGGATGATAAGGACCAAGCCATCATATTGTTAACATCATTAGATGATTTTTTAAACTCTGTTAAAGACTCTATGATGTATGGTAAAGACACATTGACTCTTGAGGAAGTTAAATCTGCCTTGCTCGCTAAAGATTTGCAAAGAAAGGGTATTGTAAAAACTGAGGCTGATGGTTTAAATGTTAGGGACAGAAGTGAGTCAAGAGGCCAAAGTGAGTCAATGGGTAGAAGCAAAGATAGGGGTAGGTTTAAGAAACATAGGAGCAAGTCTAAAGGCAAGGTAATCAAGTGTTTCCAATGTAAACAACCTGGGAACATTAAGAGGAACTGTCCTAATTGGAAGGGTGACTATAAAGAAAGTAATAATGACCATTCCTTGTTAGTTGAACAAGACTTTGACACTGCTGATGTGTTAAATGTCTCTGATACAGTCGTTACAAATGAGTGGATTCTATATTTAGGATGTTCATTCCACATGGGTCCTAGGAAGGAGTTCTTTACTGAGTTAAGGGAAGTCAAGTCTGGTGAGGTTTTTCTAGGGAATAACAAGAGATTCCACATTATGGGAATAGGCTCAATATCTCTTGAGATTCATGATGGGTCTGTCAAGTCTCTAGAGGAAGTTAGGTGGGTACCCGAACTGAAAAGAAACATAATATCCCTAGGAATACTTGACCAGAAAGGGTACAACTTCAAGTATGGATCTGGAAGGCTTAGAATAGCCCGAGGATCCCTCACAATAATGAAAGGAACCCTTCGTAATGGCATGTATGTGTTAGATGGTAAGGTGCATAGAGATCAGTTGAATGCCTCTTCTGGCTCAGGAATCGATTCCACTGCTTTGTGTCATAGGAGACTAGGGCATGTTAGTGCCAAGGGTCTTAGTGAGCTCCAAAAACAGGTTCTGTTAAGCAATATTACTCCAAACAGTCTTCTCTTTTGTGAAGACCGTGTGTATGGGAAGTCTAGGAGGGTAAGTTTCAGTAGGTCTTTGTATAAGTCTAAAGAGCCTCTCGAATGTGTACATTCTGATTTGTGGGGTCCTTCTAGAGTTACCTCCCATGGTGGAGGCTTATACTTTGTTACCTTCATTGATGATTTCTCTAGGAGAGTATGGATTTATATACTCAAACACAAGTATGATACCTTTCAGACTTTTAAGAAATGGAAAGCTTCTGTAGAGAGTGAAAGTAACAAGAAACTTAAAGCCCTTAAGACCGATAATGGTTTAGAATATCTATCCAATGAGTTCATCGAATATTGTGAATCAAAAGGAATTAAAAGATACCGAACTATTGTGGGAACTCCACAACAGAATGGGTTAGCAGAGAGAATGAATAGGACTGTCCTTGAGAGGGTGAGGTGTATGATGTCCCACTCAAAACTCCGCAGGTCCTTTTGGGCTGAGGCTGCTTCCACAGCAGTGTATCTCATAAATCGTTGCCCATCTTCTGCTAACTCCTTTAAGACACCAGAAGAACTCTGGAAGGGCATTCCCCCGAATCTTAGTCACCTTAGGATTTTTGGATCCATAGCTTATGCACATTCATAGAATGATAAGCTTGCTCCTAAGGCTGTTAAGTGTATATTCGTGGGGTATCCAGAAGGTGTTAAAGGGTACCGTTTATGGGTAGATAAACCTGGTTACCAGAATGCATCATCAGTCGCGATGTTGTTTTCCATGAATCTGGTATGTCCAAAGATAAGGAGCTTGAACCTGTTGGACCCTCCGAACAAGATACTGAACCCTCATGGGACGTAACCCCTCTCGGTGTTGAAGTCCCTTTAAGATCCAGTGACCAGCCACGGTCCAGTACTGACCCTGCTCCCATGGTCACCCAATCCCAACCTGAATCAGATTCCAGTTCAGAATCAGAACCTAAGGGCCCAAAATCAGATGACCTGAGCAACTATCAGCTTACCCGAGATAGAGAGAGAAGGGTTATTAGACCCCCAGCCCGTTTCAACCAGGCAGACATTGCTGCCTATGCTTTTAACATAGCTCAGGATTTGTTCAATGATGAGCCCCAAACTTATAAGCAAGTCGTTAAGTCCAAAGAATCCAATAGTTGGCTGAGAGCAATGCAAGAGAAGATGAATTCCCTTCTTAAGAACAACACTTGGGTTGTTGTTCCTCGACCCAATAACCAGAAAGTTATAGGTTGTAGATGGATCTATAAGAAAAAGGAGAACAATGTAGGAGAAACTAAAATCAAATTTAAAGCTCGTATGGTAGCAAAAGGTTTTCTACAGCATGAAGGAATTGATTATAGTGAAATTTTCTCCCCTGTTGTTAAGCATTCATCCATTCGAATCCTGCTTGCATTTGCTGCCAAATTTGATATGCATGTTGAACAACTCGAGGTTAAAACTGCTTTTTTACACGGTAACCTGGATGAGACTATTTATATGACACCTCCTGAAGGATTTTCAAATTTGTTCAAACCTAATCATGTTTTTCTTTTACAGAAGTCCTTGTATGGACTTAAGCAATCTTCGAGACAATGGTACAAAAGGTTTGATTCTTTTATGATTGAAAATCAGTTTTCTAGAAGCAGATTTGATGCATGTGTATACTTTAAGACTGTTAAACATGAGCATGTTTATCTTTTATTATACGTTGATGACATGTTGTTAATTTGAAAAAACATGAGGATTATAAATGTTCTAAAGCACCAGTTGAACTGTGCCTTTGAAATGAAAGACTTAGGCCATGCAAATCAAATTCTTGGTATGGATATAATTCGGGATAGGAAGGCTAGAACCTTGTACTTAATCCCAGTATGCCTATATTAGGAAGGTATTAAAAAGATACATGTTTGAACATGTTAAACCTGTTAATATTTCCTTAGGTCAACACCTTAAGTTGTCCTTAAATCAATCACCTAGGAATGAAGATGAGACTGCCTTTATGAATAAAATTCCTTATGCAAAATATTGTAGGAAGTCTTATGTATGCCATGGTCTGTTCCAGACCAGATTTAGCCTTTGTTGTTTGTACTTTGAGTAGGTTTATGGGGAAACCTGGTAAGGCACATTGGCATGCTTTAAAATGGTTATTAAGGTATGTTTCCATGTCTGATAAATTGTGCATTCGATATGGCTTGAATACTAATTTTAATGATGACATTGTTGGTTTTGTTGATTCTGACTATGCTGCTAATATTGACACCCAAAAGTCTATCACTGGTTTTGTTTTTCTTGCATATGAAGGACCGATCTCCTGTAAATGCAACATGCAATCAGTGGTTGCACTTTCTACTACTGAGGCAGAGTATATTGTCTTGACAGAAGCTATTAAGGAAGACATATGGCTTAAAGGTTTGCTTTCTGAGTTGTCATTATCTGCTGATAGTATAGTAGTTCACTGTGATATCCAATCTGCTTTGCATCTGTCTAAAAATTATGTTTTCCATGGTAGGTTGTAGCACATAGACATTAGGTTGCATTTTGTTTGGGATGTTATAGAATCTGGAAAAGTGAGTGTCACAAAGATACCCACTGGTGATAACCCGACCGATAGTTTGACTAAGGTTGTTCCGTTATCTAAATTCATGCATTGTCTTAGGCTTATGAATTTAGTCCCAATTCTATAATGTAGGTTGCGAGAGCATCATTCCTGTAATATATTTGATTGCAAGGTGGAGAATTGTTGAAATAGCATCCATTCAATTTCATATTGCAATTAATTATATTTCTGCATATTTGATTTTATAATTGGTTTATTATGTTTTTGCATGGAAATATTGCATGGGGTTCTGTTTTCATGTTTACGGTTCGGCCTTGTTTCCCGGTCCACTGTGTTTGGACCCGGTTTATTTGTTTTCCTTACTGTTAGCGTGGACCTGTTGTGGCCGTTGATTACCGTCCATCCGACGGCTTGGATTTGTGCCCATTGTGTTTCTTCTGGCTGGCCTTGATCCACTTTGTGATGTGCCTCTCCAGTCGGTCGGTGCCACGTGCCCCATGCGCTGGCTCGCCTCGGTTATTCGAATCGTCTCGATGATCTCTGCCGTCCACGCGGCCTCCATCCCGCTGATCTGCTGAACCGCCTGCTGTCTTTCTGTTGCGCATTGATTGTCTCTCTTTCTCCGTGTGTGAGAGGTGGCTTCAGTTGTGGATGATTCACTCTGGTTCCGCGAAAGCTCTTGACGATCTCGGATCTACTCCAACTCCGCGAAGACAAAGGACGAACTGACCAGGAGCCCTCCGGCACCCGCACTCCCCACTGCCGCAGCACGAGCCGCCTCCTGTAACCGGATATCTCTTCCGGTGGAGACTCAGTGGCGATCGTCCCGGAATTTGGGTTCTTCGACGGATACACTTCAAGGGGGTAACAGTATTTACATTCTTTTCTACCGTATCCACGATCTGGTTTGTAGATCTTGGCTCCGTCGCGGTTTATCTTTTCTTTGATATGTATGCTGTTGTATCCTTCTTGCGTGTGTGCGTGAGTCCGTCCAGGAGTGGACGGGGCTAACTCTTTGTGACAGATTTGATCATTGCCACCAAGTTCAGCAGGCTTGGTCTCCTCGGATAGTTTCTGTAGTCCTTTTACTTTTGCATTCGAGTCTGTATTGTGTGCTTGCGTTCTTTCCTGCATTCTTAACAAACCGGTTGCCCTGGGTGGTGTTCTGGCCGTGCACGTAGGCCCCCGTGGGGCCGAAGCACGTTACATCTGATTGTTCTTTACTTTCTTGCAAAGGTTTGTTCATCTTAAATCACGTCTGAGATTCTCATACCAGAATTATCAAGGTTAAAACTATTCTGTTAATAATACGTTTCTTTAACTATTCTCCATTTTATAAACCAGTGGATCTTGGCTTCTTTAGGGTTAGTATAATTAACCCCAACACTCCATATGCCTTACCCTAGCCTTGATTTCCTAGAATCTGGAACCTGTTATCCACCTTAACATCGGGGCTCACCTTATGTTTGGTACCAACAATTCCTTCTTGTACCGTGCTTTCCACTGACCCACCAATTTCAAATTGCACTGTTCTAGAAGTAGAATTTGGATGCAAGGCTTCATAGCACCTTTCCGGTGGATCTAAAGTAGAAGAGGAATTCACAATATTTGGCAGTGAAGTAATGTATGGGATTTTTATTGCACCCGCTGCCTTAGATGATGCTATCGGTCAAGCCTCCCCTACCCCTCCAGTTCCCTACACCATTTGAGCATAACAGGTAATCTTATCAGATGCACCTGAGTCCTAAATAACTGAGCATGTCCCTTTCTGAGAGAAATTATCCCTGATTATTCCATTTGGGGCCAGCTGATCTGTTGCAACTCCAGCAGGATGATCAGCCCTCCACGACCCCCTATCCTCATGTGGACCAGTGAATGCAACCTCACTGCTTTAGACAGACTGGTTTTGCTTCATCATTTTATCCTCAGGAGAAGACTCCAAATACCTGCAGTTGAGCCCTGCATCCAACTTCGAGTAATTGTTCATATCCCCATGCCTGCACTCCACTGTTGAATGGACCATTCTTTTGCACAAAGAATAGAAATCATACCATGATTCAAAGACAACAACCTGCTTGTATCGGAACTCTTCCCCAACGGTGATCTAAACGAACTCTATCGCTGGTCTAGAGACATCAACCTCCACGCAAATTCTCGTAGAAATTGGGTGACCCACCAATCTGGTTCGGCTATCATAACATAAATAGAATCCAACAAGGTTCCTAACATCTGTATAATCAAAGGATTCTGAAAGGGAAGGGGGATTTTCAGAAACGTTACCCAAATCATCAATTTTGGGCTATCTTGTTTCATGTAAAAATCATAGGTCCACCAGAATAGGAAGAAACGAGACTTATGCAGATGTGGGTGGCTCTATAGTTCAAGCCTGAATCAATTTTTCCTCTGAAGTGAAGCATATTGTTGGGGTGCAGTGGAGATGCGTGGTACCTCAAACACACAAAAACAGGAGCAACGGAGAAACACAAGAATTTTAATGTGGTTCGGTCATATGACCTACGTCCACGGGAGAAGGAGCCGGCTCTCTATTCACTCTTCTCCGTATCCAACTCTACGGAGGATCACCAATACACAGGGGTTACACACCACACACAGCTCACACACACCACATACACCTCATGTTTATAAAGAAACCAGATTCTGCAACGTCAAGGGTTGGTGCATCAACCCTTAAAAATTCTCCCGCCGGTTGTTGTCCATCATGCTGCCCACCAAACCAAGGAGACTCCCGCAGCCGCCTCCTACAGCCATCTGGATAGATGCTGCCGCCAAAGAGGACTCTCCCAATTGGGAGTGGTCCCCACAAATCTCCCCCTCACGACCAATTTGGGGTAGAAGTTTGACCTGCAATCTCCTTGCAGGTGTTGAAAACTTCATCCGCAAATCGAACACGCTTCTTTATGCCAGATGACGTGGCACTTCCATCGTCTTCAATCATTCTCGGGCTGACTGCGGTCTCCATCAAATGATACAACCCTTGAGACTCCTTCCCAGTAAACATCTTTGCATCCCCACGTGAGACTTCCAACGCTCCACCTGCTATGGAAATCTTGAACCCTCTCGCATCGAGCCTACTCAATGATATCAAGTTCCGCCTCATCCTCGGAACGAATTTCACGTCAGCCAGTTTACAAATTCCTCCATCGGGTGTCTTCAATTTCACTGTCCCGACTCCTCGAACCTCGCATGTTGACCCATCACCAAGTCTCGCCGAGTCTCGCACCTGCTGAAAAGTATCAAATGTACCTCTCGTCGTACATATGTGTGCCGAGCTCCCCGAATCCAGAACTCATCCGTCTTCTTTTGGATTTTGAGCCCGCTCGTTCTTCCTCTTTAGAAATCGGCATTCCCGCTTCATATGCCCGTATCTTTTGCAGTAATGACACTGCACTTCTCCCCGTTCAACTCGCTCATCTGAGTGCACGCTTCCTGTTGTCACGCAGATTTCATCATCTGCATATAACCCTGTGATGTTCACATCCTCCTCTTCAACTTTCTTCTTCCCAGCAACGTACCGTTTGCGCTCTCCACAATCACTTTTATAGTGACCCTTCTTCTCGCACCAGAAACACGTGATTTCGCTCGGATCACGTCCCCTTGATTTTGGCCGTCATTCTTTACCTCCTGACTATCAATGTCGGCTCCTCCCACGCTGATCATCTCGCATCTCCATGATTTGCTCGCTTGAATGCGTCGAAGGTCTTCGGAATGCCTCCGAATCTTGAAGTGACGCCATCACATCGTCCAGCTTCAATGTCTCCTTCCCCACGAGCAATGCAGTCACAAGCCCATCAAATGAGCTTGGTAGTGATAACAAAAGCAAAAGTGTTTTGTCTTCCTCTTCAACCTTCACACCGAGCCCCAATAACTGTGTGAGGATCTTGTTGAATTCATTGGTATGATCCAACAAATTTGCTCCTTCATCCATGCGCAACTGGTACAGTTTCTTCTTCAGGAACAACTTGTTGGTGAGCGACTTCGCCATATACCGCTGCTCCAACTTCTTCCAGATCTCTTTCGGTGATGTCTCATCCAACACTGAGTATTTTACCTCATTCGCCAGACATAGCCGAATCGTGCTGACGACCCGCATCTCGAGCTCTTCCCAATCATCGGCACTGGTTGTCTTGGGCTTTTCTCCGATCAACAGTCTGATCAGGCCCTGCTGCACCAAAAGATCCTTCACTGTGCTTTGCCACAAGTCGAAATTGTTTTGACCATCGAACTTCTCGATGTCAAATCTTGGAAGTCCTCTGCCACCCGTCATCGTCGTTGTCGCAAAACGCGATCACCATCGTCGATGTCACACCCTTTAATCACCACCTGAAAGAGTGCGAATTTTCAAAAACTAACCGTACTGATGTGTCCGGAACGGTCTAAATAGTCGGAATCGACTCCTGGATCGCCGAAATCGGACACCAATTGACCGAGATATGGTCAAAATACGTTCAACGGTCCAGATCACCAGCTGACGTGGCGCTGACGTGGCACGCCGGAGCTCTTGCCGGAATTCTCGCCGGCGGCGTGAACAGTGTCTTCTTCTCCGGCAAGGGGTTACTATTCACCCACGGGTTTGACCGAACTTTGACCGGCCATATCTCCTTCGTTTCAACTCCGTTTTCCTCACCGTTTGCGCCGTTGGAATCGTCTCGCCGTCCTCTTCTCGAATCTGGCCTCAAAAAAATTTTCCGACCAATTTCAATTTTCCGGTCACCGGAAAATTTGACGTCGGCTCGCCGGTTCACCTCTGTTCGCTCCCCCTCAGCTCTGATACCACTTGTTGGGGCGCAGCGGAGATGCGTGGTACCTCAAACACACAAAAACAGGAGCAACGGAGAAACACAAGAATTTTAACGTGGTTCGGTCATATGACCTACGTCCACGGGAGAAGGGGTCGGCTCTCTATTCACTCTTCTCCGTATCCAACTCTACGGAGGATCACCAATACACAAGGGTTACACACCACACACAGCTCACACACACCACATACACCTCATGTTTATAAAGAAACCAGATTCTGCAACGTCAAGGGTTGGTGCATCAACCCTTAAAAATTCTCCCGCCGGCTGTTGTCCATCATGCTGCCCACCAAACCAAGGAGACTCCCGCATCCGCCTCCTACAGCCATCTGGATAGATGCTGCTGCCAAAGAGGACTCTCCCAATTGGGAGTGGTCCCCACACATATCATGATATGCTTGTTGTCGAGGAGTCCCACCATTGCGCGTTCCTGCAATCCCCATGAGTTGAAGATAAACTGGTCGAAAGAGTCCATCAATGGCTACCGCTATTTAAAGCGATAAATCAGGGTCAAATTCAGAAGTGAAGAGGCATTAGAGAACTCTTAGAATGATAGTGTGAGCTGCAGGAAACCATTGATCAAATCTGGGACTTTAGGGCAATGGGAGATATGATGGAAGGAAGGGATGAAGTTGGGGTTAGAAAATGGCAAGAATTGGTGGGGTCAAGAGTCTTCATCGGGCGGCAAGGGTACCTCCCCCTACATAGGGGAAGGTACCACCTACCATCATCGCTAGGGAAGGAGGTCTAAATTTGAACTCATTCTCTACATTATAAAGAAAGAGGGAGGAGATGTGGAGACTGATGCAACACAGCTTGAGTGTATTTTTAAATACACTAGTTGGCAGATGATTTTAGATTTTGTTTTGTGGTTGAAGGTTGTGTCGCAAAAATGGGAAGGTTCCTAGATTTGTTATGTTGAATTATTAGACAAAGAAAATGGAGTGCTAACCTACTCCTTTTAAAAAATGACTTAATTTAAAAATTAAGAAGATAATATTTGGAGAAAAATAAGGAGACAAATATATTGAAAAATAAGAAGAAAATCTCTTTAAGGAAAGGTGTGAAAATTGTATAAAAAATTGGGAGAAAATAAAGGAGTGTTAAGAGCACCATTCCAGTTTTCATGGCTAGAAGTGAGAGAAAAAGTAGGGGATGTATTTTTAGTTGGAGTGAACTAAAGAACATTCATTCAAGGAACACGCTAGAAAATAAGGAGAAGAAAAAGAAGTGTTCTATGTGATTACTCATGTGAAGGTTCTTGTGAAGTTATTCAAGCAGAAGGGTAAGCGTTTTGGTACACCACCATTTGTGTAGTTATCATCTATAGTTCATAGAAGGAGTTAGCATAAGGAGCATCACATTCCCTAAGTGTGCGAGAGTAGTGAGCTTCCATTTATTCATGGTTGTGAACCAAGAGGGTCAATACCAATTTTCCAAACCTTATAATAAAAAAAGTAGCAAGATTTATGAAGGTATCGGGGTGTACAACAGAAACATATGGGTTGGGGATTTAAAAAACTTCATCGTCGATCAATGTAACTACACTATATACGATGATGTGCAACCTGGTACGAATGTTGAGGACCCCGTGTGAAGGAATTAAGCACCAAATTAAACAAAAAATTACCTCTTTTGATTTGAAGATGCGTTCGAAAACCATTTATCATCGGTGATCGTTGCTTAAAGGAACCAAATTTAGATCCTTCTATATCATCCACACATGCTTTGAAATTCTATGGGAGCATAAATCGTCAAAATCTGGGTGATATAGAGGAGATATGATGTTGCTTTTGATGTCCTGATGGTCACCGCTATGACAATCCTTCAATTTGTGAAGAAGAAGAACTCATATCAGTTCCTCAAATCATTTGGTTCTCTCTGTAAGAAATGAGAGAGTGTAGAGAGTCTCACAAAATCGTACAACAAATATTTACCTGAATGAGAGCCTCCTCCTCCTTATATAGTGTGGTTCCAAATACCTAGAAATGGCTCTCGGGCCCCCGGATATATATTACCCACTAAATAAGCTATAAACAACTTATTATGACTGAATTACTAGGTCATAAATATCATTTATATTTTTATCACTTACTTATAATATAATAAATATATTATGTGACAAGATTGATCCATTTAACTTGAATCGTTGTTCCTACAAATATTGAATGAATCTTGAATATTAAAATAATATTTGTTAGAAAAATATTTTTCCATGTATTCCCTTAATATCGTTTGAATACGTTTAATAAATAAATTCAATTCCAATTATTCTAAACTCAAATAATATGAGTTTCTTTATTTCATGGTGATCGTTAAAACTGGAACATCTCCCGGACCCCCGTGGTGGGTCCCACCATGGACTAAACTCGTATTCTTTAGAATAGGCCTGAATTTTGAATATGCTAAGTGTGTGACCCTCTCGGTCCTTATCTCGATAGTAATTAATACTTTTCACGGACTAGAAGTAGAGTCTAAAACCCATAAAGACCCCTAAGGAGATAAGGAGACGTCATAGAAATAACAATATTTCCTATAAACACACACCGTGTAATATATTCTCTTTGTCATGTGATATCTCATAAAGTAGGATGTATAATTCATTTCATCATCTTTTCTTACTTTATTGTTCGTTGATCTTATTGGAAAGACTTAATTTCTTTAACCATGACTATAGATTTAGTGAAGGTACTACCATCCTGGTCAACTGGGCCTAAGATATCACTTCCTTTTAGAAGTGGAAAATTATATCATGTTTTTTCAATCATTGTCATACCACCGATGACACACCCAATGAAAAATACCTTTCTATGACATAAATTTTATAGTTTTCATCTTACATAAAAATACATAATCAACTAGTATGCACTGATAATACTAAAATTTGAATAAATTACATAAATATTATATGTGTTTCTATATAATATTTCATTAATTTTGTAAATATTTGTGTGTTTTCATTGTATATAAAAATAAATTATGTATATGTATGTGAAATCAATATAGCACATGTTTGATCTATGTTAAATTGAAAAATTAAACAACATTCAATTATGTTCATTACTAGATGAAATTAGTCGGTATTTTTAATTCATATTAATTTTTAATTATAAACCATTATTCACTAAATATATTACTATTTAATGTAAAGAATAGATATTTTGTATTATATAAATCATATTTATATACATTCATATATATTTATATATTTAATATATACTATTTATTAACATTATCAATAGTTATTTAATAAATAGAATGTTTAATGTTTTCCCTAATTTACTTATTTTTAATTTTTATTTATTTAATTTTCATTTTACATATATCTATATATTTAATATATAATATTTATTAGTATTTATAATTTACATATAGTATAATTAGTTTATTCATTTTTATCAATAATTATTTAATTAATAAATTTTTTAATATTCCTTTTAATAAACTCATTTTGATTTTTTATTTATTTAATTATTTCATTTTTTGGAACTTTATCAGCGCTGATAAAGGATCTCTTTACAGGTGCTAAAAATAAAGCACTAATAAAGTGGCCCTTTTTTAACGCTAAAAATAAATTGGTGATAAATGGTACCCTTTATCAGTGCTAAAAAAGTGCTTATAAATGGCGCCTTTTATTAGTGCTACAAAAACACTGATAAAAGCTACCTTTTATCAGTACTATTAAAGGCTTGTTTTGTAGTAGTGACTTTTGAATCACCTTGTAGATATTTAACAGATTTTCCCACATGGCATGCATTGACTTACATGACATCATTTTCATGTAGATTATGTTAGATAAAGATCCTCTTAATGCATTGATTCCTTTGACATCAGTATCCAATTCTCTTAAGTCAACTTCTGATAGAACTCTACTATCCAAACTAGAAGAAATACCATACACCGTAGCTGTAAAGACATATATACCTAATGATTAGAAGTATTGTTGCATCTAATTCTTCTACAACTGAAAATTGTTTCCATCAAAGATCATAATCCCTTTGTGATTAACAACCTATATTGAAACCATTGTGATAGAAACATTGATTTTAATTCTTTTCTTTGATACCAGTTATTATCCCAACTTGGTTAAATACCCTGAGAAGTGGGGTGAATCAGGGTATGATAGATTAAAATAACTATCTATTTGGATCTTATTTCACCATTAAAAAAATCACTCTTCTCTCTCTTTCCCAGAGCACAGAATAAGTGTGAATTAAAACATGCATAGGACACAACAATTTTACTTGGTTCACCATCACTAGTCTATGTCTAAGGAATGTATAAAATAAATGTGTCGATTTACCAAATTCACTAAAGTGCACTGCTATTATAAGGTTTGGAGCGGACTCATTTTCCCTCCAGGTTTACTACTATTCACAATTTGAAAGATCACTACTCTCTCAACTAAAGTGTGCTCATTGAAGATTATTCTTTTGATAACTTGAATTAATATTTTTTACACATCATTTGGTGCATCATGAAGCTCAACATTCATCCACTTGATGACTATCACTTTACCACAAAAACTTTGGGAAAATCCTTGCAGGTTAACACAAATTTATCTTTCACTCAACCTTTGCATGACTTGTGCGCAACTCTACCAACTTTCATGCAACTTTTATGTTTTGTTCAGAAACATTAACTTTTGTGCACCTATTCAGCTCATCGCGAAACTCTCAATTTTCACATGACTTTTGGATTATCACAGAACTCACTTGGTCTTATAGAAACAAGTCCCTTTTTATGTGCACAACTGATGTTTGAGTTATTGGTTTGCGCAAGAAATAGCTTCGTGAAACTATTATGTGATTCATAGCCCTGAAATTATCCAAGGGTTGAGCTTCTGAAATGAGGGGGGTTGTTGCCTATTTATAGATGTGGTTGACCCTTTTTGAAACTACCTTGTGTGCCTTTTACAGTGTACACATCTCTCCATGTGCACTTAACATTGATGATTTGACATCACCTTCAACACTCAACTCACTGTCATTGCACAACTGCATCTATATTTCATGGGATCACGCAACTCTCCATCATGTCGCACAACTCCAACTTTCATATTTTGAGGTGGCGGCCCTGCATCTTCATTTTTATGCAACTTTTCAAATCACCTTCACCCTTTCATATAAATTTTACATTTACACAAATATACTTCCTTTCCAAAAAATACCTTCTTCCTTCCTCCAAATTTTGGACCCCAAAAATTTGGTAAACACTAGAAACCAGTGCCAACTTTTACATTCTACATCTTATACCACTCTCGTGGATTTCATACCTCTGTCTTGTATATTTTTCAACATACCTAGACAATAATTGCACTAGAACTCCATAATTGACCTTGTCAACCTAATTTTTTCAATAAACACAATCAACCCAAAAACACTGCAAAGTTACCTTGAGGGGTTTTTTTCCTAATAAAAAACCATGTACACGACTTTTGGTTTAGAGAAAACACATTGTGTGTTCTTCCTAATCCTGGAAAATGAGTTTTTAAGAGTACACACCATGTACTTGGAAGTGCACACCATGTAGAGTGACTTGGGGTGTGGATGGGGGCCTAGACAGACACCCCGTGTTGGGGCACATGATTGTGTAGGGTATATGGTCAAATTCCATGCAAGGTATACTGCTAGCTTCCATGTTGGTAACTTGTTTGGACCCTGTGTAGGGTACATGGCTAGGTACCCCATGTGGGACACACATCGTGTGTGTTCAGTACATTGTGTGTATTCGGGTGTTTTACACACTAAGTTGGGATGAGGCACATGGGTTAGTACCCTATGTATGGTAGATGTCGTTTAAAGGGCACACATTCCATGTACTTTAGAAAATAACACACTTAGTGTCCAATAGAAGGCGCCTAGGGAGGACCTTTGGGGGTTCATGTCGTGTACTTTTCCTGCTTTGGATTGTGCCTTTTTTTCTCCCTAAAGTCATAATTTGACATGGGAGGGGTCCATTCTAATTATTTTCTCATATAGATCACAATGTTGGAATAATTTATGCATTTATAGGATATCTATATGGAGTTTTGTATTTTGTGATCATTTTTAGGAGTATTTATTTGAGGTTTAGTTTCAGAATCCTCCAACAGGTTGGTTTGTAAGCTGCGAGGCTCGGGTGAGGGTTGTGATCTCAAAGATCATCCTAGATCGGGTGTGCCATAGATATCTATTTGATTTTCTTTTGGATGGATCCCAGAAGGTGAGATCGTGTAGTATCTCTGAGGAGATCTTGGTTTGTACTTGCATGTCGGGACTGGTTTCTCGAGGTTAGAGTAATTGAGGTTTGGATCATGTGTTTGAGGATCAAATATATTAGAGCCTTTGGGATGGGTTGATGATGTGGGACAGAGGTTATGGCTAGGTGACATTGAGATGTGTTGATTTGGGTCCGAGGGACACGTTTGTGGGTTGGTTTCTAATCAAGTAATTAGTGGTTTCCATAGTGGGATATTGAGAATGTCCATATGGTGTGGTATTTCTTTGGATTCCCTTATAGGTGATTTGTTACTTGAGGATGGGTTGTGAGCCAGGAAGGCTGGCTGAGGTTTTGTTATGATAGGATTTTCCCTGAGGTGTCACTTGTGTTGAGAAGCCCCTTGGTGGGTGTTCTTATTTGAGGTGGTCTTGAGGACTGCTAAGAATTACCTTATAGTTGTCCTTGTACTTTTGGATGCCCTTGTGGGAATGTTGTTGATCGAGTATCGTTTGGAGGCCACATGGGGTCATTTTGGATGTTTGCTCACTAGGGATGTCTCATGATTTGGATGATCTAGAGGAACCCATCATAGGGTATCTTACTCTTGTTGTGTCCTTTGGGACATTTGTTGATCTATGGATGGGTGTGGCTCAAGAACTTGGGTGCTACAGGGGAGTCCCTAGTTTCATGTTGCTTTATGTTGTGACCCCAAGGATTGTGGGATCCTCGAGTTTTGGTTTGGCCCTGAGGAGGGCCATGGAGAGCCCTTGGTGTATGTTTGAGGGATGGTGAGATATAAGGGACTTAGATATCCCTGTTCTCTGTTGGTCAAGAGTTGATCTACACTGACGGTTTAGCTATTTGGATGGTGGGTTTGAGAGTTGGACCAAAACATGTTTTATTGGCCTTTGGTCGTGACATTTGAGGCATTTTCTGCTCCGAACTTTGTTTTTGGGAGTAGACCCTTAGGATATTTTAGATCGATCATTGTCCATGATTTTGATATGGTTCTCTCCTCTGTTGTCTGGTTTTGGTTAAATAGGATTATGAAGCTAATGGACGGTCTAGATGAGTGCACCCCCTCTAGTTGAGTACGCGCCCTGACTATAGGGTATATATATAGGGGTTGTGGATGTTCTTGAATTCCTTGTATCGTGGATGGATAGTGCTCCCAGTTTCATGTATGCACCCCATAGGGAAGTGCATCCATGGGGTCCATGCAGATGGAGCCCATAGGTTGATGTATCTGTTGAGTCCATGTTGGAGACTGATTCGTTCTGTAGGATTTTTGAGACATGATGGTTTCTCTGGAGTGTGGTGAGGAGATTTTGTCACCAGTTCTGATCATGTCATTGGAGTCCTATTTCCCAGTATATGTGTGTTATTGTATGTATGCCTATGTTTATGCCCTAGGTTCTGGCATTCATGCCTTTGCGTTTAGATGTCTTAGAAATCCTATGTAGATTTGGAGAATTCACCTATTGTTGTGTGTTTGAGTGAGCCCCATGTTATAAATCCTCTGGAATAGGCCAGAGCAAGGGTAGATTTACCTCAGGTGTGAGGATAAAAATTGTAGTTGATTGTTTTCATTATTTGTTTTAGCCCCATTTTTATGCAGTTTTTCTCTTTATGCCAGGTGTTATTATCTTTCAACTAGGTTGGGAATATCACATGTGTGTGAACTTGTTATGACAACATATTATAGTCTCACCATTGGGGGTAGTCTCCTGAGCTTTATTTCTCACCCTCTGTATGTGCACATCGGTGTGCATGTAGACCTAATATTTGCCTTCTGGTTAGAGCACACATTGTGCATAGGATCAAGTGGAGGCCTTGTGTTGCTTGATCGAGTGGAGCTATTCTTGTGGAGTCTCAGGATCGGGCTGGTGCAACTCAAGCATCATGGAGACCAAGTATGTGATTTAGTTCAGTGTTGGTAGTAGTGTCTGATGTAATTATTTTTAGTTTGTTTATTTTGTAAATGTGGCCGGCCCTGTGGGTGACCAACTATTGCTTATTTCACATACTTTGAGCTTGTATGACTGTATGTCACATTTCATTTATTATATCATGTTATTGTTTTGGTTTATTTATTATGTGTACTCTGATGTTTACCCTTGTGTATGATCATGGTTATTTTCCAATGATATTGCACTATGAACATAGGGTATAGTCTACCCATTGTATCTGTTAGACCCTCACTACTATTCTGAATCCTCTAACATATGAGGAGGTGCGTTTGAGGCCTTATGGTGGGTCGGATCGTGAGAAGTGACAAGTCGACCTGGGCCGGTTCATTACAACGTCATCGGATGAGTGGCCTCGAAAGAGGGATAAGCACGTTGGATCCTATCAACCATTCACCTAGACCCATAGACTTCCAATGTGGGGTGGATGAATACCCTATTAGTGACTATCTAATAGTTAGACCAGTCTGATGATGTGGCACATCAGACAGACAATGGCATTGTCGGGTGGGCTGTTTGAAAGAGAGATGGGTGTGCTGACACTTATCATTCAGACCTCTACTCACATGGTTTTTGTGGTTGGTGGGGTGACCTGCCATGATTTGTTGGATGGGAGCACGATGAAATGATTATTGGAAGAGGTGGTGATGCAAAATTCAAAATGGTGACACAGTTCGATGACTCCTAGTAGGGGGTGACAAGTTGTTTGACTGGTGAGATGATATGATGCAGGCTGCTCCATTAGGTCTTTGGTCTACATGTTAGACCTTTGCGCTACTAGCCTTTTCTCCATGCAATTGTCTCTGGGAACTACTGCAGAAATCCTGATAAACAATGTTACCATTTATCAGTGCTTGAAAAAAAACGCTAATAAATATACTCTTTATCAGCGCTAAAAAGCGCTGACAAAAGGTATATTTAAAAAAATACATATATCATAAAAAATTATATATTAAAATATAAATATATTTATATTGATAAAAATATAATATATTTTATTAAATATGATTTATATATGACTAAATATACATTTAAACTTGATATATAAGATTTTTAATTAAAAATGGCATATAAAATAAAAAATATATATTATTAAAAATCTTATTTCATATAGAAATATATATTGATATATATATATATATATATTATTTTACTAAATATTATTTATATAATACTAATGTATTATTAATCATATTTATATGTCATGTATTTAGTTACAAATAGTTTATAATTTAATTAAAAATTAATATTAATTAAAAATGTTAACTAATTAATATTAATAGACATTTAATAACAACTTTTTTATCAATGTAATTTGTTTTTTCATTTTTACCTATATATCAAATAATATATATTTAATTATTAATTAAAAAATGAGTAAAAAGTTACACTTAATATTTCATACAATAATTTTAGACGTACATTTACGAAATTAATTCAATTTTATAAAGACAAACATATACAGAAATAATAAATTGTTAATATTATTTTTTTATATTTTTATTTGTTAATAATTAATATATTATATATTATGTTTTTCATTTTTCAATTTTATTCAATTTTTATATTTATATTTAATATATGTTGTATATTAATTTTAAATATATATATATATATATATATATATAATTTTTTCATTTTTCATTTTTATTTGTTTAATATTTTTTGTAATTTTATTCATTTTAAATATTTATTTACATTTATTGATTAACATTTAATATGTTTTTAATACAATTTTAATTTACATATTTAATATGTATATTCACTTTCATTTAAACATATATTCATTTTTATTGTGGTTAAGGGTGTGGTTGAGTGGTACTCAACACACCTCCACATCAAGTAGATCTGAGGTTCAAACTCCAGCCTGAAAAAATTACCCGCACTGTGGGTAACTGTTTCCGGGCAATGTGCATTGGGGGCAGTATGCGCGGATGTTGTCAGGTTGGGTGAGCCGGCTACTGTGTTAACAATCAACAATAGTGATGGGGCTAGGACAGAACATAGGGGAGCAGTTGACGACGGCATCGAGCTGCGATGGTGCTAGGGCATGCGCGTATGCAGAGTGGAGGGCGGTGTCATGACGACGAGGTCTAGGGATTCATCACCATGATTGACGACGGTGACTATGATGTGATGGCGGCAAGACTGAACCACACCGATGGGATTGACGGCGGCGGCTATGTTGTGATGGCGGCAAGACCGAACTGCGCTGGAGCTGGTCTAGGTGGCGTTGAGATGTGGCGATGATGGGCCCGCATGAATAGGGCAGATGGCAATGTCAATATGAGATCGCAGGGTAGAGGGTGGTGAGCCACTGTTGCGATGGGGCCAAGATTGTGCAGGTCATGGGCCTTCCAGCCAAATAAGGCCTACAGGTGAGTTGTGGAGGTGATAATACTGCTGGGCGAGGCGGGGGTGAGTCAGCGACAGATGTGTTGTGTATGGGGCATTCGGGCCACTTAGTGGGCATTTGGGCCAGGTAATGCGCTAATGTCAACTAGGACTTCCGACCATATGCTGAATAAATAAGGTTTGATGGGTGAGTTATCCCATGGGGAGGTTATGTCCTACCTTTCCATCTTGTGTGTGTAGTGCGTGTATGTTTAATGTAATTATACCCCAAACACCTTATATATATTCATTTTTATTTTTTTTAGATTTTATATAATTAATAACTGTAAATCATTTAAAAAAAATCAATCTCTTCATCTTTTAATTAAATTTCACACATTTTAACATTCATTCATTTAATATTATTTATTCATTAATAACATTGAGTCTTTTTTACGTGTTTTATAATTTATTCATTTTAAATATTTATTTGTTTAATATTTTTGTGATTTATTCATTTTTTATACTTTTTATACATGATTATTCACTAATATATTTAATATAGAAATATATATATATATATATATCAATAAAAAAATATTTCCTTAAATATGATTTATATAATACAGAATATGTATTTATATTAAATAAGTCACATATTTAGTGAAAAATGGTTTATAATTAAAAATTAATATTAATTGGAAATATTGACTAATTAGTATCAAGTAATGGACATTTACTAAAATGTGATCTGTTTTTTCAATTTAATATATAATACTACTTGTGTTACATTAATTTCACACACACATATACATAATTAATGCAATTTTATATAGAAACACACACACATAATATTTTAGTAATTTTTTTTTTTTTTAATATTCATTGTAGAATTTAATTTATTAACATATTATATTTAATATATATATATTATGTTTTTAATCAATAAATTGTATTCATTTTTTTATATTTTTATTCTATCTAAACTATTTATTACTTTTTAATATTTTTTTAAATTTATTCCTTATTAATATTATCTATTCATTGATAATCTTAATTATTTTTAATATTTTTATAATTTATTCATTTTTAATTTTTCTTTATTTAGTATTTTTTTTAATTTTATCCATTTTTAATATTTATGTACACATTTTTATTCATTAACATTTAATGTTTTTAATATGGTTTTAATTTATATGATTAATATATATTCATTTTTATTTTAACATATACTCATTTTTCATTTTTTTAATATCAGACAAGTTCAGTCAAAAGTGAAAGTTTCTAACCATTTATTAACAAGAAAGAAAAGGTACACAGGAGGAGCGGATAGGGCTGACAACTTACCGAGGTCCAGCAAAAGCAAGATTACAAATCATAATAAGATATTTTTATAATTTATTCATTTTTAATGTTTTTTATACATAATTATTGATTAATATTTTTAATATAGAAATATATTTATATATATTAATATATATAATATTTCACTAATTATGATTTATATAATACAAAATATATATTTATATTAAATAAGTCATATTTTTAGTGAAAATGGTTTCTAATTAAAAATTAATATTAATTTGAAATATTGACTAATTATTATCGAGTAATGGACATTTAATAAAATTTCATTTTTTTCAATTTAACATATATATCAAACTTGTGCTACATTAATTCCACACACACAAATACATAATTAATGCAATTTTATATAGAAACACACACACGCATAATATTTATGTAATTTATTAAATTTTTAATATTCATTGTAAAATTTTATTTGTTAAGATGAAATATTTAATATAACTAGTACTCACCCGTGCATTCTCACGGTGCTATATAATCAATGCTTATTTTAAATAAGTGAATACTATTTTACAAGGATATTACTGAACATTATGAGAATTCGATTAACATAAAAAAATGATTATATCCAACTCTATTTTTTTATAAAAGATACAATTTTAAATGGAAAAGGGTAAAAAATTATCAAAGGAGATATATACAACAAAACCTATAACTTCAAAATAAAGGTAAAATCCACATGGGTTGCCACTGAAGGGAAACTGGAAGCTGTCAGTCCCCCGATGTTGGGCTAGCAAGGTGTCTGATGAGATAAGCATGTCCAATCTCCAAGGGATATGCATATCAGAATAGTCAAAGCACAGGATCAAGCATTATGATGATAACACTCGTAGAGCATAACCATATAGGAAAACACATCAAAAACCTGCATTAAAGAACAAAAAGAACATTGTAGCACCACCACAGTGGAGAACCAGATAACCTAAAACAAAGAATCCATAATCAGTGCTACACCTTTGATTCCCACCCAGTCCCCACTGTAAAATAGTGTTTATCCCCCCGGTACACTATTACGGAGTTAGAAACTCTACCTATACCAGAGAAAACCATCAATTTATCCTAACTCACAGTTTTCATATAAGATCAGAAACCCAGAATAGATGAAACTATGAAGGGGGCAATAGGGAAAATATGCGAGGACAACCACCAGCATGGAGAGACTATGGAGAGGATCCAGGATACATCCATATGAAGCATTGTAGTGAAGGGAACACATAAAAGTAATAGGAAAACCCAAAGAAATCCATAAATGTAACCAAACTTTAAAGCAAACCCCCCTAATCCCACTGCCCGAAAGGATGGAATTTCCTCTATTAAAAAAGGATGACATTTACAAAATATCAGCATTTATAGAATACCTGAAGATTGGTGCGTGTTTATATATTAAAAAGGATGGCATTTCCTCTATTCAAAATAGAAGCATCACTAGATTTCCTGCAAAACAAAACAAATATATTAATATATATGTCAATCGTTGGGTAATGTAGTTGGAAGTTCATATTTTTAATCTGTTATAATCTTAAATAAAGTCCACTTTATGATCCAAAATATTCTTACACACTCGTGATTTAACTTCATAGGAAATTTTAACATTAGGTAGCATATTTTTCTTTAGTTATGGGTAGAAAAATACCTAAACGGTCCAATTATAGGATTATTACATGGTTTTGGAATCAAGCTTTTCACGTTCATGTTCAGATCGCATGGGGCCATCCATCAGTTTTTCCTGCTACAAACCTACAACCACAATAAAAAAATCAGTCCAAAACTTTTTGAATTGCAATGAACAGATGACAAATGTTAAAAATTGTATTTGAGTACATTTCATTTCCACCAATTTAATAAAACAGAAAAGTGATTGTCTTGAGTATGCATATTGGATTCAATCACACCCATGCCCACATGACCATCAATTTCCCATGTAATTAACATATTTCAAGACTTGAACTACCATTCAATAGTTACAAATGAAATTTTCTTTTGAAACAAAAAAAATAAAAAACAGAATACATGTTTTGTATATCAACTAAACAAACTGTAACAGAACACATGTTCTATTATCTATAAATAAGAACTTCATTAATACAAAAATATGTAACATTGCTACTATTTATAAAAAATATAAATATATTTTAAATTGAAAAGACAATCCAAAAATAGAAATCATGTTCTATTATAATTAAGTTAACTACAACAATAAAAAATCACACCTAATCAAAAGAAAATTAACAATGTGTGGAATTACCTATGTGGTGGTGTTAAATATTCTGATAACAATCTATGGGTGTGTCAAGAATAGAATAGTTTAAAGATATCTAGGTGACTGAGAGTTCATCTACTGCAAAAGAGTATTCATCATAATGAAAAAAAAGTTAAATAATGAATATAAAGTAGGGATGGATGTACCAATTCAAGAATGAATAGTGTTGAGGAAACACCTATCAAAATCCCAAACACAACCCACCTAGAAGCTGTAACCATCTCCTTTGATTTTATATAGATTAGAACTCAAAAGAAAGAAAACATAGACATCTGAAGATGTTTTTTTTTTGTTTCGATTACAAACCTGGAAAGGAAGGCGTTTTTGTTAAGAGTCTTCTATCCAAGTAATATTTTCATGGTTCCACAAGAGACTATCAGACAGTTTTGTTAAGAATCTTCCATCTAAGGAACCTATTCATGAACAGTAAGGAAGCAAAAACACAGAGTCTTGATGATAGAGCATTACAGAATTAGAGAATTAAAGAATTATAAAAAGGGAATCAGTAAACCACAAACAACATATGCAAAATCTAACTCAGTAAGTCAACTCCTGATAATCATATAACTTTCAGATCACATACCAATTATTTCAAGAGGAAAGTTATCCTTTTTGAGCTCCAAATAATACTGAAGGAAACCTTGGACAATATTGTTCTTTATTCAGATCATTCTTATCCAAGAACCTCTCTATGTCAGCGTTTTGGTCACATATACTTTCATGAAAAGAGGAAGGATAACATCAATGAAGTTGAACACATTTAGAGGCAGTAAGACTGGATGCAACAGAAATATGCTTAAAAAACCTATAGAAACTTGCATTAAAAGAGGAAGGAAGACAATCCTGCTTGCTAAACACATATATATACAATATTTCATTATAGTAAACTAACAGTCCAAGAAAAATAAAGGGGTTCGCGAAGATGTTGTCGGGGGTCATCTTCGGTAGTTGACAGTGGAGCAAATTTTGGAACGGAGTAGGTTTTTAACGGTAAATCGAAGGTGCTGGTATATGGACGAGTCATGGTAGGAGGATCCGGAGAAGGCGGAGCAAACGCAACAACTTATATAATAGTTCCTTCTGATCCACCCTCTTTTCTTGAAGCCAAACATGAAAGCATGTCCCCATCACCTTCCACGCTAAAAAAATTTGGGAAATTTATAACCCATTTGTTTCATATGTTTTTAGTGCATTAAAAACAATACAAAGTGTAGTTAATTGTGAAAACAAATCACCTCCATTCATATATTGGATGAAAGGGAGGTTAACTCCACGATTTTACGCCAAAATACCTGCATTCATTTCCAATTCATGTTGATGTATTCACATGTACTGAGAAAAAAAATAAAAAATGTCAAACAAAACTGTAAACATTTAATCATGAATAGAATGGAAAAAATGTCATTAAATGGGTAACTTCCAACATGAAAACCTTCTAGAAACATGAAAATTTCAAATGCAACAAAACGTCTAGCATGGAACGATGTCTAGCATGAAAAACCCAAGCTAATCAATCTGTATAAAAACATATAGCATTAAAAACCTCCAACATTCTCCTCCTCCAGCATGAGTAGCGTCCAGCTTAATGAAAAACATCTAGTAAGAAAAACTGATACAAAAACGTCCACCATGAAATCCATCCAGCATGATAATAAAACCCTCCAGCATAAAAAAAGTCTTGCATGAAAAACGTCCAGCATGAAAAACTGATAATCAACCTGTAGAAAACCCATACTCCACGAGATCCCAAATACAACAATCTGCTGATACAAAAACATCCAACATGTACAATCTGCAAATACAAAATATACAAACATGAATTAATAGTAATGACTTTTTCTAGAGTCTTTCATTTGGGGGGAATTGGTGTTGGCCCAGAGAATACCCAAGATAATGTGTAACTGGTGTATAAACTCCAGTCTACAAAAATTACCTGCACTGTGGGTAACTGTTTCCGAGCGATGTGCATTGGGGGTAGTATGCACGGATGTTGTCGGGATGGGTGAGCCAGCTAATGTGGTAACAATCGACAATAGTGATGGGGCTGGGACAGAACATAGGGGAGCACTTGACGGTGGCGTCGAGCTGCAGCAGTGCTAGGGAATGCGCGTATGTAGAGCAGAGGGCGGTGTCATGACGATGAGGTCTAGGGATTCATCACCATGATTGATGACGGTGACTATGTTGTGATGGTGACAAGACCGAACCACGTTGATGGGATTGATGGTGGCGGCTATGTTGTGATGGCGGCGATGTTGTGATGGCGGCGAGACCGAACTGTGTTGGAGTTGGTCTAGGCGGCATCGAGCTATGGCGACGATGGGCCCGCGCGAACAGGGTGGAGGGTGGTGTCAAGATGAGATCACAGGGTGGAGGGCGGAGAGCCATTGTAGCGATGGGGACAAGATTGTGCAGATCATGGGCCTTCCAGCCAGATATGGCCTACGGTGAGTTGTGGAGGTGATAATACTGCTGGGCAAGGTGGTGGTGAGTCAACGACGTATGTGTTGTGTATGGGGAATTCGGGTCAGTTAGTGGGTATTTGGGTCATGTAATGCGCTAATGTCAACTGGGACTTCAGACCATATGTTTAATAAATAAGGTTTGATGGGTGGGTTATCCTATGGGGAGGTTATGTCCTACCTTTCCAGCTTGTGTGTGTGGTGTGTGTATGTTTAATATAATTGTACCTCAAACACCTTATATATATATATATTCATTTTTATTTTTTCATCTTTTATATAATTAATAACTATAAATCATTTAAAAAAATCAATATATTCATCTTTTAATTACATTTCACACATTTTTAACATTTATTTGTTTAATATTATTTATTCATTAATAATGTTGAGTGTTTTTTACTTTTTTCTAATTTATTCATTTTAAATATTTATTTGTTTAATATTTTTTGTAATTTATTCATTTTTTATATTTTTTATACATGATTATTTACTAATATATTTACTATAGAAATATATTCATATATATATATATATATCAATAAATAAAATATTTCCTTAAATATGATTTATATAATACAAAATATGTATTTACATTAAATAAGTCATATATTTAGTGAAAAATGGTTTATAATTAAAAATTAATATTAATTGGAAATATTGACTAATTAGTATCGAGTAATGAACACTTACTAAAATGTGACCTGTTTTTTCAATTTAATATATATAATAATTTCACACACACATATACGTAATTAATTCAATTTTATATAGAGACACACACACATAATATTTTTGTAATTTATTTATTTTTTAATATTCATTATAGAATTTAATTTATTAACATATTATATTTAATATATATTATGTTTTTAATCAATAAATTGTATTCATTTTTTATATTTTTATTCTATCTATACTATTTATTACTTTTTAATATTTTTTTAAATTTATTCCTTATTAATATTATCTATTCATTAATAATCTTAATTATTTTTAATATTTTTATAATTTATTCATTTTCAATTTTTCTTTGTTTAGTATTTTTGTAATTTTATCCATTTTTAATATTTATGTAAACATTTTTATTCATTAACATTTAATGTTTTTAATATGGATTTAATTTATAAGATTAGTATGCATTCATTTTTATTTTAACATATATTCATTTTTAATTTTTTTTAATACCAGACAAGTCCAGTCAGAAGTAAAAGTTTCTAACCATTTATTAACAAGAAAGAAAAAGTACAGAGGAGGAGCGGATATGGTTGACAGCTTACCGAGGTCCCGCAAAAGCAAGATTACAAATCATAATAAGATATTTTTATAATTTATTCATTTTTAATGTTTTTTATACATAATTATTGATTAATATTTTTAATATAAAAATATATTCATATATTCATATATATATTAATATATATATATATAATTTCACTAATTATGATTTATATAATACACAATATGTATTTATATTAAATAAGTCATATATTTTAGTGAAAATGGTTTGTAATTAAAAATTAATATTAATTTGAAATATTGACTAATTAGCATCTAGTAAGGGACATTTAATAAAATTTCATTTGTTTTTTCAATTTAACATATATATCAAACTCGTGCTACATTAATTCCACGCACACAAATACATAATTAATGTAATTTTATATAGAAACACACACACGCACATAATGTTTATGTAATTTATTCAATTTTTAATATTCATTGTAAAATTTTATTTGTTAAGATGCAATATTTAATATAATTATGTTTTTAATCGATAAATTTTATTCACTTTTTATATTTTTATTCAATGTATATTATTTATTACTTTTTAATATATTTTTTTCAAATCTATTAATTTTTAATATTATTTATTTATTGATAATCTTAATTATTTTTAATATTTTTTTAATTTATTCATTTTCATTTTTTCTTTCTTTAGTATTTTTTTAATTTTATCCATTTTTAATATTTATTTATACATTTTTATCCATTAACATTTAATGTTTTCAATATGGTTGCAATTTTTATAATTAATATGTATTCATTTTCCTTTTAATATATATTTGTTTTTAATTTTTTTAACAATCTATATTATTAATAACACTTATTCATTTTTTATTATATTTACAATCAATTGATTTTTTGATTATTAAATATCACTCATTTTAAAAAAAATCATCCGTTTAATGTTATTTAGTATTATTTATTCACTAATAATGTTAGATATTTTTTACCTTTTCTTTTTAATTTATTCATTTTAAATATTTATTCCTTTTATATTTTTGTAATTTATTAATTTTTAATGTTTTTATACATAATTATTGATTAATATTTTTAATATATAAATATATTCATATATATATAATATTTACTTATTTATGATTTATATAATAAAAAATATGTATTTATATTAAATAATTCATATATTTTGTGAAAATGATTTATAATTAAAAAAAATATTAATTAGATTTATTGACTAATTAGTATCGAGTAATGGACATTTAGTAAAATGCAATTTGTTTTTTCAATTTAAAATATATTGTACTTGTGTTACATTAATTTTACACAAGCATATACGTAATTAATGCAATTTTATATGGAAACAGGCATAATCTTTCTTATTTAATTTTTAATATTCACTATAGAGTTTTATTTATTAACATAATTTATTTAATATAAATTATGTTTGAATCGGTAAATTGTATTCATTTTTTATATTTTTATTCAATCTATATAATTTATTACCTTTTAATATTTTTTCAAATTTATTCCTTTTTAATATCATCTATTCATTGATAATCTTAATTATTTTTAATATTTTTATAATTTAGTCATTTTTTAATTTTCTTTGTTTTTTAATTTTTTAATTTTATCAATTTTTAATATTTATTTATGCATGTTTATTCATTAAAATTTAATGTTTTTAATATGGTTGTAATTTAAATAATTAATATGTATTCATTTTCCTTTTAACATATATTCATTTGTAGTCTTTTTAATAATCTACGATATTAATAACACTTATTCAATTTTTTAATATTTTTTCAATCTACTGTTTTCTTAATTATTAAATTTCGCACTCTTTTACTTTTATTCATTTAATATTATCTAGTATTATTTATTTACTAATAATGTTAATTATTTTTAATTTTTCCTTTTAATTTATTCATTTTAAATATTTATTCGTTTAATATTTTTATAATTTATTCATTTTTAATGTTTTTATACATAATTATCAATTAATATTTTTAATATAGAAATATATTAATATATATAATATTTCATTAATTATGATTTATATAATAAAAAATATGTATTTATATTAAATAAGTCATATTTTTAGTGAAAATGGTTTATAGTTAACGATTAATATTAATTTAAAATATTGACTAATTAGTTTCGAATAATGGACATTTAATATATGTTCATTTGTTTTTTCAATTTAACATATATATCAAACTTTTGTTACATTAATTTAACACACACATATACGTAATTAATTTGATTTTATATAAAAACACACACTTAATATTTATGTAATGTATTCAATTTTTAATATTCATTGTAAATTTTTATTTATTAACATAATATATTTAATATATATTATGTTTTAATCGATAAATTTTATTCATTTTTTATATTTTTATTCAATGTATATTGTTTACTACTTTTTAATAATTTTTTCGAATTTATTAATTTTTAATATTATTTATCCATTGATAATCTTAATTATTCTGAATATTTTTGTAATTTATTCACTTCCAATCTTTCTTTTATTTTTTTTGTAATTTTATCTATTTCAAATACTTATTTATACATGTTTATTCATTAACATTTTAAGGTTTTAACATGGTTGTAAATTGAATAATTAATAAGTATTTATTTCCCTTTTAACATTTATTTATTTTTAATTTTTTTAATAATTTGTGAAATTAATAATACTTATTCATTTTTTTAATATTTTTACAATCTATTGTTTCTTTGATTATTAAATTTCACTCTTTTTTAATATTCATTCATTTAATATTTATTTGTTTAGTATTTTTGTAATTTATTTATTTTAATATTTTTTATACATATTTATTCATTAACTTGTTATGTTTTTAATATGGTTGCAGTGTAATTATTTAAAATGAATTCATATTTGTTTTTATTTTATTTTAATAATTTATATAATTAATACAACTTATTCAAATTTTTTTAATATGGTTATAATGGGACTTCGGGCCATCATATATAATAAAATAGGTTTGGTAGGTGTTGGACATTCCATGTAGAGAGAGATGAGGGTGGGTGGGTGTGTTTTGGTTACTTGTAACATCTTTTACCTATAATATCAATTGGATATTCCGATAAATAAATCTAAAAAATGGATTTTTTTTTTAATAGATCTCTTTGAAATAAGTATGCACTCAACTATGCTAATAAATTTATCATTTAAATAAATAGTATTATTTTCATTTTAAGAATGAATAATAATTAAATTAATCTTTTCTTGTTCACTCCACGTCATTTATATAAAGGAATCTAATCAGTGCCTAAAAATCATCAAAAAAAGGTCGGCCTAATTTACGAGTCATTTTATAACATATTTTCTATCAATTTTGTCAACATTTTATGTTTTAAATTAATTAATTATTTATTGCTAATTAATTTCCATCACTAAATTTGTTTTGAACGCCTAATTAAAATTCTTCCTTTTAAATCCACCGACCTCCTTGCCCTCTATACGGTCCCTCTCATTCTGTGTGCCATGCCTCTAGTCGATCTGGACTCCGATACTCCGGCGGAGGACGGCGGCGCAGACGACGGCAGTGTGAACCGCGGAGCCATCAGAGACGGCTCTAGTCCGCGGAATCGGGTGGCGGATGATGAACCGCCGGAATCCACCTGGCTCTCCAGGCACGCGGCGGCGGCGTGGCTGGACCGGAATGTCTTCTTTGAGCGTAAGGAGTCCGCGAAGGGAACCGCCGTCAAATCCAAGAACTCGACTGCCGGTCCGGGCCACCGCATTTCCAGTTCTCAGAGACCATCGGTGGGTTCCCGGCCCACGGCGTCCATCATCGGCCTGCCCAGGGGTGGGTGCCTCCCCAAGGAGAAACGCAACCCCAGACCAAAGAACAGGAACCTCTTCCTGAAACGACAGGCGCCGCCGCCGGCCGGGAAGTCCGCCGCCGGTTCGACGGAGCCGGACTCGCCAAAGGTGTCGTGCATGGGGCGAGTGGGATCCAAGAGGGACTGGCAGCGGGGGCCGGGTGGGGACAGTGGTGAACGGGGCATCTGGGGGAGCCTGATGAGCGTGTTCCGGTGCGGCCGCAGCTCCAGGGAGGTGGGTCGACCTCCCGCCGGCCACCTCCTTGTGCCGGAGACGCCGAAATCGTCTCAGTCGTCGCACCCGCGGGGCAGCGCGGCGTCGGTTGAATCCACCCGGACCGCCCCGCCTGATGAACCGCCCGGTTTGGGCGAAGCAAGGCGGCTCTCGTCGGTCCGGAGGCCGGACCCGCAGGAATGGCCGGAAGCCGGGAGTCGGCTGAAACGGCGGCGATGGATGCCGCTGGATCCTTGAGACGGCGGCGATGTCGAATGAGTTTTTTTCCTGCGTTTGGTTCATTGCTAAGTGAGAAACTGTGGGTCCCACCTCCCTCCCCTACCACATTAAAAACCCTCAAACATTAAACATTTTTATGAATAATTCCTTGTTTTATTTATAAATTTTTAATTACTATTTTACTGTTTACTTGTTATATTTGATATATTGGGTATGTAAGTAATCATGATTTTTTTTGCGTCTAAATATTCCTAATTAATGACCATCATATATATTCCTAATTTGTTTTGCTAATGTTTTGCTAATGAAAACGGTAGTCTTTAGTTTTAAGTAAACAAATATTCATCTTGATCTCATATGAGAATGAGATTTCAAAAGAGAGCTCGTAATTTCTTTCAATCCATTTTTGTCATTTTTTTTAATTTTTTACCATTGATAAGTACGAAAAAAACATGTTGGTGGGAAACATTGTATTTCAATATTTTTTTATTGTTAAATTTTTATATTATTTTAACGTATTTTAGCGCACATTTTCTAAGGATAGAAAATAAACCATGAAGAAACTAATTCTTTTTTCATTCTTTACTACATGCGAAGTTTCAAATATATGACATGTCACTGCTATAATTTTAGATTTTTCACATTGATTTTTTTTGCCCTTTCACCACGATTTATGAGTGGCATTAATACTAACAACATGATAAATATATTTTTAATGTTGTTATTAAAACTGACGTTAAAAATTATTTACCATGTCAGTTATGAATAAAACTGCTATTATTGGAATAACCAATGTGGTCAATAATTTCTTATGTCAATTATTTTAATAACCAATAAGAAATATCTGTGTTTTAAAAAAAAATTGACAAAATACACTACTACAAAACATAATTTTAATAACACTGACCTTTATCAGTGATTTATTTTTAGCACTGGTAAATGTCCAAAATAAAATGATATCATTAAACAAATAAAAATTAGAAAAAATATTAATGATTTTATTAATTAAAAAATTATTGATAAAAATGAATAAATTGAATATAAAAATATAAAAATTATAAATATTAATAAATAATATATATTAAATAAATAGATATGAAAAATGAATAAAATGAAATAATTAAAGAAATAAAAAATACAAGTGAGTAAATTTAGAAAAAAATTAAATTTAGAAAAATATTAAACATTTTATTAATTAAATAGTCATTGATAAAAATGAATAAATTTAATATATATATATATATATTATATTAATAAATAATATATACTGAATATAGATATATTAAATGAATAAATTGTAATAATTAAACAAAAAAAATTAAAATGAATAAATTGTAATAATTAAACAAAAAAAATTAAAAAATTATAAATTACAAAATTATAAAAAAATTATTAATGAAACAATTATTAATAAAAATGAATAAGTTTAATATATATATATATATATACTAATTATTAACAGAAATAAATAATATATATTAAATATAAATATATAGAAAATGAATAAAATGTAATAATTAAAAAAAATATTACTATCTTATTCATTTTTAATGTTTGATTTTTCAATTTAACATATATCAAATGTGTATTACATTTTTTTATCAAAGGTTGAGGCACTAAGACCTCTTTATTGGGATAAAAAACAAAGAAGTCAGGCAGATACGAAGAAAACACCAAGGGAACGAAAAAAGACATCATAACATTTTTGAGCGGGTGCTCATCCTATGAGAAGTGATGTGTCCACCCCTGCCTCGAGGAAGACGCCCCCCCCCCCTCCAAGTTTTAACCTGCACCCATGTGTCATCATCTTCATCTGAGTGTTCAGCTTCAACACCATCCTTCTTGGTATCAGATCCAACCATGCCAGCTATGACAACATCTTTCCTAGATTCAGGTTTAGCCACGCCATCTATTTTGTTCCCATCATCATCACTGCTAGTCGAAGCAAGAAGATCAAAAGAATTACGAGTAAGCAAACTCCTATTTACTTCAGCCGTTCGAGGTTGAGAAGATGATTTTCTCAAAGAGCCAACTACATCTGTATTTCTTTTCTTTTCTCCACCTAAGGAACTAGAAGGTTGTGCAGATGTATTCATAGTGTTAGTAGGGTGACCTGCTTTCCCCTTGCCAGTTTGATTCCTTTCAGTGAATACCTCGGGTTGTGCAATCAATTGCATATCACTGTGAGAGGTGTCGAGTGCCTAAGTCACACTGTCAGTGCCCAAATAGGAGGACCGAATATGTGTTCCAGGGCTCAAGACTTGGGGAGCAGCTTGTGAGACCATCTTATGCTATCTAGAGAACGGCCGACGCATAATGTCACTTGAGGCAGGGGGCGTGCCTTTAAAATAGGTATCAGAAGTCAATGCCTTCACCTGAACAACATGCATAGGAGACTGAGCTACCTGCTGATTTTCCAATTGAAACCTACAACCATTAGAAGCAGCATCAAAGGAAAAATGGATATCCTTTTCTGGGACTTCCTTTAAGTGAGGCAGTGTTGAAAATTCCACTTTAGAAGTGGTTGCTCTATCTGCAGGTTTCACCAAACCACCAGAACATCTTAAATCACATGCAGCAGTAGCGAACAGTGGTCGTTCAACCCTTTGGTTTTTAATCTTCTTTGAAATCACAACATCCCTTTTTTCCTTTCCCTTTCTACTTTTAGCATTCACCATAACCCTGCTCTTGCCACAGATTATAATCAAACTCCATTTGTGCTAAATACTCCCTGTCTTGTTGACTATCAACTGATTCAACTTCCTCCTCACTTGGTAAACCTATGGATAATATATCTTTAAAAGGAACCTCCTTTGAGACCCCATTGCTACCATTTCTATCTACTACCAGCTGCCCAACATCAGCAAGATAATCCCATTTACATTGAGGATTGTCCACTATTTGAGTAGGAGCAATGTAATCCAGGCCATCATGGGCAGCGCAACTATCCTTTGAGGTAGGGTCATCATTATTCAGCTTGCACGAGGCTTTAACAAGATTAAACTCAGGACCATGATTCTGATCAATAAAATTTTGAACAACAATCATCGATACCCTCCGGCAGTGCTGATAATCATGTCCTTTAGAGTGACAATTAGAGCATACTATATCCCTTCTACACGTCTCATTTGAATGTCCTATAATTCCACAATGCACACAGAAAGGAGGTGTTTTCTCATATTCAATCCTAAGACAGGTCTCATCCTGTGATATGGATAAAACCACCTCATCTATCAATGTTGAAATTAGGTTTACCGCTACCAATACCCATGCATAGTGCCCATAAGTGATCGTTTCAGTAGCGTAATCCATTCTTATTGGTATGCCAATAGAAGAAGCTACGTCATACAAGATCTCTACATACTATAAGACCCAGTTAAGACCATGAATTTTAATCCATACTTGTGCGCAGGTATCTTTGAAGTCATGTAAGTTGAAATCGAGCTTCCAATCATAAATCTGGAGTGTTCCTGGCCTGAGGTTGATAGATCTAATACTCCAAACCCTACTCTTTAACTCTGTAGAAGGGAAAAGAATATGAGAAAACCCTCTACCAAGTGATACGCACTTGAAGTCTGTAAAACCCCATATATGCACCAAGAGAGAAACAAAATCAGAGGATTTACATGGTTTCATACCTTTTGTCAACGAAATTTGAATGATGAATGAATGTCTACATAGCTCTAGCCGAGTCGAGATCGCATAATCAGAAGTTGAAACATGTGTAGTTGATCCTTTCTTAACGATGCGGTGTGGTGCCCGATTCGCAAGGGGTACAAAAGAACCTCCAGAAAATCCCAAAAAAGAGGTGAGATGCTTCAATCCATCCCTGTCGGGATCCTTGCAGAACGATGGTGGCTGACTTGCATACTGGTTTGATTAAAAAAAATGTAATCTTAGACCTTGCGGATGAGCTAGGGAAAAAACGTTGGGAGGCAGTGTGTGCCGCCTTTCTGTTTCTTCCATCAGTAATAATTCCACTTTAAATCTTCAAATGTGTATTACATTGATTTCACATAAATATACATAATTAATGCATTTTTATATACAACGCACTCACAAAAATATTTATGCAATTAATGAAATCTTATATAGAAACACATACACTTAATATTTATGTAATTTATTCAAATTTTAGTATATTTTAGAATTTCAGTCTAACATGATACATTTAATATATTATGTTTTTTATCAATCAATTTTATTTATTTATTTTTAATTTTTTTATAATTAGGTATTATTTATTCATTTTTAATATTTTTTGTTTATTTTTCTCATTTAATCATTTTCTATTATTTATTTATATATATTTATTTACTATGTTTTAGTATTTTCAAATATTTATCCATCTTTACTTCAATATATATCCATGTTTTTTTAATAATTTACATTTAATTAATAAAACTTATCCATTTTTTAATATTTTTAAAGTATAATCATGTTTAATTATTCAATTTCACTCATTTTTAAAATGCATGTATTTAAGATTATATATTCATTAATAATGTTAAAAATATGTTAGTAAATAAATATTTATAAATAAATATATTTATAAATGTATATTTACTACATTTATAAATTTATATATTTATAATTATTATAAATCTATAAATATTATTTTTTAAAAAGGTTTTTATATAATTTTCAATTTATAATAAATTTATTTAAATAATGAATATACTATATTTTTATTTATTATATATATATAATTATTTTTTTAAAAGTATTCATATATTTATAAATAAATAATTATATATTTAAATAATTATAAAATTAAAATAAATATATTTAAACAAGGAATATATTTACTATATTTATATTTATATATATTTATTAAATATATATATATATATATAATTATATAAATATATATAAGAAAAAGGTATAACCAGAAGCAAAGCTCCTGAACTTTTATTAAAAGATAAAAGAAAAAGAACACGAGAATGAACAGGGCCAAACAAAGAGACATGCCCTCATCCAGAAAACCATTTTATGAGTTGTAAAATGAAAGATCGTTTTCAAAGATGTAGTGAGAATCATCAGTAGTTTCCCACTCCGACTATGAGTTAGCTTGATTTAGAATCCTAAGAATTTCTACCATGGATCATTCCTGATCCTGAGTGAGTTCAACCTTTAAATATTTGGAGGATTATCTCATAGAAACACTCCTTGGAAGATTGGAATAATCCTTATGTGGCCTTCTTTTTGGAGGAGTCATATTTGACCCTTCATTGCCACTCATCTTTCCCTTGCCATTTACGACAACATCGTTAAAGGAAAAAAGCTCCACCCCTACCCAAAGGTCAAGTGGTGTCCAATAAAATCATTTTATGCTCTTTATCACTTCCATCATCTGATATGTCATCCCATTTATCAAATCTAGAGAAACTAGAATTTTTACAGGCATCATGGATAGCTTTTTGGAACTCCACAGACTCATGCTTCAAGTTCTTACCTTGCTTAGCATGTTGAGGATTCAAGGCTGTACTAAAATCCATACCAACAGGATAAGGAGTAGAATAAAGGCCCTACTCCTAACCAATTCCAGTCCCCACCTGTGCAACTATCACGAACCAGCTCGAGTACCCTGGTAACCCGATAATCGAGCTGACGCTGACATAGCCCGAAGGGCGTTCCCAATCTCCATGGGTTGGAAACTAGCACCTGACATCACACAATATGGAAGTGGGAACGATTTTTCCACCAATAATGTAGAAGAAAAGAAATAAGACAACATTCATAACAAAAGAAACTCCACTGGGAGTAATGTATAAGAAGTCAACAAGGCATAAAACAGCCCAAAACACTACAACCAAAGTACCAAAATAGGGAAAATAGCCCAAGGTTTTGAGGAACACAACTCACCAATCCCAACGATCAACAGATAAATCCACCTCCAAGAGATCATTTCCCCTTGCTTGGACATGGAAAGAGAAAGTCTACAAACACCCGAAGGCAAAATTAGGGTGTGAGATAAAAATCCCAGTAGGGTATCACCATAGATTCCATAACAGATGCCAAAAATTGATTAACTAAAGGAATTATTTCATTTTTTAAAGATAAACAAGTTTGACATTTTAAATCATAATTAATCAAATCATGCTATACAGTTCAAATGATGGAAAAATACTTAAACAAAGACTTTACAAAATGATGGAATATTTCTAAAACAATGGATTAAATAAAATAGTTACATAAAATAGTTTAAGTAAAATCAGTAGGCATGTAAAGTAGTTCAAAAGTAATGGCATACATTTAAATCTCAAATATAAATAAAAAAGTGAGCAACATGGTCATCTGTCAAAAGGTACGATAGTATTAACCAGCTATAGGATTCTTCACTCTCTATGTGAACTCAGCAAAATGTGTATACACATGTCCCTATGACACTGTCCAAAGGAGACTCATCACCAACCTTTCAGAGATGTGACCCACCGCAAGTATGTTTTATAATTTTATCGTAGTGTAGAGTGTATCTAAATAACTCAATAGCTATCTAAGAGTTTCATGTGCTCTTAAAAAATGGGTAAACTATTTCAAGACTGCTTAAAAATAGGATAAATCCCATTCTTCCATTTCAAAAGTGTCAATTTCTTTCCATTTAAAACCAAAATAGGTTTTATTCAAAAACATGTCGTTTTTACAAGATAAAACCACTGGGTTTCTATTAAATCATTTGAATTCATTTTCACCAGTTTGAAATCCATTCAAAACCAATTCCATAATTACACAATTTATTTCCACAAATAAATTCAACAATTTAATTGAACTAATTTCCATAAAATCCATAATTTTAATTACACAATTTAAATCATCCAATTTCCATAAACACATCTAATTCAATGGAATTGGGGGTTTTCCAAATTTCCATGCCAAAACCATTTCAAATATCTTGATTCACTAGAATCGGGTTTTTATCAATTTAATTGAAAGCAAATTTGAGCAATTGAATGTAAATAAACAATTGAAATAAATCAAGCAATATAAGGATAATCAATTTGGCTAATCGGAACGTAACCACCTACCTCAAGGTCGTTGATGTCAGCAGTAAAGAGAATCCACTATGCGTGGTTCAATACACCTCCTCAAGACCTTATTATAATAAGCATCAATGCATCAATGGTCAACGTTCGTCAAATGTTCCTAGAACCAAAACATCTATTTTATTTCACAGGGAAATAAAATATTACATGTGATAACATTTTCTCTCTCCCAGATAATTTTAAAATTATCGATTAAAATATTACATGTGATAACATTTTCTCTCTCATGGATAATTTCAAATTATTGATTAAAATATGACATGGGATAATATTTTATCTCTTAAGGATAATTTAAAATTATCGATTAAAATATTACATGCGATAATATTATAACTCTCAAGAATAATTTCAAAGTATTGATTAAAATATTACATGCGATAATATTTTATCTCTCGTGGATAATTTCAAATTATCGATTAAAATATTACATGCGATAATATTTTATCTCTCATGGATAATTTCAAATTATCGATTAAAATATTACATGGGATAATATTTTATCTCTCATGGATAATTTTAAATTATTGATTAAAATATAACATGCGATAACATTTTCTCTCTCCTGGATAATATTTGGATTATCATTTTATGTCAATGCATATGTTTGAAATTACCCTTCAATAGTTCATGCAATTACATGTTGATAATTTTATATTTAATAAAATTATCCTTAACTTCCAAAGTAATTATCAAAAAATATATATCTAACTATATATATATACATCTTTTGATAATCAAAATAAATAACATTAAATAATTTTAATAAATTATCCTAAGTGTGTTTATTGATATATATATATATATATATATATTGATAATTTATTAACCTTTGATAATCCAAATAATTATCATTTAATAAAACAGTTTAAGAATTATCATAGATTATTTCATTAAAATTATTCTTTGATAAGTTGTTTCAATTATAATTCAATAATTCTTAACAACAACCTTTTGATAAAATCACACTATTTATTTTTTATAATTTCTTTATAGATTTTATCCTCAGAACAAATTACCTGTGTAATCATCATTTAGCGAATTCTGAAAATTATCCGTCGAATAAACCAAGCGATTATATTTTGATAATCTAGTAATTATCATCTTTTTAAAAGATAAACCATGATAATTCTGTTTAATTTTTGTTTGAAACATTTTAGATGAAGAAATAATTAAAAAGGAAAAAATAAAAGAAAAACCTGATAAATTTTTAAAAGAAAAAATCACTCCATAAAGAAAATGGGAAGAATCGTGGATTTGCAAATAGCTCAGATTGATCGCACCAACACGTACAAAATGGATGACAGGATTGCTCAAACTTGATGGAAGAATCAACCAGGAAGAACCGATTAGTTTGGACATTTTAAAACCCCAAAACGTGTAAATCTTTGATAAAACCAAAATGTCCAATTTAATACCTGATTCAAATTAAAAATTATAGTGGAGTCATTAGTTTTACCCTTTTATTGTGTTGTTGACTGAAACGGATGGAAACAGTTTGAAATCAAAGTTTTTAGAATCACGCTCCATTATCAATGGAGGTTCGACATGTTGGGAAGAATATTATATGTAAAAAAAGGTATTTGATAATTAAAATCTGATTTAATTATTAAATTAAATTAATTATTTAATGTAAAAATTAAATAACATCAAATGTCTGTTGCAAATAAAAGTTATACATTGTCTAGGGTAAAACCCTATTACAGACATAATGGCTATCTCTAATTTCTCAAACGATAAACCGTTTGAGAGATATTAAATATTTATTAATTAAAAATTGGAAAAATTATTTAATTAAACTAAAAAGGGTTATTTTTTCGAGAGAGACGTCCAAGCGTCCGACGCTAAAAAACATTATAGCTCTTCTAGGGTAAACCCCTCATTCCGAAACCATTAGTGGTCTCATATTTCCCATACGACTCACTGTTTAGGAAATATATAATTATTTTTAATAAATAATATATTAAATAATATTTAATAACTTTATCTCACGAGCGAGACATCCAAATGTCTGGCACCTTCGAATGTTATAACCTCATTAGGGTAAACACCATATTTAAGATATAACAGTGGTCTCAGATTTCTCATACAATTCACTGTTTTGTAGTTATTCAATTATTTTGAATAAAAAGTGTGTGATTAATATATTAAATTTAATATTTTTATTTAGTCTTCACCAAGACTTTGTGGGCATCAGAATCATGCACCAACTCAATGTCAGACCCCAAAAATATTCAATTGAATATTCCAAGATGTTAAATGGCGGTTAAGTACTTTAACACATTTATCAGAAATTTGCTGATAAATATTTTTTTTCACTTAATAAATTAATAATTTAATATAAGAGGTTTTAGGAATACCTGAAAACAGTAATAGGATGTTACAACCTCCCCACCATAGGAACTTTCTGTCCCCAGAAAGCCTACAAAGAAGCCTCCACATCAAAAATATGAGGCCATCGCTCTCTCTTTATACCAAGGGGTATTGTAATATTCATTGCACAAGATAGGATACGGGTTGAAAAAAATAAGTGAGATGCACTGGTATTAAATAAAGCAGTCACTAAGGATGAAGTTATAGTAATGGTACCTCTCACGGTCAGTGGACCCATATTAGCTTCCTCATGAGACTCTTCTACTGTGTGGAGAAGCTTCGTTTCGAATGCCTATGGATGGAACCCCTTTGTATGAGAAGCATTTGATTTCCCCACAGTTTTAAGAGGAGTTTATGATTCTATTCCACTCCATGGAGTGGAAAAGTCATGGAAGAAATTTTGTAATTTCCCTAAATGTCTGCAAGAGCTTCTATTCTTGGGTACCTCAGTGCAAACCCTATTGGAATGTACCAGTTTTCCACACTGATAGCAAATCAAAGATCTTCCACCTGGCACTATAGGAGTTCTATAATGACTTTGTCATTGATAATTGTTGTGAGAATCATCACGCTTATGTTTTCCATTGAAGGAACCAACACCGCCACTAGGAGAAAAAGAAACTCTTGATAACCCTAACTTTCCATCCAGGTCCATCTCAACCATCATCGCCCTATCCAGTACATCATCATAAGTGGGAAAACTCAACAAGAAAACCTGATAATGAATATATGATTGATTTCCCAACTCAAACCATCAAGCCTTCAACCTCTCATTAGATACTATCTTGGGAGAAAACTGCACCAACTCAGCAAAATGATTTGAATACTTGTTCATGGCTCTATCATCCTACTAAAATTTGAAAAATTCAACAGCCTTGGATAACACCATTGACTCTGCATAGAACTGGTTGGCGAAAAGAACTTTGAATTCATTCTAATCTAAGACCTCATGTTTCCTTACCGTCACCATCATGTCTCACCACCTCCTTATCATTCCTTCCAGCATGAAGTTGGAAAAATTCACCTTGATTAGGTTTAGTGTTTCTAAGAACCCAAATATACATTCTATATTGCTCAACCATTTCTCAGCATGTTGAGGGTTAGTGTTGCCTTTGAAGAATCATGGCTTCTGGCGAAGAAACTCTTGAGAATGATTTCGAAGAACGTTCCCCTAAGGATCCACAGTTGGAGCCTAAGTGGGAACCAGTGGTGGTGCTTGTCTCAAAGCTTGGACAGTATGCACGTTCACCTCAATTGGACTCAGATACACAATAGGATTCCCTTGATGAGGTTCAGTAGCAACCCCTTCCTGGATCTGATTTGCACGTATTATCGGAGTCATGATCCTACACAATATCAACAGATAAAGAAAGATATTAGAACAACACTAAAACTGAGTAATAGGGAAAAATATTCCCAATGTAAGAAATAAACAAGATTTGGATTCCCCTTTATCCAAATAAAAATAGGGAAAAGTCTTGAACTAATCCATAAGACGTATTTCCCTAACCACCCATGGAGACTTAAGATTCATTGCGATGTGAGTTGGCTAGACACTCAATCACAACTACCTCCTAAGTTCTGACAATAATTCAAAAAAGCATATTGTCTTCAAGACAAAGGCCCAACCTCCCTTTGATACCATTTTTTCATGAACCATCCTAGGTACCCTAGTAACCCGATAATCGAGCTGGCCCTAACATAGCCCGAAGGGCTTTTCCGATCCCCACGGGTCGGAGACTAAGACCTGGAATCACACAACATGTAATTGGGAACGATTTTTCCACCAACAATGTGGAAGAAAATAAACAAGTAAATATGCATAGAAAAAGAAACTCTACTGGGAGTAATGTACTAAAATTAAAAAAGGAATAAACCAGCCCAAAATCACTACAACCAAAGTATCAAAATAGAGAAAATAGCTCAAGGTCCTATCAAACACAACTCACTAAATCCAAAACTCAATAGCTAGATCCACCTCTAAGGGATCATTTCCCCTTGCTCAGACATGGAAGGAGAAAGTCTACAAACACCTAAAATAAAAAGTAGGGTATGAGCTAAAATACTAGTAGGGTCTCACCACAGATTCCATAACATATTCCAACAATTTATTAACCAAAGGAATGCTTTCAATTTTTAAAGATAAACAGGTTTGGAATTTTAAAGAATAATTAAACAAATCATGCTATACAGTTCAAATGATGGAAAATACTTTAATCTAAGACTTTACAAAATGATGGAATATTTATAAAACAATGTCTTAAATAAAGCAGTTACATAAAACAGTTTAAGTAAAATCAGAAGGCATGTAAAGCAGTTCAAAAGAATTGGCATACATTTATATCCCAAATATAAATAAACAAGTGAGAAACATGGACATCTGCCAAAAGGTACGATAGTATTAACTAGCTATAGGATTCAACACTCTCTATGTGAACTCAGAAAAATGTGTATACACATGTCCCTATGACACTGGCCAAAGGAGACTTGTCACAAACCCGTTGGGGATGTGACCCACCGTAAGTATTTTTTAGAACGTTGTCGTAGCGTAGAGTGTATCCGAATAACTCACTAACTACCTCAAGCTTGCATGTGTTCTTACATGATGGGTGAACTATGTTAAGACTACTTAAAAATACAATCAATCTCATTCTTCCATTTCAAAAGTTCCATTTTCTTTTCATTTAAAACCAAAATAGGTTTTATTCAAAAACATGCCTTTTTCACAAGATAAAACCAATGGGTTTCAATCAAATCATTTGAATCCATTTTCACCAGTTTGAAATCCAATTAAAACCAATTCCATCATTACACAATTTATTCCCATAATTAAATTCAACAATTTAATTGAAATCATTTCCATAAAATCCAAAATTTAAATTAAACAATTTAAATCACCCAATTCCCATAAACACACCCAATTCAATGGAATTAGGGGTTTTATAAATTTCCATGCCAAAACCATTTCAAATATCTCGATTCACTGGAATCAGGTTTTCATCAATTTAATTGAAAGAAAATTTGAACAATTGAATTTAAATCAACAATTGAAATAAATTGAGAAATACAAGGATAATCAATTTGGCTAATTGGAATGGAACCACCTACCTCAAGATCGTCAATGTCAGTGGTAAATATAAACCACATTGTGTGGTTTAATACACCTCCTCACGACCTTATTATTGTTAGCATTGACACATCAATGGGCGGTGTTCATCAAAGGTTCCTAGAACCAAAACAACTATTTTATTTCACAAGGAAATAAAATATTACATGTGATAGCACTTTCTCTCTCCCATATAATTTTAAAAATATCGATTAAAATATTACATGTGATAAAATTTTCTCTCTAATGGATAATTTCAAATTATCGATTAAAGTATTACATGCGATAATATTTTATCTCTTAAGGATAATTTAAAATTATCGATTAAAATATTACATGCGATAATATTTTATCTCTTAAGGATAATTTCAAATTATGGATTAAAATATTACATGCGATAATATTTTATCTCTTGTGGATAATTTAAAATTATCGATTAAAATATTACATGTGATAATATTTTATCTCTCATAGATAATTTCAAATTATCAATTAAAGTATTACATGCGATAATATTTTCTCTCATGGATAATTTCAAATTATTGATTAAAATATTACATGTGATAACATTTTCTCTCTCCTGGAAAATTTTGGATTATAATTTTATATCAATGAATGGGTTTGAAATTATCCTTCAATAGTTCATGAAATTACACATTAATAATTTTATATTTAATAAAAGTATCCTTAACTTCCAAAGTAATTATCAAAAATACATATCTAACAATATATATATATATATATCTTTTGATAATCAAAATAAATAAAATTAGATAATTTTAATAAATTATCCCAAGTGTGCTTATCGAAATATATATATATATATTAATAATTCATTATCTTTTGATAATCCAAATAATCATCGTTTGATAAAATAGTTTAAGAATTATCGACGATAATTTCATTAAAATTATTCTTTGATAAGTTGTTTCCATTATCATTGGATAATTCTTAACAATAACCTTTTGAAAAAATCACACTATTTATCTTTTGATAATTTCTTTATAGATTTTATGCTCAGAACAAATTACACGTGTAATCATCGTTTAGAAAATTCTAAAAATTATTTTTCGAATAAACCAAGCTATTATATTTTGATAATCTAGTAATTATCATTTTTTAGAAGATTAACCATGATAATTCTGTTTAATTTTTGATTGAAACATTTGGGATGAAGAAATAAATCAAAAAGGAAAAAATAAAAGACAAACCTCGTAAATTTTTAAAAGGAAAACTCACTCCACAAAGAAAATGGGAAGAATCGTGGATCTGCAAATAGCTCAGATCGATCGCACCAACGCGTGAAAAATGGATGACAGGATTACTCAAACTCAATGGAAGAATTGTCCAGGAAGAACTGATTAGTTTGGAAATTTTAAAACCCCAAAATGTGTAAATATTTTGTAAAACCAAAACTACCAATTTAATACCCGATTCAAATTAAAAATTGCAGCGGAGTCATTAGTTTTACCCTTTTAATGTGTTGCTGACTGAAATAGATGAAAACGGTTTGAAATCAACATTTTTAGAATCATGATCCATCATTAATGGAGGTTCGACATGTTGGGAGGAAGAAGATAAGTAAAAAATGTATTTGATAATTAAAATCGGATTTAATTATTAAATTAAATTAATTATTAAATATAAAAATTAAATAACATCAAATGTCCATTGCGAATAAAAGTTATACCCTATCTAGGGTAAGCACCCCATTCCAGACACAATGGTGGTCTCAAATTTCTCAAATGATGAACCGTTTGAGAGATATTAATGATTTATTAATTAAAAATCAGAATAATTAATTAATTAAAATAAAAGGGTTATTTTTGTGAGCGAGACATCCAAACGTCCGATGCTAACAAATGTTATACCTTGTCTAGGGTAAACCCCTCATTCTGGACCCATCAGTGGTATCAAATTTCCCATACGATGCACCGTTTCGAAGATATTTAATTATTTTTAATAAATAATATATTAAATAATATTTAATAACTTTATCTCACGAGCGAAGCATCCAAAGGTGTCGTGCATGGAGCGAGTGGGATCCAAGAGGGACTGGCAGCGGGGGCTGGGTGGGGAAAGTGGGGAACGAGGCATCTGGGGGAGTCTGATGAGCATATTCTGGTGCGGCCGCAGTTCTAGGGAGGCGGGTCGGCCTCCCGTCGGCGACATTCTAGTGCCAGAGACATTGAAATCGTCGTAGTCGTTGCGCCCGCGGGGCAGCGCGGCGTCAGTAGACTCCAGTGGGACTACCCCGTCGGATGAACTGCCCGGTTTGGGTGAAGCAAGGCGGCTCCGTTCGGCCCGAAGGATAGACCTGTGGGAATGGTCGGAAGCCAAGAATCGGACGAAACGACGGTGATGGATGCTGCTAGATCCTTGAGACAACGGCGATCTCGATTGAGTTTTATTGCTTTTGGTCATTGCTAAGTGAGAAATTGTGGGCCCCACCTCCCTCCCCTATCACAATAAAAACCCTAGCGAACTGTGTGAAGCATTGAACTTTTTTATGAGTAATTCCATGTTTTATTTAAAAAATAATAATTATCATTTTACTGTTTAGTTGTTATATTTGATATATTGGGTATGTAAGTAATCATGATTTTTTTTGCATCTAAATATTCCTAATTAATGACCATCATATATATTCCTAATTTGTTTTTCTAATGTTTTGCTAATAAAAATGGTAGTCTTTAGTTTTAAGTAAACAAATATTCATCTTAATCTCATATGATAACGAGATTACAAAAGAGTGCTCATGATTTTTTTTCAATAATATTATCCATTTTTGTAATTTTTTTTTAATTTTTTACTGTTGATAAGTACGACAAAACATGTTGGTGGGAAACATTATATTTAAATATTTTTTATTATTAAATTTTTATATTATTTTAACATATTTTATCACACATTTTCTAAGGATAGAAAATAAACCATTAAGAAACTAATTCTATTTTCATTCTTTACTACATGCAAAGTTTCAAATATATGACATGTCGCTGCTATAATTTTAGATTTTTCTCATTGATTTTTTTTCCATTTCACCGAGATTTATGAGTGGCATTAAAACTAGCAACATGATAAATATATTTTTAATGTTGATTATTAAAAATGAAATTAAAAATTATTTACCATGTTAGTTATGAATAAAATTGTTGTTGTTGGAATAACCAATGTGGGGAATGATTTCTTATGTCAATTATTTTAATAACCAATGTTAAATATCCGTGTTTTTTATTTTTATTTTTGAAAAAATACACTACTACAAAACATAATTTTAATAACGTTGACCTTTATCAGTGCTTTATTTTTAGCATTGATAAAGGTCCAAAATAAAATTAAATCATTAAACAAATAAAAATTAGAAAAAATATTAACAATTTTATTAATTAAATAATTATTGATAAAAATGAATAAATTGAATATACATATATATAAATTATAAATATTAATAAATAATATATATTAAATATATACATATGAAAAATGAATAAAATGGAATAATTAAACAAATAAAAAATACAACTGAGTAAATTAAGAAAAATATTAAACATTTTATTATTTAAATAGTTATTGATAAAAATGAATAATTTTAATATATATATATTATAAATATTAATAAATAATATATACTAAATATAGATATATTAAATGAATAAATTATAATAATTAAACAAAAAAATTAAAATGGATAAATTGTAATAATTAAACAAAAAAATTAAAAAAGAATAAATTACAAAATTATAAAAAAAAATTAATGAAACAATTATTAATAAAAATGAATAAGTTTAATATATATATATATACTAATTATGAATAGTAATAAATAATATCTATTAAATATACATATATAGAAAATGAATAAAATGTAATAATTTAAAAAGAAATATTACTATCTTATTCATTTTTAATGTTGTTTGATTTTTCAATTTAACATATATCAAATTTTTATTACATTGATTTCACATAAATATACATAATTAATGCATTTTTATATACAATGCACACACATAAATATTTACGCAATTAATGAAATCTTATATAAAAACACATACACTTAATATTTATGTGATTTATTCAAATTTTAGTATATTTTAGAATTTCAGTCTAACATGATACATTTAATATATTATGTTTTTTATCAGTCAATTTTATTTATTTATTTTTAATATTATTATAATTAGGTATTATTTATTCATTTTTAATATATATTTTTTAATTTAATCATTTTCTATTATTTACTTATATATATTTATTTACAATGTTTTAGTATTTTCAAATATGTATTAATCTTTACTTCAATATATATCCATGTTTTTTAATAATTTACATTTATTTAATAAAACTTATCCATTTTTTTCTATATTTTTAAAGTGTACTCATTTTTAATTATTCAATTTCACTCGTTTTTAAAATGCATGTATTTTAGATTATATATTCATTAATAATGTTAAAAATATATTTGTAAATAAATACTTATAAATAAATATATTTATAAATGTATATTTACTATATTTATAAATTTATATATTTATAATTATTATAAATATATAAATATTATTTTTTAAATAGTATTTATATAATTATAAATAAATAATTATAAAATCATACTAAATTTATTTAAATAATGAACATACTATATTTATATTTATATTTATTTATTATATATATATATATAATTATATAAATATATATAATGATATAAATATGTAATTTTTTAAAAGTATTCATATATTTATAAATAAATAATTATATATTTGAATAATTATAAAATTATAATTAATATATTTAAATAACGAATATATTTACTATATTTATACTTATATTTATATATATTTATTAATATATATATATATAATGATAATAATATATTTATAATTATAAAACTATAATAAATATATTTAAATAATGAATATATTTGCTATATTTATATTTATATATATTTATTATATATATATATATAAGAGAAAGGTCTAGTGAGAAGAAAAGCTCCTGACCTTTTATTAAAAGATAAAAGAAAAACACAAGAGAACGGATAGGGTCAAACAAAGAGACATGTCATCATCGAGAAAACTATTTTACGAGTTATAAAATGAAAGATCATTTTCAAAGTTGTAAGAATCATCAAAAGTTTCTCACTATGATTGTGAGTTATCTTGATTTAGAATCCTAAGTATTGCTGCCTTGGATCATTCCTGATCCGGAGTGAGCTTTCCCTTTAAAAAATTTGAGGATGATCTCATAGAAACATTCCTTGGAAGATTGGAATAATTCTTATGTGGCCTTCTTTTTGGAGGATCCATATTTGACCCTTTATTGCCACTCATCTTTCCCTTTCCATTTATGATGACATCCGGAAAAAGCTCCACCACAACCAAAAGGCCGAGTGGTGTCCAATAAAATCCTTTACTGCTCTTTTTCACTTCCATCATCTGATATGTTACCCCATTTATCAAATCTTGAGGAACTGGAATTTTTCCAAGCATCTTGGATAGCTTTGGGGAAGTCCACAAACTCATGTTGCAAGTCCTTACCTTTCCTAGCATGTTGAGGATTCAAGTCAGCACTAAAATCTATACCAACAGGATATGGAGTAGAAGAAAGGCCCTCCTCCTGACCAATTTCATCCCCCACCTGTGTAACCTCACCCAAGTTGACCAACATAGCAGAAGAAACATCATCCATGTCAGATGAAATCCCCTTTTGAGAGCTAGTATGAATATTAAAAATCCCACCCGGAGAAGCAGCCACATCTAAAGCAGTGAGATCACCATAATCCAAAAATGCTCCCTGTTCAACATTATTGGCGAGAACAATAATATTACCATCCTTAACCACTTCAGATCCCATAGGATTAAATTGTATCTCAACTCCATCTTTAGTAAATTCTAAAGAAGGAGTTGTACGGTCATCCTTTGATGTTACCTCCTCTGCAAGGTCTGCCCAAGCATTATAGGTTCCACTATTAACTCTAGCCGAAGACTGCTCATTCAATATCAGTCCCCAACCTTTCAAGTTAGTTATCTGAGAATTGTATTTCATAAAGGCCCACACATCAACCCAAATGGATAAGGGCCTTCTAGGCATATTTTCATCACAAAAAAAGAATTTTGACATCAATTTTGGCTTCCTTCGACAGCGAGAAGCTAAATGTCCTTTCAACCCACACCTCTCACAGGAGGCCTTACTCCAACATAACTCCAGCGAGTAACCAACGACCATACAATCATTACAAAATAAAGGTTTTCTCTCATACTCAATATCAATTTGAATGTCATATGTGGGAGTGGATAGAGTTACCTTATCAATAATCGTGGATTTGAGATCAATCTCCACTAACATTCTAAAAAAATGACCAAACCGCACATTCCCATTTTCCTTATCAAGATAAATAGGAGTCCCAATTATCATGCCGATGTCATGCAGAATCCCCGGGTGCCAAAGGACTCAATTAAGTTGATGAAGATGAACCCATACTTGAGAGAAAACATTTGTTGTCTATAATACATTGAAATCCAAAGACCATTCAGGAATATGAAACCATCTGCGCTTCAAGAATAGAGAACCAACGCTCCATGCCCGAAGATTACAGTCATCCAAAGAGAAGAGGCAGAGAAAAAAACTACTCCCAAGGGAGACACACCTCCGGTCTAAAAATCCCCACAAAATTGAAATACAATGAACCAAATAATACATCTTTCAAGGCTTCTTGATCTTAGAAGTAACAAGTGGCACAATCCAACAATGTTTCCCAATTGAAATTATTTCGGCAAATGCTTTAGGATTGGATTCAATGTGACCAGCAGATCCCTTTCGAAGGATTCTTCCTGTACAAGAATCCTTGAAGGATACCAAAGCCGACTAGACACCATCCAGATTCAGATTCGAAGTCACACTCATTCTTTCTTTTGGAATCACTGAAGCATCAAGCAGATCCGGTCTACACACCTCATCCTCCCCATTCAACCTAATGACACCTAGTACTGCTAGTCGATGAATGCCATCCACACTAACCGGGATCGCTATCTCACTGTGAGAACTGAGTAGATCTGAATAGAGAAGCACCGATTGGAAGGAAGAATCATCAACTGCATCAGTCGCCCAAATTCCATCCACACAGTCGGCCAAACGTACAAACCCAAGGAAATTCTGGATCTTCGAATCAATAGATATGGGCACCATTGGAGCTGAAAAATCCTAATTTCCTCCAAGGAATCACCGAGCGACCAAACCCCATTCTATATTTTCTAAATCTAAAATTATAATAAATAAATATATAATTATGAAAATATATCATTTTTATAATTATAATTATAAATCCTTTATCAGCGCTAGAGTTTTAACATTGATAAAGGATCCATTTATCGACGCTTATTTAGAACTGATAAATATAGAGGTTTGTCACCACTAAAAAAGAGCTGATAAAGATATATTTTATCTGTTCTTATCAATTTAGCACTAATAAAAGGGATCTTTATCGTTGTTTTTTTGCAAACATTGATAAAAGTGTCCCCGATCTGTTTAAAATAACTCTAATGACGACTGAATTAATTGTGATTCTCAAGCTCTCGTGGAACTCCCTTATTGTCGTCACTCCTCCTCTATATTCTCTCAAACGAATCAAGGAAAGAATCCAAGGTTTGTTATATTATCATTTTCCTCTCTCATTGATTGATTTTTCAGGTTTCATGGTTTTTATTTTTTCACTCTTCTCAACCATGATGAACCCTACTTATCTTCTCCCATAGAGAACCAAGGACATCAGCTAATTACTAACTTCGAATCGCCAATGATCAGTTGTATCAAGTTGTTGTGCTACTGTGAGGACCATGATGAGAGCCTAGGAATTTGTTTTATCATTTATGATTTGTATATATTGTAGAAAGTTCTAATAAAAGTTTCAATTAGGGATGAAAATGAAAAAAAATCCTCCATTTGGTGTGGCAATGAAACTACTATGTAGGATTTTGTTTACCAAGGATTTGAATCTCTCTCTTTCCAGAATCTCTAATCACCCAATTCAATTTTACTGACCCAAAAATGTATAAAAACACAAAATTCAGTTAGAATTATTTATATGTGATATATATGATATATATTTAATATATTTTAACTCTAGTGATGGAAAATGGAAATGGTCTCTGTGCTTTACATATTATAGGCCACCGTGATTTGTATCTCACATTTTCCTTTTTTCAAAATAATATTACATTGATAGGTATATTTATTTATATACTTATATTAATATAATATGCATTTCAATTTAATATAATGTTTTTAATGAAAAATTGGTTCAAACAATATTGACTCTCACCTTCTATTATTTGATTTTATGGTATTTTCTAAAATATTTTTGTTTTTTAATTAAAGTGATAAAAAAACGGTTATGTTTAGAGAATTATATTCTTGAAATGTGATATGTTAGAATCCATAATTAAAATTACATATAGGTTATTTTTTAATATGAGTGGGTTTAGAGTATACATGGGATAAACATATTTTTAGAAAATAATAAGTGCTAGGTTTTGTAATGTTTTTGAAATAAGAATATGAAAGATTTTATAATGTATGTCTTTTAGATCATTTTTTGAAAATAGAGAAATTATTTATTAACCATTGAAATATATTATTTGTGATTTAAATAATTAAATACTAATTAAATAAATCCATTGATAAGGGATTTAGATTGGATTTGAACATAATCAATGACAGTAAATGGTTTTAATTATGTTATATTTGAGAAAATGTGGGTTATATAGAATCTTGATCCATTATTCTATATTTTACATGTTATAATAGAAATATTTAAGTGATTATCATGTTTTATTATTCGATTAAGGAATTTGATGTTTACGATACCAGATTAGTTATAGTTTTTATATGTGTATTTTATATTTTATTTTTTAGATGACATGGTTCATAATATATATATATATATATATATATTGATAGGATAAATATATTATTAAAGTTATTTTACTATAATCACACACAAATATGGTTTTAATAATCGTTATAATGTAAAATGAACCAATACACATTTATAAATAATTTTTTTCTAAACATTAGAATTTTAGGAAATGGAAAAATTATGTGAATTTTATTTAGTTAGTCTTCATTTTTATCTTTGTATAATTTTTTTATTGATTTTTTAACTAATTTTTTTTGTTTACTTGTCTAATAATTTTTTCTCTAGATTAATTTTTTTTGAAAATAATTGTATTAAACGTAATATGTAACTATTTTTAAAAAAACAATAAATATTCCCATATAATATTTTATTTGAATAATCACTTGATATTATTTAAAATAAATTTTAATATACCTCTCAATGTATGATTATAATATTTTTCTATAAGAAATAAATGTTCTGATGCGATAAAAATAACTTTTATCTTATATTAGAATATTATGGGCATTATGTGAGGGCTTGGTATGGTATGTTAGAATATGAATTACTATAGAAATGTTAGTGATTCAATGAGGGATAGGGTGAGGGTGATGTGACATTTGTGTTGTTGTTTGTTCTTATTTATGGTTTTTTATAAGTTAGGTTTAACTAATGTATTGTGATACCCATTATGTGGTTCTTTCATAAGGGAACCAATTATGTTAAGAATTCCCCATATTTCAAATACCCTTTTTTAAAAAATGGATATGTTATACCCATTTCATGATTTGGATTCAATAAGTACATGTAATGGTTATCCCTGAGGGGTAGTCTTGGATGTTAGGGGTATAAGGTCAAATCTCATGGTATTTGTGATGTGGTTATTTCCAGAGGGAGATAATTTTTTTTTTGATCCTCCTATGATTAAAATGTTAACCTCTTATTAGTGAAATGATTTGAATACCATGGAACAACCGTGGTACAAACTTATGGTATGATTAGTATAATTCAATGGCATGAAATGAAGTTAGTACATATGATTATCATGGTGTCCTATTTAGTACATAATGACTTGACTTACATGTGTGTTTTAAGTGTTAATACTTTGAACATATACTCAAATATAAGCATTGTTGTATATTTTAGGGGCCCTATTAGTATTTAATTTTTTATTTTTATACTCACACCCTACACATGAACCTCAGTGGATATAGAGAAGTTATATTTGAGATACAAGTGAGGGAAAATGACTAGAAACACATATTAGAGTCAGTACATATCGATGGGGATGAGTTGATGTTATCATGGTAGTGTCAGGGACCTTTTAACATTTTGAGATGATATTTGAAATTTTAAATTAAGATGTGGTAATTTAAAAAGTTTTAAGGAGACAACTCTCATCCTCACCAGATTCATTTCCCAAACTTTTATTATTACATTTTGTTTCTTGAGACTCATCCCCCATCTCTTCTATGTTGCTTGAACTACTCTAAGTAATAGTCATCCAAAATGATCACCAGTACCCGATATGGGATGAATACTGATCAGAGTAGTTCAAGTAACATAGGTGCATGTTCAGAAGAGATGAAGGATGAGTCTCAAGCAAAAAAAATCCAATAACAACTGTTCATGAGATAAAGCTGATGAGGATGACAATTCTCTATAACTTTTACCTTTGGATGAGTTTAGAGGATAGCACCTACCATAGTGGAGTAATTATTTTCTTAAATTAAATTACCTATTTCCTTCAAAATGGATGCACACTAATCATTTGACAAAAGAGTATGAAAATGGAGTTAAAGAGTTCATCAAGTTTGCAATAAAGCATGCATACGACCCTTCTCAAATCCTTTATCTGTGTTTACATTGATGTTATTCAATACAAATTAAATGTTTGACTACTCATACAAACAATGTCATATGCACATGATGATGTTACCAATCCAGAGGAAGATCATATTTTTTATTATAAAACTATAGAATTATTTGGGTATCAAGAGAATGTTGATGAAAAAAACAACAATGACGCATCATCACATCGTTGAATAAAATTATCAAGGTAAGAAGTCAGGGTATAAAATTTTAGGTTGGTTGGAATTAATACAACCAACCTATTGACCCCAACAAGTCAATGTTCATTAGTTATATCGGGGTCACAACGAGGATGAATGTGTCAATTGATAAATTGTAATAATTAAAAAAAATTAAAAATGAATAAATTAAAAAATTATTAACAAAAAAGAATAAGTTTAATATATATATATATATATATTAATTATGAATTGTAATAAATAATATAGATTAAATATAAATATATAGAAAATGAATAAAATATAATAGTTAAAAAAATATTAAGGTCTTATTCATTTTTAATGTTGTTTGATTTTTTAATTTAACATATATCAAATGTGTGTTACATTGATTTTATATACATATACGTAATTAATCCATTTTTATATACAATGCACACACACGCCATCGGGACCAAGCACCGTGTAGCTTTGTACGGGGCAATGCTATCCGATCAGCAATGCAAGGTGGGGAGCTAAGGAGATCAATGATTCAAGATGCTGGGGAGGGGAAGTTCTAGTGGGCTAGGCCTACGGGTCATTTAATAGGCATGGTATGCCTCGAGGCCTTCGGGTCATGTATTGCGGGTCATGTCGGGCCTGGTGCCTTAGGCCTACGGGTCATGTTCGGGTTCCCCTTTAACCCTTAAAAGGGGGATTATCTATAATAAAATAAAAAGAATGCATTCGGGCCATTCGGGCTAAAAAAATATACAATGCACACACATAAATATTTACACAATTAATAAATATTATATCCATGTTTATTTAATAATTTACATTTAATTAATAAAACTTATCCATTTTTCCAATATTTTTAAAGTTTACTCATATTTAATTATTCAATTTCACTCAATTTTAAAATGCATGTATTTAATATCATATATTCATTAATAATGTTAAAAATATATTTTTAAATAAAAATTTATAAATTTATATTTATAAATTTATAATTATTATAAATATATAAATATTATTTTTTAAAATAATATATATATAATTATGATAAATTTATTTAAATAATGAATATAATATATTTATATTTATGTTTATATTTATATTTAATTACTATATATATATATATAATTATATAAATATATATAATTATATAAATATATATATATTTTAAAAGTATTCATATATTTATAAATAAATAATTATATATTTAAATAATTGTAAAATTATAATAAATATATTTAAATAATGAATATATTTACTACATTTATATATATATAATGATATAAATATATTTATAATTATAAAATTATAATAAATATATTTAAATAATGAATAGATTTACTATATTTATATTTATATTTATTTATTAAATAAATATATATATATATATAGATATAAGAGAAAGGTCTTTCCAGAAGCAAAGCTTATGACCTTTTATTAAAAGATAAAAGAAAAACAACACAATAGAATGGACAGGGTCAAACAAAGAGACGTTCCCTCATCCGAAAAACCATTTTATGAGTCATAAAATGAAAGATCATTTTCAAATCTATAGTGATAATGATAAGTAGTTTCCCACTTCGACTGTGAGTTAGCTTGATTTAAAATCCTAAGCGTCACTACCTTGGATCTTTCCTAATCCAAAGTGAGCTTGACTTTTATAAATTTGAAAGATGATCTGGTAGAAACATTCTTTGGCAGATTGGAATAATCCTTATGTGATATTATTTTTAGAGGAGCCATATTTGACCCTTCATTGCCACTCATATTTTCCTCACCATTTACGAAAACATCCTTAAAGGAAACAACTCCACCACTACTGAAAGGTCGAGTGGTGTCCTATAAAATCATCTGTTTCTCTTTATCACTTCCATCATCTGATAGGTTACCCTATTTATCAAATCTTGAGGAATTTGAATTTTTTTAGGCATCCTGGATAACGTTTTGGAAATCCACAGACTCATTCAGGAAGTCCTTACCTTTCCCAACATGTTGAGGATTCAAAAAAAACACTAAAATCCGTACCAACATGATAAGGAGTAGAATAAAAAACCTTATACTGACCAATTCTAGTCCCCATCTATGTAACCCCACCCAGGCTGACTAACATAGTAGAAGAAACATCACCCCTGTCAGATGAAAGCCCCTTTTGAGAGCCAGTCTGGATATTAAAAACCCCACGAGGAGAATCACCCACATCCAAAGTAGTGAGACCACTAAGACCAAAAAATGCTCCCTATTCAACATTATTCGCTAGAAAAATAATATTACTATCCTTAACCACTTTAGATCCTATAGGATTAAACTGCATCTCAACTCTAGCTTCAGGAAATCCTAAATAAGGGGTAGCACGATCACCCTTTGATGTTTCCGCCTCTATAATATCTACCAGAGCATTATAGGTTCCACTGTTAACTCTAGACAAAGACTGCTCATTCAAAAAAATCCACTCGCCCTTCAAGTTAGCCATCTCAGAATTGCATTTCATAGAGGCCTTCACATCAACCCCATTGGACAAGGGCCTTCGAGATAAATTTCCATCATGAACAAGGGACTTGGACATCAATTTTGTCTTCCTTAAATAGTGGGAAGCTAAATATCCCTTCAACCCACACCTATCACAGGATGCCTTACTCCAACATAACTCCAGCGAGTGACTAATGACCATACACACATTACAAAATAAAGTCTTTCTCTCATAATCAACATCAATTTGAATGTCATCTGTGGTAGTGGATAGAGTTACCTTATCAATAATTGTGGAGTTGAGATCAATATCCACTAACATCTTAGAAAAATGACCAAACCATACATTCTCAGTTTCTTTATCAAGATGAATAGGAGTCCCAATTTCCATGTCATTGTCATGCAGAATCCTCAGGTGCCAAAGTACCCAATTAAGTCCATGAAGATGAACCCATACCCGAGAGAATGCATTTCTTGCCTGTGATACATTGAAATACAAATACCATTCATGAAGATGAATCCATGAGGGTTTCAATAATAGATAACCAACGCTCCATGCCTGAATATTAGAGTCATCCAAAGAGAATAGGCAGTGAAAAAAACCACGCCCAGGGGAGACACACCTACAGTCTAAAAATCCTCACAAAATTGAAATAAGATGAACCAAATCATCCATCTTCCAAGGATTTTCTCCCTTATAAGTAATAAGATGTGCAATCAAGGAGTGTTTCCCGATTACAATTATTTTGAAAAACACTTTAGGATTAGCTTCAACATGAGAAGTAGATCCCTTTCGAAGGATTCTTCTAGTACAAGAATCCTTGAAGGATTCCAATATCAATCGAACACAATCTGGTTTTAGATTTGAAGTCACACCCAATCTTTCATTTGAAATCACTGAAGTGTCAAGTATATCTGATCTACACACCTCATCCTCCCTATTCAAATCCACGACACTTGGTACTACCCCAGATCAATGCAGTCTGCCCACTCCATATGAAATCGCAGTAAACTTTCGATCATTGAAAATATTAGATCTACCGCCTTCTCAATTAACCACCACAATAGAAGATCTTGACAAATCTGGATGCGCGCCACCCACTCTTAGAAACATATTATCCCTCCAAGTAGCAACCCTTCAAGTAGCATCCTAACCACCAACCAACAATACAGACCCGCATCGAGTAGTAGGATCATCCTTCTCAGTCACCGCCACAACAGGAGAACCGGTCACTACTAGTCGATGGACGCTAACCACAGCGGTCAAGATCGTTGCCTCCCTATGAGAACCGAGAGGATATAAGTAAAAAATCATAGATTGGCAGGAAGAATCATCAATAGCTTCGGTCTCTTTCGATACAGCTCATGGAGCATCACGATTTCCCACCACTACCTAAACACCATCCATTCCATCGACCAAACATACAAACCCAAGGAAATGCAGGATCTTTGAATCAATAGATATGAGGACATCAGAGCTGATGAACCCTAATCGCCATCATGGAATCACCGAAGACGAGAGCCCCCAAACCCCATTCTATATTTTATAAATCTCAAATAAAAATATATTTATCTATAAATATATTTATAAATGTATATTTACAATATTTATAAAATTATATAATTATAATTATAAATAAAAAATATATTTTTTTGAAAAAAGTATCTATTTAATTATAAATATAATTTATATATTTAAATAATTACAAATTTATAATTAATAAATATATAATTATGTAAATATTTTTTTATAATTATAATTATAAATTATTTATCAGTGCTTCTTTATAGATGATAAAGATGGAGGTTTATCATCCTTAAAAATGCACTGAGAAATATGCCTTTAATCTACGCTTATCAATTTAGCACTAATAAAAGGGATATTTATTTGTTATTTTTTGTAAGTGTTGATAAAAGTGTTCTTGATCTACTTAAAAGAACTCTAATTGTGATTGATTTAGTCTTGATTTTCAAGCTCTCATGGAACTCCCCTAATACCGATGCTCCTCCTCTACATTATCTCAGATGAATCAAGGCTAGAATCCAAGATATGATATTTTCTCCTTTTCCTCTCTCATTGATTTCTTGTTTGGGTTCCACAGTTTGGGTTTTTGTGCTATTCTCGACCATGAAGAACCCAACTTCTCTTCTCACATGGGAACCAAGGACTTCAGCTAATTACTAACTTCAAATCTCTGATGATCATTTGTATCAAGTTGTTGTGCTATTGTGAGGCCTGCGATGAGAGCCTTAGATTTTTTTTATCATTTATGATTTTTATATGTTGTTTCAAGTTCTAATGAAAGTTTCGATTGGGTTTTAAAATGAGATTTATTTTTTTCTCCATTTGACATAACATTGGAACTACTATGTAACCTTTTGTTTACCAAGGATTTGAATCCCTCTCTTACCAAACTCTCTTATCACCTAATTAAATTTGACTGACTGAAAAATGTATAAAAAATAGAATCCGATTAGAATTATTTATATATGATATATATGATATATATTTGATATATTTTAACTCTAGTGATGGAAAATAGAAATGGTCTGTGAGCTTCACATATTATAGGTCACCATGATTTGTATTTCCCATGTTTTTTTCAAAATAATGCTACAATGATAGGTATATTTATTTATATACTTATGTTAATATTATATGAAATTAAATTTAATGTAATTTTTTTAATGAAAATTTAGTTCAAACAATATTTTTTCTCACCTTCTATTATTTGATTTTATGGTATTTTCTAAAATATTTTTGTTTTTTTATTAAAGTGATAAAAAATGAACACTTGTGCTTAGAGAATTATATTCTTGAAATGTGATTTGTTAGAAGCCATAATTCAAATTGAATTTAGGTTATTTTTTAATATGATTCAGTTTAAAGTATATATGGGATAATTATATTTTTTAAAAATAATAAGTGCTAGGTTTTATTTTGTTTTTGAAAAAAATTTGTCTTTAGTTTTTTTTTCTAATTAGATGTAACAAATATTTTCTAATTAAATATACAAACTACTTCAAGATTTCCTTTAAGGATAAGTTTATATATATTAATTTTATAATATTTAGATCGTGTTGGATATGTAAGAGTTTATAATGTGTGTATTTTAGAGTATTGTTTGAAAATATAGAATTTATTTTTTATTAACCACTGAAATATCTTATTCATGATTTAAATAATTCAATAATAATTAAATAAATCCATTTATAAGGGTTTTAGATTGGTTTTGAGCATAATTAATAATAGTGAATGGTTTTAATTATGTTAGATTTTAGAAAACATGGGTTATATAAAATCTTGATCAATTATTCTGCATTTTACATGTTATAATATAGATATTTAAGTGATTATCATGCTTTATTATTCGATTAAAGAATTTAATGTTTACAATACCAAATTAGTTATAGTTTTTTATATATGTATTTGATATTTTATTTTTCAGATGACATGGTTCATAATATATATATATATATATTGACAGAATTTATATATTATTCAAATTATTTTACTGTAATCATACAAAAATATGGTTTTAATAATCTTTATATTATAAAATTAACCAATACACGTTTATAAATAATTTTTTTCTAGAAATTATAATCTTAGGAAATGGAAAAATTCTGTGACTTTTATTTAGTAAGTCTTCATTTTTATCTTCGTATACATTTTTTTACTGATTATTTAACTAATGTTTTTTGTTTACTTGTCTATTAATTTGTTCTCTAGAGTAATTTTCTTTGAAAATTATTGTATTAAATGTAATATGTAACTAATTTATTTTTTAAATTTTGATAAATTTTTCCTTATAATATTTTGTTTGAATAATAACTTGATATTATTTAAAATGATTTTTAAGATACCTCTCAATGTATGATTACAATATTTTTCTACAATAAATACATGTTTAGATGTGATAAAAATAATTTTTATCTTATATTAGAATATGATGGGTATTATGTGAGGGTTGGGTATGGTATGTTAGAATGTGAGTTACTGTATAAATGTTAGTGATTCATCGAGGGCTAGGGTGAGGGTGATGTGGCATTTGTGTTTTTGTTTGTTCTTCTTTATAGCTTTTCATAAGTTAGGTTTAACTATTTTTTTTGTGGCACCCACTATGTGGTTCTTTCATAAGGGAACCAATTATGTTAATAATTACCCATATTTCAAATACACTCCCTAATAAAAATGGTTATGTTATACAAATTTCATTATTTGGATGTAGTAAGTACATGTGATGGTTATCCCTGAGGGGTAGTCTTGGATGCTAGGGGTCTGAGGTCAAATCTCATGGTATATATGATGTGGTTATTTATAGAGGGAGATAAATAATTTTTACTCCTCCTATGATTCAAATGTTAACCTCTTATTGGGGAAATTATTTGAATTTTAGGGAAAAACTAGGGTATAAACTTTTAGTATGATTAGTATATTTCACTGGTATGAAATGAAGTTGGTACATCTGATTATCATGGTGTCCTGGTTAGTACACATGAATTGACTTATATGTGTATTTTGAGTGTTACTACTTTGAACATATACTCAAATATATGCATTGTTGTATATTTTAGGGTCCCAATTAGTATTTAATTGTTCATTTTTAAACTCATGCCCTAGACATGAGCCTCAGTGGATATAGAGCTCTTGTATTTTTTATACAGGTTATGGAAAAGGACCAGTAACATAGATTAGAGTCGGTGCATATCAATGGTGATGAGTTGATGTTATCATGGAACTGTTAGATACCTTTTAGAATTTTAAGATGATATTTGATATTTTAAATTAATATGTGGTAATTTAAAAAGTTTTAAGTAGACAACTGTCATCCTCACCAGCTCTATCTCCCAAATAGTTATTATTTCATTTTTTTTCTTGAGACTCATCCCACATATCTTCTATATTGTTTGAACAACTCTAAGTAATAGTCATCCAAAATGATCACCAGTACCCGGTATGGGATGCCTACTTCTCAAAGTATTTCAAGAAACATAGGTTCATGTCCAGAAGATATGGAGGATGAGTATCAAGAAATGAAATTAAATAATAACTATTTGGGAGATGACGCTAATGAGGATGAAATTTTTCTATAACATTCACCTTTGGATGAATTCAAAGGATAACACCTACCATAGTGGAGTAATTCTTTTCTTAAATTCAATTACCCATTTCCTTCAAAACGGATTCACACTAATCATTTGAAAAATGATTGTGAAGATGGAGTTAAATAGTTCATCATGTCTACAATAGAGAATTCACATGACACTTATTAAATCCTTTTTCTGTGTTTACATTGATGTTATTCAATACAAATTAAATGTTTGACTACTCATGCAGACATTGTCTTCTGCAAATTATGATGTTACCAATCTTGAGGAAGATCATACTATTGATAATGAAACTATAAAATTAGTAGGGTATCAAGAACATGTTAATTAAAAAAACAACAATGATGCAGCATCACAACATTGAATAAAATTATCAAGTTAATAATTCAGGGTATAAAATTTGAGGTTGGTTGGAATCAATGTGGAAAACCTATTAACCTAAACAAGTCAATATTCATTTGATATGTTTGGGTCACAGCAAGGATGAATGTGATGATTGATATTTATTCATGGTTCCATTTCAAAAATATAATAACAAAACCCCTTTCTAAAGATATAATAGTAACACTATCACAAAACTGGGTTTCCGCAGAACCACCCTTTAATAGCGCTAAAAAAATCGCTAATAAAGGGGACCCCTTTATCAGAACTTTTTTTAGTAGTGCTGATAAAGGGGAGATTTATCAGCACTTTTTATTAGCGCTGATAACTTTTATATTTCAAAAAAAATCATGAAAAATAATATATTGTTATATAAGTATATTTATATTGATATAAATATAATATATATTTTTTAAATATGTTTTAGAAAAGTAGAAATAGACTACTACATTTAATATATAAGAAATTTAGTGAAAATGGATTTAATTTTTTTTTAATATTATTAATTAATAATCTACTAATTATCATCGATTAATAATCATTTAATAACAATTTGAAGACACAAAAAATCAAAAAAAATTAATAGAAGTTCTAAAATACGTTGAAAATGTAACTCAAACTTCAAACGCCCATAACTTTTGATCCGGGTGTCTGTTTGAGCTCTATAGCATATCAAATTGAAGCCTGTGACGAGCTCTACGTGCTATTGACTGAGAAAAATCCTCTGTCACATTTTTCAAGGCCAAAAAATCCCCAAAAGGCCTACAAAACTGAGTTTTTAGTCGGCATACCCCGATTTGTTAACATTCATACTGGTATAACTTCTGATCCGGATTTCCGTTAGCCCTGTACCATATATCATATCGAATATTGTTTCATTTTCTTGAATTTTACTAGTTGTAGAGTTAAAACGGGCTTCTGGATTATAATTTATGGTCGTTTTAACATTCTATGGCTTTTCAAATACACATATATATGTATTTATTCGTAAATATATATGTGTATGTGTGTGTGTGTGTGTGCTGTATATATGTATGTATGTATGTATGTATGTATTTATATATCTATAAACACACATAAAAAACTTTTATAAATGTATTTAAAACTAATCTTATAAATATATATTAATATACAAATAAATATACGGATAAAATATTGTAACTACAAATATATATATATATATAGATATAAATATATATTAATATAAGAATGAATATATATATACTAATATATGAATAAACATATATGTATTAATATAACTAAATATATTTATATTAATATGAATCTATATTAATATACGAATAAATATAACTATATATATATATAAATAAATATAAATATATATTAATATACGAATAATTAAATATATATATATATATATTACTATATGAATAAATATATATGTATTTATATAACTAAATATATTTATATTAATATGAATCTATATTAATATACAAATAAATATAACTATATATATATAAATAAATAGATGTATTATAAAATAGATAAAAAAACGAAATGGCTTAGTGGTAAAGGTGCAGGAGCGCAAGGGGGAGGTCAGGGGTTCGAATCCGGGTGGAAGCAAGGAGGGGTGTGCGGGAGTGGGAGGGGGCAGGCAAGTGCAGAATGCGCAGGCAAGGGCCACGTGCAGGAGTGGGAGGGGGGCCACCTAGCGCTGATAAAGGGGGGTCAAGCGCTGTTAAAAGCTCCCCCCAAATATAAATTATTATTTATTTATTTTTTATTTTTTTGAGTTTTATCAGCACTTTTTAAAAGGGCTGATAAAAGTCTCATTTTATCAGCGCTAAAAAAAGCATTGATAAAAGGGGTATTTATCAGCGCTTTTCTGAGTGCTGACAAAAGGGCCCCCCCTATCTTCACCTCGATTAACAGAGCTTTTTTTAGCACTATTAATGCACTTTTCTAGCGCTGATAAAAGACATGTTTGTAGTAGTGTAATGTTACAATATACATTCTTTATTTTACTAAAAGAATATATAATGAAATGTTGATTTAATTTTCATTATTCTTTGTAGAGTTCATTTATTTTAGAATATTTACATAATAAATTTGTCTTAATGGATGCTAGAAAATCCCATAGAGGCTTCCAAACTCTTCTTACCAAGTTACATATTAGGGATTCATAGGGGAAAGTAAATCCCCATCCACTAGTTATTGTGAACACATTATAAAGTAGAAAACATAGACTGCTTTCATCAATCGTCGCAATGAGAAATCATTTTAGGTGAATTGTAATCGATAATATATTATTTGAAATTATTTATTTTATCTAATTTGATTCAAAATTGTTAATTTAAGAAATAGAAAAGAAGTTTTGAAAATAAGAAACGTGCATCAAAATCAATGTAACCCCATCGCAAAGGATGGGGTATGTTTCACTAGAGAAGAATTGGTATGTATTTTAAATCAAAAATAAAAGTTTCATGTGATATGAAACAACATTTTTTCCTTTGTTTATATGTAGATTGATGAATAAAAATCTTAATCCACTTCCATACCGTGTCATGTGCTATGGAAGGAGGCTCGTGTAAATTAGGAGGGTAAAATAGTTGATAAAAACACAAAAATATTATGGGAAACATATGAAAGTATGATTTAATAGTAATTAATTATGCTTTATAACAATATTAAATAAAAATATATATTTATTTTCATATTTTTTTATATGGTTTAGACATAGAAATTGATAGCAAACATACTGGAAGAAAAACTACTATTAATAGCTTTGAGGTGGCCGAAACAATATGTGGTCGCATTAGAGGATTAGGTTTTGGAGTGTCTCCTCAAACATATTTTGATAAGATAAAACCACATGAAGATATATATAATATGGTTAAATGATTGCAGACACAAATAAACCCACTGTAAGGTATTATTGTTTGGTCTGGTTTGGCAAACCAATGTATTAGAAAGGATCAAAGTGAACTAGCAGTTGAACAAATATTTTCACATGAACCAAATGACCCCACTAGCTTTGAGTCTAGTCATTCCTCCCAACCACATTCCTTACTTGAGATAATCAATTTTTTCACTACTCTTTCTCCTAAATGTAAATCAAACAACATCTGAGAACACTATATTACTAAAATTCTACAGGGTAAATTTGTATGTGATATGTATCTATCAACACTCACACACCATCTTGTTGTTATGGGTATAATGTATAATATCCCAAAAGACAATCTACACCATAAATACCTCCCAAAAGATCACATGAGAGAGGGGATTGAGGTAGCTCATGAGCTAATTGCTGAGTTTCTTGTTCTACTTGATGATTTGAATATTACAATGATCAATGATGCTATTGGAACTTTCATAGCATGGCCATATAATCTTATAAAGATACATAAGGTATGTATTTAACAAATGTTTGTAAGATTTGGTGTCCTAGAACCAATTGGTTGTACTTTGATTACATGGATATTTAATGTATTTAAATATTAAATATCTTATTACATCTTATTACATATTGTTCATTATTTTACATGACTCTGATGTAATACTTTCCTAGAGTATTTTTTTCATTGATAAGGTTATGGAAGTTCCCCGCTATGATGAGAACCTTGAAATACTATAACAATACTCTTAAATATAGTTCTATGGTTGGATGACACACTATGAAGGGACACATAGCATGCAGACCGTCAGGTGTGAGTACTCGTAAGCAGATAAGACTTCCTCTCATGAAGTTCTCACTTGGTAATCTCCAAGATATGAGATTATGAGAACAGACCCGCTAGTAGAAATTTGGCATGTTTTGGTGTCATCGGATATTTATATCTGCGAGAATTCGCAGTGATCCTTAGACTTTAATGTTATCATTAATACGTGTCATGAATCATGTATATTGATTTACTGACAAAAACCGCCACGCAGACAGTTGGAAAGAAGTAGGGTGCATTGGGTATGTCATGAGTGACATGATATTAATGGATAAGTTGAGGAAGGATTTGTCCCTTCCATTTATGGAAGTTGATATCTTGGCCCTTTGATTGAAATAGAAATGTCATGTGAAATTCCATGTCCATGGTGTAATGATGAGTTTATATCAGGTAGTCAAAGAAAGATGTATCAAGTTTAAAGGTTGATGATACTATCATGAAACCTGCTTGATGAAATATTGATACAAAGGGATTGTATTACACAGTGAGTGTTCGTATGTGGATGTTGTTGTTGTGACTTTATGTTCTTTCTCTTGGGTGTCTTGACCCATTGCTAGATAGTACTCTTGGACTTTAGGCAAGTCCGTCTAATGCCAACGAGAAATAATCCTAGAGCGTCACACACTAAGTGTTTTTTGTGGTCTCGTTTAAATTTTATTTTAATTTAATTAATGAAATAAATATTATTCTAAGAACTGTAGAATAATTTTATTCAAGTTAAGATGATCGCATAAATTAAATAAAATTTATTTATTTATTTTATTGAACATTTAATAAATATTTATGTACTAGTTTGTAAATAAAATATTTATTTAAGATAATAAATTATTTATTTATTTATTTGGGTGTTCAATAAATGGAAGTGGAGTTTGAGCATCCCAAGACCGGTCCTGTAGTAAAATAATTATTTTCAAGACGATAAATAATCATTATTTGGCACAAGTTAAAATAATAATGATGTTGCTATTATTTTGTGACGCGGAATTTTATTCATAATTTCATTTTGCACAAGTTGGCACACCATAAATAATAACGTGGTATTATTATTATGAGAATGGGTTTTCTCTATGTTTATGAATGTATTTAATTGCTGTAATGCAATTAAATATTGTAACTGAAATTTCATGCATATAAATAGAAAAGTATGTCTATTGTGCCATAGTGCACACACCTCACACTTGGTGAATTGAGAATTGTTGAGCTAAACAATTTCTCTCTCGAATCCTATTCCTTCCCCTCTCAAGAATGAGATATGTTCTTCAAGTAAAAAGAACAAGTGATCAATAATGACCGACACAAGACACTAACTTTTCCACGCTATCACCTAGAGAACGTGTGGTGTTGATTGGAGGTCATCGGAGCACGTGTGGATCATCGCTAGAGGGATTCTAGTTTAGATCCTCGCAAGAGCAACGAGATAATCTGGTCCAAATGATCAACATCATCAACGAAGAAAATACTAAAGATCCAAGTATTCTTTTCTTTATGAAATTAATTATAAACATGATGTGGAAGATCCTCTCTAAAGGTTTCAGGTCTCTTCCTTCTTTATCTAAATCTTTGATTCTATTCAATAGAGACTGGCATTCATCATTGTATTGATCCAAGAATAATCATTGATCATGGTAAAAATTAAAGTTGGGTGTCGGCCCAACCGTGTTTCCACTACGCCCAGAACCTAAAAGTTGTATCAGAGCAGTTACATCATAGTTTATAATTATTTAAATATTTAGTTGATGATTTACACATTTAATAATTTATTTGTTTCAATTCAAGTTAATCATTCTGAAAATCAGAATCTCGAGATCTGTTCCTCCTATTTTGTTTCTTGTTCACCTTACAGAAATTATATTTTCTTTTAATTTTGATTAAAATAAAATAGAGGATCTCATCCAGAGGTGTCAAAGCTTCTTGGCCATACAACACCAGAATACACGACATGTATTTGGTAGTATACATCGTGTAGTCAAGATTCAATGCATCAGACTGGTTCGCCAAACCAAGTCGTGTGTTGGAGTCTTTCTAAGTTTTAAATGACTCTGTGTGTTGAATAGGAATAGGTGGAAAGTGGTTTCTGGATTACACGCAATGTAGTCCACTAGACACGGCATGTAGTCCCTTCAGGTTAGAGTTAGACCGTGTACCCCATACACGACTTTCCCGGTTAAAAACCATGTAACGCGGATACTACATGGCATGTGGCCCACTGAACACGTCATGTACTCCAAAGATTTTCGAAGTACATCTACACTCCATTTCCCCAGGCATGTACTTCATATGGATGGTGAACGATAGTGCATGCCTTGTAGTCATAACTACACACCGTGTACTCATCCAAATTATGCAGATTTATTAAAATTTATTATTATATTATACAAACCCTTGAGATGTGTACCATAGTGTGGGCATAAATATGAGGCACAACACATGATAGGTGTTTTATATATATGTGTTTAATTTAACATCTACATAATGTTCATTTCTACTCATTGGGTAGTTATGAATGGGAATTCACCGGGTTGCCTCCAAAGTACAAGTTACGTACAAAGATAATTTTAAACGAATTTATTTGTTTAAAATTATGATGGATGATAATCTCAAGGAAATTCATAAAAGGGTTTTAGATAAAAGGATTGATTAATTAAAGATGATAATTAATTGATTCGAGCGTGATTTATCTTAAATGAGAATGATTAAAGAATTGAATGATAGTTTTATTTATGCATAAATATCATTGCATGTATGGATGATCATGATCTAGACCAAGACCTTTTTATGTGGATGGTTTCTTTTAATTAATTTATTTAAATTAAATTTGTTGGCCTATGAGCCTTCTCCTCATTAATATGTAGGTCCTATGTGCCCAAGGTTTCTTTTATATAAAACCCCCTTTTTACCCCTCATCTGCTTGTGAGTTTAAAAAAGGCATATGTAATGGATGGAACTCCCAAGATAGTGGAGGCGGTTCAAGTTGGAGCCGAGATGAAACCAATCCCAGGATATAGATAGGTGGACAGGTGGAAAGCTGTAAACACGAACCCAAAAGTTTCAATATGTTTCTCCCCTAGGTCAGGGTTAGTTTATCAACCACTAGATAAACTAACCATTATAAAATCTCATGGTCATTACCTTTATTTTATTTCTATTAGTTGCATGGTTTATCATTATGGATGTATTGTTACAATCACATAATTAATGAATTAAATAAACATTCAATATGGAACTAAAATAAACCAGACTTACACATAAATATTATAAAGACATGGTTAATCACTTAAGTAAGTTGCACTTAATATTAACAAGAATGTGATAATGATAATAATAAATTCACGCATAAGAGATAAAAATACATCAAATAAAATATTAAGTTAGATGAAGCCTTCTGTTACTTGTTTAAGGGAAAAACTCAATAAAACTATGTGTTTGACCAACCATTGTTGGGACACTTAATTTTATACATGAATCCCTTATGAAAGGTTTCAGATTGACTTAACCATATTACATCAATAGGAGTATCCCTTGATAGACTTTGTGTAATATTAGAGGAAAGAGTTGAGGAAATCCAAAAGTTATGATTTCAGGATTGGGGAGTCCACTTAAAAAATCAAGGAGCTACAATCCCACAGTTGGCAATGACCTTCATATCTAAATACCTTCTAATATCTTGACCAAACCTTGTTAGGGTTATGTGAAGGGTAATATGGATCCTTGACACTAGAATTTCATGGAAACTGGACATTCTAAGGTCAATGGTGAGGGACATTGGGACTTGATAAAATAGTGGGAGATTTAATAAAAATTTATTATTTCTCATAAAATGTAATCAAGAAAGTACTAATGATCTGCTCTTTTAATTATAGAATAAAAATGACAAGCTCGTCAACAACATTATCCCTGTGATCAATTCTAGATAAAGACAACATCCTCAACGGCAGAAACTTCCAAGAATAGTTGAGATGCCTTTGGGTTATCCTACACCATAAACGGAAGTCTTACGTGCTGGAGTCAGCATTACCTGATCCGTCTTCCAAAGAGGCGAGTGATGAGGATTTACTGTTCTATGAGAAACATATGAATGATGCAATCAATGTTCAATGTTTTATGCTATCATCAATGTCTAGTGAGCTCATGAAGTATCATGAAAACATGGATTCTTATAGCATGCTTGAGAACCTCCATAGTCTTTACTAGGAGAGAGAAATACAGGAAAGGTTTGAGATCTCTAAGGCACTCTTTCAGAGTAATATTGGAGAATTTTCCCCAACTAGGCCTCATGTAGTCAATCTCATTAGCTACATTGAGTGCCTGGAGGTTCTAGGGTTTAAAATCCCCAAAGAACTGGGCACTGATCTCATTCTCACATCACTACCTAAGAGTTTCTTTAACTTCGTTGTCAATTTCAATATGAATAACATTGAGAAGTCTCTATCTAATATTTTTATCCTCATTCACCAAGTGGACAAATATATGAAGCCTAAAAATCCTTATGTCCTTATGGTGAATAATAGAAAAGGGAAGGTGAAGATCTTTAAGCCCAAAAATTCTTCACGGCCTTCCAAGAAAAGGAAGATCAAAGGGGAGGCAAGGAACATGAGGTTGTTTGTTTTTAATGTGTCAAGAAGGGCCATTGGAAGAAGAAATACACCCAAACCAAGAAGAAAGGGGAAGATTCAGGTGCATTTGTTATCAAATTAAATCTATCTATTTTTTACGTGTTGGATTACACAAACCAAGTCATGGAAATAGATAAAAAAGATACTTCACCTAACTCATACCACACCCAACTTTGGCATCACCGGCTTGGTCATGTAAATGAGAAATGCTTGACAAAGTTACATCAAGATGGATATTTAGATTTTTTCTAACTAAAACCACTTGGCGTATGTCATGCATGTTTACAAGGAAAAATGACCAAAGCCCCATTTAGTGGGAAAGGTGAAAGATAAATAACTTCTTGAATTGGTTCATACTGATGTGTGTGGACCATTTCCAATGGAAGAAAGGGGAGGGTACCCATACTTCATAACTTTTAATGATGATTTTAGTAGATATGTATATATCTACTTAATTAGGTATAAGTTGTATTCTTTTGATAAGTTCAAAGAATACAAAAATGAAGTTGAGAACCAGCTTGGTAATAAGATTAAGAAACTCTGCTCAAACCAAGGTAGAGAATATCTTAATCAAGACTTCATTGATTACTTACGGGAGTTTGGGATCCTATCCCAAATCACTCCTCCGTACACGCCCCAGTGAAATGGTGTGAGTGAAAGGAGGAACCACACCCTGTTGGACATGGTGAGATCAATGATGAGTCATGCGAGTCTTTCATTATCCTCTTGGGGATATGCGTTACAAACAATGTCACACATAATAAACCAAGTACCAACTAAATCGATAAATGGTATTCTATATGAGTTCTAGAGTGGAAGAAAAGCCATGTTATCGAATTTATATGTGTGGGGGTAGTGAAGAGTTTGTTAAGGCCTCTTCAGGTAACAAACTCCAACCCTGAGGCACAAAGTGTACCTTTATAGGATAACCCAAGGAAACAAGGACATATTACATATACAACCCATTGGAAAAAAAATTATAGTGGAAATACATGACATATTCCTTGAGATATAGCACATACCCAAAAGAGATAGTGGGAGTGAGATAGACTTTGATGAAGTCGAGGCTCAAGGTACACAAGAGTTAGTATAGGAACAGATTCCAAAAAGCCCCATGGAAGAAGAATCTATTCCAGATACACAAGTACTACGTAGGATTATAAGAGAGGTTAGAGAACCAGAATGGTACGGTTTTCTAGTTACCAAGGATGGTGACTCATTATTAGTTGATAATAATGATCCTCTAACCTACTAGGAAGCAGTAAGTGGCACAGACATTACCAAGTTGCAAGAAACCATGAATTCTCCGTGTATCAAAACCAAGTCTGGATTTTGGTAGATCATCCTATTGATGTAAATCCTATTGGTTTCAAATGGGTATTGAAGAATAAACTGGACATGGAAGGACAATTCAGTACCTATAAGGTACGACTGGTTGCAAAAGGGTTTAAACAACATCAAGGAATTGACTACGATGAAACCTTTTTACCAGTTTCAATGCTTAAATCCATCAGAATTCTACTTGACATTGCGGATTACCATGACTATAAGATTTTGAAAATGGATGTCAAAATAGCCTTCCTTAATGGGAACCTTTAGGAAGATTTCTACATGACACAACCTAAAGGGTTTGTGACTCCAAAGGATGCCAATGAGGTATGCAAGTTGCAGAAATCCATTTATGGATTAAAGAAAACATCTAGGTCATGGAACATTCATTTTGATAAAGACATAATAGAATTTGGTTTAATCAAGAATGAATGTGAGACTTTTTTATACGAAAGGTTTAGTGGGAGTGCAGTCGTTTTTCTAATAGTATATGTTGATGACATATTACTTATTGGAAACGAGATACCAGTCTTACAGTATGTTAAGGCATGGTTAAATAAATGATTCTCCATGAAGGATTTGGGTGAGGAAGCATATATTCTTGGGTTTAAGATTCATTGTGATAGATCCAAGAGATTGTTGGGCCTATGTCAAAGTACATAAATTGATAAGATACTGAAAATATTTAGTATGGAACAATCCAAGAGGGGATTGTTTCCAGCGTCACATGGAATTCATATTTCCAAGAAAATATATCCTCAGACACATAAGGAAAGAATGATAATTGCAAGGAATATATATGAATTAGTGATTGGGTCATTCATACATGTCATGCTATGTACTAGATTGGATGTTGCCTATGCATTAAGTGTGGTAGGAAGATATAAATATGACCCAGATGACCACCATTGGATGGCAGTCAGGACTATCCTAAATTATCTGAGGTGTACTAAGGATATATTCCTAGTTTATAGAGGAGATGAGAAACTAGTTATCAGAGGATATGTAGATGCTAGTTTCCTGACTGATCAAGATGACATGAAGTCGTAAATGGGATACATCTTCACTTTGAATGAAGGTGCAGTGAGCTGGAAGAGCTCAAAGTAGAGTGTGGTCATAGATTCTACAGCAGTGTTTGAGTATATGGAAGCTTCTGAGGTAGCTAAAGAAGCGATTTGGATGCGAAGCTTCATCCAAGAGTTGGATGTGATACCTAGTAGTAAAGATCTCATCACACTGTACTGTGATAATATTGCAGCGGTGGATCTCTCAAAAGAGATGAGTTCACATCATCAGAAAAGGCACATACTTCGGAAGTATCATATCTTGAGGGATTTTTCTCAAAGAGGTGAAGTTGCAGTGAGAAGTATTTCCACAGAAGACAATGTGGAAGACCCCTTGATTAAAGACTTGACTTAGCAGAAACATGATCACTATGTGAGGTCTAATGAACTGAAAGTCATAGGCAGTTGGCTCTAGTCCAGGTGGGAGTTTGTAAGAGTTTGTTTCCTAGAACCAACTTGTTTTACTTTGATTATATGGATATTTAATGTATTTAAATATTAAACATACTATTACATATTGTTTATTATTCTTCATGACTATGATGTAATAATGTTCTAGAGTATTTTTTACATTGATAAGGTTATGGTAGTTCCCTGTTATGATGAGAACCTTGAAATTATATAATAATATTCTTAAATATAGTTCTACGATTGGATGACATACTATGAAGGGACACATAGCATGCAGACCATCGGGTGTGATTACTCGTAAGCATATGAGACTTACTCTCATGAATTTCTCACTTGGTAATCTCCAAGACAGGAGATTATGATAAAAGACCCACCAGTAGGAATTTTTCATGTTTTGTTGTCATCAGATATTTCTATCTGTGAGCATGTGTAATGATCCTTAGAATTTAATATCATCATTAATATGTGTCACAACTTGTATACTTTGATTTACTAAAAAAAACCGTCACGCAAACAATTGGCGGGAATTAGGGTACGTTGGGTGCGTCATGAGTGACATGATATTAATGGATAAGTCGAGGAAGGATTTTTCCCTTCTATTTATGGAAGTTTATATCTCATACCTTTGATTGAAATAGAACCGTCACACAAAATTACATGTCCATGGTGTAACGATGAGTTTATTTCAAGTAGTAAAAGAATGAAGTATCAAGTATAAAGGTTGATGACATTATCATGAAACTTGGTTGATGAGATATTGAGACAAAGGGATTATATTACACAGTGAGCATTTGGATGTGGATGTTTTTGTTGTGACTTTATGTTTTTTCTCTTGGGTTCCTTGACCCATTGTTAGACAGTACTCTTGGACTTTAGGCAAGCCTACCTAATGCCAACAAGAAAGAATCCTAGAGGGTCACACACTTAGTGTTTTTTGTGGTCTCGGTTAAATTCTACTTGAATTTAATTAATGAAATAAATATTATTCTTAAGACCGTGTAATAATTTTATTCAAGTTAAGATGATCCCATAAATTAAATTAAATTTCATTTATTTATTTTATTGAACATTTAATAAATATTTATTTACTAGTTTTTAAATAAAATATTTATTTATTTATTTTGGTGTTCAATAAATGGAAATGGAGTTTGAGCAGACCAAGGCCGGTCTAGTAGTAAAATAATTATTTGCAAGACGGTAAATAATTATTAGTTGGCACAAGTTAAAATAATAATGATGCTACTATTATTTTTGTGACATGGAATTTTATTCATAATTATGTTTTGAGAAAGTTGGCACACCATAAATAATGATGAGGTATTATTATTATGAGCATGGGTTTTCTCTAAGTTCATGAATGTATTTAATTGTTGTTATGAAATTAAATATTATAACCAAAGTTCCATGAATATAAATAGACAAGTATGTCTATTGTGCCATAGTTCACACACTGAACGCTTGGTGAATTGAGAATTGTTGAGCTAAAAAATTTCTCTCTCGAATACTCTTCCTTCCCCTCTCAAGAATGAGATATGTTATTCAAGCATGAAGAACAAGCGATCAAGAACGACCGACACAAGACACTCGCTTCACCGCACTAGCACCCGGAGAACGAGTGGTGTCGATCGGAGGCCATCAGAGCATGTGTGGATCACCACAAGAGGGATTCTAGTTTGGATCCTCACATGTTCAACGAGATAATACAGAAGGTTCATTCCGAACGATCAACATTATCAACGAAGAAAATACCAAAGATCCAGGTATTCTTTTCTTTATGAAATTAATTAAATTAATTATAAACATGATGTGCAAGATCCTCTCTAAAGGTTTTAGGCCTCTTCCTTCTTTATATAAATCTTTGATTCTATTCTATGGAGACTGACATTCATCATTGTATTGATCCCAGAATAATCATTGATCATGGTAAAAATTAAAGTTAGGTGTCGGCCCAACTATGCTTCCACTGCGCCCGGAACCTATAATTTTTTCATTTGAAATACCTATAACAATTGATAAAAGAGGGTCTGAATTGAGGTATGATATTATAGATGGATAAAGTGCTGGGGAAATAGAAGTTCAAATCAAGATAATCTAGTGAATCGACCAAGGAATCACAATGACCATCTGAGAGCCCCTTCTCCCTACCAGTTCTAGAGCAATATTTATTATCATTACAACTTCATATAATGATCACATTTAAAGATGAAAATATGTATTACATTCCATATGAAAAAGAAATATTTATTATCATTACAACTCCATGCAATGACCACATTTCAAGTCGCATAATATTAATGTTGTCCCAAGGAGATCCACATACTACCAGGGAAGGCAATACTTCAATATATCTTAAAACAGTTAATTTTGGGTTGTTTTCTTATAAGATAGTGAAACTAGAGTTTTTGGGATACACAGATGTGGTCTAGGAAGGTTCAGTGGATAACTGAGGGAAAGTAGAGATATCAAAAAACCTGGATTTTGTTCGATCCTTGGTTTTGTTTGACCCTTGAATCATTCGAGCCTAGGATTCGAGTCTTGGAATAGCTGGAGCCTTGATTATAGCCTAGATTCAAGCTGGGATTTGGCAATAAGGAGTGTTGGCATCAGGTGGCTTCTACAGAAAGCTTTAGATATCGCGAATTAGTTCACAATGGTTAGGGTTCTTAAAATAGATCGGGACACTTTTATCAATGCTTCCTAAAAAGCGCTGATAAAGATTCCTTTTATCAACGCTTATTACTTAAGCGTTGATAAATGATTTATAATTATAATTATAAAAAAATTAAATATATATATAGTAAATATATTCTTTATTTAAATATATTTATTATAATTTTATAATTATTTAACTATATAATAATCTATTTATAATTATTTAAATATACAATTATTTATCTATAATTATATAAATACTTTTCAAAAAAATAATATTTATATCATTATATATATTTATATAATTATATGTATATATATATTTAATAAATATATATAAATATAATTATAGTAAATATATTCATTATTTAAATTTATTTATTTATTTATTTATAATTATATAAATATTTTTTAAAAAAATAATATTTTTATTTATAGTTATAAATGTATAAATATAGTAAATATAAATTTGTAAATATATTTATTGATAAATATTTTTTAAAAAATATTTTTTTAACACTATTAATGAATATTTAATCTTAAGTGCATGCATGTTAAAAATGAGTGAAATTGAATAATTAAAAATGAGTACACTTTAACAATATTGAAAAAATTATAAGTTTTATTAATTAAATATAAATTATTAAAAAAATATGGATATATATTGACATAAAGATGAATAAATATTTAAAATATTAAAATATAGTAAATAAATATATATAAAATAAATAATATAAACTGATTAAATTTCCAAAAAAATAAAAAAAAATAAAAAAAATATTAAAAATGAATAAATAATATCTAACTTTAATAATATTAAAGATAAATAAATAAAATTCACCGATTCAAAACATAATATATTAAATGTTTCATGTTATAATGAAATTATAAAATGAATACTAAAATTTGAATAAATTATATAAATATTATACATGTTTATATATAATATTTCATTAATTGCATAAATATTTGTGTGTGTGCATTGTATATAAAAATGTATTTTTTATATGTATGAGAAATCAATATAACACAAATTTTATCTATGTTAAATTGAAAAATTAAACAACATTAAATTATGTTCATTACTCGATGAAATTAGTCAGTATTTTTAATTCATATTATTTTTTAATTATAAACCATTATTCACTAAATATATTACTATTTAATGTAAAGCATATATATTTTATATTATATAAATAATATTTATATACATTAATATATATCTATATATTTAATATATTCTATTTATTAACATTATCAATAATTATTTAATTAATAAAATGTTTAACATTTTTCTCAATTTCCTTATTTTTAATTTTTATTTATTTAATTTTTATTTTACATATATCTATATATTTAATATATAATATTCATTAGTATTTATAATTTATATATATTATAATTAGTTTATTCATTTTTATCAATAATTATTTAATTAATAATTTCTTTAATATTTTATTTTAATAAACTCGTTTTTATTTTTTATTTATTTCATTTTTTCATTTTTTCGGACTTTTATCAGCACTAAACAAGCGATGATTAAGGATCTATTTATAGGTTCTAAAAATAAATCACTAATAAAGTGACCCTTTATTAGTGCTAAAAATAAATTGCTGATAAAGGGTACCCTTTATCAGGGCTAAAAAAGCGCTTATAAAGGGCGTCTTTTATCAGCGCTAAAAAAAGCACTGATAAAAGGTACCTTTTATCAGTATTATTAAAGGATTGTTTTTTAGTAGTGACTTTTGAATAACCTTTGTAGATATTTAATATATTTTCCCACATGGCATGACTTGACTTACGTGACATAAATTTCATGTAGATTATGTTAGATAAAGATCATCCTAATGCATTGATTCCTTTGGCATCATTATCCAATTCTCTTAAGTCTACTTCTGATAGAACTCTAATATTCAGACTAGCATAAATACAATACATCACAGCTATAAATACATTTATACCTAATGATTAGAAGTAATGTTGCATCTAGTTTTTCCACAACTGAAATTTTTTTCCATCAAATATCAGAATCCCTTTATGATTAACAACCTATATTGAAACCACTTTGATAGAAACATTGATTTTAATCTTTTTCTTTGATACCAGTTATTATCCCAACTTGGTTAAATAACCTAAGAGAGGGGTGAATCAGGGTATGACAGATTAAAACAACTATCTCTTTGGATCTTAATTCATCATTAAATAAAACACTCTTCACTCTCCTTCCTAGAACACAGAATAAGTGTGAATTAAAACATGCATTAACACAATAATTTTACTTGGTTCACTATCACTAGTCTATGTCTAAGGAAAATATAAAGGAAATGTATCGATTTAACAAATTCAATAAAGTGAACTACTATTATAAGGTTTGGAGTGGATTCACTTTCACTCCTGGTTTACTTCTATTCACAATTTGAAAGATCACTGCTCTCTCAACTAAAGTGTGATCATTTCCCCTTCAAAAGATTCTTCTTTTGATCACTTGAATCAATATTGTTTACACGTTTTTTTGGTGCATCATGAAGCTAAAAATTAATCCACTTTATGACTATCACTTTACCATGAAAACTCTGGGAAAATCCTTTCAGGTTCACACAAATTTAGTTTTCACACAACTTTTCATGACTTGTGCGCAACTCTACCAACTTTCATGCAAATTTTATGTTTTTTTGGGAAGCATTAACTTTTGTGAAACTATTCAACTCATCACAAAACTCTAAATTTTCACATGACTTTTAGATTATCATATAACTCACTTGTTCATATAGATACAAGTCTATTTTTCTACACACAAGTGATGTTTGAGTTGTTGGTTCGCATAAGAAATGGATTCGTGCAACTATTATGTGATTCAGAGCCCTGAAATTCTCCAAGGGTTGAGTTTCTAAAATTAGGGGGGTTTATTTCTATTTATAGATGTGTTTGACTCTTTTTTCAACTACCTTGTGTGCCTTTTACAATGTACAAAACTCTCCATGTGAACCTAACTTTGATGATTTTACATCACCTTTAGTATGCAACTCACCGTCATTGCACAACTACATCTATATTTCATGGGCTCACACAATTCTCCATTATGTCACACAACTCCAACTTTCACTAAGTTTTATAACTTGCACAAAGCACTATCCTTTGTCATATTTTGATGTGGTGGCCCTGAATCATCATTTTTATGCAACTTTTCAAATCACCTTCACCCTTTCATGTAAAGTTTACATTTACATGAATATACTTCCTTTACCAAAAATACCTTCTTACTTCCTCCAAATTTTGGACACTAAAAATTTAATTAACACTAGAAACTGATGCCACCTTGTACATTCTACATCTTATACCACTTACAGGGATTTTATACCTCTATCTTGTATCTTTTTCAACATACCTATTCAATAATCACACTGGAACTCCACAATTGACCTTGTCAACCTACTTTTTCAATAAACACAATCAAACAAAAAACACCACAAAGTTACATTGAGGGGTTTTTTCTAATAAAAACACATGTTCACGGCCTATGGTTCATATAAAGAACATCGTTTGTTCTTCATGTTCAGAAAATATGAGTTTTTAAGAGTACACACCATATACTTAGAAGTACACACCATGTAGAGTGACTTGGGTTGTGGATGGGGGAATAGAAAGACACCCCGTGTTGGGGCACATGATTGTGTAGGGTATGTGTCCAAAGCCCATGTGAGGTACACAGCTAGTTTCTAGGTCGGTAACTTTTTTGGGCCCTATGTAGGGTATATGGCTAGGTACCCCATGTGGGACACACACCATGTGTGTTTAGTACACAGTGTGTAGTCTGGTGTTTTACACACCGATTTGGGATGAGGTACATGGGTTAGTACCACATGTAGGTTAGATGTCATGTACAGGGAACACACTCCATGTACTTTGGAAAATAACACACTTAGTGTCTAGTAACAGGTGGCTAGGGAGGACCTTTGGGGGTTCACACCATGTATTTTTCCTTCTTTGGATTTTTATGCCAGTTTTTCTCCCTGAAGTCAAAATTTGGCATGGGAGGGGTCCATTCTGATTATTTTCTCACATAGATCACAATGGTGGAATACTTTAGCCATTTATAGGATATCTAGATGGAGTTTTGTATTTTGTGAGCATTTTTAGGAGTATTTCTTTGAGGTTTGGTTTCAGAATCCTTCAGCGGGTTGGGTTGTGAGCTGCGAGGCCCAGGTGAGGTTTGTGAGGTTGGTGATCATTAGCTCAGGTGTGCCATGGAGGTCTATTTTAGGTTCTTTCGGATGTATCCCAGAAGGTGAGATCATGTAGTATCTCTGAGGAGATATTGGTTTGTACTTACATGTTGGAACTGGTTTCTCAAGGTTAGAGTAGTTCAATTTTAGATCATATGTTTGAGGATCAAATATATTAGAGCCTTTGGGATGGGTTGATGTTGTGGGATGGAGGTTATGGTTGGATTTCATTGAGATATGTTGAGTTGGGTTTGAGGTACCTGTTTGTGGGTTGGTTTCTGATCAAGTAATCAGTGGTTTCCATAGTCGGCTGTTGAGAATGTCCATATGGCATGGTATTTCTTTGGATTCCCTTATGGGTGATTTAGTACTCAAGTATGGGTTGTGAGCTAGGAAGGATAGATGATGTTTTGTTACGACAAGTTTTTTCCTGAGTTGTTACTTGTGTTGAGAAGCCCCTTGGTGGGTGTTCTTATTTGAGGTGGTCTTGAGGACTATTAATAATTACCTTTTAGTCGTCCTTGTGCTTTTAGATTCCTTAGAGGGCATGTTTTTGATCGAGGATCGGTTGGAGGCCACATGAGGTCATTTTGGATGTTTTCTCACTATGAATGTCTCATGATTTGGATGATATAGAGGAACCCCTCATAGGGTATCCTACTCTTGTTGTTTCCTTTGGGCCATTTGTAGATCTTTTTATGGGTGTGACCCGAGATCTTGGGTGCTACAAGGGATTCCCTAGTTTCATGTCGCTTTTTTTGTGACCCTGGAGATTGCGGGAGCCTAGAATTTTGGTTTGTCCCTAAGGAGGTTCATGGAGAGCCCTTGGTGTATGTTTGATGGATGGTGAGATACAGGGGACTCAGAGATACCTGTGCTCTGTTGGTCTAGAGTTTATCAGCACTACTAGTTTAGCTATTTGGATAGTGGGTTTGAGAGTTGGACCAAAACATGTTCGGTTGGCCTTTGGTCGTAACATTTGAGGCAGTTTTTACTATGGACTTTTAGTAGAACCTTAGGATATCTTGGATCGAGCATTGTCCATGAGTTTTATATGGTTCTCTCCTCTGTTGACCGGTTTTGGTTAAATGGGATTAGGAAGTTAATGGATGGTCTAGATGAGTGCACCCCCTCTAGTTGAGTATGCACCCTAACTATAGGGTATATATATATAGGGTTCATGGATGTTGTTTCACTCATGGTACCATGGATACTTTGTGATCCCAGTTACATGTATGCATCCCATAGGGTAGTGCATCCATCAGGTCCATGCGGATGGATCCTATAGGGTGATGTATCTGTTGAGTCCATGTTGGAGCCTTATTCGTTCTGCAGTATTTTTGAGACATGATGGCTTCTCTAGAGTGTGGTGAGGAGATTTTTTCACTGGTTATGATCATGTCATTGGAGTCCTAGTTCCCAATATATGTGTGTTATCTTATTGATTCCTATGGTTATGCCATAGGTTCTGGCATCCATGCCTTTGCGTTTAGATGTCTTGGAAATCCTATGTAGATCTGGAAAACGCACATGTTGTTATGTGTCTGAGTGACCCACATGTTATAAATCCTCTGGAATGGGTCAGAGCATAAGTATATTTACTTCAGGTGTGAGGCTAAAACACACATTTGACTTTTTTCATTATTTGTTTTAGCCTCATTTTTATGCAAATTTTCTCTTTATGCTAGATTTTATTAGCTTTCAACTAGGTTGGGCATATCACATGTGTGTGCACTTGTTATGAAAATATATTATAGTCTCACCATTGGGGGTAGTCTCCTGAGATTTATTTCTCACCCATGTACGTGCACCTCACTGTGCATGTAGACCTAATATTTTCCTTTTGGTTGGAGCACTAGTTGCGCATAGGATCGAGCGGAGACCCTGTATTGCTTGATCGAGCGGATTTTCTCATGTGGAGTCTCAAGATCGGGCTGGTGCAACTCGAACGTCGTGGAGACCAAGTATGTGATTTGGATAAGTGTTGGTAGTAGTGTATGATGCAATTATTTTTAGTTTGTTTACTTTGTACATGTGGTCGGCCCAATGGGTGACCATCTATTTCTTATTTCGCATACTTTGAACATGTATGACTGTATGTTGTATTTCATTTATTACAACATTTTATCGTTTCAGTTTATTTATTATGTGTACTCTGATGTTTACCCCTGTGTATGATCTTGCTTATTTTCCAATGATATTGTACAATGACCAGAGGGTATAGTCTGAAGGTTCCGGGCACAGCGGAAGCGTGTTGGTGGATGTGCCCACTTGGCTTTTTGTCATTAGAAATGATCAATCCGGGATCAATACGACGATAAACGCCAGTCTCCACGGATCGAATCACAGAAAAAGAAAAAGAAGAAGGTTTGTCCCGGAACCACAAACAAGGATCGTTACAGGTTGATTATAATTAATTTAATTAATTATAAAGAAATACCTTTTGGGTGTTCTTTCTTCATTGATGTTCTTGTTCACGTTGTCGATGTGATCCGTCGTTGCATTGTAGAAGCCAAGTGTATACTCCCTATAGTGGTGATCCACACGTGTACCTCGTATCTCTGGACGTCGCCAAAGGATTCTCCGGGTGCTAGCGTGGAGAAGCCTTTGCTTGCGTTGTCCGCCTTAGAACGTCTTGATCCTATGGAAGAGGATCTCTCTCGGTCTTGAGATCGTTCTTGGAGGAAGAGGTTCTTTTGGCCTTGAAATAATTCTCTAGAATTTTTGTGCACAACGATTCTCTTGTGTGTAAGAAAAGAGTTGGGGTTGTGAGGATATTTATAATCATGTTTGAGGTTGTAGAGTTATGAAAATAAATAAACGTGTTACACGTTTTATTTATTTCATTAACTCTCATTTAAAACCCCCATGTCGAATAATTAATTCCTTGACATGCGCCCACACTGATTATAATAAATATCATTTAAAACAATATTATATCCTCAAAATCCCGACTCGAAAAACTACAAGGCGTGTATTAATAAATACACGACGTGTACTTGTTTTTCATTGAAAACTACACGGCGTGTACATTCAATGTACACAGAGTGTATATCTTGTTTTCATTTATTTATTTCCTTTCCATAAAGAAAAATACACGGCGTGTATTTATTAATACACAACGTGTACTTGTTTTCCATGAAAAACTACATGGCGTGTAATCTTTAATACATGACGTATATATCTTGTTTTTCATTTCTTTCTTACTCCATCATTAAAGTGATTTAGGCTTCCTTGAATAATTATTAAACCACGTATAGGAATAATCTTTATTCTACTTGAGATACTTGAATACACTTAGTGTGTGACCCTCTAGGCCTCTTTCTCGTTGGCATTAGGCGAGCTTGCCTAAAGTCCAAGATTATTGTCTAGAAACCGGTCAAGCCACCCAAGAGAAAGAAGTTGACGCCGCATTGATTTATCACCTCATACGAACGCTTAATGTGTAATTTAATCCCTTTGTCTTGATATCTCATCAATCAGGTTTCATGGAAGTGTCATAAACCTATATGCTTGATATGTCGTTCTTTGACTACCTGAAATAAACTCGTCGTTCACACCATGGCCATGGAATTTAATACGACAGTTCTATTTCAATCAAAGGGCCAAGATATCAACTTCCATAAATGGAAGGGAAAAATCCTTCCTCGACTTATCCATTAACAACATGTCACTCATGACGCACCCAACTTACCCTACTTCCCGCCAACTATCTGCATGACGGTTTTCGTCAGTAAATCTAAGTGCGCGAGTCATGACATGAGTTAATGATAATATTTTAATCTAAGGACCATTACACACACTCGTATATAGAAATGTCCGATGACACCAAGACATGCGGAATTGATACTGGTGGGTCTGTTCTAATAATCTCCCATCTTGGAGATTACCAAGTGCAAACTCCATGAGAGAGAGTCTCGTCTTCTTATGAGTACTCGCACATGACGGTTTGTATACCATGTGTCCTATCATAGTATGTCATCCAATCATAAAACTTTATTTAAGAATATTGTTATAGTGTTTCAAGGTTCTCATCATAGTGGGGATCTGCCATGACCTTATCAATGTAACAAATATTCCATGACATTATTATATTATAGTCATGCAGAACAATGAACAATATATAATAAGTGAACATTCATGTAATCAAATTACAAAACAGTTAGTTCTCAGGACACCAACCCTTACAAACTCCCACTTGGACTAGAGCCAACTGCCTACGACTTTTAGTCCGCTATACCTCACATGATGATCATGTTTCTGCTGAGTCAATTCTTTAGTCAAGGGGTCCGCCACATTGTCTTCCGTGGAAATACTGCTCACTGTAACTTCACATCTCTGAGAAAAATCCCTCAAGAGATGATACTTACGAAGTATGTGCTTTGTCCGCTGATGTGACCTTGGCTCTTTAGCAAGTGCCACCGCTGCAGTATTATCACAGTAGAGTGTGATGGTATCTTTACTGCTTGGTACTACATCCAGCTCTTGGACAAAGATTCGCATCCATAATGCTTCTTTAGCTGCCTCAGAAGCTGCGATATACTCGGACTCCACTGTAGAATCTGCCACCACACTTTTCTTTGAGCTCTTCCAGCTCATTACACCTCCATTCAAACTGAAGATGTATCCAGTCTGCGACTTCATGTCATCTTGATCATTCTGGAAACTAGCATCTACATATCCTCTGGTGACTATTTCCTCATCTCCTCCATAAACCAGGAACATATCCTTAGTACGCCTCAGATACTTAAGGATAGTCTTGACTGCCATCCAATGGCGGCCTCCTGGATCAGCTTGATATCTACCTACCGCACTTAATGCATAAGCAACATCTAGCCTCGTACATAGCATATAATACATGACTGACCCAATCGTGGATGAATAAGGGATCCTTGCCATTCTCTTTCTTTCCTCACGTGTTTAAGGACACATTTTCTTGGAAAGATGAATGCCATGTGACACTGGCAACAATACCCTCTTAGACTGTTCCATACTGAATCTCTTCAGTATCTTGTCAATGTATGTACATTGACTCAGGCCCAGTATTCTCTTAGATCTATCACGATGGATATTGATCCCAAGAATATATGCTGCCTCGCCCAAGTCTTCCATAGAGAAGAATTTATGCAACCATGCCTTAACTGACTGTAAGACAGGTACTTCGTTTCCAATTAGTAATATGTCATCAACATATACTATTAGGAAAACAACTGCACTTCCACCAAACCTCTTGTAGACACAAGTCTCACATTCGTTCTTAACAAAGCCAAATTCCGTTACAGCTTCATCAAAATGAATGTTCCATGACCTTGATGCTTGCTTTAATCCATAAATGGATTTCTGCAACTTGCATACCTTGTTGGCATCCTTTGGAGTCACAAACCCTTCAGGTTGTATCATGTAGACATCTTCCTGTAGGTTCCCGTTAAGGAATGCTGTTTTGACATCCATTTTCCAAATTTCAAAGTCATGGTAAGCGGCAATGGCCAATAGGATTATGATGGATTTCAGCATTGCAACCGGTGAAAAGGCTTCATCATAGTCAATTCCTTGACGCTGTCTAAAACCTTTTGCAACCAGTCGTGCCTTATAGGTGCTGACTTACCCCTCCATGTCCAGTTTCTTCTTGAATACCCATTTATTACCAATAGGCTTTACATCAACTAGAGGATCTACCAAAATCCAGACTTGGTTTTGGTACATGGAATCCATTTCAGAAATCATGGCTTCTTGCCACTTGGAAACGTATATGCCTTCAACTGCTTCCTTGTAGGTAAGAGGATCATCATTGTTAACCAATAATGAGTCACCATCCTCAGTGGCAAGAAAACCATATCGTTCTGGTTCTCTCAACTCTCTCGTGCTCCTACACAATTTTTGTGTCTCTGGAACAGATTGTTCTTCCACGGGGCTTTGTGGAATCTGTTCTTGTACCAACTCCTGTGTATCTTGAGCGTCGACTTCATCGAAGTCTATCTCGTTCACACTATCTCTTTTGTATATGTGCTCCCTCTCAAGGAATATGGCGTGTCTTTCCACAGTAACCTTTTTGTCTGAGTGGTTGTATAGGTAATATCCCCTTGTTTCCTTGGGATATCCTATAAAGATACACTTTGTGCCTTGGGGTGAAAGTTTGTTACCTGAAGAGGCCTTAAAAAATGCTTCTCTACCCCACACATGTAAATTCAATAACATGGCTTTGCGTCCACTCCATAACTCATATGGAATATCATTTATAGATTTAGTTGGTACTTGGTTTAGTATGTGCGTTGCTGTTTGTAATGCATATCCCCAAAAGGATAATGGAAGACTCGTATGACTCATCATTGATCTCACCATGTCCAACAGGGTGCGGTTCCTCCTTTCACTTACACCATTCCACTACGGTGTGTAAGGAGAAGTTAGTTGAGATAGAATCCCAAACTCCCATAAGAAATTAATAAAGTCCTGATTAAGATATTCTCCTCCTTTTTCTGAGCGGAGTATCTTAATCTTATTACCAAGATGGTTCTCAAATTCATTATTGTATTCTTTGAACCGATCAAAAGAATTTAACTTATACCTCATTAAGTAGATATATCCATATCTACTAAAATCATCAGTAAAAGTTATGAAGTACGAGAACCCACCCCTTGCTTCAACTGGAAATGGTCCACACACATATGTGTGAACTAATTCTAGAATCTCTTTAGCCCTTTCACCTTTCCCACTAAATGGGGCTCTGGTCATTTTGTCTTGTAGACACGCATGACATACACCAAGTGGTTTTAGTTCGAAAGAATCTAAATACCCATCTTGATGTAATTTTTTCAAACGCTTCTCATTGACATGACCTAGCTGGTGATGCCAAAGTTGGGTGTGGTATGAGTCATGTGAATTTAATTTTTCAATGATTTCCATTACTTGGTTTGTGTATTCTAACACATAAAGGTCGTTATATAAATGTGCCCTACCAAAATAAATGCTATCTTTATAAAAGTAACAACATTCATTTCCAAACTTGAATACGAATCCATCAGTATCTAATATGGATACTAAAATAATGTTTTTAGTAACAGCAGGCACATAATAACAACCCTTTAACACCAAGATCATCCCAGTAGGCAATGTGAGGTGGTAGTCTCCGACAGCTATAGCAGCGAGTTTGGATCCGTTGACTGCTTGTAGATCCACCTCACCTCGGTCAATCTTTCTGAATCTACTTGGTTCCTATATTTGGATACATATGTGAGCACCACAAGTAGTATCTAATACCCAATTAGTAGAAACATATAGATTTCATTCGATAACAAATGCACCTGAAGCTTCCCCTTGCTTCCTTGGCTGGGTTCAGTTTTTCTTCCAATGGCCCTTCTTGCCACATGCGAAAAAAACAGCATCTTGTTCCTTTGCCTCCCCTTTGATCTTCCTTTTCTTGGAAGGCCTTGAAGAAGCTTTGGGCTTAAATCTATTCTCCTTCCCTTTCCTTTTATTCACCATAAGGACAGAAGGTTTTTCACGCTTCATGTCATTATCCACTTGGTGAATAATGATAAGAATATTAGACAGAGATTTCTCAATGTTGTTGAAGTTCACAATAAAGTTTGAGAAGCTCTGGGGGAGTGATGCAAGAATGAGATCGGTACCCAGTTCTTTGGGGAGTTTAAACCCTAGAACCTCCAAGCGCTCAATGTAGCCAATGAGATTGACTACATGAGGCCTAGCTGGGGCACCCTCTCCAAGCTTGCTCTGAAATAGAGCCTTGGAGATCTCAAACCTTTCCTGTCTTTCTATCTCCTGGTATAGACCACGGAGGTGCTCGAGCATGTTGTAGGCATCCATGTCTTCATGAGACTTCATGAGCTCACTAGACATAGATGACAGCATCAAACATTGAACATCGAGAGCGTCATTCAAATGTTGATCATAGACCAGGAAATCTTCATTACTCGCCCCTGGGGTAGGAGAATCAGGAAGCGAGGACTCCAGCACATAAAACTTTCGTTCATGGCGTAGGATAACCCGAAGGCGCCTAAACCATTCCTGAAAGTTACTGGTGGTGAGGATATTGATTTTATCCATAATTGATAGTAGAGAAAATGTGGTTGACAAGTTTTTCATCTTGATTCTACAATTTAAAAGAGCAGATTTATTAGTACTTTCTTGATTACATTTTATGAGAAATAATAAATTTTATTAAGTCTCCCACTATTTTATCAAGTCTCAATGGCCCTCACCATTGAACTCGGAATGTCCAGTTTCTTTGAAATTATAGTGGAAAGGATCCATATCCCCTTCCCATAACCCCAACAAGGGTTGGTCAAGCTATTTGAAGGTATTTAGGTAGACAGGTCTTTGCCAACTGTGAGCTTATAGTTCTTTGATCTGTTGAGTGGACTCCCCAATCCTGAAATCCTGACTTGGATTTCCTCAACTCTTGCCTCCAATATTACACCAAGTCTAGAAAGGGATACTCCTCTTGATGTAATATGGTTAATTCTACCTAAAACCTTTCATAAGGGATTCCTTTATAAAAGTAAGTGTCCCAACAAGGGTTGGTCAAACACATAGTTTTATTGAGTCTTGCCCTTAATCAAGTAACGGAAGGCCTGGTCTGACTTAATATGGTATTGAGGGATTTTAATATTTATGTGTAGTTTCTCATTATCACAAGCTTGTTAATATTAAGTGATGCTTGCTTAAGTGATTAACCATGTTCCGATAATGTTTACGCATAGTCTGGTTTTTATTTTATTCCATATTTGCATGCTTGTTTATTTCATTAATTATGTGATCGAGACAACACATACATAATAAATAAACCATGAAATCGGAGAGAAATAAAATAAGATGGTATGATCATGAGCTTCTATTGGTTAGCTTATCTAGCGGTTTGATAAGCTAACCCTGACCTAGGGAAAACACCTTGAACCTGATGGTTCGTATTTTGCAGCTCCCACCTGTCCACCTTTGTATCTTCTTGGGTTGGTTTTGCCTCATCTTCGAATTTCAAACCGTCTCCTCTAGCTTGGGAGATCTTCTATTTACATGGGTTTACATTAAAGAAACCATGGGCACGCATGCCCTACATTTTATTGGAATAAGGATCGCAGGCCAAAAAATTTAAATTAAATAAATTTAAATGAAACCATACACATAAAAAGGGTCTTTGGTCTAGCTCATGATCATCCATAGAATGCAACGACATTTACGCATATTTAGAATTCAAATTCTTTTAATCGTTCTTTCATTTAAGATAAGTAGCACTCAAATTCAATTAATTATGATCTTATAATTAATCAATTCTTTATCTTAAATTCCTTTCTGAAATTTCTTGAGATTATTTTCATCCATATTCTTTGTACAGGTCTTTGTACTTTTGGAGGAAACCTGGTGAAATTTCCTGAAATTACATGGCGTGTAGTTTATATTTACACGGCGTGTATTTCTTTTCACCCTTTATCCAAATTACACACCGGGGGGATTTGGCATGTTTTCTCTAATTTAGAAATTTTGGAGTACACAGCGTGTAGATGAATCATACATGGCGTGTACTTCCTTGTTACGTGGTAAACGGATTGGCAATCCCGTGTACGCGGTACGCGTCTTATCCTTGTACACGGTTTCACCTGGGCCGGAACGGACTACACGGCGTGTTGCTCCAACATACACGTCGTGTATTCTGGTTCCACGCGCCATTCAATTCTAGTCAACACGGCATGATTAATACTTAGGAATATTCAATTCACACGGCGTGGTTTGGCAGACCAGTGCCGGTTCATTGAACCTAAGTACACGGTGTGTAGTTTTAATTACATGCCATGTAATCCCTTGTTGTATAGACAGAAAGAGTGGCTCCTCCAGATGAGTTCCTAATTTTTATTTTAATCAAAAATTAAAATTAAAATGTCATTTTTGTGATATGAATCGAGAAACGAAGGAGGAAGAATAGATCTCATTTATTCAGATTAATAGAATGATATATTTCGATTTGAATCAAATATAAATGCATTAATTATCAACAAAAATTAAATAACTATAATCAATGTTGTAACCTTGCTCTGATACCATTCGAAGGTTCTGGGCACAGTGGAAGTGCATGGGTGGATGTGCCTTCTTGGATTTTTGTCATTAGCAATGATCAATCCGGGATCAATACGACGATAAACGCCAGTCTCCACAGATCGAATCACATAAAAAGACAAAGAAGAGGGTTTTTCCTGGAACCACAAACAAGGATCGTTACAGGTTGATTATAATTAATTTAATTAATTATAAAGAAATATCTTTTGGGTGTTCTTTCTTCGTTGATGTTCTTGATCACGTTGTCAATGTGATCCGTCGTTGCGTCGCAGAAGCCAAGTGTAGACTCCCTCTAGTGGTGATCCACACGTGTACCTCGTATCTCTGGACATCGCCAAAGGATTCTCCGGGTGCTAGCGTGGAGAATCATTTGCTTGCGTTGCCCGCCTTAGATCTTCTTGATCTGATGGAAGAGGATATATCTCGGTCTTGAGAGCGTTCTTGGAGGAAGAGGTTCTTTCAGCCTTGAAAGAATTCTCTAGAATTGTTGTGCACAACGATTCTCTTGTGTGTAGGAAAAGAGTTGGGGTTGTGAGGATATTTATAATCAGGTTTGAGGTTGTAGAGTTATGACAATAAATAAACGCGTTATTCATTTTATTTATTTCATTGACTCTCATTTAAAACCCCCATGTCGAATAATTAATTCCTTGACATGCGCCCACGCTGATTATAATAAATATCATTTAAAACAATATTATATCCTCAAAATCCCGACTGGAAAAACTACACGGCGTGTATTAATAAATACACGACGTGTACTTTTTTTTCATTGAAAACTACACGGCGTGTACATTCAATGTACACAACATGTATATATTATTTTCATTTATTTATTTCATTTCCATAAAGAAAACTACACGGTGTTTATTTATTAATACACGGCGTGTACTTGTTTTCCATGAAAAACTACACAGTGTGTAATCTTTAATACACGACGTGTATATCTTGTTTTTCATTTCCTTCTTCCTCTATCATTAAAACGATTTAGGCTTCCTTGAATAATTATTAAACCACGTATGGGAATAATCTTTACTCTACTTGAGATACTTGAATGCACATAGTGTGTGACCCTCTAGGCCTCTTTCTCATTAGCATTAGGTGAGCTTGCCTAAAGTCCAAGATTACTGTCTAGCAAAGGGTCAAGGAACCCAAGAGAAAGAAGTTGACGCCGCATTGACGTATCACCTCATATGAATGCTTAATGTGTAATTTAATCCCTTTCTCTCGATATCTCATCAAGCAGGTTTCATGGAAGTTTCATAAACCTATATGCTTGATCTGTCGTTCTTTGACTACCTGAAATAAACTCGTCGTTCACACCATGGCCATGGAATTTAATGTGACAGTTCTATTTCAATCAAAGGGTCGAGATATCAACTTCCATAAATGGAAGGGACAAATCCTTCCTCGAATTATCCATTAACAACATGTCACTCATGACGTACCCAACATTCCTTACTTCCCGCCAACTGTCTACATGATGGTTTTCATCAGTAAATCTAAGTGCACGAGTCATGACATGAGTTAATGATAATCTTCCAGTCTAAGGACCATTACACACACTCGTAGATAGAAATGTCTGATGACACCAAGACATGTGGAATTGCTACTGGTGGGTCTGTTCTAATAATCTCCCATCTTGGAGATTACCAAGTGCGAACTCCATGAGAGAGAGTCTCATCTTCTTACGAGTACTCGCACATGATGGTCTGTATATCATGTGTCCTATCATAGTACGTCATCCAACCGTAGAATTTTATTTAAGAATATTGTTATAGCATTTCAAGGTTCTCATCATAGCGTGGATCTTCCATGACCTTATCAATGTGACAAATATTCCAGGACATTATTATATTATAGTCATGCAGAACAATGAACAATATATAATAAGTGAACATTCATGTAATCAAAGTACAAAACAGTTGGTTCTCAGGACACCAACCCTTACATAGTCTACCCACTATATCTGTTAGACCCTCAATACTATTCATAAGCCTCTAACATATGAGTAGGTGCATTTGAGTCCTTATAGTGGGCTGAATCATGTTAGGTGACAAGTCGACCTGAACCAGTGCATTTCAACATCATCGGGTGAGTGGACTCGAAAGAGGGATAGGTGTGTTGGATCCTATAAACCATTCACATGGCCCCATGGACTTCAAATGTGGGGTGGATGAATTCCCTATTGGTGACTATCCAGTAGTCGGACCAGTCTGATGATGTGGCATGTTAGACAGACAATGCAGCGGGGCGCCATACAAGGCATCACCAGGTGGGCTGTTTGAAAGAGGGATGGGTGTGCTGACACCTATCATCCTTCCCTCTACTTGCTTGGATATTGTGGTTAGTGGGGTTACCTTCCATGATGTGTAGATGGGTGCACGATTCAATGATTCTTGGAAGAGGTGGTGATGCAAAATTCAAAATGGTGACACGGTTCGATGACTCCTAGCAGGGGGTGACAAGTTGTTTGACTGGTGAGATGATATGATGCAGGCTGCTCCATTGGGTCTTTGGTCCACATGTTGGGCCTTTAGGCTACTAGACTTTGATCCGTGCAATGGTCTCTAGGCACTACTATAGAAATCATGATAAACAGTGTTACCATTTATCAACGCTTGAAAAAAACCGCTAATAAATGTACTATTTATCAGCGTTAAAAATCATTGACAAAAGGTATATTTAAATATATATATATATATATATATCCTTAAAAATTATATATTAAAATATAAATATATTTATATTGATAAAAATATAATATATTTTATTAAATATGATTTATATATGACTAAATATACATTTACACTTGATATATAAGATTTTTCATTAAAAATGGCATATAAAATAAAAAATATATATTATTAAAAATATTATTTCATATAGAAATATATATATTTATATATATATATACATATATATATTATTTTTATAAATATAATTTATATAATACTAATTTATTATTAATCATATTTCTATGTCATGTATTTAGTGAAAAATAGTTTAGAATTTAATTAAAAATTAATATTAATTAAAAATGATAACTAATTAATATTAATAGACATATAATAACAATTTTTTTATCAATGTAATTTGTTTTTTCATTTTTACATATATATAAAATAATATATATTTAATTATTAATTAAAAAAATGAGTAAATATGTTACACTTGATATTTCATATAATAATTTTAGACATACATATACGAAATTAATTCAATTTTATAGAGACAAACATATACACAAATAATAAATTGTTAATATTATCATTTTATATTTTTATTTGTTAATAATTAATATATTATATATTATGTTTTTAATTATTAAATTTTATTCATTTTTTATATTTATATTTAATATATGTCGTATATTACTTTTAAATATATATATATATATATATAATTTTTTCATTTTTCATTTTTATTTGTTTAATATTTTGTAATTTTATTCATTTTTAATATTTATTTATATTTACTGATTAACATTTAATATGTTTTTAATACAATTGTAATTTACATAATTAACATGTGTATTCATTTTTATTGGGGGTAAGGGTGTATTTGAGTGGTACTCAACACACCTCCACACCAGGTAGGTTTGGGGTTCAAACTCCAGCCTGCACAAATTACCCGCACTATGGATAACTATTTCTGGGCGATGTCCATTGAGGGCAGTATGCACAGATGGAGTCGGGCTGGGTGAGCTGGCTACTATGGTAATGATCAAAAATAGTGACGAGGCTAGGACAGAACATAGGGGAGTAGTTGACGCTGACATCGAGCTGCGGCGATGCTAAGGCCTGAGCGTATGCAGGGTGGAGGGTGGTGTCATGACAACGAGTTCGAGGGCTTCATGACCATGATTGATGATGATGACTATGTTGTGATGGTAGTGAGATAGAATTGTGCCAGAGCTGGACTAGGTAGTGTCGAGTTATGGTGATGATGGGCCTGTGTGAATAGGGCAGAGGGTGGTGTCAAGATGAGATCGCAGGGTGGAGGGTGGCGAGCCACTATTGCGATGGGGTCAAGATTGGGCAAGTTATGGGCCTTCCAGACAGATAAGGCCTACGGTGAGTCATGGAGGTGATAATACTACTAGGCGAGGTGGTGGAAAGTCAGCGATAGATGTGTTGTTCACAGGGCCTTCGGTCCAGTTAGTGGGCATTTGGTTCATGTAATGCGCTAATGTCAACTGGGACTTCATACCATATGCTGAATAAATAAGGCTTGATGGGTGAGTTATCTCTTGGGGGAGCTATGTCCTACCTTTTCGTCTTGTGTGTGTGGTGTGTGTATGTTTAATGTAATTGTACCCCAAACACCTTATATATATATTCATTTTTTTTCTTTTATATAATTAATAACTATAAATCATCTAAAAATATCGATCTATTCATATTTTAATTAAATTTCACAGAGTTTTAACATTCATTAGTTTAATATTATTTATTCATTAATAATGTTGAGTGTTTTTTACATTTTTTATAATTTATTCATTTTAAATACTTATTTTTTTAATATTTTTGTAATTTATTCATTTTTTATATTTTTTATACATGATTATTCACTAATATATTTAATATATTTAATATTGATATATATTGATATATATTCATATATATATATATATATATATATATATATATCAATAAATAAAATATTTCTTTAAATATGATTTATATAATACAGAATATGTATTTACATTAAATAAGTCATATATTTAGTGAAAAATGGTTTATAATTAAAAATTAATATTAATTGGAAATATTGACTAATTAGTATCGAGTAATGGACATTCACTAAAATGTGATTTTTTTTTAATTTAACATATATAATACTTATGTTAAATTAATTTCACACACATATATGCAATTAATACAATTTTATATAGAAACACACACACATAATATTTTTGTAATTTATTTAATTTTTAATATTCATTGTAGAATTTAATTTATTAACAAAATATATTAAATATATATTATGTTTTTAATCGATAAATTGCATTCATTTTTTATATTTTATTCAATCTATACCATTTATTACTTTTTAATGTTTTTTCAAATTTATTTCTTTTTAATATTATTTATTCATTGATAATCTTAATTCTTTTTAATATTTTCATAATTTATTCATTTTCAATTTTTCTTTGTTTGGTATTTTTGTAATTTTATCGATTTTTAATATTTATGTAAACACTTTTATTCTTTAACATTCAATGTTTTTAAAATGTTTTTAATTTATATAATTAATATGTATTCATTTTTATTTTAACAAATATTCATTTTTAATTTTTTTAAAAATATATATTATTATTAACACATTCTTTTTTTTAATATTTTTACAATCTATTGATTTTTTAATTATTAAATTTCACTCTTTTTTATATATTAATTCATTTAATGTTATTTAGTGTTATTTATTCACTAATAATGTTAATGTTTTTTACTTTTTTTTTAATTCATTAATTTTAAATATTTATTCATTTTATATTTTTTTGATTTTTTAATTTTTAATGGCTTTTATCCATAATTACTGATTAATATTTTTAATATAGAAATATATTCATATATATATATATAATATTTCATTAATTATGATTTATATAATATAAAATATGTATTTATATTAAATAAGTCATATTTTTAGTGAAAATGGTTTATAATTAAAAATTAACATTAGTTTGAAATATTGACTAATTAGTATCTAGTAATGGACATTTAATAAAATTTCAATTGTTTTTTCAATTTAACATGTATATCTAACTTGTGTTACATTAATTTCATACACATATACATAATTAATGTAATTTTATATAGAAACGCACAAATAATATTTTTGTAATTTATTTAATTTTTAATATTCATTATAGAATTTAATTTATTAACATATTATATTTAATATATATTATGTTTTTAATCAATAAATTGTATTCATTTTTTATATTTTTATTCTATCTATAATATTTATTACTATTTAATATTTTTTAAAATTTATTCCTTTTTAATAATATCTATTCATTTATAATATTAATTATTTTTAATATTTTTATAATTTATTCATTTTCAATTTTTCTTTGATTAGTATTTTTGTAATTTTAACCATTTTTAATATTTATTTAAGTATTTTTATTCATTATCATTTAATGTTTTTAATATGGTTTTAATTTATATGATTAATATGCATTCATTTTTATTTTAACATATATTCATTTTTAATTTTTTTATACCAGATAAGTCAAGTGAAAGTTTCTAACCATTTATTAATAAGAAATAAAAGGTACACAGGAGGAGCAGACAGGGCTGACAGCCTACCCAGGTCCAGCAAAAGCAAGATTACATATCATAATAAGATATTTTTATAATTTATTCATTTTTAATGTTTTTTATACATAATTATTGATTAATATTTTTAATATAGAAATATATTTATACATATATACATATATTAATATATATAATATTTCATTAATTATGATTTATATAATACAAAATATGTATTTATAATAAATAAGTCGTATTTTTAGTGATTTTTTTAATTAAAAATTAATATTAATTTGAAATGTTGAGTAATTAGCATCGAGTAAGGGACATTTAATAAAATTTCATTTGTTTTTTCAATTTAACATATATATCAAACTTGTGTTACACTAATTTCACATACATATATATATAATTAATGCAATTTTATATAGAAACACAAACACGCATAATATTTATGTAATTTATTCAATTTTTAATATTCATTGTAAAATTTTATTTGTTAAGATACACTATTTAATATAATTATGTTTTTAATCAGTAAATTTTATTCACTTTTTATATTTTTATTCAATTTATATTGTTTATTAATTTTTAATATTATTTATTCATTGATAATCATAATTATTTTTAATATTTTTTTTAATTTATTCATTTTCATTTTTTCTTTCTTTAGTATTTTTGTAATTTTATCCATTTTTAATATTTATTTATACATGTTTATCCATTAACATTTAATATTTTTAATATGCTTGCAATTTTTATAATTAATATATATTCATTTTCCTTTTAATATATATATATTTTTATTTTTTTAACAATCTATATTATTAATAACACTTATTTATTTTTTTATTTTTTTTGTAATCAATTGATTTTTTGATTATTAAATTTCACTCTTTTAAATTCATTAGTTTAATTTTATTTAGTATTATTTATTCACTAATAATGTGAGTTATTTTTTACTTTTACTTTTTTAATTTATTCATTTTAAATATTTATTCATTTTATATTTTTTTCAATTTTTCAATTTTTAATGTTTTTATACATAATTATTGATTAATATTTTTAATATATAAATATATTCATATATATATAATATTCCCTTAATTATGATTTATATAATAAAAAATATGTATTTATATTAAATAATTCATATATTTTGTGAAAATGGTTTATAATTAATAATTAATATTAGTTAGACTTATTGACTAATTTGTATCGAGCAATGGACATTTAGTAAAATGTGATTTGTTTTTTCAATTTAACATATATCGTACTCGTGTTATATTAATTTTACACAAGTGTATACGTAATTAATGCAATTTTATATGGAAACACATACAATATTTCTTATTTAAATTTTAATATTCATTATAGAGTTTTATTTATTAACATTGAATTGGTAAATTGTATTCATTTTTTATATTTTTATTCAATCTATAATATTTATTACTTTTTAATATTTTTTCAAATTTATTCATTTTTAATATCATCTATTCATTTATAATCTTAATTTTTTTTAATATTTTTATAATTTAGTCATTTTCAAGTTTTCTTTGTTTAGTAATTTTGTAATTTTATCCATTTTTAATATTTATTTATGCAGGTTTATTCATTAAAATTTAATTTTTTTAATATGGTTGTAATTTATATAATTAATATGTATTTATTTTCCTTTTAAGATATATTCATTTGAATTTTTTTAATAATCTATAGTATTAATAACAATTATTCATTTTTTTAATATTTTTTACAATCTATTATTTTCTTAACTAGTACTCAACCCGTGCATTTGCACGACATAATCATTTAACACACTCATAATTCAGACTTATTAAATAGAACTAAAATGTACAGTTAGTTTAAAAAATACTTAAAATCAACTTAAATATAAGAAATTAAAATGTAATAAATTTTTTTTAATAAACTAATTGTATCACAATAATAGAGAGGAAAGATAGTCAAGGTTTCAACACTAATAAAGTAATGAATAAATTTTTTTAAACCAACTGTAAATCTTTTCACAAATGCACCAGAGAGCTTAATCCTTACAATGCACCTGAGACCTCCACTTTAAGACAAAAAATTATAGACAAATGAAACATAGAAAAAAATCAATGGAAGAATAATTAATATTTTTTTCCACAGAGACGCTATACAATAATGTATCATACTACCCAGCAGCTTTAACATCCTGAGATCAAACAATTTCAAATGACAAAAACTTTGGACATTCAACCAAAACCAACAGGACATACCCAACCTATCCTGACCTACTCGAAAACAATGCACCAGATCCCAGATGAGAGTAGGCTTCTATCCATCCTTTTGTGCATCAGTTCCTTTTGTTTTTGCGTTCATTAGTTCCTTTTTGTTGTTGCCTCAACTTATTTTTCCTTCTTTTTGTCTTATGAGGAATCATCATCTCTATCCTCCACAGTCAGAAGACCTGCAGCTCCAGACGCATCACAATCCTCATCTCTCTTCTACTAATCCTCTTCCAACTCCTGCACCATTTCCCTGAAGGTTTTTCACTTTTCTATATATCCAAACTACATGCAAAACAGTTCATATTTCATTGTGATTTTGTTATGTGTTGTTATTTCCTTGTATAATTGAAACAACAAAATTAATATATACGGCAGAATATAAACATACTATTAGAGGAACAGGCTATATGCATACAAAAAGTGAAAATTGGAAAATGTTTTATGAAAAATGTAAATAAAGAAATACATGAAAGTATGGTAAGCAGATAATACTATAAAAGGCATATAATGTAAGATATATTTTTCAGAACTATTCTGTTATAGAATTCATGGATTGCATTGTCACGACCCGACCCGACCCGACCCGGGCTCGAGCCGCAACTATCCCAAGCCTGCCTCCATAGGCCAGGGGCTGGCGACAAGCGCCGAAGGCTAAACAACTCAGGGAGGCCTTTGCATAAGTACCTGTACACGTACACACAGCCCACTCAATGCAGAAGTGCAGAGTAAAAAAGAAAAGAAAAGTATCAACTGCTATATATAAACCACAAAATGCATCGACCTCTAAACAGTACAAAGAAAGTGTTGAAGGCAAACTGAAAAGAAAAGGGGCAAAACACGCACCCAACCAGTAAAGTGCCAACACCCCGACAATAGGTAATCAAAAGAAAAACAGCTGGGAGAGTCCCACACCTGGAACCCGACTACGACCACCACACGCGGTCCAATCTCCCGAACTCCTAAGATCCTTTGTAGTCACGAGAGACCTGTTCGTCGTCTACAAGGTCACACCAAGTGTGGGAAAATCACAAGCAGGGGTGAGTATAAAATACTCAGTAGGATGCCCCGAAGGCTCGAGGGAGCAACAAAGGAGGTACTAAAGAGGTGAGTGGTAGATCAAACAGGGAAAAGTAAAGGAGTACAACCGAGAGTGCAGTAAAGAGTACAGATCAACCCAACAAGAGGAAGAAAGTAGACTCGTCCAAACACAAGAAGCTAGAAGCAGTGAGAAGATAAACTTCTTATCGAGTCTTCGCTGCCTATAGCAGGAGAGTAGACTCATCCAACCACGAGAAGCTAGACGCAGAAAGCATGTGGCAGACCCCGCGCGTCTTCACCTCTCCTCGAAGGAGAGTAACCAAAACCAAAGGAGTGGGTACTGGAACAATGTATATACATATCCATATGCTCAATCAAGAAACCCGAACAAGATCGTAAGGGGATATCCATCCCATAGCTTAGCCCAAGAAAGTGAGTAACCAACAGTCCCAGAAGTAAACACCATCGATGCCCAGTATCCGTACGTCTGCCCTGAACTACAAGTCAATGGGCTCAAATCACCGCACCTCGACACTATCCGCTTTGGGCGGCACTGAATCGCCTGCACAGTTTTAGGTCGCATCTCAAGGACGCGTCTCGGTGGGAAAAGCGCCCCTCGAACTTGAGAGTTCTGAGGAAAGTCAAACCACACATCGTCATTGTCACATAGTCGAGAGGTCTTCTCAAAGTCGACGGGTTCCCACTGCCCAGCCCCAGGAAAAGGTAATCCGCTGGAGGGAGACCCAGAAAAAGAAATTCATCGACGGGTCCCAATGCCCAACCCCGTGAAAGGGTGATCTGCTGGAGGGAGGCCCGAAACCATCATCGAGGACCACTTCCCAGCCCAGCTGGAGGTAAACCCAGAACCGCTCTGGTCATCCCTGCTGGATGGTACCCTACTGGCCATCCCTGCTGGATGGTACAACACTGGTCATCCCTGCCGGATGGTACACCACTGGTCATCCCTGCTGGATGGTACCTCGTTGGCAACCGGAACATGTAACGAAAGATCACCAAAGGAAGATATGATCTCGATACATAGCTAGGGAGTCTGCGCTCAAGGCTCACTATGGGCTCCGTACCCTACTGGAAACAACCTCCTGGGTAGAGGATTGGTGCCTGCGTAATGTGTTGGTCACACCGATACCCAAATAACCCTACCAGGGAAAATGAAGGGATGTGAGGATCTCCCCATGCCTCTCGGGGTGATACATGCTCCAATCCGATGAGTCACTGTCGAAACGGACCTAGACAACTCAAAATGTCTGCGCCGCCCAAAACAAAAACCCCCAGGAAAACGCCAATCCACTTAAAGGCGTGTCGCGCCACTGATCCCTTTGTCTTAGGAATTAAAAATTCCCAAGACCATATCAAAATGTCTGTCTCGATCCAAGGAACGCGTCGCCGTTGACGGCACGCGAATTCGATTTACGGTTTGAAAATTTGGCGTGTTTTAGCATTAAGGGACCGAAATGGGTGGGTTAGGCCGGTTCGGCCGGCCCACCCACACCCTGGACCGGCGGTCCGCGGTTCACAGCGCGAACCACCCTGAACCGCCCGGACCGGCTCGGTCGGTCCGGTCTCCGAGTGGACCCGCATGGCGCGGGTCCTGTCTACTGATCGGGGTCACAAGACCCCAGTCCTTTGAGTCATCGCGCCCTAGCGACGACCCCGCTCGCCGTTGCCCCCAGCTCGCCCGACACCTCTGCTCGACCGCGACGCCGCCCTCGCCCTGCCGACAGTCGCTCGCCCGGCCGCTGCCCCCCCCGCTGGCCGCTCGCTCAGCGCCTCCAGATCGCCCGCCTGAAGAGCCTCGCGCCAGCGCCGACCGCCGCTCCGTCGAACCGCCTGAAGGAGCCGCCGCTGCTTGATTCGCCTGCTGCTCGCCAGACTGCCGCTGGAACCCCCAAATCCAGCCGGAAAGCTCCAAAACCACCGGAAAACTTCAACGGACCACCCCGGACTCATCGGGTCTCGTATTTTCGATCCGAAAATAGCGTCAGGAAGCTCGTATCATCCCCTACGCATCTACAACCCTCGCTCAGAAAATTGATAGCATAACAACACTAAAATTGGGATTCAAAGGGGGTTCAGAATTTAAAAACTGGAAAAAAAAAACAACTGCCTACCTTACAGGGCTTAGCCCGAAGCTTCACCGCTCGTCGAGCCTCGCCATCACCGCAAGCACCTTGATCGGAGGAAGGGGGAGGTGGGAGGGGAGAGATTGAGGAAGAGAGAAGGTTTTTCTAGGGAGAGGAAATGATGGGAGAAGGATAAGGGTGTTAACTTAAATAAAATTTAAGCATTAATTAAGAAACTCCTCCCAAAATAAGCCTGTATCTGAAACCTCTGGCGCAGTTAAGGTTAGGCCGCGCCTAGGGTAAACACCACCTCCCGAGCACAACGGAGGACTCGTAATTTTAATTTGAGGCCCCATTCAAAAGTTATAAAACATAACGCTCGAGGCAGCTAAATTACGAAAACGTCCATGGGGCCATTTTTCACAAGAGGCCCGCGCCCGGGAAAATTACACCCCTTCTAGGGTAAATAGAACGCTCTTGACTCAAAGGTTCCCTCAGTTTTCCAATCCTAGCAACCGTTTAAGATATACTTGAGTTTAACCATTAAACAAATAAATTAATTATTTTATTTATCTGTTTAACGTTCCGTTAACGGGCGAGGGGTCCCAACGTCTCGCGCCGACATGATTTATGTCGTTCCTAGGGTAAAAACCCAATTTCGGACCCATCCGTGCACTCAGATTTCTGATCCAGGTTACCTTTTAGGAGTTATCCCATTTATTTGGCATTCCTAGTGTGAACGCACTGAAAATTTAATTCTGGCCACACCGGGGCTCGGAATCACACGCTGTCTGAAGGCGCTGCTCTGGAATAACATCAAGAATATTCCAAAGTCTTTTAGCCAAAAACCAGGTTCTTACATCATTCCCTCCTTCAAGATTTTCGTCCCTAAAAAGAAAAACCAGGGAACAACTCAGGGTACTAAGCCCACACCTGGATCTCTCGTACCCAAAAGAACTCTTGCACAGTCCCACGTCACCGCTCACAGACCAAATAATTTGATATATTCACACGAGGTCTGCCCTTGTTGATGACGTGCATAGGAGCACGCACACTTCCTCTCAGGTGAGTCACGTGGGAGACGTTATGCACCCGAACCAGCCTTTGGGTTTAGGGAAAGGTGGTGGGGACCTCGCCATCCCTTCGCACGGTCTCAAATGGACCGAAGGCCCTCGGGGCAGCTCACCTCCCCGGTCGAACCCCCACATCGCACGCCGCGACTGAAATCACCGCTTGGACCTAGGACAAAGCCTGATGATTCCCTCCTTCATAATATCCATATGGTGAAACACCCAAGGATATCTGGTCACGCAAGATTTCACAATCGATGTCCCACGACCAAGACTCTTTTACATGCTCGAAAGGTGAAGGAGTCGCCACCATCGACTAAATAGAAAGGTTCCACGCCTTCTATTCCACTAACGCAGGGTTACACCGACGCCCCGCATCACCCTGGTAACAACTCAATCAAGGAGCAGGGAGAAATCATTTCACACAGAGAGTCTAACAATTCTACTGCAAAAAGTAGAAGAGTCGTAGAGCATATCTCTTATCACCTCATGCTCTGCAAGATCATAGACATCCAAAGCTCGCGGTTGTCCGTAGTCCCAACTGTCAACTCTAGGAGCCTGACGTGAACTGCTTGGTGGTGATGGGAAGACCTCGTAAGGTCATCCCCCACTTCCAGCTCCTCCCACTCCTCTGCTAATACCACCTCTCTGGGCACCACTCCGATCTCGGTGCTGCCTCTGCCGCGGTGGTGCACCTGCTGCCTACCTGATATTCTCAGCGTTCCTGGTCGGGCAGTCCCGTGCCAAGTGACCTTGCCCGTCGCAAGCATAGCATCAGCACTCTCTAGGTTTCCCTAGTGCCCTCTGGCGCCACTGTGGTGTACGACCACACCCCTGAGTTCGGTTATCGGAAATCCACCTGCGTCGAGGTTCTATCAGCCGACGCCCGCTAGCTGCGGCAGACGTCTCGGCTCTGTCGAGCCTGCTGCCACCACCAACTGTAGAACGCGATAGGAATTTCTCTATCACCAGTGCCTGCTCTAGCACCCCGGCATAAGTGGGAATTCCCAAGGGTACTATGACAGCACGAATCTCTATGTGGAGACCCTGCTTGAACTTTCGCGCTTAGAAGTTGTCGTCGTGGACCAAGTCCGGGTAAAATCGTGCACGGTCCGCGAACCTAGTCGTGTACTCAGTCACTGTCATCCCTCCCTGCTAAAACTGAAGGAGCTCCTGGATCTGAATGGAGCGTAAGCAGGAGAGGTAAAACTCCTAACGCAACAGCAGCTGAAAGTCATCCCACGAAAGCGACGACTCATCAAGTAACTGAGTCACCAGACTCCACCAATGCCCAATTACTCTGTGGAAAATTGTATTCATTTTTAATATTTTTTCAAATTTATTCCTTTTTATTATCATCTATTCATTGATAATCTTAATTTTTTTTAATATTTTTATAATTTAGTTATTTTCATGTTTTCTTTGTTTAGTAATTTTGTAATTTTATCCATTTTTAATATTTATTTATGCAGGTTTATTCATTAAAATTTCATGTTTTTAATATGGTTGTAATTTATATAATTAATATGTATTTATTTTCTTTTTAACATATATTCATTTGTAATTTTTTTAATAATCTATAGTATTAATAACAATTATTCATTTTTTTAATATTTTTCGCAATCTATTATTTTCTTAACTAGTACCCAACCCATACATTTGCACGAAATAATCATTTAACACGCTCATAATTCAGACTTATTAAATAGAACTAAAATGTACAATTAGTTTTAAAAAATATTTAAATCGACTTAAATATAATAAATTAAAATGTAATAAAAAAATTTTAATAAACTAATTGTATCACAATAATAGAGAGGAAAGATAGTCAAGGTTTCAACACTAATAAAGTAATGAATAAATTTTTTTAAACCAACTGTAAATCTTTTCACAAATGAACCAGAGAGCTTAATCCTTACAATGCACCTCAGACCTCCACTTTAAGAAAAAAAATTATGGATAAATGAAACATAGAAAAAAAATCAATGGAAGAATAATTAATATTTTTCCCCACAGAGATGCTATACAATAATGTATCATACTACCCAACAACTTTAACATCTTGAGATCAAACAATTTTAAATGAAAAAACCTTTGTACATTCAACCAAAACCAACAGGACAGACCCAACCTGACCTGACCTACTCGAAAACAAAGCACCATATCCCAGATGAGGGTAGGCTTCTATCCATCCTTTTGTCCATCAGTTCCTTTTATTTTTTCATTCATTAGTTTCTTTTTGTTGTTGCCTCAACTTATTTTTCCTTCTTTTTGTCTTATGAGGAATCATCATCTCTATCCTCCACAGCCAGAAGACCTGCAGCTCTAGACGCATCACAATCCTCATCTCTCTTCTGCATCCTCTGCCAACTCCTCCACCATTTCCCTGAAGGTTTTTCACTTTTCTACATATCCAAACCACATACAAAACAGTTCATATTTCATTGTGATGTGGTGATGTGTTGTTATTTACTTGTATAATTGAAACAAAAAAAATAATTTTAAGGCAGAATATAAAGAATATAAACATACTATTAGAGGAACAGGCTATATGCATACAAAAAGTGAAAATTGGAAAATAGTTTATGAAAAATGTAAATAAAGAAATACATGAAAGTATGGTAAGCGGATAATACTATAAAAGGCATATAATGTAAGAGATATTTGTCAGAACTGTTTTGTTATAGAATTCATGGATTGCATTGTCACGACCCAACCGTACCCGGGCTCGAGCCGCAACTACCCTAAGCCCGCCTCCATAGGCCAAGGGCTGGCGACAAGCATCGAAGGCTAAACAACTCGGGGAGGCCTTTGCCTAAGTACCTGTACACACACACGCATCCCACTCAATGCAGAAGTGCAGAGTAAATAGAAAAGTAAAGTATCAACTGCTATATATAAACCACAAAGGGCATCGACCTCTAAACAGTACAAAGAAAGTGCTGAAGGTAAACTGAAAAGAAAAGGGGGAAAACATGAGCCCAACCAGTAAAGTGCCACAACCCGGCAACAGGTAATCAAAAGTAAAACAACTGGGAGAATCCCACACCTCGAACCCGACTACGACCACTGCACACGGTCCAAGCTCCCAAACTCCTAAGCTCCTCTGTAGTCACGAGCAACCCGTCCGTCGTCTGCAAGGTCACACCATGTGCGGGCAAAGCCCAAGCAGGGGTGAGTATAAAAATACTCAGTAGGATGCCCTGAAGGCTCGAGGGAGCAACAAAAAAGGTACTGAAGAGGTGAGCAGTAAATCGAACAGGAAAAAGTAAAGGAGTACAACCGAGAGTGCAGTGAAGAGTACAACTCAACCCAACAAGAGGAATGAAGTAGACTTCTCCAAACACAAGAAGCTAGAAGTGGTGAGAAGATGAACTTCTCATCGAGTCTTCACTACATATAGCAGGAGAGTAGACTCGTCCAACCACAAGAAGCTAGACACGGAAAGCACGTGACATACCATGCGCGTCTTCACCTCTCCTCGAAGGAGAGTAACCAAAACCCAAGGAGTGGGCACTGGAACAAGGTATATACATATCCATATGCTCAATCAAGAAACCCGAACAAGATCGCAAGGGGATCTCCATCCCGTAACTCAACCTAAGAAAGTGAGTAACCAACAGTCCCAGAAGTAAACACCATCGATGCCCAGTATCCGTACGTCTGCCCTGAACTGCAAGTTAATGGGCTCAAATCACCGCACCTCGACACTATCCGCTTTGGGCGGCACTGACTCGCCTGCACGGTTTTAGGTCGCATCTCAAGGACGCGTCTCAGTGGGGAAAGGGCCCCTCGCACTTGAGAATTCTGGGGAAAGTCAAACCACACCTCGTCACTGTCACATAGTCGAGAGGTCTTCTCAAAGTCGATGGGTTCCCACTGCCCAGCCCCGCGAAAGGGTAATCCGCTGGAGGGAAACCCAGAAAAAGAAAGTCGTTGATGGGTACCAATGCCCAACCCCGTAAAAGGGTGATCCGCTATAAGGAGGCCCGGAACCGTCATCAGGGACCACTTCCCAGCCCAGCTGGAGGTAAACCCAAAACCGCTCTGGCCATCCCTACTGGATGGTACCCCACTGGCCATACCTAATGGATGGTACAACACCGGTCATCCCTGCTAGATGGTACACCACTGGCCATCCCTACTGGATGGTACCTCGTTGGCAACCGAAACACGTAACGAAAGATCGCGGAAGGAAGATGTGATCTCGATACACAGCTAGGGAGTCTGCGCCCAGGGCTGGGGCTTCGTACCCTACTGAAAAAAACCTCCTGAGTAGAGGATCAGTGCCCGTGTAATGTGTTGGTCACACCGATACCCAAATAACCCTACCAGGGAAAACGAAGGGATGTGAGGATCTCCCCGGGCCTCTCGGGGTGATACATGCTCCAATCTGCTGAGTCACTGTCGAAGCGGACCGAGACAACTCACTCCAGAAAGTGGGAAAACACCCATATTTTACGAACACACATAGTTGTAAATGATGCCGCAGTCCGGTGAAAGTGATGTGATACTGAAACCACTCATAGCTGAAGAAACAGGGGAACCCAAAAAACTCTGCCAGCCAAACCATCGAGAACAGAACCAGGGGGAACCCACTCAACCCTACCAGTTGAAACCATCAAGAGCAGGTGGACCATCTACGTCACGAGAGGTCAAAGGTATGTAAAGAAGAACACGACACGCACAAGGGACCCACATGACGTGTGGCCCAAACTTATCTCCAAACCAAGCGCACAAACGTTACCAGGTACAAACTACAACATATACCTCTAAGAATTCTCGTATACTCCCAGAGTATACAACATCGCCAGCCCAAGGCTATCGTGCACACGACACCCAACGTCAATGCGAAGGGAAAAAACATAATTTCGCCATCCTGCTTTCTCCACGGCCCTGGCATGGCCAACCACATCTCTTCAAACATCAACTTCACTCACACGAGAGTGAACGCGATCTCACGCCAAGGGTTCGCTTCCGAACACAGCAAGAAGAACCGCCACCGGAGCACCTTTCATGCTTCTCCATTTAATGAGATCTCTAAAGAGACTCCACACATCCAAACAGATCGTACCGTTGTAATCCTCACAGAAAAACATACGAGATAGAATATTTACTCGCCTCCAACGGACATCCGACGGAAAAGCCATCCAACACCGCTTTACACCCGAACAGCGTCCCGTGGTCCCGAGCCTCAGCCCCAAAAATAGTCGGGCGCATCGTACCGTTGCGATCTCCTCAGAAAGACTCGTCAAATTGACTGCTCACTTGAGTGGAACGGATGTTCAGAGAAAAAGATGCATTTCGTCGTACTGCACACGAGCGGTGCTTCGTGGGACCGGCATCTCGGTCCTGAAGCACAACGAACAGATCACACCATTGCGATCCTCTCGAAAAAGTACACAAGATTGACTATCCACTTGTCCGAAACGGACACCCGGTGATAAAGATAGAAATCTACGCCAACTCCAAAAACGGACCTTGTGGGGCCCGCACCATCATGCAGAAATAAAGCGGGCAGATTGCGCCATTACAATGCCCTCAGAAAAACACCCAAAATCAACTGCCCGCACGCCCCGAACGGACGTCCGATGAGAAAGTTGTGAAACGCTACTTGCAGCTTAAAAGGACGGGTCGTGGGGGCCATGCCTCAACTCCGATTTCAACGCCCGAAACCATACTGGAAATCTTTGTCTCGATGGCAGGGTCGCAACGCCGCTGACGGCGCTCAAATCGGAAATCGGATGTGTCCGCGCCGCCCAAAAGAAAACCCCCCAGGAAAACGCCAATCCACTTAAAGGTGTGTCGCGCCACTGAGCCCTTCATCTCGGGAATTAAAAATTCTCGAGACCATCTCAAAATGTCTGTCTCGAACCAAGGAACGTGTCACCGCTGATGGCATGAAAATTCGATTTACGGTTTGAAAATTTGGCGTGTTTTAACATTAAAGGACCGAAACGGGTGGGCCAGGCCGGTTCGCCCGGCCCACCCACACCCTGGACTGGCGGTCCGCGGTTCACCGCGCGGACCGCCCCGAACCGCCCGGACTGGCTCGGTCGGTCCGGTCTCTGAGTGGACCTGCGTGGCACGGGTCCTGTCTGCCGACCGGGGTCACAAGACCCCGGTCCTTTGCTTCGTCGCACCCTGGCGACGAACCCGCTCGCCCTCGCCCCCAGCTCGCCCAACGCCTCCGCTCGACCACGACTCCGCCCTCACCCGGCCGAAAGCCTCTCGCCCAGTCGCTCGCTCGGCGCCTCCAGCTCGCCCGTCTGAGGAGCCCCGCGCCAGCGCCGACCGTCGCTCCGCCGAACTGCCTGAAGGAGCCGCCGCCGCCTGATCCGCCTGCCACTCGCCGAACTGCCGCCGGAACCCCCAAATCTAGCCGGAAAGCTCCAAAACCACCGAAAAACTTCAACGGACCACCCCGGACTCATCGGGTCTCGGATTTTCAATCCGAAAATAGAGTCGGGAAGCTCGGATCATCCCCTACGCATCTACAACCCTCGCTCGGAAAATTGATAGCATAACAACACTAAAATTGGGATTCAAAGGGGGGTTCGGAATTTAAAAACTGAAAACAACGACCGCCTACCTTACAGAGCGTAGCCTGAACCTTCACCGCTCGTCGAGCCTCACCGTCGCCGCAAGAACCTTGATCAGAGGAAGGAGGAGGTGGGAGGGGAGAGCTTGAGGAAGAGAGGAGGTTTCGCCAGGGGGAGGAAATGAGGGGAGAAGGAGAAGGGTGTTAACTTAAATAAAATTTAAGCATTAATTAAGAAACTCCTCCCAAAATAAGTCCGCGTCTGAAACCTCCGGCGCAGTCGAGGTTAGGCCGCGCCTAGGGTAAACACTACCTCCTGAGCACAACTGAGGTCTCGTAATTTTAATCTGAGGCCCCGTTCAAAAGTTATAAAACTTAACGTTCGAGGCCGCTAAATTACGAAAAGCCCCTGGGGCCATTTTTCACAGGAGGCCCGCGCCCGCGAAAATTACACCCCTTATAGGGTAAACATAACACTATGGACTCAACGGTGCCCTTAGTTTTCAAATACGAGCAACTGTTTAAGAGATTCTTGAGTTTAACCATTAAACGAATAAATTAATTATTTTTTTTATCTGTTTAACGTTCCGTTAACGGGCGAGGGGTCCCACCATCCCGTGCCAACATGCTTTATGTCGTTCCTAGGGTAAAAACTCAATTTGGGACTCATCCGTGCACTCATATTTCTGATCCAGATTACCATTTAGGAGTTATCCCATTTATTTGGCGTTTCCAGTGTGAACGCACTGGAAATTTAATTCCGGCCACACCAGGGCTCGGAATCGCACGCTATCTGAAGATGCTGCTCTGGAATAACATCAAGAATATTTCAAAGTCTTTTATCCAAAAATTGGGTTCTTACATGCATGCTATTAGGGGAACAAGATATATGCATACAGATTACAGTATGCAAATAGCTGCCCTCAATATTAATTATACTATATTTTGGCTAAACTACAATATATTGTCATTAATGTTTATGGACATCAAAGCTAAATGAAAAATAAAATAATCCATCCTTTGAGGGTGAGAAAGAGTCATCATTAAGAAGTTTGGAAATGATGAAATCTTCGGTAATGGTGAGTATTGCAAAAGCTGAGTACAGGCGTTGTATGTGGGAATGGAAGGTATAATGGTGTGGAGGTTGCCATGATAAGGAACAACACAAACTGTTGGTGGTTAAGGTTTATAGAAATTGGGAAAGCATGTAAAACTAAAAATTTCAAACCTTTTATAGTGACGAAGAATCGGTATTCAGAGACACCTGAGATGTGAATTGAAGTACTTCGACAACCAAGAAATGATGTTACTGAGGAGAATGAATAGTTGCTAATGAAGCATGATATAGAGGGCATGTACACAGAAAATTCTCAAATTGTCAGCAGAATATACGACCCCACACCTGAAAGTAATAAATATCACCTGTTTATAACCATAATCATTCATAGAAAAATCACAACATCACTGACCATCGATGATATGATTTCTCATCTTTTCATAAAGCATGTGAAACTCTCTTATACTGATTCTGTGATATGAACATGAAGTGTTCATTTGATAGGAATTGTACATGTTCACTTCTCTCAGTAGTTTAGTATACTGACTCTGTAATTAGTTCATGTTCACTTCTAAAAGTGTTGTTTCTATCAATGCGAGGGTGTTAATTTGATAGAAACAGTACATGTTCACTTCTCTCAGTAGGTTAGTATATTGATTCTGTATGTTAGTATACTTATTCTGTAATCAATTCATGTTCACTTATAAATATTACAATTTCTGAAGTGAACATGTACATGTTCACTTGTCTAATTTAAAGTGCTCATTTGATAGAAATAGTACATGATCACTTTTCTTGGTAGGTTAGTATGCTAATTCTATAATTAGTTCACGTTCACTTCTAAATAGTATTGTTTCTTAAGTGAACATGTACTATTTTCGAAGTGAACATTTACTAACCTATACTGAAGTAATGACTTGATTAGAAGTGAACATATACTGTTTATATCAATGAGTGGGGACATGGAGGAGAATAAGTAACAAAAAAATATGAGTAAATATATTTGAGAGAAGTGAACGTGTACTGTTTCATTTGGGAAATATAGTATAAATAAAATTTTGTGGTGTGTAAATAATTTTCACAAATAATAATATTTGTACCCTACATGCTGGAGGAAACTTGCCATTAACTATCAAAAGGAAATAATGTTGATGATGAGATGTGAGGAGTAAGAAGTTCTCTTATCCACTTTGGTATCATAAACAGCCGAGGAGAAAATGCTCGTATCCAGCCGAATAACTTTCTCTTCCACTCTATCTCCTCTGACAAGCCATAAACTGGTTTTTCCTACATAGCACACAACAAGTAATCACCAATAGAAGTATTGGAAACCCCCTTTGAAACAAAGAAACAACCCCTGTGGCCAAAGAGAGCCCTCTATGAGTGGACCTCCACGCCACAATGTTTGCGCTATGCAACAACTGACTTTAAACCATCTGGTGCCCTTGATGTTTTCCTGGGATTCCCCTTGAGTCTAAGTAACATTGGTTTCCTATTCTTCCAGCTTCTTCCTCCCTGGCCATTACAAATACTTTCAGGATGGAGCTTTCCCTTTCCTCTTTTGGGTGAATCTCTGTGTATCATGTGGTACCTCATATGGCCACCCAATGATTTCCTAAAAGGAAAACTCCAGCCACATAAATTGTAGGAATTCTTGGGCCTCTTCTTCTGATCTCCTCCCATTTCTATGGTTATGGTTTTGATAAAATCAAATGGAACTCAACAACAATATATGGGGGAGAGAGCGTGAGTCAACTAAAAAAATTTGAAAACAAATTTATAAATAAGTTTATGGAAATGTATTAAATCATGATGAACTATTGTATTTGTAATGAATAATGGAGAACATTATTCCAAATTATAAAACAAAAAGATTCCAGAAATGGGTGTGTCTCAGAAGATTCACGAAGCCTTTAAGGGTACCATCGAGAGGATCACTGGGCTGCACATGGTCTCTGCATTCAAAGAGAAGGGCGTTCTCAGCGTCAGCGAGTTTGTGTTAGTGGGCAACAATCTTGTCTCCAAATGCCCCATGAGGTCATGGGAATCAGGTGAGCCTAGTAAGAGGAAGCCCTACTTGCCTTCTGATAAACAATTTTTAATTACCAGAATTGTTCCTTCTTTACAAAGAGCTGCATCTGTTCAAGAAGAATAGGAAGCAGCTAGTGGTGAAGTTCTTCTTGACAGTGAAGATGATTATGGTTGGATGGATACCCATGGAAAACCAAAATCAAAGGATACAAACTATGATGAGAAGAACTTGCTTCTGATGGATGCCTTAGAAATCAGCCAAAATAGTGTCATCCATCCAATCTCTTCTTACTTTGTAGGTGAGGAGGAAGATATCCAGACATGACAGGGTACACTGAACTTGAGAATCTTGTTGAAACAGATCCTGCAACACAGAAATTTACATATCTGGTGGCCCAGGAACCCGATAATGAAAATATAATGCGGAATTGTACCTATGATGTCGGCATTACACATGATAAATATTATCAAACTCCCCGTGTGTGGCTAACTGTATATGATGAGTCAGGGATGCTTCTTGGACTAGAGCATGTACTTGCAGATGTCCTGTATTGCATCTTTCTAGTCATCATCCATGATTCCCCAATGCAACGCACATATGGAATAGCCTACTTGATGACTAACGAACCGAGGGGGGCGGTGATGATGAAGACGAAGTTAAGATTGTCGTACCCCACTTCTTTGATGATCAATTGATAGAGCTGGTTGCCCAGCCTTGTAGCCAGGGAAGGGGTGTCTGCTATGTACTCTTTCAGAGATTTCTCATTCAGTGGTCAGAAGCCAGAGTAAGCCATCGCTAAGAAAGCCGCGCGTCAGGCAAAGAGAAACGACTTTCTAGGTTACGTTCTGTAAGGAGCCTAAATCTGTATCAGGGTGACAGATCGAAGATAATGATTTCATGATTTGAAAAACTATAGGTTTTTTGGGAAATGGATGAAAGGAGATTTAGATTTATGGAGGGAGACGAGATTTCAAGAATCGTTAAACGCATACCTGGAGATTGTAGATACGAAATCAATGAAACCCCTATCTATCGTGGGAAATTAGATGTCGATTCTGGGAGACATGACTGTTGAAGCAACATTAGAGGACTGTTGAAGCAATGATTGAAGGAGGAGGCGAAGTTGCATACTGAGGCGGAGGTGGAGTTGCGTGTAGAGAAGACGAGCGCGGAGTTGCAGGTGGAGAACAATACTGAGGGAATCATGGGTAAGCAGAGGAATCTGTGCTATGGAGAAGAGTTTGAAAGAGGAGAGGCAGAGAGACGAATGGGCGGAGAAGCGAAGATGAGGTGGAGATGGAGTCGGGGACCGAGGAGGACGAGGATGGTACACAGAGTCCATGGTGGTGGAGTCTGCCGAAAGTGCGGATAGGAAGGACTTCGGGACATTTGGGGTATATAAAAAAACACACAATATTTATATAATTTATTCAATTTTTAATATTCATTATAAATTTTTATTTATTAACATAATATATTTACTATTATTATGTTTTTATTCGATGTATACTGCTTATTACTTTTTAATAATTTTTTCAAATATATTAATTTTTAATATTATTTATTCATTGATAATCTTAATTATTCTGAATATTTTTGTAATTTATTCATTTCCAATTTTTTTTTCTTTTTTGTAATTTTATCCATTTTTAATACTTATTTATACACGTTTATTCATTAACATTTAAAGTTTTTAATATGGTTGTAAATTATATGATTAATATGTATTCATTTCCCTTTTAACATCTATTCATTTTTAATTTTTTTAATAATCTATGCAATTAATAATACTTATTAATTTTTAATTTTTTTTTGTAATATATTGTTTATTTGATTATTAAATTTCACTCTTTTTTAACATTCATTCATTGAATATTTATTCGTTTAATATTTTTACAATTTATTCATTTTAATATTTTTTATACATATTTATTCATTAACATGTAATATTTTTAATATGGTTGCAATGTAATTAGTTAATATGAATTCATTTTCATTTTTATTTTTTTTAATAATTCATATAATTAATAAAACTTATTCATTTTTTAATATGGTAATAATGGGACATCAGACCATCATATGTAATAAAATAGGCTTGGTGAGTGTTGGAGATGAAGCTTGAGGGGTGGGTGGGTGGGTGGGTGTGTTTTTGTTACTTTAATATCTTATACCTAAAATATCAATTGGATATACCGATAAATAAATCTAAAAAATAGATTTTTTTTAAAATAAATCTCCTTCGAAATAATTATGCACTGAATTATACTAATGAATTTATCATTTAAATAAAAGTCATAATTTAATTTTAAGAATGAATAATAATAAATAATAAATAATAATAATTATTAAATTATTCATTTATTGTTCACTCCTCGTCATTTCTTTAAAGGAATCTAAATTCCCAAGAATCAGCGCCTAAAAATCATCAAAGAAAGGTTGGCCTAATTTACGAATCATTTTATAACAGATTTTCTATCAATTTTTTCAACATTTTATGTTTTCAATTAATTAATTATTTATTGCTAATCAATTTCCATCATTAAATTAGTTTTGAACGCCTTATTAAAATTCTTCCTTTTAAATCCGCCGACCTCCTTGCCCTCTCCATCCGATCCGCATCGACTCCCTCTCATTCCCTGTGAGATGCCTCCTCTAGCCGATCTGGACTCCGAGACTCCGGCGGAGGACGGCGGCGCAGACGACGGCAGTATGAACCGCGGAGCCATCAGAGACGGCTCTAGTCAGCGGAATCGGGTGGGGGATGATGAACCGCCGGAATCCTCCTGGCTCTCCAAGAACGCTGCGGCGGCGTGGCTGGACCGGAATGTTTTCTTTGAGCGTAAGGACTCCGCGAAGGGAACCGCCGTCAAATCCAAGAACAAGAACCTGTTCCTGAAACGACAGGCGCCGCCGCCGGCCGGGAAGTCCGCCGCCGGTTCGACGGAGCCGGACTTGCCAAAGGTGCCGTGCATGGGGCGAGTGGGATCCAAGAGGGACCGGCAGCGGGGGCCGGGCGGGGAAAGTGGGGAACGGGGCATCTGGGGGAGCCTGATGAGCGTGTTCCGGTGCGGCCGCACCTCCAGGGAGGTGGGTCGACCTCCCGCCGGCCACATCCTGGTGCCGGAGACGCCGAAATCGTCGCAGTCGACGCGGCCGCGGGGCAGCGCGGCGTCGGTTGACTCCACCGGGACCGCCCAGCCGGATGAACCGCCCGGTTTGGGCGAAGCAAGGCGGCTCTCGTCGGCCCGGAGGCCGGACCCGCAGGAATGGCCGGAAGCCGGGAATCGGCTGAAACGGCGGCGATGGATGCCGCTGGATCCTTGAGACGGCGGCGATGTCGAATGAGTTTTACTGCATTTGGTCAATGGTCATTGCTAAGTGAGAAACTGTGGGTCCCACCTCCCTCCCCTACCACATTAAAAACCGTGACACATTAAACATTTTTATGAATAATTCCTTGTTTTATTTATAAAATTTTAATTATTATTTTACTGTTTATATTGGGTATGGAAGTAATCATGAAAATATTTGCATCTAAATATTCCTAATTAATGATCGTCATATATATTCCTAATTTGTTTTGCTAATGTTTTGGTGAACAAACATTCATCATGATCTCATATGAGAATGAGATTACAAAAGCGAGCTCATAATTTTTTTTCCAATAATATTATCCATTTTTATCATTTTTTACCCTTCATAAGTCACAAGAAAACATGTTGGTGGGAACATTGTATTTCAATATTTTTCTATTATTAAATTTTTATATTATTTTAACATATTTTATCACACATTTTGTAAGGATAGAAAATAAATCATTAAGCGACTGATTCTTTTTCTATTCTTTACTACATGTGAACTAGAGTTTTAGATTTTTCACATTGACTTTTTTTTTGCCTTTTCAGCGTGATTTATGAGTGGCATTAATACTAGAAACACAATAAATATATTTTTAATGTCGATTATTAAAACCGACATTAAAAATTATTTACCATGTTGGTTATGAATAAAACTGATGTTATTGGAATAACCAATGTGATTAATGATTTTTCATGTCAATTATTTTAATAATCGGTGTGAAAGATATATGTTTTTTAAATGTTTTTTTTTTTTGACAAAATACACTACTACAAAACATACCCCTAATAGGGCACGTGCTAGCAAAAAACACTCATAAAATGAATAAAATGAATTCATTAAACAAATAAAAATTAGAAAAAATATTAACAATTTTATCAATTAAGTAATTATTGATAAAAATAAATAAATTGAATAAATTGAATATACATATATATAAATTATAAAAATTAATTAATAGAAAATATTAAATATATAGATATGTAAAATGAATAAAATGAAATAATTAAATAAATAAAAAATAAAAAATAGTAAATTATGAAAAATATTAAACATTTTATATAAATTTAATATACATATATATATATATTATAAATATTAATAAATAGTATATACTAAATATAGATATATAAAATGAATAAATTGTAATAATTAAACAAAAAAACAAAAAATGAATAAATTGTAATAATTAAACCAAAAAATTAAAAATGAATAAATTACAAAATTATAAAAAAATTATTAATGAATCAATTATTAATAAAAATGAATACGTTTAATATATATATATATATATATATATATTAATTATGAAAAGTAATAAATAATATATATTAAATATGAATACATAGAAAATGAATAAAATGTAATAATTAAAAAAAATATTAATGTCATTCATTTTTAATGTTGTTTAATTTTTCAATTTAACATATATTGTAACGACCCGAAATTTTGAATAAATCTTGTTTCCTAATTTTATGTGTTATTTTATTTTATTTTTTATACTCAACAAAAATGTCTCATTTGATAACATGAGTATAATTAAAATGAGATCATTGAGCTTTGACTATTATATGACCATTGGTCAATATGACCACTGGAAACTAAACTTTTTGATTATTGTCTCTAAATACAAGTAATCTTGGTTAATTATTATAGAAAGAAGATTCGATGGCCTCACCCAGTAGTCTTGGACCGATCGAAGCCCATTTAACAGAACTTGGGAAGGAGGTAGCACCACTGGGCTTTGCTCTGGACCAAACCCAAGCCGAATTTCATCGTGTAAAGCTAGAACGGAATCGCCTTTGCGAGAAGTTCAAACTAATAGAAATTACTACTCGTGCGATGTTAGCCGAGCCTCCCTCAGATTCTCTCACCTTAGCACACCTTACACTTAGGTCCTATGCTGGTGTGATAAAGGGCTATGTAAGGAGACCGTAACTGCCTTGTGTAATCCTTTGTTTTAAATAAAAATTGGGATTTCTTCTTATGATGAAGTTTATGAATTTTCAAATGACCGGATAAATATAGTATGCATATTTTTGATGAATTTTAGAAAAAGGGTATTTTTAAAATGGTTGTGTAAACCTTAAATAATTAAAAATGTGTAATGATTTTCGAAAAATGGTCTTCTACAATTATGTTCAGTACAAAATTTAGAGTCTAATAAGATCAACTTAATTTTTGATGAATAGTAAATTATGAATAGTGATGTTATGATTAGGATTAGTAATGTGTCCAAATGGATTAATAATCTCACTTAAAGAAAGTATTAATATAATCTAGGCACCTTGATTATGTAATGTGATTCAATAAAATGGTTAAATAACGGTTTCATAAATTATTATTCAAGTATTAGTTTTTTCGGGTGAATAGTGTTTTTTAATTAAAAATTTAATTAAAAATATTTAGAAAATTATTTTTATAAAACGGATTTCATTTTTGAACTCAGAGCACCGATATTATGCTATGGTAATTTTTGGGGTTTTTTCTGAAAAAATGAATTTTCGGTGAATAGTGTTTTTATTTAAAAATTAAATTAAAAATATTTATAAAATTATTTTTATGAAATGGAGTTCATATTTGTAATCAGAGCGTTGATATTTGGTTAAGGTGAAATTTTGGGATTATTCTGAGAAAGTTGAATTTTCGATGAATAGTGAAAATACAGTTTTTAAGTTACAGGTGTCTAATGACATCATTAAATGATGTATTAAGTAGGTAATCAATATGGTCGACTTATGAATAGTAAGATAAGGTATGAGGTGTCCCAAGTGGCCAATACCATGGGCAAATACCATGGGCAAGCCCATGGTTTTGCCAAAACCACTAATGAGGTGTCCCTTGGCCATTAATGCCTTGTCCCCTCACTTTCCCTATAAATACCAAGCCATCCTCTCATCCATTCGACTCCCCACTCTCCCCCAACAAAGTTTTGGTCTCATTACCTCCCAAGGAGTCCTCCCAAGGTGCCCCCAAGCCCTCAAGGTCCCAACCTTTGAGTTTTAAGAGTTATGTTTTAAGGTAAGAGATCCGACCTCTCTCTTTCATTTCAAGTAATCTCTTTTATGTCATTCCTTTTATGCTACATGTTCTTATGTTGGAGGATGTTCTTTTATACTCTTCTTACTGCCCTTTTTATGTTCACAAATGAGAGATCCCCTCTTACTCTCATTATTTCGTTTTATGAAGTTTTAAGTGGCACCGTTAGGCTGCCGAAATTTTTGTAACGGATTCTTTCTCCCTTCTCATTTTTCAAGATCTATTTTCATGTAAAGTATTTCAAGTTCCTTTTTATTATGTTGGGGTATGATCTCTAAATTTATCATACTGATCTTTTATGATCATATGATGAGAGATCCCATTTGATCTCTTCAATTCAGTATTTTGAAGTTTTAAGTGGCGCCGTTAGGCTGCCGAATTTTTAAGTGGTTCTTCACCCTTCTCGTTTTGAAGTTCTACTTTCATGTCAATTCTTTCAAGTTCCTTTTTTTTATGTTGGGGTATGATCTCTATATCTATAATACTGGAATCTTATGTTCATATGATTAGATACCCCATTTGATCTCTTCAATTCAGTATTTTGATGTTTTAAGTGGCGTCGTTAGGCTGCCGAATTTTTAAGTGGTTCTTCACCCTTCTCGTTTTGAAGTTCTACTTTCATGTAAATTCTTTCAAGTTCCTTTTTGTTATGTAGGGGTATGATCTCTATATCTATCATACTGGGCTCTTATGTTCATATGATGAGAGACCCCATTTTATCTCCTCAATTCAGTATTTTGAAGTTTTAAGTGGCGTCGTTAGGCTGCCGAATTTTTTAGGGGATTCTTTCACCATTCTCATTCTTTTCAAAGTTCTACTTTCATGTCAAGTCTTTAAAGTTCCTTTTTAATTATGTTGGGGAATTATCTCTATATCTATCATACTTAACTCTTATGTTCACATGATGAGAGACCCTATTTGATCTTTTCAAATCATTTTTGTTGAAGTTTAAGTAACGCCATTAGGCTGCCGAACTTTCATAAGAGAAATCTAATTTTTGTCTTCCTTCCATGTTTTTCATTTCAAATGGTATATCCTTGAAATTTCATTACCATGATCATGTATCCTTCTTATTCTGTCCATCTACTGTTTTATGGGTCATTTATGAATGTTTGACCCATTTTCCTCTCTTTTTAATGTCTTCTAAAACCTCGTAACATAGTCGTTATGCTGCAAAATTTCCGTCTCAAAATGTCTCTCTCTTTTTCTAAAGTTCTTTTATATTATTAAGTGAATACTCAAAGCTCTTTCTTCTAAAGGGGTATTCACATATATACCAAAATGTTCTATTTTAAATTCTGGGATTTACATACATGAGACCCACCTTCCTTTTCCGTGGGTTTTAAAGTGACGTAAAGATCATGTCTTTAAAGCAATTTTTAAAACGTTGTGATTATGAAATGAAACCCATTTATTTTATGCTATATGGGTTATTTATGAAATGTTTGATGATGATATATGTGGCTCACATGATAATAAAGGCAAATTTAAGTGTGCGCCCTGATAGCGCTCCAATGCATTGGGTAATGATGTAACCACTAGAGATTACAATTTTCACGATACCTTGGTGAATAACCTTGGTAATTTTCAAATGACACCTTGGGGATGGAACTTGGTGATATGTTCATGATTGTCTATGTTAAATGATGTAGCCACATCTTTAAGTTATGAAAATGTTATTTTTTTTATGATATGCCTCATGATTTCATTCTCATGCCTTAATGTTCTTTTCATGACCTTATTGAAGTATCTCAAGTTCACATGTAAATTGTTTCTCTTGTTTCCCTTACTGGGATTTTTGCTCACCCTTTCTTTTGATGTATGTCCCCAGGTTATGTGATGTAGTAATGAACCTAGGATGAACATGAGGAGAAGCCTTTCAAGTGTTTTAGAAGAATGATTTGTGTTTTCATGTTTAAAGTTCCTGGTTTCCAAGACACTAAACCTTAAAGATCCTCAGTTTTGTAAAATGTAATGAAAGTTTATGTTATAAAGAGGCGGGATGCTATATATATCAAATGCATGTTACATTAATTTCACATATATATACGTAATTAATGCATTTTTATATACAACACACACATAAATATTTATGCAATTAATGAAATCTTATATAGAAACACATACACCTAATATTTATGTAATTTATTCAAATTTTAATATATTTTAAAATTTCATTATAACATGATACATTTAATATACAATGTTTTTGATCGGTCAATTTTACTTATTTATTTTTAATATTTTTATAATTAGGTATTATTTATTCATTTTTAATTTTTTTAAATTTAATCATTTTCTATTATATATTTATATTTATTTATTTACTATGTTTTAGTATTCTCAAATATGTATTCATCTTTACTTCAATATATATCCATGTTTTTTAATAATTTACATTTAATTAATAAAACTTATCCATTTTTTCAATATTTTTAAAGCGTACTCATTTTTAATTATTCAATTTCACTCTTTTTTAAAATGCATGTATTTAAGATTATATATTCATTAATAATGTTAAAAATATATTTGTAAATAAATATTTATAAATAAATATATTTATAAATGTATATTTACTATATTTATAAATTTATATATTTATAATTATTATAAATATATAAATATTATCTGTTAAAAAAGTATTTAAATAATTATAAATAAATAATTATAAAATTATAATAAATTTATTTAAATAATGAATATATTATATTTATATTTATATTTATTTATTATATATGTATATATAATTATATAAATATATATAATGATATAAATATGTAATTATTTTTTTAAAGTATTCATATATTTATAAATAAATAATTATGTATTTAAATAATTATAAAATTATAATAAATATATTTAAATAATGAATTTATTTACTATATTTATATTTATATATATTTATTATATATATATATATAATGATATAAATATATTTATAATTATAAAATTATAATAAATATATTTAAAAAATGGATATATTTACTATATATATATAATTATATAAATATATATAAGAGAAAGGTCTAGCCAGAAGCAAAGCTCCTGACCTTTTATTAAAAGATAAAAGAAAAAGAACACAAGAGAATATACATGGTCAAACAAAGAGACATGACCTAATCAGGAAAACCATTTTATGAGTCATAAAATGAAAAATCATTTTCAAAGTCGTAGTGAGAATCATCAGCAGTTTCCCACTCTGACTGTGAGTTAGCTTGATTTAGAATCCTAAGAATTGCTGCCATTGTCAGGACCCGTCCTCGGGGCCCGTGCCGTGACTACCCCAAACCCGCCTTCCATAGGCCAGGGGCTGACGACTAGCACCAAAGACGTAAATCCCTAAGCTGGGAAGACATTGCCTTTATGAAAGTAAACAAACACGACAGAGTACGCAATAGGAAGTAAACAATAAGTGAATACTGTATACAAAAAGTAGTGCTGAAAGTAAAGGGGGCGGAAATACAAACCCAACAGTAAAGTACAGGTACAACGGAAAGCAAGTACAACTGAAAAAGGGACAACAGTTAAAAAGGGAAGCTCCTGGAATGTCCGCCGAGTATCCTACCTGAAGGGTAGGTACATATGTCCACCTCAACACTCCACGTCTATCGGTCCACTCCGTGTACCATCCCGTCATGTGGTCCACCACCAGGTATCGTCCGGTCCTGGCTCGCTCTTTGCCTCCGTCAACGTTGTCTGTCGTCTGCATCCAACACAACGAGGTGCGGGCATAACCTGTGCAGGGGTGAGTATAACGATACTCAGTAGGGACCCCGAGACCCCCGAAAGTCTCTCAGAATCCACAAAGGATAAACCACAGAAGAAAGATACAACCATGAAGTATCAACCAACCATACTTAGGTATATGCCCATACATATACCTAAGTTATCAATTTCAGTTCGGCTTCAACTTTCGAGCCCAAGCACAACCCAGTCCACACAGGAAAGAAGTCAATCACATCAATGATAATGATTGAAAGACAAGACTCAGCTCATACAGGTATACATCTTTTGTATAGCGATAGAGATGATCAGATGTAGTCACTGGTTCATCTAAGCTGTCAGACCCACACATGATACAAGACCAGTTAAGCTGTCGAACCCACACAGGATACAAGACCAGCTACTCTGTCAGACCCACACAGGATACAAGTACAGAGGTCAATACTGTCAGACCCACACAGGATACAAGAACAGAGGTAAAACTGCCGGACCAACACAGGATACAAGAACAATAGTCATCGTCGTCGAACCCACAGAGGATTCCAGTACTGTAGTCGTCATCGCCGAACCCACGGAAGATTCCAGTACGGTAGACGTTGCAGTCACAACCAGATCTATGGTTCCCGCACACAGCACACTCGATTCCGGGAGGGTCCGCTCCTCGAGCAAAGGCAGTCAATACATCAACTATCACGAAGTCCAGAGTTGACGTATCCCGAAGTTCCGTCTCAACAAAAGGAACCCAACATGATAGACAGCGCGTCAATCGGACGCCCGGTCTGAGAGTTATTGGCTTTTCCATTCCAGGGGCCCGGTTGGAATTACGCTCGTTCTAAACCCAGTCTTTTTCCAAAGTTGTCCAAAACTCACTTAGAGTATCGCAAAAGGACCGCCTCATTGTAAGCGTCCCAGTGCCGCAGACGGTACATCGATCTGACGCACGGTCATGAAGTTATTCGTATTTAAGTGAAACGGGCCCGACCCGTCAAGCCCGGTGGGCTGGCGGGTCGGCCCGTCCTGGATCAGCGGGTCTGACCCCGCTGAGGGGTCGGTCCAGCCCGGCCCGGCCCTGCGGGGCGCGGTATGGCCCGGCGGGGCGAGGCCCCACCGGCGTGGTGTGGTCCAGCGGCCCGGTCTGTGTCGCTGGGGGCCCGGCCGGCTGCGGCTCGGCCAGATGGCCGAGCGGAGCGGGGGGGGGGGGGGGGGGGGGGGGGGCGACCCCCGGTTCTTCGTCACGGCGGCGTCGAGCGGCACCGCCCCTCCTGCTCGACCGATTGAAGCCGACCGACTTTTCTAGTGCGAGCGGACCGCTCGGGCGGGCCGCTGTCCTCCACACGTGGCGCCGCGGCCTTCAACCCGGCTGGTAGGTGGCTGGCCGATTTGCCACCGAAGCGGCCCGCGGAGCACGGGACGCGATCCTTCGCAGCGCGGGCCGCGATCCTTCGCAGCGCGACGCCACAAGGCACCACGGTCCTCCTGTCCGGCTGGCTACGGCAGACCAGTTCTTCTTCGGCCGAGCGACCCAGTTGCAGGTCGCACTCTCCTCTGCCCGCGCGGCACCCGGTTCTACGGTTCTCTAACGGGCCGGCGCGCGGGCGCCGTTATCGTCGCCGCCTTCGGTCGTTGTCAACTCTGGTCGCTGCCACCTCTTCCATCACCGCCTCCATCGCGAATAAAAACTAGGATCAGGGAGGGTCGTCGGGCTGTGTTCGTTCGGCCCGCGTCCTCCACGTTAGGCGATACCAGTTGGCCGAAGACATGCAAGAAATTCAACAAAGAATGGGGGTACAAATTATTCACTTAAAATTGCACAAACCCCTACCTCGAAATTAACATCGCACGTCGACGAGCCGCGGAAGACAAGCGTCGCGGAGGTCGGGCGTCGCAGAATACGGATGTCGATTCCGTTGACGTCGGGGTGCGTCCGAAGAGGGAGTGTCGTTGGAGAATCTCTTCGCATTCTTCGTTGGATATATTCTTCACTGAAGAACGGTGTTCTTCGTCGAGAGAGGAACACCTTTCTTCTAATTTTCCAGAGTTTTCTCCACCAAAATATTTGCCAAGGAAAATATTATAATAAGACTCTCCCAAATTTAATAGAATTTCCAGGCAATTCAAATTGATTCAAATAAGAGGTTCCAATTAATTAATAAAGATATTAATTAGATGGGTTGGCATAATTAAGAGAGAAGGGAGGTGAAAAGTTTAAAATTCAAAGAGAGGAGGTGGAGAGTTTTAAGAGTTAATAAGGGGGGTTTCATGGGAGTTTAAGGGGGAGTTGAGGGGTTAGGCTCTTGTGTAGGCCCCACCACACATTATCCTCACATGGGAGGTTATGTGGGTGTGGGAACCACCTCTAACTTCCCCTTGAAGGAAATAACCACCACTAAATAAATTAAATAAAATTGTGTACACTTAAAGTAACACCACAATTTTATTTTAATTTGTTACGAATCCCCAAATTAAAACTTCTACTCTCGACCAAACACAACTGCGGTAAAAATCCCTTTAAGCGAATACCGGTACTGTGAGTTCATCGGTGCCCAAAAATTTCAATTCTGAGCACCATTTCAAAAGATAAAAAAACTCGCACGTACGTTTACTGAACGTACCTGAACAAAACTTCAGAAATTGATTCCGAGCACACCGGGCCTCAGAATCAAGTGCTGTCAGAAACCGCGGACTCGTAAAATTCCAAAGTATTTAAGAAAAAAATTTCCTTGAAATTTAAGGGTTTTACATTACCCACACCTCAAGGCTTTATGTCCCTGTAAAGCTACAACACACACTAGGGAAACAAATGGGGGTACTGAGTACATATCTGAGCCTCCCGCTCCCATGTGCTCTCCTGGAGGTTCCCGTGCTGCCAGCGAATACGCACCAAAGGAATCGACCATCCACGTAGGACCTGCTCCTGTTGATCCTCGATCTCCACCGGGACCTCCGTGAATGTTGCCTCGTCATCGATGTCTAGCTCCCCATGGTCGATGATGTGGGATGGGTCGTGCACATATCTCCTCAGCTGAGATACGTGGAAGACGTCATGCACCCGGTGCAACTGAGGTGGAAGGGCCAGGTGTTAAGCCACCTCGCCTACTCTACTGAGGATCTAGAAAGGTCCTATGAATCGTAGAAATAACTTTCCGCCCCGGCCAAATCTCCGTAGACCTCATCGAGGTTAGACCTATAGTAATACGTGGTCGCCATCCCCGAACTCCTGTGGTCTCCATCTCCTATCATCATAGGACTTCTGTCTGCTCTGTGCAGCCTTCATCTGCTCCTGGATGATCTGCACCTTCTCCATCGTAGCCTGAACCATCTCTGGTCCTACAAGTGCTGACTCCCCTGGGTCATTCCAGTACAGAGGTGATCTACTGGGTCGGCGGTACAGTGCCTCGTATGGTGCCATCCCGATGGTGGAGTGGTAGCTGTTATTGTACGCAAACTCCACTAAGGGTAAGTGATCCTCCCAACTGCGACCAAAGTCGAGGACACATGCATGGAGCATGTCTTCAAGAGTCTGAATGATCCTCTCATTCTGACCGTCCGTCTGAGGATAGAAGGCGGTGCTCAAATGAAGCTACGTCCCAAAAGCCTCCTGTAACCCCTTCCATAGCTGGGAAGTGAAACGAGCATCTTGATCAGAGACAATAGTCTATGGCACACCATGAAGTCATACGATCTCCTGAATGTAGAGGCGTCCCAAGCTTTCTATTGAGCCCTGCTCTCTGATCGGTAGGAAGTGGGTTGAATTGGTGAGTCAGTCTACGATCACCCAGATAGAGTCGTGTCTTCTAGATGTACGTGAAAGCCCTGTCATCAAATCCATGGATATCCCATCCCACTTCCACTCTGGGACCTCTAAGGGTTGTACCAAGCCTATTGGTACCTGGTGCTCCGCCTTCACTTGCTGACAAGTGAGGCATCCTGAAACAAACTCTGCTACAACCTTCTTCATACCCGGCCACCAGTGCTTTCGTCTGAGGTCCTGATACATCTTCACCACTCCTGGATGTACCGCTAGAGGGGAAGTGTGAAACTCTCTCATCACCTCCTCTTGTAGTGCAAGTGGTACCATGGTACATCTCCTGAAGAAGATGACATGCTCCCATCCATAAAATCTATCAGGCGCCTGCGCTGTGGATATCTAAGCACGTCGCATCTCACAGTCAACGTCCCCACGTTGTGCCTCTCGGAATCGCTGAAGAAGTGGTGGAGTGACTGTGAGAGACTGAAGAAAGACTGATCTATCTCTATCCACAAAGGATATCTGCAACGCGGCTAGCTGCTCCGTCGCCTCTCCCAGCAGCTGAATGCCCGATCTCCTGCTGAGAGCATCTGCTACAATGTTCCCCTTCCCAGGAGTATAGACTATCTCAAAGTCATAGTCCTGGAGGAACTCGATCCAATGTCGTTGTCTCAGGTTCAGGTCCTTCTGTGAGAAGATGTACCTGAGACTCTAGTGGTCAGAATAGACTGTAAAGCGCTCACCCATCAGATAGTGCCGCCACATCTTCAAGGCGAAGACCACTGCTGCTAACTCCAGGTCATGGGTAGCGTAGTTCTGCTCGTGCTTCCTCAACTGCCATGAACCGTACACGATCACCACTCGCTCCTGCATCAGGACACACCCGAGTCCGGTCCCTAACGTGTCGTAGTAAACCACGTACCCTACGCCCTCCTCCAATAGCCTCAAGATGGGCGCACTTGTCAACCTCTACCTCAACTCCTGAAAGCTCTGTTGGAATCTATCTGACCACACGAAGGGTTTCCCCTTCTTAGTCAAAGCTGAAAGCGGTGCTGCAACTCTGAAGAAGTCTAGCCCAAATCTACGATAGTATCCATCCAGACCTAGGAAACTCCACACCTCTGTCACACTCCTGGGTGGCTCCCAAGCAATCACTGCCTCAATCTTCACTGGATCCACTACTACCCCAGCCTCTGAGATGACGTGTCCCAAGAAGTGAACCTCTCGAATATAGAACTGGCATTTCGAGAGCTTACCATAAAGTTGGTACTCTCGGAGTGTGTCCAGTACAACCCGAAAATGGTAGGCGTGCTCCTCCTCAGTAGTTGAGTAAATCAGTATGTTTTCAATGAAGACTATGACAAATCGATCGAGGTAAGGCTGGAAGATTCTGTTCATGAGACTCATGAACACTGCTGGAGCGTTGGTTACCCCAAAGGGAATAACCAAGAACTCGTAGTGGCCATACTGACACCTGAAGGCCGTCTTCTGCACATCCTCATCTTGAACTCTGAGCTGGTGATAGCCTGACCTGAGGTCTATTTTCGAGAACCATCATTCTCCCTTGAGCTGATCAAAGAGGTCGTCAATCCTCAGGAGTTGGTACTTTTTCTTCACAGTCACCTGATTCAGGTGACGATAGTCGACACACAGTCGTAAGCTCCCATCCGCCTTCTTGGCGAACAAAATCAGAGATGCCCAGGGTGAAACACTGGGTCGAATAAATCCATTTCTCTACAAGTCCTCCAATTGTACCCGCAGCTCATAAAGCTCGGTGGGAGCCATCCGATATGCTGGGGTAGATATCGGTGTTGTCCCATGGTACATGTCAATGTAGAAGTCTACCTCTCTGCGAGGAGGTAGTCCTGGGACGTCGTCAGGAAAAACATCCACATACTGATCCACCACAACAGGAAAACTCGGACTTCGCACATCAACCACTCTGAGGATAAGTCTATCCAACTGATGAGTGATTGGCTTCCCTCTCCTCTACGTAAGTCCATCCTACGCTGCAAAGGATCCCTTCTCACCGGTGAAGGTGAACCTAGTCCCATTCGTGTGGACACATCGCACTTTGTGCCTAATACAGTCGATCTGAGCATGGACTGTAGATAACCAGTCCATACCCAAGATGACGCCGTAAGGCCTCGACGCCGCTATAAGAAGATCCCAGCCGAAGCTCTCACCTCCTAGAGTAAGCTCACACTACCAACACCAGTGTATAATCATCAAGTATGCTCCCATAGGAGTCTCTAGCCATAAGGATCGATCCAACGGCTCTGTCGGAATCTCCGAGCTCCGAACAAGGGTAGTGGCAATAAAATAATGACTCGTACCTGTGTCTATAAGTACTGCAACAAGGGTGGAGTAGACATAGATAGTACCTCAAATCATCTTAGGTGCGCCGTGGTCGTAGGCCTCGACTGCCTGGAGCTGAGCCCACCTCTGTCCACCAGCTCCCTGTGGTTGAGGTGGACCTCCTGTTGGTGGTGGTGGTAGAGCCTCGAAACGTCGCCCACCATCCGCTGCTCGGCCAGATCCTCTGCCACGTCCACCTTCTCCTGACGGACCTCCACGGTTGAAACTCTGCCTCTGCCTGGGAGGTCCCTCTACTATCTACTGCTTGTCTGCATGGCGGGTCAGGCAGTCACGATCCATGTGGCCCTGCCCGCCGCATGCATAGCACTGCCTGCTCCTCATAAGGATGGATCTATTTTGTGTGCCTTACACAACTGAACCTGTGTACTGAGGTTTCCCACCTAATGGCTTGGTCTGCTTGGACCTCTGCGACATCTGTCTATTGTCGTCTGGAGAAGACTCCACCACGTGTCGTCCTGAGGTGGATCTCGCCGCTGGTGTCTGATTAACGAGAAAACTCTCCACTAGAAGGGCTCTCTCCAGCACCCCCGCCTGCATCGGGATGCTGAGGGGAATCATCGAAGCCCTGATCTCATGCCCGAGTCCCTGCTCAAAGGTCCAGGCCCTGAAGAACGGGTCCTGAACCATATCCGTGGAGTAGTGTGAGAGGTCGGTGAACCTCGCTGAGTACTGAGCTACTGTCATGCTGCCTTGTTGCAGATGAAGTAACTCCTAAATCTGCACCGCACGTAGGGTGGCTAGAACAAACTCTGAGCGGAAGAGACTCTCGAAGTCTGTCCAAAGTATTGATGCCTCATCATGCACCGGGAGCATCAGGCTCCACCATCTACCTGCTGCTATGTGCAGGAGGCTCGCGAAAAGGATCACCATAAGGTCGGCTGGTGTCCCTACCAATATGAAAACTCTGATGATAGCCTCCATCCAGTCCTTATCTACTTGTGGGTTTGTCTCTCCACAGAACCTGGGCAACCTCTATCGTTGGAACTCGTGCAACGCACTCAGGCGGCGTGCACTCTCTACTGTTGGGGCTGGTGGTATCAGTGGCCCAACAGGTAGTGGTATCGCTGGTGCCTCCGCTGTGATGGGGCCCTGCACCGAGGCCTCATCGCTCAGTGGGATACCATCTGCCTTTGTGGGGCCATCCTGAAAAGAAATAGGTGTGCCATGGTCAAAATAGTATACCTGGTGAGCTGACTCAAAGTAATCACAAAGAAAACTTTTGAAACAAACATGCAATCAGTGTTTTCGTGCACTGAGCTAGAAATCAGAGGTCAGGGTCCTGGTGTATGGATACCTCAGTCGCCGCACCAACACTGGACTCCCTGGACTGAAAACCACACTCAATACTCTTAACACTATTGCTTCACAGAAAAGAAAGATCATAATCCTGATTTCTGCGGTAGAACCGACTCCTCTGATACCAATTTGTCACGACCCGTCCTCGGGGCCCGTGCCGTGACTGCCCCAAGCCCGCCTTCCATAGGCTAGGGGCTGGCGACTAGTACCAAAGACGTAAATCCCTAAGCTGGGAAGGCATTGACTTTATGAAAGTAAACAAACACAACAGAGTACACAACATGAAGTAAACACTAAGTGAATACTGTATACAAAATGTAGTGCTGAAAGTAAAGGGGATGGAAATACAAGACCAACAGTAAATTACAGGTAAAACGAAAATCAAGTACAACAGAAAAAGGGACAACATCTAAAAAGGAAAGCTACTGGAACATCCGTCGAGTATCCTACCTGAAGGGTAGGTACAGATGTCCACCTCAGCACTCCACGTCTATCGGTCCAATCCATGTACCGTCCCACCATGTGGTCCACCTCCGGGTACCGTCCAGTCCTGGATCGCTCTATACCTCCGTCAATGCTATCCGTCGTCTGCATCCAACACAACGAGGTGCGGTCATAGCCCGTGCAGGGGTGAGTATAACGATACTCGGTAGGGACCCCGAGACCCCCAAAGGTCTCTCAGAATCCACAAAGGATAAACCACAGAAGAAAGATACAACCACGAAGTATCAACTAACCCTACTTAGGTATATGCCCATACATATACCTAAGTTATCAATTTCAGTTCGTCTCCAACTCTCGAGCCCAAGCACAACCCAGTCCACACAGGAAAGAAGTCAATCACATAGATGATAATGATTGAAAGACAAGACTCATCTCACACAGGTATACATATTTCGTATAGCGATAGAGATGATCAAATGTAGTCACTGATTCATCTAAGTTGTCAGACCCACACAGGATACAAGACCAGCTAAGCTATCGAACCCACACAGGATACAAGACCAGCTACTCTGTCAGACCCACACAGGATACAAGTACAAAGGTCAATACTGTTGGACCCACATAGAACACAAGAACAGAGGTCAAACTATTGGACCCACACAGGATACACAAACAATAGTCATCACCATCAAACCCACGGAGGATTCCAGTACGGTAGTCGTCATCGCCGAACGCTCAGAGAATTCCAGTACGGTAGTCGTTGCAGTCGCAGCCAGCTCTAGGGTTCCCGCACATAACACGCTCGATTCTGGGAGGGTCCGCTCCTCGAGCAAAGGGGGTCGATACATCAACTGTCATGAAGTCCAGATTTGATGTATCCTGAAATTCCTTATCAACAAAAGGAACCCAACGTGACAGACGACGCGTCAATCAGATGCCCGGTCTGAGAGTTATTGGATTTTCTGTTCCAGGGGCCCGGTTGGAATTACGCTCGTTCCAAACCCGAACTTTTTCCAAAGTTGTCCAAAACTCACTTAGAGTATCTCAAAATGACCGACTCATCATAAGGATCCCAGTGCCGCAGACGGTGCGTTAATCGGACGAACGGTCAGAAAGTTATTCGTATTTAAGTGAAACGGGCCAAGTTCGTCATGCCCGGTGGGCTGGAGGGTCAGCTCATCCTGGCTCAGCGGGTCCGACCCAGCTGAGGGGTCATTATGGCCCAGTGGGGCACGGCCTGGCCCGGCGGGGCGCGGTCTAGCCCGAGCGGCAGGCGGCCCGGTCCGTGCCGCTAGCGGCTGGCCGCGGCTCAGCCAGATGGTCGAGCGAAGCAGAGGGGCGTGGCCCCCAGTTCTTCGTCACAGCGGCATCGAGAGGCCCTCTCGGGCGAGCCTATTTCCTCCACACGCGGTGCAATGCGGCATCACAAACTTCAACCAGGTCGGCAGGTGGTCGGCCGGTTCGCCGCCGAAGCGGCCCGCGGAGCGCGGGCCGCGATCCTCCGCAGCGTGGCACCGTGGTCCTCTTGTCCGTCTGGCTACGGCGGGCCGGTTCTTCTTCAGTCGAGTGTCCCGGTTGTGGGCCGCGGTCTCCTATGCCCGCGTGGCACCCGGTTCTGCGGTTCTCTAACGGGTCGGCATGCAGCCGCCGTTGTCACCGTCGCCTTCGGTCGTCGTCAACTACGGTCGCCGCCACCTCTTCCATCACCGCCTCCATCGCGAATAAAAACTAGGATCAAGGAGGGTCGTCGGGCCGTGTTCATTCGGCCCGCGCCCTCCATATTAGGCGATAGCAGTTGGTCGAAGACATCTAAGAAATTCAACAAAGAACTGGGGTACAAATTATTCACTTAAAATTGTACAAACCCCTACCTCGAAATTGATGTCGCACGTCGACGAGCCGCAGAAGATGAGCATCACGGAGGTCGGGCATCACAGAATACGAACATCGATTCCGTTGATGTCGGGGTGCGTCTGAAGAGGGAGTTTCATTGGAGAAGCTCTTCCCATTCTTCGTTAGAGATATTCTTCACTGAAGAATGGTGTTCTTCATCGAGAGAGGAAAACCTTTCTTCTAATTCTCTAGAGTTTTCCCCAACGAAATATTTTCCAAGGAAAATATTATAATAAGGCTCCCCCAAATATAATAGAATTGCCATGCAATTCAAATTGATTCAAATAAGAGGTTCCAATTAATTATTGAAGATATTAATTATATGGGTTGGCATAATTAAGAGAGAAGGGAGGTGAAAAGTTTAAAATTCAAAGAGAGGAGGTGGAGAGTTTTAAGAGTTAATATGGGGGGTTTCATGGGAGTTTAAGGAGGAGCTGAGGGGTTAGGCTCTCATGTGGTCCCCACCACACATTATCCTCACATGGGAGGTTATGTGGGTGTGGGCCCCACCCCTAACTTCCCCTTGTAGGAAATAACCACCACTAAATAAATTAAATAAAATTGTGTACACTTAAAGTAACACCACAATTATATTTTAATTTGTTACGAATCCCCAAATTAAAACTTCTACTCTCGACCAAACACAACTGCGGTAAAGGTCCCCTTAAGCGAATACCAGCACTGCAAGTTCATCGGTGCCCTCAGATTTCAATTCCGAGCACTGGTTCAAAAGATAGAAAAACCCGCACGTACGTTTACTGAACGTACTCGAACACAAGTTCAAAAATTGATTCCAGACACACTGGGCCTCAGAATCAGGCACCGTTAGAAACCACAGACTCATAAAATTCCAAATTATTTAAGAAAAAAATTTCCTTGAAATTTCCGGGTCTTTACAGCCCTGGATCTTTCCTGATTCAGAGGGAGCTTGACCTTTAAAGATTTGGAGGATTATCTCCTAGAAACATTCCTTTGAAGATTGAAATAATCCTTATGTGGCCTTCTTTTTGAAGGAGTCGTATTCGAACCTTCATTACCACTCATCTTTCCCTTGCCATTTACAATAACATCCTTAAAGGAAATTGGTCCACCACTATTGAAAGGTCGAGTAATGTCTAATAAAATCATATGCTTCTCTTTTTCACTTCCATCATCTGATATGTTACCCCATTTATCAAATCTCGAGGAACTAGAAATTTTCCAGGCATATTGGATAGCTTTGTGGAAGTACACAGACTCATGATGCAAGTCCTTACCTTGCCTAGCATGTTGAGGATTCAAGGCAGCACTAAAATCCATACCAACAGGACAAGGAGTAGAAGAAAGTCTATACTCCTAACCAATTCCAGCTCCCACCTATGCAACCTCACCCAGGCTGACTATCATAGAAAAAAACATCATCCATGTTAGATGAAATCTCCTTTCGAGAGCCAGTATGAATATTAAAAACCCCATTAGGATAACCAGCCACGTACAAACCAGTGAGACCACCGGGATCCAAAAAATGATCCATGTTTAACATTATTGGCCATAACAATAATATTTCCATCCTTAACCACTTCAGATCCCACAAGATTAAATTACATCTCAACTCCAACTTCAGGAAATCCTAAAGGAGTACCATGACCATCCTTTGATGTTACCTCCTCTACAAGATCTAACCAAGTATTAGAGGGCCCACTGTTAACTCCAGTCGGAGACTACTCATTAAATAGAAACCCATTTCCCTTTAATTTAGTCGTCTGATAATTGTATTTCATAGAGGCCTTCACATCAACCCCATTGGATAAGGACCTTTCAGGCACATTTTCATCACGGAAAAGGGACTTTGACATCAATTTTGGCTTCCTTTGATAGTGAGAAGCTAAATGTCCCTTCAACCCGCACCACTCACAGAAGGCCTTCCTCCAACATAACTCCAGCGAGTGACCAACGACCATACAAGCATTACAAAATAAAGGCTTTCTCTCATACTCAACATCAATTTGAATTTCATCTATGGGAGTGGATATAGTTGCCTTATTAATAATCATGGAGCTGAGATCGATCTCCACTAACATCCTAGAAAAATGTCCAAACCGCACATTCTCAGTTTCCTTATCAAGATGAATAGGAGTCCCAATTGTCGTGTTGATGTCATGCATAATCCTTAAGTGATAAAGGACTCAATTAAGCCCAAGAAGACAAACCCATACATGAGAGAAAGCATTTATTGCTCGTGATACATTGAAATACAAAGTCCATTCATGAAGATGAAGTCATATGGGCTTCAAGAACAGAGAACCAACGCTCCACGCCGGAAGCTTAGAGCCATCCAAAGAGAAGAGGCAGTAAAAAAACTACACCCAAGGGAGAAACACCTCCACTCTGAAAATCCCAACAAAATTGAAATACGATGAACCAAATCATCTACCTTCCAAGGATTCTCACCCTTAGAAGTGACAAGCTTCACAACCAAGGAGTGTTTCCCAATTGAAATTCTTTCGGAAAACGCTTTAGGATTGGCTTTAATGTGAGCAGTAGATCCCTTTCGAAGGATTCTTCCAGTACAAGAATCCTTGAAGGATGCCAAATCCGACTGGACACCATCCAGTTTAGATTTGAATTCACACTAGTATTTCATTCGGAATCACTGAAGCATCGATAAGATCTGGTCTACTCACCTCATCCTCCCCATTCAACACCACAACACCTGGTACTGCCCCAAATTGATGCACTCCGCCCACTCCATCCGGCATCATATAAAACTTCTGTGCATTGAGAAGATCAGATCCACCACCTTCTCGATTCGCCACCACAACAACTAATCTCACCAAATCTTAACATGCACCACCCACTCTTGGAAACACATCATCCCTCTGAGAATCAACCCTCTTATCAACATCCTCACCACTAGACAACAATACAGACCCACATCGAGCAGCAAGATCATCCTTCTTGGTCACCACCACAACAGGAGAACTGGTCATCGCTTGTCGACAAACGCCACCCACACCCTCCAGGATCACTATCTCTCTGTGAGAACTAAGAAGAACCGAGTAGAGAAGCACAAATCGGCAGGAAGAATCATCAACCGCACCGATCGCTTTGGGGACCGCTCACGGAGCATCACGATTTCCCACCACCGCTCGAACACTATCCACACCATCAGCCAAACATACAAACCCAAGGAAATGTGGGATCTTCGAATCAATAAATATGGGCACCATCGAAGCTGACAGACCCTAATCGCCACCATTGAATCGCCGAAGATGAGAGCTCCCAAACCCCATTCTATATGTTCTAAATGTCAAATATAAATATATATAATTATATAAATATATTTATATTTATAAATAAAAAATTATAAAAGTATTTATAAATGTATATTTACTATATTTATAAAATTATATATTTATAATTATAAATAAAAAAATATTTTTTTTTGAAAAAAATATTTATGTAATTATAAATAAATAATTATATATTTAAATAATTATAAAATTAAAATAAATAAATATATAATTATGTAAATATTTTTTTTATAATTATAATTATAAATTTTTTATCAGTGCTAACGTTTTACCTTGATAAAGGGTCCATTTATCAACGCTTCTCTAGCACTGATAAAGATAGAGGTTAATCAACTCTAAAAAAGCACTGATAAAGATGCCTTTTATCCGCGCTTATCAATTTAGCACTGATAAAAGGGATCTTTATCAGTGTTTTTTTCAATCATTGATAAAAGTGTCCTCAGCCTATTTAAAAGAACTCTAATGGAGACTGATTCAGTCACGATTCCCAAGCTCTCTCAGAACTCCATTGTTGTCAGCGCTCTTCCTCTACGTTCTCTTGGATGAATCAAGGCTAGAATCCAAGATATGTTATTTTCTATTTTTCCTCACTCATTGATTACTTGTTTGAGTTCCACGGTTTTCATTTATATGTTGTTCTCAACCATGATGAACCCTACTTCTCTTCTCCCATGGAGAACCATGGACGTCAGCTAATTACTAACTTCGAATCACCAATGATCAGTTGTATCAAGTTGTTGTGCTGTTGTGAGGCCTGTGATGAAAGCCTAGGAATTTTTTTATCATTTATGATTTGAATATATTGTTTCAAGTTCCAATAAAAGTTTCAATTAGGGTTAAAATGAACTTTTTTTCTCTCTATTTAGGGTAGTATTGGAACTGCTATGTAGGCTTTTGTTTACCAAGGATTTGGATCCCTCTCTTTCCAAATTCTCTCATCACCTAATTCAATTTGACTGACCAAAAAATGTATAAAATAAAATAATTAGGTTAGAATAATTTATATATGATATATATGATATATATTTGATATATTTTAACTCTAGTGATGGAAAATGGAAATGGGTTATGTGCTTCACATATTATAGGTCACCATGATTTTTATTTTACATGTTCCTTTTTTCAGAACAATGATACATTGATAAGTATATTTATTTATATACTTATGTTAATATTATATGCATTTCAATTTAATTTAATGTTTTTAATGATTTTTTTTCAAACAATATTGATTCCCACCTTCTATTATTTGATTTTATGGTACATTCTAATTTTTTTTTTGTTTTTTATTAAAGTGATAAAAAACAAACACTTATGTTTAGAGAATTATATTATTGAAATGTGATATGTTATAAGCTATAATTAAAATTTCATCTCGGTTATTTTTTAATATGAGGGGGTTTAGAGTATACATGGGATAAACATATTTTAAAAACATAATAAGTGCTAGGTTTTATTTTGTTTTGGAAATAAGGATATGTAAGAGTTTATAATGTATGTCTTTTAGATTATTTTTTTAAAATAGAGAATTTATTATTTATTAACCATTGAAATATATTATTCATGATTTAAATAATTCAATACTAATTAAATAAATCCATTAATAAGGGTTTTAGATTTCCTTTGAACATAATCAATGGCAGTGAATGGTTTTAATTATATTATATTTGGTAAAACATGGGTTATATAGAATCTTGATCAATTATTCTGTATTTTACATGCTATAATATAAATATTTAAGTGATTATCATGTTTTATTATTTGATTAAGGAAATTGATGTTTATGATACCAGATTAGTTATAGTTTTTATATATGTATTTTATATTTTATTTTTCAGATGACATGGTTCATAATATATATATATATATATATTGATTGGATAAATATATTATTCAAATTATTTTACTACAATCATACACAAATATGGTTTTAATAATCACTAAATTGTAAAATGAACCAATACACATTTATAAATAATTTTTTTATATACATTAGAATTTTAGGAAATGGAAAAATTATGTGACTTTTATTTAGAAAGTTATCATTTTTATCTTTGTATACATTTTTTACTAATTGTTTAACTAATTTTTTTGTTTACTTGTATAATAATTTGTTCTATAGAGTATTTTTTTTAAAATTATTTTATTAAAAATAATACGTAACTATTTTTTAAAATTTTGATAAATATTTACTTATAATATTTTTGTTTGAATAATCACTTGATATTATTTAAAATGATTTTTAATATACCTCTCAATGAATGATTACAATATTTTTCTATAAGAAATACATGTTTGGATGTGATAAAAATAATTTTTATCTTATATTGGAATATGATGGGTATTATGTGAGGGCTAGGTATGGTATGTTAGAATTCGAGTTACAATAGAAATGTTAGTGATTCATCGAGGGCTAGGGTGAGGGTGATGTGACATTTGTGTTGTTTGTTCCTCTTTATGGATTTTCATAAGTTAGGTTTAACTAATGTATTGTGGAACCCATTATGTGGTTCTTTCATAAGGGAACCAATTATGTTAAGACTTCCCCATATTTGAAATACACTTCCTAAGAAAAATGGCTATGTTATACCCATTTCATGATTTAGATGCAATAAGTACATGTGATGGTTATCCTTGAGGGATAGTCTTGGATGCTTGGGGTTTGAGGTCAAATCACATGGTATCTGTGATGTGGTTATTTCCAAAGGGAGATAAATAATTTTTACTCCTCCTATGATTCAAATGCTAACCTCTTATTAGTGAAATGATTTGAATACCAGGGAACAACCATGGTATAAACTTATGGTACGATTAGTATAATTCACTGGCATGAAATGAAGTTGGTAAATTTGATTATCATGGTGCCCAGGTTAGTATATAATGACTTGACATACATGTGTATTTTGAGTGTTACTACTTTGAACATATACTCAAATATATCCATTATTGTATATTTTAGGGTCCCTATTAGTATTTACTTATTTATTTTTATACTCACACCCTACACATGAACCTCAGTGGATATAGAGAACTTATATTTGATATTTAGGTGAGGGAAAAGGACTAGAAACATAGATCAGAGTCGATGTATCTTAGTGGGGATGAGTTGATGTTATCATGGTAGTGTCAGGGACCTTTTAGAATTTTGAGATGATATTTGAAATTTTAAATTAAGATGTGGTAATTTAAAAAGTTTTAAGAAGACAAATGTTATTCTCACTAGCTTTATCTCCGAAATAGTTATTATTAAATTTTGTTTCTTGAGACTCATCCCCCATCTCTTCCATGTTGCTTGAACTACTCTAAGTAGTAGTCATCCAAAATGATCACTATTACCCGGTATGGGATGACTACTGCTCAGAGTAGTTCAAGAAACATAGGAGCATGTCTAGAACAGATGGAGGATGAGTCTCAAGAAACAAAATGTAATAATAACTGTTCGGGAGATGGAGATGATGAGGATGATAATTGTCTATAACTTTCACCTTTGGATGAATTCAGAGGATAACACCTACCATAGTAGAGTAATTATTTTCTTAAATTAAATTACCCATTTCTATCAAAATGGATGCGCGCTAATCATTTGACAAAAGAGTATGAAGATGGAGTTAAAGAGTTCATAAAGTTTGCAATAGAGCATGCATGTAACCCTTCTCAAATCCTTTGTCTATGTTTACGTTGATTTTATTCAATACAAATTAGATGTTTGACTACTCATGCAGACAATGTCTTCTGCACATGATGATGTTACCAATTCAGAGGGAGATCACACTATTGATGATGAAACTATAGAATTATTAGGGTATCAAGAACATGTTGATGAAAAAACAACAACAATGACGCAACATCACAACATTGAATAAAATTATCAAGGCAAGAAGTCAGGGGATAGAATTTTAGGTTGGTTGGAATCAACATGGCCAACCTATTGACCCCAATAAGTCAATGTTCATTAGTTATGTTAGGGTCACAACAAGGATGAATGTGTCGATTGATGAATTGTAATAATTAAACAAAAAAAATTAAGAATGAATAAATTAAAAAATTATAAAAAAATTTATCAATGAAATAATTATTAATAAAAAAAGAATAAGTTTAATATATATATATATATATTAATTATGAATAGTAATAAATAATATATAATAAATATAAATATATACAAAATGAATAAAATTTAATAATTTAAAAAATATTAAGGTCTTATTTATTTTTAATGTTGTTTGATTTTTCAATTTAACATATATCAAATGCGTGTTACATTGATTTCTCCTACATATATGTAATTAATGAATTTTTACATACAATGCACACTTATAAATATTTACGCAATTAATGAAATCTTATATAGAAACACACACCAAATATTTATATAATTTATTTAAATTTTAGTATATTTTAGAATTTCATTACAACATGATATATTTAATCCATTATATTTTTAATTAGTCAATTTTATTTATTTATTTTTAATATTATTATAGTTAGGTATTATTTATTCATTTTAAATATTTTTTTAATTTAATTATTTTCTATTATTTATTTTTATATATTTATTTACTATGTTTTAGTATCTTCAAATATATATTCATCTTTACTTCAATATATATCCATTTTTTTAATATTTACATTTAATTAATAAAACTTATCCATTTTTTCAATATTTTTAAAGTGTACTCATTTTTAATTATTCAATTTTACTCATTTTTAAAATGCACGTATTTAAGATTATATATTCATTAATAATGTTAAAAATATATTTGTAAATAAATATTTATAAATAAATATATTTATAAATGTATATTTATAAATTTATATATATATAATTATTAGAAATATATAAATATTATTTTTTTTAAAAGTATTTATATAATTATAATAAATTTATTTAAATAATGAATATACTATATTTATATTTATATTTATTTACTATATATATGTATAAAATTATATAAATATATATAATGATATAAATATATAATTATTTTTTAAAAGTATTCATATATTTATAAATTTAAATAATTATAAAATTATAATAAATATATTTAAATAATGAATATATTTACTATATATATATATTAAATAAATCAATATATATATATAATGATATAAATATATTTATAATTATAAAATTGTAATAAATATTTTTAAATAATGAATATATTTACTATATTTATATTTATATTTAATTATATATATATAATTATTTAAATATATATAAGAGAAAGGTATTTACAAAAGCAAAGCTCCCGACCTTTTATTAAAAGATAAAAGAAAAAGAACACAAGAGAATGGATGAGGTCAAATAAAGAGACATGCCCTCATCTAGAAAATCATTTTATGAGTCATAAAATGAAAGATCATTTTCAAATCCATAGTGAGAATCATCAGCAGTTTCCCACTTCAACTGTGAGTTCGCTTGATTTAGAATATTAAGAATCACTGCCTAGGATCTTTCCTGATCTAGAGTGAGTTTGACCTTTAAATATTTAGAGGATGATCTGATAGAAACATTCCTTGGCAGATTGGAATAATCCTTATATGACCTTTTTGGAATATTTGACCCTTCATTACCACTCATATTTCCCTTACCATTTAAGGCAACATCCATAAAGGAAACAGCTCCACCACCACTGAAAGGTTGAGTTGTGTCCAATAAAATCATCCACCACTCTTTATCACTTCCATCATATGATAGGTTACCCCATTTATCAAATCTCGAGGAACTAGAAATTTTTCAGGCATCCTGAATAGCTTTGTATATGTCCACAGACTCATGCTGAAAGTCCTTACCTTGCGTAGCATGTTGAGGATTCAAGGCAGCACTAAAATCCATACCAACATGATAAGGAGTAGAAGAAAGTCCCTACTCCTGACCAATTCTAGCCCCCATCTGTGCAACCTTACCCAGGCTGTGTGACATAGTAGAAGAAACATCATCCCTATCAGATGAAAGCCCCTTTTGACAGCCAGTATGGATATGAAAAACCCCACTAGGAGAAGCAGCCATGTCTAAAGCAGTGAGACCACCAGGATCAAAAAATGACCCCTATTCAACATTATTGGCTGGAACAATAATATTACCATCCTTAACCACTTCAGATCCCAAAGGATTAAACTGCATCTCAACTCCAACTTCAAGAAATCCTAAAGGAGTAGCATGATCATCCTTTGATGTTACCTCATCTGCAAGATCTGCCTAAGCATTAGAGGGTCCATTGTTAACTCTAGTTGGAGACTTCTCATTCAACAACAACCCCTTACCCTTCAAGTTAGCCATATGATAATTTCATTTCATAGAGGCCTGAACATAAACTCCATTGGAAAAGGGCCTTCCAGACACATTTCCATCACAAACAAGGGTATTTGACATCAATTTTGGCTTCCTTTGGTAGTGAAAAGATAAATTTCCCTTCAACCCACACCTCTCATAGGAGGACTTCCTCCAACATTACTCCAGCGAGTGACCAACGACCATGAAAGAATTACAAAATAAAGGATTTCTCTCATATTCAACATTAATTTGAATGTCATCTGTGGTATTGGATAAAGTTACCTTATCAATAATCATGGAGCTGTGACCAATCTCTACTAACATCCTAGAAAAATGAACAAACCACACATTCTCACTTTCTTTATCAAGATGAAAAGGAGTCCCAATTTCCATGTCGATGTCATGTAGAATCCTCAGGTGCCAAAGGACCCAATTAAGTCCATGAAGATGAACTCATACCCAAGAGAAATCATTTATTGCCCATGATACATTGAAATCCAAAGGCCATTCATAAAGATGAAGCCATCCGAGCTTCAAGAACAGAGAACCAATACTCTATGCCTGAAGTTAGAGTCATCTGAAGAGAAGTGGCAGTGAAAAAAACCACGCCCGCCCCACAAAATTGAAATACGATGAACCAAATCATCCAGTTTCCAAGGATTATCTTCCTTATAAGTAATAAACTGCACAATCAGGGAGTGTTTCCCAATTGAAATTCTTTCAGAAAACAATTCAGGATTGGCTTCAACGTGAGTGACAGATCCCTTTCGAAGGATTCTTCTAGTACAAGAATCCTTGAAGGATGACACAATCCAGTTTTAGATTCGAAGTCACACCCGGTATTTCATTCAGAATCACCGAAGCATCGAGAAGATCCAATATACACACCTCATCCTCCCCATTCAACACCACGACACCTGGTACTGCCTCGGATCGATGCACTCCGCCCACTCCATACAACATCGCAACAAACTTTCAAGCATTGAGAAGATCAGATCCACTGCCTTCTCGATTTGCCACTGCCGCAACAGGAGAACTGGTCACCGCTAGCTGATGGACGCCACCCACACTGGTCGGGATCGCTGTCTCCCTGCAAGAACCGAACAGATCTGAGAAAAAAACCACAGATCGACAGGAGGAATCATCAATCGCGTCGGTCGCTTTGGGAACAGCTCGTAGAGTATCACGATTTCCCACCACTTCCCAAATTCCATCCACGCCGTCGACCAAACGTACAAACCCAAGGAAACGCAGGATCTTCGAATCAACAAATATAGGGGCCATCAGAGCCGACGAACCCTAATCGCCGCCATGGAATCTCCGAAGACCAGATCTCCCAAATCCCATTCTATATTTTCTAAATCTCAAATATGAATATATATAATGATATTAATATATTTAAATATATACTTATTTATAAATATATTTATAATTATATATTTACTATATTTATAAAATTATACATTTATAATTATAAATAAGAAAATATATTTTTTGAAAAAATATTTATGTAATTATAAATAAATAATTATAAAATTATAATAAATAAATATATAATTATGTATATATATTTATTTTTTATTTATAATTATAATTATAAATCTTTTATTAGCGTTTATTTAGAGATGATAAAGATAGAGGTTTATTAGCCTTAAGAAATCATTGATAAATATGCCTTTTATTTACGCTTATCAATTTAGCAATGATAAAATAGATTTTTATCAGTGATTTTTTTAAGCACTGATAAAAGTGTCCACGATCTATTTAAAATAACTCTAATTGTGACTGATTCAGTCACGATTCTCAAGATCTCGCAAAACTCTCCCGGTACCGATGCTCCTCCTCTATGTTATCTCAGATGAATCAAGGCTGGAATACAAGGTATGCTATTTTATCCTTTTCCTCCCTCATTGATTTCTTGTTTGGGTTTCACAATTTTTGTTTTTGTGTTCTCAACCATGAAGAATCCTACTTCTCTTCTACCATGGAGAACCAAAGACTTCAGCTAATTACTAACTTCAAATCACTGATGATCAGTTGTATCAATTTGTTGTGCTATTGTGAGGCCTGTGATGAGAGCCTAGATTTTTTTTTATCATTTATGATTTGTATATATTGTTTCAAGTTCCAATTAAAGTTTTAATTGGGGTTAAAAATGAACTTTCCTTTTCCCCCATTTGACGTAATATTAGAACTACTATGTAGCCTTTTGTTTACCAAGGATTTGAATCCCTCTCTTACCGGACTCTCTCATCACCTAATTCAATTTGACTGACTGAAAAATGTATAAAAAATATAATTCATTTAGAATTATTTATATATGATATATATTTGATATATTTTAACTATAGTGATGGAAAATGGAAATGGGATGTGTGGTTCACATATTATAGGCCACCATGATTTGTATTTCACATGTTCTTTTTTTTCAAAATAATGCTATATTGATAGGTATATTTATTTATATACTTATGTTAATATTATATTCATTTCAATTTAATGTAACGTTTTTAATGAAAATTTGGTTCAAACAATATTGATTCTCACATTCTATTATTTGATTTTATGGTATTTTCTAAAATATTTTTGTTTTTTTATTAAAGTGATAAAAAATGAACACTTATGTTTAGAGAATTATATTCTTGAAATGTGATATGTTAGAGTCCATAATTAAAATTGCATTTAGGTTATTTTTGAATATGAGTGGGTTTACATTATATATGGGATAATTTTTTTTAAAATAATAAGTGATAGGTTTTATTTTGTTTTTGAAACAATTTTTTCTTTAGTTTTTTCTAATTAGATATAACAAATAGTTTCTCATTAAATATATAAATTAATTCATGATTTTTAAGGATAAGTTTATCTATATTAATTTTACATTATTTAGATCGTGTAGGATATGTAAGAGTTTATAATGTATGTATTTTATATTATTTTTTGAAAATATATAATTTATTATTTATTAACCATTGAAATATCTTATCCATGATTTAAATAATTCAATACTAATTAAATAAATCCATTTATAAGAGTTTTAGATTGGTTTTGAACATAATCAATGACAATGAATGGTTTTAATTGTGTTAGATTTGAGAAAACATGGGTTATATAAAATCTTGATCAATGATTTTATATTTTACACGCTATAATAGAAATATTTAAGTGACTATCATGTTTTGTTATTCGATTAAGGAATTTGATGTTTACGATACCATATTAGTTATAGTTTTTATATATGTATTTGATATTTTATTTTTTAAATGACATGGTTCATAATATATATATGTATATTAATAGGATAAAAATATTATTCAAATTATTTTAATGTAATTATAAAAAAATATGGTTTTAATAATCTTTATGTTGTAAAATGGACCAATACACATTTATAAACAATTTTTTTCTAGACATTAGAATTTTTGGAAATGAAAAAATTTGGTGAATTTTATTTAGTAAGTCTTTATTTATATCTTTGTATACATTTTTTACAGACTGTTTAACTAATTTTTTTATTTACTTGTCTAATAATTTGTTCTATAGAGTTTTTTTTGAAAATTATTGTATTAAATGTAATATGTAACTAATTTCTTTTTAAAATTTTGATAAAATTTTCCTTATAAAATTTTCTTTGAATAATCACTTGATATTATTTAAAATTATTTTTAATATACCTCTCAATGCATGATTACAATATTTTTCTACAAGAAATACATGTTTGGATGTGATAAAAATAATTTTTATCTTATATTAGAATATTATGGGTATTATGTGAGGGATAGGTATGGTATGTTAGAGTGTGAGTTACTATAGAAATATTAGTGATTCACCAAGGGCTAGGGTGAGGGTAATGTGACATTTGTGTTGTTTCTTGTTCTTATTTATGTTTTTTCATAATTTAGGTTTAAATAATGTATTGTGTCACCCACTATGTGGTTCTTTCATAAGGGAACCAATTATGTTAATAATTCACCATATTTCAAATTAACTTCCTAAAAAAAATGGTTATATTATACCCATTTCATGATTTGGATGCAATAAGTACATGTGATGGTTATCCCTGAGGGGTAGTATTGGATGCTGGGGGTCTGAGGTCGAATCTCATGGTATCTATGATGTGGTTATTTCCAAATGGAGATAAATATTTTTTGCTCCTCCTATGATTCAAATGTTAACCTCTTATTGATGAAATGATTTGAATTTCAGGGAACAACCTTGGTATAAACTTTTGGTATGATTAGTATAATTCACTAGCATGAAATGAAGTTGGTACATCTGATTATCATGGTGTCCTGGTTAGTTCATAATTAATTGACTTAAATGTGTATTTTGAGGGTTAATAATTTGAACATATACACAAATATATTCATTGTTGTATATTTTAGGGCCCCAATTAGTATTTAATTGTTTATTTTTAAACTCACACCCTACACATGAACCTAAGTGGATATAAAGCTCTTATATTTGAGATATAGGTGGGGGAAAGGACTAGTAACATAGATTAGATTTGGTACAGCTTAGTAGGGATGAGTTGATGTTCTCATATATGTGTCAGAGACCTTTTATCATTTTGAGATGAGATTTTAAATTTTAAATTAAGATGTGGTAATTTAAATGTTTTAAGGAGACAACTCTCATCCTTAACAGTTTCATCTCACAAACAGTTATTATTGCATTTTTTTCTCGAGACTCATACCACATCTCTTCTATGTTGCTTGAACTACTCTAAGTAGTATTCATCCAAAATGATCACCAGTACCCGGTATGGGATGGATACTAATAAAATTAGTTCAAGAAACATAGGTTCATGTTCAGAAGAGATAGAGGATGAGTCTAAAGAAACAAAATGAAATAATAATTGTTTAGGAGATGAATCTCATGAAGATGAAAATTGTTTATAACTTTCACCTTTGGATGAATTCAGAGGATAACACCTACCACAGTGGAGTAATTATTTTCTTAAATTCAATGACCCATTTCCTTAAAAATGGGTTCTCACTAATCATTTGACAAAAGAGTATGAAGATGGAGTTAAAGAGTTCATCAAGTCTATAATAGAGCATACATACGACCCTTATTAAATCCTTTGTCTGTGTTTACATTGTTGTTATTCAATACAAATTAAATGTTTGACTACTCATGCGGAAATTGTCTTATGCACAGGATGATGTTACCAATCCGGAGGAAGATCATACTGTTGATGATGAAACTACAAAATTATTAGGGTATCAAGAACATGTTAATTAAAAAAACAACAATGACTCAACATCACAATGTTGAATAAAATTATCAAGGCAAGAAGTGAGGGTATAAAATTTGAGGTTGGTTGGAATCAACGTGACCAACTTATTTACCCCAACAAGTCAATGTTCATTATTTATGTTGGGGTCACAACAAGGATGAATGTGGTAATTAATATTGATTCACGGTTCCATGTCCAACCTGTAATGAAGGAAACCCTTTGGAAAGATATAACATTAATTTTACAATATACATTCTCTATTTTACTGAAAAATTATATAATGAAAAGTTGATTTAATTTTCATTATTCCTTGTAGAGTTCGTTTATTTTGGAATATTTCAATAAGAAATTTGTCTTAATGGCCATTGGAAAAGCCGATAGAAGCTTCCAAACTCTTCTTACCAAGTTACATCTTAGGGATGCTGAGGTGAAAGTAAATTTCCACCCACCAGTTAGTTATGCACACATTATAAAGTAGGAAACATGGACTACTTTCATCAATTATCACAATGATAAATCATTTTAGGTGCATTTCAGTCGATAATATATTATTTTAAATTATTCATTTTATCTAATTTGATTCAAAAAATTTAATTTATGAAATATAAAAATAATTCTAAAAATAAGAAACGTGCATTAAAACCAATGCACCCCCATCACAAAGTAAGGATGGGGTAAGATTCACTAGAGAAGAAATTGGTATGTATTTTAAATCAAAAATAAAAGTTTTATGTGATACGAAACAACATTTGTTCCTTTGTTTATATGAAGATTGATGAATAAAAATCCGAAGCCACTTCCATCCCACATCATGTGCTATGGAAGGAGGCTCACATAAATAAGTAGGGTAATATAGTTGATGAAAACACAAAAATAGTATGGGAAACATGCGTAAGTATGTTATAATAGTAATTCATTATGATTTATAACAATATTACATAAAAATATCTATTTATGTTCATATTTTTTTTATATTGTTTATACATAGGAATCAACAATGGAATCGGTAATGACCATACTGAAAGAAAAACTACTTTTAGTAGCTTTGAGGCAGCCAAAACAATATGGTCGTGTTAGAGGATTATGTTTTGGAGTGGCTCCTCAAACATATTTCAATAATATAAAACCACATGAAAATACATATAATATGGTGAAATTATTGAAAACACAAATAAAATCACTGTAAGATATTATTGTTCATTCTGGTTTGGCAGACCAATGTATGAAAAAGGATCAAAGTGAACTAGTGGTAGAACAAAGATATGCACATGAATAAAATGACCCCACTAGATTTGAGGCTACTCATTCCCCCAAACCGCATACCTTATCTGAGGTAATCAATTTTTTCATTACTCTTTCTCTTAAATATGAATCAAACAACATCTGAGAACTTTATATTTACTAAAATTATATAGGGTATAATTGTATGTGATTTGTATATGTAAACACCTACACAACACCTTGTTGTAAGGGGTATAATGTATAATTTCCCAGAAGAAAACTACACCATAAAGACCTCCTAAAAGATCACATGATAGTGGGGATTGAGGTAGATCATGAGCCAACTCCTGAGTTTCATGTTCTACTTAATGATCTAGATATTACAACAATTAATGATGCTATTATAACTTTCATAACACGATCGTATAATCTTATAAAGATGCATGAGGTATGTATTTAATTTTTTTTTCTCATATGAAACCTATAATAGTTGATAAAAAAATGTCTAAAGTGAGGTATGATATTATAGATGGATAAAGCAATGGGGAAACAGAAGGTTAGATCAAAAAAATCTAGTGAATCGGCCAATGAATCACAATGAGATTTCGAGAGTACCTTTTCCATGCCAGTTCTAGAGAAACATTTACTATCATTATACCTTCATGCAGAGACCACATTTAAAGATGAAAATATGTCTTACATTCCATATGAAAAATAAATATATGGAACTTTCATGAAAAACCTAATTGGTCTTGAGACTATATATGAGATTCTAAAGCATGAATGACTGGACATCTCAATTGTGAATACATACATAAGGTACATTTTCATAATACATATTTCCAAATAGTGAGATAATATGTTTATTAAAGTTAATAACTATTCATATTTTCTACAGGAGTTTATATTACTACTATATAAAGGAAAAACCATACAAAGAATGATTTGTATTCATTAATACTAATATAATTTCTACGAAAAAACTTACTTTGGATAAGGAATAAATTTAGAAGAAAAAGATGATCTACTTGAAGTGTTTGAGAAAAAATATCAGATGATAGACTCTTTTTGTTGATTATAATGTAGAAGTAAAACTATACAATATGATCATATAAATTAGTTTTTTATTTTTTTCATTACTTATTTGTTTTTTTAGGCACCACTGGATGCTGGTCATAATCAATCTGGATACCCCAAATATTTATTTTTTGGATCCAATACATGGATATCCAACAAACCGGCCACATATGACATGTATTGTAAATTTTTAATAAATTGTAATCAACATTTTATAGATAAAATTAAAATTATATGTTTCAATATGTGTTTTAACAAGATTTTTTTTATGATAGGAAGATCTCTAAATATAGACTAAATCATGGCATGAAGTATGTGGCTGAATAGATAAAGCCTTTGGATTTCAAAAAATGGAAACAAATTAAGGTATATATAGAAATTTTTAACGATCAAAACATATTTCAAAACAATTTACTTATTTTGGTCAATGTTTCTATAGTTTCCAAAGCAATATAATGGAAAAAATTATGGATATTATGTTTGTAAATTTATGAGAGAGATCATAAAGCAAGAAAAGAACATCATCCCCTGATGAGAATTTTTTTAAGGTAATTAAATATATTTTTTTAATCCTTTGTTTTTCTATATTTTCTTAGTACTATCAATATTTCCAAAAACCTTCATATTCCAAAGAAGAAGTAAATTGGTTTAGAGATGAGTGGGCATGTACATGTTATCAGAATGTTTTCCAAAAAAATTTAGGTGATTAATTTCTATGTTTGTGATCTAATATGATCTATGACCTTAGAAATATATTTGGTGTGTAAAGAATTAGTGTCATAATGATTATATATTATTTTTTATTTTTTTCTCAGGGAGAATTATAATGGAGGAAATCAATTTGTTTATAAGTGATGACCTTAAAACAACAAAATTGTTGGGAAATGGAGGAGGTGGAGGTGGAGGTATAAGTGGAGGTATATGCAGATGTGGATCCAGAGGTAGAGTCGGAGTTGGATACCGAGGTGGAAGAGGATACAAAGGTAGAGATCGAGGTGGAGGAGCATACAAAGCACCGACTTGCAAGTAATAAAATTATTGGTCAATGTTTTAGAATGAGGATCATACCAAGGTTTTTTTTGAGAATAATTTTTGAAAAGTGTGCACAAACCTTTTCACTTAAGGTGAGATCCATTGTGCATGTGTTTTAGGTGTCTTATTGATTTTTTTCACCACTTGTTTAAGTGATTTTATATAGGAATTTAAGTGGAGATTTGTTTTGGAAATAAAATAAGCACCAATTATTTTTTAAAATTTATTATAATAGGATACAATTTATATTATCACATTCCAAGTCCTATAAAATATTATTGAAGTGTGAAATAAATCCCTCCTCAAGAATAAACTGAATAACAAAAAAATAGATACAATTACTTGCCCATGACTTCTCTACACTACAAAGAAAGGGTCTTAGTAGTGGATCCAATAATCACTTGAGAGTCATAAAAAAATAATCCAATCCTCAAATAGGTATATAATCCAACTCAAATGTTTAAATAAACATGTGTGTAATCAACCATCGAATCGGGAAAGTGTATGAGAGAACTATTGGAGGACAACCAACATTGAAAAATCATGGTCATTGGGGAGGGGTGGTGTCAAAGGAAACATGACATAAAATGAATATAAACCTCCTTATGAATAAATACCCACTTCAAATGAAATCATGAAGTATAAAAAATAAAAATGAATACCCCTTTGAAAAAAATCTAGTAGCTTGATCCAAAACCTCTAAAAAATTAAAGAAATACACAATTTCATTGATTAAATCATGAATTTTTAGAAGAGAAAAATAAAGTGGTTTCACTTTGGTGGGTGGTGGAATTTTTTGGGCTATTCGATCATCAATTAGATGCATGATATAATATCACAAATGATTTTGGAATCCATATAAGCAGCCTTATTCATTATTTAAAATGATCCATGTTTTCAAGATCATTAATAAAAAACCCATCATCATTATCAATAAATAATACATGAGAATAGGGATATTACCACTTTTATGAACAAATAATTACGATGTTATATTAGAATTTATCATCACCTAGAATATTGAAAAGGATATACTAATCTACATCACAATCCAAGAAGACTTAATGGATACACTAGATTTCAGTGTCATTTGGATGATATAAAGGGCTATATTGATGTATAATATTGTAAAAAATGGGTAAATAATTTATAATGGAGTTTATTGTCTTCTGAAAATACATAATGGGTCACACTGAAATTTTTTCCATCAAATATGGTAAATGGTTTATCATGGAGTTTGTACTCTCTATAATGGTGAAAGGGTAAGATATATTTTATTATGTTCCATAAAAACTCATATGTAAATATTTATTTTAGTTTAATAAATGAATTATAATAGGCTTAAACTAATGGTTAATGTTTTCTAGGAATAAATGACTTTGTCAACATGGATGATTCACTTCTGTACTATGATCATGCACTCAATAAGGATGATTCACTCATGATGATGTAATTTTCTTTTTATTCTCCAATGCATTCAATATTATGGGTTATCAAACTACAATATTGTTATATGACCCAGAGTGTTGAATGCACTATAGGATAAAAATACACAGTCATATCAACCATACCTCAAAGCAATACATGGTGTACCCAGTATGACTTAAATTGTGTGGTTTCAATTTAAAATTGACATTTTATTAATGTATTGTTTCATATTTATGTTTAATTTATTTCCTTATAGTATTAATAACATAATAATTGTTTTATTATATAGGTGGATTCTTTTTCTCAATCTAGGGTGGTTTTTTCAAAGCTACTCATGCTTATGAGATATTGGACTTCAAGGCTCCAACTGAGATAACAACAATAAGGAAATGGGTCAATAATGTATATAACCATTATGAAAAGGTGAATTTATACTAATTATTTAGTTAATTTTGTCACCATTTTATCTAATATTTTTAATTTAATTTCCTTATCATTTTTATCTAATATATTTTTGCACAAATTATTTCATAATTCATATTTTTTCTTCAACCGTATGCAACAAGCCAGAAAAGAGAGAACATGGTACTTTTGGATGAGGCATTTAGGAAAACATGAGGTTTATTATTCCATCCAAATAGAACATTTATTTCTTTTTGGACTGGTTTAGATGATTTAAAGAAAAACAAGCATCACTTAATCAATAAGACACACCTCAATCCGATATACGGTGTGACCAGTATGACTTAAATGGTATGTTTTTAGTTTATAATTTACATTTTAGTTCAAAACACACATCATATAATAACAAAATTAGAAAAAACATTAATATTTCTTTGATACTTTATTAAAAAAATATATAAGTCATTTGAAAGTGTAGGAATCAACTATAACTCAATCTGATACATGATGTGATCGGTACGACTCAAAGTGTCTGTTATCAGTTTAAAATTGACATTTAACTTCAAAAAACATCACTCACTAAAAACCAAAAAAATATCCTCAAATTGTATTGATAATTTAATAAAATAATTCATAATTCATTTTTTAATTGTATGAATCATTGTCACATCAAACCAACACATGATATGACCAGTATGACTCAAAGTGTGTGTTTCCAATTTAAAATGACATTTTAGTAAAAACACAAGTGACTTACTTAAAACTAATAAAAATCATTTGGATTGTTTTTATACTTAATAAAAATGATTAATAATTAATTTGGGATGTTTAGGAATCATAATCACCTCAATTAGATGCATGATGTGACCAGTATGACTCCAAGTGAGTCTTTTTATTTAAAATTGGCATTAATTTTAGTAAAAAAGACATCTGACATACTCAAAACAAAGATAATGAATTTGTATTATTTTTATACTTTAAAAAACTATTCATAATTAATTTTTTATGTGTAGGAATTAGACACACCTCAATCCGATACACGATGTGTCCGATATGTCTCAAAGTGTCCATTATTAGTTTAAAATTGACATTTTAATACAAAAAGTGTCACTTACTAAAAATTGAGAAAAAACAATTGAATTTTCTTGATAATTTAGAAAAATTATTCATAATTCATTTTTATATGTAGTAATTATTCTCACATCAAACCTACACACGATGTGACTGGTATGACTCAAAGTACATGTTTCCAGTTTAAAATGACATTTTAGTAAAAAACACAAGTGGCATACTCATAACCAATAAAACATATTTTTATTGTTTTGATAATTTAGTAAAATGATAAATAATTCATTTGGGATGTGTAAGAATCATCCACTCCTCAATATGATGCACATTGTGATTGGTATGACTCCAAGTGCGTCTTTTTATTTAAAATTGACATTAATTTTAGTAAAAAAGAAAATTGACATACTCAAAACTGATAAAATTAATTTTTATTGTTTTGATACTTTAGGAAATTATCCATAAGTTACTTGTGATGTGTAGTAATCATCTAAAACTCAATATGATACATTATGTGCCTGATAGGACTCAAAGTGTCCGTTCTCAATTTAAAATTTATATTTTAGTTCAAAAAGTGTCACTTACTGAAAACTAAGAAAATATTATTGGATTATCTTGATAATTTAGTAATACCATTAAAAATTAATTTGTGACATGTAGGAATCAGTCTCATATAAAACCCATAAATGATGTGATCGATATGACTCAAAGTGTATGTTTTCGGTTTAAAATGTCATTTTAGTAAAAAAAGAAGCGTACTAAAAACTGAGAAAACACATTCAGATTATTTTTATACTTTATGAAAACAATCCATAAGTCATTTGGTTCATTTAGGAATCAGATTAAGCTCAATTTGAAACATGGTGTGGCCGTTATGACTCAAAGTGCGCCCTTTTATTTAAAATTGATATCAATTTTAGTAAAAAAGACAACTAAAATACTCAAAATCAAGAAAATGGATTCATATTGTTTTTATACTTTAGGAAAAAAATACATAATTTATTTTTGATGTGTAGGAATTAAAATTACATCAATCTGATACACGATGTTCCTGGTATGACTCAAAGTGTCCGTTACCAATTTAAAATTGATATTTTACTTAAAAAAGTGCCACTCACTAGAAACCAAGAAAACATAATTGTATTGTATTGATAATTTATTAATATGATTAATAGTTAATTTTTGATTTATAGGAATTATTCTCACATCAAACCCACAAATTATGTGACTGATATGACTCAAAGTGCGTGTTTCCAGTTTAAAATGTCATTTTAGTAAAAAAGACAAGTGGTGTACTCAAAACCAAGGAAACAAATTCATATTGTTTTTATACTTTAGGAAAATGATCCATAATTAATTTGGGATGTGTAGTAATCTTCCTCACATCAATAAGACTCATGGTGTGATCGGTATGACTCAAAGTGCATATTTTTATTTAAAATTGACATTGAATTTAGTAAAAAAGAGAACCAACATACTCAAAACTGAGAAAATGCATTCTTAGTGTTTTGGTACTTTAGGAAAATGATCCATAAGTAATTTTTTACATTTAGGAATCAAAATCACCTTAATTATATATATGATGTTCCTGGTATGATTCAAAGTGTATAATATCAATTTAAAATTGACATTTTAGTTCAAAAAGTGTCACTCACTGAAAACTAAACAAACACACTCATATTTTCTTGATAATTTAATAAAATGATTCATAATTCATTTTTTATGTATAGGAATAATTCTCTCATTAAACCCACACACAATGTGACTGGTATGACTCAAAGTGTGAGTTTCCGGTGTAAAATGACATTTTAGTAAAAAAAAAACAGGTGGCATACTCAAAACCAAGTAAACACATTCAGATTGTTTTGATACTTTAGAAAAATGATCCATAAGTCATTTAGGATGTGTATGAATTATATTCACCTCGATCTGATGCATGGTTTGACCGGTATAACTCAGAGTGAATCTTTTCAATATATAAGTGTCATTTTAGTTTAAAACACACATCACATCACCAAAACCGAGCATATGATCCTAGATTGCTTTCTCATCATTATATAAGCTATTAATTAATTAATTTACTTATCATTTTTATCATAAAATTATTTAGTTAATTTTTACATAGATAATTCTTGAATATGAACAATAAATGGTGTGATGTTCAAGAATCAACCACAACTTAATCTAATACACAATGTTCCTGGTATGACTCAAAGTTTAGTTTAGAATTAACACTTTCTATTTAATTTATTTATTTATATTATTAATAAAATAAGAATTGTTTTCTTATATAGGTACATTATTTTTCTTGAGTAGGGGTGGTTTTTTATTTTATACAGGTGCGTTCTTTTTCTCTATAATAGTGTTTTTTATTGTATTTGTGTTGTAAATGTTATTTTATTTAAATTCTATATTTGTATATGATTTTTCTAATTTCTGGTGTTTCAGTGTACTGTTATAGCACATTTTAGTATGCATTATTTTTGAATTTTTAGTGTGCTATAACATCACACTGCAGTATGTCCCTTTATCAGTGCTTTTAGAAGCACTGATAAATGATTTCTTTATCCACACATTTAATAACTATGATAAAGGATGCATTTATCATCGCTTGTAAAAGTTCTGATAAAGGGTCCCTTTATTAGCACTAAATAAAAGTGATGATAAAATCCTAGGGATTTTAACCACGTTGTGTCAGTTAGTACCTCTTTAGCGCTAATAAAGGCTCATTCTAGCAATGTTAAAAGCCATTTTTTAGTAGTGATATTAACTAAACCTGTTTTGAAAAAAAAGAATACTAAAGTAGTAGAAAAAAAAATTCTAGAGACAAAATAAAAAATATAATATTTTGAATAAAAACATAACATTAAAGTTAAAATATTACTTAAAAACATGAGTTATAAAATATATTTAAAGGTATCAATATAATTAATGAAACTAAGAAAATATATTTAAAGGACATCATCATACATGTAAATAAATTAAACAATTATTATCTTCATTAAAGAAATAACATATAAATGACAACATATTTGGAAAATGAACTATTTTATAAAGTATAGAGGTTTTAAACAATGAAATACAATTAATAATCTAAATTGGTATGTTATTTAAACACATTCTATTTTAAGTACTTCTCATGTTCTCTTAAGTATTTTAATTTTTTTTTATGGTTTTATTTGGGTTCAGGGATATTTTTTAGGTTACTCGGAGAGGTTGGGAGTGTCTGGACTTTTATAGATACACCCCAAAAAACACCACATCATGGTGGTGGGTGTGGTGTGCTGGTAGTTCACCTATGCAACATGAGTAGGTCAAAATACTAAAGGGAGGTCATGGTTGCTCAATGGATTTGAGTGCTGTGCGCTGGGGGAATGGTTGTGGAACACAAGCATAGAGACTAAATCACATCATGGTACAAGGCACAGTGGGTCAAAAATGGCTTGAGTTTTTGAAACATTCCATAATACGATTTTTATGGTGAGATTGGATCAAAGTACACCATGGGTGAGGTGGACACACCACGTCATGGTGTTAGTCAAAGCCATTTTTTCAAATGGTCTATTTGATCAAAGATTTTGGCAGAGGCAGTCATGGTATTTAAAGAAAGATCATGTGAAAGATTTTAGGGTATTAAATTAGATTTTCAATCAATTTTTACCCTATATTAACATGTTTTCCCTTCATCCCTAACTTGACTCTCAATCCATGGCTTCTTGAAGGTGATTTTGGACAAACTCCCCCCTCCAACGAAGCTTATGTGTTCAAAATATTTTGTGTGATCAGTGCCGCAAAAAAGAATTATTTCTTGGTTTTTTATAACAATAATAAGAGGTAGGTGGATTATTTATCTCTCCACTTTTCTTGATATTGGAAGGCTTTATATTTTCTAATGAATTGGTGTGTTTTTTCAAAAATATACCATACCAAGTTTTGATTAGAAAATCCTTTGGTACTTGGGTTTTAAATGATTCTTTATATGTGTGATTCATGGTTAATGTATTCAATGAAAAACTCTATTGAATATTTATGACAAAACCAATGGATTTTATATATCTGAGATAGTAAATTGGCATTACCACATGCCGTAAAATTGGATATGGTTTTTGGTTTAAAATGGGAATTTGTAATGAGAACCATGTAAAATCATGGTTGGCATGTGTTCATATGAAATGGACCATATTAGGATGGACTTATTCATAGGGAAAATTTTGGATAATGATTATCACCAAATGATGACTTGGTGGAGGATGAATCATCGCTTGTGAACAAGGGATATGTCATTCGACATGCATGTGTGTGTGCGAGAGAGAACCTGAACCGTGGCCACCAAGTGGATTAAGACTAATTGATTTTATAAATTTTGGAAAACTTTTAATATGAATAAACTTTTTTAAAATCCCTTTCTCATATTTTATATAAATACAAAGCTGAAATGTTTCTGGTTCTAGTGGATAGTGTGGTAATTCTTAGGGTTTTACTACTGGGTATAATTACTCACCTCTACATATTCACTTTGGGGCATATAAAAACACTATTTTCCATGATATAAGAAAGGGGAAGATTTATTATTTCTCTAGTGGAGTCTCTATACTTTAGCTATCATGGTTGACCAACAATAGATCTTTGGATTAGTTCCACCTTGTTTCTTGAGTCTTTCATTACTTTGAAATATTAATGTTTCTCATTTTATTTGTTATGTTGTTACTTTTCTTTTTGACTATCTTATGCTTAGAGTTTTTAGTTTTAATCTTTCATCATTGATATAGTTTTATTTAGATAGTTTTATTTTGTGGTGGTATGTGTAGGTTTGCATGTTCATTAAAGGAAGGGTAAAAAATTCCCCATCCTTATTCTTAAACCCTCAACATTTATTGCTAACCTTTGGTGCCTTGGGAATGTCACTAAAGGCCAGTGAAACCTTTTCTCTTTTTAATCCAATGGTTAGGGTTAGATTGTTACAGTAATCATTCCTTTTATTTTTGGTTGATTATGAGTTAAAAAAGAAGGTTTATAGAGTTTTCTGAATGAATCACAATTTATATGCACAACTTCTAAATGTTGCATACTAACCATGCATTTCATAAATATTGATGTAGAGAGGAATTCAAAATTTGATACATATTACATAAATATAAATTTAAAAAAATATAACATTGAGAAATGAAATGTTTTGTATATATTTAAATAACCATACATTTTAACCACATATATCTAGGAAAATATGGAAAGGTCATACATGATTAATGAGTAAGATTAAATAACTATTCATGCTAATTGTTCATGTGAATTAAAGTTTTATGTTTTCATTTTAAAATAATATATTTTCCTCGGTTTAACCACATTGATTACTCTAAAACATCTTTGAATAATACTAAGGAATAATTAAAGGTATTTTATTTATTTTTAATTATTTTTGAATTTATTTTATTTTTCAGACAGGTTGACACCATATTTAAGGAAATAAATTATTAATCCATTGAAATCTTAGATATCTCTCTTCTCTCACCTGGAAAATAAATCACGAGTATTTAGATTATGAATGAAAGGTATATTAATTATAAATCAAGAATATTACTGGTAGGGATTATAGGATTTGATTGATAATTGATATATATGATTCGAAATATGTGAAATTCTAAAAATCACATTTAAGGTAGGTGGCCTCCATATTTTTTATGATGGTTGACCAATTTATGTTTTATTGATGTTCTTTTTGAATAAATTATGTTTTTATTATAATTTTTTTATCTATTATTATTCTATTGGTTTTTTGATAAATCATAAATTTAATTGGAAAATCATATATTTTTTATAAATCATGGATTTCATTGATGAACATGGATTTTTGAGAATTTTATAAATTCCCAAATTTTAATTTTTATAAAAATGGTATTGATTTTAAATAATAAATTTATTTATAATATTTTTTTATGAAAGTGATTTAAAAGATGGAATTTTTGAGATTTATGAAAAATATGTATTTTGATGAAATTATGTGAAATAAACTAAATGATTTATTTGAAAGAAAAAAAATAATTTTATGATAAATAGACATAGATACTAGAAAAATATTAGTTAAGGTACTAAAAAATGGGTAATAAGTATCATGGCATGTGAAAGAAATACTGTGGGCCTGAATGGAAGTATTAAAGTGTTGATTATTTAATTGGATGAAGATCTAGTTTAAATTGACTATAATCATACATGAATCTGACTTTTTTGATATTAAATAATTTTTCCTTTAAACAAGATAACATGATATGATATAAATATGATATGATATATGTGTTATTCATATAAATGATGATATTGATAATGATTCAAATTTGACATGGGTGAACTGAGTTGGGTTAGTATTTTCTAAAACTCTTATGTGAGTTAAGTTATTCTCTTATTGGTAGGAAATAAATATTTTCCTTATGAAAAGAGGTTTTATATAAATTAATAATTTATAAAATATTTTTCTTTTCCTGAACTACCATTAATTTAAACATGTTTGAATTAACCATGCATGGCTGGTTATGGGAGTCTTGTCAGGGTATCCCAATGGGTATTGTTTTACTCACACCAACATGTATACTTGAGTTTATATGTATATGTTACTTTTAATGACATAAGAAAAGGAAAACTTCATTTTTTATTATTGATGGGCAATTGGGGCTACCAAGGAGCGATGTTTTGGCATTTGGTCACATGTTGATAAATGAGTATAGACTATCCATGGAAAATAACTGTTAATTTTATTGGGATTTGTTTTACTTTTGGTGTGACTAAATACATGGTTTAATATATGTTCAATAAATTCTATACCTATTTTAAGATGTTTTAATTTGAATTTGGTTTTTGAATAAATTTACATTTCATATAAATGTTGAGTTTTTATTTGATGAAAAATCATCCCCTAATTGTTTATATATTATACCATAATATCAAATTTCATCCTATAATGGATTGGGAGTATGATTAGGCCTTTTATAACCTCAACTAAAGTATCGAGTCATTTATCCAGACCGAAGTTTCACAAAATTATATCAAATAATTATTTAAGTTGATTCTTTGGAAGCTTATCGTAGGTGTAGAGAAAAGATGGTTAAAACCCAGAATATACCTATAAAAAGGTTTATCTAACCTCTTTATTACAAACCTCAAGTTATTGAGGAGTTTTTTTAGAGTAAATTGTTATATAATATCTTATTATTTTTTATTTTGTTCTATCATAGCTGTTATTATCCATGATGGGTTAGATGAGCGAAGCACCCCATATGCGCACTCCAAGATTCAGTGCTAAAATAAAAACTTTAAACATATGATTTGATACCAAATGAGATGTCCCAATAATAACATGCATGTATACTATAATATTTTAGATGAACATTCACTATATATCATGATAAATCACACCCCATAACCTATAGTTTTAGTTCTTCTAATGATGATTCTCAAGGGTGAAGATGATCCAGAGGATTCCCATGATATAAAGATATTATTATTTTATATTTATTATCATATTTTAATTTATGAACTGTTAAAAAATATAAATATCCATGGAATACAATAATCCATGGTATATAATAATTTATTTCATTTACTTTTATTGTAATGTTTAATTATGAATAAATAAAATTTTGTTTGTTTGATTCATGTCATATATGAATTATTTTCTACTCTAGTTAAATAATAGAAAAATATATTTATGAATGATAGACATATAGTTTAAGAAAAAAATAGATCCTAACACCTAGGGTGTTACATTATAATCCCTTAAATAAATTATATCCTCACAATTTTAATTATCTATGACTAATAAAAATAGTCAAGGGTATACCCAAGATAAAAAAAGACTAAATATCCACAAAATTTCCCTTGGAGTGATTTTTAAGATATGTTTGTTGATAATGAAGTGGAAGGAATCTTCAATGTAGTCTATGTTAGTGAGAAAAGTTATTTTTTTTTAAATTTGGGAGAATTTTAGAGGTGATTCAAATGTTTTTTTTGGAAATTTTGGTTTTGAGTAAATTCTTAAAAAATGGATAAGTCCCTACATATGATTCATTTTCACCGTGTATATGAATAATCTAGAAAAACGACCATGGATTGTGTTTGAGTCATTTTATAACTTGTTTATGAGGTTTGAGGGACTGTGTATGTGTCATTATACCTAAAATATCAAAATATGGAAAAGGAAAGACTCGAATATGAGTCATGGAGAGTCAATGTACAAGTGAACAATATCTGCATATGAGTCATCACCAATTGCATATGAGCCATCGATGGCCTGATTATGAGTCATCACGGGTAAATAAAATTCATTCCTTTATGAATTTTATAAAATATTTCCAATGGTTTTTTTGAGTATATTTTGTTAAATCATAAAATATTATTAATCGAGCAACCAAGCATAGTGAGAATCAAACCAAGTTTCAAGCATAGAGAGAATCAAACCAAGTTTCAAGGGAGAGACAATCCATGATGTTTTAATTATTTTAATGAATGTTTAAGGATGATTGTGAGGGTCTAACTTTGAACTAATTATCCACATTATATAGAAAGAAGGAGGTGATGTGGAGACTATTGCAATATAAGTTAAGTATATTTTTAAATACACCAGTTGGAAAATGATTTTGGATTTTGTTTTGTGGTTGAAGGTAATTCCATAAATAGGAGGTTTCCTATATTTTACATGTTGAATTATTATAAATGTAAAATGGATATCTAACCTACTCTTTTTAAAAACTTACTTTTCACTTAAAATTTAGATCATGATATTTGGAAAAAAATAAAGAGACAAATATTTTGAAAAATAAGAAGAAAATATTTTAAGAAAAGGTGTGAAAATTGTATAAAAAAAGTAGGAGAAAAATAGATAAGTGTAAAGAGAAGCATTCCATTTTTCATGGATATAAATGAGATAAAAAGTGGGGGATGGATTTTCAGTTGGAGTGAACTAAAGGACATTCATTCTAGGAACACGCTGGAAAATAAGAAGGAGAAGAAAAAGAGGCTTTCTAGGTGATTACTCAATGGAAGGTTCTTGTGAAGTTCTTCAAGAAGAATAAGGTTGAGAATATTGGTACACCACCCATAGTGTATTATTTATCTACTTTTAATGGAAGTATTCAGTATAAGTAGGAGAAGTTCATTCCCTAAGTGTGAAAGAGAAATGAGCTTTTGTTTATTCATGGTTGTGAACCAAGAAGGTCAATATAACTACTCCAAACCTTATAATAAAAAATTAGTGAGCATTATGAAGGAACTGGGGTGTAAAATAGAATTATATGGGTCATAGATTTAATTTTTTTTATCTTCAATCAATGTAACTATGTATTATATGATGATGTGAAACCTGGTACAAAATTATAGGACCACATGTGAAGGAATTAAGAACCTAATTAAACAAAAAATTACGTCATTTGATTTCAAGATGCATTCCAAAACCGTTCATCATCGACAAACATTTCTTAATGGAACCAAATTTGGATCCCTATAGACCATCGAAACATGATTCTAAAGTTTGTGGGATAATCATTCATCTAAATATTGGTGATAGAGTGAAGATCTGACATTGCCTTTGACATCCCTATGGTCACCACTATGAAAATCATTCAATATGTGAAGACGAACTCAGATCAGTTCATCAGATCATTAACTTATCGCTCTAGGAAGTGGGATAGTGGATAAAGAGTCTCTCCAAATCATATAGTGAATAGTTACCTGAATGAGAGCCTCCTCCTCCTTATATAGAGAGGTTCCAAATACCAAAAAATGGCTCTCAGGACCCTAGATATGTATTACCCACTAAATAAGATATAAAAAACTTCTTATGACTGAATTACTGAGTCAAAATATCATTTATATTTTTATCACTTACTTATAATATAATAAATATATTATGTGACAAAAGTGATTCATTTAACTCCAATGTGTCCTAAACTCTTATTCTTTATAATAGGCCCAAATTTTAAATATGCTATTTGTGTGACCCTCTAGGACCTTATCTTGGTAGTAATGAATACTATTCACAGACCATGAGAAGAGTCTAACAACCCATCAAGGCCCCTAAGGAGATAAGGAAAAGTCATAGAAACAAAAAACTTTCCTATAAAAACACATCATGTAATATAATCTCTTTGTCATATGATATCTCATAAAGTAGGATGTACACTTCATGTCATCATCATTTCTTGATTTATTTTTTATTGACCTAACTAAATTGAATCAAGTTATTCAACCATATCTATGGATTTAGTGAAGCTACAACCATCCTGATCAAATGATCCTGAGATATCACTTCATTTCAAAAGTGAAAAATTATATCTTGTTTTTTCAATCAATGCCATACCACCAATGGAACAACCAATTCAAGATACCTTTCTATAATATAAATTTTATAGTTTTCATATTACATCAAAATACATAATCTAATAGTATACACTGATAAAAATCTGAAGTCAGGGTACCATTACACATGTTCACATATAGGAACTACCTATGACACCTGAAACATATGGTGTTCCTATTGGTGGGTAAGTCCTCACTATCTCATCTACTCTAGATCTCCAAGTGTGAAATTCACAAGAAGAAGTATCAATGCTTATGATCCCCCAAGACCTGATAGTCACACATAATTTGTGTCCAGTCATTATGATGTATTTGAACCATAAGACATATGCTTAAGATCATTTTCATAGCATCTTTAGGTTCTCATTATATATTGGGAACTACTATAACCTTTTAACATGAAAAATAATATATGGATATTATCTTGTAAATAGTGGATATAGAAATGTCAACATTATTATGGTAAGTGTACATCATGCATAAATCATTTTATAAATGATATGGTAATCGAAAATAACTATTCAAGTTGGGTCTAGGGAACCAAATTTTACAAAACTCCCAATTAAACTAGATCCAAATTTATAACTATCATTTTTATCTCTCACATGATAAATCACAATTCTTCTATATATGGATTTAGTTATTGGGCCTTCCATGCCTCCACTATGTATATAATCCTATATCTTTAACTTCACCTCATTGAGTAAAACTCCTAAAGAGTTAATATCCCCAAATATATTTCTTTTTTGCATTAAAAAATGTGTTATCTTGGCTAGTACGAGTGATAGGATTATCATAATATATATTATGATAAAACTTTACTTACTAGGTGTGATTACAAGAACTAGAAAAAATCATTGCATATTATACACTACTTCTTCAGCTGCATTAGAATCTACAACACACTCAGTATTTGTAAATATGGATAACACTGGCCTAAATGAGCTTCTCTTGATCATTAAATTTGTATGACTATGATATTAGATCATATTTATCTAAAATAATACTAGTTTATGTCTCCTTATAACTAATTCTCCTTCCTTTACAAGTATTTGGAACATATATTTTGAACTCTCTCAAATACAATTGGATAGTTATGAATGCTTCCCATGTATTTCTCTTAGATATAACTGATATTTTCCTACTATAAGATATATATTGGAAATATCATATTTAGTACATAGCATGGAAAAGGTTATAGATCCATTATTGGCACTTATGGAATTCTAATAACCACTTTAATATCCTCCTATGTCTCATACATGTTTTCTTGGAGAGATTTATTCCATGTGAAATTGGTAAAAATTATCTTTTGAATTGTTCCAACTTTTATTTTTAATAAAATTCTATTATATGCAATTTGACTTGGTCCAAGAAACCCATTAGATCTACCTCTACAGATCTCATTCCCTAGAACTTTGGTTGCTGATTTAAGTTAATCTTTGGGGTGTTACTTGTATTCCGGTCTTAACTAACTATAAGACCAATGGTTATTTTACTTATGTTATCAAACATATTTTTCCTTGGAAAATAGTGATTCTCCTATAAACCTCCTATAGACGCATAAATAAAATTTATTCTAAATTAATATTCTATGATTTTTCTGCTTACTTCAATCCAAAACTAGATTTTAGTAACTTGTTCCCCTTATTGGAATTCTATGGTGTCACTAAATATTTCTAGTTGTATTTAATAGACAATTTCAAAGAAAGGTGGTCTTAATATCCAATTCCAAATAAAATGATCATATAAATAATCTATAAAAAGTTTAATTCTAATTGATTTAGGCATGATGACTTGGAATAATCAATCGAGCCTTATTGGAACCAATCTTATACCACCCATGCAATGTTTCTCTTAAATACCAGTACAATATCAAGATTTGAAATGATCAAAATACTAATAACCTTTAATTTAATACATGTGATCCATTATTGAATTTTAATTGAAATTTTATATATTATATTGTTTGCATTTAATATTTACTTATAGGATTAATTATTCTCAATAAATAAAGTATCACCCAATACGGTGAATATAAAACCAAAACTATGGTTTCAACCTTCCTATATAGTATGTGTGTCTAGAATATTCGTTTTATATAATCTCTTATGGAACTTGTTCCTATTCCAACCACCTATGTATCTCCAACATTGATTAAACCCAAATAAACTTTTCTCCCACCATATCAAATAGATATGTTAACCCTTATATAAAAATATAGTCTAAAACTTGACTGTAACATTCCTATCATAGGGATTTATGTAATATCCTTAGAAACCTTAGTACAATTACTTTAGATGCACATTATGTTTTTCTTTATGCAAGTCTGTTTATATCCTTAATAAACACTTTACATCTAAATACATGTTAATATGACATGATGGATTTATATCATACTATAACTAATATGATATCCATTTTTTGTTATAGTCATCATATGGTTATTGGATAACTTCACTATTTTCAAAGCATGTCTTGAAAAGATAATGGAAGTTTTTTCATTGTATATGAGTCTCAACATCGATGCTCCTTTCACTTACATCATGAATCTGATGCATATAAGGAAATGTACATTTGGGAATTACTCCATGCTATATTTCATTGATCAATGTTTTCATGTAAAAATCATTATTGATCCTCATTACTAACATCATAAATTTGATGTGTATAAAGAAATATGAGTTTAGGAATAAATCAACTCAATATTTTAATGATCGATGAATATTGGGTCAATATATTCTTTAACACACAGGTCTAAAGTAAATCATATATTTTAACCATGAATATTTTGTGCTTCACTATTACATTTCTTAAGTAACACTTAGAGGAATGTTATGAAGTATATTTACCACTAGATTAACCTTTGAATAGTTCATGCTCTCTAGCTGAGCAAATTTCGAAAGCTTTGTGGCTTACCTTTATTTTCAAAGGTTTCTTTATCAAAATCTAAACAAGTAAAAGTTTCGATAATACCTAAGTCTTATATTTAATATTCATCAGTTATTGACAATTATTCAAGTATTAATGAACTATTAGTTGAGTATTATACACCATAAAAAACATTTATTCCAAAAATGGAATAATGTATACCTATTTATAATGGAAATGTGAGATAAATGTTCAAATATAATCATTAAACTTATAAGTTAGAATTTGTGTGATTTTCACTGATGACTTAAGAATCAACCTTTCTTAGCTGCTTGGAAAATTTTCCTAACTTCTTAAAATGTTTCTTTTATTACTTGGTTACTGTATTTAAATAGAAATATGTGGTAGGAATATTTCATTTAATACCCAAGAAGTATTATATAAATATCACATATAATTATGAATATATACTATGTGAAAGAATTCGCTTCCTTATACTTCAATTAATTACATTTTATTTTCCATAGGCTTATCTCACAACATGAGAAGAAAATAACATCTTGTATAATGATCATACTCTTTTTTTAAGGATGTTATGAAGGTTCCTTTTGAATTACACTTTCCATTAGCCTTTTTACCATGTATTTAAACTTTTTCACCATAATAACTAAATATTAATCTTTCTTTAATATCTTATAAACATAAAAAACCTTAATCAACAGGTAATGATGCATTTTCCCTGTACTATTAATTTTTTTAATCTGAAAATAAATTCAATTAATTGAGTGAAAATTATATAAGAAATAAATTTACTAAAGTATCATGATCCACTTTTCAATTTACATGTATTAAATGTAATCATCACCCCATTCACATCTCACTTCACTTTCTCCTTGAAAGCTTCTTAAAGATTAGACAATATGTGAAATCACCCATGTCTTGATGTTGTTTCCATAACTCATTGGAAATTGATGATAGATGTCACGACCCGACCATACCCGGGCTTGAGCTGCAACTACCCCAAGCCCGCCTCCATAGGCCAGGGGCTGGCGACCAGCGCCGAAGACACAACAACTCGGGGAGGCCTTTGCCTAAGTACCTGTACACACACACGCATCACACTCAATGCAAAAGTTCAGATTAAAAAGGAAAGAAAAGGGAAAATACTATAAATAAACCACAAAGTGCATCGACCACTGAAAGTACAAAGCAAGTGCTGAAAGTAACTGAAAAAGAAAAGGGGTAAACACACGCCCAACCAAAAAAGTGCCACAACCCGGTAATAGGTGAACAAAAGTAAACAGCTGTAAGGGTCCCCCGCCTGGAACCCAACTCCGACCACTGCACGCGGTCCAAGATCCCAAGCTCCCAAGCTCCTCTAATGTCACGACCAACCTGTCCATCGTCTACAAGGGCACACTAAGTGTGGGCAAAGCCCAAGCATGGGTGAGTATAAAAATACTCAGTAGGATACCCCGAAGGCTCGAGGGAGAAACAAAGGAGGTACCAAAGGGTGAGCAGTAGAGCGAACAGGGAATAGTAGATTAGTACAACTGAAAGTGCAGTAAAGAGTCCAGCTCAACCCAATAAGAGGAAAGAAGGTAGACATGTCCAGACACAAGGAGCTAGAAGCTGTGAGAAGATGAACTTCTCGTCGAGTCTTCGCTACCCATAGTAGGAGAGTAGACTCGTCCAACCATGAGAATCTAGACACGGAAAGCACGTGGCATACCCCGAACATCTTTGCCTCTCCTGGAAGGAGAGTAACCAAACCCAAGAAGTGGGTACTGGAATAAGGTATATACATATCCTTATGCTCAATCAAGAAGCCCGAACAACATCTTAAGGGGATCTCCATCCTGTAGATTAGCCCAAAAAAAGTGAGTCACCAACAGCCCCAGAATTAAACACCATTGATGCCCAGCATCCCACACGTCTGCCCCGAACTACAAGTCAAGGGGCTCAAACCACCACACATCGACACTATCCGCTTTGGGCGGCACTGACTCGCCCACACAATTTTAGGTCACGTCACAAGGACGCGTCTCGGTGGGGGAAAATTCCCCTCATACTTGAGATTTCCGGGTTAAGTCAAACCACACCTCATCACTGCCCCACAGTCGAGAGGTCTCCTCAAAGTCAAGGTCGTCCTATCACTGACTCGTACAACCAAGGGTCCCGCTCCGATAATCACAGAGGAAATCCACAGACTAGCCTAGTATAAAGGACTGAGTCTGGAATATCAACAGGTGTCCCACTGCCCAACCCTGCTGGAGGGTAATTCATAATATGATATCGGGTGACCCACTGCCCAGTACTACTAGAGGGTAAACCCTAATACATCATCAGGTAACCCACTTCCCATCCCTGCTGGAGGGTAGACCTAGAATAAGCTGTCAGGCGACCCACTACCCAGCCTTGCTGGAGGGTAGATTTGGAAGAGGTCGACGGGTGACCCACTGCCCAACCCTGTTGGAGAGTAAACCCGGAACAAGACGACGGGCGACCCACTGCCCATCCCTGCTGGAGGGTAGAACCTCAAGAGTCATCGGGTGACCCACTGACTAGTCTCTACTAGAGGGTAAACCTGGAACAAGTCGATAGGCGACCCACTGCCCAACCCTACTGGAGGGTAGACCTGAAAGAAGACGACGGGTGACCCACTGCCCAGCCCTGCTGGAGGGTAGACCCTCAAGAGTCATCGGGTGACCCACTGCCTAGTCTATGCTAGAGGGTAAACCCGGAACAAGTCGACAGGTGACCCACTGCCCATCCCTGCTGGAGGGAAAACCTGAAACAAGGCGACAGGCGACCCACTGCCCAGCCCTGCTGGAGGGTAGACCCTGAGAAGTCGATGAGTAACCCACTACCCAGCCCCGCTGGAGGGTAAACCCAGAACTACTCTGGCCATCTCTACTGGATGGTAAAACACTGGCCAACTGAACACGGAGTGGGTATCATGCAACCATCTGACTCCGGAACAATACCAGGGGAAACCACTCAACCTTGCTAATCTAAACCATCGAGCACAAATCTGGGGGAAAAACTCAACCCCGCTGGTCAATAAACAAGAACCTAGGGACCCTCTACGTCGCGAGAGGTCAAAGTACGTAAAGAAGAACACATCACGCACCTGGGTCCCACATGACGTGTGGCCCCAAGTCAATCCCCAACCAAGATACAAACAGTCTCAGGTACAAACCACACGTACCTCCAAGCGCTCCCGTATACTCCCAGAGTATACCTCATTTTCAGCCCAAGGGCTATCCTGCACACAACACCCAACGTCAACGCAAAGGCGTGACATAACATATCCAACTTGCCGCCTCAACGATTGGGGAACAGTCAACCACATCTCTTTAAACACCAAACTCACTCTCCCAGGAGTGCACGCGATCACACGCCAAAGGCCCGCTACAAACACGGTAGAAGAACCACCACCGGGGCACCTTCCAAATTTTGCACATTTAATAAGATCGCATAAGAGGCTCCACTCGCCTGAACAGATCACACCGTTGTAATCGTCGCAAAAAAACATGTGAGATAGACTACTTACTCGCCTCAAATGGATATCCGACGGAAAATCCACCAACACCACCTCACGCCCGATCGGTGTCCCGTGATCCCGAGCCTCAGCCCCGAAAACAGTTGGGCGCATCGCACCATTGCGATCCTTTCGGGAAAACACGTCAAAAGGACTGCTCACTGGAGCGCAGTAGATATCCGGAGAAAAAGATGCATTCTGGCGCACCGCACACGAGCGGTGCTACGTGGGACCCGCATCTCGGTCCCGAAACTCAACGGACGGATCACACCGTTGCGATCCTCTCGAAAAAGTACACAAGTTAGACTAATCACTTGTCCAAAACAGACACCCGGTGATAAAGATGGAAATCACCGTCAACTCCCAAAATGGCCCTTGCGGGGCCCGCACCATCGTGCTGAATTAGAGCGGACAGATTGCACCATTGCAATCCCCTCGGAAAAACATCCAGAATCGACTGCTCGCACGCCCGGTGAGAAAGTCGCTAAACGCTGCTCATAGCTCAAAGACGGGCCGTGGGGCCCACACCTCAACTCCGACTTCAACGCCCGAAACTGCCCTGGAAAGCTTCGCCCCGGCGCCAGGGACCCAACGCCGCTGACGGTGCTTAAATCGGACATCGGACGCGTCCGCGCCGTCCAAACTAGTTCCCCCCGAAAAAGACAATCTACTTAACGCATGTGACGCGCCTTCGAGGCCCCCGTTTCGGGAGTTAAAACCCCCCGAAACCATCTCAAAAAGTCCGCCTTGACACGAGCTCCTCGCTGCCGTAGACGGTGCGCAAAACGGAAGCCCATAGCAAAAGTTACGGGCGTCGGAAATTCAAAGGGGAAGAAAAAAAAACACTTTGGGCCGGACCGGCCCGATCCGCCCGGTCCGCGTCGCTCGGGCTGGCCCGCTCTGCAGCGCCGCCCCGCATCCTAGCCACGCGGTGCGGCCCGCCTCCACCGACCGTCCGACAAGGCTGCTCCCCTCTTTTCCACGGAGACCCACAGGACGCGGGTCTCGGTCTGCCGCCGGGGTCGCGCCGCGACCCCGCTCGCCGCGCCCTGCCGGCGCCCTCGACCTGCCGCCGCCGAGCTGAAGGCCGCCGCCGCCTTCCTTCCCGAAGCCGCCGCCGCCTGGAGCTGCCAGAAACCACCAGAAACCACCGGACGCCGAAGAAAAAAACCAAAATCTCGCAGAACTTTGACGGACGATTGCGAACACCTCAGAGCTCAGAATTCAATTCCAGAAGAAGCATCATAAATCTCAGTACATAATCTACACGACTATGGGCTTGGATCAAAGATTGGGCAGAAATTATACACTAAAATTGGGATTTAAAGAGGGGTTCGGGATTTAAAACGCAAACGAACACCGCCTACCTATTGGGCGATGCCCGGAGCTTTACGGGGAGTCCACCGCCGCACCGCTGCCTTTCCGGAGTTGCCTCTCCGGAGGTGCCTCACCGGAGTGGAGGAGGATAGGGAAGGGGATGCCCAGGCTAAGAAGAAGAAGAAGAAGAAGGGGGGGGGGGGGGTGTTTAAGTAGAAAATACTTAAACCATCCGCCCGACACGCCCCGACTCCGCTCCCGACGCAGAAAAAAAGAAGGCCGCCCCTGGGGTAAACACAATGCTCCGAGTGCAACGGTGGTCTCATAATTTTAATCTGAGGCCCCATTCAAAAGTTATAAAACTGAAATCCCAAAGCTGCCAAATTACAAAAACGCCCCTAGGGCCATTTTTCACAGACGGACCGCACCCGCGAAACTCACACCCCTCCTAGGGTAAACGAAAAATTCCGAACTCAACAGTGCCCTCAGTTTTCCAATCCGAGCCACCGTTTAAGACATACTTGAGTTAGGCCGTTAAACGAATAAATTAATTATTTAATTTATCCGTTCCTTGCTCTGAAAGCGAGCGAGGGGTCCAAACGTCCCACACCGACATGTTTTTTGTTGTTCCTCGGGTAAACACCCCATTCCGGACCCACCCGTACACTCAGATCTCTGACCCGGATCACCGTTTAGGAGTTATCCCATTTATTTGGCGTTTCTAGTGTGAACGCACTGAAAATTTAATTCCGGCCACACTGGGGCTCGGAATCACACACCGTCTGAGGGCGTTGATCTGGAATAACATAAATAATATTCCAAAGTCTTTCGTAGCAAAAACTAGGTTCTTTAATCATTCCCTCCTTCAAGATTTTCGTCCCCAAAAAGCAAAACCAGGGAACAACTCAGGGTACTAAGCCCTCACCTGGATCTCCCGTACTCAGAAGAACTCTCGCACAACTCTACACCACCGCACACAGACCAAAGGATTTGATATGTTCACGTGAGGTCTGACCTCGCCGATGACGTGCATGGGAGCACACACACTTCTTCTCAGGTGAGTCACGCGGGAGACGCTATGCACCCAAACTAGCCTTTGCAATTAGGGCAAGGCGTTAGGGAACCTCGCTATCCCTTTGTATAGTCTCAAATGGCCCGAAGGCTCTCGGGGGTAGCTCACCTCCCCAACCGAACCCTTACATCGCACGCCGCGACTGGAATCACCGCCCGCACCTGGAACAAGGCCCGATGATTCCCTCCTTCAGAACATCCATATGGTGAAACACCCAAGGATATCTAGTCACGCAAGGTTCCACAATCGATGTATCTGAACCAAGACTCTCTTACACGCTTGGGGAGAAATGGAGTCGATGCCATCGACTAAAGAGGAAGGTTACACACCTTCTACTCTACCAACACAGGGTTACACCCGATGCCCTGCGTCACCCTGGTAACAACCCAAGCAAGGAGCAGGGAGAAAAGAATTTCACAGGCAGTCTAAAAATTCTACTGCAAAAATTAGAAGAGTTGTAGAGCGTACCTCTTATCACCTCATGCTCTGCAGGATTGTAGACATCCAAAGCTCGCGGCTGTCCGCGGTCCCAACTGTCAGCTCCCAGAGCCTGGCGTGGACCGCCTAGTGGTGATAGGAAGACCTCGTAAGGTCATCCTCCACTACCAGTTCCTCCCTCTCCTCTGCTAGCACCACCTCTCTAGGCGCTACTCCGATCATGGCGCTGCCTCTGCCGTGGTGGTGCACCTGCTTCATTCCCGAAGCTCTCAACAACTCGGGTCAGGCAGTCTCGTGCCAAGTGATCTCGCCCATCACAAGCATAACACCGGTGCTCTCTGGGCTACACTAGTTCCCTCTGATGCCACTGTGTTGTACGACCACGCCCCTAAGTCTGGTTATCGGAAAGCCACCTGCGTCGAGGTTCTGCTTGTCGACGCCCACTAGCTGCTGCAGATGTCTCGGCTCCAACGTGCCTGCTGCCACCACCAAATCTAGAACGTGACAGGAAGCTCTCCATCACCAGTACCTTCTCTAGCACCCCGGCATATGTGGAAATTCCCAAGGGTACTATGACAACACGAATCTCTCTACGGAGACCCTTCTCGAACTTCTGCGCTCGGAAGTTTTCGTCATGGACCAAGTCCGGGTAAAAGCGTGCATGGTCTGCAAAACTAGCCGCGTACTCGGCCACCGTCATCCCTCCCTGCTGAAACTACAGGAGCTTCTGAATCTGAATGGAGCACAAGCAGGAGGGGAAAACTCCTCACGAAACAAAAACTGGAAGTCGCCTCACCAAAGCGACGACTCGTCAAGAAACTAAGTCACCGGACTCCACCAACGCCGAGCTGCTCCACGAAAAAGGTTGGATTCTAAAGCCACTCTCCGATTTGTCTGTGTCTGCACAAGCCTGAAAAGGAGAACCACTGTCTCTAGCCAAACCTCTACTGCCTGAGGGTCTGGATCACCACTAAACCTCAGCGGTATCTGCCGCTGGAACTCACGGAGCGCGCTCAACCTGCGCTCAAACTCAGCCTGCTCTGCTGAAGCTGTTTACTGCTCAACAGGTGGGGTGCTACTACTAGCCCACCCAGAGAAAGGGGCTTGCATGATGGGTCCTGTACTGTGGCCTCGTAGCTCACAGGGTCGTCATCACGCACCAAATATGGTATCTTGGCTGGCCGTCTTCGCGGAGACATCCTGAATATTATCAAGGAGTGCCGCGGTTAGATGAGCATATATGTATATACCAATAACAACGATGGGGAGCTGACTCAATAAGGACAGTAAAAGACTCAATCCTATGTTATGAACAATCCAATTTTCCCCCGCAACAAGTGTCTCAGCATACCGAGTCGACAAGCGTGATATCAGGGTCCTAGTGAATGGATACGTCGGCCGCCGCACCATCACTGGACTCCCTGGCCTGAGAGCCGCTTTTGAGACACGTTAACACTGTTTCCCCTATATCCCAAACAATTCCTCTTTTAGGGACGTCCGAACAACGTCCCAAGGAATGAACCACCTCTAATACCACTTTGTCACGACCCGACCTTACTCGGGCTCGAGCCGCAACTACCCCAAGCCCACCTCCATAGGCCAGGGGCTGGCGACCAGTGCCGAAGGCACAACAACTCGGGGAGGCCTTTGCCTAAGTACCTATACACACACACGCAACACACTCAATGAAAAAGTGTAGAGTAAAAAGGAAAGTAAAGGGAAATTGCTATAAATAAATCAAAAAGTGCATCGAACACTGAAAGTAAAAAGCAAGTGCTAAAAGTAACTGAAAAAGAAAAGGGGAAAACACGCACCCAACCAGAAAAGTGCCACAAACCGATAATAGGTGAACAAAAGTAAAGAAATGGAAGGGTCCCCCTCCTAGAACCCGACTCCGACCACCGCACACGGTCGAAGATCCCAAGCTCCTAAGCTCCTCTAACGTCATGACCAACCTGTCCGTCGTCTGCAAGGGAACACGAAGTGCGGGCAAAGCCCAAGCAGGGGTGAGTATAAAAATACTCAGTAGGATACCCTGAAGGCTCGAGGGAGCAACAAAGGAGGTACCGAAGGGTGAGAAGTAGAGAGAATAGGGAATAGTAGAGGAGTACAACTGAAAGTGCAGTAAAGAGTCCAGCTCAACCAAACAAGAGGAAAGAAGGTAGACACGTCCAGACACAAGGAGCTGGAAACGGTGAGAAGATGAACTTCCCGTCGAGTCTTTTCTACCTATAGCAGGAGAGTAGACTCGTCCAACCATGAGAAGCTAGACATGGAAAGCACGTGGCATACCCCGTGCGTCTTCGCCTCTCCTGGAAGGAGAGTAACCGAACCCAAGAAGTGAGTACTGGAATAAGGTATATACATATCCTTATGCTCAATCAAGAAGCCCGAACAACGTCGTAAGGGGATCTCCGTCCTGTAGATTAGCCCAAGAAAAGTGAGTTTCCAATAACCCCAGAAGTAAACACCATCGATTCCCAGCATCCCACACATCTTCCCCGAACTACAAGTCAAGGGGATCAAACCACTGCACCTCGACACTATCCGCTTTGGGTGGCACTGACTCGCCCACACGGTTTTAGGTCACGTCACAAGGATGCGTCTCGGTGGGGGAAAGCGCCCCTCATACTTGAGAGTTCTGGGTTAAGTCAAACCACACCTCATCACTACCCCGTAGTCGAGAGGTCTCCTCAAAGTCAAGGTCGTCCCATCACTGACCCATAAAACCAAGGGTTCTGCTCTGGTAATCACGGAGGAAAGCCACATACTAGCCTAGTAGAAAGAACTGAGTCTGGAATATCAACGGGTGTCCCACTGCCCAGCCCTGCTGGAGGGTAATTCATAATATGATATCGGGTGACCCACTGCCCAGCCCTACTAGAGGGTAAACCCTAATACATCATCAGGTGACCCACTGCCCAGCTCTGCTGGAGGGTAGACCTGGAATAAGCCATCAGGCGACCCACTGCCCAGCCTTTTTGGAGGGTAGAACTGGAAGAGGTCGACGGGTGACCCACTACCCAGCCCCGCTGGAGGGTAAACCCAGAATAAGACGATGGGCGACCCACTGCCCAGCCCTGCTGGAGGGTAGACCCTCAAGATTCATCAGGTGACCCACTTCCTAGTCTCTTCTAGAGGGTAAACCCTGAACAAGTCGACAGACGACCCACTGCCCAGCCCTGTTGGAAGGTAGACCTGAAAGAAGACGACGGACAACCCACTGCCCAGCCCTGCTGGAGGGTAGACCCTCAAGAGTCGTCGGGTGACCCACTGCCTAGTCTATGCTAGAGGGTAAACTCGAAACAAGTCGACAAACGACCTACTGCCTAGCCATGCTGGAGGGTAGACCTGAAACAAGACGACGGGCGACCCACTGCCCAGCCCTGCTGGAGGGTAGACCCTGAGAAGTCGATGAGTAACCCACTACCCAGCCCCGCTGGAGGGTAAACCCAGAACTGCTATGGCCATCTCTACTGGATGGTACAACACTGGAAAACCGAACACGGAGTGGTTATCGCACAACTTTGTGACTCCGGAACAAGACCAGGGGAAACCACTCTACCCTGATGATCTAAACCATCGAGCATAGAGCTGGGGAAAAACTCAACCCCACTGGTCAACAAACGAGAACTGAGGGACCCTCTACGCCGCAAGAGGTCAAAGTACGCAAATCAGAACATGACACGCACCAGGGGCCCACACAACGTGTGGCCCCAAGTCAATCCCCAACCAAGCGCACAAACAGTCTCAGGTACAAACCACACGTACCTCCAAGCGCTCCTGTATACTCCCAGAGTATACCTCATTTTCAGCCCAAGGGCTATCGTGCACACGACACCCAACTTCAACGTGAAGGCGTGACATAAAATCTCCAACTTTCCGCCTCACCGACTGGGGAACAGTCAACCATATCTCTTTAAACACCAACCACACTCTCCCAGGAGTGAACAAGATCACATGCTAAAGGCCCACTACAGATACGATAGAAGAACCGCCAACGGGGTACCTTTCACATTTCCACATTTAATAATATTGCGTAAGAGGATCCGCTCGCCTGAACAGATCACACCGTTGTAATCCTCACGAAAAAACATGTGAGATAGACTACTTACTCTCCTCAAAAGGATATCCGACGGAAAAGCCACCAACACCGCCTCACGCCTGATCGACATCCCGTGATCCCGAGCCTCGGCCCCGAAAATAGTCGGGCGCATCACACCATTGCGATCCCCTCGGGAAAACACGTCAAAAGGACTGATCACTTGAGCGCAACAGATATCCGGAGAAAAAGATGCATTCCGGTGCACCGCACACGAGCGGTGCTACGTGGGACCCACATCTCGGTCCTAAAACTCAACGGACAGATCGCACCATTGCGATCCTCTCAAAAAAGTACACAAGTTCGACTAATCACTTGTCCAAAACGGACACCCAGTGATAAAGCTGGAAATCACCGTCAACTCCCAAAATGGCCCTCGCGGGGCCCACACCATCGTGCAGAATTAGAGCAGGCAGATTGCACCATTGCAATCCCCTCGGAAAAACATCCATAATTAACTGCTCGCACGCCCCGGATGGACGCCCGGTGAGAAAGTCGCTAAACGCTGCTCGCAGCTAAAAGACGGGCCATGGGGCCCACACCTCAACTCCGGCTTCAACGCCCGAAACTTCCCTGGAAAGCTTCGCCCCGGCGCCAGGGACCCAACGCCGCTGACGGGGTTTAAATAGGACGTCGGACGCGTCCGCGCCGTCCAAACAAGTTCCCCCGGAAAAAGACAATCTACTTAACGCACGTGACGTGCCTCAGAGGCCCCCATTTCGGGAGTTAAAAACCCCTGAAATAATCTCAAAAAGTCCGCCTTGACACGAGCTCCGTGCTGCCGTAGACGGTGCGCAAAACGGACGCCCGTAGCGAAAGTTACGGGCGTCGGAAATTCAAAGGGGAAGAAAAAAAAAAACAGTTTGGGCCGGACCGGCCCGGTCCGGCCGGTCCGCCTCGCTCGGGCCGGCCCGCGCCGTCCGGCCCTCTTCGCAGCGCCTCCCCGCGGCCTAGCCGCGTGGTGCATCCCGCCTCCACCGACCGGACGATAAGGCCGGTCCCCTCTTTTCCACGGAGACCTGCAGGACGCGAGTCTCGGTCCGCCGCCGGGGTCGCGCTGCGACCCCGCTTGCCGCGCCCTGCTGGCACCCTCGGCCTGCCGCCGCCGAGCCGAAGGCTTCCGCTGCCTGTTTTCCCAAATCCGCCGCCGTCCGGAGTCGCCGCTGCCACCTGGAGCTGCCGGAAACCGCCGGAAATCGCCGGACACCGAAGACAAAAAACCAAAATCCCGCAGAAGTTTGACGGACAATTGTGAACACCTCAGAGCTCGGAATTCAATTCCGGAAGAAGCATCAGAAAGCTCAGAACATACTCTACATGACTATGGGCTTGGATCAAATATCGGGAAGTAATTTGACACTTAAATTGGGATTCAAATAGGGGTTCGGGATTTAAAACGCAAACGAACACCGCCTACCTCTTGGGCGATGCCCGGAGCTTCACGGGGAGTCCGCCGCCGCACTGCTGCCTTGCCGGAGTTGCATCGACGGAGGTGCCTCGCCGGAGTGGAGGAGGAGAGGGAAGGGGATGCCCAGGATAAGAAGAAGAAGAAGAAGAAGGGGGGGGGGTGTTTAAGTAGAAAATACTTAAACCATCCGCCCGACACGCCCCGACTCCGCTCCCGACGCATACAAAAAGGAGGCCGCCCCTGGGGTAAACACGATGCTCCGAACGTAATGGTGGTCTCAGAATTTTAATCTAAGGCCCCGTTCAAAAGTTATAAAACTGAATGCCCAAAGCCACCAAATTACGAAAACGCCCCTGGGACCATTTCTCACAGACGGCCCACGCCCACGAAACTCACACCCCTCCTAGGGTAAACGGCACATTCTGAACTCAACGGTGCCCATGGTTTTCCAATACGAGCCACCGTTTAAGAGATACTTGAGTTAAGCCATTAAACGAATAAATTAATTATTTAATTTATCTGTTCCTTGCTCCGAAAGCGAGCGAGGGGTCCAAACGTCCCGTGCCAACATGTTTTATATCGTTATTAGGGTAAACACCCCATTCCGGACCCATTCATACACTTGGATCTCTGATCCGGATCACCGTTTAGGAGTTATCTCATTTATTTGGCGTTTCCAGTGTGAACGCACTGAAAATTTAATTCCGACCACACCAGGGCTCAGAATCGCACGCCGTCTGAGGGCGCTGCTCTGGAATAACATCAAGAATATTCCAAAGTATTTCGCAGCAAAAACTGGGTTCTTAAAACAGAATTATGATGTAAATATAAAATGAATCATACACGAGTCTCCTGCATGCATCTTTCACACCCTTGCTTCCTGAGGTTTCTTAACAGGTGGTGGGGACTCTAGATCTTAGAATTTCCATTCATTTCATAGTACTTTGCAAGATTACCTATAAAAAACTTGGAAATTTACACTAGTAAGGATATGTTCTTTGTACAATATTAATCACAATATACTTGTGTTATACTATCCATTTTCTACAAAAATAATCATAAGAAGATTAGTACTCTTATCTTGATTAACAATTATACATTACCAATTAAATCATTAGATGTCTCCCACTATTTTATCAAACCTTAGTATCCCTCACTTCTAGATTCATAAAACTCACTAGCTTGAGTATTCCAGTGGAAATGATCATTAAAAAATATCCTCATAGCCCAATATATGGCTACACCACTACTCATATAGTTTTAAGGTAGGAGTTTAACTATACAACCACATTAACTCGTGGATCCTTGAATTTTTTAGTGAATTACCAAATTCTTGAAATCTTAAACTTAATTTACTCAAATATTTTTCTCTAAAGTGACAAATATATATATATGTATAATTTTTTTTCATCATTAGTTAAGTCGACCCATCTCTTTCATAGTTACTCCCCAACAGTAGGAGGCACCATCAACTTTGGTTGTTGAGTACTCCATACACCCAGTTTTATTCAAATTCAAACAACAGAAGGCATTAAAACTTAATATCACTTTGAGGGATTTTTAATTATTTCTCAATGAGTGAAATTATTTTCTATCAAACATGCATGAACTATGTGATCACACTCATAAATTAACCATGCAGTAAATAGAAAACATTCACCGCCTCTTAATTTTGTTAATCATTGAATTTTAGTTTATTATTTTATATGATTGCATAAATTTACATATTCACAAAAATAATAAATTTAAAATAAATTAAATAAACAATGTGATTATTTTTGAGAATTTGGTATTGGTTTATCCATTTATGATAAATGGATCAACTGTCAACCCGAGGGTAAAATATCTGAGTTGTGTTTGACTCATATCACAGCTCACACCCTAGTCTAATGTATAAATGTCTCCTCTCGAATACTATCTCACCTCAATGTGGTACAAGTCTTAATTTTACTTCATTATAATACATAAATACCTACATACAGGTGAGGGGGTCTTAAAAATATATAATACACATGGAATACAGCTCTCGTGGACATGCAAACCCTTATACATAGATTAAGGAAGATAGATGACTCATATACCATCTAATTAATTAATTAATTAATATAAATATCAAGAACATGAAATAATTAATTAATAAATAAAACCTACATGCATTGATTAGTCACCACTCAAGATCAATTGATATAAAAATTAAATGTGTAATGAAAATTAAATTTGTGATAAATTTATTTTGAGTGAAATTAAAAGAATTAGAAGAATTATTTCTAATTTTAATTCAAGTAAAATATATCAATTAGTCCCAAATCATTTTTTATTATGAAAATTGTAACTTAATTTTTGAAATATATTTTTTAAATTTACCTGGACCTAGGTAGCCCTAAAACCCCATGAAGGGTTTTGGACCTAAACTAGACCTGAAATGGGTTAGGTAGGTTGGGAAGGGTCCAACCTGACTCAGCTAGTCTAGATAAATCAGATGTCCATGGGTCAACTAGAAGGTGATTTCCCCACATATCATGTGTGGGGAGAAGGGGAGGTGTCCGATGAGATTGGATGGCACGATAGACTACAATGGAAGTGGGGTCGATGGTGGTGACCACAACAGATCTGGCTGACAATAGGGGAAGTGCCCAATAGGAAGCCTACCAGGGGGTTGAGAACAATAGTAGTCCATAGGTACTGGTTGTAACTGTGATGGGGAAATGGATTAGGTATGGCTGGTAGTACGATAGGATTCAGTTTGATAATAGGTTGTTTGAGGATGGTGAAAGGAGGACGGTCTGGTCAATGTTAGGAAAGTGGGGGTGGGTGGGTGGGTGGGGAGGCTGAGTAGTAAGGGCCAGTGACATTGATTCCCCCTATTTTTTTACTATTTCACTGACAGATGTACCCCAACCTTGTTTATTATTAATCTATTTTTGTTTTGGTCTACAGGAAATGCACTCCCACCCTTCTTTTCATTTGATTTTTTTGATTTTATTATCTTATGTGTACTCCCCTTTCCCTTTTGAAATTATTTTTTAATCTTTTCTAAAAAATTCCATAGCCTAGTATATAGGTAATGGGTATTTTTTGTTTTTCAATAATAGAGTTGGAAAAACCCTATTCTAGCCATCAGAATCTGGTTAGAATACTCAGGTTCACCAAAATACATCATGAACCACATATTCTGGGTAAAAAATAATAACATACATTAAAATATATTCTTCAATTTTTAAACCCAAAAACAAAAATTTCAATCTAATTCACAACTTCATATGTCTATAACTTGGTTTTTTTATATTTGATTGAATCTTCATATGTGGCAACAAGAATTTAACTACACCCTCTTCTGATCTAAAGTAAATTTGATGTTTTTAATCAGCTTAAACATTTAATTGATCCCTTTGATAGAAATTATAGGAATTGAGGCACAAAACAGAAGAATATGGTCCAATGATTTGACTTTTTTATCACTGATCAAGGTAACTATTTAATCTTTGGTGATATATAGCCTGATAAAAAATCCTAATATCCCACGTGAAGGAGTTAATCATTAAATTAAATTGAAAATTATCTCGATCTGTTTGAAGATGTGTTCAATATCCATTCATCATCGAAAAAAGTTTCTTGAAGGAACTAAATCCTATCTCTTTAGATCATCTACAAGTACTTCAAAATTCCATGGGAGTAATTATTATCAAAATCAAGGTGCTAGCATAGATGTATGATGATACCTTTGATGTCCCAATGATCATTACTACGACAATCCTTTGATCCGTGAAGAAGAAATCAGACCAGTTATTTAGATATTCATATTCTCTCTCTAGGAAGTGGGAGAAAGGAGACATAATCTCTCAAGATCATGTAGTGAATAGTTACTTAGAATAATATTGTCCTCCACCTTATATAGTGAGTTTCAAAATATCCATAAATGCCCCCAACCCCCAGATATGTGTTACCCACTAAATAAGCTATAAATAACTTCTTACGACTAACTTACCAAGACATAAATATAATTTATATTTTTATCAATTAATTCTAATATAATAAATATATCACATGATAAAAGTAATCCATTTAAATCAATTCATTATTCCCATAAATATTAAATGAATGTTGAATATTAAAATAATATTTGTTTATTAAATATTTTTCTATGTAGCCACTTAATATCTTGTGAATAATTTTAATAAATAAATTCAATATCAATTATTCTAAAATTTAATAATATGAATTTATTTATTTCATGACATTCATTAAAACTCAAACATCTTCTGAACCCTAGTGGTGGGGCACACCATGTATTAAACTCCTATTTATTGAAATATGCTAGATTTCTGAATTAGCTAAGTGTGTTGACATCTAGGCCCCTATCTTGATAGTAGTTAATAATATTAATAGAACAGATGTAGAGTATAGTAACCCATCAAGACCCCAATGGAGATAAAGTAAAAGTCATAGCAATGAAAACCTTTCCTAAAAAACAACGTTGTGTAATATAATCTCTTTATCTTGCGATATCTCAGAAAGCAGGATGAACACTACCTGTTATCATCCCTTCTTGATTTATTATTCATTAACCTAATTGGAAGGACTTAACTTCTTCTACCATGAACATGTATTTATTTAAGGTACTATCATCTTGATCAACTAGGCCCTAGATATCACTTCCTTTCAGAAGTGAAAAATCCTATCTTGATTTTTCAATTAATTTCATACCACCAATGATGCACCCAACAGAAACTACCTTTCTATGACATAAATGTCATAGTTTTCATCTTACATCAAATTATTTAATCAAATAATATATATTGATAATAATCTCAAGTCAATATACCATGACACATGTTCATATATAGGAACTACCAATGTCACCTAAAACATGTGGTGTTTCTATTGGAAGGTAAGTCCTCATGACCTCATCTACTAGATATCACCAAATGTGAACTTCATGAGAAGAAGTCTCAATGCTTATGAGCCCCCAGTGCCTGATATTCACACATCATATGCCTCTGGACCATATGAAATATGTTTAAGATCATTATCATAGTCTCTTTAGGTTATCATTATAGCCTAAGAACTACTATAACCTTTAAATATGAAAAATACTTTATGGAAATTAACAATTAAATAGAGGGAACAAAAATATCAACACTCTTATGGTAATTTTACATCATGCATAAATCACTATATACATGATATGGTAATCAAAAAGTACTATTCAAGTTGGGTCTCGGGAACCCACTTTCATAACACATTAGAAATTCAGGTGCATAGACACAATGACATGTATGCTCCTTGGATTATCTTGTTTAGGTTAACCAAGTAAAATCTCACATGTTAATAATTTATTTATTTCATAACTTCATAATAAATTTAAGGGATAATTTTTAAATTAACATAACCAAATTCACCCCCTTTGGGTATAAACTTTATTGTAGACCAACAAGTTGCATCAGAGATGAAGGTTAATAGTGACATTTTCTCTCTCTAAAAGTTATGATAGTAGTTTTCAATCACAAAGATATTCCTATTTTTTTTAAGAAAACAACATCCATTTATGAAAAAATGAAATATTATTTTTGATCATTTGGTATGGATGTCTACATTGAATTTATTCATGGAATCATGACTAGTATGGAGAGTGGAGCTCTAATGGATAGAGAACATAAGAAGTTGAATGCTAAAACGAAGACAATTAATTCACTAGGGGGAGATTTAGACATTCCTATCTATAAGAAAGTGATTTTTTGAAAAACCTATCATTATATGTGGGAAAATATTCATAATATTTATGAATGTAATTCAAAATTGTGGTAAACAAAGCTGTATATTTTATGGAATAAGTACAAATATTTAAGAACAATCTCGAATGAATTAGTTGATGCATTTTTTGATCATATGAACATTATTTTGGATGATATGCATAGACTTTGGGAGGTACTCAATGGTATTAAAATTGTTAAAATAATCTTGGGAATATTACCTCCATGATTCAGTAAAAAAATTTCAATGCTTGAAGACAAAGATCCCAAAGAGGTGAAATTGGACTACCTCTATGTCACTCTTATGGAATATGAAGTGAGGAATAATGATAATGTGTTCAATCCAAAAAAAACTTTTAGGATATATGATTAAAGGATATAAATAAACTCTCATAGTGATATGATATCGAGATTGAAAAGTTTATGAGATGATCTCCTTTATTTCATTTGATTTTAAAAGAGGAAATGAGAAATTTAATGGAAAAATTACAATTGATTGTCTTTGATATGGGAAAGTGGGACATCTTGCTATTAGGTGTCCTAATAAATTTCAAGATAATGATTAGGAAGAAGTTCCAGTGGAAAAAATATTAAAAGAAATGAATAGAGAAAGGAAACCAAAACAAAAATTCTTCAAGAATAAGAATATGTTATATAAATAAGATTATAGTTAGGATGAACCATAAGTGTATGAGTTCTAGGGATATAAATACCTTGAAGTATACGTCATGGTGGCTATTATATACAAGACATAAGTTGAATATAATGATGAAAAAATGAAAAAAATTGAGGGAAAATTTGATCTTGAATCTAAACTCAAAGAAAACCTTGAATAAATTGACATTTGGAGGGTTAAAACAAAGAAATATTATAGAGCAGTTCATGCATTAAATCTATTTATCCAAAAAAATAAGAGGAAAAATTAGAACTAAATGGGAATATTTAAAAACTAAAATATGTAAAATTTGGAAATTCCAGAAAAGTGGTTGAGATTCATCTCAAAATTAAAGAAGAAGACTGGATTATTGATGGTCTAACCAAAAAATTGAAAAATCATGTAAAAAATAGAGGAACTTGAAGATGACGTCATGATGTTTTGATGAAAGTATGATGATCAAGATAATCTTATAACTTTTGGCATGGCATCAAGAAACTTGAGTGAATAAGCTATAAAAGAAGGAAAGGAGGTGCATGGGGAATCTATATAGAATGTGGATATTGGTCGACCAATGTAGTGGTTCAAAGATGAATATAATTACCTGTGGAGATTTATCATGGGACTAAATCAATGATAACTGATGAAAAACTTCAAACCCCTACTCCTTGGAAGACGATTGTTTTGAGTGACTCATAACAGACCAAAAAACTGAAATATGAAGTTGTGAAGGAACAAAAAAATATACCAAATATTTGGTGTTATTTTAATGTAAACATGGAACACACAAAAAAATATTTGTTCCATAGTAAATAAACAATTTAAGGCTTAAGATACAGAAAAAAATAAGAAAATATTTCTATCCACTCCATATTTTTAATGGAAAATACTTTTGTTTTGGGGGATACGACCACAAAGACATGTATTTATCATTGATGGAATGAAAGGATACACAAAAATAAACCCAAAGAGGAAGATCAAAATAGGATAAAGCTTCATAAAGTAGGTTAAAAACACAAAACTGATATGCCACTTTGCAGAATGAGGAATAATCTATGGAGTTGGAGGTGAATCAAACTGATTTATCACTAAAGGAAGCAAAATAGTAAACATGGATTAGAAAGGGAAAAGTAGAAAAGGCTAATGTTTCTAATTTTTTTAAGAGTAATGGATAAAGAAGAAACATGAATTATGGGTAGCGAATGGATTTATCACATAATGGGAAATTAAGGCCACATCATAGGGATAAAATATGATAATGATAGAGCTATTATATTTGAAAATGATGAGAGATTAGAGATAATCAACTCTGAGAAGGACAAGATAGGTGGAAAGGACTTTAAACAGATGGATGTATTGTTGGTAGAAGGATTTATTCACAATACACTCAATATAAGTCAATTATGTGACTTGGAAAATATAGTGAACTTCAACAAAAAATACTTACTCCATAAAGGTAAAATATATTACTATAATTTTTTCAAGGAAGGCATTCCAAATGAAACCTCTATCTCATCAATGGAGAAGATGATACATGATTGTTATCCAAGGAGGAAGAAAATAGATTGTGGAGAAAAATTCTTAACCATTTGAGCCAAAAATACTTGTAATACTTGGGTGAAAATGAAGGATGTTGATATCTCCCAAAAGTATCATAATATAACACTCACATGTGTGATACTTATCAAAAAGGGAATATTGTTTGAAATACATACACACCAAAAGAGAAGAATCCAACAAGATTTATTGATCTAGTGCATGTGGATGTCTATGGGATGATGACAAACAAATACATGTATAGGAAAATTTATTTTTTATTTTTCATTTAAGAATATAGTAGGATGGAATGGATGATGGTCATTTATCACAAATATGATGTATTTCACTGCATTAATTATTATTGAAGATTGATGTAAAAATTATTTGTCTGAAAATAAAAAAGCTATAGACCTATAATGGTAGGATTTTTACCAATAATCAAGTAGAATAATATCTTCAAAATCATGGAATACAACATCAAGTGTCAATGGTAATGACTCATCAATGAAACATGGTTATTGAGAGGTGGAACCAAATTATCAATAACATGGCTTGAATACTAATCATCAAAAATAATTTACTAGAGACTTATTGGAAGGAGTATATTCTTAAAATAGTATAAATATACAATAGAGATTTATTATTTATAAATGAATAGAATACCCCAATGATATGTGGTATTGAAATAATACAACACTAAATTTTTTACATGTTTTTGAAAGTAAATGTTTAATCCCCAATAAAGAGAAACATCATAAGTTCAAAGCTCATGCAGATGATGGTATTTTACTTGTATAAACATACAAAATAAAGGTGTATAAATACTATAAAAAAGGATTGGAAAAATTATGTAAATACAATATGTAATGGTAGTTGAGATTTAGAAAAGTTTGGAAACTAGGGTGAAAATTTTGCAACAATATAATGAATAAATTGATGAAGAAAGTGATACTGAAGTGAGTGGATCCAAGGTAGATCATGGGAATTTATAATATTCAGAATAATACTTTGAAAATGATGAAAATAAAATGATAATAGTAACTACTAATAAGAAATTCATTAGAGAATAATTCATTGAAAATAATACTGTTTGAGACAAGAAAATCCTTGTTAAAACTAGAAGATTGAAAACTTATCAAAAATCATTTCATTTATCTTAGGTAGAACCTATTTTTTTTAATAATATGCTAAGGATAATAGCTAGTTCATGAAGAACTTGAACAAATTGAAAATAATGTTACATCATAATTTGTTCCATAGATGGAGGATAAAAATGTTATTAGAACGAAATATGTTTTATGAAATAATATTAATTAATATGGAAAGGCGAAAAGGAATAAATCATGACTTGTGTATAAATGATATTCCCAAATTGAAGGCATTGATGTAGATGTGACATTTCCTCCCATGTCTAGACTTGAAACAATTATTTTATTTCTCGCTATGGACATGAAAAAATGATTCAAATTATATCAAATGGATGTAAAATTAGTATTCTTAAATAGATTCCTTGAATAAGAGGTTTATATAGAGAAACCATATGGTATTCTAGTATATGAAGATGAAAACAAGGTGTTTTGGTTAAAGAAGGCCTTTTATGGCCTAAAACAAGCACCAAGAGATTGATATTCACACATGGATCATGACTTAAAGAGGATAGGTTTTCAAATAGGAGGGATTAATCATGAATTATACATCAATAAAAAGAAAGAGCAGTGGGTGGTGGTGCTTATTTATGAGGATGAAATCATTTTTGTAGGTTTAAATGTCACACAATGAAATTAGTTTTCATAGTACAATAAGTGTGAATTTTAAATGTATTTTAATGTTGAATTTTCATCTTTCCTTGGATTTTAGGTGATTCAAATGAAGAATAATACTTTTTTTCTCAAAAAAAATATTCCAAGGAGGTGTTAAAAAGGTTTAAAATGGATGATTGTTGACGCTCCTTTCCGTCACAAAGTCTAATGAATGAAAAAGTAAAATACCTTAGTCTAAAGTGATTCATCCTTTGAAGAAACATAAAAAATTGACAAAGTCATGAAGAAGGATTTCCTCCCACTTGGTTCGCGCAAGTTTCATCATGGTCGCGCAAGTATACTTGCACGCCACATAGTGGTCACGTAGGTGACTTGCGCGCCCTCTTTGATTCTCGCCCAGGGTCTTCAAAGGCCTATAAATACCCCCTGTGGGCCCCCCATTTCGGGATGGAAAAATTCCAAAACTCAGATTCGAGCTCCCGGCGCCCTAGTCTCTTCTCAAAGCCTTCCGAACACTTCTAAGGTAATTTCTTACCTAGAATGGAAGGTCTAAAGAGGGGAAACAAGGCCTAAGTGTTGAAACTCATCAACACTTGCGCGCCTAAGTGGCCACCCCTTAAGGGAAATGGATACACTTGCGCGCCACCTTATCCCTTCAATAAAACTTGCGTGCTACTCTTTTGGAAGCCTTTAGGGATAATACTAAGGTCTTGAGCCAAGTCTCGCCCAAGTATTACCCTAAGGGTTGACCATCGCTCAAGCACCCATGTGTCGTGCAAGTATACTTGCACGACCAGGACTTGCGCGCCCACGCAGGACTTGTACGCCTCTCTCTTTTTGGGTGCCCCTCCTGCCTATTCACTTGCTTTCTTCAAATCCACCTCTCCTATTCAAGATTTAGCCTTCAAAACCCTCTTCAAAGTCATTTATGACATGGTTCCTTTGTTGGATTCATTATTTGAATGGAATTCTTTGGAACATTTCTCAAAACCTATGGATTTACATATCTTTATGTCACTAAGGTTAGAGATTTAATTCAGTAAACCTTATCCTTTAAAGATGAGAGGATATTTAACCTGGGCCTCCTTTTCAGGAGTAAGCCCCAGTCATAATTTCCTATTCCTGGGCCTCATTTTCAGGAGTAAGCCCCAAGTATCCTATTCCTGGGCCTCCTTTTTAAGATTAAGCCCCAATCATAATTTCCCAAATATGGGCATCCTCCTTAGGAGTAAGTTCCCAAATCCCAAATTCCCTTAACCTGGGCCTCCTTCTCAGGAGTAAGCCCCAGTTCTCAAGTCCCCTAACCTGGGCCTCCTTTTCAGGAGTAAGCCCTAGTCTTCAAGTTCTTTTAATTTTTGGAATCCTCCTCAGGAGTAATCACCAACCATAATTCTTTTAATATGGGAATCCTCCTTATGAGTAAGCCCCAAGTTCCCAAAATTCATAATTCCCTTAACCTGAGCTTCCTTTTCAGGAGTAAGCCCCATTCATAATTCCATTTAACCTGGGCCTCTTCTTTAAGAGTAAGCCCCAGTCATAATTTCTCTTAACGAGTCTTAATTTACTTTTGATTTGGGATTCCTTCTCAGGAGTAAAACCCAATCATAATTCCTCTCTAATTTGGGAATCCTTCTCAGGATTAAGTCGTAAGTTAAGTATCCAAATCTCCATAAAGTACATATACCTTTATAGACCTTGTTCCCAAGTTTCTTCCCTGAAGTAAATCATAATCTTCATCTATCTGGGCAGTCATATATACATAAGCCCCAAATCATTTCTTATAATTGCATATTTCATGGCACAATTGTCTGGTTTTACCAATACCTCTTGTTTCTCACACCGAGCATGACTCACATGAGATTATACTGTAAAAGTAATTATGAAATCTTTCTATGATCCATCAATCATGCATAAACCTCATACTTCTTTACTCGAACTACGTGGGTTATGATTCCTTTTCTAAAACAAAGGATGCGTAGGTAGCCCATCTGCGGGTACGATCCCAACTCTAAAATAATCTATGTCCTTCTGAATGACAATAAACTTCAAGTGCCCCGCTGAGTGTCTTTAAAACCAGTATGGTTATCATAATGACCAAGAGATTTCTATATAATGTGTTGAAGGATACCATTGAATAAGAATATCTAAAAAATATAGATGATTCTCTATCAATGAAGAACCTAGAATACATATAAAAGATTATATAAATCTTATTCATACTAATTATTGATTGTTATATCTAAAGGAAAGATCATTTTTATACTTGGAAATTTAATAAGGATTCACGAACATAACTTAAATCTATAAAGAGAGTCCCGGAGTAGACAATAATTCCCCTAAAAAAGGTGTGATGAGTCCGACCTCCTATCCTCTCGACCAATGAAAATTCTTAAGCCTCATAGGTTCACAAATAATGAGCACCTACCTTTGGAAAGTAGGTCCAAATGGATATGGAATCATTGCATGTTTCCGGTTCTACGAAAAAACCCATTAGAAACTGCTTGGAATGTTTGAACCTTAAATCAATGAGGTCATCCCCATTTCCAGAGGAAACAAAAAATGGTGAACCCGACATGAATCCTTAACCAAGTTAAAATGATGTTTTACTTATTTGTTAGGCCCCTATTCAAACTCAATGAGAGGGCCAACAAAGCAATCAATAACATATGTGCTCATCCAAAAGATGTAGCGGCCGTAATTATCTTGATTATGTTTGTTATATCAAACAGGCACTCTTTTCCAAGATCTTCTGCATTACAGAAATGGACTCTTTTTAGTTCATGCCCGTGAATACCTCTGCTGTGAATGCCTCTGCTGCTACTCCTGCTGGATCGTTGTCCACTCTGAGGACGACATCACCTACTCAGCATCTTCAACATTGGGTATCAAATGCGCTAGTTAAGGAATACTGTTGAAACGGTACCATTACGACTCTGGAGGCTGCTCTACAAGCCCTCCAAGTCAATAATTTACCCTGGTTGTCCGGATAGCGATGACCAACGATCAAGAAGCAGGCTGTGATAACCACCGTCTCCAACCATTTCGGGTTGTTATCCCCAGAACACAATCACCATTCCCTCACATATTCTGGGGAGGTGAATGAGCAGGTCCCTTAGGGCCTTAATTCAAAGTGACAGGAGTCCTTCCCAAGGGATCCCACCAACAATCGCTGCTAGAATCGTGTAGCAGTGCGCTCTCAACATGATGAGGGTGTCGTCTCTAGGTGTTCGGCTCAGGTTCCTCGAACCCGAGCAAGCAAGACGAATCACCATAGGCGAAGAATGGTTAACAGTGAGTAGTTTCTTATCTTTTCCATTTCTGGAGAAGTCCACTAACCTAACTTGGTGTCAAGCAACGAGCGGGCACACACACCCATCCGTTTTAATTCCATTGTCCACCAGACTCGTCTGGCAGCAAAATTCTATTCCCGCCAGGAAATTACAACGGAGTACTATAGACAAGAACATACACCTGTTTATAAATCATCATCTAGTCAGCATGCTCATTTGACTACATACGATGAATCCCTCCAACCCAATGTGTTGACAAATGGTAAACTGGCACATAAACTTGCTTACACTCATCAATCCTGCCAGAAGTCTCGTCTGCCAGTGTTGAAGGAAGTTAGTCAACCACATTTGATAGAGTTCAATTAGCAGTCACATACACCTACCAGTATTGATCAAGCCTACCAACAGTCTCATTTGGTAGCACCCGGAGAAATCAGTCGGAAATCTCTGGTGACAAATAGGAGGCAGACTCAACTCTCTGCCCCCACACTTGAGTACTGTCAGAATTCACTGACAGGAAAAGGAGGACTGAAGTAGGAACATAGACCTACTATAAGCACATAATGGACGTATATTCCCATTCCAGCAGCTGAAGTCACCAAGCATATTCTATAAATGGTGAAAGAGTAGAAGCAAATCCCTGCTCATATTCTGGATGCCTGCCAGGATATTATAACAGCTTCAGAAACATCACAGGGAAAGAAATGAAAATATATCCCTACCAGTGGAGTGACACATCAACAGTTCAATCCGGAACAAACACACGCCTCTTTTCCATTCCAAGAGGGTTGTGGGTCATACTCCCCCATGTCATACGAACAACCAAATCAGGCACATACACCTGATTTGAGTGGATATAATCATCCTAACCCGATCTTTTCTCCTGAGAAGACACATACACCTTCCCATAATAACCAATTTCTTCAACAAGTGGTTACTAAAGTGATTAAGAAGGCATATAAGTAAAAGACCCGTCCAACACACTCAAGAAATCAAGGGCTAATTTGTAATAAGGCCTTGATCGATGCTGGAGTTCTTGATGCACTCAAACAATTATCTGTTGCAACTCAAGATTCTACTCTCTCAATTCCCAATAGTGGGAACATTAATTCCAAAGGTCTGCATCAGAAACTTCCTTATAGAGGCTTTCTTCATGACAATTCAGTCTATCTCGAAGTTTCATCTTCAGATGAGATCCACAAGAACCCTCTGTGTGAGCAGAAGATCAAGGAGAAAAATGTTTCATATTTTACTGTAACCTACCATGGTGGTCCTCCCCATGATGACTAATTTAGCTGCGAAAGTCCTCTCCATAGTAGTAATTCACATTTCCTGGAAAATGCTCCAATGGACAATGTAGTGACGAGAAATCCCTCTTATCTTGAGGCACTTGAAAATGTGAATCCAGTCATGTTTGATGCTTTACCGCAAGCAGGTGAAATACTTTCTCAATCAGAAGATAGCTCGGGGTGTAGGTCATTCTCCGAACCACCCCTGAGTCATGCATCTTCTAATTTGATAAGTGAATTCTCTACCGATCTTATTGAATCTGATGAAGCAACAAAGAATCACCAGATTTGGTCTAAAAAGGTAGAAGAATCTTCATCAAATGATAAGAAGGAAGTACTGAATATGATTAAACAACTGGTGAAAGGTGAAGTGCCAGTTATGTTTTGGCCTTTGGCTGACTCTCAGTATGACATTCCAGAGATGTTGATGGAAGATGGAATTCATGATATTCGTCTCAACATATGGAAAAATCTTTGTCAGTTGAAAAAGAAAATATTATCTTATGATGAATATGAAAATCATGTCAAGATAATAGAAGAGTTACAATGCCAAATTGACTTGGCATCTCTCTCAGTTTCTCGATATCTGAAGGCTAAAAAGTAGTAGAGATCCCTTCAACGTTCATGCCTTGGAACATTAACAAGATTGCACCAGTTAATTTCCAATGCCCCATCTGGTATTCATATCAGGGGATGGGGTGTTCATGGAGCACTGCATTTCACTATACTCTCCAGTCAACAAAGCCCGTTGAAAATGGTTTCATGAAATGTTATTGCCCATGGCTGGCCACAACCAGTTGGCTTTGTTTGTAATCAAAGGATAGCTCAAGAACATGCCTCAACTAGTTCCTCTCAAAATCAAGCATACATAGAACAATTTTTTGAATTACTTCTGCATCAAGCAAACAAGAATATTGAATAGGCTTCTCATTTAGAGCGTGCACATCATCAAGTGATAGAAGTGTCAGAAATCATCCAACAGTCTTTTGATCCGAGTGATAAGAGTGGATGTAGGTTGATGCATCCAGCCAATTTCCAGAATAAAGTCTACAAGATCAGGAGATATTTTAAGAATGTCTCAGATTTAACAACTCAAGAATCACCCCATCTTTCCAGACTAGGGACTCTTTTAACCCAACCCTCAGAATCAATAAATAGGATTCGAGGAGTTGAGCAGAAATAGCAGGAACAGCCCCAGTCCATAGGACTGGGGACTTTTTCAAATCCTCAATCTCTCCCTCAGAGAAAGTTAGTCTTCTCTCGATTAGGGAAGAAGCCACAAGAGGAACGAAAAACCGAATTATTAGGAGATTCCATCCACATTAAGGTTCATCAAGAAGTTCCTGAGGGATCGAATCAACAAAAGGCAATGTCTCATCAAGGACATGGAAGAAGACAATATCACAAAAATGATGATAAAAGAGATGCAATGCGTTATGCATCAATTAATGTCATCAATGCCGTTGTTGCTAATTCTCTATATAAGGCTCACTCAGAGGGATCAGATGAAGACATTCTTGCTCAATAAGTTGTACACACAGACACAAATGAAGAAGGTATGCGTACAATAAATCAAAGGATTACCCAGAATCTGGGTATTCCTTAAAATAACCAACTTCCCCCTCTCCAAAAGGCATCCAACAAAGGAAAAGGGAAGAATCAGGTTACATACCCTTCCTCTGGAGAAGGCCAATCACTCTCACTAGAGAAAATATTCACACAACAAGAGGAAGAGATAAAGGAATTAAGGAGGTTGAATGCATAACTAATTCAAAGTAGTCTTCCTCCTAAGCGTACTGGAGTCATTCAACCAAGGTAATTTTTTGTGGATACTGAGATGGATCAAGAGTATCCTCCTTTACCATTACACCCTCAGAGGTCTAATCCTATGGTTCAAGTGCAACAACAACTAGCAATACTACCATCAGTGGCAGTCCCGATTGACACACCTATCTAAACTCCAGTTATTTCACCTGCACAGGTCCAAGATCAACTGGATTTTTCTCAAAATTTAATGACTAACATTGAATCATTAACATCTCGGTTAGAAGCTATTGAAGGAAAGCATGCACCAGTTCAACCAGAGAAGAGATCTTACCCTGAATGGGTAGACATAATTCCTCCCCCATCAAATTTTGCAAGTACCACATTCCCAATCTTTAATGGTTCGGGAGACCTAGAGAAACACTTAACACATTTTGTTTCTCATTGTGATCCTATGATGGGAACCCCTCAGTAACAAGAAGCAGTTAAGATCAGGTGTTTTGTACAGTCATTATAAGGACCTGCTTTTGTTTGGTATACAAGCTTGTAATCCCGGTCAATTACCAGGTGGGAGGATCTTCGTCAACAATTCCTTCTTCAATTCACATCAACTTTGCCAAAGACAACAGTTTTTGATCTTACAAATTGTAAGAAAAGGGAGAATGAAAGGGTTTAAGATTTCATTGCTCACTGGAAGGGATTAACATATTCCCTGAGCTTAGTACTCCCTCAAGAAGAGTTGTTGACAATTTGTGTGGAAAATCTGCGTGATGAATTACGCACGCCGTTGATACCTATGAAATACACAGGAGAGTTTCGATACCTTAATTCAATCACTCAATAGATTGAAGACTCTCTTATAAAGACTAAGGATAAATCTCGTGTAATTCCATCAGCTCTAGGAAGAAGAATGGGTAAAGTAGAGACTGCTACAGTTACACTTAAACAAGCATCTGTACCTGCTTCTACTTCAAGGCCTTTATCTTCTCAAAGGGCTCCACCTCTTGAGCGTCAACAACAGAGGCCATTTCGTCAAGATGATCAAATAGATCAAATACAGAAACAATTTGAGGATCTGAAGAGCAAAATTTACTCTTTTCAAAATGAACAAGTTCCTAGTTACTTCATTTTGGCTCTGGAAAATAATTTGGTTCAATTGCCAAGGCCCAAAAGGCCGAACAAGGAAGGAAATGAAGACCGTACCAATTATTTCCCATTTCATAAGATGTTGGGGCATCTCATTCAGGAGTTTTTTTTCTTCAAATACCTCCTGTAAAAAATGGTGGAATCGGGACAAGTCAAATTGAAAGGTTCTTCATCTCAGGTAGCATGTGTTACTACTACAAATCCAGAGGAATCAGGTGAGTGGCAAGAAGTAAAAAACAAAAATGCGTATAAATATGATGATTGGATGGTCAAAAAAATGATCAACCGAACTCATTCCATTTTTGCAAATTCAATTGAAGAAACCAATTGTGTCTTCTGCTATGAATGCCACAGTAAATCCCCCTTCATCTGGGGGAAATCCTCAAAGAAATGGCATAATTAAAAGAAAGAAGAGCAATCATAAGAAGATGATATCGTGTCAAAGACCAAGTTTTCTTTGACTAGAAAATTTTATGCCATATACTTTAAAACCACGGGCACCGCCCCACCAAACGACACAACCTAAATTGGTTAATCAGGTAGAGTCTTCATCTGATGAAGAGTTGATATTTGGTTCTGTTAATATGATTCATTTAACAGATCCTTATGCCAGTCGCAGTTTCGATTTTGATGAGCCTGAATTCCCTGTATCAAATAGAGGAATTAGAGGGAGTTCCAGAGGTCTGGGATACAGAGGAAGAAATGGATATCCCAGAAGCCACTATTCCAATTCCACCCCTACTAGAACTGTGTATGCAGTAGAAACTCATGGCAGAGCCCTTCAACGGGCTCAACAAGAACAAGCAAATTCTTCCACCAATAGCAGACTCAGTCCTGGCACAATTATTCTAGAGGATCGGTTAGAGATTCCTCCTTCTTCATCTCAGCAAGTAAATAGAACTATTCGGTCTAATCTTCCAAAGCCAGAAGTATTTCCAACTCCTACATCGATACAAGATGCATCTACTTCCAAAGCATCAACTTCTAAGGTACCTGCGAAACCATATGTTTCTGTTGGGAAACACAGACCTTTAGATCAAAAGTATGATGTATTGAAACACTTGGACCAATTACCGGCTAAGTTATCAATTTTGGATGCCTTAAATTTATCAAAGGATCTTCGGGAGGCACTCATTGAGGCTTTGTCAAGTCCTCAGGAATTTGAAACTGAAATTGCTTCAGCTGAAGTCTACCATGTAGAGAATAATCCTGCAGAATGTCATGCAGTGATCTATTTCACAGATGAAGATGAAGATGATGTCGTGCATGGACATATTAGACCTTTATACTTATCTGGAAAGGTCAATGGTGTAGACATCTAAAGAGCTTTCATTTATAATGGTTCAGGAGTCAACCTCATCCCCATTCGTACACTTCGTCGATTGGGCCTCACAGAATCTGATTTATCTCCTTCTACTTTGATGTTACAAGGATATGATAAAAATGAACAAGAACCACTGGGCAAGATTACACTCAGAACTTAGTTTGGAGATCTTGTATCTAATTCAGATTTCATGGTTTTTGATCATGACACAGCCTTCAACATCTTTCTTGGAATACCCTGGCTACATCAACATGCAACTATCCCTTCATCATAACATCAATGTCTCAAATATTGTTTCTATGGTCAAATTGGGACATTGTATGGTGATAAAGACCCATTAAAAACATGTTAATATCAATACATTGAGGTGGAATTCTATCACATGGAGGGTAAGGAAAAATACACAGCAAGAGAGGTTACCAAGGTTAATGCTCCATATGGTTTGGAAAAGATTCCAGTAAATCCATTTACACATGTGAGTGCAGATTATGTGTTGCCTATCAGTCAAATTTACATGATAGACCCAAATCAAAATACTCTTATGGAAACCTCCATAATGTCAATTACGACAATTAAGCCAGACAACATGGGAGAAATTGGCAATTCACCAAGCAATGATGAAAGCTCAAATGGGGATGTCTTCATTTCATCCGTTGAAATCCAGCAAGTCTATACTTCGCCAATCAGGCCATAAGAAGTTATAGAAATGTTATAGGTGAATGATGATGTCGATTCTCAATCTATCATCTCCTCTTTATTACCCAAGGAAGACCCTTTATCATCAATAGGGTTAGAAATGGAAGCCTCTTCTTCAAGATGTTAAAATTTTAACATCTCTTTTGATCATGGAAATTCTACTTCATCATATACTATGCAAGTAGAAATATAAGAAATAACACATGTTAAAGAAGAAGAGGGATATCTTAGGGATGCTCCTCCAGCATTTGAATAGGGTATCTCTACCACCATGGATGAACTCAGAGAAATAAATCTGGGTACAAAAGAAGATCCATGCCCCACTTTAATTAGTACGACCATGAATCTTGAAGAGAAAGAGATGTATATTTCATTTTTAAAGAAAAATCGAGATATATTTTCTTAGAAATATACAAATATTCCAAGGCTTGATCCTGATGTTGCTACTCATCATTTGGGTTTTCCAGAATAACATCAAGGATTTAAGCAAGCCGCAAGAAGAACACACCCAACCTATGCTTCCAAAATTGAAGCTGAAGTGGATAATATTATCAAGGCTAACTTCATTAGAGAAGTTCAATATCCCAAGTGGTTGGATAATATTTTCCTTGTGAAAAAGAAGAATGGAAAAATTAGAGTTTGCATTGATTTCAGAGATCTTAATCAACATTGTCCTAAAGATGATTTTCCACTTCTGATTACAGAACTCTTAATTGATGCAATAGCTGGATATGAAGCACTTTCCTTCATGGATGGATATTCAGGATATAATCAAATCCGAATGGCTCCAGAAGATGAGGAATCTACATCCTTTAGAGCCCCTCAGGGTGTGTTTTTCTATCGGGTAATTCCCTTTGGCCTGAAGAATGAAGGCGCAACATATTAGCGTGCCATGCATCGTATCTTCAAACCCTTTTTAGGGAAGTTTTTTGAATGTTATATGGACGATTTGGTGGTTAAATATAGGCAACGTTCTAATCACTTGGTTGATTTGGAAGTCATATTCCACAAACTTCAACAACATAATTTGAAGACGAACCCCTTAAAATGTGCTTTTGGGGTAACCTTAGGAAAATTTCTCATCTTTTTTGTACGCCATCGTGGTATCGAAGTAGATACTGAGAAGAAAAATTCAATCCTTGGTATGTCACCTCCTCGGAATTTGAAATAATTAAGAGGACTTCAAGGACACTTAGCCTATATTCGGCGTTTCATCGCCAATTTGGCAGGAAAAAGTTTACCCTTCACCAAATTGATGAAGAAGGGAGTCACTTACCAGTGGACTGAATAATTTCAAGATGCATTCGACATTCTCAAGAAATATCTCTTGAGTCCACCGGTGTTAATACCACCTATTGAAGGAAGACAACTTATCCTCTATGTTATAGATTTAGAGAGATCATTGGGTGCCTTTCTTGCTTAGAAGAATGATGCTGGGAATGAAAACAACCTCTACTATCTCAGTCAGACTATGCTTGAAGCAGAAACCCAATATTCAAATATTGAGAAGTGCTGACTAGCATTAATCTTTGCAGTTCAGAAGTTGATAAACTACCTGCAACATCACGAGGTCCAATTGGTATCTCGCAATAACCCGCTCAAATTCATCCTTAGTCGTCCAATGCTTACAGAACGTCTGACAAGGTGGGTAATTATTTTGCAGTAATTTGATATTAAATATGTGTCTCAAAAGGCAATAAAGGGACAAGCTATGGCTGATTTCCTTGCTGAACACCCTTCAGTGGAAGATACATCTTTAGATTCTGAACTTCCTGATGAAGAAGTATTTTCTATTCAAGATAATCTTCAAACATGGTAAATGTACTTTGATGGTTCTTCTAGAAGTCCAACAGGTAAGAAAATGGAAGATCCTAAATTCAATAAAGTTGGTTTAGTAATTGTACTCATTTCCCCGAAAAAGGCAGTTCTACCTTATTCCTTCTCATTATTGGGAGGCGGTACAAATAATGAAGCATAATACCAAGCTCTTATTGTAGGATTGGAGTTGGCACTTTAAGCACAAGTAAATCACTTAAAGCTGAAAGGTGATTCAGACCTGGTAATCAAACAAGTCAATGGGGATTATGAAATCAGAAAATAAGAACTAATCCCTTTGTATGATTACATCAGAGAGTTAATGGCGGAATTTCCTTCGGAACCGACATTTTCTTATGTCCCGAGATTACAAAATGCCCAAGCTGATGCACTAGCTAATATAGCCACAGCTCTAGAAGATCCAAATCGGGACGAGACAAGCATCAATATTTCCCATCGTCATACAATTTCACCTTATGTTCAAATCAGAATAGAGGAAATCAATGAAATTAGTCCCATTCCTGAACCATATGGTCATAATATAGGATGGATGACACCTATCAGGGAATACCTTTAAAATGGAACACTTCCACCTAATAGAGCTGGGAAAGAACAAATCCGGTGAAGTGTGGTCAATTTTACTCTTTATGATAGCCCAGATAGAAGCTTTCAACAATACTCTTTCAAACATACTTCAAAAGATGGTGGATAAAGATAATAAATCATGGCCTGATAAACTCTTTCATGCTTTATGGACTTATCATACCACCACCCGCAATGCAACGCAGTCAACTCCATATTTATTGGTATATGGAACAGAAGCAGTCTTTCCCATTGAGGTTCAATTACCCTCACTCAGAGTAGCCATTTGTGATTAGTCATCTACATATGAACAATCTTAAAAGCGATTGGATGAATTGGAATGATTAGATGAGAAAATATTATGCACCTTGCACCACTTGGAAGTCTATCATAATCGAATAGCACAAGCTTTCAACAAAAAAGTTCATCTTCATTCATTCATTCAGAGAGAATTGGTATTGGTTCTCAGAACTCCAATGATACCAAGAAAGAAACCTCCCAAGCTGGAGCCAAAATGGGAAGGACCTTATTCAATACATAAGGTCTACTCAAATGGAGCTTATTCTTTAATCTCTATGGATGGAGAACTCATCACTACTCCAACCAATGCCATATTTCTAAAGAAGTATTTTTGTATAAACACTAAATACATCCCCGGTCCATGTATATGACCTTAAACTGTGTCATCGTCCAACATGACGTTAAACTGTGGAAAAAAAAGTCCCTACGGTCTATGCATATGACCTTAAACTATTTTCCCTTTCGTCTAATATGACGTTAAACTGTGACGTCCTAGCTACATGACTCTAAACTATACATAAGTCCCTTACGTCTAGCAATACGTTAAATTTCATAATCGCCGGTCCATGCATATGACCTTAAATTGTTCACACCATCGTCCAACATGACGTTAAACTATTCCATCGTCCAACATGAAGTTAAACTATGAAAAAATTCCTTAATACGTCCAACATGATGTTCAACTATGTCCTCTTTTGTCCTTACTGCATGACATTAAACTGCACAGTCCCCCTTTCATCCAACATGACATTAAAATATATTGTCCTCATCGTCTTAGCTACAGGACGCTAAACAGTACATCACCCTTACGTCCAACATGACGTTAAACTATGTCCCTATATTTGTCTTACATGAAGTTAAACTATATTTTTTCCCTGATACATGACACTAAACTGTGCAGCACCAATAGTCCTCACTGCAAGACTTTAAACTGCATAGTCCCTTCATATGTCCAACATGACATTAAACTGTGCATCGTTAAGGTTGGTACTACCTCTTGTTTCTCACACCGAGTTTGAATCACGTGAGCTTAGATTAAACTTCAACCATAATACCCTCTTTGGGCCGCTAACCATATGTAAATCCCGACACCATTTTTTAGTTCGTTGTCCTCAAAAACAACTTGATCACCAATTCATTCTTTAATTGAACTATGTGGACTTTGATCCTTGCCTTCTAGGATGGGTACATAGGCAACCTTCTGAGGTTTAAGCCCAAAACCAATCTCTTCACATTGGTTCACCTCTATCTCATATGATGTTGATATGTGAAGCATCCCCAGAACAAATACTTTTTACATTGGTTCACCATCGTCCATGAATATTACCTTAAACTATTCGCACTTTTGTCCTGTACGACAATAAACTACAACATTCTTTGACACCCTCACTTGATAGGGAATAATTATTTACATTGATCTCCAATCATGTTATATTCCAAATACTACGTGCATACATGGAAATACCTGAACCTTTTATCTTGGGTCAAACCATCATTGCACTAAAGTCCCCTTTTCATCCTTCATATGTACGGACCAAATCTGTACAGAGGGTATTTCAATAACTACGTGAGGCATGATTCCCATCCTTATGGGATATGTAGGAACATTCGAGCATCCCTCGAATCCAACCCCAAGTCTTTAAGCCTAACCCCAAATTTCACTTTTAGTCCCCTGGATGAAAAGTCCCTGTGAAAACACACACAGTGTATTCATTATTATGGTTCGAGCTCTATGACCCTAAACTAATATTTCCTATACTATCGTCCCACATGACGTTAAACTATATTTCAAGAACTACATATGGCTTGATTCCTATCCTTATGGGATACACAGTGAAGTCCAACATTTCAATTCAGGACCCAGCCACAACATGATTATGGTTAGTACTGGTCTGTGTATCTCTACATGCATTGAAAAATTCCCATTTTGATGTGTCATACTCTTAACCTTAAATACTTACAGATCTCCATAACCCTTTTCTTGACTCCTAGTCACAAAATGTCTGATACCTGAGAGTTCTTTTTCCTGACTATGCAGCACGTGCCCTTAGGCGGCCTTGCATAATTCAGTCTATATAACAGACTTGTCAGCCAAAAGATGCTATTATTTGACTATGCATCCAATGCCCTTAGGCGGCCCTATATAATTCAACCCCCTAATGGGTTTGTTAAATAATGGTAACTTCATTCTTGGGAGGAAATCCTCTTTTGTCCTTATTTGTCTTAATGACAATATGTAGGGATCCGCAAAAATATCCATTCTTAACATATTTGTCCCATAATCTATTTCATGATCTGAAAGTATTCAAGTCTATGGTTTATATTTCTCTTCCCTACATTTGGGTCAGATCTTCTCAGGAGTGACATTCATCCAATTCTTAGACAATCTTGTTTGGAAATATCTTCTCCATATTCAAGTACCTCTCTCCATACAACAAACTCTATGCTTTGGAAAATTTAAATCCCCATAAACTTCCACTGGATTTTTAGCAGTATAAAAGTAAATTTCTGAGAGTTATTTTTCCTGACTATGCAACACGTGCCCTTAGGAGGCCTTGCATAAGTAGTCTACATAATAGACCTTTCATCCAAAAGATGCTATTATTTGACTATGCAACCAATGCCCTTAGGTGACCCTGCATAATTCAACCCCCTAACGGGTTTGTTAAATAGTGGTAACTTCATTCTTGGTAACTACTTATTCTAATGTCTTTTATCCATTTTTCATATCATTCCTCAAATTCAAAATTTCTTAAGTCATCATTTAAATATTTTCCCTCATACCTGAACATGGTAATATGTTTTCAGATAAATTATCAAGGAATTGAGTCAATTTTAATCCATTCGGTCAAAGCTATTTCGACCTTAAACATTATCCTTTTTATTTACGACGTGCATGAATTTAAACTGCCTACAAAAGACAAGGGAAATTCGAACAAAAGTCAAGTTCTAACTCACTAAACATACATTTCTTATGATTTAGGTAATATTGAGATATTAAAATATTCAAAGTTTGTAGGGTTATTTATAATAATCCTAGCAAAAATCAAACTATGCTTACTAGGCCCATTGGCTTAGATAAAAATTTAAAGTAGATAGAAAAAGAAAGCATGAAAAAATGATTGAAGATGAAAGTGTTTTTCATTTGATGCTCAAAAGTTAGAAGGAAATCCATAGACTGGAGTCTCTTATCTTTTCCAAGAATTACAAAAGGATATCAACATAAATCTTCATTTGATTTACAGCATCCCAAGATTCATCAGTAGCCACTTGAAGCTCATGCACTTGACCAACTTCACTCTTTTCAGCTTGATGGAGTGCTTTCTTGGCTTTAACAATGGCTTTCATACCATTTGTTTGAACTCCTTCCAGTAAATTGTTCAGTTTGTCAAGTTCCCCAGTAACAACATCCAACTGTTGGAGAAGGTGCATCTACTGGACAACCTCATCCTTGATATTATGCTTTAGCTCCTTCAACTTGGTAGCATGATCAGCCCCAGCTCGGGATACTGCAGCCTCAAATTCACCGATATTGGCTGACAGCCTTACTCTGGTCAAATCTTGATGGTACTTCTGCTCCTGCTCCCTTCTTAAGATAACTTGTTTTACCATGGAATGGATCTTTTGATATCCAAAACCGCCAAGTCCCAAAGTGATGAACAAGGATGACAGTCAGGGAATATTTGATTATAGATCTTCTAAAGGCACTTCAGATATGATCTTACATATGTTCTGCCATGCCTTACATCGTGAAAGTTGGAGTGCCTTTTGTATCTCTGGGTCTGATTCAACATCACTGTCACAGGGGGGAATATAATCTGGGATTAACTTACTTAGGTAAGTGCCCTATTCTGATCCTTCCCCCTGACCCATGTTTCTTTACTTTCTATTCCCGTTGGGGTAGAAGCTGAGGCTTCACCTCCAGATCTAGCCACTGAAATTGATGGCCATGTATAATCAATTGAAAGTTTTGGTTAGTTTCAAAGGATAAAAAAAGTTGATTGGATGTCTTGTAAATTAAACACAGTCGCAAAATTTTTTATCTCTTACCCAACGGTATATTGGTAACTTGAAAAGGCTCCTACCCATCTTTCCTACCTTCAACAGGATTTTCAGGATGAGTTTCAGGAAGCTCTGCCAGGTTAAGCTCCACTTGAGATAATGTCTCTACAATAGTAGGGTTTTCTGTACCACTTTTAGGAATTGGTAGTTCAGAAGTTTGCTCAGATAGAACTGCACATTTCAACTGACCATGATTATAGATGTAATAAGAAGTTATTTTTAATAGGACGAAGGATAACACTCACATCCATAATCTTCTAAATTACATGGTAATTTAACATGATCTAAAAAATCTTCAATAGATGCGCCAAGTTCCATCATTTCATCAAATGTAATATCAGAATATTGGTTAATCTCACCAGTGGGATCATTCGATATGTCTTCTTGGTGACCTTCATTCTGCGGCCTCTGACCCTGGACAACTTCTTCAGATAAAATAGCGGCATCAGTTGCAATGGCCGCCAAAATCTCTAGTGCAGGGGTTGAACCTAAAGTATCAGAGAATGGAAGTCAGTTGATTTTTCATTTAATATTTTATGAAGCATTGTTAACTTAACAAAAGTAGGCTCTTCTCTTCTTGCAACAACAGCGGGAGGGATACTGGGAACAGACGTTGGATCTTCTCCAAGAGCAGCCAAGTCAGCCTGAACTTGTGATTGTTCACCAGTACCCTACATGGTCCTCAAAGGAGGGTAAATCCTCTCCCTTAGAGGGGAAATTGAAGAATACCCTGCAATCCCAAAAAGTATGAGCAACCTTTTCATGGGTTAAGACTCATGATTATCTGAAGGACTTACCACTACTGATGAAGCATTTAGTTGTGAACTTCTTTCTTCGATGCCTTTTTCTCTTTGGTTTTTTGGGAGTGTCGACAGTCTCCTTTACAGGTACATGAATTGGAGAATGGAAATCCATGTCCAACTCCTCCTCCATGGCTTGCTGTCCTGGAGATATCTCACCCAAATCACGAGGATATTCATTATCCCCAATGGCAGTACCACCAGGGCAATACTGTGGTGAAGGAACCTCAGTAGTTCCTTTCTTTGCAAGCTACATGATGAAGAGAATAATTTCCTTAAGTAATAAATCTTTAACTGTAATCAAGTTACAAATAAAATAAGGAAAGAGACTTACATCTTTAGGAGCCACGTAATCGTGCCACTCCTCATCTCTAGAAGCACCAATCCCCTTAGTGGTTCCACGATCTATCATTTCCTTCACCCTCTTGGTGACAGGAATGGAATCATCAGTGTCATATATGAGAATTTCCAGCTCTCTGATGTAAGCCCACACTTCATCGGGGTTATCCTTGTAATAGATATCTGTAGAAGCCAGAAGATTCCCTATTCCAGGGAGGTGTAGCCCCTCGCATAAATCCAAACAGGCAGTTTCAGCACCCTAGTATAAACTTCGCCATGTCTGGAAAACCTATGGTCATAGATATTCAGTATGTGTACCAGAAGGCTGTGAGGAAGGTCCTACAATCTTGGACTTCAGCTTCTTCCCAGCTCCTGCAACTATAGATAGAGAATAAGAAAATATGACTTGTTGCTCTATAAAGTAATGATGATTAAAGTGCCCTAATGAAGTAAACTCACTAGGAGTTGATGGATTTGGTCTTTTGATTCTGATAGGGGGATTATATCTGGTGCAAGGTCGCTTTGACACATGTTGTGCTTCATCATCCCCATCTTGAGAATCCGGTGAGTCGGCCCTAGGTAAAGAACCCGATGAATCATCTCCAGGTGGTGTAGAAGAATCACCTTCCAGATGAAGGGTTTCTTTCTCTACGGTTATTTTCCTTTTCCCCACCTAATAAACTGGGTGATTCAACACCCCTACAGGGTATGATGCTATCCAGTTCTCGGCATACCATGTAGTTAATTTACTCACCGCTTTATCAACTGGTAGATCAAACACTGCCCCGGTCTTCTCCCTAGATGTCAGCAACCATAGTTGTCAGGAAACCATCAGACGTTGCTCTGACCTGACATGCACAGGGGGAGATACAACAGTCTGCTGCAAACACTTGAATTGATGTGAAAATATGTATGGAGCATAGGCCTCACATATAATCTCTCTATCAATCCTGGTGACCAGTACACCATCTCTGCAGGCCAGCATGTATGCCCTCAATTCCAGGATGTCTGTTCTATCATCAACAAACTTCCCGGTTGGCGGGTTTCCATAAGGAAAGAAATTGAATTCCTTATACATGCTTAGCCTCACCTTTATGTCATAGGAATTGAGAGCTAGCGGAGAAATTCTAGAGAATGACTGCACTGATTGCCTAAAAGAACTTCTCAGGATCTATACTCCGTTCTGTACATTATATGTTCTGAAGTGAGTGGTGATCCATCCCCACAAAACTTGGAATGGTCCCACTATTCTCAAAGGAGACTTACCCATGAATACATGGAGTAAGCTCCTGTGAATATTTACTAAAATGGGGGTAGCCAACCCAACCATTTCCCCCTCAGCCAGCTTGGCTGCAACAATGAAGGTCCCTAGCCTGACACCTCCTTTCGAATCCCTGACTGGAAAAAGATAAACACTGAGCCACAAGGCCAAGAAGCCTTCCAGATGAGTCTTTTTTGGGATTCTTTGATTCACTTCATATCCCCACTTCTCAAATTCTTCTGCTTCTAGAGTCTTCCAGAATGTGCCAGGAGTACCCCTCTTCTCTGTTTTGGGGTAGGTGGTAGGACGAGTGCAGGTGGGCCCCTTCTCCTTGGGCCCCTTCCCCTTAGATCCCTTCTCCTTTGTCTCCTTCTCTTGCTTCTTGGTAATAAACATATTCATCCACTCATCTAGATGAATATCCTTTCTAGAATGAGTTAGGGAAGTCTCTAAACTCTTGAGCTTGTGGAAAATTTTCAATAATTCCCAATCTAAAATCGGAGTCTTCTTTAAATCATTCCAAGTTGCCTTGGGGGGGAAGAATTCATCATACATATCACCCAAAATTAGAGCCCCTGAGATCTTGTGGACATCCCAAAAACTGATGCCTACTTCTCCTTGAGTCAGATGGAAAGAATTGGTTTCTGGGCTCCAATGGTTGAGTATCTCCAACACAAAGTCATCATTCCTGTAAACATATGTTTTCCCAGCCCAGGCGGCTTCATATATTGTAGCTCCTTTCAAATCCTTGACAAACTCTGCGTAGGTTTGTCACACCCAGTATGCCCACATCTAAGTTGGCTTCACACCTCCTCCAGTATGAAAGTCCCAACTATTCTTCCAGACTTTGGATTGATCCATCTGAGAGTTTCGGAAAATTTAGGGATAACAATGTGGTTGTAGCTCAGGCTTGTGAGGTTTCAGATATGAGGTACATGGGCTATGATGCATTATATAGGCCTTCTCCACTGTTTTAGTATTTATAAATGCTCCTCCACCTGAGATATTTTTTGAAGCAAAATTGGTGTAATTATGAAACCAATAATTTGGGAGATAGTTCTTTGCCTCTGGAATGGTGACTTCTCGCAGATGACCATAACCATACAAAGGTAGATAAATACTCTACGGGAAGTCAATATGATACTTCTTCAGGTACTTGGCCAAATCTGGAAGATTTCTATCGCAGATAGTATAATAATCATGTCCAATGATGCTCATAATATCATCAATTCTCTTGCTAGCCAGTTCATTAGCCTTTCCGATTCTCTTGGGAGCCATTTAATCTGCACAAAGGTCAAATAATTAACTTTTAAGTAAGTTGATTTTTCATAAAATTATGAAGAAAAGTGAAAAAATGGATAAGGAATTAAGGCGTGAAAGTCTAATTTTTGCGCGCAAGTATAGTTGTGTCGTGAAAGTTTTTGGTGCGCAAGTATCACCGCGCAGGTCAAAATACCTCTACAGAAGCACGACATAAAGAAACAGTGGAAAACAAGTAACTTGCGTGACTGAGGAAACTTGCACGGCGAGAGCTTGAAACTATTTAGAGTCGGGTGCTTTGCATGAGAATGAAGCCATATTTATAGGAAAAGATGCAACCCTGCATGCCGAAGCCTACGCGACGCCATCTGCACGCTCAACACCTGCGCGACGTCATTTGCACGCTCAAAACTTTCGCGCTGCATGTTCTTTGGTTTTCTTCTTTAACTCAGAGTCACATCCTCATTTCTTTTGGATCCAACTCTGAGGGGGGACTTTTGTTGATGATTCTTTCCATCACAAAGTCTAACGACTGAAAAAGGGAAATACCTTAGTCCAAAGTGATTCATCCTTTGAAGAAACATCAAAAATCAACAAAGGCATGAAGAAGGATTTCCTCCCACTTGGGTCACACAAGTTTCATCATGGTCGCGCAAGTATACTTGCGTGACACATATTGGTCATGCAGGTGACTTGCGAAACCTCTTTGATTCTCGCCCAGGGTCTTCAAAGGCCTATAAATACCCCCTGTGGACCCCCTATTTCGGGACATAAAAATTCCAAAACTCAGATTCGAGCTCCCAGTGCCCTAGTCTCTTCTCAAAGCCTTCTGAACACTTCCAAGGTAATTTCTTACCTAGAATGGAAGGTCTAAAGAGGGGGAAAAGGCCTAAGTGTTGAAACTCATCAACACTTGCCCGCCTAAGTGGCCAGCCCTTAAGGGAAATGGCCACACTTGCCCGCCACCTTATCCCTTCAATAAAACTTGCGCTCCACTCTTTTGGAAGCATTTAGGGATAATACTAAGGGCTTGAGACAAGTATCACCCAAGTATTACCCTAAGGGTTGATCGTTGCGCAAGTACCCATGTGTCACGCAAGTATACTTGCGCGACCAGGAATTGTGCACCCACACAGGACTTGCACGCCTCTCTCTTTTTAGGTGCCCCTCCTGCCTATTCACTTGATTTATTCAAATCCACCTCTCCTCTTCAAGATTTAGCCTTCAAAACCCTCTTCAAAGTCATTTATGACATGGTTCATTTGTTTTCTTCCTTATCTAAAAGGAATTCTGTGGAACATTTCTCAAAACCTAGTGATTTACATATCTTTATGTCACTAAGGTTATAGATTTAATTCATTCAACCTCATCCTATAAAGATGATAGGATCTTTAACCTGTGCCTCCTTTTCAGGAGTAATCCCCAGTCATAATTTCCTATTCCTGGGCCTCCTTTTCAAGAGTAATCCCCAAGTCTCATATTCCTAGGCCTCCTTTTCAGGAGTAAGCCCCAGTCATAATTTCCCAAATATGGGCATCCTCCTTAGGAGTAAGTTCCCAAATCCCAAATTCCCTTAACCTGGGCCTCCTTCTCAGGAGTAATCCCTAGTTCTCAAGTCCCCTAACTTGGGCCTCCTTTTCAGGAGTAAGCCCCATTCTTCAAGTTCCCTTAATTTTGGGAATCCTCATCAGGAGTAGGCCCCAACCATAATTCTTTTAATATTGGCATCCTACTTAGGAGTAAGAACCAAGTTCCCAAAATTCATAATTCCCCTTAACATGGGATTCCTTTTCAGGAGTAATCCCCAGTCATAATTCCCTTTAACCTGGGCCTCTTCTTTAAGAGTAATCCCCAGTCATAATTTCTCTTAACCAGTCTTAATTTACTTTTGATTTGGGCTTCCTTCTTAGGAGTAAAAACCAATCATAAGTCCTCTCTAATTTGGGAATCCTTCTCAGGATTAAGTCCTAAGTTAAGTATCCAAATCTCTATACAACACATATACCTTTATGGACCTTGTTCCTAGGTTTCTTCCCTGAAGTAAATCCTAATATTCATCTATCTGGGCAGTCATACATACATAATCCCCACATCATTTCTTATAATTGTATATTTCATGGCACAATTGTCTGGTTTTACCAATACCTCTTGTTTCTCACACCAAACATGACTCACATGAGCTTAGAGTGTAAAAGTAATTATGACATATTTCTTTGATCCATCAATCATGCATAAACCTCATACTTCTTTACTCAAACTACGTGGGTTCTGATTCCTTTTCTAAAAAAAGGATATGTAGGTAGCCCATCTGCAGGTACGATCCCAACTCTGAAATAATCTATGTCCTTATGAATGATAATAAACTTCAAGTTCCCTGCTGAGTGGCTTTAAAACCAGTATGGTTATCATAATGACCAAGATATTTCTATATAATGTGTCGAAGGATACCATTGACTAAGAATGTCTAACAAATACAGATGATTCTATATCGATGAAGAACCTCGAATACATATAAAAGATTATCTAAATCTCATTCATACTAATTATTGATTGTCATATCTAAAGGAAATATCATTTTCATACTTGGTAATTTAATAAGGATTCATGAACATAACTTAAATATATAAATAGAGTCCCGGAGTAGACAATAATTCCCCTAAAAAAGGTGTGATGAGTCTGACCTCCCATCCTCTCGACCAATGAAAATTATTAATCCTTATCGGTTCACAACTAATGAGCACCTACCTTTGGAAAGTAGGTCCAAATGGATATGGAATCATTGGATGTTTCTGGTTCTACAAACAAACCCATTAGAAACCACTTGGAGTGTTTGAACCTTAAATCAATGAGGTCATCCACATTTCCATAGGAAACAATGATTCTAGGATAATGAAAACTCAGGTGGTGATCTAGATGAAATCTTCAGTAGACTAGGAAGTCAAGGAGGTTTATATGAAACTTTATTGGAAAATCATTAATAGTTTATTGTACTTGATAGAAACATTACTAGGAATTTTTTTCACATGTCAAGTTTCAAGAAATCAAAGTTATCCCAAATAAATTCATATGTAATCCATGAGATAAATAATTCATTTTATCAACCAAATAGTTTATTTTGGGTTGTTTTGTTATAACACTTCACAGAAAAAATTCTTGGGTTATATAGATATGAATTAGGCAGGTTAATTAGATGAAAGAAATTAAACTTATATATGTGTATTCTATCTCTAAATTTACTGTATCTCTTCGCTATGTAAGAAGAAATATTATATCTATTTAAGCATAACAATTTCTAAATATGTAGTATCCACTTATTCTTGTACCCAATTTATATGTATGAGACAACAAATTGAAGAAATTTCATTAGAAGTGGGATCTGTTATTCATATTAAGTGTGATAAATCGAGTGATATAAATCTTAGAAAAAAATATCATTCATAATTCAAGGACCAAGAACATTGAAACTAAATATATTTCCTCAAGGATAAGTTGGAGAAACGAGTTGTGAAGTTCGAGTATGTGACCACTCAAAATCTAGTGGGTAATGTTATAACCGAGGTACTACCTAATATTTTGAAAGGAATTGGTTTTCTCTTGGAGTACAACCAAATCCCACTAACTAGATGAGTTTTGGAGAGACCCATACCTCACTATTTGAATTTATATTTATAGAGAGGTATGATCTATCTCTTATGTTAAATGTTTGTCTTTCTAACCCTTGTTTTATGAACTTCCAGAAAGTGATATTTAGGTTCATTAACAAAGGGGGATATACTATCCATATTTTGAAATGGTTTAGGATATAGATCCAAAGAACATTACCACCTATTGAAAAATGGGGATAAATATTGTTTTAAAAATGGGTATAGTTATTGAATAACTAGTTAGGGGGATTAACAATTGGAAAAGAAGTTTTAGAGAGTGAATAGAAGTTCAATGATGTGTTTTCATGATGATATTTTTATTTAACTCTTTTCTTATCACACTTAAATTAGCTAAAGTGTGTTTATATTTATTGTTAAGTTAACATTGATAACCTATTTTAATTCTATAGTCTTATATTGTCTTTAGGATCAGATCTAGTTGATTCTAATTTTTTTTGTAAGGATAAGTGTTAAATCTGTTTAAGGTTATCAACAAATCCAAAGGGGAATAGTTTTGTAAAAAATTACCTTGGAATTGTTTTTGAGTTTCTTTGGTTTACAATGAAGTTGAATTAATTATAAATCCAGTATATTTTAGAGATTAGAGTTTATTTTTTGAAGGCTGGAAGAAGTTTAGAGGTGATCTGGATGATTTATAGAAAATTTGGTTTTGAGAATATTATTAGAAAAATGGATGTCCCTGTGTATGATATATTTTCACTATGTATATGATTCATATGAAAAAATTACCATGGACTACATACAACACATTTTTTCCCTTTTATATGAGTTATGAGGGACTATTTATGAGTTATTCTATCTAGAATATTGAAATTTGGAAAACTCTGGACTTTTGTATGAGTCATGGAGCATCTGAGTATGAGTGAAGAACATCTACATATGATCCATCAAAAATTTCATATGATTAATTGTTGTCTTGTTTATAAGTTATTAAGGGTGAGTATGACTTATCCCATTATGTTTTTTTGAAAGTTATCTAGAAACAGTTTCATGTATATTTTGTTTAATCATAAAATATGATTAATCATCCAAAAAAACATAGATAGAACCAAAAAAAGTTCCAATGAAGAAACACGACATGATGTTATGATTATTTAAAATTAATTTTAAGCCAGATCATGAGGGTAAAAATTTTACCTCGTTCTCCACATCATATAGAAATATGGAGGAAATATGGAGACTACTGCTATAACAACCTAATATAAAAACATCTTTAGTTTACATCATTTTCATAAGATAAAAATCACATATCAAAAAATAATATCAAAATCCCAAGAATGAAAGGTTTATTGTCTTTGAGGACCGGTTACATAGGCAACTTATTTTTAAAAACTTATGAATATTTCTCCATAATCAAAATATACTAGACTCTCTTCTGTACTTCTCATAAGACATACCCATCTTCATAACCTAAGGAAGGGAAACTTAAGAAAGGGGTGAGATCAAATACTCAATAAGGGAAATCCTATCAATATCTAATCAAGGTTTATATCATAAGAATCTAATATAAAATGAGTGGGGGATAATTATCTTATTAAAAATAACATGGAATAATAATATTTATCCATAAGTCATGATAGAAGGACATGCAATCTCAAAATAACAACATATACCTTGTAAAAAGAATGTAGAGACATAATATAATAAACATGAACCATGGATCATAGCATAAGAATATAACATATAATTATGGAATAAGAATAATCATAGGTATTCATAACATTATTAACATAGATTACTTTATCGAGTTCATGCTCATTCTTATGAAATTATATAATATACTTCGCATTCACACTTAATCTTGTGAATGTAGCTAATATTCATCGTTTCAATGATTAATCTTGTGAACATAGATAATCTACATCATGGTAATGATTAATCTTGTAAACATATCTAATATGTATCATGCTCACACTTAATCTTGTGAACATAGCTAATCCGCATCATGTTCACGCTCAACATCATTACCCTATGAGGTATAAAACCTTAACCAATTCATTAAAGGGTGATATAGGACCCCAAATTTCATCATAAATATATACATGTTCTATAAGATTCCAATAATTCAACATATCATGAAAATCCATGTTAAAGAAAATGGGTTTCATTCATTATATCATAAAGAACCCATAGAAAAGAAAAAATGGGTTTCACAACACTTCAAGACTGTATCACTGAAATTGACCTCAAACATATAAACTGTTGATACCCAAAATTAAATCACCCCAATAGAGTATTTTAGAATAAAATTTAGAAGGTTATTCATTAAAAATTATTTCTAAAAAAATAAATTCTTTAAATATAAAGAGTAAAATAGTGGTGAAATATTAAAATAGTTATTAGAAAATGTGTTTATCTTTGGCATAAAAGAAGAAGTTATGGTTACTTTGAAAATTTAGTTTTTTAAAAGGTGAAGTTATTTTTTGCAAGATGTTTAATTTTTAAAAATGAAATTCCAATAGTGGATTCTTGAAAAAGAAATAAAGGTTTCAAAAAGTTGAATTGTGCTTTAAAAAATGTTATTTTTAAAAATAATATTCAGTAATAGATCCATAAAAATGACATAAAGGTTTCAAAAAGGTGAAGTGAAAAAACTTTGAAAAAATTTACATTTAAAAATAATCATAAATAATAGATATTTTAATAAACAAAAAGGTTATCAAAAAGGAATGTGGAGAGGAAGATAAAACCTTAGATTTTGAAATGAAGGAAAAACTTTTTGAACATTTTGAAATAACCTTTCTAAAAACCCACATCATAAAAAGAGTAACCAAAAAATCCTTTTAAAAATATGAGAAGATAAATATGAAGGTCACATGTGATAAAATATAATTATATTTCTAATTATAAAGTAGAAAATTTATGGGAATTAAAAAATGGATATAGAGAAAAAATCCATTAAAATAGATGGGAATTATTCTAGACAAATTTGTATTTTTTATAAATAATAAATTCATCACGGAAGAAGACTTTAGTGTGAAAAATGATTTACCTAGAAAATAAGGTGTAAATATATCATGACATAATTATAGTGTAGAAAAATTAAATATTGAAAGATCAAAATTGAAGTGATTATGAGTCAAGAAAAATATTTAAATCAAGAAAACACCTTACAACTTGAGGAGCATTTAAATAAAAACCTATTGAAAGGGAGATATTTAAATTGGAATTAAATTACCATTAATAAATGTAATTTCATGATATAATATCTCAAATAGAAAGTATATACACCACATAAATGAAATTATGCTCATAATACAAAAACATGTCTCAAAGAGAGGAATTGTGAGATGAAAACCCTTACCTTTGTCCCGATTCATCATGAACTTTCATAAAAAATACTAAAGAATTAAATCAATTTTATTAATCACGTACCCAATAAATATATTCATAACTATAACCATTTATAATTATCATTGATAATCTATCCATATATAAATATTAGTTATTTTTTTACCTATTTTCCCACACTGATTGTTTTATAACTTGAATGATTTATACTAGTTTTATAGGAGTGGTGTTGGTATTCATTCTTCTTAAAAAATTAATATTTAAAAAATAATTAAATTTAATTTAAGCTATGATTTATAATGATATTTTAAGTTTCAATTTCCTTTCATGAGTTTTTCATTCTGTATCCTAGAAGATGAAATTGATAATAACCATATTTCGAAGATTCCTAACCAACAAAGGGTGTTTTATTAATTATCGAGTTAATTATTGATGTATCCTTTTCATAATCTAAAAATAATAATAATTTAAATATTTATATCAAATTACATAATTAGATATGTTTTTACATTCATTCATGATACAATTTTATAGCATTCTTCCTTTAAGTTGTCAAATCAACCCAAACCACTACAACGTAATTAGCCTTTTGCGGCGGTTTACTAAACCACCAATAATTTTTTTTATAAATGATTTAGTAGAAGTTTATTAAAAACCACCGCTAAAATATTTTTTTACACTCCCAACACTTCTCCCTGTGAGACCCCCACAAGACCCCCCGCACGACCATCGGAGCCCTAGCTCGCCTCCCCTCAGTGCACCTCGCTGCCTCTCCATCCCTAAGCGCCACCCCTCAGCGCGAATATCCATCCATCACCACCGACCCCCTGAATACCTATCTCACCTCCCCGCTGTAGGTACTGACGTGTGCCGCCACTCGACGCTTCTCTCCTCCCCTCAGCGCTCTTCACAGGGTATGGGAATTGTTTTTTTATAAGTTTTCATGGGTTTTTTGAAATTGATTTCAAAATTTTTATTATCTATTTCAATTCAATCCTATGATATTCCATCTATGTATTTTTTTTGTGGCTGAATCCAATTTTTAACACTAGTGGATGAATGTTCATATTTTTTATTTTGTAGGAGAAGGGTTGTTGGTCGGATTGGTTGTAAGGATATTTATGGTGTTTTCAGAAGGGTGCTGAGTGTTGGAACTATTGGTTTTGTTTTTGGAATGGGGTTGGATTGAGTAATGATTTTGATAGGGTGGGTCTATCCTAGATATGATGATTTAAAAATCCATAATAGATGTGGTTAGGTTCTCTCGATTCCTAGTTTTATTAGAGTTTCCTTGGCTGAAAGGTTAATATACAACTTTCCATTCCCTAAACATCAAGAAACTAGTTAGTGAAAGGGCTAGAATATGATCATAAAATGTATACCTCATGTGTTTTTTGTTTAAGGAATTGATTCAGATCCATCTATATCACTAAAATGTTTAACTCCTCAAGTTTAGTTTCAAGTAAAGATGATTAATCAAAAGTTATTACCTCATGGATTCATCTTATGAGAGTACCTATGGTGCCAAATTATTATTAGTTTTGATTAATCTTTTCAATAAACCCTTTAGAATCTATTTGTGTTTTTCCTATAAAGGATCCTAATTATGAGGCATCTAAAAGTTTTCTATCATTTTCTAGTAGGTATTTTTATAATAACACAAACAATTTGATGAAGATAACTGGTACACATATTTTTTGAACATCTCTCAATACTTATAGAGAGTCTCTACAAATTCCCGTTAGATAGGATATATGAATTTTTTTATTTTTTTCATCATGGTGATGGGAAAAAATATTTACATGAATCATCTATGAAGATCATCCCAAACATGTAATTGTCCCAGTTTTAGGTTATACTTACCCATCTACTTAGATACTAAAAGGAAACATCACAGGGAAAAATATAATTTCTTTCTAACAGAGGTCCACATTATGTTTCAACCCCCATTGATGTTCCATGATCCACCCCAGATCTGAAAAATGTAATCACACGCAGAGTCACAACATGTTTCTACCCATAACACTTCACCATGATACCCCACATGTTCTAAAATTCTCAACCCCAGACCATAACCAACTCTTTTAATCATAATTCAAGGCCACAAATAACATAAAAAGTATCCAAAAATTATTAATATACACAATATTTAATACTACCACTATTGTTTATTTTTTGGGGATTGAATATTTTATATGAATTCCACAAGACTATGGATTTAATAGGTTCTCTCACTTTCTATAATTGAAACAAAATTAAATGGAAATTGAAAAATTATATTTAATAGGTTCTCCCACTTTCTATAAGACTTGGATTCATCTCCCATATCCATGAATTCTTTCACCTGTTGATTCCTGGCATGTTCTACATCTTGGTTCCCCTTGTATTTTCTAAAGTAGTGAGTCATGTTTAAGGTAAGAGTTTTTTTTTTTCATTTTATATTCCTAACTTATATTCAATTATTATATGATTTATCAAGCCCTTACCTTAGTAATATAAAAGTTATGACATCATCAGTTTGTCCATCCATTTTTTGTGCAGAACGACATACAAAAAACTACAAGGATGAGACCCTTGTTCTCCTCTTCTTTTATGGATTTTTTAATTTGCATGCTTTGATTTTTTAGTGGGTGGTTTCATTATTTACTATATGTATTTATATAGGAAAAACATATTTAAAATATTTATATATTGTTTTAACTAGTATATATGAATCTATTTCACTATTTAGTAACAGTTATTTGTTTTAATTTTGTTTAATATTATGTAGGCACATTGTGATATACATGGATAAAAGCCGGATCACATTACTGAGGAACACACCTCAGTATGTTAAGGGTTTGGAGGAGTTTTTAGATTTTTTAATTTCTATTTGATCCGTTGAAGGGAGAATAAGATGTCCATGTCCTAAATGTAAATTTATAATATGGTTAAAGATAGATGAAGTTTATGAACATTCAATATTGAAGAAATTCCCTGGTCAATATTTGTGTTGGATTTGGCATGGAGAATCAAACGTTACAGAAAGGTTGAGAATTTATGTCAATCCATAGAATGAGACCCCAAATTCATCGGTAATGGAAAATGAAATGAAAAACCTTATAAATGATGCATTAGGCACTGTAAGACACCACCATCAACATCAAAACATATCAGAACAACCAGATGGGGGTGATACAAATAGCAACATGAAAAGTGATGTTTTTGAGACTGTAGGACAAATAGATCAAGATTGTAACATATCAGTGGATCCCCTCTTGATTATGTGGAGACCAATGTAAGATAAAACTTCACTGAGGAAAATACGTTTCATGATTTAGTTGATGATGGAAATCAAGAGTTGTATAGTGGATGTTTTAAATATTCAAAACTTTATTTTCTGCTGAAGTTATACCATATCAAATGTCTATGTGGAATTACAAATAAAGAAATGTCCATGATATTGGAATTTTTGTGTGATGCATTTCCTAAATCAAACATCACCGAGTCTTTTTATGATATTAAAAAAGTTGTTAACAGGCTTGGTTTGAATTATACAAAAATACATGCGTGTCCCAATGATTGTATGCTTTATTGGCGAGAGGATTCAAGTAGACATGATTGAAAAAAATGTTCTTATTCTAGATGGAAGTAAATGGGTGATGTTGGAAGTCTGAATCAACATACTACCATGAAGAAGAAGAAAAATAACACACCTGCAATGGTTTTTCATTACTTTCCCATAAAACCTCGATTGCAATGATTAGTCATGTCATCAAAAACCACCAACCACATGAAGTGGAATTCTATAAATAATAACAATGATGGGTTAATGTGACATCCATGGGATTCAAAATCATGAAAGAAATTTGATTCATTCCATCCATATTTCTCAGTTGATCCTAGGAATTTTTTATTGGGATTGGCTGCCGATGGATTAAACCCATTTGGGACTTTGAGTACTAGTTATAGCATTTGGCCAGTTGTTTTGATCCCTTAAAATTTTCCTCCATGGATGTGTATAAAACAAACATATTTTATCATTTTAATGATTATTCCTAGAAAAAAAAATCCTGGAAATTATATTGATGTATACTTTTAGCCTTTAATTGAATAATTATAGGAGTTATGGAGCCACGATGTTGAGATATTTGATAATTCTTCTATAACAATGTTAAAAATGCATGCTGCTTTAATGTGGACCATTTGTGACTTCCCTAAGCTTGGGAATTTATCTATTTATAACACTTACACGAGTTTGGATTATCCTATTTGTAACTTTGATTTTGATTCTAAATGGCCACCTCACAATAGAAAATGGTTCTTCTTGTGCCATCAAATATTTCTCGACGCATCTCATAGATTTCAGCTGAACAAATACAAATTTAACAGTTTCATTGATCGTCGAGCACCTCCAAAGTTGTTTACTGGTTCTAAAATATTGAAATAACTTGAAAATGTTGAAACAAAATTTGGGAAGGTTCATCATTTGAATGATAGAGGGAAATGGGTTCAAAGTGCATCATCAAGTGAAATCGGAACGCAACAATGGAAGAAAAAAAAGTATATTCTTCAAACTTCCATATTGGGAATTTAATTTGTTTTGGAATAATCTTGATGTGATGCATATTGAGAAGAATTTCTATGAAAATTTGATATTCACATTTCTTAATGATCATGTAAAGTCAAAGTATCATCTCAATTATCAAAAAAACTTACAAGTAATGAACATAAAACGTGATCTCTGGATAGATGAGAATGAAAAGTATGCTCTGACAATTTTTGCAATGAAAAACAGGGATAAAGATACATTTATTCAAATATTAAAACATGTGAAAGTATCTGATGGGTATTAAAGTAACATCTCATGGTGTGTTAACTTAAATAATTATAAGTTACATGGATTGAAATGTCATGATTCATATATTTTGTTACAGTAGTTACTACCATTAACATTGCGTACATTATTACCTGAAAAAGTTACTGCTGTTGTACTCCAATTATGCACATTTTTTAGACAACTATGTGAGAAATCTCTACATCCATTTGAGCTTGACAACCTTCAAAAGAGGTTTTTATTGAAACTTTGTGTAATGGAGATGATCTTTCCTCCATCATTTTTAATGTCATGATGCATTTAACTATGCATTTGGTTGAAGAAGCTAAATTAGAAGGCCCCGTTCATTATCGATGGATATATCCAATTGAGAGGTACTTTATTTATATGTTTTTCAGTTAAGTAAACAAATTTTTTCACTTAATTAAATTCATAATTATGCTTTTTTATTTTATTTCATAGATATCTTGGGCATTTGAAATCATACGTGAGAAATAAAGCTCAACCAGAAGGCTCTATTGCTGAAGGATATTTGGTAGAGGAGTGTCTTAACTTTTGTTCTAGATACTTAGATGATATTGAGACAAGATTTAATCGAGTTGTACGTATTAATGATAGATCGAATCAATCTCAAATACATGGTAAATGAAAAATATTTCCTGCTATTGGACGATCAGTTGGGAGGACTTCAAATTTAACACTGACAGAAATGAAATTATTACAGGAACATAGATATGTGATGCTAAATAGTGAAATTGTAGATCCATTTATTGAAGAGTTGATGATACAAACAAATAGATGAATGATATCCTGAATATGAAATGAGAAAGATATAACGAAAGCTGTTAATAAAGATATTGTAGAATAGTTTTCACGACATGTAAGTTCATAAATATTGCAATAAATACGAATATTAGGTTGACACAAATATTTTGTAAATATAATAAAGAATATTTTTTTTATATCATGAATACTGATAATCGAGCATATTTTTTAGAATATTTGACATTTCTTTCTCGAGGTCCTCTAAAACAAGTTATAAAGTTCGATGCTTACAATGTGAATGGCTTTTGATTTCATACGGTCAATCGAGAAAAGGGTTTAAAAACATAGAATAGTGGTAAATTTACATTTGATGAAGTGGGATACTATGGAAAGATGACCGATATTATTGAATTAAACTACCATAGACATATTTCAGTTGTTTTATTCAAATGAAATTGGGTTGATATTATCAGAGGTGTCAAAAGAGATTACTTGCAATTTACTTCTGTGAACTTCTCTCGCTTGATGGATGTTGGTGATCTTGAACTTCATGATCCATATATCTTATCATCGCAAGAAAAAATGGTATATTATGTGAATGATATTGTGGATGAAGGGTGGAGTGTAGTTTCTCACATAAAACAAAGAGACTTGTATGATATGGGTGATGAAGTGGAAGATTTTTCCTCTAACATTGAATCTCATCAACAACAAGAATCATAATTATTTGTGTCATAACCCATCCCAGTGGGGCCCGAGCCGCAACTCCCCAAGCTCGCCTCCAATAGGCCAGGGGCTGGTGACTAGCACTGAGTAGGCATACTACTAAAATGGGAGGCATTGCCTATAAACCTGTACATACGCACACATATCTCCAAGCCCAAGAAGCTAAAAAGTAAAAGCTAATAAAAAGAAAAGATGCACGCATACACTAAAACCCAACCAACAGAGTATGACAGGAAAGCAAAGTACAGTAAGTAAAACCCTGGGCCAAAAGTACAAGACCACCAAAAGAGAGTCCGTAACAAAGTCCAACCTATAAAGAAAGGTGCTGGGACTGCAGTCTGTAGCCGTAGGAACACACCTCAGCCTGTCTGATCTCACTGAGTACCATCCGGTCCTGGTCCGCCAAGAATCCTGTCAAAGGCTAGCTCGTCTGCACAAGACACGACACGTGTGGGCAAAATCCGTACAGAGGTGAGTATAAAAATACCCATTAGGACACCCCTAAACCATAAAGGAAATACAACAAGGGAAAAATACCACAAAGGAAAGATACAGTCATCTCCACACAGTATATGTCTACAGAACATATAAAAAGAATATCCAGATATACTCATACACAAACAACCATCACGATACCGCCACTAGGATCCATCTCGAAGATTTCAGTAAGCATGCAACAAGGAGAACACACTCTTAGGTATAAAGAGAGAGATACAAAGTACTTGTTCCGGGAGAACACACTCCACAAGCACTTTGTGAACATGATGACCAGATGAGAATCACAACCAAGTCATGGGGTGATTCCGACAACTCAGTCTGAGCTAATCCACTAAAAAGAGGATCGACACCCGGGTAAAGTTGGTCACGTCGATACTAAGAACTCTACCTAGGGTTTTAGGAATGAATAGAGGATACGACTCTAAGTATCATAGAGGGGATTCCAACAACTCTATTCAGAAAGTCCTACTGAAGGTATCATACTCCTGTATAAAGGAAATGATACCAGAACCTTCAGGGAAAAGACCAAGGGTACGAACCCTAAGGAAACTAGTCCAAGTCATATAAGACAAGTGGCTCAATCCATGAAAAATTGGTTACATGACGTGTAGTATGGTTACACGCTGTGCTCCTTGACCCCAGGTACTTGCCCGTGTAAACAGCCCGTGTCATTCGTCCAAGCCGTGTCAAACTAAACTACACGAAGTGTAGAAGAATCACACGCCGTGTTCCTTGACTCCGGGTACTGCCCGTGTAAACGACCTGTGTCATTTGGCTTGTCGGATAGAAAGAAATTACACGACGTGTAGAAGAGTCACACACTGTGTCTGAGCACCTAGGTCTCGCTCCGTGTATGCTGGCCATGTGCCCGTACACGCTCTCTGTCCGTGTCCATGTCGCCTGCCTGTGTACCAGTACACGGGGTATCCCGTGTATCTGGATGGGTCTGGCCGAGGAAGGGTATACACGCCATGTCCTTGGCTGTGTACCCAACCCATGTCTGTGTACTCCCGGAGTACACGCCAAGTGGTCCGCCGACAAACACACTCCGTGTATCCCATACTACATGGTGCGTAGTCTGGATTTTTCCAGAGGCGTCGTCTTCCTCCTCGTGCTGCAGCTGAACCTTCAGATCCTCGATTTCTCGTCCGTTCATCCCGATACTCCAGGTATTGGTTCGTTTCATCATACGAACACCGTGACGAGTGTTTTCGGCTCTTAAATCGAATCATAAACCTCGAACGATCTATCCAAAGAAAAACGCCTGAAAAATCGTATATCCCGATCCGCTCCGAATCGTCTGCCGAAACCGTCATCGCACCTCCGTGACATCACCCGGGGGCAGGATCTACAATCTCAGATCGTTGAGCCAACAAACGAATGTGCAACGATCGATTTCCTCCAATAACGTGTAGAACACAACAAAGAATGCGAGGGAGAAAAATACAAGGATCAAACAAGAGGGAAGAACCTCGATCGTTGTTCGTGACGATCCGAGTTTGTTATCGTTAGATCAAAACCAAAACAACCTCAAAATCCCCGCAACAACCCATCCTGCAAGAAAGATCGATCCGTGGGCTAATCTGTTCATGGATTATTCCACGTTCGTCATGGAAATCAAAACGGGGAAGGAAATCAAAAACAAACATCCTACCTGGATCCGCGATGTTTGTTGGTGAAGATCCAGTTGCCGCGTCGTCATCGCCAGCGAAGCTCATCAAGAACATCGTCGCCGCGTTGGGAGGTTTTCTCCAGAGCCTCCAGAGCCTCTAGGGAAATTCAGGGTTATGGAAAATTGTAACCCTGATCCCCTGTGAAATCTCCATTTAAAAAGAAAAGATATTTCGCAGTAATATGGATTTAAATAAAATATTTTGATTAAATATTTTATTACGGTTGCGTCCAAAAACCAGATTTCATCACCGACCCGCGCTGGCTGATGTTAGGCCTCACCTAAGGTAAAATCATTATTTCGAATGCAATGGTGCCCTCAGATTTCTGATACGAGCACCCATTTGGGAGTTATTCCACCTTTTCAGGAAAACCACATGCGTGCGTTATTTAATTATTAAATTAAATTCAAAATTTTTTTCTGGGCTCATCGGGCCTCAGAACTGCACGCCGTCTCAAAGCCTGGTCTCGAATAAATTTCCATATAATATTAAAATAGTACATGGAAAAATATGGGACATTAAATCACACCCACATTAGGGATTTTACGTCCCCGAAAATCCAGAACAAAGGCTACTCAAAAAGATGTGGGTACTGCACGCGAATCTGAGCCTCCTGCTCCCACGTGCTCTCCTGGAGATTCTCGTGCTGCCACCAGACACGAACTAAGGGAATAGCTCACCCACGAAGGATCTTCTACTACCGATCCTCGATATCCACTGGGTTCTCAGCAAAGGTCGGTCCATCATCGATGTCCAGCTCGCCCTAGTCGATGACGTGTGATGGATCATGCACGTACCTCCGTAGCTGCGACACATGGAAGACATTGTGTACCCAGTCCATCTGAGGAGGTAGAGCCAAGCGATACGCCACCTCGCCAACTCTAATTAGAATCTGAAAAGGGCCAATTAACCTCAGAGATAGCTTTCCGCCTCTGCCAAATCTCCGCAATCCCTGTCGAGGTGAGACCCGAAGGAACACATGGTCTCCCTCCTCGAACTCCAAGGGCCTCCACCTCCTGTCGGCATAAGACTTTTGCTGACTCTGTGTAGTCTTCATTCGTTCCTAGATGACCTTCACCTTCTCTATAGTAGCTCTCACCATCTCTGGGCCCATAAGTTCTGACTCTCCTGGGTCAGTCCAGCAAAGTGGTGACCTTCAAGGTCCCCCGTATAGAGCCTAGAATAGTTCCATACCAATAGTGGAATGATAACTGTTTTTATAAGAAAATTCCACCAGTGGTAGGTGATCCTCCCAACTATGACCAAAGTCAAGTATTCAAGCTCGAAGAATATCCTCCAGAACCTGGATGGTCCGCTCCATCTGACCATCGGTCTGAGGATGGAATGCTGTGCTCAAGCATAACTGAGTCCCAAAAAGCTTCATGCAATCCCTTCCACAACCGGTATGTGAAACGAGCATCACGATCAGAGATGATCGTGGATGGTACTCCATGAAGTCGAACTATCTTTTACACGTAGAGGATTCCCAAACTCTCTACTGAACTCTGCTCCCGTATGGCTAGGAAGTGGGCCGACTTGGTGAGTCGATCAACGATCACCCAGATGGAATCGTGTCCCCTGGACGTACGTGGTAAACCCATCACGAAGTCCATGGATATCCCGTCCCACTTTCACTCTGGAACCTCAAGGGGCTGAGTCAAGCCTGCTGGCACCTGGTTCTCAGCCTTTACTTGCTGACAATTAAGGCACCGAGAAACAAACTCTTCCACACACTTCTTCAATCCTGGCCACCAGAACTGACGTTGGAGGTCCTGATACATATTTTCCATGCTTGGATGCACCGACAAGGGGGATGTATGGAACTCCCTTATAAACTCCTTCCCTAGCATCATTGGTAACACTGTATTCCCTATTAAAAGAACAACGTGCTCCCCACCTTCTGAATATCCATCAACCGCAACACCTGTGGATATCTAAGCATGTAGAGTCTCACAGCTAGCATCATCGCGCTGTGCTTATCTGAATCACTGTAAGAGTGGATGGGTAACAACCATCGACTGAAGGTAAGCTACCTTATCTACATCCATGAAGGATAACTGTAAAGAGGCCAACTGCCTCATCGCCTCATCCAGAAACTGCGAACTGGATTTCCTGCTGAGATCATCTGCCACTACGTTCCCCTTCCCAGGAGTATAAACGATCTCAAAGTCGTAATCCTAAAAGAACTCAATACATCGCCTCTACCTCAAATTCAGATCTTTCTGAGAAAAGATATATCTGAGACTCTTGTGATCAGAGTAGACGGTCAAACGATCGCCCATCAGGTAGTGCCGCCACATCTTCAATGTGAAGACTACCACTGCCAACTCAAGATCATGGGTCACGTAGGTCTACTCATGTGGCCTCAACTGATGTGAGACATAGGCAATCACCAATTGCCTCTATATCTGGACACAACCAAGCCCGGTTCCTGATGCGTCGCAGAACACTATGTACTCAACTCCCTCCTCCGGTAATCTCAAGATCGGGGCGCTTATCAAACTCTGTCTCAACTGCTAGAAATCCTGCTAGCATCTCTCAGTACACATGAAAGGATCCTTTTAGGTTAAAGCTGTCATGGGTGCTGAAATCCTGGAGAAATCAAGAATGAATCTCTGATAGTAGCCTACCAACCCAAGGAAGTTCCGCACCTCCGTCACATTTCGGGGTGGCTCCCATGCTAAAACTGCCTCCACCTTGGCTGGGTCCACTGCTACACCATCTACTGAGATAATGTTCCCTAGAAAGTGGACCTCCTGTATCCAGAACTGGCACTTCAAGAGTTTCCCATACAGCTGGTTCTCTCAGAGTGTGTCCAGAACCATCCTTAGGTGTCTCGTGTGCTCCTCCTTGGCCGAAGAGTACACAAGGATATCATCGATGAAGACCACTATGAACCGATCTAGATAGGGCTAAAAGATCCGGTTTATGAGTCCCATGAACTCTGCCGGGGCATTCGTCATGCCGAAGGGCATCACCAAGTACTCATAGTGACCGTAACAGCATCTGAAAGCCATATTCGGTATATCCTCATCCCGTACTCGCAACTGGTGATATACTGATCGTAGATCAACCTTCGAGAACCATCGTGCCCCTCTGAACTGGTCGAAGAGGTCATCGATCCTTGGTAGTGGATACCGATTCTTCACGGTCACCTGGTTCAAGCGCCGGTAATCCACACATAGCCTCAAGATCCCGTCTTCCTTCTTGGAAAACAGCACTGGGGCCGCCTAGGGTGAAACGTTGGGTCTCACAAAGCCCTTCTTCTGCAAGTCTTCCTGCTGCACTCTCAGATCACGAAGCTCTGCACGATCCATCCGATATGATGATGCTGATATCGGCGTTGTCCCGGGTTGCAGCTCAATGCAGAAATCTATCTCCCGATGGGGAGGAAGCCTGGGGATATCCTCTGAAAAGACATCCTCGTACTCATCCACTATTGATGGAAACTGGAAACTCGTAACATCTACTGCGCCAAGGGCGAGGCTAGCTAACTGATAGGATATTGGTTGTGCCTTCCTATGCACGAGTCCATCCTGCACTGCCTGGGTCTCTCTTTCACCGACAAAAGAGAACCTCGTTCCATCCCTGCGGACACACCACACCCTTCGCCTAAAACAGTCGATCTGGGCATGAAATGTGGATAGCCAATCCATACCAAGAATGACATCGTAAGGCCTTGACGCTGCCAACAAGAGGTTCCAACTGAAACTCTCACCTCCAAGGGTCAGGTAACATTGTCTACAGAGGTGTGTGATCTATGAATCTTCTCCAGTTGGTGTTTCTAAGCGTAAGGGTCGAGTCAATGGCTCAACTGGAATCTCAAGGTCTCGAAAAAGATAAGCAGCCAGAAAGGAATGACTAGCACCTGTGTCTATCAGTACGACAACCAAAGTAGAAAAGACACAGATTGTACCTCTAATCATTCCAAGAGTACCTGGGTCATAAGCCTCTGCCGCCTGCAGTTGTCCTTGCCTCTGTCCACCAGCTCCCTGAACCTGTGGTGGACCTCCTGGGGGTGGTGGTGGTAAAAGATCAAAATGACAACCACCTCGAGCTGCTCTCCCAGATCCTCTACCACGTCCGCCGCCCCGTGGATCTGTCTGCTCCACATGTTTCCTCTGCCTCAGTGGTCCATCCACTACTCCCATGTCAATAGTACGGCGGGTCGGAAAATCTCGAGCGAGATGTCCCCTGCCATCGCATGAGTAGCATCGCCTCTCTCGAGGCTGGCTGGATGCACCCTGTGAACCCTGTATGGCAGATCCACTGTCCTGGTATCTCCTCTAAAAACGTCTCCCACGCCCGGGTCCCTAGCGTCGGCTCCCTGATGCCGAGGTCTCTACTCTAGATCACCCACTACTGACAACTGCCGGCTATCTCTTCTCTGCCAAGAAGCTCTCAAACACTAAATCTCACTCGAGCACCGCAACATAAGTAGTAATTCTCATAGGGATGATGCTATCTCAGATATCTCTGCGCAATCCCCACTCAAAAGTATGATCTCTAAAGTACTGATCTATGACCATATCCATCGAGTACCACGAGAGGTTGGTAAACCTCGATGAATAGTCAGCCATCGACATGGTTCCCTGCTGGAGCTGAAGGAGATCCTATATACGTACTACTCTCAGGGTAACCGGTGAAAACTCATCTCTGAAGAGATGCTCAAACTCTAACCATGCAAGAGTCACCTCTTCGTGGGTCTGGATAACCAAACTCCACCATCGCCCTACCGAGCCCTACAGAAGGCTCGCTGCCAGGATCACCATCTGGTCTGTTGGTGTCCTGACCAAATGGAAGACTCTGGTCACTGCCTCAAGCTAGTCCTATGCCGACTGAGGGTCAGGATCACCTCAAAACCTGAGGGGTCTCTGTCTCTGAAACTCGTGGAGTGCGCTCAGCCTGCGCTCCTCTTCCATTGGCACAACAGGAACTAAACACTACTCCACAGGTGGCGGGATGACTGGCACACCACCTGATGGTAAAACTGGTGGATCCAGTCCCTGTATCGAAGCTTCATCACTGAGGGGGTCATCCTCGTGATCGAGCAGCTGGATCCTAGTGGGTGCGCGTCGCAGAGGCATCCTGTAAGGAAACAAGATGTATCTCAGTCAGTGAGTATATCTAGATAGTTGACTCAAGAAGGATATGGAAACCACAACCCATTCCTATATGATGTATGTACCATTTTTTCCCCTACAACTAGTATTCTCATGTTCTTATTCAAAAATCAAGTTATCAGAGTCCTAGTGTATGGATACGTCGGCCGCCCGCACCAACACTGCGGTCCCTGGCCTAAAATCCGAACTCGAAACACTTAACACTATTACCCCAAACCAACTCACAGACTCTCGGTCCTAAGGTAGAACTGAGCACCTCTAATACCACTCTGTCACGAGCCATACCCGTGGGGCCCGAGCCACAACTCCCCAAGACCGCCTCCAATAGGCCAGGGGCTGGTGACTAGCACCGAGTAGGAATACTAATAACATGGGAGGCATTTCCTATAAACCTGTACACACGTATACACATCTCTAAGCCCAAGAAGATGAAAAGTAAAATCTACTAAAAAGAAAAGATGCATGCATACACTAAAACCCAACCAACAAAGTATGAAAGGAAAGCAAAGTACAGTAAGTAAAACCCTGGGCCAAAAGTACAATCCCACCAAAAGAGAGTCCGTAACAAAGTCCAACCTATAAAGAAAGGTGCTGGGACTGCAGTCTGTAGCTGTAGGAACACACCTCGGCCTGTCTAATCTCACTGAGTATCGTACGGTCCTAGTCCGCCAATAATCCTGTCATAGGCTCGCTCGTCTGCACAAGACACGACACGTGCGGGCAAAGCCCGTGCAGGGGTGAGTATAACAATACCCAGTAAGACACCCCGAAACCACAAAGAAAATACAACAAGGGAAAAATACCATAAAGGAAAGATACAGTCAGCTCCACACAGTATATGTCTACAGAACATATAACAAGAATATCCAGATATACTCATACAAAAACGACCATCACGATACCGCCATTAGGATCCAGCTCGAAGATTTCACTAAGCATGAAACAAGGAGAACACACTCATAGGTATGAAGAGAGAGATATAAAGTACTCGTTCCAGGAGAACACACTCCATAAGCACTTTGTGAACATGATGCCCAGATGAGGATCACAACCAAGTCATGGGGTGATTCCGACAACCCAGTCTGAGCTAATCCACTAAGAAGAGGATCGGTGCCCAGGTAAAGTTGTTCACGTTGATACTAAGAACTCTACCTAGGGTTATAGGAATGAATGGAGGATCTGGCTCTAAGTCTCATAGAGGGGATTCCAACAACTCTATTCAGGAAGTCCTGTTGAAGGGATCATACTCTTGTATAAAGGAAATGATACCAGAATCTTCAGGGAAAAGACCAAGGGTACGAACCCTAAGGAAACTATTCCAAGTCACAGAAGACAAGTGGCTCAAGCCATGAATAATTGGTTACATGGCGTTTAGTATGGTTAAACGCCGTTTTCCTTGACCTTGGGTACTGCCCATGTAAACAGCCCGTTTCATTCGTCCAAGCCGTGTCAAACTAAACTACACGACATGTAGAAGAATCACACGCCATGTTCCTTGACTTTGGGTATTGCCCGTGTAAACGGCCCGTGTCATTTGGCTTGTCGGATATAAAGAAAATAAACGGCGTGTAGAAGATTCACACACCATTTCCAAGCACCTAGGGCTCACTTCGTGTATGCTGGACATGTGCCCGTACATGGTCTCTGTCTGTGTCCGTGTCACCTGCCTGTGTACTAGTACACGGGGTATCCCATGTATCTGGCCGGGTTTGGCCGGGGAAGGGTATACACGCCGTGTCCTTGGCCATGTACCCAACCCATTTTTGTGTACTCCTGGAGTACACGCCAGGTGGTCCGTCGACGAACACACGACGTGTAGCCCATACTACACAGCGTGTAGTCGGGATTTTCCCAGAGGCGTCGTCTTCCTCCTCGCGCCGCGACTGAACCTCCAGATCCTCGATTTCTCATCTGTTCATCCCGATACTCAAGGGATTGGTTCGTTTCATCATACGAACACTGTGATGAGTGTTTTTGGCTCTTAAATCGGATCATAAACCTCAAATGATCCATCCAAATAAAAACACCCGAAAACTCGTATCTCCCGATCCGCTCTGAATCGTCTGCCGAAACCAACGTCGCACCTCCGTGAAATCGCCCAGGGGATGGATCTACAATCTCGGATCGTTACACCAACAAACGAATGCGCAATGATTGATTTCCTCCAAGAACACATAGAACGCAATGAAGAACGTGAGGAAAAAAAATACAAGGATCAAACAAGATAGAAGAACCTCGATTGTTGTTCGTGATGATCTGGGTTCGTCGCCATTAGATCAAAACCAAAACAACCTCAAAATCCTCACAACAACCCGTCCCGCAAGAATGATCGATCTACAGGATAATCTGTTCATGAATTAGTCCACGTTCATCGTGGAAATAAAAAACAGGGAAGGTAGTAAAAAACAAACATCCTACCTGGATCCTTGGCGTTCGTTGTCAAATATTTGGTCACCACGTCGTCGTCACCGGTGAAGCTCGTCAGGAACGTCATCACCGCGTTGGGAGGTTTTCTCCAGAGCCTCCAAAGCCTCCAGGGAAATTCAGGGTTATGGAAAATTGTAACCCTAATCCCCTATGAAATATCCATTTAAAAATAAAATAGATTTCGTTGTAACAAGGATTTAAATAAAATATTTTGATCAAATATTTTATTACGGTTGCGTCCAAAAACCAGATTTCACCACCGACCCGCGCCGGTCGATGTTAGGCCTTGACTAAGGTAAAATCACTGTTCTGAATGCAATGGTGCCCTCAGATTTCTGATCCGAGCACCCGTTCAGGAGTTATTCCACCTTTTTAGGAAAACCACATGCATAGATTATTTAATAATTAAATTAAATTCAAAAATTTATTTCAGGCTCACCGGGCCGCAGAACTGCACGCCGTCTCAGAGCCTGGTCTCGAATAAATTCCCATATAATATTAAAATAGTACATGAAAAAAATTCGGGACATTACAATTTGTCCATCATGATACTGAAAATATTAGTCTAGAAAGGATGAATGAAGTGGATGAAGTAATGGAGTAGGAAATTGACATTATTAAAGGATAAAATGATTGTATGTATAGTTATGAATTCATTTAGAAACCACTTATTTCATTTGTAAAATCATTCATTATCATTGTTATGTATATTTTGTTTTTTAGTACTGTGCATATGTTATAATTTTTAATTTTTTTTCTGCATAAGTTTTTTGAAATATATGTTCTAAAATTAATTTTATTTGATTAAATGATAGGAATTACAAGGAGGAATCGATATACTATTTCATCGACCACTGTGATAGATGAAAATACATCTGTCTCCCTCCCTACGACATCTGAGACACCATCTACTTTCCCCTTGAACCATCTCCCCCTAAACCATCTCTCACACCCTCTGTGAGCATCCCTTCAATAGATCAGTCATCACCTCCCCCTTCAGAAGCCTCAACAGTGGTGGAGCGGCGCGCCACTTCTTGTTCTGCATGGGGATACTAGAGGGTGACTGTTATAGGTACAAATTTTAATATGAATAAATTTATTACACTTTTTTTATACTAACTATTTGTTCATTAAATATGGAAAAAATGAAAGTGTGGAGAAAAATATAATTTTTTTAGATGTATGGAATCTAACCAGAGAGAAGATAGTTGTACCATTTGATTCATATGAGGCCTCTACAGATGACGCTGTAGGATTACTTGTCTAGATTTTAGGCCAGCTGGTTGTGAAACCTATTTCCCTTCCTATTTCATATGATGCTTGGATTAATATTCCTCCAAGTTGGAAAAATAAAGTTTTTGATTCCCTAATAAAGGTAATTTTAATACATTATGGTGTAATTAAATGTCATGTTATTAATATTTTCAAAATTAATTTCTTTGTACATATGTTTTTCCATTTTACAGTTTCTGATGTGATAGCATGAAAGTGGACATTGAAAAATATTGGGAAAAAATGGAAAGACTTTAAATGAATATTGTGGGGTGATGTCAAAGATACTTCGTTGACCACCAAACTAATGTATGACAAGCTACCTGATGAGGTACCCAAAGAGAAATGGAAAGTTTTTGTTGACATACATCGTGATGAGAAGAAGATAGTATTTAAATATATATTAATATATTAATATCATTTTACATTTATACATTTATATGAAGAGGATATGAAATTGAATACATTACAATTAAATTAAATTTTATTTATTTTAGGATCTTTCAAGAAATAATGCATCAAGACAGGCTAAGCAAGTCATCCCTCACACTGTGGGGTTAAAGAGTTTTTTCTAGAAGCCGATCTGATCTCATAATATTTTCATTAGTTTAAATATTTATAATACAATATTATTTGTTTAATATATTAAATTTTTTATTCATGTTTGTTTAATGCAGTAAAAAATTTTAGGGTATGAAGCATCCCGAACAGAAGTGTGGTTGAATGTTCACCAAAAATCTGATGGAAGTTTTGTTAATGAGCCTGCCAAAGAAGTTTGGGTATAAACTCATTTTTCATTAAAATAACTTATTATCAGTTGTTACTATGTTAATATATATTGCTTATAATATGACTGCTATTTGATTTATAGGTAAAAATTAAAGAACCGTGGGATGCCAATCCTGTGCCGTCCTACTCAGTCTCCCATGATGACCCGGTTACTAAATTCCTTGGGAAGAAGCATCCTGGTAGAGTGCATGAGATTAGTTTGGGACCTGTACCATCTGAGGTATTTGGTAGGCCACTGGGGATTTAAGCTTCATCTACTCCTAGTTTTAGTCAGTACATACCCCGAGATAGTCAAAGGGATATTGTTTCTCTAAAAAACATCGTTCAAGACCAGGGGGATCATATATCCGCTTTGTAGAAACCATTGATTGATTTATATCAGAAGAACAGATCTTCCCATAGGGGTATTTCATCAACTAATGGTGAGCAGGTAAATCAAAAAAATTCAAAATCATTTATTTTGAAAACTTTTATTTGTTTTAAGTTTAAATATAAATATATAACAATATTTAATTTTCAATATAATGTTCTTATAGGTGGTAGCAGGAAGTAGAGATGGAGGTGGAGAGGGTGATGAGCTATGTTCATCATCAGACCATGATTAGTTTTATTGTTGATATGTTAGAAAAATATGGTAATAGTCAGTTTGTATATGTATCATGTGTTCCACATAGTTTCCACCAAACATTTTCACGACCTAACATTTTCTTGATTTCTCATGTTTCCTTTTATGTATTTTATTGATTTATGATGTTTCCTTTTATTTCTTGATTTCTCAAGTGTGGTATGAACCATATATGTTGATTATTTATTGCCATGAATCATTATTTATTATTCATTATTCCTAAATTTATTAGGTTTGTTACCCAAGGATGAATGATCAACCTTATTATTGATTTCCTTAGGAATATCCAGTTTTGTAACTCCCTTAAACTTGTTTTTAGTGGATAGCACTTATTTATTAAAATTTTATAGTATTCTCTTCTCATGTTTTATAGTTGGCATGTTATCACTCCCACTTATGATTTCCTCTTATTCAAAATAGTTTTGATAAGAATTTACAAATATTTTTTGAACAGTTGAGTGTCTTGATCCTATTAAGGTAGAGGGACTATCCACTTTATTAGTAGTAGAATTTACAAACATCTTTTGAACACTTGGGTGTATTACACTACCAGAATTTGTATCTCCTCAAAATATGAATCTTATGGCTAAAATCTATAATACAATCCTGAAGCATGTCCTATATGGTTTGGATCATCCTTCTTGTATGCTTGTCGATCTGAGGATAAAAGGTTACACACAACTTCAACTATCAACTCATAAAATTCTATTATAATTACCAAAACTATGAGGTGAAACAGGTCATCCCTTGGTGAACATCCCACTTCAACTATCACCTCTGACACTTGGTGATAATTTTTGGACAAGTCAATCAATGGAAAACAAAGCCTTCAATTTATCTTACTATGAAGGGCCACCAGAACATCCACTTTTCTTTATTATAAATCATGGTCAGCCCTAGGTGAAAATTCCACTTCAAAGCATTATAGGTTCTCATAAATTCATCTCTCATAGAATATGTTACCATTATCATTCTACAAACTATAAAAACTCCATGTATATCAAAATTAAATCCTGAAATATTTTCACATTCTTCCAACCTATCACACATCACGATACATTCTAGAACAATATTCTAACGTTTCTTTACTTGTTTAACAAATAAATACATTATCTCTAAGGATACCCAAATTACTTCCCCTAAACCCTCAACTACACCCACCAACTAGTCTTACAGTGAAAATAAGATCTTCTATTCATCTAATGAAACTTGTTCTCCCATCCCATACATTTTCTCACCCAATGAATTTACCACTACATTTCCATTTCTAGTTGAATACTATTTATCGATTTCAAACATATACAAATACTCTATGAAATTCATTTGATAAATATTATGTCCATGCAGTGAGAAAATATTATATGCACTCTAGGTTCCAACATACCCAACAAATCTCTCTCCTAAGAGGTTTTGTCATGATTATTTCAATGCGTGGACCACAATTACAAACTAAAATATAGGATTAGAGTATTTCATATTGTGGGTTAAAATATGATGAAACCTAAAGTGACTAATTTATCACTCTACATAAAAACATATCCTAATCCAAAACCAGATGCATCACATTTCACTACATGTCCAACGTTAGGCCCACAAATGCTTAGGATCAGAGTTGATAACAACCACTTTTTTAACACTCTGGAAACTTCCTCACACTAGTATGTACAATCAAAAGTGAATCAATTCTTGGTAACTGTAGTCATTGGTAATGCTAAGTGAGAGATCTCCAAAATGATTCTCCTTTAATTCCCATACAATCCAATAAAACATCAACTATCAATTAAATTCCTCAGTTATGATAGATACAAAAATATATCAACATACTCAAGATCAACTGATATACCTGATTGTGAAACCACTATATCCAAAAGTGACACTTCATGTACTTAGAATAAATTTTATATATTCAAATCATACTACACCTATTATTCAAGTATCTATCATGTAATTCTTATGAAAATGTTGGTCTCCTAGTATTCTTTTGGATGTGGGACATATGTGAATGTGAAATTAGAATGGTTTATTTTTTTCAAACACTGGTACTGGGGATGAATAATTAGATGATTTTTTATTATAAATCTAGCTTTAGAGGCGTTTTTAACCATCGTGAAATAAATATATTATATTTAATGGTAATTTTAACTGCCGCTACAATTTCAGTATTTTACTATCCGTGATGGTTAAAACCACCGCTACAGACAATAATTTAGCGGCAGTTTTAACCACCGCTACATATTTTTCATATTTATTTATTATTTTTTGGTGGTTATCTTGGTTTTAGTAGAGGTTTTCCTAGTGGAAATGATTTTTTTAGTGGTGGTTTGAACTACCGCTAAAAAAAAGTATTTCGCCACGATAACCGCCGCTAAAACCATAAAAAACCATTGATAAATGCATCCACTACAACAGTTACCATAAAATGATGCTAAATAGAGGAAACCACCATGTATTATATGTAGAAACACAATTTAGCAGTGGTTTTTTGAAACTGCCATAGAAGCATATGGCAACAGTTTAAACCACCGCTATATCCAAAAATAACCGCCGTGAAATGGTCATTTTCCTGTAGTGAACATGAACATACTATGATTAATGGATGATTATGAAGAGATTTAGATGTAATATCATCACAATAGTAGAATAATGATATAATTTAGTGTTTATTATTGTGATATATCCTAATTATAAAGTAATTATAAGATAATGTAATGGATATGAAAATATTACAAAATTTGGATAAAATATTGTTTTCTTAGTATGCTTGCTTTAAACGATTGAATTAACGATGATTGTTTATTGATCATATCATTAATAGGCTCTCTAATTTGTCATATTAGAACATTAATTATATTGCGACCATAATATATATCCATTAAATTAATTCTCATGAAAATCCATTTATGGTGGTGATAGAGAGAAAAGTGGAAATCCATCGTTCTATGGAGGTGATAGTCCACACATACCCATAGATGGTGATTTCATTTCCATAGCATGATAGAAAAGGAGTAATATGGTCTATTATTTTTAGAAACTAAATTTTTTTATAAATATAATAATTATATATTAAATTAATTTTTTGAAATAGTTGTTTAAGTTGGTTAATGAAAATGAAACATGACGCTTTGTAGAGGCAGTAGTCCATGCACACACAGACAAATATAATTTTTACTTTTCTTACGGGAAAAAGGGAAAATGTAATTAATTATTATTATCATAGAATAATAAAATTAATTATATAAATAATAATTATTTCATTAAATAAGTATTCAAAAATTGTAATTGTAAAATAATAATACAAAGAAAAGAAGTTAAGTAAAAATGATTACTCACATTGAGTGCTTTGAGATTTTCATAGAAGATCCCCTAGAAATGGATGATATAAGCTAATATCTTGTGGACAGAGGCTCAATATAGTGAAAGGGGATTCTAGGGGAAGAAAATATGGAATATTTTTAGGAATAAATTGAATTTTTAGATTCATATTTAAGGGGTGGTGAGATTATCCTTTTATAAGTGGTGATAATTACATTTTTATAAATATCTAAACTTAATATAAAGGGAGAACATGTTAAACATGTCAAGTGGATAAAAAAATAATTTATTATAGGGTGATTGAATTAAATAATCTCTCAAAAAAAAAATTATAAACATTATTTTAACATGTTTCAAGCCCTTTATCCCTTAAATTGTTACTTTTTTCATTTAAGCTTTTATCGTGATAACTAGTTTTTAACTATAGTAACTACATAATTATTCCTAAAAATAAAGTGGTAATTATTAGATAATTTATACCCACTAATTATAAATTTTAAATAAATTTCTTCCAATTCAATTTCTAAATGTGTTAAAAATTAATTTCAATATAATAAATGTATAATGTATTTAAACAAATTTTGAGAAATATATTACTTCTGTTTTTAAATATAAAATATAGGTTTATAAACTATAATAACTGTTTTAAAATGTATAAATTTAATTATAAGATGCATATTTTTTCAATAAATATGTTTAATAAATTTATAATTTATAATTTTATTCTAATAATGGCATAAAAGTCATAGTATCAGTATATTTCACTATTCACCTGAAAATCAATTTTTTTAGAAAAATGTAAAAAATTCATGCTAATATTATTTTGAAAGTATAAATACAAAACTAATGTTAGTTTTATCTAATTAAGATAATAAAACCTATAAATTTAGTTTTTAAATGAAAAAAATACAAATAAAAGCTATTTTTATTGAAAAAATGATTTTTTTAAACATTAAGTATTCTTAATATTATTTCATATCAATTTCTAATTTTAAATATGTTAATATAATTTCATATATAATAATAGTTTAAAAGTGTTAAATTTAATCTATTAGGATAAAATATAAAATACTTAACAAAATGATTCTTTGAAATAAAAAATAAATATCACTTTTATACTAAATACGCTTTAATAAACACCGTTAAAATTAATTATTTATATTCTAAATTTTAATTTTAATAATACATTAATATTAAAATATTTATTTTAATTTTATATGTGAATATTATCATATATTAATATTAATATTAATATTTATATGTAACACATAAATAAATAAATAAATAAATAAATAAATAAATAAATAATTATAATATTTTAATATCCTATTTTTATTTCATTATGAGTTATATTATATTAAATTTACTACTTAAAAATACATGAATTCAATATACCTAAAATGAAAAATGACTATATCTGCAATTACTATAATTGTAATGACCATATTTTTAATAACCATATTTGCAAAAACTATATTTACAATCACCGAATTTCATTCCAATATATATATAACCTTACTAAACATATTCCACTCACACTTATCATTTACATAGTTTTCATTTTATATCTCACAATATGGTTTCTACTTTCATGGTATTATTTCTCACTGTAGGTTTTTCTATAATAATTATGATTCTTAAAGGTGACGGTGGTAGGGGAGTTGATAGTTCTAAAGATATCATTCTTTTAAATTCATTTTCCCCTTATATTTTTTCCAGTTTTAATGGATTCAATTATCCATGATATGTAATAATACATTGTATGTGATACATAGTTCATGCACCTTTATTGTAATTTTCCATTAGAGTTAAATAAATTTTTGTTATATTTGTTCATATCTTGTATATCCCAATCTCTAATCTACTATTAATACTTTGGAAAGAATAGAGAAAAGACATTTATAATTATCGGAAAAAATTTATTGGAACCTAAAACCTAGGGTGTTATATTCTCCTCCCATTAAATAAATTTCACCCTAATAATTTTAATTATTTCTAATTAATAGAATAGTTAAGGGTGCCATTAAGATAGAAATGACTCAAGATATAGATTTTAAGTGATAAAAACCTTTATATCTTAAGGAATAATGAGTAATATATATTTTTCCCCATAGTAGGCACATAATAAGATTCTCAACCATTTATTCCAAATTTTCCTCTATAGTTAAGTCTTAGAATTTTCTAGCAACATAACTTCCATAAATTCATTTCTAAGATAAATTTTCAAACAAATACTAAAACCAAAAATATTATCATTATATCTAATATAATGAGATTGAATTATCATATGAATATGAAAGATCAATACTAAGATGTATTATCCAATTAAATCTTCATTTCAATCTATTATACTTTCATTTTGACTATGTCTAACTTGTTTCAACTAATATTACTTTATGTTTCTTTTCTATCCCAATCCTGTAAACTAATTAGGAAATAAATCCTTCATAATGTCTTGTAAGGATAATGTTATTAACCAAATAATATCTCATGGGAGTGTCAAACCAAGTGTGAATTAAGCCTATTTTTGATGCACCATGGAATGATTGAGTTAATACCCAATATTCCCTTTTTAGGGTTATTACCCCTAAGTACATCCATGGTATAACCTGTATCCACTTATAGTATCTAGACATGGTTGTTATTACTAAAAAAACCACACAAAATATATTTTACCAAAATTTTAGGATGTTATCCAATACTTAGAAAAATACTTTAGACTTATCCCTAAGGTTTTCACTAATTATATCTAATATTAATCCATAAAAATAACTAAACTAATCATAAAAAATAACTAAAATCTACTCTAATACCAACTATAACAACCTAATATAAACCCATATTTATTTTACATTATTTATATAAGATAAACATTACATCTCACAAAATAATCTCACAATCCCAATGATGGAATCATTAGTTTATTTGAGGATCAATTACACAAGAAAATTATTTTACAAAATTTGTGAATATTTATCCATAATCTAAAAATAATATACACCCTTCTTTAATCATCATAAGTTATACCCATCTTCATAACCTTGAGAAGGGAAATATAATAAAGGGGTGACTATAAATTCTTACTAATGGGAATCCTTCCAAAATTTCATTAAGGGTTAGATCATAAGCATATTAAAAAACATGATTATGGGATAAATATATTATTAAAAATAACATAGACAAATAAGAGTTCTCTATATGTTATTATGGAAGGACATGTAATCTCATAAGTAGAATATATAACATTGAAAAAAATTTCATAAAAAAATATAATAAACATGCACCATAGAGCATAACATAACCATACAACGTAGAATTATTTCATAGGAATAATCATAGGTATTCATAATATTGTGAACACAACTAACCACATCAAGTTCAAGATCATTCTTGTGATTGTAACTAATCGACATATTATTCAGGCTTAATATTGTGAATGTAGATAATAAACATCATGTTTACACTTAATCTTGTGAACACAACTAATACAAATCTTGTTTACACTTAATCTTGGGAACATAGCTAATCTTAATTGTGTTCATGATTAATCTTGAGAACATTGCTCATCTGTATCATGTTCATGCTCAATATCATTACCCCATGTGGTATAAAACCTTAAGCAATGCATTAGAGGGTGATATAGTACCCCACCCTTCATCACTCATACATATGCATGCTATAAGATTCCAATCATTCAATATATAATGAAAAACCATGGGAAATAAAATTATTTATATTCATCACATCATAAATAACCCATGGAAAATAAAAAATGGGTTTCACAACACTTCAAGATGGTATTACCAAAATTGACGTCAAGCATATAAATGGTTGATTACCAAAATTCAATAATCATAGAAGATTATTTCATAATAAAATTTATAAGGAGATTAATCAAAAATAATTTACAAATAAATAAATCCTTTAAATATAAATAGGAAAATAATGGTGAAATTATAAAAGAGTTTTTGGAAAATGCTTATATATTTAGCCTAAAATAAGAAGTTATAGTTACTTTGAAAATTAATTTTTTAAAATTTATAAGTGATTTTTTTTAAAAAATATTTACTTTGTAAAAATTAACTTCAAATATAAGATCCTTTAAATATACATAAAGTTTTCAAAAATATTAAGTTAAAAAACATTGAAACTTTTGTACTTTTAAAAGGAATCCTTAATAATGTAGCCTCAAAAATAACACAAAGGTTATGAAAAGGTTAAGTGAAAAATATTTGAAACATTTTAATTTTAAAAATAATATTCAATAATAGATATTTTAATAGAAATAAAGTTTATAAAAAAGTAATGTGGATTTAAATATAAAACCTTTTATTTTTAAAGTATGGAAAAACCTTTTGAAAATTTTGAAATAACTTTGTTGAAAACTCACATCATAAATAGAAATAAAAAAATCATTTTAAAAAGAGGAGAGGGGAAATATGAAGGTTTAATGTGATGAAATATAATCATTTTTAAAATTATAAAGGATAATATTTTTAGGAACCAAAAATATGGATATAGTGAAAAAATACATTAAAAGAGATAGGAATTATTCTTAACAAAATTACATTTTTTATGAAACAATAGATTCATCACAGAAGAACACTTCTATGTAAAACATGATTTCCCAATAAAATAAGATGAAACTAAAACATTTAATAATTATAGGGTATAAAAATTCAATCTTTAAGTATCAAAATCAAAGTGAAGTGATTATAACTCAAGAAAAATATTTAAGTCAAGAAAATTCCTTACAACTTGAGGAGAATTTAAATAAAAACCCATTGAAAGAGTAATCTTTATATGAAATTAAATTACCAAAAATAAAATGTATTTAATGATATAATATCTCAAATAGGCTGTATATAAACCATATAAATTAAATTAGGTTTATAAAACAAAAACATGTCTCAAAGAGATGAATTTTGATGCACAAAACCTTACCTTGGTCCTGATTCATTCTGCACTTGCACCAAACACCCTAAATAATTAAATTAAGTTTATTAATGACATACCCAATAACTTTATACATAACTATAACCATTTATACTTATCATTTATAATAATTCCATATATATATATATATATATATATATATTATTTTTTACCTATTTTCCCACACCAGGTGTTTTATAACTTTAATTATTTATATTAGTTTTGTAAGAGCGATGTCGGTATTAATTCTTATTAAATTTTTTATATTTAATAAATAATTAAATTTATTTTAAGGTATGATTTATAATGATCTTTTAAGTTTATATTTTCTTTCATGAGTGTTTAATTCTTTATCTTAGAAGATGAAATCGATAATAAGCTTATTTTGGCGATTCCTAAACAATGAGGGGTGTTTTTCTTAATTATTATGTTAAATATTAATTTATTATTTAAATAACCGAAAAAATAATTATTAAAATATTTATATTATATTACATAATAAATTATTTTTTTATAGTTATCCATGATATAATTTCACAGCATTGTTCAAGTAGGTGGTCAAACCGATCCAAACCTGAACATACCATGATTAATGGATGACTATGAAGTAATTCAGTTATCATTAAACCTGTAAAAACCTACATAATGATAGAATAAATCATTTTCATGTTTATTAAGTATTCATATATTTTATATTCACATTAATTAAAAAAATATTAAGTAATTTTTATGTAAAAAAAGAAATAGTTTTATTAAACTTTTTCTTATATGGTAAAAAGTGTAATTTTAAAATTATATGATTTTAATTTGAAAAATGAATTTATTTTTTTAAATAAGAATATAAAAATTAACTTAGGGTAAATTTTTTGGATTTTTATAGAAATGATTAATTTTTCAATGAATAGTGTAAAATACTGTTTTTTTGTAAAACTCTCAATTCTTTTTAATAAATTAGGTGACTTAAAAGTACCATTATTATTTGAATTTGTTTTAAAATTAAAATAATTATTATTTAGTTATATTTAAACTAATTTATTACATTTAAATCACATTTATTACGTATTATTGTATAAGTATATTTTTAGGCTTAAAACACATTTTTCATAAAACCATTTTTAGGTGCACAATGTTTCTTCATTTTAGCTAATTAAAATAACCCTTAATATATAAAGACTTAAATTAAATTTATATTACATATATATATATTTTAATTTATATTAATATAATGATTATTACTATACATATAGTTAATATAATATCATCTAATGCTTGGAAAATACATTTCCTGAAAAAACGTTTTTTGACACATTTTGCAGGTTCATTTTTAAGTTAAATTTTTAAACTTATATGAATTTAATTTTATAAAATGGATTCTATATTTTAAATAATAATAATATTTAATATTTGGTAACAAGGTCATCTTAATTTCTGGTCATAATGAATAGTAAAAATAGTAAAAATTTATTGCCATAATAAAAGGGTAAATCGAGTTAATTTAGGTTAAAACTAAGTGTAAAAAACACATTTTTGCATCTAAATTATAAATTATGAATATATTTATTCACTTATCTCCTCAGGCTCAAGATTAAATTATTTACGGGATAATTTTCAATGAAAACGACCTATATAATATTTAAAGCAAAGAAAAAGACAAAATTCCAATCTCTTACTTTTAAAAATTTCACATGTGTTCACATAGGGATAAAGTATTGTTTTGAATTAATATAGTTTATTATTTTTATAATAATAATTTTTTTTTAATTATGTAAATTTATTTCTAATTTTTAGGTATTATATAATTACCTTAAATTCTTACGCAACACTGACATGATATTTATTCAATTAATAGAAAAAAATAAATGATTTTAAAAATATTAAAAGTAATATAATTTTAGTGGTTTATTATGTTACACAAATTTTTTAGATAATTATAACATATTTATAGTTCTTTAAAGGTTTATATTCAAATTAAATCTGTGAATTTATTTTTAAAATTTCAAATTAAATGAATAATCTCAAAATTTACATTAATAATATTTTATAATAAATAATGGTTTATATTAAATTATTTAAAATTAATAAAAATATTATATTCACACAATTAAATAGGATATGGTTTATAATATCAATATTGACCTATTTATTATTTGTGTAACCTTTTAGAGTAACTTTTTTCTCCCCTATAGAGTAAAAACTTTAATATCATAGTAATTATTAAAAAGCATTGGTTAAAACAAATAGATAATAGTGAAAAAATCACCTAAAATTGTCCATTTTTTATTTTATAATATTATTTAGATTAAAAATAATCCTATATTAGAATATTTTTAATTTTTTATTCATTTTAATTTGAATATTAATTTTTATTAATTTAATATTTTAAGAAATTCCAAGAGTGACCCTCCCTTATCTTATAAAAGGGAACATATTATTATCTTTTATTAACAATTAAAGAACCATTTGTTTCATCAAATAAATACCTAAATACCTTAATTACATCGCTAATCATAACCTAGAGGCCTTGGTTTGGTCATAAAACAAACCTAGTAAATCTTTTGGTATAAATATTAAGAGGTTGTCTGATGACAAGGTATAGTTCTTAACCAATCATTTTCATTTTGTTAATTTTTATAACTTCTTAACATATTATTTAACCTTTATGAAATAATTAAAATAGTATATTACATATAATAATATATTATTATCTTAATTTAATAACCTAAATCCATCTTATTTTCAATCAAATGGGAAACAAATCCATCATTTGTGTGTACGTGCGAACTATCGCCTCACGGACCGATGTAATTCGCTTTCAATCACATCATATTACATATGGTTGTAAATATGGATTTAATATATATATATATATTATATTAATGAAATATTTATCATTCTGAAAATATAATATACCATTTACTTTCTTAACTTTTCATCCACTTAAAAATGATAATGTCGTTCATGCGTACATGTAGACTACCATCTCCATGAAGTGATGTGATTCATTTTTCATCACCACATCACATGGATGATATTAAAATTATATTAAAAAAATAATATGGTAATTATTATATGATCATAATTATATAAAGATAAAATATTATTACCTTCTTTCCATAATGATCACTGAAAAATGTAAGTGTTACCCATGCGTACGTACGACCAACCGTATCCATGATTGTAACATAATTAATTTTTAATAAACATATATCATGGTTGGTTTTAAAAGTATAATTTATGTATAAAAATGATAATTATTCCCCAATTTTTATTGAAGAGATGATGTAATAAAGACTTCTTTGACCGTAGTCAACTTACCAAATTCATTTTGGTCATGTGAGTTGAATATCATCAAAACATCCAATGTGAACTTAATTGATTAAATAATTGTATATTATATGGTGATAAATAAAAAAGGAATAATAAACTTGAAAATGTTTATTAAGCAAGAAAATAATTAATATAATTTTATTATTTAGAAGTATAAGAAATGTATATGATGATTCAGACTCAAGGTAAGAGACTTTCTTTAAAAAAAAATCTTTTAAAGTTTCCCTTCCAAATATTTTTCTTCCATGTCCATATTTTTAGAATTATTTTATAGATGTATTTATATGGACATAAATTATTTATAATGTATGTTTTATGTCGCTTTTTTATTTTATTTAAAATGTTTTCAAAAGTATTCTTTTTATGTATTTCATATGGAATGATTTGACTTTATTTATAAAATACAAAATGAATTTTCTATTTTAACATATACAGAGACAAAGAATATTCCCACTACCATAATTGTTATTTTATGTTTATCTTCCTTTATAAGATTCCATGTTTTATTCAAAGAAAAAACCTTTTTAACTTTTTTATAGGAATTATAGTTTTGAAAATTGGGTTTTTAAAAAGGAAAGGGTATTTCGATATCTAAAAATATTTTACTTATGGGTTTAAAAGAGTTTTTAGGGGTTTTATGATGAAATGGTGCAATATTAAAATGTTTTATTCATTATATGGTACTTTGAAATTTTCTATGATAATGGGTGAGCCTAATAGAGATTATATGATGGGTGATCCTCATTATATCTCTCCAATACATTAGGTAATGATTATGTTGCAACATCCCACCCATTAGTATTAGATTATGAAGGAAGAAGGACATTACTTGGCCTTAGGAGACATCCCAAAGGTTCCAAAGGCTGGAAATAAATGCCAAGGGCGTCATTAAAGGGTGGGGGATGATAATCCATTTGAAAATAAAACAACCAACCAAACCGTTCATAACCAAAAAAACCACTACATGATTTATGATAGAAATGAAAGACAACTCAAAATTTCATTGATATCAAAACAAACTACAAAGAGTACCACAAAGGACGACTACAAAACAACCAAGTACACAACAGAAGACCACAAAACCAAAACAACTCAATGACAACCATGGACCAAAAGCTCTAACCTTCTCTATACTCCACTCCAAAAAATATCCCAAGTATTATTAAACACCACTAGAGAAGTGTTATAGTTTAACTTTTTCTGTGTCCCGATAAAAAATATTTAAAAAAGTAAAAAAGTTCCAAAGCAGGGGTGAGTAATGAAACTCAGTAGATTTTCCCCAAATTACTTCCCTAATCATGACACTAGGATAGAACATGTTATCACATTTATATAAAATAGTTTATATAAAAAAATTTCTAAAATAGTTTATATCATAGTATAAACAAATTCCATTATAAAATATTTTTCACAAAACAATGTCAAGTTCCAAGGAAAAAAACCAAACCATGTTCTTGAACCATTTTATACATTCCATTTTGGCATAGTCCATTCCTTTACACATAACCACACATACAACCATGCTTCAAAATTTTACTTCCCTATACTCATGAGTGGTGAGTCATCCTTTCACTAATCTGTCACTTAGTGAACCATTTTGATGGGGGAAATCCCGACCCTTATCCATCCCAATAATGATGGGGGAGAATTCTTACCCTTATGAATCTCTAATTCACATGAACAAACAAAACTGTTATGCATGATGGGGGAAATACCCAACCCTTATCCATCCCACTAATGATAGGGGATACTTATTACACTTATTCACCCTGAATGCACATGAACACACTCAACCATTATGCCAAAAACCAATGCTAAAACAACAATTTCAAAAAAACTGTATTTTTATTGAAAACATATCAAAAAAACCATTTAAATAAATTTTTTTTATTGAAAAAACTTTTCCATGAAACAAAACAAAAAAATAATTTTAAAATCATAATTTTAAAATCAAGCTACCAATTTCAATTTCCACAAAAATGCCTAATTTACTCAATTCTATAAACTGTCACTAAAGAGGGTTTCCAGAAAAATATTCACATAAATTTCACAAAAAATTTCAATAAAAAACAATTTTAAATCATCCCTTCAAGTTCTAAATATAGGAGTCAAGAGTGAAGCCATGTATCTCAGAAAAATTTTTCAAAATGAAAAATGGAATAAAAAACATCCACAAAATGGGTCAAAACACCAAAAAACTAACCTAGATTCCTTCCCATGAAATAAAAAAAGACAAATATAATCATATTTTTCATAAAAAAACTTAGATCTATCCAAAAAATAAATAGATCTAAGAAGATGGGAGAGAGATATGTAACGTCCTATGTTTTTAACCGAATGAAAAAGCAAAGGAAATTTAATTTTTCTATTAGCTAGGCATGCCAGTTTTAAAACCAAGCATCATAACCTTTTTCTTTCCGATAGTTGACACTATGATGTGTATTTTAAAAAATCAAATTAAATTAATTAGATTAAAATTAAAATGTAAATAAATTAAATGAAGGGTAAAATCTTTCTTTATCAATTTGAAATATTCTATGAAATATTTTTAGAGTTAGACGCTCAGTCATTATGAGATTTCGTGGCCTGTAGAACAACGAAATCGATATAATACAAACATTAAATATATTTTTTCATATGCATGTGTGTATTTTTTCAAAAAATGAAATAACTCTCAAATAGTGCATCTTATGAGAAATATGAGACTATCATTAGGCCTAGAATGCCAGGTTTACCCAAGTCAAGGTAAAACTTTGATGCACATTAGGTATTTTACAACCTCGCACGTGATAATACCCTTTTTTAATTAATTTATTATCTCATTTTTTATATAATAAATGATTATTTTCTCACAAACGGTGTGTCTTATGAGAAATCTTAGACCTTCGATAGTTCTGGGATGTGGGGTTTACCCTAGCCAGGGTATAACTTTTACGAGTGTCAGATTTTTTGTCAGATCACACTAAAAAATAATTTAATTAGGTTATAAATATTTTTATTGTAAAGTTAGAAATAATAATAATAATTTTATTATTAATATTATTATTTGAGTTGAAGATACAAAAATGAAAATGTACTTTCATAATTAATAAATTGTGTCGTAGTTTAAATAATAACTGGGTAATGTAATAAATGTGATATTATTAATTGTTCCAATTAAATAAAAATGTACAATCAATATTAATTTAATAACCGTTATCCCTATTTTTAATGGTTGTTGTTTTTAAATTGTTAATGGTGTTATTGATGAGTTGTATTAAATAATAATAATTTTAATTATTGTTATTATTATTAGTTTGAGACAAAAACATTGACATATATATATATATATGATGTATATATATATATGGGGATTAAATATATATGTAGGTATATATACATGTGTGTCTGTCTATATGTATATATATAACACGTATATATGTATATTTGTGAATATTTATTGTTGGGTTAGATAAAATATTATTAATTTCCCACATAAATGCTTGTAATGTCTCGACTTAAATCAAGGTGTGGAACGTTTAAATTTCTAGTCCAAATTCTTAATGCGACCTAGGGTGTGCACCTACGTACCCTGTTGTGGGTCCCATATAGCTTTTAAAATTAATTAAATAATTGATCTGGCTTTATGTAAATTTTTTACATCGCACCCCAACGCAGTGTTCGGGTTAAAAATAATTAAAATGTGATTAAAAATAAATAAAAATAATTTCAAGGAAATTAAAAAAATTGAAGGGGGATAAAAATAAATAATAAAATAAAAGTGGTTGGACAAAAAATTAAAAATATTTAAAATGGGGGTAAACCCATTTTTATTAATTATTTTCTTTTCACCCATAATTTTTATTTTTATTATTTTATTTTACTTTATTTTTCCTTTTCTTTATTTTCATTTCCTTTTTCTCTCTCCCACTCCTCTCCCCTCATAGTGCGTCGCCCCATGTAGCGACCCACCATTGTGGTGCACATCCTCCTCTTTTAGAAGCCCACTGTGACTCTGTATCTCATCTGTTTTTTTCTCCATCAGGTACATAGTAAATATCTTAGTAAGGCTAACCTCAGGAACTAAGAATCATACGATATTCTTCTCTATCCATCACACAATTTGTCGTTGAAGGTTTTGACATGAAATTAGGGATTTTCTAAAATCATCTGATTTCTTTCGTTTTAGGTCAAATAAAATATCATTACAAAGCATATGGTTCTCTACAAGTATGAGGGAGAAAATCTACTCTATTTCCCCTCATTTCATTGTGTCTTTGAGATCGCACGTTGTGCCGATCGTTGGTTCCTGTCGACAATATTTAATTTTATCTTTTATAAATTAATTAAACTACTTTGTTTAACCGCTTCACCCTTGTATGAGGAAATCTACCATATCTAAATTGTTTCAATATTTTTGGATACCCCTTTGGGTGTTACAACGTTCTTGGTATCATTTTTAATTATCCCTAAATAATTAAATTATTTAATTGCATGTTTTGTGTGATCCCCTTTTAGGTTGAGATTTAAATTAAATAAATTATTTGGGATTATTTATAACCATGAACCTTGAGCTTTGTTGGTTTTATATGCCTAATTATTTTCTTCCTTGTTAAATTATTATCCTACCATGACATTATAAAGTGATATGTGCATTTTTTCTGCTTTCGCTGATAAATTTTTTTGGCTGTAACTATTTTAATAGAATTATAATTAGTATGTGGCTTGAGTTGATTATATTATTTTGTTGTAATTATAAATGCATCCCCTGGGATACATTATTCCTTGAAAACTAATTAAATTCAGGTCAGCGAGACAAAGTGGGTTTCTGTATTAAGGATTACACAAGGACTCTCAATTCCTGACCAGTTACATATTATGCCAGGGAGACAATGTCTTAGGCCTTAACAAATGAGGATTTCCCTAGGTTTATAAATATTCATGAGTGATAATGGTTCCCATAGGAAAATTCAAGGATAGAACCATTGAAAAAGTGTCTATGTCGTACCTCGATTGATACTTGACCCCTTATGTGTGATACCAGGACAAAATCATGATATAACCATGCCTCAAGCGATACTTGGTCTTTCAAAAGATTGGCTTGGATGGGCTCGATGGTATTGAATAAATTGAAGGATGTACCGTAGCGATACCTTTGGGATGGGCTCAGACTCCAACTCTCAACTTGAACATAATAATAATGATAATGCATGAAAGTTTATTATTGATACTGCTTGAGTTCCCTGTGAATTGTGATATCCTTTGGTTCTTTAAAGCACACTTTGTTGACACATAAATTAGACCCAAGATAAATCAAAAGCTTGAGGTATGTTCCTTTTTTCAACCTTCTATTTTTTCCATCCTTTATATATATATATATATGCATATTCTTGTTATAGGTACGGTATTCAAATTCCTAGTTTAGGCTGAAGCAGGTGATATTGGATGAGTGTCGTTGAGAACCCAGACCAAGTTATATTTAATTTATTATGTTTATTTAATTTCTTAAATTTATCATATATTGGCACATTACTTTTGTTTACAGTAAGAAATGGAAAGGCCTAGACACCATGGGTGCCAGGCTACTAAGATTTTATCTCACTCCCTACTCGGGTGCCATTTATTACCCAAGTATACTTTATGATTGTAGGAAAGGATATTGGGAATCATGATAATTTCAGTGTTTGAGTGTTGATTGATTCTTAGGATGAATATTTGGGTCATAAGACCAATCCTTTGCTCGATCTACAGTTGTTTCTTTGTGTAGTTTCCTTTATAGCTTTGATTGCATGCTTGTATTCCAATATCCCGAAACTTTACTTTATTACAGACATCATAGAATGATATCATTTTGTTTCAGTTTTATTTATCAGCTTTCTCACTTATTATGTATTCAGTTGGGATTATTTATTTACTTTTACTATAGTTTGCTTATTTATATTCTTCTTCTATTTGTTATAAATTTTTGTTTCTTCTACTATATATTACCTATTACCCATGAGGGAATAGTCTCCCCCATAGGCACCTTTAAAAAGACCATACTTCTAATCGACAATGTCTAGAATTTGGAGAGATGCACTTTAAGTCATGTGAACCACTGGTCCGGCCACCATCTTAGAGGTGAGCCGAGACAGGATGTTACAAAGTGGTATCAGAGGTGGTTTATTTTCATTTATCTTACTATTTTGGGTTGGTAGATAGGAGACTATGAATGATTTGGCACTTAGTTAATAGCCTTGTTTGGGACTGATCACCCCACATATGGGAAATGACCAAGTATCTAGGCTTTTGAATTGATGTTCATGATTTTTGATATTACTATTGATAAGATTTCACCTTGAGTGATTGGTGTAATTTCCGCTGCTTATGGATTTATGGAGTTTGTGGTATTTTAACCTTGGCATGTTAAGGAAAGGATGAATCATTAAATGCATCATAATAGGCACATAGGGATTCACATGTCATGCATATTCCATTCCATGTAGCTACATTCATAGGTTTCCTGCTGATACGATTTAGTACTTTGACTTCTATGCCATGTCTTGTATTTATTTATCATGACTGTTTAGATACCATGTTTCAGTGATATATTTATCATGAAATCCTATTTCCATGATACTTATTTACTAGCATATTTTATTTGTATCATGATTATATGCATATTAGCATGTCTCTATTATTAAAATGTCAGGTTTCTATGATTACATCATGTTTCTTTCTGTTAGATACTTATAGTGACATGCTCGCTTGTTTGATATGTAATTGGTTTATTTTGCTAAAATTTATTGTTTTCAATTAAATGAGATCCAAATGAAACCTATAAAGTGTATGGGAGCTTTATAGATTGGTGGATGGCCACCCACATGACTGGATTGTTGAACATATTCATGTTGTAATATGATATGTTTTACAATGTAAAGGGATTGGAAATAGTACCTATAGTTGTGTTCTCTATTTAAGACCCTTATATAAGGGTAGATAAAAGATTCTTTAAGTTGACTTGGAATGTAATCATGAGAGTTTTCCATAGGTGCCCTTTATTTTAGCAATGACTTAGATGATCAACTTCTGAACCTAGTGACTTCTTTTAGCATGACCCGATGTTAGGGTTGATACTTGTTCTTCATTAGGGGATAAACCATGGTAGGTATCACCCTTAGGACTTAAAATAATTTCTAATTCCATGAGTTTTCAACCTTTTTTGTGTATTTCATGTGTCTTTGTCTCTAATAAAACCCCCTTGCTTAAAATGACTCCCTTGTTCAGATGGTTATTCATGTTTTCCTTGACTTTTGTTTTGGGCATGAGCATCAGGTAATGCAATTTTTCAATAGGTTGGACATTCCTTGGGAATGTTCAGTTGCTTCATATTTCATTCTACTTTCTATTATCCATAGTTATGGATGACTTGGTACATCGTCATCCAAGTTTCTTTGGTATCACCTTAGGGTAGTATGCATTCATGTATGCGGTTCCCGTTGAGTGCTTAATGTTGTTACAAATTGGACGTGTTCAATGTAAACATCAATCCTTGCACTGTTAAATACATTTCAGGTCATCTCCATAGTAGAGTGACTTATGTGTTAATAAAATAAAGTCCGTCCTAAGGCTTGGGATGACTTCCAGAGAATCAAATGTTTTCACACGCCGATTAATTTGGTTTTGGTTTTCATGCCAATTATTTAAACATTTTCCTTATGGTAATATTATTATCCTCTTAGTGTACTCTTCATTAAGTGACAAGCATATCCCCTATCTTGAATTCATCCTTGATGCACTTAGAGAGCATCAATCTTACACCACACTAAAGCTTTAAAAGTTTTTGGGCTTGTTTAGGGTGGTTTTCTTAGTGTTGCACGCTGATTCATGGTTCTTATTGAGTCATTGGTTAGTCTTGAGAAACCCTTAGATACCCATATAGGAATTCATTGAACAAACTCTTTTACAAAATTCATTTCTTCTGACCTGACCGCCGGGATGATAATGCTCTAGGCTCATTCAATGTTCTGATGTGGATGTCTTGGCTTTATACCAATGTCTCACTCATAAACATGGAGTATGTACTACCTTTCATTAGTTCCTTTTACTCTTGTCATGCCAATCTGAGGTTACCTCAGACTTATTTCCAGGCTCAGTGATGTAAATCAAGAAATATCACCGGAAGTTAGGTATGGACTTTGGTGGACGTGTTTACGATAAATGTGAGATACCTTTAAAGAATATATCACCCTTAATTTTTTAAAATGCCAGCTGTCTAAGATGGGTGTCTCTTGAAATGGTCGGTCAGAGTGGATCAACTAGTTATCACTATTTTTCAATGAATCAGTCAGTGAATGACCTTTTTCTAGCACGTCGTCAGGTGAGACGAGTGCGGTTTGGGTCAACCAGAACTTTTCATGATAATATGGATTGACTTGGGATTTTAGGTAAATGGGATTCGACCATTTTATCTATTTTGGAAATCATGCAAGAATCATAACTATAATGTTTAAGGTCATGTCTTGTAGGTAATTATGGCGGGTGTCATGACTCAGAATTTTCCCCTTTATAATGTTAAAGCCTATGGTGGGAAGTAAATTTGACCAGATGTTTAATGAGATGACAACATGGTCATTTATCTAGCTAAATGAGTTTGGATAAGCATCATATTAATGTTTTAGTTAGTAAATTAGTGTTATATCATATCTTAATGGCTTAAGTGCTACTTGCCTAACCAATTTTTAAATGTGCGTTGGGCATTTGGAGACACAACATGACCTTTTGTATGAGACTTTATGACCCTGTATATCGGGTGAGAGTTACGTTGTTCCCAAAGGCTTCTTAGGGATGATAAGTTCTAAGGTGAGAAGGTTGTAACATCCCATGTTTTGAATCGAATGAAAAAGCGAAGGAAATTTAATTTTTCTGTTAGCTGGGCCGACCGATTTTAAAACCAAGCATGAGAACTTTTTTCTTTATGATAGTTGACACTGTGATATGTCTTTTAAAGAAATTGAATTAAATTAATTAGATTAAAATTAAAATGGAAATAAATTAAATTAAGGGTAAAATCCTTCTTTAGGACTTTGAAATATTCTATGAAATATTTTCAGAGTTATATGTTGAGTCAGCACGAGATTCTGAGGCCTGTAGACCCATAATGTTTATAGAATAAAAATATTAAATATATTTATTCATACGTGTGTGTATTTTTTTTCAAAAAAATAAAATAACTCTCAAAAGGTGAATCATATGAGAAATATGAGACCACATTTAGGTCCGGAACACTGGGTTTACCCTAGGAAGGGTAAAAATTTGATGCTCATCGGGTGTTTGGAAACCTCGCACATGATAATACCCTCTTTATTTTTAATTAATTTATTATTCAATTTTTTATATAATAAATGATTATTTTCTCACAAATGGTATGTCGTATGAGAAATCTGAGATCACCAATAGTTCCAGGATGTGAGGTTTACCCTAGGCAGGGTATAAATTTTGTGAGCATCAGACATTTTGTCAGATCACACCTGAAGATAATTCAATTAGGTTAAAAATATTTTTGTTAGGTAGTTATAAATAATAATAATAATTTTATTATTAATATTATTATTTGCGTTGAAGACAAAAAAATGAAAATTTAATTCCATAATTAATAAATTGTGTCACGATGTAAATAATAACTGGGCAATGTAATAAATGTGATATTATTAATTATTCCGATAAAATACAAAACCATAATAAATATTAATTTAATAACCTTTATCCTTTTTTATGGGTTGTTGTTTTTAAATTGTTAATGGTGTCATTGATGAGTTGTATTAAATAATAATAATAATAATAATAATTGTTATTATTATTAGTTTGGGATAAAAACATTGATGTATATATATGATATATATATATGGGGATTAAATATATATGTCAGTATATATATATATTTGTGTGTCTATATATATATATAACACATATGTATATATATATGGGTGGATATTTATTATTGGGTTAGATAAAATATTATTAATTTCTCACATAAATGCTTGTAATGTCTCGACTTAAACTAAGGTGAAGATCATTTAAATTTTTAGTCCAAATTCTTAAAACGACTTAGGGCACACATCTACGCACCCTGTTGCAGGTCCTGAGTAGCTTTTAAAATTAATGAAACAATTGTTCGGGCTTTATGTAAAATTTTTACATTGAACTCTAGCACAAAGTTTAGGTTAAAAATGATTAAAAAGTGATTAAAAATAAATAAAAATAATTTTAATGAAATTAAAATAATTTAAGGGGTATAAAAATAAATAATAAAATAAAAGTGGTTGGAGAAAAAATTAAAAATAATTAAAATGGGGTAAAACCATTTTTATTAATTATTTTCTTTTCTCCATCCATTTTTTTATTATTTTATTTTATTTTATTTTTCATTTTCTTATTTTCCTTTTTTTACTTTCCTTTTTCTTCTCTCCCACTCTTCTACCCTCTTGGCGTGTCACCCCATGTAGTACCCCACCATTGTGGTGCGTCTTCTCCTCTCCTCTCCTCCTTCGAAAGCCTACTGTGACTCCATATCTTATCCGTTTTCTTCCCCGTTAGTTGCGTAGTAAATATCTTGGTAAGGCTAACCTGATGCACTAATATTCATATAATCTCCTTCTCAATCCGTCACGCGATCTTCCACAAAAGCTTTTTACCTAAAATTGGGGATTTTCTAAAATCGTCGGATTTATTTTGTTTTAGGTCCAATCAAACATCATCGCAAATTATAGGATCCTCTATGAGTAATAAGTAGTGTGTCTACTATCTTTCCCCTCATTTCTTTTCATCTTTGAGATCATACATTATGCCGATCGTCGGTGCCTACTATTGATATTTATTTTTATCTTTTCTAAATTAATTAAACTACTTTTTTTAACCACTTCACCCTTGTCTGAGAAATGTAACCTATTTAAATTGTTGCAACGTCATTGGATACCCATTTGGGTGTACCAAAATTCTTGGTCTCATTTTACATTAGTCTCAAATAATTAAATTATTTAATTTCATGTGTTGTGTGGCCCCCTTTTAGGTTGATCCTTAAATTAAATAAATTATTTGGGATTATTGTGAATCATGAACCTTGATCTTTGATGGTTATCTGTGCTTAATGATTTTCTCCCTTGTTAAATTATTATCCTTCCATTCCATTATAAACTGATATATGCATTTTTTCTGATTTTTTTGAAAAATTGATTTGGCTGTAACTGCTTGACTAGAATGATCATTAGTATGTGGCTTGAGTTGCTTATATTATTTTGTTGGAATTATAAATACATACCCTATGATATCTACTTCCTTGAAAAGTAATTAAATTTAGGGCAGTGAGAAAATGTGGGTTCTGTATTAAGGACTACACAAGGATTTTCCGTTCCTGGCTGGTTACACATTATGCCAGAGAGATGATGTCTTAGGCTTTACCAGATGAGGGTTTCCATGGGTTTCTAAATATTCATGAGTGATAATGGTTCCCAAAGGGAAATTTAAGGATGAACCCATTGGAAAAGTGGCTATGACATGCCTCGGGTGATACTTGACCCCTTATGTGCGATACCAGGACAGACTCATGATAAAGCCATGCCTTGAGAAATACTTTGTTTTTCAGAAGATTTCCTTATACAGGCTCGATGGTATTAGATAAATTGAAGAATGTACCATAGATATACCTTCAGGATGGTCTTAGACTCTAACTCTCAACTTGAACATAATAATAATGATAATCTGTGGAAGGTTATTATTGATACTACTTGAGTTCTATGTGAATTATGATATCTTATGGTTCTTTGAAGCACACATTGTTGACACATAAATTAGACCCAAGCTAAAGAACAAGCTTGAGGTATATTCCTTTTTTTTGCCTTAAATATTTTTTCTACCCTTTAAATATATATATATATATATATACATCCTTCTTATTACAGGTACTGTATTCAATTTTCCAACTTAGGACAAATAGGTGATATGATATGGGTGATGCTGAGAACCCAGAAAAACTTATATTTATTTTATTATGTTTACTTAATTTATCACATTTACTATACATTGTCACACTACATTTGTTTACAACACGAAATGGAAAGGCCTAGACACTGTGGGTTCCGGCCTATTAGGATTTTATCTCACTCCCTACTCGGGCACCGTTTGGTACCTAAGTAAACTTTATACTCATAGGTAAGGATAGCGGGAAGCATGATACTTATGATGTTTAAGTGTTTTTTGCTGCCTAGTATGTAGATTAGGGGTAGAGGACTGAGCCTTTTCTCGAGATGCAGTTGTTTCTTTGTGTCGTTTCCTTTACAGATTTGATTTCATGCTTGTATTATTATTTTTCGAAACTTTACTTTAGTACAAACATCATAACATGATATAATTTTGTATCTGGTTTTATTTATTAGCTTTTTCACTTATTATGTATTCATTTGGGATTATTTATTTACTTCTGTTGCAGTTTTATTCTTTATATGATTCAACTATTTGTTATAAATTATTGTTTCTTCCACTGTGTTTTACCTATTACCTATGAGGGAATAGTCTCCCCCACAGGAACGTTAAAAATACCCTCACTACTAGTCAAAAGCCTCTAGCATTTGAGGATATGCTCTTGGGTCATGTGACCCACCGGTTCGACCACTATCTTAGAGGTTAGCCAGGTCAGGGTGTTATAAGAGAGAAGTATATCTAAGGAAAACCAATCAAAACTACTGAGAATGATGACTTACTATGAGAATACAACTTCAAATCACCAAGAGAATCCTTCATATCACCTCTAAATTCATGGGAGAATCCTCATTATCCTTTGATAGGAGGAAATCCTAAGTTAGGGTCAGTTTGGGCCAAAAAAGTGGGGTTAAAACATAATCCAGACCTAGATCTAATTTTTGTGGATCTAGTTTTTAAACTGTGTGCTAGACACTACCTCAAGGATCAACCTTGTAGTCAACTCACACAGTTTCCAAACACTTCACCAACCATGCCAAATCCCACTATCTAGTTTTTCATGGTTTTCATTGGGTGGCTGCATGGTTTGTCCAAACCATGCTCCTTAATCATGTGCCTTCCCAAAGCCCTTTGTCTCATTGTACACAGTTTCCTAGGGAAGTTGCATGGTTTTTACTAAACATGCACCAACCATAAACCTTTATAAAAGACTCCAAAAAACTCTAAAAGGTCTCCAAAACCTCCAAAATTCCACCCAGACACTTTATATACTTAAAAATAATATATAAAGGGTTACTTAATTGAAACAGGGGGTTCTTCATTCTCACCACCATTGGACTTTCTCTCCCCAAAAATTAGAAAATCATCATTTATCTAAAAGAGTTATCACTATTTATCTTTCATCTCATTATCTCATTCCCAAGTATCTTCCTTAATATGACAATGTTGCCAAAAATCCCACAGTAGATCGATTTTTTTCCATGCAAGAATTTATGTTTCCTATCCACAAACCACACTGGCATGTGCACCAATGAAGCATCTAACTACTAGTCAACATGATCCCATCAAATAACATAGTCAAGATCAGGTTGATAATTTTTTAACTAAGATATATGAAACACATTATGCATAGCACTAAATCATGGTGGAAATTCTAATCTATATGCCACCTCACCAACTCATTCAAGTATCTCAAAAGGGCCTATGTATCGAGGTTATGAATTTCCCTGCTTCCCAAAATGTCTATTTCCAAGCCTTATAGAGATCATCAAGATCACATGATCACTCACCTCAAATGAAAAAGGTCACCTAAGATTATTTGCATATGATTTCTGATGACTCTGTGCCGTCTCCATACATTTTCTAATCAACTGAATATTCTTCATTGTTTATTAGACAAGGCTCTTCCCAACTAGTGAAGCCTCACCTATTTCCACCCAAAAAAGTGGAGAATGAAAAGGATGACCATAAAAAGATTCAAAAAGATCCATATTTATTGAGGCCTGATAGTTTTTGTTATATGATAACTCCACCAATGACATGTGCTCTTCCCATGAGCGACTAAAATCTATTACACAAGCTTGTAACATGTATTCTAATGTTTGTATCATCCTTTTGGATTTCCCATCTTTATAAGGTTGATACACCATGATCAGAGTCAATTGGGTCCCAAGGGATTTATGTAAGGATTTCTTTAAATGAGATGTAAACCTCGGGTCTATGTTTGACACTATTTAAATTGGTATTCCATGCCTCTTTAATACTTCTCAGATGTAGTTTTTTGATAAGTCCTACACCGTATGAGATTCAAAAATAGGTTTGAATTGGGCTGACTTTTTGAGTCGATCCACTATCACCCATATGGAATAATTTTTCTGAACCATTCATAGGAGACCTATAAAAAAATACATCTCTATATTCTCCCATTTACAAACCAAAATAGGGAATGATTGTAACATACCTACAGGTTGCTAATGCTATGCCTTAACTTGTTGAAAAGAAAATAATCTCAAAACAAACTCAATGATCTTCTTTTTCATGCATTGTGCTTTAAATTCCTTACACATATTTTTTATTCTTGGATGAACAACCCATATTGAATGGCAGTAATCATGAAGAATTTTTTCTTGAAAATCCATAGGTATGGACATCTGATTTATGAACTACAATACTAAACTCTCATCTAGCCTCTAACCCTCTATGGTTTCCCCACCATTAAGTTTTGACCTTATAGGTACGTAATATGAATTAGATACCTGTGCCTCTTTAACTGTTTTAATCAAATCAAGAATGAACAAAACTATAAAAAAGGATATAACTTCACCTTGGTTTTCTCATTCCAATTGCATGTTGGTTAGGACCGAAATCAACTACCACTCATTTAAATACTCTTTTGCTAACTAAGCATATGAATTTATACTTAATGCATTGGCCATCAGATTTAATTTTCCTAGTGTAGACATCAATTCAAAGTAAAACATTTGGATATACTCCATCTATATTATTTTTCTCAGATTCAAATCCCTTTGTGAGAAAAAATGTTTCAAGATTTTATGATCAGTGAAAATAGTAAATTTATCACCAAATAGATAACAATGACAAGTATTCATAGCATGGACGATGACATATAAATCCAAATCATGTGTTGGGTAGTTCTTCTCAAGTACCCATAACTTCCTTGAGCCATATGGAATAGAATGATCTCCCTGCATGAGAGAAAATCCCAAATTGGATCCTGAAGCATCACAATACACCATGCACCCATGTCCTAATTCTAGAAAAATCAATATTGGTGCTGATGTAAGGATAAATTTAACCTCTTGAAAAGACTTATGACATTCCTCATTCTATTGGAATAAAAAATTATTCTTTTTCAAAGATATCATAGGTAAATATATTTATGATAATTCACGAATAAAGCATCAGTAATAACCATCAAAACCAAGGAATCTCTTTATCTTAAAGACATTATTCAACAGTTGTCAAGAGATAAATTCATATATCTTTTTTGGATCCATAGAAACACCTTTTTTAGATATTATATTTCCAAGTAAGCATACATATTATATCCAAAAATTATACTTTTATAGTTTGTAATATATACGATGATCCCTAAAAATTTATAACATTGTCTCCAAGTGTTTCTCATGATCATCCCTTGTCCTTGAATACACCAATATGTCATCCACAAACACCACCAAAAAAGAATCTAGATATCATTGAAATACCAAATTAATTGATTCCTTAAAGAATACTGGTGAGTTTGTAAGACCAAAAGGCATTACCACATATTCATAATGGATATATATACTTTTGAAAGCTGTCTTTGGAATATCCTCCTTCCAAATCCATAAATAATGATATCCTGATCACAAGTCAATTTTAGAGAACCACTGAAATCACCTCAATTGATCAAATAGATCATCAATGCATGGATGTTGATATTGATTATTTATCATAACATGATTTAGATTATGATAATATACACACAACCAAAGAGTTCCATCCGCATTTTTTTGAAAAACAAGATCGGTGCTGCCCACAGAGACATGGTCGGCTGAATGAAACCTTTTATTTCTAGTTCCTCTAACTAAAATTTTAATTCCCATAATTCTATAGGTGCTATCTGATAATATGGAATTGAAATAGGACTGGTCCTAGGGAGGAGATGATTCATAAACTACACTTCCCTTATAAGTGGTAACCCTAATAAATTATTAGGAAAAACATCAGGAAACTGATTGACCATTGTTGGGAAACTGCTATTATAGATCTCTTCCATAGATTCCAAATTCAAAGTCGCCACCTAGTATAAGATCATTCCAAATGCTAGTTCCAAAAATACCATTGCACCTACCTTCACATTTAGGCCTCCTTTAAATATATTCTCGATTCCATCTTCAGTTGTAAAACTAACTCTTCATGTATAATAGTCGATGTGAGCCTTGAACATAGCCAACCTATAATGGTCGAGTATATCCCAGCATTACACAACCAATACATAACCCGCATTATTTTATAAGCATCCATCTCAAACACATAGAAATCACATACCAACTCAGCTCTATAAACAGTTATAAAACATGCTCTATACACAAAGGATCAACATTATCTTTGACCAAGAGGAGTTTGAAGTTTTAACACATAAGGAATCATCTCAATTTTTAAACTTATAAAATCAGTATAATCAATATAAATAAAGAAATGGGATGCAACCATATCAAATAAATCTTGCATAAGGGTAGAATTTAAAATAATCCTATCACTCACGGTCGATGGCCCAGACTGATCCTCTACAATAATTTACTCAGATCCACAAATTGATTGATCACTTTACTTTGGTATTTACTACTCTATTCAGATTCCCCTTCTGAGGAGTCATGGTATTTTTGGAATCACCATGCCTAGCTCTGTTCTGCTGATGAGGATTGTTCTGCTAACCTCTTTCCATTGAAGTATATGACGTCTGCGACATATGAGGAGCGTCATGAACACCTGACCTTGGAGCACTGTGACCATTATACTGAAGATTCCCCATATTGTTTCAAGTGTGGAATTATCTCAGTGGTGCGGTACACTTTTTCTTGATGTGACTCAGTGAACCACACTGAAAACATTCAGGCTTGGTCTTGGGTCTTAAAGGAAGGTTAATTGATCTTGTGGTACAATTCTGATTTGTTCCACCTTTGTGAGAAAAGGTTTCCCTCTTCATCTTTACATTATTATTAGAGTTCTCACCTTCTCTCATGAAGAGAACCATACTTCTCCCACTTGGATTTTCAGCAGTGACATATATCATAAAAAGAGCATCTAATTGTAGTCTTGGATCAATGGTTTAAAAATCCTGAGCAATGCTTTAGATCAACTTTTGGTTCACCAGTGGCTCAGATACAATCACATTCTCAACAACCTCTTCCAACTAGTTCTTATGATGCCTACTAGGTTCCATTTTATAGAAACACAACACACACCATAATTATCACTCTTTTTCAAATGAAGGATTATAATTTCAAATTCTATCACATCATACTATCACAACGATTCTTTCCAAAATCAACCTTTTCTATATTCAAACATTTTTAAAAATTTTGAACTTACTTTTGAAAATCAAACCATTTTCAAAATACCATAACCACTATCTTTTAAAAATATTTCATTTGAAACCAATTTAAACATTTTTCAAAAATAAAAAATGGGACCAAGTCACATGTTATTACTCAAAATGGAATATACATTCTTAGTGGGAAGTATTTTTTCTATAATTCATGTCATGCTCTTCTCATCCGATAAACCCATGACAATAAGATTACCATTCCTGTAAGTGTCTCCAAAACACTCATGTACCCAAATCTATGGTTACTTGAAGTTCAACATAAAATGGTTAGCTAAAATTTTTTATGTTCTACATTTCAAGTCCCAACAATCCTATTACTTTCTACCAACCTGATATAAGGAATATAACAAAATGAATATCAACTATAATACCGAGATAATTGAAGACCACTTGTTAGGCAAGGAACAAAAAAGATGATACCACTTGTAAAATCCTACCCTCCTCAGTAACTTGAGAAGGATAAATGAAATTACTTTTCCTTAGGTGATATCCCTAAGGAACCAAAGGCTAGTAATAAATTCCAAGAGATTCATTAATAGGTGGGGGATGATTTTCCCTTTGAAAATAAAAAAACTAACCAAACCATCCATAACCAAAAAAACCACTTCATTATGCATGATAAGAATTAAATATAAATCAACATTTCATTGATATCAAAACCAACTAAAAAGAGTACCACAATAGAATAATACAAAAAAAAAACAAGTACATAGTGGAAGACCACAAAACCAACACAACTCAATGATAAACATGAATCCAAAACTTCATCCTAATCCATGCTCCACTCCAAAAAATTTACAAAGTATCACTAATAACCACTAGAGAAATGTGATAGTTTACCTTTTCCTATGTGTTGATAAAAAATATCTACAAAATCACCAATGTGCCACAACATGGGTGAGTAATGAAACTCAGTAGGATTTCCCTAAATGACTTCCTACTCATGCCACTGGGATAGAACATGTTAACACATTTATATAAAAAAATTTATATAAAACAAATTTTAAAACAGTTTACCTCAAAATATAAACAAATTCCATAATAAAATAGTTTTCACAAAACAATTTCAAGTTCCAAGGAAAACAACCAAACCATGTTCTAGAACCATTTCAAAAATTCTATTTTGGCATAGTCCATTCCTTTACACATAACCACACATCTAACCATGAATGCAAAATGGAACTCCCTATACTCATGAGTGGTAAGTAATCCTTTCACCAGGTTGTCACTTAGTGAACCATTTTAACGGGGGAAAGTCTTGACCCTTATCTATCCCACTAATGATGGGGGATACTTCTTACCCTTATCAACCCTAGATGTATATGAACACACACAAACATTATTCTAGATGGGGGAAATACCCTACCATTATCTATCCCACTAATTATTGGGGATACTTCTTACACTTATTCATCCTGAATGAACATGGACACACACTACCATTATGCCAAAAACCAATTACAAAACAAGTATTTCAACCATTTCAATAAAATCATAGTTTTATTGAAAACCTTTAAAAAAAACCATTTAAATAAAACCAAACTTTTATTTAAAACACTTTTCCATGCAAAAAAACCAAAAAATCATTCTAAAATAATCATTTCAAAATCAATTTACCAATTTCACTTTCTACAAAAATTCTCAATTTATACAATTCTATAAATCGTCACCAAATAAGATTTTCTACAAACAATTCACATAAATTTCACAACCAATTTCAATAAAAAACAATTTGAAATCAATCCTTAAAGTTCTAAATAGAGGAGTTGAGAGTAAATCCACCTACCTTAAAAAACTTGGTGAAAACGGAAAACATCATGAAAAATGCCCATGAAATGGGTTGAAAATCCAAAAGACACCTTAGATTCCTTCCCATTTCATAAAAAAAGACCAATATAATCATATTTTTCATCAAATAACTTATATATATCCACAATAGAAGTATATCTATGAAACTAGGAGAGAAGGAGATGTAAATCTAAGGAAAAACCAGAAAAACTACTAAGAACGATGACTTTCCATGAGAATTAGGCTTCAACACACCAAGATAAGACTTTAGATCATCTCTATATTGATGAGAGAATCCTAATTAGCCTTTTAGAGGAATAAATACCATGTTAGGGTCGATTTGGGGAAAAAACTATGGGTTAAAACATAATCCCGACCTAGATCCACTTTTTATGGATTTTGTTTTTAAACTGTGCATGGTTAGTTGCACGGTTAGGGAATACATGAGAAAACTGTGTGCCAAACACTACCTCAAGAATCAACCTCACATGGTTGGAACATACCATTTCCAAACCATGCACCAACTATGCCAAAGTCCACTATCCATCTTTTCACAATTTCTACTGGGTGGCCGCACAGTTTGGCCAAACCATACTCCTTAACTGTATTCCCACCTAGAGACCTTTATCTCATTATGATCAATTTCTTATGGAAAATGCACGGTTTCCACTAATCGCGCACCAAATGTGAACCTTTAAAAAAATCCCCAAAACACTTCAAAAGGTCTTCAAACCCTCCCAAACTTCACCTAAAAACATTATATACTTAGAAATCATAAAGATAGGGTTACTTACTTTAAATCAGGGGTGATACATATGTTCACTAGAGAATTATGCTATAAGGTGTCTATAACACCCAAAGAATTTACAAATAGATTTAATATATAATGCATGAAACATTGAGTCTCTACAAAACAACAATTTTTTATAACCTATCCAATAAACATAATTTTGTCACTTCTGTGATTTTAATTTTAAAAAACTGACATACACAGTTTCATTCAGTAAGATATATAGACTCTGATAGGATCAACTTACATTTTTGGTGAATAGTAACTTGAACCTTATGAATAGTAACATACCCTTATGAATAGTAATGAATAGTAAATTGGCAAAAAAAAAAGAAACTTCACCCATGGATGTATAAATACAATTTAAACATCTTATAAGTGGCAAAATGATCATAGCATAAGTATTGGTATTTTTGTAAGTCATAAATATTTTAATTACAATTTTATGATTAATTTAATAATTTAAAATGGAAATTTATTTTCATAAAATGTAATCATAAATTTTTATTTTATTTTATTATGGTTATAAAATAATTTTATTATACCTTGATTAACTTTTCAAGGTGTTATAAAAATTAGTTATAGTTTTAAGATTGTTTTTTTGAATAAATTATGATTTTATTTAAAAATTAAATTAAAAATATTTAGAAAAATATTTTCAAAAAGTTTATTTCATTTTTGAATTCTATACACTGAAAAATGGTTGGGGTGAATTTTTGGGATTTTTCTAAAATACTTGAATTTTTGATGAATAGTGAAATATGTTAATTTACCGTATATATACATTATGAGTTAAATACACTATTCCTAGCATCATAACTGATATAAGAACCTTTTTTAGAACTCACATGCACTTATTACTATTTTTGTCCATGGAATAATAACTATTTATTTTCTTATGGAAAAATAATAAACTAATGATTGAAATATTAAGAAAACACTCCTCTCCTCCACTATAAAAACCACCCACACTCCCTTATTATCTTCACTCCTATAAAGACTTGTTCCATATCTAAGTTCTTCTCAAATATCCTCCCAAGATCCTCCTACATGTTCAGTACACCTTGGTATCATAAAAAGACTAAAACCTCTCCCCTAAAGATTCTCTCAAAGAAGATAACATCAAGAGGTAAATTCCTCTTTTCATTTATTTTATTTCAAGTTACTTTCTTTTCATTTTATTTCATCACCTAATTTAATACAACTATTTTGATGAATTAAGTACCTTATATGTACTGGAATTTTTTTATGATAAAGGAATAATTCTTCTTCATCTCTCCTTTCCCATTCTTTTATACTAGAAATGAAAACACCATCCGATATGTGTTAATTTACCACATTCAAGGACGACGAGTTTTCAATTTATATTACCATATTCAATTATGGTCATGAAACCATTATTATGGTTTCAATAGACCATAATATATGTATTATTTCTCATCTATGGTTCTGGAATCTTTTTTTACACATGGTTTTTATTTATAAAGAAAAATGAGTTCATTGTGTTCAAAAACAACCAACTAACCCAAATTGTAATCATTAAATAATTTAAATAATGATTCATCTTCACTACCAATAACCAAATGAATTTTATAAACATGTAATATTATGTATGTTAAAAAATAAAATACAAATTCTATTATGGACAACCATTCTCATCTTACATGTTTATCCTTACATGTATATAAGTAAACTGGTCATGAATATCAAGGAAGAAAATGATCCCAAACAATAAAATTAAACCTCTAAAACCCATCAAGAAGGATATGAATGAACTTAATAAGGTTATAATAAATCAATTAAAAAAAATAGATTATGGATATATTAATTAATAAATTTAATTTGGTTATCCTAGAAAGTAATATCAAGTGAAGAACACCATCAAACTTAAGGTACGAGGTTTCTTCATCTCACTTCCATTTTTGTGAGATATTACGTATTCACTACTATTACTTGTGTATTGTGTATGTATAATTCTCATTGATGTTTCATATCATGAATCTATTTATTTTCATGATATTAAATTTATCATTTTATGATTATTAATTTTGGGGCATACGATTAAACTGATTACCAATTTATAAGTATTTTCTACCTGAACCTCAATTTTCAATCCGGTTGCTATTATTATTTATTCACCTCAATGAAATTATTATTTATTATTATTTAATCCTCATAAATTCTGTTTGAATTTTCTATAAATGTGAACCAATCAAAATACTTCTTTATTTTATGAGGATTTACATGTTTTAAAATAATCTTTCAAAAAATATTCTGAAATGCAAGCCCGATTCAAGGAACTTCTTGAATTCTTACATATTTTTTAAAGTTCACTCTATAATATGTTTTATGCCAAATTTATCTTTATAAAATCAAAAATTTTAACAAGAAAAATCTATTTTGGTTCATTTTTGGTTTTATGAAAGAAAACATGCCTTTGCGCTTTAAAATCCTTTAATATTTTCCTTAAACCGCACTAAAATGTTTTATTTATGAAGCTTATTTTAAAACTATTTTTAAATTATTTCACCTAAATAAGACTTTATTTAAGCCTAAAATATAATTTAAATGAACTTAAATTTTATTTTCTGGGATATATATGTTTTCAATATGATTTTATTACAAATACAATTGATTTTCCAAAAGAACTCTTCTTTCCCAAGTAAAAAAGATTTTTCTCATCTCACTTTAACTTTTATGAGATATATGCCTTGTTCACCAATTATTTATTGATTGTGGTGTATTTACTGAACTTTGGTATATCATATCAAGTGTCACCTTATTCTCATTATATTCTAAGGGATTATGATTTGAATGTTTCAAGGTGGTACATGACACTTTGGAATGTTTAAGGATTATTTCCTCAAGGTTTTTTCAATGGTATCATTTAAAAGTATCATCATCTATGTCAAAATCATTTATCAAATCTTTTAATTAATTGATGTTTATCTCCCATGATATCATCCACCATGTTTTATTTAATGTTTTATGATTATTTTGATTATGGATGTGCTATTTTGAAACCATTCACAATATTACTCCGAATGGTTAGTGTTTATGTTTCGTGATTGGAGAAAGTTATTTACATTTCATATGTTAGTTTCTATAGGAATGTGTATGTTGTTTGTGTTGATCCTAATTTATATTAGGAATGCATTGGACTTAATGAGTGTTGGGTGGGGCCCCCTATAGCCCCTCTATGTATCAGTAGGTCTCATGAGGTAAACTACAGTCTTGGCATGAGGCCTTAACAAAATGGTTATTTATGGTCTTGTCGTGAGGCCTCGACGATATGGTTATTATGTCATGCATTATGAATTCCATAATTATGAAACTAGTAATTGAAAGTTCATGCGGTTATTTGACTTGTAGAATACCAATGATAGTGCTTTATTATGTTATATTTACTCAGCTCATATTCCCACCATATTATGTTCAATTTTAATTTTAAAGGCATGTTTTTTCAGTTATTCACCACGACTAATGTTTATTTTTATGATATCATCCACTGTATTACTTACCCTTAATGAGTATATGATCTCACCCATTTATTATGTTTCATTTTCTTAGGATAGGAAGAAGTTTATTATGAATGACCCTCAAGGATAAACTTAGAGTTGTGGATGTTACCAATAAAACTTATATGTTGTATTTTATTTCAAGTTGTAATGTTGAAACTATGTATATATATGGTATTCCAAAACTACAAAACTACTCAATACTTCAGTATTTGAGTCCTTTTAATCATGGTAATATAATAAAATAAGGCACTGACTCCAAGAAACTAGGGTTGGGTCCTTACAGTTGGTATCAAAGTATGTTTAGTAGAAAACTAGGAAAATAGATTTAGAAAATGTACATTAGGGGAAAAAACCCTAAGATAGAATTTGAGGATAAACATACAAGAATGTCTTGTAATTTTAATAAGGAATATATTATGTGGATTTTTCTAGAAAATACATCCCTATCTGGATACTACAAGTGGAAGTGGTTCTAGCACAAATGTACATAGGAGTAACAACTATGACAAAGAGTTTTGGGATTGATCTAGGGTATCCCGATACATGATAATGGGCCTTACTACACACCTGGTTTGACACTCCTAGAGGATATGATCAGGATAATTCACATTTTTTTCTTACATACCATTATAAAGGATTTATTCTTCCAAAGTAACCAAAGTATATGGTTCTAGTATTTACGGTGTATAAATTTATGATAAGTGATTTACCATGTTTAGAGTTATAGAAAGTTTATAATTTTATAAGATAATATAGTATATGAAATTTATTAGAAATGGAACCTAGAAGAAGGAATGAGAACTTCACTAATGCACGTGACACAAATATTAAGAAGGATCATATCTCTCATTGTCTTAAGACATCATTTCAAAGTAAGACAGTCTCCAAAGTATCCTCATCATATGAGGAAATAGTATCATATGTAAACAAGGTATTTAAATACTTCTCTATGTCCTATGGATTTTAAGGGTAGAAAAATAAGAAGAGTATGGTAGAGAAAAAATGGATAAATTGAAGAAGGGAAAGAAGGGTTTTACCACATGTGATAACTGTGGAAAGAATCATCCTAGTAAATTCTTGAAAGGAATGGGAGTTTTTTATAAGTGTGGAGAAAAAGGACACCAATTTCATGATTTCAAGGGAAAGAAAAATGTTTTCAATGTACAATGTTTCAACTACAAAGATATGGGACACTATGTGAATCAATTTCCCAAGTATCAAAGTAATATACCCAAAATGATGATACTAGATAATGATCAAGTTATGATGCTTCCATATATGAAGTAGAACGATTAATATGCCTAGTTAAGAATCATTTAATTTTAATTTTTTTAGAAACTTACTAGTTATAAGAATTATGGAACATATAAATATTGTACTTCAATGCTAATTCATTATGTATTTGAGGTCATATGATAAATTGTACCAAGGATAAGTGAATTAGTTGAAAGTTAATATCTTTGGAAAGAATATGGTTGAGAGAAAGGCAACCCTTAATATATTTCTAATGATGAAGAGATTAACATGTTTGGAATGTGAAAATTTAGGGCTAATTCATGTTGATTAAAGGAAAATAAGGTAGCAGATGCATTGAGAAGAATAGATCATAGAGTTCTAAATAAAATGAGGATTTACAAGGACCTCGTGTACATGGATCTAGAAAGGATGGATATGGGAATGATTCTAAATTATTGGATCATTATTTTTTGGAAATTTAAACCATTTTTGAAATGGTTTAAGTTGATCATTGTATGAGGTTTTAGAGTTTAATTTCACTACATGATGCAACCTATGCTAAGAGATGAAGTATATATAGTTCAAGCCACAAACAAAGGATAAGAATGTGTTTATGAAATAGAAACACATATTTATACTCTTATAGAGTGGAATAATTCATCAACTCTACGAAAAGTGTATTTAATAAAAATTTTGTCATAATATCATTTTTTTCATGATATAAAGGAAATTTTTCATAACTGTAGTTTAAGGTTTTGTGCTAATGATCTTCCATCTGAGCACATTCTCTATTAATTTCCATCAGAACATAATGGTTTGATTATTCTTACATGACCATGTTTTCTAGTTAGAATGTATAGTTTTGTAGTAATTTATTCATTTCACTTTCCCTCTTATTAAGAGGATATTTTAACCATATTCCTGATGTGGGTTTCCCACAAGGGAATTTTCATGTATCAACCATTGACTTTCGAAGTTCAATTTCAAATTTCAAGGAAAAAAATTTTGTAAGGAGGGGAGAATGTAATACCTTAATAATTTACAAATATATTTAATATAGAATTCATGAAACACTGAGTCTCTACAAAAAAAACTTTGTTATAACCTATCCAATAACCACAATTTTGTCACTTCTGTGATTTGAATTTCAAAAAACAAACACACATAGTTGCGTTCAGTAAGATATTTAGAGTCTGAAAGGATCAACTTACATTTTCGGGGAATAATAACTTAAACCTTATGAATAGTCACATACCATTATAAATAGTAATGGATATTAAATCAGCAAAAAAAACTTCACCCATTAATGTATAAATACAATTTAGACATCTTATAAGTGAAAAAATGATCATAACACAAGTATTGGTATTTTTGTAAGTCATAAATATTTTAATCAAAATTTTAGGATTAATTTTATAATTTAAAATAGAAATATATTTTCATAAAATGTAATCATAAATTTTTATTTTATTGTATTATGGTTATAAGATAATTTTATGAGACCTTGATTAACTTTTCAATGTGTTATAAAACAAGTTATAGTTTTAAAGTTGTTTTTTTGAATAAATTATGATTTTATTTAAAAATTAAATTAAAAATATAAAGAAAATTATTTTAAAAAAATTCATTTTATTTTTAAATTCTACAAGTCAAAAAACGGTTGGGTTGAATTTTTGGGTGTTTTCTAAAATACACAAATTTTGATGAATAGTGAAATACAGTAATTTACTATATATATATACATTATGAGTTAAATACACTATTCATAGAATCATTGCTAATGTAAGAACCCTTGGTTTGAACTCATGTGCACTTATTACTATTTTTTGTCATGGAATCAACACTATTTCTTGTATTATGGAAAAATAATAAACTAATGATTAAAGTACTAAGAAAACCCTCCACTCCTCCACTATAAAAACCACCCACACTCCCTGCTTCTTTTCACTCACCTAAAGACTTGTGCTTTGTCTAAATTATTCTCAAATTCCATCCCAATGTCCTCCCCCACATCCATCATCCCTTGTTCTCATAAAAATACCAAAACCTCTGCCCTAAAAAAGCTCTCAAGGAAGATAACTTCAAGAGGTAAATTCCTCATTTCATTTCTTTTATTTCAAGTTCCTTTATTTTCTTTTTATTTCCTCACCTCCTTTCATAAAAATATTTTGATGAATCTATTAACTTACATGTACAGTAATTTTATTATGATAAATGAATAATTCTTCATCATCTCTCCTTTCCCCTAATTTTTTACTAGAAATGAAAACACCATCTGCGATGTGCTAATTTACCACATTCAAGGACGATGGGTTTTCAATTTCTATTACCATATTAAATTATGGTCATGAAACCATTATTATGGTTGTACCAGAATTTAATATATATTATGTCTCATCTATGGTTCTAGAATCTTTTTGTACACATGGTTTTGATTTATAAATCAAAATGAGTTCATTGTGTTCAAAAACCACCAACTAACCGAAACAGTAACCATTAAATAATTTATATAATAATTGATCTTCACTCCCAATAACCAAATAAATATTATAAGCATGTAATATTATGGATGTTAAAAAAAAATACAATTTATATTCTGAACAACCATTCTCATATTACATGGTTATCCTTACATGTATATAAGTAAACTGGTCATGAATACCAAGGAAGAAAACAATCCCAAACAATAAAATTTAACCTCTTAAACCCATCAAGAAGTATATGAATGAAATTAATAAGTATATACTAAATAAATTACATAAATAATAGTTTCGGGATATATTAATTAATAAATTTAATTTGGTTATCCAAGAAACTAATATCAAGTGAAGAACACCATCAAACTTAAGGTAATGAGTTTCTTCATCTCACTTCCATTTTTGTGAGATATTCCGTATTCACTACTATTACTTGTGTATGGTGTATGTATACTGCCAATTTATGTTTTATATTCTGAATATATTTATTTTCATGATATTAAATGTATCATTTGATGATTATTAATTTTGGGTCATATGAATCAATTGAATACAATGTTTTAATTATTTTCTTCTCAAACCTCTATTTTCATTTAGGTTGCTCTTATTATCTATTAACATCAATGAAATTATTATTTATTCTTATTTAATTGTCATAAATTCTTTTTTAATGTTATATATATGTGTAACAATAATAATCCTTCTTTATTTTATGGGTAGTTACATGTTTTAAAAGAATCTTTCAAAAAGTCTTTTGAAATGCAAGCTCGATTCAAGGAAATTCTCGAATTTTTACCTATTTTGAAGTTCATTATATAATATGTTTTATGCCATACTTATCTTTCTAAAATAAAAAATTTTAACATGAAAAATATATTTTGGTTCATTTCTGGTTTTATGAAAGCAAACATGCCTTTTAACTTTAAAATCCTTTAATATTTTCCTTAAACCGCACTAAAATGTTTTATTTATAAAGTTTCTTTAAAAATTGTTTTTAATTGATTTCACCTAAATAAGTCTTTATTTAAGCCTCAAATATAATTTCAATTAAATTACCTTTTATTTTCTGGGATATACATGTTTACAATCTGATTTCATGACTAATAAAAATGATTTTCCAAAGGAACTCTTCTTTCTAAAGTAAAAAGGATTTTTCTCATCTCACTTTAACTTTTATGAGATATATGCCTTGTTCACCACTTATTTATTTCTTGTGGTGTGTGTACTGACCTTTGTTATATCATATAAAGATTATACTTATTCTCATGATATTCTAAGGTATTATGATTTGAATGTTTCAAGGTGGCATGAGACACATTGGAATGTTTAAGGATTATTTCCTTAGGATTTTTCAATTGTCTCATTTAAAAGTGTCTTTATCTATGTAAACATCCTTTGTTGAATATTTTAATTCATTGAGGTTTCTATCCTATGATATCATCCACTATGTTTTATTTAATGGTTTATGATTAGTTTGACTGTGGATCTTCTATCTTGAAACCATTCACCATATTACTCTAAATGGTTAGTGTTTATGTTTAGTGATTGGAGAAAGTTATTTACATTTAATATGTTAGCTTAAATATGAATGTGTATTCTATTTATGTTGATCCCCACTAATACGAGGAATTCATTGGACTTAGTAAGTGAAGGGTGGGGCCTTCTATAGTCCCTCGATACATCGGTAGGTCTCATGAGACAAATTACGATTTTGGCATGATGCCTTGATAAAATGGTTATTTATGGTCTTGGAATGAGGCATTGACAACATGGTTATGATGTCCCACATTATGCATTACCTCATTATGAAAATAGTAATTGAAATTTTATGTGGTTCTTCAACTAGTAGAATACCCATGATAGTGCTTTATTATGGAATATTTACTTAGCTCATATTCCTGCCATATTATGTTCAAGTTTAATTTTAAAGGCATGTGTTTTCAGTTATTCACCATGACTAAGGTTTATTTTTATGAAATATTCCACTGTATTGATTACCCTTAATGTGTGTTTTAGATCACCCCTTTCTTATGTTTCATTTTCTTAGTACATGAATAAGTTTATTATTAATGACCTGTAGGGATAAACTTAGAGTTTTGGATGTTCCTAATAAAACTTATCTATTGTATTTAATTTCAAGTTATAATGTTGAACCTATGTATGTATATGGTTTTCCAAAAATACTAAACTAATAAGTCCTTTGGTATTTGATTACTTGTAATCATTCCAATGTAATAAAATAATTCACATACTCCAAGAAACTCAGGTCGGGTCCTTATAGTTGGTATAAAAGGAAGTTTAGTGGAAAATTTGGAAACTAGATTTAGAAAATGTAGATTAGGGAACAAAACCCTAAGATAGAATTTGAGGATAAACATATAAGAACATCCTAGAATTTTGGTAAGGAATAGATTATGTGGATATTTCTAGAAAATACATCAATGTATGTGTAACAGCCCGAGATTTTATGAAAAATATTCTTTTTTATTTCACTAATGTCTTGTGTTGTACGCTACACCAAAAGGAGCTTGCACAACACGCATCCTTGACTTGCCTTGCATTACACGCAATCGCAACCTTCCTCGATAGCGTGTGTGGTACGTAATTCTGAGTTTTACGAAACAATGATATGCTATTAAAATATTATTAAAACTAGCCGTTATGAATAGTAATAACCACTTTTTAAATTTTAGAAATTTTAGCTCTCAAAATGGACTTCATTTTTGGATTCGGAGTATCGAATTTAGCCTAAGGTGAAATTTTGGTGATTTTCGGATAACTTTCATATTTTGATGAATAGTGAAAATTACTAAATTTTAGTTAAAAACAACTTTTTCAATCGAAATAATTAATAGTGATAAATTATTAATTTGAGTGGTTTTAAAGTATATTTAGAATATATTTTTACAATTTAATACAATGTTGGTCATTGGATGTAATTTCACATTTAAACTAGACATAAACAAGTGTCAATCTTTTGATAGATATTGTTTCTTAAAAACACGCTATTTGTTTTAACAGCGGGATTTAATTATAAAATTAATTAATGAAACTTTTATGTTATGAATTTGGTAAAATAGACTTCATTTTTGAATTCGGAATATGAAATATAGCTTAGGATGAAATTTTGGCATTGTTTTGAAAAACATCAATTTTTGATGAATAGTGAAACCACTAAGTGGTAGGTTAAAAACTGAATTTTGCATAAAACTTAATTTTACCGCTTCTGTGAATGGAATTTCAAAAATCCGATAGACATGGTTGATATCAGTAAGTAAAATATGGTTCAATGAGATAAAAATAATTTTTTGGTGAATAGTAACTTTTTACTATTTTTACCGCGGTTAATAGTAAATAGGGTAACTAAGGGTAAATATGATATCAATATTACCCTAACACATGTCCTAATTCTATTGGACAAGTGTAATTCGACAAAAAACAAACTTAGGAATAAAATATGACCATTTAGGCCCACTTGGATTAGATTAGGACATTTATTATTAATTTATTTAAAGAAGGGTTAAAATAGTTAAAATCAAAGTTTAATAAGTAAATCATTTTTAATATGGGGTTACACATAAGATAAATTCGACTATAAATATTCATTAGAAAGATAAAAATATTTCCTACATAATGGTATTTTATTTGTAATTTTTAGACATTAAATAATTTAATTTATTTATGACACAATGATGATGCAATAATTATATTATTAATGAAATATTGACATAATTGATGTTATAAACACCAAAATAAATGTAATTTGAGACTTTTTATGAATTACAATAATTTTCTAGGTTACTATGATATATTAGGGTTTATTTAATCAACTTGGTTCGAACATATAATTCTGTTATGACTTTCACAAAAATCATATATCAAATAGTGTCAAAATTGACACAAAATAGTTTTTAAATCAAATATTATATTATTAATTGTTATTTTATTCCTAAAAATCTAAGGTTCGGCCAAATGACTTACGTAAGGATATATATATTAATAATAAACAATTTGGGGTTCTTTTGGCATGTTATAGTAAGTGTATAAACCATATAGTGAAAGAAAACAAAAAGACACGGTAAAAGTTAAATTAATTAACTTAGAGTTAAATCTAATTTATAAGGTTAAAATAATACCCTAAACTTGTCTAAATCCTATTGGTTGATAGGATTTCGACCCATCCCCACTTTATCTTCGAAATAAGACCCTTTGGAACCATTATAAACCGATTTTGACTTTAATATAAAATAATATTTTGAGATATTCCTAAGGTGCCCCTCTCCTCCCTTATAAAAGGGCACCTCCTCCCCCTCCTCCTCACACCAATTTGAGCACTCAAGCTCGGCCAACCCCTGCCATTTTCTCCTCTCCACTTCCCTAGAATAATCCTAGAGGTCCTGGTCTTCTTCAAAGACCAATATTAGTTCCCTTAGTGGAGGATTCAAAGAGGTGTTCCAAAGAAGAGGTAATATCCATTACCGATCTTTTCAATTTCTTTCTTCTTCAACTTCTTCTCCTTTAGTTGTTTCATGATAAAGTAATAACATCAGTATTACTTACATACTGATGTGTTATTATAAATATGAAACAACCCTAATTCACCTTCTATCCATCCTACGGAAAAATGAAATCACCGCGCGTGCGTACGTACGGAATACCGTCTCCACGCCGTGGTGTAATCTATTTTTCCACCATCACCTTACAAGGATGGGTATAATGGTGTAATGAGTAACTATATATGATTATTATGAAGTAATATTGATACTGAAATAATATATATATATACTCCAATACAATTCCACGATCATAGGAACGATATCATCACTCGTGCGTACGTACGGAATACCGTCTCCACGATGTGATGCGACTCGTTCTACATGATCTTCATTTCATAATGATTATATAAATGAATTGAATGAATGAATATGGTATATACTACACTAATACCATTCTGGAAATGAATTATCTATAACCTAAAGATAAGAATAAGAATTTATTCAACAAAACACGCATAAGAACAAAAAGTTATAAAGACCCGAGTAACAAGTAACAATGAAATATTACTAACAAGAAGCTAATAATATGACCATATATGATATCATATCAATATGTATGATTCTGGAATAAGTCAATAACATTATTTAAACCATTATACAGGAGCTTCGGACACGAACAAAGCAAATCGGACCTAAGGTAAGGGAAATATCACAATCTCATTTTTATCCGAGATTGTTTATTCGTAAGTATTTACTGGGGTGTATTTTATCATCCACATCCATGTTTCATCAATATTTAATATTATTTCCATCCACCTACAATTGTTTAAATCCATTTTTACCCTTCGGTGAGTTTTTAGTAATATCTATGAAAGGAATCTTTTGTCATACGAGGTACTTTTTGACTTTTCCGACAAAAGTACGAAGAATGTTTTTTTTAACGTATACGACATGAATGGATTTTTAAAACATTATTTCCAAGAATCTTACTTTACAAGTTTTCAAGTTTATTTTTAATCAACTTCTTTTAATTTAAAGTTTTATGACATGTTAAGAAAGGAAAAATGTTTTTAAAGAAGAAAGGATATTTTCCTCAAGAATTCATTTCAAGTGTTTTTTTTAAAACTATTTTTCCATCTAAGATGACGTTATTTGATATGTATGTTTCAAGTAAAATGTCTCTATGATTTAAATGGTTTCAGTTTTCTTATGATGAAATGATATCAATTGTTTATGGATTATGATGACATGATGTTTAAGAATCCCATTTTATTACATGGGTTATGAAATGATGTATGATTTATGATTTTGTGGCACACATAAGAATGGTATCATTATGAGATGGGTGGGACCTATATCTCCCTCCAATGTATTGGGTAATGATTTTATATCTCATTAGATAGACATGGCTGGAATGGTAGGTTATACCGGTTCAGTGAAACAGGACTGAAACGAGGGTTACTCGATTCAGAAAGGGACTTTGTCCACTAAGATAGTCTTGGCAATGAGTCTTGACTAACAAGAAATGATTCTCTATGATTATGTGTGAATGCCACAAAGTTTCATGTTTTATGTTATGATTATTGTGATTACATTTCACTGCCATGATTTACCCCATATTATGAAATTATGATCTCTTTTGCAGGTTAAGATTTCCAAAAGTTATGTGCTTATGTATATGATGTGATTGATATTTCTTTTGTTTACCCTTACTGAGCATTTGAGCTCACCCTTTTATGTTTTCTTTTCCCCAGGATATAAAGAAAGGTTTTAGGTATAAAAAAGAAGAAGATCTTTATGAGAGATGTTGAAGATCTTTCACCACGATTAGAAGATTATATTCCGAGTTTCCAAAGACACTAAACTATTACGGTCCTTGTGTGTGTGTTTTTGTTATGTACTAAGTATTCCGCAAAAGTAATGTAATGTCCATGTACGATAAGCTTCGGGTCTTTACAGTTGGTATCAGAGGAAAGGTTTAGTCAACCTTTGGAAACTAGGATGCGAAAACGTTAGTGTGATCCCTAGAGATATTTCTAAGGTATGGATGTCCCTAGGGATAAGTATACGTATAGGTTATAGTAATAGAATTACGCTAACGATCATAGAATTAAACCTAAGATGTTGGATATTGAAGGTACTCCCCCTTTATTATGTTGTTTTCCCTAGAATGATTTTTGCCTCTCACACTATTCTTTTTGGGTTTTAGACGATGGCTGGAACCCGAAGGAACCGTGTTGATCAATGCAATGGACAATGCAATGATTGCCCTCCTGAACAAACAAATGTTATGGGAGATGGAGTGAAAAATCTTATTGCTATACTTACACAAGCTATGAATCATTCTGGACTTCCAAATGAGAAGAGAAGGGAACAATATTCTATTGAGTCCTTCATGAGGCAACGTCCACCTTCTTTCAGTGGGTCTTCTTATCCACTTGTGGCTGAACAATGGATCAGTACTACTGAAAAGATATTTTCAGTTCTTCAATGTTCTGAACATGATAAAGTCATCTTAGCAGTATATCGTTTGGAAGGTGAAGCTGATCAATGGTGGAATCTTATCAAGAATACAAGGCCAAGAGATGAAATTGAGTCCATGGAATGGGACGAGTTCAAGAATTTGTTTTTCAGTAAGTACTTCCCTCGTATTCTTCGAACAAAGATGGAGAAAGAGTTTCTTGAACTGAAGCAAAGGGACGATGAATCTGTTGGTACCTATGAAGCAAATTTTACAAGACTTGCAAGGTATGCTTCTGGTATTATCATCCAACCTGAAAGTAAAGTTGATCGATTTTTCAGTGGCTTAAAACCAAGTCTTCGAAGGGCATTAGCTATAAGAGACTTCAGTAGCTATGAAGAAATTGTGCGTTGTGCTATAAAGGTAGAAATGGAAGTTGGTGTTACATATCCATCTCATGGTTTTGACAAGAAACGAAAGATGGAGTTCAAGGAGAAATCTCAGAATAATGGTGAAAAGAAGATGAATGTTTCCTTATGCACAAAGTGTGGAAAGAAGCATGGTGGAGATTGTCTTAAAGGGACTAGAAAATGTTTTAAGTGTGGAAAAGAAGGTCATCGAGCAGCTGAGTGTCGAAGTAATGGAAAAAGGGTTTCTAATGATGTGAATAAAGCAAACACTGCAGAGAACGCACCACCAACACTTCAATGCTTCAAGTGCAAGGAAATGGGGCATTATGCTAATAATTTCCCTAATCCAAGGGTTAGTGATGATCAACATGAGCAACCACTGAAGGCAAAGGACAAAGGGAAATCACATGCGATCACTATTGGCAATATTGAATATGACAACGATGTGGTGGAATGATTAAGTGTTTATGTAATGGGATTCCAAAATAATGTTGTATCATTGAGTATTGCAATATTTATTGATGTGGTATTCAAAGTGATTAAGATATTTTTTGGAAATAAGATGATATGCGCATAATGAAGACGAGAAAATGAAATGTTTAATAGTATTAATGAGCTCATGATTGATATAAGGACTAAGTGATATCATGGTTTGAGTATATAGAATTTTGAGGATTTTGGTATGTGGAAGGTGTTAACTTTTAACTGCATTCATGTTTTCACTAAGGTATTCAAGAGAATACACGATTAAGGACTTTGAATGTTTGGAATGTGACCAACAAGACATATCTTATGATATGTGGGGATCAACGACAGTATTAAATCTCTGGTAATTGTTGTCACTATATTATGAGAGTGGACTGCAGTATTATGTATAAGCCTAAAGATTAGACTGGATTATGTTGGACATAAGTTAGTATTGTTTAAGGATAGAAGATTTTCGATATTATTGATGAGATGTTATAGTAACGTAGTTTTAGAAAAAGGACAACCTGCAGGACGGGCGACAACCCATCGCTTCGGACAAGGCTGTAGGAATCGAACCCACAACCGAAGTGCGACTAGCCTTTATCGCCTACCACTGACCTACAGGAAGTCCCTGTTTAGTAGAAACTAGTGTTATTATATTAAGCAGTATGATATATGAAGTATAAGCCCATTTTAGGAACCATATATGATTAATCCCACTATAGATCGACTTATGTATATAAATTTTGCTAACCTTTTGAGACAGATGGAATGACCCGTCATTCTATCACATGATCTGCTAACACTTCACGAATAACAAATTCAACTTCATTTATTTAAGAGATAAAGTGGAAATTGTTAAAGGCACGAACAACAGTGAGATTGTACCAAAATAAAGTAAGTATTTATTCTAATTCAAATTCTTTAACTTTAGGGAAATGATCTTGAAAACCAAAAATGTTGTCCTAGTTCTCTTATACCTGATGAATCAGATGGTACCTTAGATCGTCACAAATTTATGGATTTGTGATTACTGGCTTTTCCATAGCCATGTTCTCTACCACTCTCCATCATAACATGATGGTTAGATTTCTCTTCCCTATCCATATTTTCACCTATGTGGAAACCCAGTGATTAGTTTATTTGGGTAACCGTTAAGTTTCATACTATTTTCTTAAAATATTGGTTTTGGTATTCCTTTTTACGATGTGGGTTTATATTAAAGAAACTTTCGAATAGTAAACCATTTATAACCCCGACGAATTTCGAGGGCGAAATTCATTTTAAGGGGGGTAGAATGTAACAGCCCGAGATTTTATGAAAAATATTCTTTTTTATTTCACTAATGTCTTGTGTTGTACACTACACCAAAAGGAGCTTGCACAAAACGCATCCTTGACTTGCCTTGCATTACACGCAATCGCAACCTTCCTCGATAGCGTGTGTGGTACGTAATACTGAGTTTTACGAAACAATGATATGCTATTAAAATATTATTAAAACTAGCCGTTATGAATAGTAATAACCACTTTTTAAATTTTAGAAAATTTAGCTCTCAAAATGGACTTCATTTTTGGATTCGGAGTATCTAATTTAGCCTAAGGTGAAATTTTGGTGATTTTCGGATAACTTTCATATTTTGATGAATAGTGAAAATTACTAAATTTTAGTTAAAAACTACTTTTTCAATCGAAATAATTAATAGTGATAAATTATTAATTTGAGTGGTTTTAAAGTATATTTGGAATATATTTTTACAATTTAATACAATGTTGGTCATTGGATGTAATTTCACATTTAAACTAGACATAAACAAGTGTCAATCTTTTGATAGATATTGTTTCTTAAAAACACGCTATTTGTTTTAACAGCGGGATTTAATTATAAAATTAATTAATGAAACTTTTATGTTATGAATTTGGTAAAATAGACTTAATTTTTGAATTCGGAATATGAAATATAGCTTAGGATAAAATTTTGGCATTGTTCTGAAAAACATCAATTTTTGATGAATAGTGAAACCACTAAGTGGTAGGTTAAAAACTGAATTTTGCATAAAACTTAATTTTACCGCTTCTGTGAATGGAATTTCAAAAATCCGACAGAAATGGTTGATATTAGTAAGTAAAATGTGGTTCAATGAGATAAAAATAATTTTTTGGTGAATAGTAACTTTTTACTATTTTTACCGTGGTTAATAGTAAATAGGGTAACTAAGGGTAAATATGATATCAATATTACCCTAACACATGTCCTAATTCTATTGGACAAGTGTAATTCGACCAAAAACAAACTTAGGAATAAAATATGACCATTTAGGCCCACTTGGATTAGATTAGGACATTTATTATTAATTTATTTAAAGAAGGGTTAAAATAGTTAAAATCAAAGTTTAATAAGTAAATCATTTTTAATATGGGGTTATACATAAGATAAATTCTACTATAAATATTCATTAGAAAGATAAAAAGATTTCCTACATAATGGTATTTTATTTGTAATTTTTAGACATTAAATAATTTAATTTATTTATGACACAATGATGATGCAGTAATTATCTTATTAATGAAATATTGACATAATTGATGTTATAAACACAAAAATAAATGTAATTTGAGACTTTTTATGAATTCCACTAATTTTCTAGGTTACTATGATATATTAGTGTTGATTTAATCAACTTGGTTCGAACATATAATTCTGTTATGACTTTCACAAAAATCATATATCAAATAGTGTCAAAATTGACACAAAATAGTTTTTAAATCAAATATTATATTATTAATTGTTATTTTATTCCTAAAAATCTAAGGTTCGGCAAAATGACTTATATAAGGATATATATATTAATAATAAACAATTTGGGGTTCGTTTGGCATGTTATAGTAAGTGTATTAACCATATAGTGAAAGAAAACAAAAAGACACGGTAAAAGTTAAATTAATTAACTTAGAGTTAAATCTAATTGATAAGGTTAAAATAATACCCTAAACTTGTCTAAATCCTATTGGTTGATAGTATTTCTACCCATCCCCACTTTATCTTCGAAATAAGACCCTTTGGAACCATTATAAACCGATTTTGACTTTAATATAAAATAATATTTTGAGATATTCCTAAGGTGCCCCTCTCCTCCCTTATAAAAGGGCACCTCCTCCCCCTCCTCCTCACACCAATTTGAGCACTCAAGCTCGGCCAACCCCTGCCATTTTCTCCTCTACACTTCCCTAGAATAATCCTAGAGGTCCTGGTCTTCTTCAAAGACCAATCTTAGTTCCCTTAGTGGAGGATTCAAAGAGGTGTTCCAAAGAAGAGGTAATATCCATTACCGATCTTTTCAATTTCTTTCTTCTTCAACTTCTTCTCCTTTAGTTGTTTCATGATAAAGTAATAACATAAGTATTACTTACATACTGATGTGTTATTATAAATATGAAACAACCCTAATTCACCTTCTATCCATCCTACGGAAAAATGAAATCACCGCGCGTGCGTACGTACGGAATACCGTCTCCACGCCGTGGTGTAATCTATTTTTCCACCATCACCTTACAAGGATGGGTATAATGGTGTAATGAGTAACTATATATGATTATTATGAAGTAATATTGATACTGAAATAATATATATATATACTCCAATACAATTCCACGATCATAGGAACGATATCATCACTCGTGCGTACGTACGGAATACCGTCTCCACGATGTGATGCGACTCGTTCTACATGATCTTCATTTCATAATGATTATATAAATGAATTGAATGAATAAATATGGTATATAATACACTAATACCATTCTGGAAATGAATTATCTATAACCTAAAGATAAGAATAAGAATTTATTCAACAAAACACGCATAAGAACAAAAAGTTATAAAGACCCAAGTAACAAGTAACAATGAAATATTACTAACAAGAAGCTAATAATATGACCATATATGATATCATATCAATATGTATGATTTTGGAATAAGTCAATAACATTATTTAAACCATTATACAGGAGCTTCGGACACGAACAAAGCAAATCGGACCTAAGGTAAGGGAAATATCACAATCTCATTTTTATCCGAGATTGTTTATTCATAAGTATTTACTGGGGTGTATTTTATCATCCACATCCATGTTTCATCAATATGTAATATTATTTCCATCCACCTACAATTGTTTAAATCCATTTTTACCCTTCGGTGAGTTTTTAGTAATATCTATGAAAGGAATCTTTTGTCATACGAGGTACTTTTTGACTTTTCCGACAAAAGTACGAAGAATGTTTTTTTTAACGTATACGGCATGAATGGATTTTTAAAACATTATTTCCAAGAATCTTACTTTAAAAGTTTTCAAGTTTATTTTTAATCAACTTCTTTTAATTTAAAGTTTTATGACATGTTAAGAAAGGAAAAATGTTTTTAAAGAAGAAAGGATATTTTCCTCAAGAATTCATTTCAAGTGTTTTTTTTAAAACTATTTTTCCATCTAAGATGACGTTATTTGATATGTATGTTTCAAGTAAAATGTCTCTATGATTTAAATGGTTTCAGTTTTCTTATGATGAAATGATATCAATTGTTTATGGATTATGATGGCATGATGTTTAAGAATCCCATTTTATTACATGGGTTATGAAATGATGTATGATTTATGATTTTGTGGCACACATAAGAATGGTATAATTATGAGATGGGTGGGACCTATATCTCCCTCCAATGCATTGGGTAATGATTTTATATCTCATGAGATAGACATGGCTGGAATGGTAGGTTATACCGGTTCAGTGAAACAGGACTGAAACGAGGGTTACTCGATTCAGAAAGGGACTTTGTCCACTAAGATAGTCTTGGCAATGAGTCTTGACTGACAAGAAATGATTCTCTATGATTATGTGTGAATGCCACAATGTTTCATGTTTTATGTTATGATTATTGTGATTACATTTCACTGCCATGATTTACCCCATATTATGAAATTATGATCTCTTTTGCAGGTTAAGATTTCCAAAAGTTATGTGCTTATGTATATGATGTGATTGATATTTCTTTTGTTTACCCTTACTGAGCATTTGAGCTCACCCTTTTATGTTTTCTTTTCCCCAGGATATAAAGAAAGGTTTTAGGTATAAAAAAGAAGAAGATCTTTATGGGAGATGTTGAAGATCTTTCACCACGATTAGAAGATTATATTCCGAGTTTCCAAAGACACTAAACTATTACGGTCCTTGTGTGTGTGTTTTTGTTATGTACTAAGTATTCCGCAAAAGTAATGTAATGTCCATGTACGATAAGCTTCAGGTCTTTACAGTATGGATACTTCAAGTGTATTTGGTTCTAGAACAAATGTACCTAGTAGTAACAACTCCAATAAGGAGTTTTGGGATTGACCTCGGGTATTTGGGTACACAACAATGGGCCTTACTATGCACCTGGTTTGACACTCCCTAGGAATATTCTTAAGAAAATTCACATTTTTTTCTTACATACCATTATGAAGGATTTATTCTTTGAAAGTAACCAAAGTATATGGTTCTAGAATTTAAGATGTATAAATTTATGATATGTGCTTTACTATTTTAGAGTTATAGAAAGTTCATAATTGTATGCACTAATATAGTATATGGAATTGATTAAGAATGAAACCTAGAAGAAGGAATGAGAACTTACCCAATGCACATGATGAAAATAGTAATAAGGATCATATATATCATGGTCTTAAGCCATCATTTCAAATAAAGATAGTCTCTAAAGTATCCTCATCATATGAGGAAATAGTATCATATGTCAGCAAGGTATTTAAAGACATCTTGGAGTCCTATGAATTTAAAGGGAAGATAAAGAAGAATATGATGTCATAAAAAAACATTGATAAGGTGAAGAAGGGAAAGAAGGGTTTTCCCACATGTGATAACTGTGGAAAGAATCACCCTGGTAAATGCTTGAAAGGAAAGGGAGTTTGTTATAAGTTTGGAGAAAAAGGACACAAATTTCATGATTTCAAGGGTAGGAAAAAGTTTTTCAATGTACAATGTTTCAACTGTAAGGAGATGGGACACTATAAGAATCAATGTCCCAAGTGTCAAAGGAATATACCCCAAATGATGATACTGGATAATGATCAAGTTATCTTGCTACCAAAGATGAAGTAGAATGATTAATATTCCTAGTCAAGAATCCTTATATTTGATTTTTTTCAGAAATGTACTAGTTATAATAATTATGGAATATATAAGGATTATACAACAATACTATTTTATTAAGTATTTTAGGTCATATGATAAATTATACCAAGGATAAGTGACTCAGTAGAAAGTTAATATATTGGGAAAGAATATGGTTGAGGGAAAGACAACCCTTAATATATTTCTAATGATGAAGATATTCACAAGTTTGGAATGTGAAAATTTAGGGCTAATTCATGTTGATTAAAGGCACATATGGTAGTATATGCATTGAGAAGGATATATCATGGACTTCTAAACAAAATGAGGATTTTCAAGGACCCAGTGTACATGGATCTAGCAAGGATGGAAATGGGAATGATTCTAAAGTATTGGATCCTGATCTTTTGGAATGTTAAACCATTTTTGAAATGGTTTAGTTTGATCATTGTATGAGGTTTTAGAGTTTAATATCACTACATGATGCAACTTGTGGTAAGAGATGAAGTATAGATAGTTCAAGTCACAAAAATAGGATAAGATTGTGTTTATGAAATAGAAACATATATTTATACTATTATATAGTGGAATAATTCATCAACTCTAGGAAAAGAGTCTTAAATAAAAATGTTTTCCAATTATCATTTTTTTCATGATATAAATGAAAATTTTCAAAACTGTAGTTTAAGGTTTTGTGGTAATGATATTTCATATAAGCATGTTGTATTTTAATTTCCATCAAAACATGATGGTTTGATTATTCTTCCATAAACATGTTTTCCAATTAGAATGCATAGTTTTGTTGTAACCAATGCATTTCCCTTTCCCTCTTATTAAGAGGATATTTTATCCATATTTATGATGTGGGTTTCTCACAAGGGAATTTTCAAGTACCAACCATTAACTTTCGAAGTTCAATTTCAAATTTTGAGGAAGAATTTTTTTTAAGGAGGGGAGAATGTAACACCCCAAGAATTTACAAATAGATTTAATATAGAATGAATGAAAAAATAAGTCTCTACAAAACAACACTTTGTTATAACCTATCTAATAAACATAATTTTGTCACTTATGTGATTTGAATTTAGAAAAACTGACATACACGGTTGCATTCAGTAAGATATTTAGAGTCTGATAGGATCAACTTACATTTTTGGTGAATAGCAACTTGATCCTTATGAATAGTAACATACCCTTTATGAATAGTAATGAATAGTAAATTAGAAAAAAAAGAAACTTCACCCATGAATGTATAAATACAATTTAGAAATATTATAAATGACAAAATGATCATAGCATAGATATTAGTATTTTTGTAAGTCATAAATATTTTAATTACAATTTTATGATTAATTTAATAATTTAAAATGGAAATTTATTTTCATAAAATGTAATCATAAATAGTAATTTTATTTTATTATGGTTATAATATAATTTTATGATATCTTGATTAACTTTTCAAGGTGCTATAAAAAGAGTTACAATTTTAAAGTTTTTTTTTGAATAAATTATGATTTCATTTAAAAATTAAATTAAAAATATTTAGAAAATTATTTTCAAAAAATGGATTTCAGTTTTGAATTCTATACATAAAAAAAAATTTTGGGGTGAATTTTTTGGATTTTTATAAAATACTTGAATTTTTAATGAATAGTGAAATATGGTAATTTACCGTATAAATACATTATGAGTTAAATACACTATTAATAGCATCATCACTAATGTAATAACCCTTGGTTAAAAATAATATTCACTTATTACTATTTTTTTTCATGAAATCATCACAATTTCTTGTCTTATGGAAAAATAATAAACTAATGATTAAAATATTAAGAAAACTCTCCTCTCCTCCACTATAAAAACCACCCACATTCCCCTCTTCTCTTCACTCCTCTCAAGCCTTGTTCCTTGTCTAAATATTTCTCAAATATCCTCCTAAGATCCTCCCCCACATCCATTAGACCTTGGTTTCATAAAAAGACCAAAACCTCTCCCCTAAAGAGGCTCTTAAGAAAGATAACTTCCAGAGGTAACTTCCTCTTTTCATTTATTTTATTTCAAGTTCCTTTATTTTATTATTATTTCCTCACATTATTTCATCCAAATTTTTTGATGACTCTAGTACCTTACATGTATTAAAATTTTTTTATGATAAAGGAGGATTTTTTCATCATCTCTCCTTTCCCCTTATTTTATAATAGAAATGAAAACACCATCCGAGATGTGCTAATTCACCAAATTCAAGGACGATGAGTTTTCAATTTCTATTTCCATATTCAATTCAGGTCATAAAACCATTATTATGGTTTCAACAGAATATAATATATGTATTATGTCTCATATATGGTTCTTTAATCTTTTTTTACACATGGTTTTGATTTATAAAGAAAAATGAGTTCGTTGTGTTAAAAAATCGTCAATTAACCCAAACGAAAATCATTAAATAATTTATATAAGGATTAATAATCACTTTCAATAACCAAAAGAATTTTATAAGAATGAAATATTATAGATGTTAAAAAATAAAATACAACTTCTATTATGAAAAACTATTCTCATCTTACATGTTTATCCTTACATGTATATAAGTAAACAGGTCATGAATACCAAGGAAGAAAACGATCACAAACAATAAAATTGAACCTCTTAAACCCATCAAGAAGGAAATGAATGAAATTAACAAGTATATAATAAATAAATTAAATAAATAATAGGTTCTGTATATATTAATTATTTAATTTAATTTGGTTATCCAGCAAACTAAGATCGAGTGAATACCACCATCAGACTTAAGGTAAGTGGTTTCTTCATCTCACTTCCATTTTTGTGAGATATTTCATATTCACTACTATTACTTGTGTATGGTGTATGTATAATACCAATTTATGTTTCATATAATGAATCTATTTATTTTCATGATATTCAATGTATCATTTTATGATTGTTAATTTTGGGGCACACGATTCAATTGATTTCAATGTTGTAAGTATTTTCTACCCAAACCTCTATTTTCATTCGGGTTACTGTTATTCTATATTCACCTCAATGGAATTATTATTTATTTTTATCTACTCCTCATAAATTATGTGTGAATGTTCTATATATATGTACCAGTCATAATCCTTCTTTATTTTATGGGGATTTACATGTTATAAAAGAATCTTTCAAAAATTCTTCTGAAATGCAAGCCCGATTCAAGGAAATTCTCGACTTATTACCTATTTTGAATTTCACTCTATAATATGTTTTATGCAAATTTATATTTCTAAAATTAAAAATTTTAACATGAAAAATATATTTTGGTGCATTTTTTGTTTTATAAAATCAAACATGCCTTTGTACTTTAAAATCATTTAATATTTTCCTTAAACCGCACTAAAATGTTTTATTTCTAAAGCTTCTTTAAAAAAAATTTTTAAATGATTTCTCCTAAATAATACTTTATTTAAGCCTCAAATATAATTTAAATTAACTTAAATTTTATTTTCTAGGATATACATGTTTAAAATCTGATTTCATGACAAATACAAATGATTTTCCAAAAGAACTCTTCTTTCCAAAGTAAAAAGGATTTTTCTCATCTCACTTTAACTTTTATGAGATATATGCCTTGATCACCACTTATTTATTGATTGTGGTGTATGTAATTCCCTATGGTATATAATATAAAGAATATCCTTATTCTCATTATATTCTAAGGGATTATTATTTGAATGTTTCAAGGTGTTACGAGACACTTTGAAATGTTTAAGGATTATTTCCTCAAGAATTTTCCAATGGTATCATTTAAAAGTATCTTAATCTATGTAAAAATCCTTTTTTGAATATTTTAATAATTAATTTTTATCTCCTATGATATCATAAACCATGTTTTATTTAATGTTTTATAATTATTTTGACTGTATATCTGCTATCTTGAAACCATTCACCATATTATTCCCAATGGTTAGTGTTTATGTTTAATGATTGGAGAAAGTTATTTACATTTAATATGTTAGTTTCAATATGAATGTGTATTATGTTTATGTTTATCCCTATTCACAAGAAGAATGAATTGTAATTAGTAAGTGATGAGTGGGGCCTACTATATCCCCTCAATTCATTGGTAGTTTTTATGAGACAAACTACAGTCTTGGCACGGGGCCCTGGAGAAATGGTTATTTATGGTCTTGTCATGAGGCCTTGATGGTGTGGTTATGATTTATCGTATTATGAATTCCATTATTATGAAACTATTAATTGAAATTTCATATGGTTATTTGACTAGTTGAATACCCATGATAGTGCTTTATTATGGCATATTTACTCAACTCATAATCCAGCCATATTATGTTCAAGTTTATATTTAAAGGAATGTGTTTTCAGTTATTCACCATTCTTAATATTTATTTTTATGATATATTCTACTAGATTACTTAACCATATTAAGTATCTAAGATCACCCCTTTCTTATGTTTTATTTTCTCAGGACATGAAGAAGTTTATTATGAATGACTTTTAGGGATAAAATTAGAGTTTTGGATGTTCCCAATAAAACTTAATATGTTGTATTTCATTTCAAGTTTCAATGTTGAACCTATGTATGTATATAGTTTTCCAAAACTACTAAACTAATAAATATTTTGGGATTTGATTCCTTGTAATCATGATAATGTAATAAAATAAGGCACCGACTCTGGGCAACTAGGGTCGGGTCCTTTGAGTTGGTATCAAAAGAAGTTTATTAGAAAAATTGCAAAACTAGATTTAGAAAATTTAGATTTGGGAACCAAAACCTAAGATATATTTTTAAGATAAACATACAAGAACATCCTGAAATTTTATTAAGGAATAGATTATGGGGATCTTTCTAGAAAATATATCCCTGTCTGAATATTACTAGTGAATGTGGTTATGGCAGAAATGTACCTAGGAGTAACAACTCTGATAAGGTGTTTCAGGCTTGACCTGGGGTATTGTGGTACACGACAACGACCCTTAATATGATCCTAGTTTGAAACTATCGAGGGATATTATTAGGATAATTTACTTTTTTTCTTACATACCATTATAAAGGATTTATTCTTCCAAAATAACCAAATTATATTGTTCTAGGATTTACGGTTCATAAATTTATGATATGTGATTTACCATATTTAGATTTATATAAAGTTCATAATTTTATGAGATAATATAGTATATGGAATTAATTAAAAATGGTGCCTAGCATAAGGAATGAGAACTTTACCAATTCACATGATGTAAATAGTAAGAAGGATCATATCTCCCATGGTCTTAAGCCATAATTTCAAAGAAAGATAGTCTCCCAAGTATCCTCATCATATGAGGAAATAATATCATATGTTAACAAGGTATTTAAATACTTCTCTAAGTCCTATGTATTTGAAGGGAATAAAAATACGTAGAGGATGGTAGAGAAAAACATTGTTAAAGTAAAGAAGGGAAAGAAGGGTTTTCCCACATGTGATAACTGTGGAAATAATCACCCTGTTAAATGCTTGGAAGGAATGGGATCTTGTTATAACTATAGAGAAAAAGGAAAATAATTTCCTGATTTCAAGGGAAAGAAAAATGTTTCTAATGTACAATGTTTCAATAGCAAGGATATGGGACACTATGAGAATCAATGTACCAAGCATTAAAGTAATATACATCAGATACTAGATAATGATCAAGTTATGATTATGACGTAGATAAAGTGGAATGATTAATATGCCTAGTCAAGAATCATTTCATTTGAATTTTTTTCCAGCAATGTATTGGTTATAAGAATTATAGAATATATTAGGATTTTACTGTGGTACTATTTTATTAAGTATTTGAGGTTGTATGATGTATTGTACCCTGGATAAGTGACTCAGTAGAAAGTTAATATCTTGGGAAAAAAATATGGTTGAGGGAAATAAAAACCTTAATATATTTCTAATGATTAAGATATTCACATGTTGGGAATGTGAAAATTCAGGCTACTTAATGTTGATTAAAGTCAAATAAGGTAGCAGATTCATTGAGAAGGATAGATCATGGATTTTTAAAAAAAATGAGGATTTCCAAGGACCTTGTGTACATGGATCTAGAAAGTATGGATATGGGAATGATTCTAAAGTATTGGATCATTATCTTTTGGAAAGTTAAACCATTTGTGAAATGGTTTAAGTTGATCATTGCATGAGGTTTTAGAGTTTAATGTCACTACATGATGCAACAAGTTCTAAGAGATGAAGTATAGATAGTTCAAGGCACAAAAAAAGGATAATATTGTGCTTATGAAATATAAATTTATATTTATACTCTTATAGAGTGGAATAATTCATGAACTCTAGAAAAAGAGTCTTAAATAAAAATATTTTCCTAATATTATTTTTTTTCATGATATCAATGAAATTTTTCATAACTGTAGTTTAAGGTTTTGTGGTAATGATCTTTCATCTGATCATGTTCTCTATCAATTTCCATTAGAACATGACGTTTGATTATTCTTCAATGACCATGTTTTCTAATTATAATGCGTGGTTTTTTAGTAACAAATGCATTTACCTTTCCCTCTTATTAAGAGGATATTTTAACCATATTATTGATGTGGGTTTCCCATAAGGTAATTTTCAAGTATCAACCATTAACTTTTGAAGTTAAATTTAAAATTTTGGGGATGAAATTTTTACAAGGAGGGGAGAATGTAACACCCCAAGAATTTAAAAATAGATTTAATATAGAATGCATGAAACACCGAGTCTCTACAAAACAACACTTTGTTAGAACCTATCCAATAAACATAATTTTGTTACTTCGGTGATTTAAATTTTGAAAAACTGACATACACGGTTGTATTTAGTAAGATATTTAGAGTTTTATAGGATCAAATTACATTTTTTGAATAGTAACTTGACCCTTATGAATAGTAACATACCCTTAAGAATATTAATGAATAGTAAATCTTCCAAAAAAAAAAACTTCACCCATGAATGTATGAATATAATTTAGACATCTTATAAGTGAAAAAATGATCATAGCATAAGTATTTGTATTTTTGTAAGTCATAAATATTTTAATTATGATTTTATGATTAATTTAATAATTTAAAATGGAATTTTATTTTCATAAAATGTAATCATAATTTTTTTATTGTATTATGGTTATAAGATAAATTTATAAGACCTTGATTAACTTTTCAAGGTGTTATAAAGGAGTTATAGTTTTCAAGTTGTGTTTTTGAACAAATTATGATTTTATTTATAAATTAAATTAAAAATATTTAGAAAATTATTTTCAAAAAATTGATTTAATTTTTGAATTCTACACGTTAAAAAATGGTTGGGGTGAATTTTTGTGATTTTTATAAAATACTTGAATTTTTGTGAATTGTGAAATACAGTAATTTACCGTATATATACATTATGAGTTAAATACCCTATTCCTAGCATCATCACTAATGTAAGAACCCTTGTTTCAAACTCACATGCACTTATTAATATTTTTGGTCATGGAATCATCACTATTTTTTTCTTCTGGAAAAATAATAAATAAACGATTAATATATTAAGAAAACCCTCCTCTCCTCCACTCTAAAAACCACCCACACTCCCCTATTCTCTTCACAGCTATCAAGCCTTATTCCCTATCTAAATTCTACTCAAATGCCCTCCCAAGATCATCCCCCACGTCCATCAGCCCTTGGTCTCATAAAGATACCAAAACCTCTCCCCTAAAGAGGCTCTCAAGGATGATAAATTCAAGAGGTAAATTCCTCTTTTCATTTATTTTATTTCAAGTTCATTTATTTTCTTTTTATTTTCTCACCTCCGTTCATCCAAAAATTGTGATTAATCTATTACCTTACATGTACTATAATTTTTTTATGATAAATTAATAATTCTTCATCATCTATCCTTTCCCCTTCTTTTATACTAGAAATGAAAACACCATCCGAGATGTGCTCATTTACCACATTCAAGGATGATGGGTTTTCAATTTCTATTACCATCTTCAATTATGGTCCTAAAAACATTATTATGGTTGAAATAGAATATACTATATGTATTATTTCTCATCTATGGTTTTGTAATCTTTTTTACATGTGTTTTTTATTTATAAATCAAAATGAGTTCGTTGTGTTCAAAAACTGAGAACTAACCCAAACAATAATCATTAAATAATTTATATAATGATTCATATTCACTCCCAATAACTAAATGAATTTTATAACTGTGTAATATTATAGATGTTAAAAAATAAAATACAACTTCTATTTTAAACAACCATTGTCATCTTACATGTTTATCCATACATGTATATAAGTAAACATGTCATAATACCAAGGAAGAAAATGCTCCCAAACAATAAAATTGAACCTCATAAACCCATCAAGAAGGACATGAATCAACTTAATAATGGTATGATAAATCAATTACATAAAGAATAGGTTTTGGATATATTAATTAATGAATTTAATTTTTTATCCAGTAAACTAAGATCAAGTGAAGAACACCATCAGACTTAAGGTAAGGGGTTTCTTCATCTCACTTCCATTTTTATCAGATATTTCAAATTCACTACTTTTACTTGTGTATGGTGTATTTATACTAACCATTTATGTTTAATATCATGAATATATTTATTTTCATTATATTAAATGTATCATTTTATGATTATTAATTTTGGGGGCATACGATTCAATTGATTACAAAGTTGTAAGTATTTTTTACCCAAACCTCTATTTTTATTCAGGATACTCTTATTCTCTATTAACCTCAATGAAATTATTATTTATTATTATTTTCTCCTCATAAATTATATTTTAATGTTCTATATATTTGTACCAATAATAATCCTTCTTTATTTTATGGGGATTTACATGTTTTAAAAGAATCATTCAAAAATTCTTCCGAAATGCAAGCCAAATCCATGGGATTTCTTGAATTCTTACATATTTTGAAATTCACTATATAATATGTATTATTCCATATTTATATTTATAAAATAAAACATTTTAACATGAAAAATCTATTTTGGTTCATTCATGGTTTTATGAAAGCAAACATGCCTTTTTTCCTTTAAAATCCTTTAATATTTCCCTTAAACCACACTAAAATGTTTTATTTCTAAAGCTTATTTTAAAACTCTTTTTAAATGGTTTCACCTCAATAATACTTTATTTAACCCTAAAATAAAATTTCAAGGAAATTACCCTATATTTTCTAGTATATTCATGTTTAAAATCTAATTTCATGAAAAATACATATGATTTTCTAAAAGAACTCTTCTTTCTAAAGTAAAAAGGTTTTTTTTCTCATCTCAATTTAACTTTTATGAGATATATGCCTTGTTTACCACTTATTTATTACTTGCAGTGAATGTAATTCCCTTTGGTATATCAAATCAAGAGTATCATTATTCACATGATATTATAATGGAATATGATTTGAATGTTTCAAGGTGGTATGGGACACTTTGAAATGTTTAAGGATTATTTCCTCAAGGATTTTTCAATGGTTTCATTTAAAAGTATCTTCATATATGTCAATTTACTTTGTTAAATCTTTTACTTCATTGATATTTATCTCTTATGATATCATACACCATTTTTTATTGAATGTTTTATGATTAGTTTGACTTTGGATATTCTTTCTTGAAACTGTTCACCATTTTACTCCAAATGGTTAGTGTTTATGTTTAATGATTGGAGAAAGTTATTTATATTGCATATGTTACTTTTAATATGAATGTGTATGTTGTTTATGTTGATCTCCATTCATATGATGAATGCATTGGACTTATTAATTTATGAGTGGGTCCCTTTATAGCCCCTCGATGCATCGGTAGGTCTCATGAGACAAACTATGATCTTAGCACGAGGCCTTGAAAAAATGGTTCTTTATGGTCTTGGAATGAGGCATTGATGGTATGGTTATTATGTCCCGCATTATGCATTCCCTCATTATGAAACTAGTAATTAAAAGTTCATGTGGTTATTCCACTAGTAGAATACCCATGCTAGTTCTTTATTATGTCATATTTACTTAGCTCATATTCCTGCTATATTATGTTCAAGTTTATTTTCAAAAGTATGTGTTTTCAGTTATTCACCATGCCTAATGTTTATGTTTATGATATATTCCACTGTCTTTCTTACCCTTACTGAACATCTGAGCACACCCCTTTCTTACGATTCATTTTCTCAGGACATGAAGAAGTTTATTATGAATGACCTGCAGGGATAAACTTAGAGTTGTGTATGTTCTAAATAAAAATTATATGTTTTATTTCATTTAAAGTTATAACATTAAACCTATGTATGTGTCTGGTTTACCAAAAATACTAAACTAATCGGTCATTTGGTATTTTATTCCTTGTAATCATGCTAATGTAATAAAATAAGTCACTAGCTCTGGGCAACTGGGGTCGGGTCCTTACAGTGTCTATAATGGTTATTCCAATTTGTAAGGATTCTATAAGTTCTCTATAAATATAATTTCCCAAGGAACCTACTTGATTTTCTATGATTTATAATGAGATTTCATGGAAATCATTTGATTTCAAAATTTAATATAATTATGTTTTAAGGGAAATATTGTTCCCTTTTAGGGTAAAAAAGTTTATGTTTTTAAGAAAATGTTTTCCATGGGTTCTCATGTTTTATAAGAATCCCTCATGATTATGATTTATCCTTTATGTTTTCTTATAAATTGTTTTATGAAAATATTTAGGTAGTAAAGTCAATTTCATGAGTAATTAAATGATTATTTGAGCTCAAAGTTTATTTATTTTATAGGTAAACACTATTTTTGATCTCATTATTTAAAAAAAAGATTAACAAGTTTCTATATTATTTTTGTGTCACTTACTGTGATTTTTATCCTCAACCCACTTTTTAAAATGTTTTTCAGAGGGTTTAAGGATAGATAAGAATAAATAATAAGTCAAGTTAAAATTCCTAAATATTTTTCATGAAAAAACATGTTTCTTTTTAAAATTTTTATCTTATGGAAAAACTGGATATCGATCATAAATTTACACTTTGTAAAATATAATTTTTTAATTTATAAATTATGACCTAATTCTATAAAACTCTAAACCATAAAGATCCTTGGGTATGTAAGGATGTGAATTATAATCTAAATTCTCTAGAATATGTAATGATTAATGTTAGGTCCTTGTAGTTGGTATCAGATAAAAGTTTTAGATAAATTTTGAGATTAAGATAATGTTAATATCATAATTTTGAAAGGTTATACCTTATGGTAAAGTTGAAATGATATATAATATGAATATTAACATGTTACTTTGTCTAAATTATGTATATTTAGAATGATTTTTTATAAATTAAACATGGAATTTATAGTAGGAATGCACTGAGAGGACAATATCCTTTGAAACCAATAGCCTCAGATGGTTGGAATTGGAATTTATTAGTTTGTTATGATGATGGATCAATTGATGTAGGCTAAAAATGGATATGGTATCTATGCTAGATAGTATCCAGATCTACCAAAGAGGAACATGATGATAATGGATCATTTTATGAGGCAAAATCCTTTAGTATTTAGTGGATATTCAAACGAAGTGGTAAATGAAAGATGGATTTGTACTCTAGAAATGATAATTTAAGTCATGGGGTGTTTGAAATGTTAAAATGTAACCCTTTATTTTATCATTTTGAAGGTTAAGCTGATTAATAGTGGTCTTTGGTTAAGAATACCATAGAAAGAGATGAGATTGATTCCATGGAATCAGAAAAATTTAAGAATATTTTCCTCTATAAATATTTCCCTATGGTTATTCGAATAATAATAGAGAAATAATTATCAGAATTGAGGAAAAAAGATGAATATTAAGTAGCTGTATATAAATAAAATTTTACAAGATTGTCTAGGTATGTTCTAAATTTTATTCACGATCTTGATAATAAGATTAATTAGTTTTAATCAAGTTTGAAACCAATATATCTAAGGTCATTATCTTTCCATGAATTCAAAATTTATGAGAAATTTTTTCGATGTTCTGAGAAGGTAGAAATGGATTTTTTTGATGATCATATATTCCATGACAATAAAAAGATGAAAAGGTATAGATTATAGGAAATGAGTAAGAATTCATCAAAGAAATCTAGATGTAAGAAAATAAAGTTCCCATATTATGATAAATGTGGTAAAAATAATCCTAGATAAGTCTTATAAAATACAAGAAGTGTTCTGATGTGGAAATTTTGGTCACATGGATCATGATTACAAGGAAAAAGATCTGCCAAATAAGAAAAAGTAGATGGTAATGTACTTAAATTTCAATGAGTTTCATAATTATGCTAACGTGTGTCCAGAGTTAGTCACTTGGGGGGAAATCATCAAGGACATAAGAAAAAAGGTATGGAAAAATAATTTGCTACTACTATGGTTGGTGTTGGGATATCTAATAAAGTGGTTATAAGTATGTTTCTTGTTTATTGAAATTATGCCAATGCCTTGTTTGACTTCAGATCTTTGCATTCCTTTATCTCTGAGAGATTTTTAATAAAAATAAGAATATCACCTCATGAAAAGAAGATAGGACTTTTGGTTAAAACACTGGGTGGGATGTTTATCTAAAAAATATTTATAGGAATCTTATTATTATTATTATTAATGGGATGGTATTTCCTGAAAATATTTTTAAACTACCCATGGTAGATTTTGATATTATTTTGGGTGTGTATTGGTTTTATTTATCATGCTTAGATATATTTCCAAGATAATAAAGTTATATTCAATGATTTCATACCTTTTGTAACCTATCAGGAATCTGAGATATTGATTAGAGATGACAATGAAAGTTACCTAGATCATGTTGTTTAAAAGAATGAAACTATTCAAATTAGTTATGTTCCAATAGTAAATAAATATATGAACATATTTCTTTATGATTTCCCTAGTTTTATTTTAGATTAGGAGGTTGAATTTACTGTTAAATTAGTGCATGATGCTATGACTATTTCAAAACCACCTTATCGAATGGATAAAGTAGAACTTTTGGAAATGAAATATAAATTTCAAGAGTTTCTAGATAAAGGTTTTATTCATCCTATAACTTCACCATGAGATGATCCTATTTTATTTTTTAAAAATAAATATGGTTCAATGAAACATTTCATTGATTATAGATCCTTGAGTAACATCACTATTAAGAACAATTATCATTTGCCTCATATCTATGATTTTTATGATTATCTCCATGGATAAAAATATTTGTCAATGATTTATCTTAGGATAGGATATCATTAGTTGAAGGTGAAGGAGGAATATATTCCAAATATGGTGTTTCAGACTAGATATGGGAATTATGAGTTTGTAGTTATGCATTTTGGGATCTCTAATGCACCATATATATTAATGGACCTTATGAATAGAGTTTTCCATGAGTTATTAGCTAATTTTATGGTCATTTTTCTTAATGATATACTGTTATATTCTAAAATCTATTATGGTCATGAAATATATGAAAGGATTTTTTTGAAAACCTTGAAAGAGATGAAACTATTCGAAAAATTTAGTAATTGTGAATTTTGGTTGAAAATAATTTATTTCATTATACATTTTGTTTATAAATATGGAATAAATGTTAAAGATGCTAAAAAAAAGACGTTGAAGAATGGAAAAGACCTAAAATTATATAAAGATTAGTAGTTTTAGTGGATTGGCAGGTTACTACTGGTGGTTTATGGAAAACTTTGCTCGTTTTTTTATACCATAGACTAAGTAACTAAAAAAGGAGTTAAATTTATCTAGATAAAATAATGTGTTTATTATTTTTAGAAAATAAAAATAATATTGGTGGAGGATCCAGTTTTGGGCCTAACCCCCAAGAAAGGTGACTTTCTTATCTACAATGATACTTCATTGAAGGTAATTGGTTTTGTTCTAATTCAAAATGATCAGGTAATTTCTTATGTATCATATCAGCTGAATCATTATGAGTTAAATTATCATACACATGATTTTAAATTATCTATTGTGGTTTTTTTACTTTAAAAATTTGGACAAATAATTTATATGGATTAAAATTAGAAATATATATTAATCAAAAAAATTTGAAGTATATATTTACTCAAAAAGAGTTGAACATGAGAGAGATAATATGGTTGGAAATGATTGAGGATTATGAATTAATGATTTCTTATATTCCTAGAAAATAAAACTAAGTAGCTAATTCTTTGAGTTGGAAATATAATTCCAAATTAACCATGTTATTTTTAGAACATGAACCTTTGGTTAATTATTTGATACTTTTTTTCCTAGAAGTTGTGACTGTATAAATTTTATCAATTTTATTTTAGATATTAGTAAAATCTTATATGTCAGAAATAATTAATAAATATCAAAAGTAGGATCATGTTTTATAAGAAAAGGTATAATTTTTTAAGAAGGGTCTGTTTCAATAGTTTAATATTGATAAAATAGGTGTTATTAGTTTTGGAAAAATATTATGTGATTCTTATGTTTCCTAATTAAAGAAATAATTATTGAGTGAAACTCCCAGTTCTCCATTTTCCATTCATCTTAATAGTATTAAGATATATAGATACCTTTAGGAGTATTACTTGTGGGATGAAATGAAAATAGATATTTCTTAATTTAACATGAAATGTTTTACTTTTCTACAGGTTAAAGTAAAATGATAATTACCAAAGGGGATGATTCATCCTTTTCTAATGCCAGAGTGGAAGTGGGGAAATATATACATGGATTTTATGATCAGATTACCAAATAAATCTCAAGGTAATAATGTTATTTGGATTATTTTTTATTGATTAAATAATTACACACAATCTATTCTCATTTGAGATACTATGTAAAGGAGATAGTCAAGTTACATGGAGTTCCTCTCTCCATTTTATCTGATCATGATCCCATATTCACCTCTAATTTATAGAAAGGATTTAAAAAGTTGTTGGGTACTAAATGAAATTTAAGTATATATTTTAATCATCAATATGATGTACAATTCAACAGAACAATTAATACCTTAGAAGACACGATTCAGGCTTTTTTAATGGATTTTCAGGGAAGATGGGATCAAAATCATTCATTAGTATAGTTTTATTATAATAAAATTCGTCATGCTTGTATCACTACAGCAAATACTAACTATAACAATGCCCCTATCCCAACGGTTTATAAAAACCACTCGGATAGGGGTCCTATTATAATAGTTTTTTAAAACCGTTGGGATAGATCCAAAAAAGTCGTACTAACCCAATGGTTCTTAAAAACCATTGGTATAGGTTAATTCTATCCTAATGGTTTTACAAAACCATTGGGATAGATAAAAAATAGTAATATCCCAATAGTTCTTCAAAACCATTGGGATAGGTTAAGTCTATCACAATGGTTTAACCAAACCATTGGGATAGGTTAAGGCTATCCCAAAGTTTTTATAAAAATATTGGGATAGATCCAAAAAAATTAGTCCTATACCAATGGTTCTTCAAAACCATTGGGATAGGTTAAGGATATCCCAACGGTTTTCCAAAATCGTTGGGATAGATCCAAAAAATAAGGGTACCTATCCCAACAGTTTTGAGAATCGTTGGGATAGGTACACTTATTTTTTATGAATTATTTTGTAAAATATCATCAAATAAATCAATATATAAATTATATATATATATACACAAATATATTCACAAATATAATTGTATAATAGTGGTTAGGTCTTTGATATATAAGGCGGAGGGCACTGGTTCAAACCTTGGCTGTGTATTTTATTTTACATTACCCATCCTAAACGGTTTGGGAAACCATTGGGATATACCTATCCCAATGATTTGGAGGCATAAAAATGACACATAACCCAGTAGTGTATACATATGGAACCTTTTGAGGCATTATATGAAAAGATTTGTTGAAATATTACTTTTTTTGGATGAATTGGGGGAAAGAAAGTTGATGGTACCTGAATTGGTTGAGGAAATGGTTAAGAAATTGAAGATAATTCAGTAACATATGAGGAAAACTCAGATAAGGAAGACAGTTTATATGGATAACTATAGGAAAGATCTTTCTTTCAAGGTAGGTGATCATATTTTTCTTAAAGTATCTCCATGGAAAAGTGTTATGTTTTTTGGTAAAAAGGGGAAGCTACGTGTGTGGTTTATTGGACCATATGAAGTGCTGGAGAAAGTTGATTCAGTTTTCTATTGATTGGCCTTACCTATGAGTTTATCCCAGGTAGACAATGTATTTCATGTGTTGATGTAAAGAAAATATGCACCAGATTCATCTCTTATTTTGATCCATAATCTAGTTAGGTTATAAGATAGAATTTCTTATGAGGAATAACCGGTAAATATTATTAAAGATATAGAGTAAGTGTTATAGAATAAGGTGATTCACCAGGTAAAGTTTTTAAAGAAAAACCACATGGTTGAAGAAGTAACATGAGAATATGGAAATGCTATGAGGAAAAGATATCCCCAATTTTTTAATAAGTGAACAATATTGTGAGTGTGAAATTTTCAATAGGGGGAAGAATGTAACAACCTAGTTAATGATAAAATAAATCATTTTCATGTTTACAATTATTCATAAATTATATATTTATATTTATTATAAAAATATTAAGTAATTTTTAAATTAAAAAGGAAAATGTTTTATTAAACTCTTTCTTATAAGATTTTATTTAAAAGTTTAATTTTAAAATTGTTCAATTTGAATTTGAAAAAATTAAATTTATTTTTTAAATCAAAACATCAAAATTAACTTAGGGTGAAATTTTGGTATTCTTATGGAATGATTTATTTTTAGGTAATTTTGAAAATTATCGCTTTTTATAAAACTAATATTTATTTCCAATAAATTAAGTAATTTAAAATTTTCATTATTATTTAAATTTTATTTCAAAGTAATATAATTACTATTTAGTTATATTTAAACTCATTTTTACCTTTCCATAATCTTTATATTTTAATTTGGTATAAGTTTATTTTTATGCTTAAAAACACATTTTTCTGGAAACTATTTTTAAGTGCATAATGTTTCTCTATTTTAACTAATTAAAATAACCACTAATGTGAAATTATTTAATTGAAATTTATAGATAATATATCTATATATATTAATTTAAATTCATTTAATGATGATTACTATCCATATAGTTAATGTAATATCATCTTATTCTTGAAAAATACATTCCTTAAAAAACCGTTTTTCAACATGTTTTACAAGTTAATTTTTAAATTAAATTATTCTAATTTTGTGAATTTAATTTGATAAAATGAATTAAATATTTTTAATTAATATAATTAATACTATTTAATAAGTTCAACTTAATTTTTGTCCATAATTAATAGTAAAAATAGTAAAACTTCATCACTATGGTAAAAGGGTAAATCTGGTTAATTTAGGTTAAAACTAAGTGATAAGGCCACATTTTTTCATCTTAATTATTATTGGATGAATTTATTTGAACCATTATCACTTTATTCTCAAGATTTAATTATTTTTGGGACACTTTTCCATGAAAATTACCTATATAATATTTAGAGCAAAGAAAAAGTAAAAATGTCACTCTCTTACTTTTAAAAATATCTCATGTGTTCACAAAGAAACAAAATAATGTTATGAATGAATATTGATACTTATTTAAATCATAATAAAATTATTTTCATGATTTAAATTTATTTATAATTTTTATGTATAATATAATTACATTAAATTCATATGAAACAAAACACAATATTTATTTAATTAATAGAAAAATAAAATAACTTATTTTAAAAATATTAAAAGTAATATAATTTGAGTGAGTTGTTATTTTACAATTTTTTTTAGATAATTATAACATATTTGGGATGTTTTAAAGGTTTATATTCAAATTATATCTTTCTCTTTATGTTTTTAAATTCAAATGAATGAATAGTGTCAAAATCCACATTAATGATATTTTATAATAAAAAATGATTAATTAAATGATTTAAAATTTCTAAAAATATTACATTCTTCCAATTAAATAGGATACGGTTGATAATATCAATCATGTTCCATTTATGGGCCGTTTTTTCTTTTATATCAACTTTATTGATCCTTAAATAGTAAAAACATTAATATCGTAGTAATTGTCAAAAATCATTAACACAGGTATAAAGAAAAAGATAAGGGTGAAAAATCACCTAAAATTGTCCAATTTTTATGGGATGAGATTATTTAGACTCAAAATAATCATATATTTAATTAATATAAATTTTTATCCCTTTGAACATGAAAATTTATTTATATTAATTTAATATTTTAAAAAAATTCAAGGGTACCCCTCCTCTCTCTTATAAAAGGGTGCATCTTCTTCTCTTTTATTAACACTTTAATAACCATTTTGTTCAAAAAATACCTACCTAAATACCATTATTTCATCTATTTAAACATTATATAGGCCTTTTTTTATCATAAAATAACCATAGAAAATCTTTTTGTGTAAACCTTATGAGGTTGTCTGAAGAAGAGGTATAGTTGTTAACCAAGCATTTTCATTTTGTTTCATTTTATAATTTCTTAAAATATTTAACCATGTTGAAATAATAACATCAATATATTTCATATACTAATATTCTATTATGTTAATGGTATAACCTATATTAATTTCCTCTTCCGTAAAATGGGAAATGAAACCATTATTCATGTGTATGTGTAGACTACCGCCTCACGAATTGATGTAATCCATTTTCCATAACCTCCTATTAATAATGGTTGTAATGATGGATTTAATTTATATATATGATATTAATTAAATATTTATCACTATTAAAGGATAATATATCATTTAAATTCTTAACTTCACATCTAATGAAAAATGATAACGTCATTCGTGGGTACGTGTGGACTACTACCTCTACGAAGCGATGCGGTCCATTTTTCATCATCACATCACATGGATGTTATATATAAGTAAATTTAAAAAATAATATGTTATTTATGATATGAAAATAATTCTGGAAATCTAAAATAATACTTACCTTATTTCTATAATTATCATTGAAAAATGTAAATGTTACTCATGCGTACGCACAACCTACCATCTCCGTGATGGTAAGATAATTCATTTTTCAAAGCCGCCTATCATAATTGGTTTTAAAAGTTTAATTAATGTATAAAAATTATAATTATTTCATTATAATTATTTTTTATATGATTTAATAATGATTTATTTGACCGTATTCAACTTACGAAAGTCCTTTTGGACATATTAATTGAATATCATCAAAGCATTTAATTTGAACTTAATTGATTATGTAATTATATATATGTAATGAAACAGAACTCTATGGTCTATTACTATGTGAAAATCCAGTTTTTGAAGTGTTATAGGAGGTCATGGTGACTCATTTCAAGACTTTTCCAAATTTCTAGTTCTTCCAACAATAGCTTAGAATGGTGAGTCACATCAGTGAGTCGCAGTGGTGAGTCGCAATGGCGAGTTACAATGGTGAGTTGTAGTGGAAGCTCGTAGTGGTGATTTGGAATTGTGAATCACACCGGTATCTTACAGCAGTTACTCATACTAATAGGTCATAATGGTGATTCACAACGGTGACTCGCACCAGTAGCTCACACCAGTGACTCACATCGGTAGCTTGCACCGGTGACTTGCACCAGTAGCTCGCACTGGTGACTCACACCAGTAGATCAAATCAGTGAATTTAATTAGTATATCACACTGGGGACTCACATTGGTAGCTTTAATTGGTTAATCACACTGGAATCTTGAACTGGTGCTCATCCAACAATGATTCATTTTCTACAGTTTTCTGTTTTTCCAGTTTTTCCAGAATTCCTCCAGTTTTTCCAGTTTCATCCCTTTAAAATTTTATTTAACCTAAAATTAATTTAATACCATATTTAAGTGGTTTTGGAGCTAATTCAAAGTGTATAAATCATATATTTTACTCTTATAAAAATCTTGAGGCTCTTAAATGGTTAAATCGTGTGGTTTTATTGAGATATATCTTTAATGGAAATTCAAAACCGTTTCATATCCCACAAGTCTCAAATATAATCCTTCTAAGATAGGGGACTTCCATTCATTCATTCCTTATCCTTTCTCTTTGTACAAGGCACCCAAAACCTTTCTTCCTCGACAAGTCATTCCTTTGTGCTGCGCCAGCTGGTTCATGTTTTCCTTGGATTTCCCTGGTGTTCGCAAGCCCCTATCTTGGTGAAATAATGATGTTCTGATCATATGTTCTTATAGGTAAATATCCGCTCATTTTTCTTAATTTTTTATCATGTGGTGTGGGTGTATGAATGTTTCTCATGTGAATATTATTAAACCAAAATTAAATAAGATAATTGAATCAGTTTAAGATCAATATATGGGGGATGGAAAAAAGTGATGCATGATCATCTAGTTATCTATTTCTGGTTGTTATTATGATCTATATGGGATAACTACCCTCTAAAAATCATGGTAATTTGGGGCCTTTGTTTGTGCACTTGTGATGTCTTGTGAGTGCTTATCTTTGTTTCTCTGTTGATCGACTATGTATATAGAATCTGTTAACTATGTATATTAGGTTAATAAATGGATGCTCTAGAATCAAACAGCTTCTCTGATAACCCCTGAATTAACAAGAAGAATTTAAGAATTAATACCTTGTTAAATTTGAATGTATATTTCTTGGGTTCATTTGGTGATGTGGTTGTGGGCATGGATGTGCATAGGGGGTTAGTTCGGTGGATGTGGTGTAGTGATGCAGCAGGGCTTCCAAGAATGGTTGTGGTGAGAAGTGTTTCTAGGTGAGGTTGTGAGTTGGGGTTTTGCTTTGGTGAGAGGGTGTTTTGGGTGGAATGACTTTGAATAATGATGATGGAAGTGGTTGGAGTGGTGTTAAATAGAGAGGAATGTGAAGTGCTTTAATTTACTATGGTTCTTCTTCCTTTGTGTGACTTTTGTTGTGTGGCTTATTGTGTGTTGTGCCTTGTAGTTTCCTATGTAGAGATGGAATGAATAAATGAATTGTTTAATAAATAATTATAATTGGTTAAATGAATTGTATGGATGTATTAATTGGGTTTGTGACATCTTGTGTGTTGTTGTGCATTTAGATACAGTAGTAAAGGTGGTATCATGAGTTGGTTATTGGTTGAAAACCCATAGGTTGGGATTGAGTGTTTAGTATTATTTATATACATGTATTTCCTTTGTGATTTCTATAATCACCCCACCCTAGTTGAGCACTATGTTCCAAAAACCCCCATCATCACAAGGGGGGGTGTCTTTCTGAAACATCCTAGTGGGAGAATGGATGGTTGGCCTCCCTCTCTTCCCTGTTCCTTCTTCCAGGTGGTGACAACCCAAGATTCTTCGGATAGGTTGTGGTTTGTGGGGCCGAGGTGTGTCTGGGTGAGTTGTATTTTCCCAGGGGTGTTTGGGATGAGATGTGTTTTTCTTTCCTTGGTGTATTAGGGATGAGACGTGATTTGTGAGGCATAGGTTCATATGGGTGGGATGTGATGAGCTTTGTTTTCCAGGTGACAAGACTATTTGCGAGGCCCAAGTGTATGTGGGAAGGATGTAACGAGATTCATTTTCCTAGGTGAAAAGACTAGCTGTGAGGCCCAAGTGTGTGTTGGTGGGTTGTGATATACTTATTTTTCCAAGGCGACATGACTAGGTGTGAGGCCTAGGTGTGTGATGGCGAGTTTTGATGTGGTGGATTCAAAAGAGGTGGGAGCACCAAGACATTTTCCATTAGGGTGTGAGAGTGGATAATCAATGGGAAAGTGGTCTGGGGTACCCTATTATTTATGTGATTATCATATTAATTTACTTGACTTTCATTACTTGGTGAGCATTCATTGGGGATGTAGGGATGGCTGGTATACCTCATTAGGCATTTTTGGATCTTCTATTTTCTCACAAGATCATTAGTACGCTTCCCCCACTTATGCAAGAGAGAATTTGGTTTTCCTACTAAGTATAATTGTATGCTCACCCTACATTATAAAACTGAATTCAATTTTCCAGGAAGACTACATGGACTGTGCTGGGAATTACTAGCTCAGACTATGGGACAATTTTTATGTCACTACTTATCCTTTCTTTTGGTATTTACTTTGGAGTTTCATTGTATTCATAATAATAATTCTACTTTAAAAATTCATGCGGGATGGTTTTTTGATTTATTTCATATATATAGAACTTGGAGTTGTTTTGGGATGGACCATCTTATCTCTCGATATTATTTTAATAAAAAATGGCAATTCCTCCCATTTTGTGAGATTTTATACCCTTGGTGATGGTCACCACTCTAGGGTCTACTGGAGGCGGGACTTCAGGGTCATTATCTCTCTTTATCAATTTCCAGCTTAGTTGGGGCATCTTTGGAGGAAGGGGGTCATAACAGAATGGTATCATAGTTCGATGGTTGAGATATAGGATGGAGTTTAGAGTTAGGAACAATTAGGTTTGTATGGGTTGGTAGGGAGACAATGTAAGGTGATCTTGGTGCGTGACATAGGACAAGGAATACTGGCTAGGAAATGGGATTTAAGGCCCCCTGTGATCTGATACAAGGTCTTTGAGCCTACCTAACAACCAAGTGAGGCTACAATGTTTTCAAGGTAGAGACCCTACGAAAGGTACATGCATCATAATTACTTGTGTTCTTGTTTTAATCGGGTTTTTTGGTGAAAATTTCATATTAATAATGAGTTAAATAAGATAAAATGAATCTTAAATAAAATTCTATACTACCCGGGCTTAGGAATTCCTTGTTTACCTTTCAGCTATGACACCCGATCGTTGTCCATCTGTGGCTCAAGCGGATGAGTCTCATCAGGCCAATTCAGCTGATCAGTGGAGGGTTGATCAAGTGGAGGAGGAAAACTAATGACAAAGAACGTTACATGATTTCCAATGGTAGGCCTTGGGAAAGTATGAGTGTAGTGTTTCAGACTTGGAGATGTAGAGATGGCTCGAGGATCTTGAGATCACATCCGTTTGATCTGAGCTCTGACAAAATACTAGGTTACTTTGGTAGTGAGATAGATGCGGGGAGCTGTACGTCAATAGTGGATGCTATACCTAGGGGAGAGGAATGAGGCATACATGTTGTGGGTCAACTTTCTAAAAGAGTTTCAGGCGAAGTTCCTTTCTTCAACTATGAAGGTTGAGAATAGGTAGAAGCTAATATCCCTTTAGTAAGGGAGTATGTGTGTATGGGAATTGGGGATTATGTTTAAGGATCTCCTTATTTTTCCCCCAATCTCTTTATGGATGCGAAGTCTCATGCGATATGACTAGAGGAGGCACTTCATCCTTCTATCCAGTACGCGGTTACACCATTTATGTTGCCGATGCACTTGGAGGTTCAGAAGAAGGTAGAGATAATTGAGTAGATTCACTTGAGAGGAAGTTTACCAAGAGTGGGGATACAGTAGAGTTATTTGAGAGGCAGGACTGCCAGTATCTTGTCTCAGGTTCCAAGTCCTTCAAGGTTTCGACTGATAGGAAGTGGACCTCAGTAATTTCTGTTTCAAACTTTTGGTCCTTGTGCCTTTCTCATGAACTTAGGACTGAGGTGTTTCATCGGTGGAGTTTATGTATATCTTCAGAGTTAGTACGCAGTGGATGTTCGAGCTTTGCATGGTGGAGGTGGATAGGTTCCACACCAACCTCAGTAGTAGTTTCCAGCTAAGTCATTTTAGTAGCAGGGACATCAGGCTTCTTCCCCCCTGAGGGAAGATGGAGATGGTAGAGGCTGACCTCAGGATGTTACTTAGGGACCTCGACCCAGGTGTGTTCATGGAGGAGGTCCTTAGAAGAGGGGGATATGATTTAGGCGTGGATAGTTTTCCTCCATATAGGTTTCAATTCTAATAGGTCTAAGGATCATTATAAGTACGATCAATTTTTTAGTACCCTTGATTATGATTTTTTGATTCAGGAGCTTTTCACTCCTTTATTTCACCTAATCTAGCCCTTGCTTTGAGACTAGACATAGAGAGGCTTACCATGCCCCTAGTATTGAGTATGCCATTCAGAGGTCAGACCAGCTTGTTTGATGTGTTTTGGGGATGTAGACTGATGATGGGACCACATTAGTCTCATGAAGATCTTTTCTTGCTACAGATGCAGCCATTCGATGTCATTCTTGACATCGACTAGTTGTATCCCATGCATGACATTATTGAATGCTTCTGTAAAAGGGTTGTGTTTTCCAGTGTAGATGAATGACATGTTGTTTTCATTGGTGAGTGGGGCAATTAGGTGGGCACTCGACATTTAGAGACTCTTATTTCTTTATTGGATGAGCTGTTAGTGGAATAAGTAGACGTTTGAATGGTAAGGGTTCCCAAAGTTTTTTGGGAGTTCTTGGATGTTTTTCTTGAGGAGGTTATGACTCTACCCCATTGATGTGATGTTGAGTTCAAGATAGACCTATATCTTGTTTCTTTTCTAATTTCAATGGCCGTTATCAGATAGACACTTCAAAGATATGGGAGTTATGGATATAGGTGGATGATCTAATGAAGAAGGGATTTATTCATCTCAGTGTGTCACCGTGGGATGATTTATTTTTGTTCGCAAAGAAGGCATACAGTGGTATGAGGTTGTGTATAGACTATCAGAGGCTGAATTAGTTGATGTTCTAGAACCGTTACCCTATTCCGAGGATAGAAGATATTTTCGACCAGCTGAGAGGGGAAAGTTGGTTTTCTAAGATCGATCTATGGTCATGATATCACCAGTTGAGGGTGAAAAAGGGTGATATCCTATAGACTGCTTTCAGATGTAGGTATGGGTACTTCAAGTTCATATTCATGCCATTCTATGTTATAAATGCACTATCCATGTTCATAGGGCTTATGAAATCTATCTTTCATGAGTTCTTGGACTATTTAATTATCGTATTCATCGATGATATCTTGATCTAATCGAAGTCAGAGGAGGAACATGCTGAGCATATCTGGACCATATTGTAGGTTCTTCGATGCCACTGGATTTACGGAAATCTATCGAAGTGTAAGTTTTGGACATGAGATGTACATTTCCTTGGTAATTTGGTGTCTTAGCAGGGTGTGGTGGGTGACCCGTCAAAGGTAGAATTTGTTGTTTCTTGGGAAGCACCCAAAAATGTGGCAGAAGTTCGCAGTTTTCTTGGTCTTGTAGGCTATTATCAGAGTATTTTACCCGATTTCATTTGGGTTGTAACAACTTTAACAAATTCGACTAGATTGGACCAATATTTTGTGTAGAGTGATCTATTGCAAAAATTATTCAGTTATTTTAAGGGGAAGTTGGTTAGCACTCCAGTGCTTTGGTTTCCCGAGGAAGGAGTAACATTTGAAGTGTTCTTTGATGCTTACCTTCTAGACTTGGGATTAATATTGATGCAATAACAAGTAGAAATCTCTTATGATACTAGGTAGTTACATCCCCACTAGTTTAACTATGCCACCCATGATCTAGAGTTAGCATCAGTCGTGTTTATGATAAGGTTGTGGAGGAATTACCTCATTAGGGATCACTTTTTGGTCTTCACATATAAGAAGAGTTTGAGGTATATCTTTTTCTAGTGAGATCTAAACTTACGACAACATAGGTGGATAGAGTTTCTTTAGGAATATGATTTTGATATATCTTATACCTTAGGAAATTTGAATTTCATGGATTATTCCTTGAGTATAAATTCACTGAAGAAGGTTTTTAAGGAATCTACGAATGCTCAGAAGGCAATGGAGTTGTTGGTAGCCTTGTACTTGGATGAAAGTGTGGAAAGTAGTAGAGGTTGTTTGTTCCATATGAAGTGTATTATTCTCTAATTTAGTAGGTGTAGGATTCATAATGGGGAGACTCATATGTATAGGTGATGCATGATCATTTTGACCATGGTGATGCTTCAGAGGAATGGTCAGAGGATGGTCAGAATAAAATTTTGTTCCATGGAAGGATGTTTTTTCTAGTGGATATGCATGACGGAGTCCTTTGTGAGTTTTATAGATCACCCTTATCACTACACCCAAGAATTTACAAGATTTATTGTGGTTTGAGGATGTAATTTTGGTGGCCCAAGATAAAATGGTTAGTGTCAAAGTTTGTGGTGAGGTTCTTAGTATTCCAGTAGTTGATGGTTGAGTACCATGTTCCTAGTGGTTTATTGCAGCCCTTAGATTTCTCTGAGTAGAAGTGTTATGAAAACTCAATGGATTTTTCCACAGGTTTACCAAGATCTCAGGGAGGCTATGATTCTATATGGGTGATAGTTGACCAGTTGATGAAATTGGACCACTTCTAATAGATCAAGGAGATGTGCACAATGGATTCCTTGAAAAAGAGGTATATGGATGAGGTGATGCGATTGCATGGAGTTCTGAGATCCATCATCTCAGATCAGGACACATGTTTTACCTCACGAGTTTGGAGGGGGTTTCAACATGACTTTGGCACCCAGTTACGCCTCAACACTTCCTTCCACCCTCAGAAAAATGGGAAGATAGAACCGACCATATAGATGTTTAAGGATATTCTATGATCATGCATCTTAGACTTTGGCGAATCTTAGTTGTGAAAATTACCCTTGGTTTATTTTTCTTATAATAACTGTTATCAATCTTACATTGGCATGGATCCATTTGAAGCTTTTTATGGAAGACCATATCGTTTACCTTTGTGTTGGACAGAGGTTGGGGAGACTACTGTTCTTGGTCCCGAGGTAGTGTAGAACATGACAGAGAAGGTTCAACTTGTTTATGAGATGAGGAAAGCAACACATGACCGACATAATTCGTATGTCGATCACAGGAGGAGTCCCCTAGAGTTTGAGGTTTGGGACCATGTGTTTTTGAAGTTTTTCCCTCTACATGGGCAGTGGAGGTTTTGAAGAGGGAGTAAGCTTTCTCCCAGGTTCATCGGACCCTTCAAGGTGTTGGGGTGGGTTGGCGAGGTGGAATACTAGTTGGCATTTCCACCACAGTTAGAGAGGATCTTTGATGTCTTCCACATCTCTCATTTTTTATTGGTATCTTCATGATGACTCCCATGTCATTGACTTGGGAGATTTGGATATCTAAGATCATTCTACATACGTGTAGTGGCCAATAAAAATGTTGAATCATTAGGATAATGTGTTTTGTGGGTGGACCATTCCATTGGTGTGTGTGTTGTGGAGGCATTATGTCTTGGAGGGGAGTACTTGGGAGTGAGAAGTGACGATGCATGCCCAGTACCTAGAGTTGTTTTGAGTTTTGATCTATTTTTTTTCTTTTTAATGTAATGTTTGAACATTTTTTATTATTAAATGAGTTGTTTCCTTGTTTTGTAATGTGTGATAAATTCCTGACACATGAAGAGGAGAGGAATCGATTCCTAATTGAGACGCATTAATTGTGATGTGATTAAACTCATGCGGGTGAGTCAGTTCCACCCAGAGAGGATAATACATTGACATAAAGGATATAATTCCTTGGTTCACATGTTTGGAAAGCATGGTTGTTGTGCTTGTGTGGTGTACATTGTGGTTTTTTTGGGTTAGAAGATGTCATAGGAGGTGTTATTGGATAATGATCCCACTCCATCTTTTGAACAATGTAGGGTGGTTTATATTTGGAATTTGATGTCTTTGGTTGTTATCAATTTTTCAAGTGTAGTGTGATCCTTGAGAGGTATCTCACAGGGTGGTTGTTCGTAACCCTATTTCTTATAGGATTATTTTTAAATTATCGAGGACGAGAATAGTTTGAGAGGTATATGATGTAATGGCCCAGAACTCTTTTGTCCATTAATTTTTGAAATTACAGTGTTTGAAGTGTTCTAGGAGGTCACGATGACATATTTCAAGTATTTTTCCAAATTTATAGTTTTTCTAATAGTAGCTCAGAATGTTGAGTCATAGGGTTGAGTTGTAACAGTGAGTTGCAGTGGCAGATCACAACAGTGATTCATAGTAGTGAGATGGAATGGTGACTCGCACCAGTATCTCACACCAGTAGGTTGTGACCTCAACAGTGACTCAAACCGGCGACTCACACTAGTAGCTCACACCGGTGACTCACACTAGTATCTCGCACTAGTGAATCGCACTAGTAGATCACACTAGTTACTCTCACTAGTATCTCACACTGGTGACTCATTCGACAGTGATTCATTTTCAATAGTTTGTTATTTTTCCATTTTTTTGAGAATTCCTATAGTTTTTTTAGTTTCACCCCTTTAATGTTTTCTTTGACATAAAATAAATTTAATACCATATTTAAGTGGTTTTGGAGACGATTCATATTGCATAAATCATACCTTTGACTTTTATAAAAATCTTGAGGCTCTTAAATGGTCAAACCATGTGGTTTTATTGGGATCTGGCATTAATGGAAATTAAAAACCATTTCATATCCCATGAGTCTCAGATCTAATCCTTCTATTATAGGGGCCTTCCCTTCATTCATTCCTTCTCCTTTATCTTAGTACGAGGCGCCTAGAACCTTTCTTCCCCGAGGAGTTATGTCTTTGTGTTGCACCAGCTGGTTTATGTTTTCCTTGGAGTTCTATACTATTTGCACACCCCTATCTTAGTAAAATAAGGAAGTGTTGATCGTCTATTCTTCAAGGAAGGGATCCCTTCTTCTTTATTAATTGTGTATTATGCGGGGTGGGTGTATGAATGTTTCTCATGTGAAGATGGTTGAACCCTAATTAAATAATATAATTGAATCAGTTTAAGATCAATATATAGGGACTGGGAAAAAGTGATGGATGATCTACTTGTTATCTGTTTCTAGTTGTTATTGTGATATGTATGGGCTTACTACCCATTGAAAATCATGGATGTTTGGGGTCTTTGTTTGAAAATTTATGATGTATTATGAGTGCTTATCGTTGGTTATCTGTTGAACGACTATGTATATGAAATCAATTAACCACGTATATTCAGCTAATAAATGGATGCCCTAAGATCAAACAACTTCTATGATAACCCATGAATTAATAAGTGGAATTTAATAAATAATACCTTGTTGAATCTGAATATATCTTTCTTGGGTTTCTGTGATGATGTGGTTGTGGGCACACATGTTCAAAGGGGGTTGGTTTTGTGGATGTGGTGTGGTCATGAAGCAGGTCTGCTGAGAATGGTTGTGGTGAGAAGTGTTGCTGGGTGTGGCTTGGAGTTGGGGGTTTGCTTTAGTGAGAGGATGGTTTGTATGGAATGACCTTGAAGAATGATGATGGCAGTTGTTGGAGTGGTTTTAAATGAAGAAGAATGTGAAGTGGGTTAATTTACTATGGTTCTTCTTCCTCTGTGTGACTTTTTCTGTGTGGATTGTTGTGTGATGTGCCTAGTAGTTTCTCGGGTAGAGATAGAATGAATAAATGAATTGTTTAATAAAGAATGATAATTGGTTAAATGAATTTTATGGGGGGTATGAATTGGATTTGTGACATGTTGTGACTTTTTGTTCATTTATAGGTTTAATAAAATGTGGTTTCGTGAGTTGGTTATTGGTTGAAAACCCATAGGTTGGGCTTGAGTGTTTGGTATTATATATATATACATGCATTTCCATTGTGATTTCTCTATGTACCCCACCCTAGTTGAGCACTATGTGCCAAACACCAGCATCATCATAGGGGGATGCCTTTACCAAACATCCTAGAGGGAGGATGGATCGATGGCCACCCACTCTTCCCTGCCCCTTCCAGATGGTGACAACCTAAGATTCTTCGGGTAGGTTGTGGTTTGAAGTACCAAGGTATTTTTAGGTGAGTTGTGTTTTCCCAGGGGTATTTGGGATGAAATGTGTTGTTCATTCCCAAGTGTCTTCGAGATGAGATGTGGTTTTTGAGGCCCAAGTGTGTACGAGCGAGATGTGATGAGATTTGTTTTCCCAATTGATGGGACTAACTATGAGGCCCGATTGTGTGTGGGCGGTATGTGATGATATTCATTTTTCCACATGATGGGACTATCTATGAGGCCTAGGTGTGTGAAGGTGGGTTATAATATTCTTAATTTTCCCAGGTGATGGGACTAGCTATGAGGCCTGGGTGTGTGTGAGCGGGTTTTGATGTGGTGGATTCAGAAGAGGTGGGAGCATTGGGACATTTACCGTTAGGGTGTGAGAGTGGATAATCAGTGGGAAAGTGGTGCGGGGTACCCTATTATTTATGTGATTCTCATATTAATTTAATATACTTTTATTAGTTTTTGAGTGTGCCTTGGTGAGGTGGGGATGGCTAGTATACCTTGTTAGGTGTTGTTAGCTCTTCTGTTTTCTCACAGGAGCATTAGTATGCTTCTCTCACTTGTTCACGAGAGACATTGGTTTTCCTACTGAGTATACTTGTATGCTCACCCTACATTATAAGACTACTTTTAGGTTTCCCGGAGGATTACATTGACCATGCTAGGCATTACTAGATCAGACTTTGGGACAATTGTTGTGTCTCTTCTTAGCCTTAGTTTTGGTATTTACTTTTAAATTTCACAGTATTCGTAATAGTTGCACTTTAAACATGCATGCGGGATGGTTTTTGGATTTATTATATATATATATATAACTTGGATATTTATTTGGATGGACCATATTATCTCTTGATATTTTTTTAATTAAAAAGGGAAATGCTTCCCATTTTGTGAGATTGTATACCCTTGGTGATAGTCACCAACTTGGGGCCTACTGGAGGTGGGACTTGGGGTTTATTTTCTCTCTTTCTCCATTTCCATCTTTGGTGGGCCATCTTTGGATGGAGGGGTCATGACAATATAACATGGTGATAAATAAAATAAAAAGAATAATAAATGTAAAAAATTTTCTTGATAAAGTAGATAATTAATATAATTTTATTATTTTTAAGGATATGAAATTTATGCGATGAGTCAAACTCAAGGTAGGAACCTTCTTTTAAAAAAATCATCTTGTAAAGTTTCCCTTCCAACACTTTTTATTCTATGTCTGTATTATTAGAATCATTTTATGGATATATTTACATGGACATAAATTAATTATAAATAAAATTTTATGTATCATTTTACTTTCTTTAAAAGGTTTTCATAAGGAATAATTTTACGTATTTCATATGGAACATTTTGAATTTCTCTATAAAAGACAATATATATATTATTTTAATGTATATGATGACAAAACATTCTACCACTACCATAACTATTATTTATTGTTTTCATTCCTTTATAATCTTCTATATTTTATTAAAATAAAAACCCTCTTTCCCTTTTGTTCTCGGGATTTATTTTGAAAATGGGTTTTTAAAAAAGGAATGGGTATTTCGATATCTAAAAGTGTTTTACTTATGAGTTAAAAATATTTTTACAAGGGTTTTATGATGAAAAAGTGATAGGTTAAAATGTTTTATTCATGATATAGTGCATGAAAATTGTTTATGATAATGAGTGATCCCCATTAGATCTCTCCAATGAATTGAGTAATGATTATTTTATCTAAAGAATTATATTGGAAGTCAAAACTAATGGATATTACAATTTCTAAGTGTTTTATAATAATTTTGTGAATTTTATTTCCTAGTGTGACTACATTTTTTTTCTATGCTTGATAATGGGTTTTTGTGGAAATAATTTTTTTTTCAAAAGGTATGCAAATGAAATTTTTAAATGAATGATTATTCTTTTTTAGGCTAAAAGGGTATGTTTTAAGAATTTTTTTTCATGGGTTCTCATGTTTTTTAAGAATCACTCATGATTATTATTTTTACTTTATGTTTTCTTATATAGTTTTTTATGAAAATATTTTGTTAGTAAAGAATATTTCATAAGTAAGTAAATTATTATTTGAGTTAAAAGTTTATTTATTTTCAAGGAAAAATCATTATATGATCTCATGGGTTTTAAAAGAAATGATAATGTGTTTATATATTCTTTTAATATCCCTTAATAAGATTTTTTTTCTGATCCCATGTTTTAAAATTTATTTCATTGGGTTTAAGGATGTATAAGAGAAAATAAGAAGTCAAGTTGAAAGTCATGAATATTTTTCATGAAAAGAAAACATGTTTCTTATTAAAAGTTTTATTTTGGGGGGAAAATGGATACCGATCAGAAGTTTACACTTTGTAAAATATGGATTTATATATATTATTTATGCCTAATTATCTAAAACATTAAACCATAAGGATCCTCAGGTATGTAAGAAAGCAAATTCTAGTCTAAATTCACTAGAATATGTAATTTTTAAGGTTAGGTCCTTATAGTACCAATAACATAATGATATAATTTATCATTTATTAGTGGGAAATATCAGAATTAGAAAGGATTTCGAATATAAAGTAATGGATATAAAAATATTACATAATTTGAATAAAATATTTAACTCTTAGTACGATTGTTTTAAACAATTGAATTATCAATGATTGTTTATTGATCACATCATTTATAGGTTCTCCAATTTGTCATAAAAAAAACTTAATGATATCATAACAATCATATTTATACATTAAAATATTTCTCATGACCATCCATTTAAGGTGATGATGTAATGAAAAATGAAAATCCATCGTTCTATGGAGGCGGTAGTCCGCACATATGCATGGATGATTATTTGGTTTCCATGGAACGAGAGTGAAGGATTAAAAAAATTTATTATTTTTAGAACCTAAAACATATTATAAATATCATAATTATATATTATATTCATTATTAGGACCAGTCATTTAAGGTGGTTAAAGAAACAAAGCATGATTCTTTATAGAGGTGGTAGTCCGTGCACACACACATGTATGCCATTTTCACTTTTTTTAACAGAAAAATGAAGATGTAATTAATTATTATTCCCATAACATAATAATATTCAGTATATAATAAATAATTATTTCATTACATATTTATTTTAATATTATAATTGTAAAATAAAAATATGAATTAAATAAGTTAAGTAAAAAAGATTACTCATGTTGAGTGCTTTTAGATTTCATTAAAAGATCCCTTAGAAAAGAATCACAGAGGCTAATATATTGTGATCAGAATATAAATATAGTGAAATAAGATTATAGGGGAAGTAAATTTGTTAGAGTTTCTATAATAAACTAAATTTTTATAGAGTTATTGAAGAGGTGGTGGGAGGATCCTTTTATAAGTGGTGAGAATGACATTTTTGTAAATATTTAAACTTAATATAAAGTGTGAACATGATAAACATGTCATGTGGATCCAAAAATATAAAATTACTGAGTAGAGAGTGATATAAGTTTTATAATATATCAACTAATCAATTATAAACATTTTTTCATGTTTTATGTCCTTTATCCCTTAAATTATTACTTTTTCTATTTAAGCATTTGCAATGGTAAATAGTTTTTACCCAAGGTAACTTAATATTTATGAATAAAAATAAAGTGGTTCTTATTAGAAAATTTATACCCAATTATTATAAATTTTAAATTTATTTATTCTAATTCAATTTCTAAAAGATATAAAAATAATTTTTAATATAATAAATGTATAATGTATTTAATTTGTTTTTGAGAAAAATATTACTTGAATGTTAAAATATCAAATACATGTTTGTAAACTATAGTAAATGATTTAAAATTTTAAATTTAAAATATAAGATACATATTTTTTCAATAAAATGGTTTCATAAATTTATAAATCATACTTATATTATAATAATGGCATGAAAGCACAATATCAGTATATTATATTATTCACCTGAAAATCATTTTTTAGAAAAATCTCAAAAATTAATGCTAAGATAACTTTGAAATTATAAATACAGAAATTAAATTATTTTTATCTAATTCATATTATAAAATATATAAATTTATTTTTAAATAAATATTCAAAATACAAATAAAAACACTTTTATTGAGAAAAAAAAGTTTTTAAACATTAAGTGTTCTTAATATTAATTTATATGAATTTATAATTGTATAGATGTTAATATATTAGGTTATATATAAAAACATTTTTAATTTTTTTAATTTAATCTATTAGGATAAAATATAGAATACTTTACAAAAATGGTTACTTTAAAAAATAATACTTTTATACTAAATACACTTTAACAAATACCATTAAAATTTATTATTTATATTATAAAATTTAATTTTACTTCTCCATTGATATTAAAATATTTATTTTAATTTTATACAAACATCATATAATATTTTAATATTATAATTTTTTCATGGTGAGTTATATTATCTTAAATTTACTACTTGATAATACACGTCTTCAGTATAATTATTAAATATATGACTAATGAACATAATTGAAACAACCATAAGTAGAATGGAAATATTTGTAGTGACCATATTGGAAATGTCTAGATTTCATTATTATATATTTAAACTTACTAAACTTATTCTATTCACACCTCCCATTACCATAGTTTTCATTTTCAATCTCACAACATGCTTTCTCATTTCATGGTATTTTTTTTCTCATTGTTGGTTTTATTATACTAATGGAGATTCTTAATGGTGAAAGTGGTTTAGGTAAGTTTCTATTCTTAAAGATTTTATTCTTTTCAATTTATTATCCCTTTTAATTTTTTTTGTTTTAATGGATGAAATCATCCATGATGTGTAATAATCCATTATATTCAATACATGGTTTCATGTAAATTTATTATAACATTACAATATAATTAAATAAAGTGTTATTAAATTTGTTCAAATATTGTATGACCCAATATCTAATCAAGTATTAATTCTTTTGAAATAATAGATAAAAAATATTTATAATTATAGGAAAAAAATTAATGGATCCTAAAACCCAGGGAGTTACATCTATGACACAGGTTGAGTGTATTTCTAAATACACTAGTTGGGAAACAATTATACATTTTATTTTGTGGATAAAGGTAATTCCACAAAGGGTATGTTTCCTTATTTTATCATGTTTATTTGTCTCATGTAGAAAATAGAGACCTGACCTGCTACTTTTATCAAATTAATTTTCATTTAAAAAGGGAAGAAAAAATATTTAAAGAAAAATAAGAAGAAGTATTTATAAAAATATGAAGAAAATTTCGTGAGAAAATATGTTAAGATTGAATAAAAAAGGGAGAATAATATAGGAATTTCAAGAAAAAAATTCTAGTTTTGAAGACTATAAAGAAGAGAAAAGTTGGGGGATGGATTTTCAGGTGCAGTACTCTAAAGAAGAGGCATTCTAGACACATGCTAAAAGAGTAGGAGCATAAAAATAGGTGTTCTAAAATTTCACTCACTATATGTTCTTTAATAATAAGAATATTGAGAATATCAGTACACAACCCTTGTTATAGTTTTCACCTAAAGTTTATAGAAGAATAAATCAGCACAATGAGTAATAGTTTGTTACCAAAGTGTTCAAGATGAGTAATATTTTGTCTTTTAATGTTTGTGGACTAGGAGGGTCAGTGAGACCACTACAAACCTTGTAATAAAAAAGTATTGAGCATTATTATTTCAGGTGTATATGCACATTTCCATACATGCTCCTTGGATTAGCCCATTTGGAAAAACCGTGTAAAGTTTATCACATATATCACTTATTTATTTCATCACTTCATAATAATTGTGAGTGATATAGGTGATCCTAATAACTAAAAAACATGATAAAAAGAAAATGTATAATTTTTAATCAACAGACTCTAATACACCTACTCTCAGGTTATAAACATTGTTTGGGTCCAACACTCAAGATATAATTTATAATGAGATATAAACTTCAATATATTAGGTAAGAATATTAAAACTATATTTTCTCTCATAATAGGAATATCCCTAATAATTAATTTATCCCTAAAAATGTGAGCTAAATACCCCTCATTTTTGGGTATTGTGACCCATAAAATGGAAGTAATTATCATAAGGAGTTCATATTCAATGTTACACTGATAAATGGTTATAGATTGATCTAGGGTATGAAATTTGACTTTGTTATCCCAACTATTAACATGGAATCTACGTGGGGATATCTAATCCATGACCAAAATCACCTCACATTTGACTAAATTTAGAATAATAATATTTTTAGGAAGCACATTCCCACAAAATTTAATAAGAGAATATTTATAGACTTGTGATGAAATCATCACACCATAAGAAGTTTTCACTGCTAATTCATTATCTAATGATTGGTATGATGATTTTATTCCATTATAAAACTTTATAGATATAAAGGAGAGAGTATAACTATAATTTAATAGGAAATTTGTAGGTCTTGAGTGAATGGTGAGTGTATGTGACACCACTTCATTTTCATTACCCACTTTAGTAGTTTTGATTACATTGGGTTTTCATTTATCCATTATCTTAGAAAGATGATGACATTAATTTTATTAATTAACCCATGTATTAATATATTTTTTTTCATAAGGATCAAATTACCTATATTTAAAACATTAAATTTTTAGTGGTAGATTTTTAAGAACTTTATTTCTCTTCACTGTGTTAACTGAGCTCTTCCTTTTCCTTAATGGATTGTTTCTTGATTCCTTAATTTACAACACATAAAAAATCTTTAAGTTCCTTTTAGACATTCTGCTATGTTATTTTTTCTACATTTTTGACACTTAGGAATTTAAATATTTTTTCCTTTATGGTCTTTATCACCTGAATTTTCATAAAACACCATTTTTATCTTATTTAGTGTGTTTGGGAGAACATTAAGGTTCATGTTGTTAACCATAATGTGAGATAATTAGGTAAGAATAACTATAATATTTTCATCATCTCTCATCCCATTTGGTTTCTCATTATGATAATCATTACACTGTCCATCATACTCATTAACTCAATTCCTCATAGTTACATCCATTTTATAAAACTAAAAAGGTTATTGTGAGTATTAAGAAATAATAATCAGAGTAAGTGATCATATGATAATGGAAATAAATCCTAAGATGTATTAAATTATAACACCTTTATTTCAACCTATGACATTTTAGGTTCATCCTACATCACTTTTGGTTCATGATAGGTTTTTAAGGTTCTATTATATTATTCTTAATATCCTAATACTCGAAAATAAATAAAACCTAATCTGATACCAAATGAATCACCCCAGACCTACATTCCCAGTTCTGGTACTAAAATACAATCATTACACATCTACTTTGATACCAAATAAGGCGACTAAACCATAACATAAATTAATGTTATATAATTTTAAATGAATATTCATTACATATCATAATAAATCACACCTGAAAAACTATAGGTTTAGTTCTATTAATGATGATTCTCATAGGTGAATATAATCCATGGAATTCTTAGCTGAAGAGATTTTATTATTTTATATTAATTTTCTTATTTTAATTTATACACTTTAAATGTATATAATCATCCAGATAATGTAATAATCTATGGTATATAATACATAGCTTTATGTAATTTTATTATAATATTCCATTATGAATGAATAAATAATTATCAGTTTGATTCATATTTTTTATTACTTATTTTATACTCTATTTCAATAATACAAAAATATATCTATGAATGATAAGATTGTAGTTTAAGAAAATAAAATGGGTATTAAAACATATGGTGTCATAATGAGAATTATGTTCATACATCATTATAGACATGAATATGGGTGACATTTTGTATACATAGATTTGATATTATTTCACTACCTTTACAAGGTTTTTCAATATTATTTAGAAGTTTTAAAATATTTTAAAAAGGGATATGTTGAAATTATTTTGAGAAAAATCTTTTATGCACACATATAAAAAATAAAACATTTCCCAAGAATAAAAAAAAATATTCTGAATAAAATTTATTAATTTTTTTAGAAAGAAAAAAAATATAATATGAAACTATTATGAGAGCTTCCAAAAAATTCATTCAAGTATGAAAAACATAGTATAAAATAGTAGGAAAATAAATTTTATTATCATACTCAAGTATTATGAAAATAAAGTAGTATAATTATCCTCAGTTTTTAAAACACAGGTCATTGTACTTTCCTAGAAAATAGTAGCTAGTTTTTTTATATTTAATCTAGTTGAAATCACTCATGAACTATAATACACAAAAAATAAATAAATTTTAAAGAGTTAAAAAAATTCAACAATTATTAAAGTTATGAGAAATGAAAAATGAAAATATTACTCCACTAAATGAATAAATTATTTCCTTAAGTTATTCAAAAAATTCACCCATATCTATCAAGAAAAGCCACTCCAATTGATAATATTTAGCACCTATAATATAAAATCAGATTAAAATATTAATATCACAGTAATTATAGTGTATTAAAAATGAAACTGGGAAGATGGAAGAGGGTATAAATAATTTATTTAATTCCTAAAGTATTCTTGTTAGGGGAGTGATTATTATGTAGAATTTTCTTCCGAAACACCAAGGAAAACCATTTAACTTGGTTTTTATAGTTCTAAAGTGCTCAGAGGAATCAAATAGGTCATTATATCAATTTATATAGAAACATACTATAGAAAATGGTGAGATGATAACATTTTAAAGACATTGTAAAGTTAAATTCCAAAAATAGAATAGTGAAATAAAGAAAAAAACAAAATAAAAAAATGGGTTTACTCCCCTGATGCATTGTGTTTAAAGTCAATAGTTATACTTTATTATTTAATCATCAGGAAAGAATAAATCATTCAGTCTATAAGGCTATCACTTAATATAATGATTAATCTTTTGAAATGACAATTGATAAAAAAATTATATTCTCATCTCCATCTATATTATCAATACCATTAACCAAAAACTAGTAATGGAAAATGGATTATACCACTTAGACCTTATCTTTTAAGAAAAAACCTTCAGCCTAGAGTTAAAAAGTTTTACCCTCTATCCAAATTTAAATTCTTTATTATAAATAAGAAATTCATATAAGACCTATGAAATTTTCTTATAAATTGAATAATTTTCATATAAATCCATTATAATCTCATTTAACTTACTTAGATCTAACAACTACTTCTCACAAGTAAACTGAAGATTAAAATCAAAATATTGGAAAACCAAAAAACGAACATGAGTTTCCATAATTAATCCTACAATGGGATATCCCTATAGGTTTTTTAAGGAATTTTTATAATTACAAAATGCTCATCAAATTCGAGTGATCAATCCCTCATAGAATTCCCTATAATTTTCTTTAAAACCTGATTAATTCCATGTTAAAATTTCTATCTAGTCATTTTATTATGCATTGTATGTGGTAACAGTTCTATGAGCACAAACATACTTCTATATCAAATATTTTGACCAAAATTTATTAAATCGAACACCATTATCAGTGATAAATCCTTTAGGAATCCCAAAAATTTAAAAGATATTAATTTTTATGAATTTAACCACACTTTAAACCTAATTATTAGATAAATTCATTTTTAACCTATTTTGATACATAATCTATGAAAAACGTATATACTTTTTCCCATGAGAAGATGGTGAAAATAAACCCATGGGATCAATGAAATCACTGAGGGGGGATCAGTGGTTGAAAATTCTTGTAAGTTTTTCCTTTTGAAAAACATTTTTTAACAATTAGAGTAATTAAATTCACTATTAAAATACACCCAAATACACACACTGATAACAACAATATAATTTATAAGTTTCATTAAACAATAAAAGTAGTTGATACTGGTCATGATTTAGAAACACCCAAGATCAGAAATTCCACTATAAATAATCCCATGGATTATATCAATCAAGGGATAACCATAAACTTGTGATACACCAAAGTCTCTCGCTGGTGTGTGTGAATCCCACACAATAAAACTAGTTTATAGAGTTTTGAAACAATAAGAATTTTTTTCCAAAGATTCAAAATTAATTATTGTTGTCACTGTAATTCTTACTTCCCCCCAACTTTCACTATCTCAAGTATGATAATCATTTTCTTCTTATATTTCTTACAAAACAGAAAGTAAGAACCTCTTCTCCTCCATTATTATTATCTCTATCTCTTCTATGCAGAAAATATATAAGTGTATCTATTCTTCTAAAAAATTATAAATATTTTTTATTATTTATTTTATATTTTATATTTACCATATTATGTGATTATTATTTTTATAATTGATTATGGAAACTTCTATAAACATTGAACTCTTCATAATTTAAATCCATTATTCCCAAAAACTTATTCATATTTTTCATGGTTTTGAATTTCAAATATTTAATTGAAAATTCACACCATTATTGTGCATGATCTTCTATTACTAAAAATTCCACAAATCCAAGTCTCAATATTCCTTAAAAACCATTACATAAAAAAACATTTAAAATGACCTCCACAAGTGAATAATCGTATACCATAAACATCACAACTGTGGCTCCTCTCTTCTAGCATGAATCATGAATTTTCATTCATTATATTTGATACTTATAGATTATATTTGGAATCATCTATATTCAAATATTTATAATAATCAAATTCTATAAATCTCAGTTTTCATATCAAAGTGAAATATCTTACGAGCTCATTATTTTATATGAGCTCCAAATGTCTTATGCCCAACTCAAATATCTTACACATAACTAAATTTTTTTATGTGTCAAAAATATATTATGAGCTTATAAAATTTGATGCATTAAAAAAATATCTTACACATAATAGAAAAATATTATGTGCATTACTAAACATATTATGTGGTAAGATATACCATAAGTCTAAAATATCTTACCCCAAAAGATATTTTTCTTAGCCATTTTACCTTCACTTTTATATTTCAATTAAATGCTTCTTAAAATAATTTCACAATCTTTTAAACTCATTTATAAGACCTATCAAACTACTCAAAACATCATCCAAGGTTTTATCTTCACCCAGATGATCTCTCTTACCTATATTAACTGGCATTCTCTTTTCAAATCTCAGCTCTTCAACCTCCCCTTCATCTAGTTACTCTAAATTCCATTTGGAACCATTAAAGATAGTTCTACTTATATCCACAACACTTTTCATGTATTTACTTGAATATTAGTTCATAAATCATCACATATTATAGAACATTAAATTTCAATTTGAGCATGATTTATGCATTGAAAAAAAATCCAACACACTAATCATATACACTTCTAACATTTATTCACACCATACTTTAAAATAAATCTCCTCACACAACATTTTAACTTCTCTTAGTCTCAATAATCACCCTATTTGGATTTTATTTCAAAAAATGAACATAAATCACTTTACAACTTTAAATTATTAGAAATGTACCACCATTCAACGATTCTAAGCCTATTTTAGCATACTCGGTGTAAGAAATAAGAATATTGAATAATAAGGTCATTTTTTCAATAAAACATTGATTTAAATCCATCCTTAAAACATTCCCTTATTGAATGTGATTAATTAGGTTACAACACTAACAAAATTAGAGTAATTAATCAACACTTAATCATCACCATCATCTTTATTCAAATCTATCCTCAATTTCACACATCTTCCTAATAAAATTACGAAAGAGAAATTTCCTGTATAATCTTAAAAAAAACTGTTAAAATAGTTCACACTCATAATATGTTGAATTTATATCTGACCAATTTTAAAAAATTCTCATTAAATGTATTCAACATTTTAATAGAAACACATATTAATGGATACCCCCTATAAATATTCCCCCACTTTGAATTAAAATATTAGAAGATAAATACAAAAGAGGATTTTTTTGCTAATTTGTTTTCACCATTTTATAATAATATCCAAAGAATTGATGAGAGATGGGACTTAACACCGCTACTTAACATATTTTAAAGGGATAGTGAAATCTCATTTACAACCTAATCCTTTTGAATTCATCCTTTGAAAATAGTTGGGTAAACACATCATCTATTTTCTCCAAAGTAGGGAAAAATTCTAACTTTAGCTCATTTATCTTCACAAAGTCCATGATAAAGTGATATTTGATATCATTGTGCTTATACCTTTAATTTTGAACATTTTCATTTGAAAATTTAAATCAATTTGATTATTACAACCCAAAATTAATGGTAGCTTCACTTCCACCTTGAGATCTTCCAGCTGAGTTTTCATCCACTTCAATTGAGTGGTGGCTAGACTTGCAGCCAGTTACTTTGCATCAATATTTATCAAGGTCACATAACTATGAATCTTTGTGTTACAACAACTACCCTTAACCACAATAAATTACATGTAATACCTAAGATCTAATATATCTAGTAAACATCACATCCTTAAACTGTTGACCAATGCACACCTTATTATTTTACCATTATAAAATAAATCATTCATTATTATATATACAAGTAAAATTCATAAATTTTGGTATTTTAATTTAATAAAATTAATATAATTTTTTATTTCATAAGGACTAATTTATCTTAGGATTATATTTTGATATTTTTATGAAATAATTGAATTTTTGGATGAATAATAAAAAGTATATTTTTTACAAATACAGTCACTTTGATGACATCATTATGGTATAATAATGAATATAAAGGCTATAATTTTTTTAATCCAAATATATATTTAAGAAGTAAAATAAACCAATTTAAAATATTATATTGGATTTATAAACCTATGTTTGAAATTTTAAAACCTAAGTGATGTTTTATTCTAACAAAAGAAATATATTCAATCCTTTTATTTAATTGTGTAATTACATGGATAAATTTGGTTTTGTATTAGTTTTAAAGTCACATAGATCTTCTTTATTTATTAATAAAATAATAATTTTCATAATAATTATTTATATACATGATTTTGGTATAAAATCATTTTATACTTAAAAAACATTTTTTAACAAAATGGTTTTTCATTGTGTTTTGAATACTTATATTAAATTTTTTTTCCAACAATATAAATTTAATCTTGTAAAATAGATTCTATTTTTGGAATTATAAAAATAAATATTAGGTAATATGATCAAAATAATTTTTTTTTCATAATGAATAGTTACCATTATAAAAATTTATCACCACGGTTAAGGGTTAAAATGGTTGGGGGGGGGGGGTTAAACTAAGAGATAAGGATTTAAATATCTCTAAATATTGTCTAAATTTGATTGGTTAAGTGAATTTAAAACTAATATTATCCTATTTTATAAATTTTACTAAATTGGATCCACTTTCCATGTGAAATATATTTATTATATTTAAAAGCTCTTAATATTTATAAGAGTGTCATTCCTCTCACTTATAAAAGGGAACCTCTACTCCTTACTTCATAACACCAATTAAGAACCTTATTTTGACCAAGATATTTATTAAATACCTTCTAAAAAACATTTTAAAAGGCCTATAGTTGATTGTATTCTAAAAAGACACATTTAGTAATCCTTAAGGTGTATTTCAAAGGAGGTTATCCAAGGAAAAGGTATATGTTCTTACCAAGCCCTTTCAAATTTATTTCTTCTTAAAACTCAAAAAAATACATTATAACCATATTAATATAACTAAATATGTATATTTATAATATTAAATTATTTTATTTTAATTTTACAACCATTTTCTATCTCAATTTTTTAAAATAGAAAATGAAAACATCATTCTTGCGTACGTGAGGACTAATACCTATATCAAGAGATGTATTTAATTTTCATCACCGCCTCACATGTATGGTGATATACATGTATTTAATGAATATATGAGATATTTATAAAACAATTATGATTATTTAATGATAAAATATTATATAATTTCTCTCTCTCTCATCAGTTGGAAAATGGAAACATCATGCATGTGTACATGCAGACTACCACATCCATGAAGTGATACAATTAATTTTTTATAATTTACTAATAATAATGGTAATAAAAGTTAATTTTATATATAAATATTATATACATGGACTGATTAATATTATATATTTTATGAAACCATGACCATTGTGCACATACCAGAACTACCAAATCAAAACATGCATGAGAAACAAAACAATCAACACTTAAATAATTGGTTTTAAAAAATAATTATGAGTAAATGGGTAAAAATAAGTTATGAATAAATGATATAACAAATAATAGATATAAATATTTACATGATATATATGAATAATAAATATAAATTTATTATAAATAAGGTTAGAATGTGTTCTACCAAGAGATAACCCAATGTAAAAGTTTATGTTACAATCTCATTTTTATTAGAATTGTTTATGTTTCAATTTACATTAGGGTAAATTTTAGGTTATTTATCTTATAAAACTCATATATTTTCTTCTAATAAGGTTTTTTCTTGGTTTTTCAAGTATTATTTCTATTTTACCAATTTTTTTACTCAAAACCACCGGAAAAAAGTTAATAAGAAAGGTAGACCTTATTTCTCTTTTTTGGTCAGGGATCTTTCTCTTTCATATCCATATTATTTATTTTTAATTAACTATGTTATTTTATATACATATATAATTTATTAAGGTAAATTTCAGTTAACTTTTACATTTTATTCAAAATTTTAAAAGGAATATTTTTAAAGTTTTCCATACAAATCATTTTTGACTTTTTATTAAAGTGGGAATAGAATTTTTTTAATATTTACTACATGGATACCTTTTCCTGAAATCATAGTTAGTATTTGTTATCACGATTACTCTATAATTTTCCATGGGTTTTCAAATAATATCATATTTCCATTTCTCTAGGAATTTTTAGTTTTAATATTTTTTTAAAATAAAAGTATATTTATTATTTTTTTGAATGAATATTTATAATTATTTTATAAATGTATTTTCACATATTTCAAAATTATTTATAGATTATTATAAATCACTGGGTATATTCTCTAATGATACTATCCAACTTACTTCTCCATAATGGCTTAAGATCATACTGTTCTATTTATTGGCTAGGGAAAATATTGAAATTTTGTATGTTAGTTTTCAAGTACAAATATTTATTATTATTTCATTTTGATTATGTAATTTATTTCATATGAAATCATTAAATATGGTGAATTAATTAGACTTAGTAAGTTATATGTGATCTCGATATTATATATCCCTTCAATTCATCGGTAGGTATCATGAGACAAACTAGATTGGTTATTTAGTGTACGCCTTACCTATTTATGTACAATTTCTTGTCATGTGTCCTTGATGATAAGATTATGATGTACAACATTATTCATTCAATAATTTTAAAACCATTTATTATTATCCATGGAAATATTTATGTTTCTATATTATCCATGGATATATTCCCCTTTCATAATGTTAGTTAAATGAAATATTTTATTGCTGTTTATCTTTTCCATATTATTTAAGTATTATTTATTCTATGATTGATTTCATTATACTATTTCCATTACCATGAATCTAATCTCACTTATTTAGATTGTGTATTATACTCATGGTACCCATAATTGAAATTTGAATGATTTTCAGGGATACTAGAAAAAATAATAAATTCCTCACTAAAATTCAATTTATATTTCATATTTTCAAATGTAATGTGAGAATGTTGTATGTATCTAGAATCTCAAGACTATTAAAATATTCGATCTAGTGGGATGTGATCTCTTGTATATTGTGACAATATAATATAGTAAACACTGGATCTATGTTACTAAATTCAAGGTAGTTGTTGTTGGTATCAAATAAATTTTATTAAAAACATTAGGTACTGGATCTATAAGAACATAGTATAATATAGTGAGAACAATATGAAAAGCCTTAAGATATTTTAGAAAATATTCTATAATATCTTACTTAATAAGAATTTAATTATATGATTTAATATTCATGATTTTATGGGCTAATCTAATATATGTCATTATTTAGAAATGGATCCTAGTGGAAGTAACAAAAGCCATATCAACACCCATTACATATTTAGAGATTTAACTCATTACCTATTCAATGAATTCAATGAGGTTAGTGATAGAGATAAGAATATTATAACTATATTGGGTCAATTGACTTATGTCATGACTAATAACCTTTTGTTTTTAGAACAACCTACTGATCTCTAACATGGTGTAATATTGTCAGACCGCTTCATGTGACAATATCCTTAGTCATTCAATGGGACTACTAATATATTAATATTTTATAAATTTATCAAGTACCTAGAGAAGATATTTATCTCTTTAGGAAGTAGTAAAAGAGTAAAATTTATCATGGAGATTTATCATATAAATGAAGATGCTGATCAATGGTTGTCATTGATCCAGAACACTAAATATTTAGAGAAGATAAAGAGTTTGGAATGAAATAATTTTAAGGGTTTATTCTTGAAAAAATACTTTCCTTGTGAAAAACAAGATGATATTGAAATATAATTCATTAATCTAAGGTAAAAAATAAGTGGAAAATGTTTTAAAATATAAAGCTAACTTTAAAATTTTAGCAATATATGCTGTAAATTATGTACGTAATATTATAAGTAAGATTGATCACATATTTGATGGATTAAATCCTATAATTTTAAGGGAATTAGTCTCTCAAAATTATTCAGTATATGAGGATATTGTATCAATTTTCATCAATAGAGATAAATAATTCTCTAAGTCTTACATTTTTAAAGGAAATCAAGAAAATAATCTGGCAGATGAGCACTCTGTAAAAATAAATACATCAAAAGAGAAGAATGTTTGGTTGAAATTTATAAAATGTATTAATTTTGTAAAGAAACACCATAGAAAATGCTTGAAGGGAAAGGGAGTTTTCTTCCAGTATGGATAGAATGTTTATATGGCTAGTGAATTCAAGGTTAATAAAGAATTTCCCATTTTATAATGATTATATTGTAAAGATATGGGGAGCTATTTGAAAAATTCTCAAAGTATCTAGAAAATTTGCCTCAAATAACGATAAAAAAAAAATTCCAAGATTATGAAATTACTATAGCTAAGTTTGAAGTCCTAAATGATGTGATATTAGGTGCTTTGGTCATAAATTCAAAACTAGATAATGATTTATTTTATTCAATATCTAAGAACTTTATTATATCTTAAATGTTTTCTGATAACATTAAATAACCCTAACACTCCAACTAAATAGTTTTCAATTAAGACACTAGTGATAATCTTCTTGTGACTGTGATATATTAAGAAATATCTATCTATAGTAATATATATTATCTAGTTATAGACTTAATTTTCATATCTATTATTGAATTTGATGTAATTATCAATATGAATTATATTTTAAATTATAATTCAATAATTTATTTCCAAGAGAAAAAGATTAATAATTGTAAAGGGTGTAGAGAATTACTTGTTTTTATGGGATAGATTTCATTACTTGAATCATTAATGGACCCACCCCCAGTAGATCACCTTAATGAAATTCTAGGAGAATAGGTAGAGAAAATGATATCTATGTATGGGAAAGAAATAATAAGTATATGGGATGTACCTAATATTCAAGAATACATTAATGTATTTCCAAAATAATTACTGTGACATCCACCTAATCATGAGGTTTAGTTTTATATTAAACTAATCCTTGATGCAAAGCCTATATCCATGAATACCTATAGAATGAAACCATTAAAATTCATAGAATTAAATAAACAACTATAGGAGTAGTGCGATAAGGGATTTATATATCCTAGTGTTTCACCTTGGGGAGACCCTGTGATATTTATGAAAAATAAGGATGATTCTATGAAGTTGTGAATCAATTATAGTGTTATCAATGTAATTATATAAAGAATAAGTATCTTTTTTCACACATTAATATCTTATTTGATCAAATTTAAGGAGATAAATATTTTCTAAAGATTGATTTATTTATTTTTATGATTAATTAAGAGTGAATAATGATGAAATACTGAAGATGGTTTTTTGTACAAGGTATGGGCATTGTGAGTTTAGGGTAATTCACTTTGAATTAACTAATAAACCTTCTATTTTTATGGATCTAATTAAAAAAGTATTCATATATTATCTTGATAATTTCATGGTGATTTTAATTAATGATATATTTATATAATATAAAATTTATTAAGAGCATGAGAATACTTTTTGAATAATTTATGAGACTCTCATAGAAAAGTAATTACATGAAAAATTCAGTAAGTCTGAATTTCATATTTAAGAAGTTTATTTTATTGGCCATATTGTCTCCTAGGATGGAATATATATTGATCCTTAAAATAAAAATTCCTTCAAATAATGCACCACACCATTGAATATAATTGAGATACATAGTTTCATTGGTTTAACATATTATTGTCATTAATTTGTTCAAAATTTTGCCTCATTGGAAAACCTGTGAACCAAGTTGAAAAGTAAAGGGGTTAAATTAATATGATAAAAGGAATGTTAAAAATGGTTTTAGGAGCTAAAGAGGATATTATTTAATGCATAATTATTGAATTTACCATTTGTAAAGTAAATATTTATAATATATAGTGTTTTATCTAATAAAGGGTTGCATTGTATCCTTATGTAAAATAATATAGTTGTTGCTTATGGATTAAGAAAATTGAAAATACATTAAAAAAAATATCCAACTCATGATATTAAGTTTTTAGTTTTAATGTTTTCCTTGAAGACATGGAGGCTCTATCTCTATGGTGAAATATGTGACATATATATGAACCAAAAAAGTTTTAAGTATATATATTTCTAAAAAATATCTCCATATGAAGAAAATTAGATGGTTATAACTAATAAAAGACTATGGTTTCTCAATAAAATACCACCATGGGATGGAAAATAATGCATCTAATGCATTGAGTAGGAGGGACCATGGAGTTTTGAACATGATGATTATTAATAAATATCCTATATTTATGGATTTGGTAAATATGAATATGGTAATTATTAGGAAAGAAGAAATAAAATTCCTTTTCTAAGAAATTTAAAAAATAAACTTACTAGAAAATATAAATAAGTCCTAATAGGATGATAAGAATTTAAAAATAATGATTAAAAAGTAAATTATAGTAAATTGAATGACTTTATCTATAAAGATGAAGTGATGAAGTTTGGAAAGATGTTGTGTGTTTAATCTATGTTAGTGATGAAGAGTGGGTTATTATATGAGGCACATAACTCAAATTTTAATATAAACTATGGTAGCATGAATATATATAAGGGTTTAAGAGAATATTTTTGGTGGGATGGTATGAAGTGGGAAATTGCGAACTATGTGTCCATATGTTGGGTGTTCCAATAGGTAAATGATGAAATAAAACATCTTAAGATAGTCATGAAACCTCTACCTATACCAATATGGAAGTGGGAAAATTTTATAACGGAATTTTTCATTGTAAATTTTAAGGATCCTAGGAAGAATGATTCTCTATGGGTCATTGTTGATCTCCTTTCCAAGTTTGTTCATTTCTTAGTAGTAAGGAAAGTTTCACCCCTTAATAGACTTGATCGACTCTATATTAATAAAGTTATGATACTTCAATGTGTGCCTTTATCAATTATATCTAATTTTTACCCTTGATTAACATCATAATTTTAGAGGATTCTTCATGAGGATATCAACACTAAGATACATTTGAGAATTATCTATCACCCTCAAACTAATGAACATCCTAAAAGGACTATTCATAAATTAAAATACATGTTGAGATCATGATCTCTTTAACTTCAAGTTTAGTGGGATCAATATCTACCTCAAATGGATTTTTCATATAATAATAGATTCTATTTGAGAATATTGATGGTACTATATAAATCGTTGTATTGTAATATATTTTGTACTCTATTATGTTGGGAAGAAGTTGGAAAAGGAATCTAGTTTCTCAAAAGTTATTGGGGAAAAACCATGAATGTGTAGACTATTCAGAATCATATCAAATAATCTCAAAGTGGACAAAAGATATATGGTGATAGTCGAAGGAAGGACTAATAATTTCAAGTGGGGGATCATATATTATCAAAGGAGTCTCCATGGAATGGATTTATATGGTTTGGTAAAAGGTGGAAGTTAATCCCTAGGTATATTTGGTCATTTTAAATTCTATATAGAATTGGAGTTATAGATTATTGATTAGCTATTACACCCAACCTCTATAAGGTACAAAATGTCTTCTATGTTTCAATTTTAAGGAAATACATGTTAGATCCAACACATGCACTCACCTTTGAGAGAATAGAGCTTGTAACAACCCATCCCAAGTTAGAGATCCACCACTTGACTGAGGGGTATTCCCAATCCCCAAAGGATAGTGACAAGCACCAGGGAATCTATTACAAGGATTGTGAATAATTTCACCCTTAAATAAGAGTTTAAGAATAATGAAATTTCTCTAAAAAATCTGTTACTACCCATCCATAAGTCAGAATACATGTAAAAATAAGATATACAAAAAATAAATATACATGTAACAAATATAATTAATGAAAAATAAATCTCTATACTCACCTGAGACACCCTCACCTATATAAATAACCACCACCAGATGCCTATCCCTGATCACCATAATAATTGTACACCTCCAATTATAGAAAAAATTAAAAGGACTACATAGTTGAGGTAAATCATTTAAAGTTTCACATGCTAAAAATTCTAGATAATAAAGACATTTACTATAAATTATATAATAGAGACACTTGTACGAATGCAAAAAAATGAAACTAAGCTCAAATACTGAACTAATCAATGATCCAAAATCAATCAAAAACCGATGTTCAACCTAAAATTGAGATATAATATAGGATTGAACACTTAAACACTCAGTAGGAAACCACCCAAATTTTCACATGACTTACCATTAATTTAAGATCAATTTTAATGATATTTAAAAAATAGATTTACCAAATACAGTTTCTATAAACCTTTCTATAAAATAAACAAAAAAACATCAAAATTATTAAAATTGATTATATTTATTTTTATTAAATAAAATAATTGACTTAAAAACCATTTTAAATGGATGGATCCTTCTTTTACAAACATCCCATTTGAAACGATTGTGAAAATTTAGGATAACTCCTTTATTTTAAAAAGTTTCAAAAACTTCTTTAAAAAACACTTTAAAAAGAAAAACTACAACCAAACACAAGGAATAGATCACACTACAAAGTAAGAACCGGAGTTTGAAGGAAGATAATAAAATTAAACAAGAAAAATTTGTCACAATTATTATAAGAAAGAGGGATAATAGTCAATCTTAAGAAAAATATTCCCAATATAAACCATCGATTGAGAAGGAGATGTCATAGGATTTGATCTATGTCGTAGTGTAACACAATCTAAACTAAAGAAATTGTTTTCTAGGTTGAGACTAAGAACCTATTCCACCCTAGTACCCCCATTGAGATAGACATTCCATAATAAACCATCTCAGAATTATGATAGTTTGTGTGCTTCATGAAATATCATTATATCTCTTTGAGTCTATTGGGGAACCTCACCCTAGTTAGTACACAATCCACACCAAGGATTGCACTTATCTATAATTACCTAGTTACCCAAGTTCCCATAATGGAATTAAATGGAAGGGTTTCAATAATCAAGAAACAAGCATATAAAACGAATCAAAACAATAATTTTCCCCACTCACAAAAATGATTACATCACATTTCACACTTCACACAAACTCCAAATATAAATAAGCATCCCACCATGAAGCAACAAACATTAGGGAAACCAATAGGGTCATGCACACCCACACCATTTATAACTCATAAAAAGTGTCAAACAATCCTTATAACTTACTATAACAAAAACACACATAGATATATATATGCCTCTATTGAAATGTCATTAGAAAAAAATCCTCTTGAAAATAATTTTGAAAACCAGATTCTAGATTTTGGATTTAAGTTTCAATATTTCCTTTAACCTTATACCCACATTCAATTTAATTTATAAATACTCTCATAAAAATGTACATATTCACACCTCATGGTGTGAATATATACATAATCATATTTATAGACTTATATGAATATGGTATAAATATTGAAGACTACTTAAAATAATTTAACATGATTTTCCAATAATAAAAATTGGAATGAATCATACAAGATTAATTAAACCCATTAATAATCCAAATAAAAATCATAAATAACTCAAGTGACATAAAAAAACTATTTTTTTTAAAATAATCACAAGTATTTTTTTGGGAAGAGGTAGAACATATATTATAAATTTAGAGGCATCCATAGGGAGAATCCATGTGAAAACAAATTGAAGTATAATTTATTGTTTAAAAATTAAATAATTATGATCAATACTAATGTTAGATAGTTAAAACTTACATTTAAGGAACATGAAATCAATGGTTTAAAAATTAAATATTAGTACATGAGAAAAACCAACCTTAAATAGTCAGAAGAAGGTCCAAATCATTGAACATAAGACAATTGGAACCAAAAAAAGAGACCACACACCCTAGGAATAAAAGCTACATTATTTTTAGGACCCAAAACACACCTAGGGTTCAGTCATGGTGCATATAGAGAGAAAGAGAAAAGAAAAACCAAGAATAAAGGAGAGTAGGGAAAGAGGATAATGATCCTTACCTAGATGAACAATATCCCAAAAACATGAGGAAGATGGAAAACCGGTGGATGGAGTGGTGCACATGGGGAGAGGGGGGGGGGGCTCGGTTAGGGGTAACACAAGGGGGATTCCACCTTGGAGTTGTGAAATGTAGGGGGAGGTGGTAACCCATTTTCTCTTTTTCATCCTCATCATCATCATCATTATTATGATTTAATTTTTTATCATTATTTATTATAATTAAAATATTTTTTTTATATTTTTTTAAACTTGAAAAAAATTAAAACCTAATACCCAAAATTACACAAAATTTAAATTACACAAAAAATAACATAACATAATATAAAATAATCCAAATAGTGTCATGGTGTGTCTTACAATCACCCCACCATACAAAATTGTTCCAACATAAACCGTTCAGTCAGAATATAAGGCAAAAAACAAGGGTGGTCATTACACCCCTAAGAAAAATGGGAAGCAGATCTTGTCTCTCCCCACCATTTAGAAATACTTTATATAGTGTAATGAGAAATTAAAAACCATGAAAGTGATAATCCATAATGAACCAGCCACATCAAAAAATGAGAAAACTATAAACCAACATTTAATAAGCGATTCCATCAAATACTTCCAACCAATGATAACCAAAATCAAATAATCACACAAGGCACGTAAATTATGCACGTTAGGTTATCAAGTGTCAAACAGACCACCACGAACTTTGACCATACATGCTTCAACCAACACTAGATGTCTATGAACATAGATGACCACATAGGGAGACCAAGTCCTACCCTAGAACCAATGACCAATATCATACCTATTTATTCTAGTGTCTTAATGTCTTTAAGAATGTCGTGATGACCATACCAACCATAGTATAATGACTTCCCCAAAGGGAGTTTTCTAGACCACCCAGTAGGGTGTTTTATTTATAGTATCACAAACCACCCTAATGAGTGTTTTATTTAGAGTATCATAGAATAACCCAAAGGGATGTTTTATTTAATATCACATACCACCCCAAAGGTGTGTTTTATTTACTATCACATACCACCCCAAAGGGTATTTTATTTAGAGTATCATAAACCAACCCAAAAGGGTGTTTTATTTTGTATCACATACCAACCTAAAGGGGTGTTATATTTACTATCATGGACTACCCCAAATGGGTTTTTTATTTACCATTATGGACCACCCCAAATGGTTTTTTCTTTAGAGTATTACAGACCACCCCATTGAGATGTTTTCTTTAGTATTAGATACTACCCCAAAGGGGTGTTTTATTTTTATAAAATCAAAATCACCCCATTGGTGTTTACCATTAAATGAATTAAGACCATCCTAAGGTCATTTCCATTTCTTAAAAAACACAATATGTAACAATATTTGACAAACAATATTCAAGTCACCACTTTGATCTGAAATCATCATTTTAAATACAAGGAATGATTAATTTATTCAAGGGGAATTATTTCAAATTAACAATTCAATATATAATCCAATCCACTATATATTCTCTATTTAATAAGAGGCTATTAAAATCCTTTAAACTTTACACTACATAATTTTATTACCAATTAATTACCCCTTACTAATTCATGAATTAAAAATTTTAACGTAACTCTCAAAGTTCTCATTATGAACCACAATTACTTATTATAAAAATGAAATCAACTTCATAATTCGATTCCATTCCGTGGGAATTCATTTCTTTCAACTACATCAAGATTAAAAAATAAATAGGGAATCCTCCTTTGGACCATCCACCATAATTTTCATAACCCATGTAATCATGTATTTAACATTATAAGAATTATGAGTTCAAAACACAATCCACTAAGCCATTTTAAATCTTAGTTTAGTAATCAATCATCAGTGACATTTCAAAATTTCACCTATCATTTCAATGGCTCCATTCTAGTTTTCCTAGTCAGAGTAGAAACTTAGAGATAAAATCTCCAAATAAGGTCCCCGCTTGGAATTTTCCTTCATTTATTTCAACAAAATATTTAATTAAAGAATACAATTAGGTTATAAACATATAAAAATAATTTAATTGATTTCAAGGTCACTGCTAAAAAAATCATGAGACCAAACAACGAAAACACTGAAATTTTAACCAAGACTATAGGTAAATTTTAGGGACCACCTACCTAAATTTATCAATTCCCTTTTAATTTACCACCCAATACTTATAGGCCAGACTAATCCAAGTTATAAAAATAAAATTAGGCTATAGAAGACCTCATATTACTAAAATCATGAAGAACCACAACCAGAAGAAACATAACACATCCCTAACACAAACTTGATCCAGGGTACAAAATTTTAAACCAAACCAATTAATAATTTAAATTAATTTAAAAAAAAAGAAAAATTGAAACCAACCCTAGAAGACCCCATTGGCAAGCCAGTATGGGATCACTAGTGAGCTGGAGGCCCACTGATTGGATAACCTAGGCATAATGGTATACCAACCTAGGCATGCCAGTTGTTCAGTGGACCCAGATGGAATGCTGGGACAATGAAATCCCACCATCAGGCCAATAGATACAAGATACTGAATTTCAGTAACCTGAACACCTCAACCCCTATCTAATTCTCACTCGAGCACCTATGATATCTCTTGAGACTCAACCCATGTCTAAAATTGTCATTCTATGATTTTTAAACTCTCAAAATTTCCATCCAATGCTCAATTCACATAACAACCCCTTGACATCCAAGGTTTTTCATTAAAACCTTAAACCATAAAAAATATCCAACCTCTTCAATCACTTTAATAAAACTAATATGATACCCAAAACTCATTTTAAAAGTAGTTTTTTGTTTTCAAGTCCAAATAGAAAATCAATTTTTTAATTCTAACCTTTTGAAAAATCACTATCCCCATGATCTATCTCAATTAAAACCACTTTACAAAATCATTTGGACACGCCTTGTAACACTGCATGAGTTTTATTTTCCAAAATAGGGTTTTCTCAGAATTCAAACATTTGGAAAATCACTACCCTATGAAGGCCCAAAAACACATGAAAAATAATCAATTAATCAATTGATAATACTTCAATCCCCATGGATCAACTAATTATCTAATCACCACTTATAATATATACAGAAAAACATTGTTTATATTAAAATTTGTTTCAATTAATAATTGGTCCCAATAATGTGTCATAAAAATGCAAACTCATTTCATCAACATATTATTAGAATACCCTAGGTTATCTTTCCATTTCCATTACCTTCCAAGGAAGTCCAAGAACCAAAGTTTATAAATAGAAAAACCAAAATAGGATGTAGAATCATGTCCAACTTGGTCACATGGTGATGGGATATAATTTAATTATTCATTTATTCCTAAAATGGATATCAATTCAAGCATCTGGTTGTTTCATAGTTCATTAGGCCATGCCAACCAACCTCACATACTTGAATTCATCTTCATTTCTTTCCCAAAACTGAGAATGATCCTCAATACAACCATCCATGCTAATAATGACTAAATAGCATCATCATACATCAAATCTCAATCAATATAAATAACCAAAACAAAATCTAAATCGTAACTTCCCATGCCAACTCAAGGGATTTATAAGAAAAGAAATGCCTAGACTTTCCTTCTACACTTGAAACTCGAGTCTCAATAGTCTTAATATTATTTCCCAAATAAAGAAACCTCTAATACCATTTTTGATGACCCAGCCCAGGTTTTCATATGAACCAACATTCAAAATGGACCACCATCGGCCTGATGGTCATTTTTAATCCTCATGTATTGGTGATAATCACCAGTGAATTAGTTCAATATTTGAGAAAGATATCACCCTTAAATCACAGTTTAATCATAATGAAATTTCCCCCTAAAAGTTGGCATGAACCACATGTACATTGGATGAACATGCCAAAATTATATATTCCAAAAATTAATAAAGAAATAGAAGACATAACAGATGAAAAAAACCCCTCTATCACCCTAGACACCCTCACCTACAAAAAATGACTTCCTCCATATGCCTATCCTCAACCACCATAATAATAGTACACCGCCAACCATAAAAAATAGTAAAAGTTCTACATGGAAAACTAAATCTTTCAAAGGAAAAAATGTCTAAAATTCTATGAAAATAAATAAATTTCATGAAAATCATGTAATAGACACACTTGTATAAATATGATAAATAAAATGAACCTCAAAGTCCAAATCAATCAATGCTCCAATAGCAGTCATGAGCCGATGATAAACCTGTACCTGAGATATAATCTAGGCGTATGCACATCAGCACTCAGTAGGTAACCAATTTTCTTTAAACATGACCAAAATTTAATTAAATATTCATTTTCAATATAGTTTAAAAATATATATACAAAGTGCGATTTCCATAAGACTTTAAATAGAAGAAACAACAACACATAAAAGTTGTTAAGTATCCTTTTATTTATTTTTATTAAATTTAAAAAACCACTTAAAACCATTTTAAATGGCTGAAGACCTATTTTACAATCATCCATTTGAAAACCACTATGAAAATACAGGATAAAATCCATTTCTTTAAACCATTTTCCAAAACCTCTTTAAAAACTACTTTGAAAAGAAAAAAAAACAACCAAGAACATGGAATAGAGAATTCTAGAGAGTAAAAACTACAAGTAAAAGGCATATAATATAAGTAAAAAAGAAAAGGGTGACAAATTTTATACAATAAAGGAGTGTAATAGTCAAAAATATGATATAGATTCCCAATATAAACCACCGGCTGAGAATATGGAATCCCTCCTTTTTACATAAAATTTTCATTATATGGAACAAAACATGATATATTTTAATGTTTAGTTTCTTAGAAATTATAAACACAATACATGAAAAAATAAAAAATTCATATAATATACTTTGAATTATTTTTCATGGGTTCATACTAGGTTACTTTTACTAAATATCATATCATGGGTAAATATATCAAAGTAAGGGGGTGATCATGAATCCCAATAATGGAATAAAAATTAGAGACATTTATCATGTGATCATGAGGCATAAAAATAAGAACATGAGGCATACCAATATGGAAATGAACAAGAGAACATGAGGAATATAATAATAAACAGATCATTAATCATATCATGGAAATGTGTGTACATCATTAAAATGATACATTCATAATCATATCACTGTGGTTTATCACCAAAGTGACATAAATGAAAATTACCAAGTTTATTCATCAAGGTATCATAAAAAGTTTCATCTATAGAGATTAAATTCTTTACCCAATTAATTTGAGCACTATCAAGGAGAAACCTTCATATGTATTAATTAATTTGAGCCACATTGAACATAATAAGTCATTTTATTAATAACCCATGAAGAATAAAGAACAGGTTTCTTACCAAAATCATGGTGTAAAAAAGTGCATAATGACTTGATCATTAAATAATTTCTAACCCACATAAATGAAATATGGATTTCATATATGTAAATCCCAAATTAAATAAATCATAATTACATCTATATCAATACCCATGTAAATGGTAGAGGTTTGTGCATTAAAATAAAAAGAAAAGAGAATTTCTCATGTAAAAGAGATAAATTTGCGAAATAAATTTAGCAGCATACCAAATATAAAACATGGATTAAGGAAAGGAAAAATGGGAGAAAATTAAGGTATCCCATTGATAAAAAATATATTTTCTGTAAGGTTAAGATAAAAAAACTATGAAAATAGATTAACATAAAATTTGGAAGATATATACAAAAAAGATGTTCTTAAATTGAAGTAAATTGGAGGAGAATTCTATTACATTGAAGAATTTATCCTAAAACATGAGGATGGAACCTTTGAGGCTTGAGGGGGGGACTATTGGGGAGGAAACATTACCATAAATTCATGTATGATTTATTTTTAGTGAATGGGAATGGTGAAATTGATGGGTATTTATAGAAAAAGTGGAGTAATTGTTTAATAATTTCCAAATATAGGTCTTGGAAATATAAGTTGTGGAAAATGAAAAACCATTGGATTACCCATGGGTTTTGATCATGATTTTGGATATTTTAGAAATATTTTATGATATTTTTATCTACTATAATCTATCACTATTTTTAATACTTCTTTGGACATGTATAATTAAAATTTTCACAAAATAATGTTTTTTAAAATAAAAAATTTTATTTTAGACTTTGGAAAGTCACATATAGGTTTGAAATTGATTAGAAACTATTAAAATACTTAATATTAATAAAATAAAATATTTATGTCGTTTATTGTGGTGAATTAGTTATTATATCACCATAAAATAAATTTTAAGTCATAAAACATATCGAAAATCTAAAACTGTATTTTTACTATTCACTAAAAAAATAAATTATTTCAGAAAATTATAAAAAATTAACCCAAACTTAATTTTGAATTGATAAATTCAAATATAATATTTATTTTTCAAAAATTATTCTCTAAATATAATAATTTTAACATTTAATTATAATCATCCTTGTTTATTAAAAAATAAAATTTTTAAGAAATAATTAAATTTATGACACTTATAAAAATTTCCTAGGCCGTTATAAAATTATTTTATCATTTCTATATAAATAATAAATTTTTAAAAGGTTATATCATTAAAAATATTATTTATAATACTTTATTTTATTATAAAAGTGTATATATTTTCTAAAAATATAATTATGTTTTATTTACATCCAATAATCAATTTCTAAAATTAGTCTTACTTAAACATATATTTTGTAAAACAAAATTATTTTTAAAATGGGATTGATGGAATAACACTTTTATTTATAAGAAAATAAATTTAACTTTAAGAAACTAAGGCCCAGAAATGTTATCCCTTATTACACTTGTGTACGCCCTAAGGGTAACATTGACCGAGTGGTAATCTTCATTAACTTGATCTTTTCTTATAGGATATTTCGTTCAAGATTCACTTGTTGAATATTGGATTGATATTAGTCGATTGAAAACCTTAGTGATTCTAATTCCATCCTAAGTTCTAAAAAATGGGCTTTAAACGACATGACTCTACTGGTTCATGCCTTAGTTTCTCATTTATGTGTCAATTATCCTTTTTCATTACTACTTATAAACACTAATTATAACAATAAATTTATTACCAATAGGTGTAGTTAACATAGGTAAAATTGACCAATGGTTATATTGACCAATAATAATATTGACAAATGGTCATGTTTACTGATGGTCATATTTGACCAACAATCATATTTCTCTCTATAAATACCAATTCATTCTTTCAGTTAATATTTACTATAATTACTCCTAAGGTTAAATTTTCATTTCTGAGACGTTGATTGGTTTTCCAATATTTTGTTCCATTTTTATAGTGTTTTACATGGGGGATATGATTCTAGTAGATTGGGGTGATCCATATTTTCCCATTTTAGATTTTCTATTTTATATTTTTCAACCAATTGTAATGTTAGCAATTTTCATTTGTTTCATAGATGACTAATGTAATGATCTTTATTAATAAGATATGGTTTTATTAGTTTTTCTAGATTTTTTATGTGTATAATATTAGATAACATAACACACATTTGTTTTGGAAACAAATATCATTTAAAAATCCTGGGTTGTCAGAGAGAATGAGGTGTTATGGGCATTAATCTAGGTCTTAGTGCAACATAGTTTGAACTAATGACATAATTTCCTAGAATGACACTAAGAACCTATCTCATCCTATTATCTATGCTAAGCTAGTCAGTCCCTAATAAAACATTGTTTAAGAAAAAACATCATAGGTGGCATGAACCATCCTAATAGCACTTTCAGTCTATCTAAGAACCTCACCCAAGTTGGAAAAAAATCCACACTAAGTCTTGAACTTATACAGACTTACTTATTTATCTGATTTACCACAATCAAATGAAATATAAGGGAGTAAATATAAGAATCATATGAAACAAAGAATAAACATAATTTCCCCCACTCAAAAAATGGTCTCTTCAAATTTTAGACAAGCACCACATATAAATAAGCATCCCACCATGGGACAATAACCAAGAGGGTCACACACACCTACACCATTTATAACTCTTTAAAAGTTCTAAACGGCCCATGAAAAATTACTATTAAATATATAGACACAATAACACACATATATAAATGACTCAATTGAAACATCATTAAAAAAATCCCCTTGAAAATAATATTGAAAATTAGATTCAAGATTCAGGATTTAAGTTCCAATTTTTACTTTAGCTTTATACCCATATGAACTTTAATATATAAATACTATCATCATGATGTACATATTTAAACCTCATTCTGTGAATATGTTCATAATAGTATCTATATATATATATAAATTTTATAAAAATTTAATAATACTAAAAATAATTTAACAAGAGTTTTAAATAATAAAAATTGGAGTGAAGAATACAAGATCAATTAAACCCACTAATAATCCATATAAAATTATAAACAACTCATATTAAATTAAAATACCCAATTTACTTTTTAAAAGCATCAAATTTTTTTTCCTAAAAAATGAAAAACATATTTTACAAATACAGAAGAAGGAAAAGGGATAATCCCTGGGAAATATAGTTTAAATCTAATTTCTTTTTGATAAATTCAATAATTATGATAAATACTAACTTTATATATTTAAAAATAAAATTTAAGGAACAAAAAATCAATGGTTCTAAAATAAAAGATTATAACATGAGGACAACCTACCTTGAATCACTGAAGGAAGGTCTAAATCTATAAATATAGGAAAACCAAAACCTTAAAGGAGGTTTCACACCCTAGGAGAAATAAACACATGCCTATTAGGACCTACAACATAACTAGGGTTCATCCATGGAGCATGTAGTGATAAGGGGAAAGAAAAACAAAGAAGAAAGGCGATGAGGGAGAGGGAAATGTATGATCCTTACCCAGACATGGAATTGATCAAAATAATTTGGAAAAGGAAAGACCAAAAGAGGTAATGATGTGTATGGGGGGTCTTCATTATGGGCAAATCTAGGGGGCCTCTACCTTAGGGTTGTGTGACGTTGGGGGGGGGGAGGCTCCCCCAACTCGTCTCTTTTTTTTCATCATCATCATTATCATCATCATCATCATTATTATTTCATTTTTATCATAATTTATTATAATTAAAATAATTGTTTACTATTATTTGAACTTAAAAAACTTAAATGTCAAAATATTATAAAATTTAAATTATCTAAATACATTTAATATCCTATAGGTTATAAGAAAAGTAAACAACACACATCCATGGGAACACAATGATAGACCATACCCACCTCCAAGGGTTGAACCACTCTATAGAAAACTCATTACATTAATTGAATCAAAGGACTGGTGGTATGAAGGAAATTAAATGGGTTTTAAACCCTTTATAAATCACTCATGCATCACTGCTTGCATAATTGTTTTCCTATATCAACACCCACCTCACTGACTACATCGTAAATCCTCCCAAGGGGATGCCTGGATTCAGACCCTGGTCTCTTGGATGTAGAGGCCAGTGATGAGTACCCCTTGACTGTGGCTCATTCCACAATTTAAATCACCTAAAAAATATTTTAAAATAATATAAAATAATCCAAAAGGTAACACATTGGATTTTATATAGTAGTAACCTTACTTGTCTTATAATGAAGAGTCTTTCCACATTCTTAACACTAGAGAGAAATATATAAGAACCTGAATTTTCATATGATGTATGAACCCTTTATATTTCAGTATGAATATATTTATTTATTTTAATAGATGTACTTAAAGGTTAAAGGAAGGGTATAGGAGTGTCCAGGGCTTGTTTGGGGCTAAGATCTACAGTTTTTGGAGGAACAGGAAGAGGTGGACGATTGGCACACAATTAGTAGTTACCAGATGACCCTATAAGAGGAGGATAATAGATTATAAACAATGCAAGGTGGGCCATATGTCTATGTGAAAAAATATAGAGGATTTATAGAGGGGACCCACATAGTTGCACATGGTTTGATAAACAGTGCACCTAACTGCATAGGTAGTGCCACTTAGGCAGTAACTTCACACAGTTGGCACACAGTTTGGAAAAACCATATAGCCAAACCATTCATGGTGTGGGTTCCTTTAGATATTGATAATAGATAGTTGGAGTATAGTTTGGCTGACCATGAAACAAAATTGTGTACCCTTTAAATTTTTGTATAAAATGAAAATTTTTCCTTCACCCTTTAAATCTTTTTTCCCTCTTTCCTTACACTCGACACATAAGACCTCCCACCTGCCAGAGCTCCCAAATTTCTCTCAAAATAAGCTTGAATATAACTTATTCATCTAATATTGGAATCATTTTGCATAAGATTCATTTTAACCATACCAGTAATCTCTTCAATCCTCTTCATTCTTTAGTTTATTTTTTCATATTGAATTCCAAATCCATGCGAGCACTTTTTCCCTATTTTTAGGGTGTTTGTCTATTTATTTTATTTATCCCAATATAGAATAAATTAGAGGATAATAATAGATGATTAATGCACTACACATCTAAGGTACTTTGTCTTATTATTTTCCATGATAGTCAAGCGATTCATATATTATATCATTGTGCAACACGCCGAACTTTCCAAACATCACCTCCTTAATAGAGTTTTTATTAATTTAAATACACAGTCTTATGATTATATATCAAGTGACACCTATAATCATTGATGAGGGTTGAGAAAACCTTTTATAACCACTTCATAGGTTTTGTTTCTAAATTTGATAAGATAAACATGAGTTTCTTTTAATTATAGTCATTAATAGAGGTATGATCCTTTCCCCATGAAATTTAGATGTTATGATTAAATAAATGAGATGGATCAATTAAAATAGATGGAATGAAATAAGTCTGACTAGGAATTTTATTCCTAGGATATGTGATTGAACTACCTTCTAAGTTGATTTGGACTTCTGTTGTATAAATGAAATGGCTAGTTGAACTGAATGTGATGTTAAGGGTATAGTTAAACTGAGAAACCGTAAACATTTGTTATTCCATGTTAAGGGTGATACATGGGTTTCAAATTGGAGAATTATGGATGGTATCATCTAGATTTTTGAATTAAAATGAATTGTTAAATGGATTTAAATCATGTTATAGGCGATACATGAGTTCTCACATGAACACCATGGATGGGAACACTTGTATAGATGGTTTACTCTATTACATGAGTGATACTAGGGTTATTTATATGGAAGGCCGAGGGAAAAATCCAAATGGTAGTGATTATTATTATTCCATGAGTGATACTTGGTTTACTTACATGTAATATCAAGGAAAGGCTCCGAGGGTAGTGATTTCATTCATTCTATGAGTGACACTTGGGTTCTCACATGTAATACCAATGATGGACTCAGAGGGAGACAACTTTATACCATTATTAGAGAGATACCTAGGTTTCTATAAGAAATTACATGGATGACCTTGTAATGTGATGGGTTCATATTACACTAGAAGCAATACTTGGGTTCCTCATATGAAACTCCACAGATGGGATCAGGTTTCCAATAAATTAATTGATTAATTCATTAAAGTGAAATGTCTTCTAAGCCAAATAATATGCTAACATTTGATTAGATCTTTATTTACACGGTTTCCTTGTTATATTTCTTTTATCAAGTGAAATGGAATTTGATTTTTCTTTCCATATACAGATATGATACATGGGGGACACCTTGGATATAATCCGGGTACCAAGACTATTTCATAAATAAAATCATAAATGGGTAATCATTCAAAATAAATTCCAGATTAGGATGAAGCAGGTGGTATTGGTCGAGTGTCCCATTGGGAACTCATACTGATATGGGTATTACATATTTCACTTAAAATTTTTATTATTACCTATACACTAATTATTGTATATTCTTGGATTTGAATACTTAGACACTATTGGTGGTGGACTATTGAGTATATCTCACACCCTGTTTGGGCCACTGATTATTATTTAGACAAACTTCATGGTTACAGGTAGGGACAAGAGAAAGGGTCTAGCTTTGGATGCCTGATTCCTATACTATGATGTATATGGGAGAAGAGGACTAATATTATTCTTGTGATGTTGTGGGAGATATATTTTAGCCTTTTGTATTTTTTTTATAACATGTTGTATATGTCTTCTCCTTTGTATCCTATGTATTCCCTTTTTTATGTCAATATGAAATAGTCAACATCCTTTTCAAATGATACTGTTGATATGGTTTCTACCAGTTTATTTATAATATATTGATTATTTACTTTTTCTGATGATGTTTTTCTATTCATTATGCTTCTACCATTGATTAATATTATAGTTCCTTTGTGTCTTAATTTGATCATGAGGGTATAATCACCTTAGAATCCTCTTACATACCCTCTCTCTTTGTCAACAACCTTTAGTGTGTGGGGGGGAATGCTTAAGGACATGTGGCCACCGATTCGACTACTCTTATCGAGTGATATTGTTCAGGAAGTCACAAATTGGTATCAACAGATTATTTTACTTTTTGTATAATTGTTTGGGTTATTAGTTAGGAGACTAGGAATGTGTTGGAATTTGGTAATGAGCCTATACCCAAGAGTAGTTAACCCACGTATATGGAAAATCCAAATTATCTTGGAAGAGAATTGATGTTTTGGGTTATGCTTATTTTAGTTGTAATGATTTCACTATTGGGTGACACACTTGATGTATGGAATTTGTTAATTTTTTATATATTTTGATTTACCCTTAGACCGATGTGGTAATAAGGTATCATCTCATGCATCATTATAGGTACTTGAGGATTTATATGTCATGCATATATCATGCCACATTTATATTATTGTGAGAATTTCCTACTACATACTATTAGTTCCTGGATTTCTATGTTAGAATTATGATAACATTTTATATAGGGAATGGATAATCATTTGATTATTAAAGTTTCTATAATATCTTAAATGTATTTTTCTTGATTAACATGGAGATGTTACCTTAATTAACCAATTACCACATGTTTAAGATATGGACCATTAGTCACATGGGATAAAATGTGTTTATGGTTGCAATTAAATAGATTCCAGTTTTCAATTTATAAATTGTATGTGACTTTATAAATTGGGAATGCTGACCCATATAATTCAACCATTGTACATGGATTTGATACATTTTGATGCTAAATGTAATATTCTGGTTGTAGTTATATGATTTATCGATTAAAATTTATAAATCAAATACTCTATAAATTGGGAATGTGAAGCCATATAAATGGACCATATTATTTGAATAAATGAGTGTGAACAAATGATACTCAAAAAGGTTAAATTAAATGGTTACCATTAAATGGTGACGTCAATTACAACTTAAAAGGTGTATTCCTATATAAATGACAATTGATACACTATATACCAGAACCCTAGACATGAAAATAGAGAACTTAACCCTAACCTAGCCTTATTAGTGGGTAGTAGGTAGTATATCTTGTGATTATTCTTGGTTATATATATATATATCCCAAACCTAGCTTTATAAGTAAACATAGGGGTGTGACTCTTATATAGAAATAATTGTAGCTATCCTATTATTATATCTATGATTAGAATCATTATAAAATCTTATTTGAGGCATAAACTTGGAATTTATAGAGCTATGACACCATTAAATACTCAATTCATATTATAGATGTGTATTGACAACCATTTTCTATAGGTAATGGGTCATGAACCACCAATATTACTTCCATTAGTGCAATATGGGACATTTCATGTTATTCCGAACTATGGAACTGGTTCCCAGTTTTGAGAGGGATTATTACATCTTATGAAGAGTATGCAGGGAGCCCCACAATTTTCCCCTGCTATAATAGAGTTGATGTAATAATTTTAGTAGAAAAATCCACCCATTATTTTAGGGGATGGTGGTCCACAGACTGTAGAGTCAGGGATGGAATCCATGAAATCTATTCTCAATCGTCTCGATATACCTTCGGAGAGGATAGTGAATCTTGATACATATATTATATGAGATTAAACCCAATGATGGTGGGATGTTGTTACCTAGGAATATATTCAATGGGATATATCTTGGAGGGATTTTTTAAATGTACAACTATGATTATTTCTATCCCAAGACATTCAGGACTGAAGGATATAGAGAGTTTATTCACATGGAGTAGGGCGCTTTATCATTTATGAACTACTCTTCTCATTTCACAAAGATCAAGTATTTTAAAACAATCATTCATGGTGGTGAGATATTAAGGTCTAGGTGTTTCAAGGATGGTTTTAGTCATAACATTCGATCATAGGTGAATGCATTTCATTTGACCACTTTCATTGATATAGTGAATCTTTCACTCATTACTGATCATAACCTGAGAGGGGTTGAGGGTGTGATCCAAGTATTTTTGGAACCTAGACCTGAAACTACTTTTACCAGTGGCAGGAAGCATCACTTTGACCTTCCTTTAAGAGGAAAAATTAGTCATAGCATGTGCATGGGTATCCACTTGGTCTGTTATTAGTGTGGTAATTAGGTCTATATAAACCCTAGTGCGATCGAGCCCCAGTTGAGTGTAGGGATTGTGGAAATATAGGGAATATTTAGATATTCTATAGGACATTTCCAAATATGTCTATTGGAAGAGTATCCACACCATCTATACATTTAGGAGTAGGATCAATAACCCCTCGTCAGGCAGGGAGCTAGAGAACTATTGGCTGATTAGGTTGAGGAGGTGTTCGTGCCCAAAAGAGCCTGGAACATGATTTATAGTGATAGTGGAGGGAGAATTTCAAGGGAAGTTAGGCTATATCTTATGGATATGGATAGGTCCATATGTATATAGTGTAATCGATCCCTAATAATTAGAGTGATGGTCTATCTACAATTAGAGTTGCGATCTTAGTAGCCTCTAATCTAGTTTCTGATTTATTTCATATGATGCTTCCCACTCCATCATATCTATTTATATTGTGTAGATCCTTGTGATTGAGATTTTATAGTCTTATAGTTTAATAAAAATTGATACCCCATTGAAAATACAATCAGAAGGCGCATTCCAGTGCAAGGAGTGCCCCTTGCGATAGATGGGCATTGTTTCTTATGAGACCTCTTATTTCTAAGAGATGATGGGTTTTGACATCATTATTGGGATGGAATAGTTTGTTACTTATCATGATTATTTTTATTTCCATCATAATAGGGTTTCATTCACCTCATAAAAGGGTTATAGTTATATTTCCTTGGGTGAATGAGATGTACAAGCGAGTAGAGCTGGACTACGAATCGTGGGCTGGGCATAGTGATAACCCAGATTTCTACCCTTTATATAAGTAATTAGGGAATGCGCCAGGATGATTTTTCTTCTATATTAGATAATTTCAAGGATGTATTCTATGAATAATTTTCTGGACTACCACCTAAGAGAGAGGAAGAGTTTACTATTAGGCTATTGATATGATTAGAACTGGTATCCATTCCTCCTTAAAGGATGGATACTAATGAGTTGCATGAGCTCAAGAGGTGGGTATAAGACTTGAAAGATAAGGGTTTTATGTGGCCCAATATTTTCCCATGCGGTTCACATGTACTTTTTTTCAAGAAGGTAGATGGTACCCTCAGGATTTGTATAGATTATCATTGGTTGAACAATCTTATAGTTCTAAACTGGTATCCACTCCATGTATAGACGACCTCTTGGACAAACTATGAGAAGTGATGGTTTTATCCAAGATGGATTTAATGTTGGGTCATCATCAGGTGTGTGTTATACCATTGAATATACCATGTACAATATTCTATAGTATATATGGATTTCATGATTATTTTTTCTTATTATTCAGCCTCATGAATGTGCCAAAAGTTTTTATTGCTTTGATGAATCATGTTTTCTACCCATATTTGGATTCATTTTTATAGTAATCATAGAATAAATCTTAGTGTACTCACATACTTGACATGAACATTCCCAACATCTTGATATCATTTTTATCACACTAAGAGAGAACCAAATAAATGATAAACTCTCTAAATTCCCCTTTTGGATCAACAAGGTCTACTTATTTGGTCATATAATCTCATAGATAGAAATATCAGTTGACCCATAGAAGGTGATATCCATTGTTTATTAGGACCATCCCAAGAAAATATTTGATATATGGAGTTTCTTGGAGAAAATTAGGTATTAAATTCATTTATTACATGATTTATCACATCTTTCAGCACCCATTACAGGCTTGAACAAGAAATGTGTCATGTTTATATGGTCTAAAACAAGTGATAAATCCTTTTAAGAGTTGAAAGGGATATTGAATTCAACATTGATCCTGATTTTATTAGATCCTGGAAAAGGATATATGGTTTACTATGATGCATCATGTGTTACATTGGGAGTTGTTTCGATGAATAGAGATCAGTTTGTGGCATATGAGTCTATCCATTTGTGGCCTCATAGCATAATTACCTGATTCATGATGTTGATCTTGCATATATGTTTTATGTCTTGCGTTGTTGGAGGAATTACTTAATGGGATATAATTTTTTCGTGTAAACGGACCAAAAAACCATAAAGTATATATTTATAAAATGTGATTTGAATATCAGGTGGGGAAGATGAATTAATTACCTACAATCATTTGATTTTGATCCTGTGTATGTGCTTGGGAAAGGAAATATTGTTTCTGATTCTATGAGCTGAAAAAATAAGACATAAGTAGTTTGAGAGGCCAATAGTGAGTGGAAATTGATGGCCTTTATTTTAGAGATTCACCTAGAGGTTCATGACCATCATTAAAATCTTGTACTCATATCGTTATTAGTGAACTTCTCACTTTTAGATAGAGTAAAGATGAGGTAGCTCTTTGATACTAAGTGATTAGTCCTATGAGAGAGTGTTTTATATGGGGATCCATTAATTGGTTAGACCATTGATGGGGATAAGGTCTTGCACATTCATGTACTTATCTAGGTTTCTATAGAAATCTGAAAGTAATTGATGTGAGAGTCTCATGCATCTACATGGGTGGTACATCAGGACCTTATGAAGATGTGCCATGATTTACACCTCCAATATTGGTGGCCTAGTATGAAAAGAGATACAGTTGGTTTTTCTACACTGGTGTTTCACCTATAAATAGGATAAGGCAGAACACCAACGTCCAGTAGGGATTTTGTATCCATTTACAATTCTTGATTGGAAATAGGACAACATTACTATGGATTTTGTGATTGCATTACTTAGGTAACCTTAAGGCTATGACATATTGTGGGTGAACGTAGATAGGTTGAAAAAGGCCACTCATTTATTACTTATCAAAGAGTCCTTTTCAATGAATGATCTAGAAAATTTATGGCTACAACTCAGTCTAAGTAGAAGTTTCACTTCGATCACCGTCGTCAAACACTAGAGTTCTAGGTGGGGGGTCAGGTTTTCTTGCACGTTTTTTCTAGAATTGTTCATAGATAGATTCAGATAAAAGTTAATATTTAACATTGTTTTGTTGGTACTTTCAATATTTTAGAGATATTTAGGATGATAACCTATCAATTTCAGTTACCTCAGAGGTATCAATTCATGCACAATGTATTCCACGTATCTCAGTTGTGTCATTATCACTCAATTCCATAGCATATTCTTTAGCATGATGAGGTTGATTTAGAGGTAGATTCATCCTTAAAGGAGCATCCTATATGTATAATTGATTTGAGTAAAAAAGATCCTTGACATAGGTCAGTTCTTCTAGTATGAGTATTGTGGTAGTACAACCATGTAAAAGATGAGAGCTAGGAGAGAGAGGTTGATGTACATGCCCAGTGACTAGAGTTATTCACAGATGATGACTTACCACCCTTGTAAGTAAAACTTATGGATATGTTATTTTAAGGAGGAGAGATTGTAAGAACCCAACTTTTCATATGAGGTAAGAACCCTTTAAATTTTGATATAAATCTATTTTTTCCTTTAATAGAAGTGTTAAAGGTTAAAGGAGGGGTTTGAGAGTGTTTGGGGATCATTATGAGCCTATAGCTCTAGTTTTTTGAGGAACAAGTAGAGGAACACAGTTGGTTCACAGTTACTAGTAATCATGTGGCTCAATCTTGTGGCCCTATAAGAGTAGTATCAAAGTTTGTAAACCATGTGAGGTGGGATACATGTCCATGCAAATAAATACATTGTAGTTTCATAGCGGACCCACATGAGTTACGCACTATTTGAAAAATAGTGTGCCTAGTCACACGGGTAGTGCCACTTAGGTAGTAACCCTGAATAGTTGGTGCATTATTTGGAAAAACTGTGTCCTAACCATGAAAGGGGGTTGGTTACTTTGGATAGTGATAGTGCATGGTTGGTGCACACCTTTGACCAACCACATGGCCTTTAAAATTTGGGTATAATGAATATTTTTACCTTTAGCCTTTAAATATTTTAACCCACTTTCCTTCTTCTCCACACAAAACACCTCCAACCCATTGGAGCTCCCAAATTTCTCTCCACCTAAGATTAGAGAGAACTTATTTTTTTGAGATTGGAATCATTCATTGTCAATCATGTTGGAATTTTACTGGTAAACTATTCAATCCTCTTGCTTCCTTATTTTATTTTTTCATATATAATGTAAATCTATGCAATATTTTCCCATATTTTCAGGGAAATCATTTATTTTTTCAATTTATCCCAATATAGAATAAATCAGAGGATCACAGTAGATTAGGTATACATTACATGTATAAGGTATGTGGTCTCATTATTTTCCCTAAAAGTCTAGTGATTCATATTCTGCGTCATTGTGTCGTGCACCGTGATTTCTAAGAATCACCTCCTAAATGGAGTTTTGAATAATTTAAATATATGAACTTATGTTTATATATTCGAAAACACTAGTAATAATTAATTAGGGTTGGTAAAATCTTGTAGAACCACCCCTTAGGATGTTTTTCTAAATTGGATAAGACAATAGTGAGTTGCTTTGAATTATAGTCTACTTTAGAGGTGTGATCCTGAACCCATGTAATTGGGAGGTTATAATTAATTAAATGATATAGATTGATTAAATTGGATGGAATTAATTAATCCTAAATACACCTTATAATCCTAGTATATATTATTGAACCACCTTATGAGGTGAGTTAGACTTATATTGTATAAATTAAATGGAAAATTTAACTAAATGTGATATTTATGGGTATGGTTAGACTGAGAGACCATAACCATTAATTACGCTATGTTGAGGGTGATACATGGGTTCTGAATCGGAATTCCATAGATGGAATAATAAATTTATTGAATGAAAATTATTTTTTAAATGTATTTACATCACACCATGGGTGATACATGGGTTCTTGCATGAATTCCATGGATGGGAACACTTGGATGGATGGTTTAATTTATAGAACAAGTTATACCTACATTCCTTAAATGGAATGCCAAGGATATAATCCAAATGAAAGGGATTATTATTATTTCATGAGTGATACTTGGGTTCAATACAAGGAATTATACGGAAGAACTCTGATGGTAATGTTTTATCTCATTCCATGAGTGAAACTTGGGTTCTCATGTGGAATTTCAAGGATAGACTCATAGGGTGATAACTTTATACCACTCATAGAGCAATACCTGAGTTCTTATAAGGAATTACATGGAATGATTTATATGGTGATGGGTTTATATTACCCCTTTATTGATACCTAGGTTCCTCATATTGAACACCATGTATGAGCTCAGGTTTCTAATAAATTAGTTGATTAATTAGTCAAAGTGATGAATCTTACAAGCCAAAGAACATACTTGGATTTAGTGAGATATTTATTTACATGATTCCATTGTTATAATTCATTTATCAAATTAATTGGAATGGGACTTGTTAATCTTATATATAAACATGAGACATGGGGGATTCCTTGTCTATGATCCAGGTCCCGAGCCTCTTTCATAAATAAATTTATAAATGGGTAATCATTCATAAACATTTTGAATTAAGCCAAAGTAGGTGATATTGGTCGAGTGTCCCACTTGAAATTCAAACTGACATGGGTATTACATATTTCACTTGCAATTATTATTATTACTTTCAAAATTATTATTATATATTCATAGATTGGATGGTGTATACACCATCATTGGTGGTATACTAAGTATTTCCCACACCCTTTTTGGGTCACTGATTGGTACCTGAACATAATTCATGGTTACAGGTAGGGATAAAGGGAAGGGTTTATCTTTGGATACTTGATTTCTATGCTAATATGGAGTGCATAAGAGGAGGACCAATACTATGCTTGTGATTTTGTGGGAGATAGATTTTATCCTTTTTTATTTTTGTATAGAATATTGTATATATATTATCCTCTATATCTTGTGTATTCCCTTTTGTATATCAAAATGAAATTATCAGTATCATTTTGTATATTATATTGTTGATATGGTTTCTACCAGTTTATTTATAATATTTGGATGATTTACTTTTTCTTCTTCTGGTTTTTATTCATTATACTACCTCTATTAATTACTATTATTGTTCTTATGTTCCACACTCTGGTTATGAGAGTATAGTCTCCCAACCATACTCGTATAGAACCTCATTGATAGTTGGAAGCCTTCAAAATATGAGAAGTTTTGATTGAGTCAATGTGACCACTAGTTCATCTACTATTATCGAGTGATCTGGACCGGGACATCACAAATTACTCTATAATTGGACAACTCAAACGGTGAAATCCCTTTGGAGAAATCACAAACTAGAGAAGGAAAATGGAGATCTTAAAGATACTATAAGGAATAATTAACCACATTTTTTTAAAAATTGACATATATCCCAATTTCAAGTATGAAATTATTTATGGGGGGATGTAATACCTGATATCCTACTATATTAGGTAAACACTATATCCCTAAACTATTAACCAATTCATATCTTATTATTTTATCATTATAATATAAATATTTCATTGTTATATTTAAAAATAAATTTTATAATTTTAATTTAATCAAATGGATATAATTTTTGATGTTAACAATTAAAATTTATCTTAAGTTGAATCTTTGAAATTTTTCTGAAATAATTGATTTTTTGGTGAAATGGAGAAATATAGATTTTTCAAATAAAATCACTTTTATGAAATCATTATGGTATAAGAATGACTCTAATGTTTTTAAAACCTTTTTTATAGACTATATATATATTTAAGAAGTAAAATAAATTAGTTTAAAACGTTATATTGGATTTAGAAACCTATGTTTGACATTTTAAAACCTAAGTGAAGTATTATTATAATAAAAGAATAATTTTATATACTTTTCTTTAATTAAGTAATTACAAGGTTAAATTTGGTTTTGGATTGGTTTTAAAGTCACATAACTCTAATTTATTTATCTATAAACCAATAAGTATAATAATAATCAATTTTATTCATTATTTTTGTGTAAAATAATTTTTATACTTAAAAATCCATTTTTCAAAAAAAAATCGTTCTTCATTACATTTTCCCTACTTATATTAAAATTAATTTTTACCACCCATATAAATTTAATATTATAAAATATATTCTATATTTGGAATTATAATTATCAATATTAGGTAGTAAGGTTAAATAATTTGTTTTATCATAATGAATAATTACCATGTTAAAAGTTTTTCACCATAGTTAATAGTAAAAATGATTTGGGGTTAAACTAAGTGATAAGTATTAAAATATAACTAAAATTTGTCTAAATTTTATTAGTTAAGTGTATTTAAACCTTAACATATCCTATATTTTAAATTTTAATAAATTGGAGTCACTATATATGATAAATATATTTATTATATTTGAAATTTCATAATATTTACAAGTGTTTCACTCTCAACTATAAAAGGGAACCTCCACTCCACACTTCATAACACCACCTTAGGACATTATTTTGACCAAAATACATAAAAATACCTTTTTAACACCCTTATACACAACCTAGATGTTCTGGTATTCCCAAAAGACCCATAAAATAAGTCTTAAGGTGTTTTTTAAAGCAGATTATCCAAGAAATATGTAACACCCTGAAGTTTTAAAATATGAACATCAAATTGGATAGAGTGTATGAGATACAACACCAAGAATAGAAATTAATTTAAAATCCCAAGAATTTAGGATATACTTGATATTTTAAATTAATTCAATATATTCTATAGCTTTAAATTCATGAAATTGTGAGTTTAGCTTGTGTTATGCACAAAAAGTTTCTCCAAAAGCTTGTGTTACACAAAATTTCAAGTTTTACCGAACATGAATATGTTATAAATATTACTATTTAATATGAAAATTATCATCTAGAAATTATAATGGAAAGTAATAATAGTATTAGGTAACTTATGAAAATATATAGTTTACACATGTTTATTAATTATCTATTTATTAGTAATAAAATAGGAATCATTTGAAAGAAAAAGACATTTTTTTATGAAAAACTATATTTTTTATAAAAGATGGTTTAACACTGTTTGTCACACATAATTTGAAATTAATTTTTACCACTTTTAGAAAAATTATATGAAATAATAAAATTCTATTTTAAAATCATAATACCAAAATTATCTTAGGGTGAATTTTTGGTATTTTTTTGAGAAGTTTTATTTTTTAATGAATAATGAAAAATACTAAATTTAAATTGAAAACTATTGTTTCATTTAAATTATTTATGATATTAAATTATTTTTTGAATTAGTTTTAAAGTAAAATTATTTAAATTTGATATCAATTAATCCATTTTAAGTCATTGGAATCATTTTCATATTGAATTTTGATATAAGAACATTGTAAACTTTTGAACATTTTTACTTTAAAATCTTGCTTTCTTATCACGTCTGTGGGATTAATTTTAAATTAAATTCTTCTAATTTTAGAAATTTAATTTGGTAAAATGGATTATATATTTGGAATCAGAATAATTTTTATTATCTAATATGTTAAGATTAATTTTTTACATTATTATTAGTGAAAATAGTTAAAATTAATTATAGAGATTAAGGTAAAAATGAGTTTACTTAGTGGTTAAACATAGAATATAAGGTGTGAGAATGACCCAAAACATGTACAAAAAAAATTTTATAGATATATTTATACCCTTATTACCTTAATATTTATTTTTATGAGTTATTTGGATATTATTCATTAAAATTAACCTATACAATAAGTTAAGTAAAGAAAAAGACAAAAAAGAAACCTTCCATGCCTTTAATATTTATAAAGATTTGGGATAGTGAAGAAACATCATACATTTGGTTATAAATATTAATTTTAAATTTAATTGAGTTTTTTATCATGATAATTTATTTTAATTTATTAGAGATTAAATAATTACTTTAAATGCTAAAGAAACGCTAACACATGAATTATTTAGTTAAAATAAATAGAATAAATGATACTAAAAATATAAAAAGTGATTTAAATTGATTGAATTATTATGTTAAATTAATTTATTAGATGATTATATAATTTTACACAGGTTTTAAAATATTATATTTGAATTCAATCAATTTATTGATATTATTAAAATTAAATTAAATAAATAACGAAAAAATTAACATTAATGTTATTTTATAATAAATGGTATTTTATTAAATGATTTAAAATTATTAAAAATCATATAATCTTCCAAGTGATTTTTAAATTTTAAGAAATATAAAATATGGTATATTAGTGGACTAATTGATCTTTTATAATGAAAATATTGACCCCTAAACAGTAAAAAACTATGTTAGTTTGATTAAGATTAAAATGGTGTTTTGCACATTACATGTGTTTGTATTAAAATTAATTTTACACACACATGGAATTTATTTATTTTATAAATTATATATAACATTTAGAATATTATTTTTGATATTCTATAATAAGTTTCACTTTAATTTAGTCTTTATTAATAAATTACTTAGGTTAGAAAATTAGTTGTCATGGTAAAAACTAAAAGTGTAAAATTGAGTAAACTTATAGAATAAGGAAGAAAATTATAAAAATGTGTTTGTTTTTGTGTTTTAGAGGAGTTTATAATATAATTAAATCCTAAAATCCATTATTATTTAGTTTTTAAGTCACATGAGGTAAGGCATTCCTCCCATTAGTGAATACTTTTGAGTATTTACAATAATATCACTTGTCCTCAACTATAAAAGGGTACTAAGTCCCCTAAATTATACACACATATAAAGCAATTTTTCATATAAAAAAACAACCAAAATAACTTCCCAAGTTCACCCTAATCCTAGAAGCCTTATTTTTAGCATAAATTCAACCTATTAATGGTTTAGTGCAAACAAAAGGAAGATACTCGAAGAAGTGGTAATGTTCTTTAATGATTGTCTTTATTTTACTTCTTTCTCCACCTCCATAAATTTTTATTAAACAATAATGATATAATAACATAAGTATCTTTCATATAATTATATTTTTTATAATAATTTAATGACTTAAAACAATCTTCACTTCTATCAAATGTTTTACGATTTTTTTTTTCATGTGTATGGTAGACTACCACCTCATGAACTAATATCATTCGTTTTTCCATTTCCACCTCTCAAGGTTGGGTATGATGACTGATATAAAAAATATATAGGATATTTATAATATATTTATACCCTTTTAATAATTATATAATATATAATTTATAAATTTTCCTTCCGTAGGAGACATGATAACGTCGCTCGTGTGTACGGCAGACTACCGGCTCGAGAAGAGATGTGATTCATCTTTCACTAACACATTACATGGAAGGTGATAAGGAATAATATTAATAATTTTATTTGATATAAATGACATAATTATTATATTCATGACATATTAATCATTCTATAAAGATAAAATGTCATTTTATTTTTTATACTTAAAGATGATAGCATCATCCCTCTACGTGTGGACTGTAGCCTTCACAAAGCGATGTGACTCTCTTTTCATCACCCCACCACATGGATGATATATATATATATATGTGTGTATATTTAAATAAATAATATGGTATATATGATATTATTATAATTCAAGAAAGGTATAATATTACTTACCTCCTTTCCATAATGATCAGTGAAAAATGGAAACGTTACTCCTGACCCAAAACGATGAAAATAATGAAAGATTATTAATGAATGGGTAATAAGATATTATAAAAGGATTATATAAGATATTATAAATATTAATATGGTCTTTATATAAGTTAATTATACATTTAAAACCACTATATAGAAGGTTAAGTCACATTTAACCAAAAGGAAGTGTGAGGTAAGGGATTTCATCTCAATTTATATTCCATTGAGACTTATTTGTTATTATGCACCAATTCACTTTTAGGTGGTGCATATTCTTCCACTTTGACAAGTAATATATTTAATACTTAATTATTCATGTTATTTTAAGTTTCAATTTTAATTATTTCTTCCAAGATGATTTGACTTGAAAACTACCAAATGGTAAAAGTTATTGTGTAATCTCACTTTGTTTTGTGATTTTTAACTTTCTCTTGAAAAAATCACTTTCTTGTAACCATTTTTCATTGGAAATTAAATTTTTATTAAGTATATTAATTTTTATTGTATTTATATTATTATTTCCTAAACCATATACCATTATTACTTGTGGTGTTTACTTTGAATGTTATTTGATTAATTGGGGAAATATTGATAAATTAGTACCCTTTACTCAATACATATATTTGATAAAGAACATTGTTTATAAATTAAATAGATTATTGAATATATGAATAATTATTTAGAAATTAAATAAATTGGTTAGGTAATAACTATTTAAAGACCCTTGATTCATCGATAGTCTCATGATATGAAATCAATTGGACAAACCCTATGTATTTTTAACATGTATGTTTTAAAATGTCGTGTGAAAGGTCTTGACATTAGTATGTTCTAATCCATCTTGTGAAAGGTCTTGAAGTTAAGGTATAATGTTAATAATAATAATTAATATAAAATCTTGATTTTTTAATAAGGAAACACAATTTTTGATAGCATACATGATACGCCACATTGAGTTTAAACTAACAACTAAATATTATTATTTAAATGTTACCATTATAACCTCACCATTAGAATGGGGGGAGGGGTATGAACATGATTAACTAAATTATAAAAATATGATTTAAAAATGTATATATAATGAGTTATTTTGTGACCAATTTATTATAAAATAAAATAAAACCCATTTAAAACTAAAAGGAAATGTTTTTTGAAAACTTATTTAAGTGCGCACAAGTGTTTTTTATACCAATAAAAAAATAAATCTTGGTGGATTATATTAATGAAATATATATATATATAATATTAAATATAATATTTAACATTCATCCTATGTGTTTTATATACATGATATAAAAATAAATCTAATTTTATACATAAAAATCTAAATTTTTCTAAAGCCAGTTTTGCAGCATTTTGATGATAGAATTATTTTAAAACTAAAATTTGACACTTTTATAAATTTTATTTGAAAAAATAAATTTCATTTTTTAAATCTTAATATTAATATTTAATTTGTTTTAATTTTTGATATTTTTCTGATATGTTTCATTTTTTGATGAATAGTGAAAAATACTGCATTTTAATTGAAAACCGACTTCTTATCTAAATAGTTTATAATGTTAAATTTAATTTTAAATTGGTTTTAAAGTAAAATTATATCAATTATACATATATTAATATAATATAGTTCATTTTAATGTTTTATATATTTAATTTGGATAAAAAACATTTTAAACTTTCTTACATTTTCACTTTAAAAACGCACTTTCTCACAACGTCTACAAGATTAATTTTAAATTAATTTTAGCCACTTCTATGTTTTGAATTTTGAAAAATAGATTACATATTTGGATTCATAAGTTCTAATTTTTTTAAATATTTCCTTTTTATTTTTAGACAATATGAATAGTAAACTTAATAATTTCTACTACCACATTTAAGGGTAAATTGAGTAATTAAGGGTAAATATAGTTATGATGAGGATTATAAAATTACCCTAAAACCGGTACTAATTTTATTGAATGGTTTATTTTCGACCAAGATAATTATTGGGCCAAATTTATGACCTCTTGAAGACACTTGGATGACTTTAATCCCTTTATGATATTTTATTTAAAGAAAAGTCAAAGATGCCATACTCATTTTTTTAATAACTATAATATTTCTAATATAGGTTTATTTAGAAGATATATTCTAATATAAATATTAATTTGAAATATAAAATATTTATATTCATCATGAAAATTTATTTTTAATTTTTAGTGAAGAAATAATTATCTTAAATGCTTACATAACTTTGATTCAGTAATTATTTTATTTATGGAAATATCAAATAAATGATATTAAAAACATTAAAATAAATATAATTTGGGATAATTAATGATTAATTTTATATATTATATTTACATATTAGGTATTTATTAAAAGAGTTTTTAGGACATCTTTTTGTATATATTTTTTTAAATGTCAAAGTAATGAATAGTGTTAAAATTAACATTAATGATATTTTAAAATTAATAATATTTTATTAAATGATTTAATTTTTTTAAAAATATAAAATTTGGAAAAATTATTGGGATATGGTAAAATTTAATCCATGATTAATTTATGAATATTTTTTTTATGTTATAATAAATATATTATCCATAAGAGTAAAACTCTAAGTTGTCACAGTAAGAGTTAAAGGGGTTAAATAATTGTTAAATCCAAAAGATAAGCACATATATTCAGTAAAAAATTTTCTAAATTTTATTGGATGAGGTTATTTTGACCCAAAATTATATTATATTCTAAATCAATAAGTTTAGATCCAGTTGAAATTGAAAATTTATATATATTAATTCAATATTTTGAGAAATTCCAAGAGTGCCCCTCCCCTCTCTTATAAAAGGGAAAGAATTCTCATTTATTCACAGTTCAAAACCATTTTGGTTTGGAAAATATCTTCCTAAATCCCTTAATATAATCTCTACCTAGAATATAGAGGTATTATTTTAGGCATAACACCACCCTTAGTGGTCTTATGTTGTTATGAAAAGGAGATCATCTCCAGAAGAGGTATTGTTTTTAATCAAGTGTTTTTGTTTTGTTTGTTTTTCCATATCCCTAAAACCTTATTCAACCATGTTAAAATAATATCTAAAATATAATACATATAAATATATTTTATTATGTGAGTGTAATTACCTATATACATCTCCACTTCCATCAAATGGGAAAAGAAGCTATCGTTCATGTGTATGGTGGACTGCCACCACATGAGCCGATGAAAGTTTTTTCCATCGCCATCTCTCAATATTGGTTATAATGATGGAATTAAAAGTTTATATATAATATTAATTAAATATTTATTATTATTAAAGGATAATATATCATTTAAATCCTTACCTTTTCTTGCACAGAAAAATGATAACATCATTCGTGCGTACATGTGAATTTTCACCTCCATGAAGCGATGTGATTTGTTTTTCATCACCACACCACATAGATCTTATATATAAGTATATTTAAATGATTAATATTATATTAATTACATTATTATCATTATATTAATATAAAATTATACTTACCTTATCTCTATTGGGACTAAGCTGATGATGAATGTGTTTTGTATTCAAGTGTTTTCATTTGTTGTCAAGGTATGTTTTGAAGAAAGGAAATCACTTCACTTTGTTTTGTGGAAACAATTGTTTTGGGTTTGTTTTGAAAATAATATAACACATGTTTTTTGATAATTGGAATCATGTATTTAGAAGGTTTTTTCTCAGGATGAGAATGGGAAAGAAAGAAAGAAACTTGAGTGAATGGAAAGTTATCATACTTTCTTATGTAATTATGATGATGATTTTCTGATTTTTATTTCATATAAATAATGATCTATATTGAGAACTTGTGATGAAAGATTGATATAAGAAAGGGGGAGTAAAAGAGATACTGCCAATCAGAAAAGAATCTTATTTAGATTTATCTTATTCGGATGGCAGAGAGAAAGAAGTGGTACCGATTGTTTTTCAAAACAATCATATCCAGATTAAAGAGGCGATGCCAATTAAAGAAGTCATATTGATAAGAAGAGAAAGTGATAATATTGATTTCTTTTCAAAACAATTGGATTCTATGTGGAAGTAAAAGAAGTGGTGTTTTTTTTTCACTGTAGCAGGTTACAATTTCACTGTAGCAGTTAGTTACGATTTCAGTATAGCGGCTGCTTACGATTTCACTACAGTAGGTGGTTATAATTTAACTATAGCCGATACTTATTATTTAACTATAGAAGCTGGTTACAATTTCACAACAGCAGGTGCTTACGATTTAACAGCAGTAGTTGGTTACAATTTCACTATAGAATCTACTTACAATTTCACTGTAGTAGGTGGCTACGATTTCACTATAGCAGGTGCTTATGATTTCACTATAGCAGCTGGTTACAATTTCACTGTAACAGATGGTTATGATTTCCCTGTATCAGCTAGTAACGATTTCACTGTAGTAGTTTGGTTACAATTTTACTATAGCAGGTGGTTACGATTTCACTGTAGCAACTGGTTATGACTTTACTGTAGCAGCTAGTTATGATTTCACTATAACATTATGGTTATGATTTCACTATAGTAGGGGGTGATGTTTGAAAAGGTGATGCCTATTGAAGAGTAAGAGATGGTGGTGGTTATTCTTTTTCTAGAAAAGATCATACATTGGTTTATTTTCAAACAACTTCATCAAGTGGGTTAATAGTTGAATTGGTTTATGTTATCCTCACGAGAAATCTCAATTGGGTGAGGATCCATCATGATATGAGGGGAAGAATAAGTTTGTATTTGAAGTTGTTCAAGATTTTTTGAAGAAAAGATTTTACTGGACTAAATAGAAAGTTATGATACTTTCCAATAGAAGTCAAATGATTCTAAAGAAGATCCTCAATAAATTAAAAGTGATGAAGGTAGTCATAATTCAAGAACTAGTTTTTATATGAAATATTGTTTCTCTAAAGGTTCAATAGAAAATAAAATAAAAGAATATTGATAAATTATTTGTCGAGGGGGAACTGATCTTTAATATACAATATTTTGATTCAAATCCGTTTTGAGAATTTTATCCAGAAATCTTCATGAGGAATCAGACTCAGCTGATCAGACCCATGTATTCTTGAAAATTGAAATCAGTCTCAGCATTTGAAATGGGATTCTGAAGACGAATAGGTGAAGATGGTCAAAGTTTCAAGAAGAATCAAGATGCGTTCAAGAAGTCAAAATGAATTCTGAGATTTTAGGGGAAGTTGAATTTTGGGTGAATTTATGTGAGTGTGAAAATGTTTTGGAATTACCACCTAAACCTATTTTGGGTCACCTACAAAATTTTAAAGTACTTTGTACATTCTGATTCTTGCACTATTCACTAAAGAATAGAGATATGCTCCAGTTTTCTAGAGAGAAGAAGATATAAATTCTATTTGGATTGACAATTATTTTGGGTGGTTCCAATTCATTCATATTCTATTAGGATTAAAATTTTTATTTGGGAATTGAAGTGGAAATGATTCTACTCTATTGTATTCTATCAGAAAATTGGACAAGGAGTATTGTTTTTTAAGAATCATACTCAGAGGAATTAGACTCAGAATAGATTAGACTCAGTGTTTCATAACAAAATCTAGGTGGGTCTTACCTTTCTTCTGGGTAAGGAATTGATGAATTTTATTTCAATTGAATACTTTGGTTGAATTGAAAAGAAGAGTAGGTAAAATGAGTTATTGAAAAAAAAAATTTATTACCTTATTGTGCTAAGAGGATTCTCATACACTAGTTATATTATTTCATAGTTCTATACAAGTGAAAGGGTACATCCTACTCATTGTAATCCAAGGATTGATTTCTAGTGGATTGTATGGTATTAGATCATTTCCAAACCATACCAAGGATGTATCTATTCTTATTGAATAGTGAACCTTGCAAATATTTATGTTCATTTGGATGTGTGTTGATTTGTTTCTCAGTTGGGAATTGAAATCTTTAACAAGAGGTGAAGGTTGTTTCAATTGAAAATAAACATAAAATAAAAGGGTATCACTGACTCACACCTCCCCCTCTCAGTGGTACAATACTCCGACTGGGAACTTTCAATTGGTATCAGAGGCATGTTCCCTTCGTTATTCTTTGCTGATGGAGAATGTTAATTATGTGAACAATAAATGTATTTCGGTTTTTTATGGAAAGAACTATCATATATATAAAGATAGAATGTTTTCATATATTATTTATATTATTTATGATGTTCTTGAAGCTCCAACAGTTGAGTTTCCTCCCATTTATGATAGTGCTCCACTTACAATAGTTGACAAGAAGTTTCTTGAGAATGATGGAAGGGCCAAGAATTCTATATTATCATCACTTTCTGAAAATAAATTCTTGAGAGTGAAAGTTATTGACACAAATAAATGTATATGGGATAAATTTAAAAACATATACGAACGAAATATAAAAGTGAAGAAGGAAAAGTTAAAAATATAGAGATTAAAGTATGAAGATTTGAACATGGGCGAGAAAGAATCTATTGGGGAATTCTTTACTAGGGTGAATGAAATTATGAGTACTATCAGATGCCTTAGTGAAAAGATTAAAGACTCTACAATTTTTGAAATTATCTTGAGAATCCTACCTGAAAAATTCAATTATAAATTTTCTTCATTAGAAGACAGAGATACTAAAACATTATCTCTTCATGATTTACATAGCACTCTTATCAACTATGAAATGAGAAGAGAGAATGCTATGAAGAGAAAAACAAAGGTAGATAGAGAAATTTATTTCAAGGCTATGAATAATGAAAATTCAAAGAATATTATTATTGATGATGAATCTGGTGATTCTGACTCTAAAAACGAGGTATGTAAAAATCTTAATGAAATACTATCCTTGTTTTCTAACAATATGAAAAGAGGTACAGAGAAATACAAATGGAAAATTTCCTTGAAATGTATTGAATGTGGAGGTGTTGGTCACTTTGTGGCTAATTTTCCTCAAAGAAAGAAATAATATGATAGTGATATTGAATAAAAAATACAAAAATATCATGGAAGAAAAAGAGAGACAAAGGAAAAGAATAAAAATTCTTCAAATCAAAAGGAAGAAGTTTCTTGTCAAAAGATGATGATGAAGAACAGAGTGATTTTGAATCCTAAAAATCCATTGAGTATGGTAATTAAAATACTTTCATTACAACAGTAAATGATGAATAATTCAGAAGTAGTAGTTCTGAAGAGGAATAAAATCAGCTTGAAATTAAATTTGAAGAAGAGTTGAAAGAATATTAGAGAAATATTAGAAGGCTTGAAAAGAAAAACAAAAAGTTGGAAGATGAATGCTCAATCAACCAAGAATGTTTTTCTGGTGATAAAGAAAATATGTTTAAAGAGATTTATGATTTGAAGAAGTCTTTTGATGATGAAAATAATCGCAATGTTCATTTAGAAGTGAATCTAAAGGAAAAAAGAAGAAGAGTTGGAATTTGTCCAACAAAAACTCTCTGAAGCTGAAAAGAAAAGTCTAAGTTTCCAAAACTCTATCAATGAAGTTGGTGAATGTTCTCATTATGAAATACCTGAGAAGGTTCAACAAAAGATACCTTCAAAGGGTGAGAAGAAGAATGGAACTGTGTTTGAAAATAAGAATGTTGGGAAAGTTATGTATGTGGTCAAAGCGAAGAATTCCAAAGTTATAAAACATCCTGAGTTAAAAAAGGTTTTATCTAGATCCAGAAAAGTTTCAATTACTTCAAATTCTATCAAGGCTAAAAAGAAAAAGAATAATCCAATTGAATGTGAAAATAATATGGTTGAGAAATTTTTTCAAAATTCTAATCAGTATGGAGGTTTTAGACGAAAATACTATTTTTATAGATATTGCTGGTATTGTGGGGGATTCAGGAACATAGAAAGTATGTGTTGGTTCAATCAATAACATTACTATTATCCCACATGTTATTAAAGTAAGTGATCGATGGTGTGTCAATCTCCTCAAAGAAAGAAAAATGAGAAGGTTGTCTTGAAGAAATCTGAAAATAATGAAGTGAAGACTGAAAATAGGTTCTAACAATTAGAAACTATTTGTGAAAGATATGAACAACCTGGACACCTTGCAAAAGGATGTCTTGTTTTGTTACCGGCTCATCAAAAGATTCTCAATTCTCAAAATCCAAAGGTGAAGAATGAAAAGAATGTATAAAAGGTACCTATTGTAAAGACCTGTAAAATTCAAGGGAAATTTTTTCTTAATTTTCTTTGGAATTTTACAAGAGCGCGGTTTCTAACGGCACCTGATTCCGAGGCCCGGTGTGCCCGGAATCAATTTTCCGAAGTTTGGATCGGGTACGTTCAATGAACGAATGAGCGGGAATTTCTAACTTTTGAACCGGTGCTCGGAATCGAATTCCGAGGGCACCGATAAACTCGCAACGCCGGTAATCGCTTAAGGGAACCTTTACCGTAGTTGCGTTTGTGCGGGAGAAGAAGTTAATTAATGGGATTTAATTTAAAAGAAAATAAAATTGTTGAATCAATTTTATTTCTTATCAAAGTGGTTATTTTCTCCCATGGGAAGTTGGTGGTGGGGCCCACATCCATCCAACTTCCCATGTGTGGATAATTGAAAGGGTGGGGCCCACACGAACCCCCCACCTTTTCAAATCCCTTAACTCCCTTAACCCCTCACTTTCCTAACTCCCCATTAACTCACTTTCATTAATTTTTGACAACTTGTTATAATTAATAAAGTGAGTTACTTAATTTCAAACTCTTGAAATTCAAATGGTTAGGTTGTGTTAATAAAATAAGACTTGGTCTTATTTTATTATTGTTAGAGTTTTGCCACCTTGAGAGGATTGGGAAGCATGAAGTCTTCATCTTCTTCAACCTCGATGAAGAACGCAAAGAACATCGTTCTTCAACGAAGAACTTCTCCGCCGAAGAACACAGTTCTTCCGCGACGCCGTATCCGCGACGCAACGTTATTCTTCCACGTCGTCTCTTCCGCGACGGTTTTCCGCGACGAAATCACCGTCAACGACTTCGAATCCTCGCTTCGCGACGTCGACGTTCTTTTCCCGCGACGCCCGACCTCCGCAACACTCGTCTTCCGCGACTCGTTGACGAACACCGTTCCTGAACCGAGGTAGGGGTTTTATTTATTTATTTGTTCGTGATTACCAACTTGACGATCTTCGTGGATTTAAACCATTTGTTATCGAATAACGCGAGGGGGTCAGGCCGCACAAACATGGCTTACCCTCCTCCTTAATTTTCGTATTGGTTCCTTTGTGGTTGGTACGGGAGAGCGTGGTGCCGTCGCACCACGCGGATTCTTGCGGAAGGAAATGCGCGGCGCCGTCGCGCCACGCCGTGGAAAGAAGTTTAAGAACGCGACGCCGTCGTGCCGCGTCGAAGAAAACCAAAGATGCTGCGGCCGGAGCGGGGCCGCGGCAGAGGGGCGCGGTGCCGTCACACCGCGCCGGACGACAAGGGCCGCGACCGGTTCCAGGCCGCGATGGAGCATGGTGACCGGCGGCCAGACCGGGCCGCCGATGTCGGAGCTAAAAGGGGACCGGCCTGCCGGTCCCGTTGAGCAGGAACCAGCCGGCCAGGTCGGGCCGGACGGAAGGGGAGGAACCGGGGGAATTAAATTCCCCCGTCCGGCTTCAAAGGCCCCCCATAAATTTGGGGGGGGGGGTTACACAAGGGGGGCAGGCGCCCCCCCTTTTTCCAACAGCTCGGCCGTAGGCCGAGCTGGCAGCGCGCTGGGCGCGCTGTGCCCATCCGGTCCGGCGCCTGGCCAGTCTGCCAGGCCGGGCCGTGCCGGGCCGTGCCGACCCGGACCCGGGGTGGGTCAACCCGGTTCGGGCTGACCGGGGGGGGGGGGGGGGGGGGGGGTCTCGGACCGGGTCGGTCCGGGCCCGAAACCCCCGTTTTCGGACCGTTTGGGTTCAATTGCCCATAACTCGGGCTACAGACCTCCGATCGACATGCCGTAAGCAGCGACACGATCCTTGGAACGAGACGGTCGTTTCGACATATCACACTCAAGGTTTCAGAATACTTTGAGTTCATCCGGGTTGGTTCGTACACGAAACCAACCGGGCCCTCGGAGCGGAAACGCTCATATCTTGAGCTACAGACGTCCGATTGATGTGCCGTCAACTTTGTTGAGTTCCACTTAGTGAGACGAATCTTTTGGCATACTCCGCCTGAGGTTTGGATGCAGGTGGAGTATGGTCGGGTTGGGTTTGCCTTAAAAAAACCAACCGGGCCCCTGGGACGAAAAAACCAATAACTCTCAGACCGGGCGTCCGATTGACGCACCGTCTACGACGTTGAGTTCCTGTTGACGATATGGAACTTTTGGATACATCAACTCTGGACTATGTGTCAGTTGATGTATCAGCCTCTCAGCTCGTGGAGCGGACCCTCCCGAACGAGCTTACTGTGTGCGGGAACCCTAGAGCTGGCTGCGACTGCTTCTGTGACTACAATGACGACTGTGCAGAGATCCTCAGTGGATTCGACGACGACGACTACAACACTCAGCTATCTTGTGTGGATCAGTGCTACCGATCTTGTGTGGGTCCAATCCTGTGTGGGTCAGCGCTCAGCGGTTCTGTGTGAGCCAGCGCCTACAGATCCTCTATGGCTCTGATCCTGTGTGGGTCTTTGCAGGGGTTAGTACCTATCGATCCTTTGTGGGTCTGATGACTTAGATGGATCAGTGATCATCTCTATCGTCTTCGAAGAAGTATACCTGTGTGAGCTGAATCCTGTTTACTTTCCTGTGTGGATTGTGTTGTGCTATCCTGTGTGGATTACGTTTGTTTACTTGTGTGGAATACGTATACTTTCCTGTGTGGACTGGGTTAGACTTGGGCTCGGAGGTTGGAGCGTATTGGAATTGATGACTTAGGTATATGTATGGGCATATACCTAAGCAGTGTCAGTTGTTACTTTGTGATTGTATATTTCCTTTGTGGTTAATCCTTTGTGGATTTTGGGAGACCTTCAGGGGTCTCGGGGTCCCTACTGAGTAGCTTATACTCACCCCTGCACGGGCTATGCCCACACTACGTTGTGTTGGTTGTAGACGACGAATAGCGTTGATCGTGGTTGAGGCTTACAGAGCAGGACGATACCTGGAGGTGGACCACTGGGCAGGACGCACTCGGAGCGGAAGGCGGGACCCGAGGAGCAGTGGAGCTATCTGTACCCACCCTTCAGGTGGGATTTCCAGTGGACAGCTCGGCGTAGCGGCTTTTACTTTTCAGTTGCTTTTTTCCCTTTCGAGTTGTACTTACTTTCAGTTTGGGTTTGTATACTGGACCACTTACTTTCCGCACTTACAGTTGTACTCAGTTTTTACTTAGTGTTTACTTTTTCCGCTTGCTTACTCTGTGGTTCTTGTTTACTTTACAAAGGCAATGCCTTCCCTTTTTACTGGGATTTACGCATTGGTGCTTGTTGCCAGCCCCTGGCCTATGGAAGGCGGGCTTGGGGTAGTCACGGAACGGGCCCCGAGGACGGGTCGTGACACCTATTATTGAAGCTTCATTAAAATTCATGAAAGGATAATGAACCTAGATACTTGATAGTGGGTGTTCTTCTCACATGGTAGGAGACATGAAATTTCATAAGGATGTGAAAGATTATAAAGAAGGCATAGTGACATTTGGAAATGATAAATCATTGAAAATCAAAGGTGTTGAGTAAGCAATTATCGGAAAAGAAAAGATGAAATCTAAGAAAACATTGTATGTTGATGGGATGAAACACAACCTAATAAGTTTCTCACAATTGTGTGATGAGGGTAAAAAAGTTATATTCAAGAAAGATGGATTTTTTTTGTAAAGAGTGAAGAAGATAGAAATATTATTACAAGAGGCCAACATACAAAAGGAAATTTGTTTCATGTTGGTGATTCAAAAAATTCTTGTTACATGAGTATGGTGGAAGACAATCAGTTATGGAATAAAAGGCTTGAACATATGTTTCAGAGAAACATTAGAAAGTTATATAAAAGAGACGGTGTTTGGGACATTTCTAATTTTCCAAGAATAAGATATTAATGTTGCACTATCTTCCATAAAGTAAAGATTACAAATGTTGTGTATAAGAAAGTTGATATTTGTTCAAACCCCCCCCTCAAGATGACCTATTCCGATATATGTGGGCCAATGAGAAAACAATCAACACATAAATATACGTACTTCATTACTTTCATTTATGATTTTACTCTCATTACTTGTGTTTTTTATATGAAACACAAATTAGATGCTTTGAAAATGTTTAAAAGTTTCAGAAGAAAATCTAAGAAAGAATATGATTATTCTATGAAGTAGTTGAGAACTGATAATGGTGGTGAATATAGAAGTGAAGAGTTTGAAGAATATCTTGAAAAGCATGGAATTCGGTATGATTATATCTCTCCATACACTCATTAAAAAAATGGTATTTCTAAAAGAAATAATAGAAGCCTAGTAGAAATGGGAAGAACCATGTCACTTGAGCATGGAATTTCTCGTTACTTTTGGAGGCAAAACATGAGTACTGTTGTTTATATTCATAACTATTGTTTCTAAACGACAGAATCAGGTATGACTCCATATTATTTCTTTTATGGAAAAAATATAAGTTTGAAGTACATTAGAGTTTTTGGGAGTCCTTGTATTATAAAGAAGAAAGGTGGAAACTGTGGTAATTTTGAGTAGAAAGGTGAGGATGTTATATTTCTTGGATATTCTTCAGAAGGAATGGGGTAAATATTCTTCAACAAAGAAAAAAAAATAATTTTTGATTCATTTGATGTAAAAGTGATTGATGTATTTGAGAAAGATAAACATATTCAGGTGGACAATAATGTTAAGCAAGTTGAAGAAGATAATTATGATAAGAATACAAACAATTGTAATCCTAATAAAGGTGAAGAATCAGACTTATCTATTTCCAATTATGAGAAAGAAAATAAAAAATATTATCCAAGGATGAAAAAACATGTAGAAGCACTAAATATAATTGTTGATCAACATCAGAAGGTTCAAACAAGAAGAAAAACCAATTCCATTACACATACTTCATTGTATTCAAAAGTGGAACTGAATGATGTGAGAGAAGTTTTTGAGATTCTGGAATGGGTTCAATCCATGAATGAATAATTGTATTAGATTTAAAAGAATAATACATAGGAACCCGTACCCAAGCCTAAAAAAACGTCATTGGCATAAAATGGGTTTTCTAGAACAATATGAATGAAAAAGATGAAGTTATAAGAAACAAAGAAAGATTGGTTTGCAAAGGGTATTAATTGATTGAGGGTATGGATTTTTATGAAACCTTTACCTCAGTGGAAATACTTGAAACAATCAGAATCTTTCTTTATATTGCCTCAATTTGAGGCTACAAGATCTTTCAAATGGATGTTAAATCTATATTCCTAAATGGAGATCTTGAAGAAGAGGTTTATATTGAACAACCTTATGGAATTGTTATTTTAAAAGATGAAGGTTATGTGTGAAGATTGAAAAAGGCATTGTATGGTCTATAACAAGATCTAAGGGCATGGTATTCCAAATTGAATACATGCTTAAGAAATATGAATTTTAACAAATGAAGAGTGAATAACAATATTTACATTAGAGAAAGTCATGAGTATTCCCTCATTGTAATTTTTTTATGTTGATGATATTATCTTTGTTGGTAATGATGAATAAAGCTATGAAATATTTTCTGAAGAAATGAAGAATGTATTTGAAATTTCTATACTGGGATAAATGAAATACTTACTTGGGTTATAAATCTAGAAAAATATAGAATACATTTTCCTCTCCCAAGAAAAGTATGAAAAAGAACTTCTCAAGAGGTTTGGCATGGAGAATTCAAAATCTCTTTCCATACCCATTTCAGTGGGAAGAAATCCAAGTAATGATGGTTAAGGAAAAGAAGTTGATCAAAAAGAGTATCAGAAGCTGATTGAAAGTCTATTGTATTTTATTGGCTCAAGACCCGACATTGTGTACATTGTTACCTTAAATGAAAGATTTTAAAGTGCTACAAAGTAATCACATTTATTTTATGGAAAAAGAATTCTCAGATACATCCAAGGCACAAAAAACTTTGGAATCAAATATGATAGCTCAAATTTTATTGAATTGTTTGGGTATTCAGATGCAGATAGGGTAGATAATGTTGATGATATAAGATCCACATTTGGTGGTGTATTATTTCTAGGAAAGAATTGTGTCAGTTTGAATTCAAAGAAACAAAATTCAGTAACTCTCAGTACGGCTAAAGCTAGATATGTTTCTGCTACTCGAGACACTACTCAACTTATGTGGATGAAAACACAATTGGAAGATTTACTTGTTGAAGTGAAGTTACCCTTGCTATTGGGTTGTGAAAATCAAAGTACAATCAATCTCACCAAGAATCCTATGAAACATTCTCATTCAAAACATATTGATATCAAATATCATTTCATCAAATAGAATTTGGAGAATAATAAATTGAAGTTGGAGTATGTTCCAACATCGGAGCAAGTTGCTGATATTTTCACAAAACCTTTATTGAAGGAATCGTTCTAAAAAATGAGGTTGAACATGGGTGTCCAACCTCTTTCTCTTCAAGGTTGAGGTATGTGTATCTATCCCCTATCTCTTATTACCTTTGGATTTTTTTTTCAAGGGGGATAATTGTTTTGTTTCATTAATCTATTGCAAAAAAGAGAGCGTTTTGGGTAAGTTGTGAATTATGCATTGTTTAGTGCGTGAACTATTCTAACTATTTGTTGGAGTGGTTGTAAGAAAAGAAATTGAATTGTTTTCTAGGGAGAATGAAGAAAATAAAGAGAAATGAAAGAGGTTGTCATGATCATTTTTTTGGATAACATGGTATTTCTATTAATGGTTCTTGTTTCCTACAATGAGTTAGATCATGTAGGCTTAGAATTATTGATATGTAATCTATTTCTTGAGGTTACAAAGTTCAGTTATTTATGAAACTTGGTTGACAAAAAAATAAAAAGGGGGAGATTGTTATGACCAAGATGATGATGAATGTGTTTTGTATTCAAGTTCTATCTTTTATTGTCAAGGTATGTTTTGTAGAAAGGAAATCAATTCACTTTGTTTTGTGGAAACAATTGTTTTTGGTTTGTTTTAAAAATAATCGGACCAATGTTTTATGATAGTTAGACTCAAGTAATCAAAAATTTTGTTCTTAGGATGATAATGAGAAGGAAAGAAAGAAACTTTAGTGAATGAAAAGTTATGATACTTTTCGATGTAATTATGAAAATTATTTGATGATTTTTATTTCATATAAATCATGAGTTATGTTGAAAACTTGTGATGCAAGATTGATAGAAGAAAGGGGGATTGAAAGAGATGCTGCCAATCGAAAAAGATCCGTATTCAGATTTATCCGAATGAAAGATATAAAGAAGTGGTACTAATTGTTTTTCAAAACAATCGTATCCAGATTAAAGAGGCGATGCCGATTGAAGACGTTGTACCGATAAAAAGAAAAAGTTATAGTATCGATTGTTTTTCAAAACAATTGGATTTAGGGTGGAAGTAAAAGAAGTGGTGTTGTTTTCACTATAGTAAATTACGATTTCACTATTATAGGTGCTTACGATTTCACTATAGTAGGTGCTTACGGTTTCACTGTAGTAGATGATTACGATTTCACTACAGTAGTTGGTTATGATTTCATTGTAACAGCTACTTACAATTTCACTACAGCAGGTGGTTATAACTTCACTATAGCCGGTGCTTACGATTTCACTATAGTAGCTGGTAATGATTTCACTGTAGTAGTTGGTTACGATTTCACTGTAGCAGGTGCTTACGATTTCACTATAAGAGTTGGTTATGATTTCACATTAGAGGCTACTTATGATTTCACTACAATAGGTGGTTACGATTTCACTGTAGTAGGTGCTTAAAATTTCACTCTAGCAGCTGGTTATGATTTTACTATAGCAGATGGTCATGATTTCACTTTAGCTGCTAGTTATGATTTCACTATAGCAGTGTGGTTACGATTTTACTATATAAGGTGGTTAAGTTTTCACTCTATTAGCTAGTTATTATTTCACTATAGTATCTTGTTAAGATTTCACTTTAGTAGTATGGTTACAATTTCACTATAGCAGGGGGTGCCAATTGTAAAGATGATGCCGATTGAAGTGTAAGCGATGGTGCTGATTATTCTTTTTCCAGAAAGAATCATACATTGGTTTGTTTTCAAATGACGTCATCAAGTGAGTTAAGAGTTAAATTGTTTTATGTTCTCTTCATGAGAAATAACAATTGGGTCAAGATAAATCATGATATGAGGGGAATAAGAAGTTTTTATTTGAATTTGTTCAAGATTTTTTTGAAGAAAAGTGTTTACTGGAATGAATAGAAAGTTACGATACATTCCAATAGAAGTTAGATGATGCTAAAGCTGATCCACAATGAATTCAAAATCATGAAGGTAGTCATGATTCAAGCACTGGTTTTTGAATGAATTATTGTTTCACAAGAGGTTCAAGAGAAATGAAAATAAAATAAGATTTTTGAATTATTTGTTGAGGGGGATCTGAACTTTCATATACAAGATTTTTATTCAAATCGGTTTTGAGAATAATATTCAGAAATGGTCATGAGTAATCAGACTCAGTTGATCAGAACCATGTATTCTTGACAATTGGAATCAGTCTCAACAATTGAAATGGGATTCTGAAGAAGAATAGGTGAAGATAGTAGAAGTTTTGAGAAGAATCGAGAAGCATTGAAGAAGTTAAAATGCATTCCGAGATTTTAGGGGAAATGAAATTCTGGGTGAATTTAGGTGACTGTGAAAATGTTTTCGAATTCCTACCTAAACCTGTTTTGGGTCACCTATAAAAGGTGAAAGTACTTTGTACTTTCTGATGCTTGCACTGTTCACTACATAAGATAGAGAAGCTCTTGGTTTCTAGAGAGAAGAAGAGATCAATTATATTTGGATTAACAATTGTTTTGGGTGGTGCTGATTCATTCATAATCAATTCATCTTGACAATTGTATTCGATAATTTAAATGGTTATGATTCTACTCTATTGTATTCTATCATAAAATCAGACTGGGAATATATGTTTCTAAGAATCAGACTTGGAGGAATCAGACTCAGAAAAGATCAGAATCACTGTTTCATAAAAAATTTCAGTTAGTTCTTACATTTCTTCTCAGTAAGTAATTGATGAATTGTATTTCAATTGAATACAATTGTTGAATTGAAAATAAGCGCAGGTAACATGAGTTGTCGAAAAACAATTTTATGACCTTATTGTGCTAATAGGATGCACATTCACTAGTTGTATTATTTCATAGTGCTACATGAGTGAAAGGTTACATCCTAATCATTGTAATCCAATGATTGATTTCTAGTGGATTGTATGGTATTGGATAATTTCCAAACCATACCAAGGACGAATTTATCCATATTAAATACTTAACCTTGTAAATATTTGTGTTCCTTTGGATGTGTGTTGATTTGTTTCTTAGTAGGGAATTGAAATCTTTAATATGAGGTGAATGTTGTTTCAATTAAAAAGAAATATAAAAGAAAAAGGGTATCACTAATTTAACCCCTCCCACTCTCATTGATACAATACTCTGACTGGGAACTTTCACTCTCCATAATGGTCATTGAGAAATGGAAACGTTACTCACACATACGTATGACCAACCGTCTCCATGATTGTAACATAGTTCATTTTTCATAACCATAATAAATGGATAGATTTAAAAGTATAATTGATATATAATAATTATTATTATTTCATGAATACTATTCTTGATAAGATGGAATAATTAACACTTTGACTGTAAACATCATACAAAAGTTATTTTGGACTCAAGTATCGAATATTGTCAAAACATCAGATGTAAACATAAATAATTAATTAATTGTTATAACATGATAATAAGTGATATAAAAGGAATAATAAACTTGAAAATGGTTCTCAAGAAATTAAATAATTAACTTAAGTTTATTATTCAGGAAGATAATGAATGTACGTGACAAGTCAGACTCAAGGTAAGGGATTTTTTAAGTAAAAACTCGTTATAAATTTTTTAAAATTTATTTTATAAATCTATATCTCTTTCATATCCATGTTTTTAGAAATGATTTTTTATGAAAGTATTTATATGTATATTAATGTTTTAAAATGGTAATTTTCAAATTTCTCTCAAATGTTTTAAAAAAGGAATCTTTTTATGGTTTTATATAAAGGAATTTCTTTTAAAAACCTTCTTTTAAAGTTCAACTTTTAACTATTTTTACAAAGGTCAAAAGGATTTTTTTAACTTATATTACATGAACATAATTTTCCTATTTCATGATGATTTAATTCTTTAATGTTTCCTTTTTAAGTTTTTATAGTTATTTTCAAAGAAAATGGTTTCATTATTTTGTGTGTGTTTTTTAGATTTTAAAAGTTATTTTTACCAGAAACGGGAATTTGGATATCTGAAAGTGTTTTAAAAATGGGTTTAAAATATTTTTCAAGGGTTTAAATCCTGATATAGTGTATGAGAATTATAAGAAAACAGTGAGCCTGATATATCTTATATGAAGGTTTGATCCCCATTATAGCTCATGAGAAATGGGTAGCGCCATACAGATTATACAAAGGGTTGAGCCCCATTATATCTCACGGGTGATCCCGATATAGATTATACGAAGGATGATCCCCATTATAGATCTCCAATGTATTGAGTAATCTAGAGATAGAAGTAAACCATACAGTTATTTCATTTGTATGAGTTCTATAAAGGTTTTATGATGATAATGTACCAAGTCACCTACATAACTTTTATATATTTGAAAATGAGTTTTTTCTAGAAATTGTTTGATTTTAAAAAGTTAATATAATGATATTTCTGAAAAAAATGATTCATTTTTCATGGTAAAAAGTTATATTTTTTATAAAATGTTTTTATGGGTTTTCACAAGACTAAAAAATTCCTTTATTTTATGTCTCTTACTGATCTTTTTATTCTCATACCATGTTTTAAAATGTTTTTAACAGGGTTTTAAGAAATATTAGGGACAATAATGATGTCAAGACCAAAATTTTGAAGATATGTCATGAAAAGAAAAAATGATTTATTTTAAAAGGGTTTACTTGAGTGGAAAAATGAATAATAAGTATAAGTGTTCACTTGTAATGTATGGGATTACTTTTTAATTATTTATCCTAATTATCTAAAACTCTAAACCTAAAATATATTTGGTAAAATTAAGTGATTTGTAGTTTTAAAATAAATATAATACGAGATGTTTAAGGTTGGTTCCTTACAATGACATCCAAAAATTAATCATTTCCTTTATTTAGAGTTCATTTATTATTATCCATGATTTTTACACTGTGGTATTATCTATGGATACATTTAACTATTGGATATTAATTAAATAGAATGTGTTTTCAGTTATTTACCTTTCCATATTTATTCTAACTTATCTTATTATAATAGTCAAGTTATTTAAATGGCATATGTGTTTATTTATTTACCTTTCCATGTTGATTATGATTATTGATTCATGATAAATTATGTTATAATTAACCCTTACTGAGCATATGAGATCCCCCTTATTTTTTTCCTTTCCCCAATCATTCCATGAAGTTTACTATAACTGATATGTAGGGATATTCTAGATGGAATAAAGTTATTCAATAAAAAAATTATGTTATAATTTTTTAATTCAAATTTAATTCAAGTCTCAAGTATGTTTCTAGTTTACTAATACTACAAAAATATTCAATCATTTGGGATATGATTCCTTATATCTTATCTCATGGTAATGAATTACGGTACCTACTCTAGGATGTTGAGGTTGGGATTGCTATAGAAGAGGTATATGTTCTTACCAAGCACTTTCAAGTTTCTTTTTTCTTAAACTTACTAAAAGTATTATATAACCATATTAACATAATACTAACAATATATTTAATATATTAATTGTTTTATGTTAATGGAACAACTATTTTATATCTCCTTCCCATCCAATAGAAAATGAAAACATCGCTCATGCATACGTGTTGACTATCGCCTTTATGAAGCAGCATATTTTATTTTTTTATCACCACCTCTCATGGATGGTGATATATATGTATTTAATGATGTTTATAATATAATTATGATTTTATTAAGATAATATATTTTCTAATTTCTTTCTATCCCATCCGTTGGAAAATGGAAACGTCGGTCATATATAGGGGTCGACTACTTCCTCCATGAAGTTATGTAATGAATTTTTCATAACCACTATAAATTATTGGTTATAAAAGTGTAACTTATGTATAAATATTATATATATATATATTACAATATTAAATTTTTTAATGAGATTAAACCATCAGCATGGTGAATGATCAAAATCATAGAATCTAAACATGTGTGAGAAAAAAAATTAAAACCTAAATAATTGGTTTAAACTAATAATTATGAGTAATTGGGTAAAGAAAATTTATGAATAAATGATATGTAAAATGATATATATTAATATGGATATGGTATAGATGAATAATAAATATAAATTTATTAAACACGGGGGTTAGAATGTGTTCGACTAAGATGGAATAAAAGGTAAGGGTTTATGTTGCAATCTTGTTTTTTTATTTGGATTGTTTATGTTTCAGTTTCAATCAGGGATAAATGATGTGTTATTTATCTCATAAACGCAATATATTTTATTATACTATGATTATTTATATTTTTCAAGTATTATTTCCATTTTACATCTTTTTGGTACTCAAAAACACCTAAAGAAATTTTATAAGAAAAGTTGACCTTATTTTTCTTTTTTGATTGAGATTATTTCTATTCGATATCCATATTCTTTATTTTGATTAAACCATATTACTTTTTATAATTAAATGATTTATTAAGGTAAATTTTAGTTAAAATTTACTTTATATTCAAAATTTCAAATGGAACCTTTTTTCACATTTTCCATACAATTCATTTTTAAATTTTTATGAAAGTGGGAAAATAATATTTTTTTAATATTTACTATATGAACAAATTTTTACATCATTATAGCCATTATTCCTCACCATATTACTCTATATGTATTATTCCTCACCATATTACTCTATATGTTTCCATGGGCTTTAAAATAAAATAAAATTCCTATTTTTCTATGAATTATTAGTTTTTAAATGTTTTCAAAAGAAAAGGATATTTATTTTTTTCAAAGCATATTTTTAATGATTTTATAAAGGTATTTTCATATATGTAAAAATCATTTAAATATTTTTAGACTCCACTGAGAATATGATATAATTATATCATCCACATTATTTCTCTGTAATGGATCATGATCATGTTTTTCTATTTATTGACTGGGAGAAATATCGACATTCCGTATGCTAGTTTTTAATTGTATATGTTTAATACCAAGACATCTTGATTATGTATTATATTATTTATTCACTCATTTCATATAAAGAATGAATTGGACTTAAAAAGTGATGGGTGAGGCCTGATATTAGATATCCCTTTAATGCATTGGTAAGTCTTATGAGAGGAACTATATTGGGTATTTGGCATATGTCTTACCTATTTATATATGATGTCTAGGCACGAGGCGTTGATAATAATATTATGATGTATGAAATTATACATTATATAATTACAAAATAAGTTATTTTTATTTATGGTATTATTTTTTTCATTATATCATTTTTGGATACATTCCCCTTTTACAATATTAGTTATATAGTATATCTAATTATTTTTATCTCTTCCATATTATTAATGCCTTATCTATTCTATACAATATTCTGATGTATGCTTTACCTTAATAAGAATCCAAAATCAACCATTTATTTTTCTACTATCCCCAGGGTATATAGAAGTGAAATTTAAATTATTTTCAGGGATACTAAACGAAATAATAAAATTTTCATAGGAATTTAAGTTGTGTTTCATGTTTTTTAATGTACTGTGAGAAGCATGCATGTATCTAGACTCCCAAGAATGTTTAACTATTTGGTCCCATGGGATGGAATATCTTATATATTTTGACAATGTAATATAGTGAACACTAACTATGGGTTACAATATTCAGGGTTGTTACATAACACTCTATTATATGAGGATTTTTTTTATCATTATCACTTCCTACCCAATTTGCATATGTATAACCAAGAATATTCAACTCTCATTTTTTGTCATATTTCAACCAAAAACCAATTATACTTTTTATATACCAAGAATTATTTTTCTAGTCACAAGATGTGACATTTTTAGTGCAATCTAAAATCTGGTATAAAGAGTTGTAATATAAATTATATATGGCCTTAAAGTTTTCATGCATAACAGACTTCCAATTAGATTTTCAAGTTCTATTTGATCCAATTCCGTTCCTTGAAAATATTTATAAATCCTAGTTCTACCGAAATGGGTGTAGAAAATAGTATTGAATCCTCTATTCCAAACATTTTAAAAAGTTCCCCAGTATACTTCTCTCAAAAAATAAATATATGATCTCTCTCTTGAGAAATTTATAAACCAATAAAGTACCACATATCTGTAACATCCCATGTAATTATAGAATAATAATTTTTCAAATATAATAATATTTAGGAATTATATATTAATTTTAGTTTAAAGGGGACACTATCTCTGATAGAATACCTAACATGCAACAATTAGTTTCTCCAAAACCTTATATTGCACACAATATTGAGTTATAACAAAAAAATACATTATTAATATTTTAATTTTAAATAGTTGTTATCGCATAATCATTTTATTAGAGAGAATGAAAAGAACTAACTATTTTATGTTTACACATATTTATAATTTTTTTACTTTCTTCCAATAATATTTATGGGATTAAAATAAGAATAAATCCAATTTTAGGCATAAAAACTCTAATATTTTTAAAAGGTAGTTTTACCACCTTTTGATGGAGGACCCATTTAAAATATAGTTTTTGGACACATTAGTAAGTTATATTTTTTAAAATAAACTTCTTATTTGGAATTACGACATAAAAATTTATTTCGGATAAATCTTTGGTATTTTTCTGATAAAATTCATATTTTAATGAATAGTGAAAAATACTGTATTTTAATTCACAAATGATTTTTTTAATATAATTTATTTATATCATTAGATTATATTTTGAATCAGTTTTAAAGTATCATTATATTATTTTTTATCATTTAATCCAACATTGGTCATTGGAAGTAATTTCACAATGAAATTAGATATAAACGCATGTCAATCTTTTGACAGTTTTTACTTCTAAAAACTTATTTTCTCGTTTTGAAAACAGAGATTAATTTTAAATTAATTACTTAAAATTATATGCTTTAAATTTTGAAAAATTTATTCTATATTTTTAATTAGTGGTTCCAAATTATTTAAATATGTCACTTTTATTTTTTTTGGATTTTATGAAAAGTAACTTTGGTAATTTTTATTTACCACAATTAAAGGTAAATTAGCTAAATTATGGTAATAAATAATATAATAAGGATAATAAAATTACCCTAAAACCTTAAAAAATACTATTAGATTATTAAAAGTATACTCTTGACACCTATGTACAGTAATTGAATCATTTAATGGACTTTTTTTATTAAAGTGATCTAAATTTTATTAAAACAAGAGAAGGTGACAACATGTCATCGTTTTATTTCTTATAAGTATAATAATTTTAATATATAGATAAATATTATATAAATTCAATAACAAATAGTCTCCATAAATATAATTAAATTATCTACATCATCGTAATTTATTTATAATTTTTAGAGATTAAATAATTACCATAAATACTGACAAAATAATGATACAATAATTATTTTATTAACATAAATATCAAATAAATGACATGAAAAATATTAAAATAAATATAATTTCAATTAATTAATGTAATAAAATATTTTTATAGGTGACTATGATATATTATAACTCTATTAAATCGCTTTTTTGAAGTTATATCTCTGTTTGGATTTTATTTAAATTCAATGAAATGAATAGTGTCAAAATTGACACTATTGATATTTTATAAAAATAATATTTTATTAAATTATTTAAAAATCATAAAAATATTTTAAAATTACAAAGTCACTATGATAAAGTATAAAATTTCATAAATTGTCCATTTATGGGAAATTTACCCCATATAAGTAAAATTTATAGCCTCTTAATATTGAATATGTTGTCACCACAATTAAAATTAAAATAGATTAATTAAGGGTAAACTAAAAATATTTGGTTTAAAATAAAATAATTACATCTATAAAAATTATTTTATGAGAGGATTAATAATAATACGAATCTTATATTATTTATAACTCAATTTTGAGTCATTTGGATTTAATAATTAATTTATATTAATTTAATATTTTAAATGTTTACAAGGGTGCCCCTCCCCTCTCCTATAAAAATGTATCCACTCTCTTATATTAATCACACTTCTAAAACCATTTTTTTATGATAAGACCTTCCTAAAATCCTTCCTATAATCCCTCCCCATATTCTTGAAGGATTATTTTAGTCAGAACACCTTCCTTTGAGGTGTTAAGGTGTTCTTTAAAAGTGATCAACCAAAGAAGAGGTATCATTTTCTTTAAGTATTTCTTCAAATCTCATCCAACCATGATGAAATAACAAATATAGTATCCTAAAAATAATGATATGTTATTATTTTAATGTTATCACCTATATCCACTTCTAATTTCATCAAATGGGAAATGAACATTTCATTCATGTGTACGGGGGACTGCCGCCTTGCGAACCGATACGGTTCTTTTTTCCTTACCATCACTCAAGAATGGTCATAATGATAGAATAAATGTTTTTATATGATGTTAATGACACATATATCATTATAATATTATAACATATCAATTATGTTCTTAATTTACATGCACATAAAAATGTTAACATCGTTCGTGCGTACGTGTGAACTATCACCTCCCCGAAGCTATGTGAATCGTTTTTTATTCACCACATAACTTGTACGATATATATAAGTTTATTTAAATTATTATTATGAATTTAATAATATTATGATAATTATATATAGATAAAATAATAATTACCTTATTTCCATAATGATCAATAAAAAATGGAAATGTTATTCATGCGTACGTACAACCTACTATCTCTAGGATTATAAAGTCGTTCATTTTTCATAACAATACTAAATGGTTTTATTTAAAAGTATAATTGATGTATAAAAATGATAATAATTTCATTAATATTATTCTGGAGATGATGTACTTATGACCACATGGACTATTGACATCATATAGTGTTCATTTTCGACTCAAGTACCGAATATCGACAAAAATTCCAATATGAACTTAAGTAATTATGAATTTTTATTACATGATAATAAGTGATATAAAAGGAATAATAAAATTTAAAAATTTTCTCAGTTAATTATAAATTAACACATGTTTATTATTCAGGAATATAAGTATTGTACGAGACAAGTCATACTCAAGGTAAGATACTCTTTAACTGAAACATTATTTTAAATGTTTTAAAGATTTATTCTTCTAAATATTTCACATTAATATCAATGTTTTAAAAATAGTTTTAAGGATTTATTTATATATACCTGAATGTTTTAAAATTTTAATTTCTTTAAATAGTTTCAAAGTTGTATGATACACTTTGATTCAAAAATATTCTTTTCAAATATTTTAACTATATCTTAAAAATGGATTGATTATTTCAATAACTTGGAATATTTTTTTAACATATATGCCATGAATGGAATTTATCACTTTAATGTTGATATAATGTATTGATGTTTTCTTTAAAAATTTTCCATTTTATTTTGTAATTATGTGTTTTCATTTATCAGTGTGTGACTTCTAAAGATGAAATGTTATTTCAAAGTGGAAATGTTATTTTTCCTTTATGTTTGTTTTATGTGTTCTGATTATGTAATGGTTCTTGGAAATTTTTTATTTATATTGGTAGTTTTATGAAAAAACAAGGGTGGGTGATCTCATGATATCTCTCCAATGCATTGGGTAATGAGATGGTGTTAAACGATAAGGTTTATCCTAAGATATTTAGGGAATATACTGTGATGAGTATTCCAAATGTACCCATGAAGGTTAATACCTATGCAGCTATGAAAGATATAATGTAAGTATGATACAGATGCCACAAGTTACCTTTATTATTTATGAATGCTAATATTTTTTTAGGAATCTTATGATTTCATGGGTTATATTAAGAGCTTCTGTTTTATGGGTGAAAAGTATGATTTTGTGAAAAAATTTTCATGAGTTTAAAATATTTATGGACTAATAGTTTCATTCCTCATTTATATCCCTTATTTATATTTTTTTTCTCATCCCAAATTTTTAAAATGTTTTCCACAGGTTATACAGATGGGTAATAGAAAGGAATAAGTCAAGTATATTTTTATTAAGAAAAAAAGTCATGTTTTATTTTAAAGAGTTTTATTTTGTTAAAAAAATGGATAGTGAGTAGACATGTCTACTTTGTAATATTTTAGTTGTTATGTTATAGTTATATACTAATTATCTAAAACTCTAAACCTAAAAATATCCCCAATGTGAATTCTTAACTTAAGACAACATTACATAATGTTGAAGGTTGGGGCCTTATAGTTGGTATTAGAGGTCAATTTAGATAACTTAGGGTTATGATATTGTAAATATAATATCCATAAATTATTTTTAATTTATGGTCAAATTGAAATGATATAGCATTTGAAGATTACCATGTTTCTTATTCTAAGATATTTCTGTTCATAATGGTTTTCCATAGTGGAAACAGGATAGCTATGATGCGATGAAATCCAGAAGAAAAAACCTTCCAAATCAACAATATGAGATGGTCGAAATCAGAACTAAAAAGTTTGTTGTAGTGATGGCACAATTGACTCAGGCTATCAATTGTGGTGGTATTAATCAATGATATCTGGTATGCCAACCATAGAGGAACATGTTGGTATTGAAGAATTTTACAAAGAAACATCTCCCATCATTCAGAGGATCATCTGACCCCATGCTACCTGAAGGGTGGATTAAATCACTAAAAAATATTTTCAATGTCATGGGGTGTTTATAAAATCAAAATGTTAGTCTTTTTGTTTACCTTTTTGAAGGTGAAAACAATCAGTGGTGGACTATGGTTAATAATGATAGGGAAAGTGAGGATATTAATTCTCTTGAGTGGGACGAATTCAAAAATATGTTTCTTAAAAAATATTTTCCTAAGGTGGTTCGACTTATTATGGAAAAACAATTCTTGTAATTATGGAAAGATGAGGATTCAGTTCCTTCATATGAAGAAAAATCAACTTGACTTCCAAGTTACTCTCCAAATTTCATCCAAGATCTTGATAGTAAAATTAATCGTTTTTAGTTAGGATTAAATCCAAAGTATCAAAGGGCGTTGGATTTTTATGTGTTCAAAAGTTCTGGAAAAAATTATTTGATGTGAAAAGAAGGTGGAAATGGAGTTTGTTTATGATCATGTCTTCTTTGACAAAAAATATAATAAGAGGTCAAGGTGGAATGAAAAAGGGTATAATTCTTCAAAAAATCAGATAGTAAGAAAATAGTTTATAGTTTGTGAAAAAGTTGGTAAAATGCACACTAGGGAAAACCTTTTTAATTCTGGTAAGTGCTTATGATGTGGTAAAATGGGACATAAGGATCCTAAATGCACTAAAAAAGATCAAGGTAGTGGTAAGAAACAATATGTTATACAATCCATAAAATGTTTTAAATGTAATGAGATGGGTCTTTATGCAAATGAGTGTCTGATGAAGAATTTGAATGATGGGAAGCAACTAGACTACAGATAGAAAGGTGTGGTGAAATACTATGCAACTAATTTAGCAGATGTTGGTCTATCAAATGAAGTGGTATTAGGTACATTTTATATTTATTCAGATTATTCTAATGTGTTGTTTGATTTAGGGTCTACATATTCTTTTATTTTTGAGATTTTTTTTGGTAATTTGGAAATTCCACCGCACAAAATGAATCCAAAAATTATGGTAAAAACACCTAAGAGAAATATTGAGGACAAAATAAATTATAAGAATATTTATATCCTTATTTGTTGAAATAATTTACCTACAAACATTTTTGTTATTCCTCTTGTAGATTTTGATATCATTCTGGGCATGGATTGGCTTTTCATTTACTATGCTAAGATTAACTATAGTGCTAAAGAAGTTTCTTTTCAAAAAGACTTTCAGTTTGTTTACAATAATGGATACTTACAATTGATAACATATCAGGAAGATAAGAAACTGTTAAAAATGGAAATGAATGTTATCTTTCACATATTTTTAAAAATGTTTAGATTAATGATGTTTTAGTGGCAAATGAGTATCATGATGTTTTTTCTGATGAGTTTCCTACTATTATACTTGATTGGGAAGTTGAATTTACTATTGAATTAGTTCCTGATGATATGTAAATTTTAAAACCCCATTATCAAATAGATCAAATTTAACTTTTAGAGATGAAGAAGCAATTACATGAATTATTAGATAAAGGTTTGATTCAACCTATCACATCACCATGGGGTGGTCTTATATTGTTTTTTAAAAAGAAATATGGTTCAACGAGACTTTTCATTGATTATAGAGCCTTGAATAACATCACTATTAAGAAGAAGTATCCTTTACCTTATATCTATGATTTTTTTGATCAGATCTAGGGAGAAAAATATTTTTCGAAGGTTGACATGAGGTTGGGGTACCATCAGTTGAAAATAAAGGAAGAAGAAATTTTAAAGACCGTGTTCCATACTAGATATTTTCATTATGAATTTTTAGTTATGCCATTTGGGTTAACTAATTCACTTGATGTATTCATGGATCTTATGAATAGAATATTTTTTGAGTAGTTGGATAAGTTTTTGGTTATGTCTATTGATGAAATTTTGAAATATTCTAAAAGTAAATAAAAGCATGAAAGTAATTTAAGGGTTGTCTTGAAAACCATAAAACAAAAAAAATTATATGGGAAATTCAGAAAGTGTGAGTTTTGGTTATAAAAATTTCATTCCTTGGTCACATTATTTATAAATATAGCATAACTGTTGATATTTCTAAAACAAAAGTTGTTAGAGAAGTGACAATACCAACAAATATAGCTGAGATTCATAGTTTTCATGGTTTATTAGGCTATTAATGGAGGTTTATTGAAGAATTTTCATAGTTATCTTTCACAATAACTAAATTATCTTGAAAAGTTATTAAATTAATTTGGACAAAAGATTGTGATGTTTTTTTAGAAATTGAAAAGATGATTGGTGATTTCTCTAGTTTTTGAATTACCTTCTAGAAATAGTGAATTTGTTATCAATAGTGATGTTTTATTGAAAAGACTTGGTTATGTCATAAAGTAGAATGATTCGGTAATTTCTTATTCTTTACGTCAGTTGAAAAATCATGATTTAAATTACCCGACACATGATTTGGAATTAGATGTTGTTGTTTTTTATTTAAAAAATTGGAGGCATCATCTATATGGATTAAAATGTGAAATATATACTAACCCCAAATGTTTTATGTATATATTAACTCAAAAAGGATTGAACATGAGATATATAATATGGTTGGAACTAATTGAGGATTATGATTTCATGATTCATTACCATCAAGAAAAAGAAAATAAAGTGGCCGATGATTGAATAAAAAAAGTAATGCTACATTAACCATGATACTCTCGGAACATGATCCTTTGGTTAATGATTTGATGAAATTTGTATTAAAAGTTTTTGGTGTATGAAATACCACTGTTTTGTTTCAGGTATTTTTGAAATCATATTCATCAGATATAATTAATAAAGTGTAGAAGGAAGACAATGAGTTGTAAAAAAAAGGTAGAATTAGTTCAAAAGGGTAAGTTGTCTAAATTTAATATTTATAAATATTGTTTTTTGAGATTTGGAAAGAGATTATGTGTGAATTGTGATTCACAGTTTAAGAAAGAGTTTCTATATGAATCTCATAGTTCTCTATTTTCAGTTCATCCAAGAAATACTAAGATGTACAGAGACCTTCAGAAGTATTACTGTTGGGATGAAATGAAAAGAGATATCGCTGACTTTACTATGATGTGTTTGAGTTGTTATCAGGTTAAAATAGAGTAGAAGTTTCCAAAGGGGGTACTTCTACCTTTTCCAGTACCAGAGTGAAAATTGGAAAATATATGCATGGATTTCATAGTGGGATTACTAAATAATTCTTAAGGTAACAATGCAGTCTGGGTTATTATTTATAAATGAAATAAATCTACTCATTTTATGACTATTTGAGATACTTTATCTCTAGATTAACATTCTCAATTGTATCTTAAATAGATAGTCAGGTTACATAGAGTTTCACTCTCCATTTTAATTTATTGTGATCCCAGGTTCCCTTCTAACTTTCGGAAAGGTATTTAGAAGTCATTGAGAACTGAATTAAATTTTTGTACAGATTTTCATCCTCAATCATATGGGAAGGTAGAATGAACAATTTATACCTTAGAGGATATGCTACGTGATTGTTCAATGGGTTACCAGGGAAGTTGGGATCAACATCATTCTTTGGTTGAGTTTTTTTATAATAACAGTTTTCATTACAATATACATATGGAACCATTTGGGTCATTATATGGAAAGTGGTGTTGAACTATAGATTTTTGGGACAAAGTAAGTGAAAATAAATTTATGGGACCAGAATTCATTGAAGATATGGAAGAAAAAGTTTAGTAGATTTAGAAACATGTGAGGATAGCTCAGAGTATCCAAAAAAGTTATGCGGATAACCAGAGGAATGATTATTTTTTTGATGTAGGTGATCATGTCTTTCTCATTGTTTCTCCATGGAAAAGTGTGAGTCATTTTGTTAAGAAAGGGAAACTAATTCCACTATTCATCGGATCCTATGAAATCCTGGAAGAAGTTAGATATGTTGCCTACCAATTGGATTTACCTCTGATTTTATCCCAAGTAAACTATGTTTTTCATGTTTTAATGTTAAGAAAGTATATGTTAGATCCATCTCATGTTTTGAGTCCAAAAGTAGTTCAGTTAGAAGTGAATATTTCTTATGAGGAACAACTAATCCAGATTCTTGACCAAATAGAGAAAGTGTTACAGAATAAGGTGATTAATTAGGTTATGATTTTATTGAAAAACCATATGGTTGAAGAGGAAACATGGGAATCTAAAAATGTTATGAGTTAGAAATACCCCCACTTATTTTATAAGTGAATAAAATTTCAAGGACAAAATTTCCAAAAGTGGGGAAGGATGTAACATCCCAAGTAATTATAGAATAATAATTTTTTCATATCTATTAATATTTATGAATTGGATATTAATTTGTGTTTAAAGGGTACACTATATTTGATACCATACCCAACACACAACAACGATTTTCTCTGAAATCTTACGTTACACACAAGATTGAGTTATACTAAAAAATATATTATTAATATTATTATTTAAAATAATTGTTATAGCCTATAAATTATATTGGTGGTAATGAACATAACTAACTATTTTATGTTTACATATATTTATTAACTATTTTTTACTTTCTTCCAATTAATTTTATGGGCTTAAAATAAAAATAAATCTAATTTTAGGCATAAACGCTCTAATATTTTTAAAAGGTAGTTTTACTTTCTTTTAATGGTGAACCTATTTTAAATATAGTTTTTTACACACTAATAAGTTATATTTTAAAAAATAAAATTATGCTTTGAAATTGGGACATCAAAATTTAGTTTTTATAATGTTTTGGTATTTTTTTGATAAAATTAATAATTTAATGAATAGTGAAAAATACAACATTTTAATTCAAAACAGAATTTTTGTCTAATTTATTTATATATTTATATTATATTTTTAATTGGTTTTAAAGTATAATTATATCAATTTTTTTATCATTTAATCAAATTCTTTTCATTGGAAGTAATTTTATTTGAAATTTGATATAAACACATCTCAATCTTTTGATGGTTTTTACTTTTAAAAACTCATTTTCTCATTTTGATGGTGGGGATTAATTTTAAATTAATTACTGAAAATTATGGGTTTTAAATTTTGAAAAATATATTCCATATTTGGAATCATTGGGTTCAAATTATGTGAATAGTTTTCTTTTTTTGTATTTATGAATAGTAACTTTGGTAATTTTTATTTTCCACAGTTAAAGGTAAATTGGGAAAATTAGGGTAATCAATAATATGATAAGGATAATAAATTTTCCCTTAAACCTTCTAAAATCATATTGGGTGAATAAAAGTAGACCCTGAACACCTAAGGATTCTAATTTACACATTTAATAGACTTTTTTCCATGAAATAGATATAAATATTATTAAAACAAAAGAAGGTGACAACATGTTAGCCTCTTATTTTTTATTAGTATAATAATTTTAATATAATGAAAAATATGATAAAACTTGAATAATAAATAGTATCCAAAAATCTAATTAAATTATCTACATTATGGGAATTTATTTATAATTTTTAGAGATTAAATAAATACCATAAATATTGACACAACACTGATATAATAATTATTTTATCAATAGAAATATCAAATAAATGATATGAAAAATATTTAAATAATTATAATTTGAATTAATTAGGGTACACCATAAATTTTATTGGTGCCTGACATATTATAATTGTATTAAATGGTTTTTTTGAAGTTATCTCTTTGTTTTAGTTTTATTTAAATTCAATAAAATAAATAGTGTCAAAATTGACACTATTGATATTTTATTAAAATAATATTTTATTAAATTATTTTAAAATTATAAAAATATTTTAAAATTATAAAGTGTCTATAATAAGGTCTAAAATTTTATAAAGTATCCATTTATATGAAATTTACCTCATATAAGTAAAATTTATAGCCTCTTAATATTGAAAATGTTGTTACCAAAATTAAAATTAAAATAGAGAAATTAAGGGTAAACTGAAAATATAAGGTTTAAAATAAAATAAATACATTTATAAAGATTATTTTATGAGAGAATTTAAAACAATACTCATATTATCTTAAACATAACTCAATTTTTAGTCATTTGTATTTAAAAAATTAATTTATATTAATTTAATATTTTAAGATCTTCCAAGGGTGCCCCTCCCCTCTACTAAAAAAAGTACCCATTATTCTGTATTACTAACACTTATAAAATCATTTTTTGGCCAATATATACCAACACCTTTTACCATAACCCTTCCCCACATTCTTTAATCCTTGGTTAAGGTAGAAAAACTTCCTTAGAGGTGTTAAGGTGTTCTATAAAAGTGATCAACCAAAGAAGAGGTATCGTTTTCTTTAAGTATTTCTTCAAATATCATCCAACCATGATGAAATAATAACTAAAATATCTTAAATATATTTATATGTTATTATGTTAATATCATCACCTAAATCCATCTCCAATTTTATAAAATGGGAAATGAACATTTTGTTTGTGTGTACGTTGGACTACCACCTCACGAACTGATATAGTTCATTTTTCATTATCGTCTCTCAAGACTGTTCATAATGATGGAATTAATGTTTTTATATGATGTTAATGAAATATTTATCATTATAAGAGAATAATATATCAATTATGTTCTTACTTTCCATTGATATAAAAATGATAATGTCATTCGTACGTACGTATGAACGATCACCTCCACGAAGTGATGTGAATCATTTTTATTCACCACATCACTTATTTGATATATATAAGTACATTTAAATGATTATTATAATTTTTAAAATATGATGATTATTATTTAAAGATAAAAAATAATTATCTTATTTCCATAATGATCATTGAAAAATTGAAACGTTACTCATGTGTACGTATGACCTGCTGTCTCCATGATTAAAACATTGTTCATTTTTCATAACAATAATTATTGATTTAAAAGTATAATTGATGTATAAAGATTATAATAAAGATTATGGACTTATGACCACATGGACTATTGACATCATACCATGTTCATTTTCAACTCAAGTACCGAATATCGACAAAATGTCTGATATGAACATAAATAATTATATAATTTTTATAACATGATAATAAGTAATATAAAAGGAATAATAAAATTTAAAAAATTTATCAAACATGTATAAATTAACATAAGTTTATTATTTGAGAATATAAATATTGTACGAGAGAAGTCAGACTCAAGGTAAGGGACTCTTTGACTAAAACACCATTTTAATTGTTTTAAAGATTTATTCTGGTTAATATTTCTCATAAATATACATTTTTTAAAAATTGTTTTGAAGATTTATTTAAATATGAAATTAATTTTTTAAAATTTTAATTCATTTAAAAAGTTTCAAGTTGGTATGGTACACTTTGATTAAATTTTTTAACTGTGTTTTAAAAATGGATTGATTATTTCAATAACGTTGAATGTTTTTTAACATATACACCATGAATGGAATTTAGCAATTTCATGACGATATCATGTATTGATGTTTACTTTAAAATTTTAACATATTATTTTGTAATAATGTGTTTTTATTTATGTGTGTGTGGTTTTTAAAGATGAAATGTTATTTCAAAGTGGAAATGTTATTTTTCCTTTATGCTTGTTATATGTGTTCTGGTTATGTTAAGGTTCTTTGGAATTGTTTATGTATATGGGTGGTTCCATGATAAACTGAGGGTGGGTGAGCCCATGATAGATCTCTAATTCATTAGGTAATGAGAAAAAGTTAAATGATAAGGTTTCTCCTATGAGATTTTGGGAATATACTGTGATGTGTATTCCAAATGTAACAATAAAGGTTACTTCCTATGTAGCTATGAAATCTACATTTTAAGTATCATAAAAATGCCACAAGTTACCTTTATTATTTATAAATACTAAGAATTTTTTCAAGAATATTATGATTTTATGGGGTATGTTAAGAGCTTATGTTTTATGTGAGGAAAGATTGATTTTATGAAAATGTTTTCATGAGTTTAAAATATTCATGGAAAAATGATTTCATTCCTTTTTTTTATATCCCTTAATGAGATTTTTGTGCTCGTCCTAGTTTTTTAAAATCTTTTCCATAAGGTATTAGGAAGGATAAGACAGAGGAAGAATTCAAGAATATTTTTATCAAGAAAAAGAAACCATGTTTTATTTTAAGGTGTTTTATTTTGTGAAAAAAAGGATAGTGAGTAGATGTGCCTACTTTATAATATTTGAGTTATTATGTAATAGTTATATCTTAATTATCTAAAACTATAAACCTAAAAATATCCTCAATGTTAATTCTTGAATTAACTCATGATTATTTAATGTTAAAGTTTGTGACCTTATTGTCGGTATCATAGGTCAATTTAGATAACTTTAAGGGTTAGCATATTGTAAATAGAATATCCATAAATTATTTTAATTTATGGTCAAATTGAAATGATATAGAATTTGAATGTTACTATGTTACTTAATCTAATATATGTCTATTTATAATGGTTTTGTACTGAGGAAACAAGGTGGCTATGTTGGGACGACATACAGACTAAAACAATATTCCTAATAAGCAACCTGAGATGGTCGAAATCAGAAACAATCAGTTTGTTGTAGTGATGGTGCTATTGAATCAGGCTATCATTGGTGGAGGTATCCATCCATGATATTGGGTAGATAAACCACAGAGAAATATCTTGGTAGTGGAGCATTTTTTGAGACAAAATACCCCATTATTAAAAGGATCATGTTACTCCATTCAAGTTAAAGGGTGGATTAAAGCATTAGAATAAAATTTTGATGTCATGGCGTGTTTAGAAAATCAAAAGGTTAGTATTGTTGTTTACAATTGTGAAGATGAAACCGATCAGTGGTGGTCTATGGTTATGAATGTTAGGGACAATGATGATATTTATTCTCTTGAGTGGGATTAATTCAAAATGTTTTTTCTTGAGAAATATTTTCTAAAGGTGGTTTGACTTAAGATGGGAAAAAAATTCTTGGAATTGAGGGATGGTGAGGATTCAGTGGATGGGTATGAAGAAAAATTCACTCGGCTGGCAAGGTATGCTCTAAATTTCATACACGATCCTGATAGTAAAATCAATAATTTTTACTTAGGATTAAATCCAAAGTATCAAAGGGTGTTGTCTTATCATGAGTTCAAAATTTACGAAAAACTTGTTGATGTGCGGAGAAGGTGGAAATAGAGTTTGTCGATTCCCATGTGTTCTTTGAAAAAATAGTAGAATAAGTGGTTGAGGTGGAAAGAGAAAGGGAATAATTCTTCAAAAAATTATGATGGTAATAAAATTAAGTTATAGTTTATGAAAATTATGGTAAAAATCACACTGTGGAATTCCTTTTGAATTTTGGTAATTTTTTCTAATGTGGTAAAACAGGACAAAAGGCTCGCAAATACACTGAAAAATATCAAGGTAGTGGTAAGATGAAAATTGATATATAGTCAGTAAATTTTTTTAAATGTAATGAGATGATTCATTCTGAAAATGAGTGTCTGATGAAGAATTTTAATGATGGGAAATAGGTATACTACAAGCAAAAAAGTGTGGTGAAATCATTTCCAAATACTTTAAAAGATGTTGGGTTATCAAATGAAGTGGTATCTGGTACATTATTTGTTTATTCAGATTATTCTAATGTATTTTTTGATTCAGGGTCTATAAATTCTTTCATTTCTGATAAAATTTCTGGTAAATTGGAAATTCCCCCTCAAGAAATGTATCCAAAACTTATGTTAAAAACACTTGGGGGAAATTTTGAGGCTGATTTTTTTAATAATATTCCTATCCTTATCTGTCGAAAGACTTTACCTACAAACCTTGTTGTTTTACCTCTAGTATAGTTTGATATCATTTTGGGTATGGATTGACTTTTTGTTTACCATGCTAAGATTGACTGTAGAGAAAAGAAGTTGATTTTAAAAAATGATTTCAATTTGTGTACAAGAATAAACCCTTATTATTGATAACATATCAGAAAGATCAGAAATTGTTAAAATATGGAAATGAATTCTATTTTTCACATATTCGTGAAAAAAAGGAACTATTTAGATTAATGATTTTATTGAGGTAAATGAGTATCTTTATGTTTTTCCTAATGAGTTTCCAAGTATTATACCTGATTGAGAAGTTGAATTTACTATTGACTTAATTCCTAATGCTAAGCTAATTTCAAAACCCCCTTATTGAATGGATCAAATTGAACTTTTAGATCTAAAGAAGAAATTAAATAAGTTTTTAAATAAAGGTTTCTTTTGACCTAGAAAATCACCTTGGGGTGCTCATGTCTTGTTTGTTAAAAATAAATATTTTTTAATGAGAATTCTCATTGATTATACAGACTTGACTTATATCAATCTAAATAACAAGTATCCTTTTCCTCATATCGATTATTTGTTTGATCAGCTCTAGGGAGAAGAATATTTTTTGAAGGTTGACTTGAGGTCAGGGTACTATTAGTTGAAATTAAAGGAAGAATTCATTTAGAGGACTATGTTTCATACTAGATATGGACATTATTAATTTTTAGTTATTCTATCTAGTTTAACTAATGCACATTCCCTTTTCCTTGATCTTATGAATAGAATATTTTGTGAGTTCTTGGGTAAGTTGGCAGTTGTGTTTATTGATGAGATTTTGGTATATTCTAAAAGTAAAATGGAGCATGAAAGTAATTTATGTGTTTTATTGAAAACCTTAAAAGAAAGGAAACTATGTGTGAAATTAGAAAGTGTGAGTTTTAGTTACAAAAATTTCATTCCTTGGTCACATTGTTTCTAAAGATGGAATAATTGTTGATCCTGTCAAAACAAAAGTTTTTGAAAAATGTCCAAGACCAAAAAATATATTTGAGATTTTTATTTTTCCTGGTTTTTTAGGCTATTACTGTAGGGTTTCTGAAAATTTTGCATGGTTATCTAGCCCAAAGACTAAGTTATCTCGAAAAGGTGTTATTCATCTGGATAAAAGAATGTGATGATTATTTTCCAGAATTGAAAAGAAGATTGGTGAATGATCCAATTTTAGCATTACCATCCAGAAATGGTGAATGTTTTACCTATAGTGATGCTTCATTGAAAGGACTTGATTGTTTCCTAATATATAATGATAAGGTAATTTCTTATGCTTCACATCAGTTGAAAACTCATACCCTATACATGATTTAGAATTAGTTGCTATTATTTTTTTAAATTTGGAGGCATCATCTGTATGGAGTAAAATGTGAAATATACAATGACCATAAAAGTTTTAATTATATATTCAATTAAAAATAACTTAACTTCAGACATAGAATATGGTTGGAACTAATCAAGGATTATAATTTCATGATTCATTACCATCCAGAAAAAGAAAATAAATTGGCTGATGCTTTGAGTTAAAAAATTAATGATACATTAACTATACTATGATTGGAACGTGATCCTTCGGTTAATGATTTTTTGAAATTTGTCTTGGATGTTTTTAGTCTAGGAAATACCTCTATTTTGTTTTAGGTATTAGTGTAATCATCTCTATCAGACGGAATTATGAAATCACAGAAGGAAGACATTGAATTGCAGAAAAAAGTTGAATTGGTTCAAAAGGGTAAGTTGTCTAAATTTAATATTGATAATATTATGTTTTGAGATTTGGGAAGAGATTATGTGTGCCTTATGATTCAAAATTGAAGACAAAGTTGTTATGTGAAGCTCATAGTTCTTCGTTTTCAGTTCATCCTGGAAATACTAAGATGTATAGAGACCTTTGAGAGTATTATTAGTTGGATGTAATGAAAATTGATATTTATGACTTTACTATTAAGTGTTTGACTTATTAATAGGTTAAAGTATAGTGGAAGTTTCCAAAGGGGATGCTTCATCCTTTTCCAGTACTAGAGTGAAAATGGGAAAATATATCCAAAGATTTTTTAGTGGGATTACCAAATAATTATCAAGGTAATAATGACATTTGGGTTATTGTTGATAGATTGACTGAATCTGCTTATTTTCTTCCTATTCAAGATACTTTATCTCTAGATCAACTTTCTCATTTGTATCTTAAAGATATAGTCAGGTTACCTGAAGTTTCTATCTCCATTGTATCAGATCATGATATGAGGTTCACTTCTAACTTTTGGAAAGTCCTTTAGAAATCATTGGGAACTGAATTAAATTTTAGTACATCTTTTCATCCTCAATCATATGGAAATCCAGAAAGAACAATTTAGACCTTAGAGGATATGATACATGCTTTTTCAATGGATTACCTCGGAAGTTGTGATCAAAATATTTCTTTGGTTGAATTTTGTTATAATAATAGTTTTTATTCCAATATATAGATGACACCACTTGAGAAATTATATAGAAAGTGGTGTCAAACTCCAGCTTTTTGGGATGAAGTAGATGAAAAAAAGTTGATGGGACAAAAATTGGTAGAAGAGATGGAAGAAAACGTTCAGTTGATTCAGAAACACATGAGGATAGCTTCAAGTAGGTAGAAGAGTTATATGGATAACCAATAGAATGGTTTTTCTTTATATGTAGGTGATCATGACTTTCTCAAATTTTCTTCATGGAAAAGTGTGATGTGTTTTGGTGAGAAATGGAAACTGAGTCCACCATTCATTGGAACCTATAAAATCTTGAAGAGAGTTGGATCAGTTGCCTACCGAGTGAATTTAACTCTAATTTTATCCCAGGTATATAATGTTTTTCATGTTTCAAAGTTAATAAATTATATGTCAGATCCATATCATTTTTTGAGTCTAGAAGTAATTTAGTTGGAAGAGAATCTTTTTTATGAGGAACAACCAGTCCATATTCTTAATCGTAGAGAGAGAAAGTGTTGCAGAATAAGGAGATTCATATGGTTAAGGTTTTTTGAAAAAACCATATGACTGAAGAGGAAACATGGGAATCTGAAAATTCTATAAGGGATAAATACCCCCACTTATTTGATAAGTTAATAAAATTATGAGGAAACAATTTCCAAAAGGGGGAAGGATGTAACATCCCAGGTAATTATATTATAATAATTTTTCATATCTGTTAATATATATGATTTAGATATTAATTCTAGTTTAAATGGGATACTATATTCATTATATTACCCGACACACAACAATTAGTTTCTCTAAAATCTTACGTTTCATACAAGATTGAGTTATACCAAAAATAATAATACATTATTAATAATATTATTTTAAATGGTAGTTATCGGCTAGAATTTGTATTGGAAGTAATGAAAAAAACTAAATATTTTATGTTTAAACATATTTATTAAATTTTTTTACTTTATTCTAGTAAATTTTATGGGTTTAAAATAATAATAAATCCAATTTTATGCATAAAAGCTATAATATTTTTAAAAGGTACTTTTACCGCCTTTTGATGGTGAACACATTTTAAATATTTTTTTTACAAATTAATATGTTTTATCTGACAAAATAAACGTCTTATTGTGAATAGGTATATCAAAATTTATTTTGGATAAAGTTTTGGTATTTTTCTGATAAAATCCATATTTTAATGAATAGTTAAAAATAATGCATTTTAATTCAGAACTGATTTTTCATCTAATTTATTTATATCATTAGATTATATTTTTAATTATTTTTAATGTATAATTAGATTAAATTTTATCCTTTAATCCAATTTTGGTCCTTGGAAGCAACTTTACATTCAAATTCGATATAAACACATGTTAATATTTTGATGGTTTTTACTTTTAAAAACCCATCTTCTCATTTTGACAATAAGGATTAATTTTAAATTAATTACTACAACTTACTTATTTTAAATTTTGAAAAATGGATTCCATATTTTGAATTATTGGGTCCAAATTATGTAAATAGGTTTCTTTTTTTGGATTTTATGAATAGTAACTTTGGAAATTTTTATTTACCACGATTAAAGGTAAATCAAGTAAATTAGAGTAATAAATAATATGATAAGTATAATTAAATTAACTTTAAACCTTCCAAAATCCTATTTTATGAATGAAATTATACCCTTAACACCAAAGGATCAGAATTTACTCATTTAATGGACTTTTTTACATGAAAGTGATATAAATATTAAAACAAAACAAGGTAACAACATGTTACCCTATTATTTCTTATAAGTTTAATAATTCCAATATAGTGATAAATATGATATAAATTCGATAATAAATATTATCCATAAATATAATTAAATTATCTACATCATGGTAATTTATTTATAATTTTTAGATATTAAATAATTACCATAAATACTAACACAACAATGAAAAAATAATTATTTTATGAATACAAATATCAAATAAATGAAATGAAAAATATTAAAATAAATATAATTTTATTTAATTATGGTACTTCACAAATTTTATAGATTAATATGACATATTATAAGTATATTAAATTGTTTTTTGAAGTTATTTCTATGTTTTAATTTTATTTAAATTCAATGAAATGATTAGTGTCAAAATTGACACAATTGATGTTTTATAAAAATAAAATTTTATTAAATTATTTAAAAATAATAAAAATATTTTAAAATTAAAAATTGACTATGATAAGTTCTAAAAGTTACTAAAGTTTCCATTTATTGAAAAGTGACCCCATATAAATAAAATATATATCCTATTAATATTAAAAATGTTGTTACCTAAATTAAAATTAAAATAGTTTAATTAAGGTTAAACCAAAAAGATAAGGTTTAAAATAAAATCAATATATGTATAAAATCTATTGATGAGAATATTTCAAACCATATTAATCGTATCTTAGACATAAAATTTTTTGGAGTCATTTGGATTTAAAAATTAATTCATATTAATTTAATATTTTAAGAGTTTCTAATGGTGCCCCTCGCCTCTCCTATAAAAAGGTACCCACTCTTCTCTATTAATCGTGATTATAAAACCATTTTTCTCAGAAAATATTTTTCCAAAACACTTCTTATGATACCTCCCCACATTATTGAATCATTATTTTAGGTATAACACCTTCTTTAGAGGTGTTAAGGTGTTCTTTAAAGGCGATAAACCAAAAAAGATGTATCATTTTTTAAGTATTTCTTCAAATCTACTCCAACCATGATGAAATAAAAAATAGAATATCCTCAATATTATTATATATTATTATGTTAATATAATCACCTAAATCCATCTCCAATTTCATCAAATTAGGAATGAACATTTCGTTTGTGTGTAGGACAGACTACCGTATCACGAACCGATATAGTTCAATTTTCATTACTATCTCTCAAGATTGGTAATATTAATAGAATTAATATTTTTATATGATTTTAATGACATATTTATCATTATAATAGAATAATATATCAATTAATTTCTTACTTTACATGCACATAAAAATGATAATGTTGTTCGTGCGTACGTGTGATCTATTACCTTCACAAAGCGATGTGAATAATTTTTATTCTCCAAATAACTTGTTTGATATATATAAGTATATTTAAATTATTATTAAGTTTTTTATAATATTATGATTAATATAGAAATATAAAATAATAATTACCTTATTTCTCTATTGATCAATGAAAAATGTAAACATTACTCATGTGTACGTACGACCGATTGTCTCCATGATAATAACGTTGTTCATTTTTCATAACAATACTTAATGGTTTTATTTAAAAGTATAATTGAAGTATAAAAATGATAATAATTTAATTAATATTTTTCTAGAGATAATTTAAATATGAACATATGGACTATTGAAATCATACCATGTTTATTTTTGACTCAATTACCGAATATCGACAAAACATCAAATATGAACTTAAATAATTATGTAATTTTTATAACATGATAATATGTGATATAAAAAGAATCATAAATTTTAAAAAGTTTATCAATAAAATTTCTCACGAAATTATAAATTAACCTATGTTTATTATTTAGTAATATAAATATTGTATGGGACAAGTCAGACTCAAGGTAATGGACTCTTTAACTAAAACATCGTTTTAATTGTTTTAACGATTTATTCTTTTAAATATTTCTCATTAATTTACATGTTTTAAAAATGGGTTTAAGGATTTATTTATATGGGAATTAATGTTTTAAAATATTAATTCATTTGAAAAATTTTATATTGTTATGATACAATTGGATTCAAAAATATTCTTTTCAAATGATTTAACCGTGATTTAAAAAATGATTGATTTTTTCAATAACTTGGAATGTTTTTTAACATATACGCCATGAATGGAATTTATTGATTTTATGTCAATATTATGTATTGATTTTTACTTGAATATTTTACCATTTTATTTTGTAATTATGTGATTTCATTTATGAGTGCGCGTCTTGTAAATATGAAATGTGAGTTTGAAGTGGAAATTTTATTTTTCCTTTATGAATGTTTTATGTGTTCTAATTATGTTAAGGTTATTGGGAGTTATTTATGTATATGGGTGGTTCCATGATAAACCGAGGTTGGTTGGGCCTGTGACATCTCTCCAATTCATTGGGTAATGAGATAGAGTTAAACGATAAAGTTTCTCCCAAGAGATTTAGGGAATATACAATGATGGGTATTCCAAAAGTAACCATGAAGGTTACTACCTATGTAGTTGTGAAAGATACATTGTAAGTATGATACAGATTTCACAATTTACCTTTATGATTTATGATCACTAAGAAGTTTTTTAGGAATATTATGATTTCATGTGGTATGTTAAGAGCTTATGTTTTATGGGTGAAAAGTCTAATTTTGTGGAAATATTTTCACGAGTTTAAAATATTCATAGACTAATGCTTTCATTCCTTATTTTATATCACTTACCGAGCTTTTTGTGTTCATCCCAGGTTTTTGAAATGTTTTCCACATGGTATAAGGATGGGTAATAAAAAGTAACAAGTCAAGAATATTTTTATCAAGAAAAAGAAATCAAGTTTTATTTTAAAAAGTTTTATTCTATGAAAAAATGGATAGTGAGTAGGTGTGTTTACTTTGTAATATTTGAGTTGTTATTTAATATCTATATCCTAATTACTTAAAACTATAATCCTAAAAGTATTCTCAATGTGAATTCTTGACTTAACTCAAGATTATGAAATGTTTAAGGTTGGGGCCTTATAATATCTATAAGCATGGAAATTTCAAAAAACTTCTTCAACTCCTTAGTATATCTTTTAAAAAAACTTCACCATTTCAAAAAAATATGATTAAATATAAAAAAAATAACAATGAGAGATAATTTGTTTCCATATTTGATATAGTGGTTTTCTTCCACTATTATTTTTCTAAATTTAAGTTTCTTCTACCAATTATCTAACTTAGAATACTAAGATGTTAGGGACTGTTTCCACACATATAAATCACTATTTCTCCTATAAACTTATTCGAACAAAAAAATAAAGGTTTTATTAATATAAAACTCATAATATAGATCACTATTGATGTAAGATCCCATGATTTATATGGGTTGGAAATTTTAAAAGGAATTTGAAATATTTGTTTGGTGGATAGGCCAAATTTTATATCTAGCTTAATAATGAGATTTTGAGAGTTGTAACACTTAAAAGTGTTATTTTTTGGATGGGGTTTATGTCCCAAAATATTTATTGGGACTTTGGATGATTTTCAGAAGAACCGGTCTTTGAAAAATTATTTTTAGGATAAAAATATTGGGGCACATTGTTAGTATTAACTATGTGTGCTAGATGGTGCGACCTAATTGTATAATAACACAGTTTGTTGAAACTCTATGAGAGTATTCAAATTACCATGTTAGGTGGTTTAAATTCATAGAGGAAAATGCATGGTTGGTACATGGTTTTTCTAACCATGTGATTCAACCATGTAAGGTGTGGTGTGTGGGACTGTGAGGCTTGCATAGTTGGAACTCGGTTTACCAAGCCATGAATCTAAACCATACAAATTATTAAGGATCATGAAAATTACTATTTTTTCCTCATTCCTCTTTAAACCAATTTCATTCTTCTCCTCTTCTATCCTCACAACAACTATCCATGGTATCTCCCCTCTCATTATCTATTAGGATTTGATGGATCTACCCCATTTGATCTCTAACTTGACCATTGATTGTTGCATTGAATCCCTATTGGTTAGTCTACATTTACACTTTATTCTTTTCTCTATTTTTACTTCCTTATTAAAAGATATTTCCATGAGATCCCATATACCTTACTTTCATGGAATTTTTATACTCTTTTGATTTTTGTCATTTCATCTCGAACCAAAGTATGATATTGGATGATTGAATCTCCCAAAGAACGAGGTAGGTGGTCTAGTTTATTTTCTATTAATGTTTCATTGGTTATAAATTGTTTTCATTGTGAAAAATGTCTGACCTTCCGTGCGTTGATCCTAAAATGTGAAATTACTTAAATTAAATACTTATACTACAATGGTGGTGTTCCTTAGACCTCCTTAACATGGTTGGTGGTCGATGACCTTAACTTGAACCACCACACAAGGTGGGTTTGATTATGTTATTATAATTCTAATTGTTTTAATATTTTATCAAACAACCCATTAGGTGTGTTGAACTAGCCACTTATTATTGGGATGCCATAAATTAATTAAATGGAGGGTATATGTTATGGACACACATGTGGTCCCTTTGTCTTTTATAAATGATTGATTGAATGGAATAACTTAAATGAATATAATGAGTTGTTAAATGGAATGTTTAGTTACATGGCCCTTTTATCACTTCCATGTGTGTTGAGAAATGAATTGAATCATTGAATTACTAAATGGAATGGGTATTTTATCATATCTTTTGTTTAATTATTAAATTCAACATTCATATTTATTATAGTTTTCATTAAGTGATGCTTGAGTTATGATAGGTAATTCCTTGGAAGGGATAAAAAGTCATATTGATATAAATGGTTATAAATGGTTATAAATGTTAAACTATTTTGGAAATGAAACTCCTAATAATTTATTGAAATTAATGGACATGGAGTTACTTATTATTTATTGAAGTTATAGACATGGATTTCTTCATTATTTATTGAAACTATTGGACCTGGAGTTCCTCATTATTATACATGGTTTTCCTTAACATTATTTATTGAAATTATTGGATATTAAGTTACTCATTATATAAATGGAGTTCGTTATCATTTATTTAAATCATGGACATGGTGTTCCTCATTATTGGAAATAATTTTCCTTTTCAACATTTGAAATTGTTGGACCTGATGTTCCACATCTCCTTGAGGCATATGCTTGGGATGATTCCCATTTTTAGATATGAAACCATGTATGATTACCGTTGTACATGGACACATTGGTTATATACCATAGTTCTCATGCCTATTTTATATATCAAATGTAACATGCTCAGAGACATTCTTATTTAGGCCTAAGTAGGTATAGTTATCCTGTGGTCCTACTTGAGCTTGACTATTTTTATTTACTTTATTTCTTACCCTTTATATACATGCACATTGTTAAATTTTATATTCACATGATGGATTTTTGTTAGACATCGTTGGTGGTGGCCTTCTGAGTTTTACTCAAACCTTGTTTGGGTTGTCTTTGGGTACTCAGATAGACATCATGTATAAAGTTTAATTCCTGATGCGTGTTTCTTTGTTTTTGAATATTTTAGGTTAGTACTTGGTGTGGGAGATGGGGACAGAGCATGTGATTTGTTGCTATAGGATTTGGAGTATTTATTTATTTATTATTTCTTCTATCTATCCATGTTGTATGGATCTTTTAATTTATGCTTGATTGTCTTGTATTTATGGGATATCATGTTAATACATGGTTTGATTGTTTGGAACTCGTTGGGTTATCAATTTTATTATTACTTTTCAGTTATTATAACCTTATATTGACTTTATTTTATTAATTATTACATTGTGTTTAGTTCTAATCAATAGGGTATAGTCTCCCCATTATACCACCTTTAGACACTCACTACTAGCTGGAAACCACTGACGTACGGGGAGGCACACTTGAGGCCTTATTGCCAAATGATCCAGTTAATATTTATAGAGTGAACCGGGTCTGGACATAACAAAGTGGTATTAGATATGTTCTTTTTTCCTTATATTATTATTTTTTGGATGCTTTATAGGAGACTAGGATTGCATCAGAACTTGGTAAATAACTTGTTTCTGGGAATTACCAAACCACACATTTGGGAAAGATAAAGTTTTCAGGGATGAGATTATTATATAATTTTTTCATTGTTATAGTTGATTTTTATTTTACCTTAAGTTATTGATGTATTTATGATGGTTACTGATTTATAATATTTACTTCTTGGCCTAGTATGGAAAGAGATGAGGTGTGTTTATGCATTATTTCAGGCACATTTGATTCACATGTCATTAGCATGATTATCTGTATTCCATGCTTGAGTGATTATGTTATATTATTATCTATATACAATTATTGTTTGATTATTTAGCTTGATTAATTATATACCATGACTGAGTGATTATTTACTTGTCTACATGTGTTTTTTCTAATGTAAAAGCTTCCTTATTATAATTATTATAAGTTTATTTAAATAATTTGTATACATCAACCTAAATAGAGTGTTACTATATAGATTAATGGTGGAATTATATTTAATTAACTTAAGATTAATCAAATAAATTAAATAGTTTTTAAATTTTTAATGAATTAGCTTGAATGAAAATTTTAAATATCAAGGAGTTGATTTTTTTTGGAAAAATTCATGTAATTTCTTATGGATGTCGATTAAATAGGATTCCAATTGTAGCTTATGGAGAAGTTTCCTATATAACCTAGGAATGGATTCCTATATAACTAAATCCTTATATTCTTTATTTTATCCTTGTATTTTTATCATAGAATTATATGCTTGTATAATATTTTTCTTAAAGGTTAAAGTAACTCAAAGATATCTTTATTAGTCAGTTAAATGGTGAGTTAATTTCAACTTATAAAGGATTGTACCTATATAACTTGGGAATGATAAACTGTATAATTGAATTATTATATGCTTTATTCTACCCTTGTAGGTGATTTTTATCATCATATGTCTATGTTATAACCCTAATGAGGGTGCATTAAAATTATAATTAATTGATTATTAATGGGATTCACTTAATGGGATGTCAATTTTCATTTATAAAGTGTTGAATCCATAAGTTGGTAATTGTTTCCCATATAATTAAACCTAGGATTGGAATGATGAGACCTATATAGGTCACCTCTATATTTATATTCCTTGGTTCTTAACCCCTTGGGGGTATGCTTATAATAAATAGGGATGGTTATTTGAAGTGTCAGCAGCCACTTATACAGTGACAATATAAATGTATATTGACATCTTACTTAACTTATCCCATTAACTTGATAAAATATTTATTGTATACATTTGTCTGTTTTTTATAACTCTCTAATTAATTAAAATTTCAATTAAAACCTAAAATATGGTTACCTCTATAGCTTGAAATTGGAATTTTTCTTAACTGATTCTAGTTGTAAGAACTTATACATAAATAAATTTTTGGAAGTAAATTATGAGATAATTTTAAAAAAATGACTTGGGGTGTCATTTAAATAATGTGATAAGTACAATTTGAGATCCTCTATAACTGGAACTCAATAATTCATATATCTGAGTTTCTTTAATGTTTATGATAAAGGTGAATTTATGTAATGTATTAAATAAAACCTTTAATGGTGATTGATAAAAAATAATCCTCACGTAAGGGTTATCTTTGGTTTTTCCTTGATAGGTTTCTTGAACGAGAATGTGGATGCTTAATTTGAGTCTTAGTTAGCTTCTTTTTTGTTGTTTTGGATTTAAAGACTTGGTGGTAGAGCCTAGTGAAATTTTTGTTATGACTAGTTTTAAGACAATTCCTTATGTTAAAGTTAGGTGTTAGCTTGGTTGGGGTAATTCACTTGATAATGTGAAGTTGATATACTTTTGAGCTGATTTTCATGGAATGGTAAGTGTTGTTCCTTGATCGTTTGAGTTTGTCAGGACTATTATTTGATAAAATGACACCCCGGGTAGGTAGGTGGATATATGATAAGTTGAACCTGAATTATTTATTACCATATGTAGATACCCAATAAGTGTCAAATGTTTATCCTTTTACATTGGGAATATAAAAATACATGGAACACTCCCCTATGAGTATTCTTAGAGAGGATCCGAACCTGGTAGGCCGATTCTTGGAAAGTGGTGTTATTACACCTTTGTTGGCAGGTTTTGATCTGTATAGATCAATGTATTTTTTACCTACCTTTAGTTTTACATATTTATATATAGTTTTTAAGTGTGTTGGATTTCATTTAATAGTTTCCCTTAAATTTTATATGGTTCTCATTTGATAGGACTTAGGGATTAGTGGACGAACTTAGTAGACCTATTTTGAGATTTAATCGGTAGGGCTATGTGGGAGATCAAGTGGATCATTAGTTTGAATCAGACATTTGTAGGTTAGTAGTTCAAAAGATGAGGTAAACCTATAAGAGATGTCGGAATGAGTTCGTGGATTCTTTTATGGTAAATGATCTTGGTTTTACACTTGTTTTGAGATTGATGCATAGTAAATTATCAGGTTCTGCGATATAGGCATGGTGAGCATCCAATTTTTGAGGAAACACTTAATGTGACTGGGTATCAAGACTAGCTTTAATGGACATGATGGTTCGGGTGTCTGGTCCTATTGACAAGTGGTTGTGTGGTTGAAACTTTAATTTTAGAAACTATTCCATGGGGTAGGCATTCATTCAATAAATCATGTCTTGGGTGAGGTGCCTGATTTTGAAGAGAAGTTCCAAGGGAGATCCTATTGTGTTAAGACTGATATGTCATGTAGTATGGTCAGATTGGTCTTATTGATGGATGACTCATGAGAACGTGTGTTAGATCTCGAACATGGTGGTATGGGATTGTACACATATTGTGTATGAAATGTATAGTATATTCCATTTTCATGTGGTGCAATTAAAATCGTTAACTGGTGTGTGTCCATATACGAGATGAGGACCGATGGTTTCAATAATTGATACTTGTGGGAAGGGTGACTTGGAGATTTGGGTAAATTAAAGGAAGAGACCCTATGATGATGACTATTTTTAGATTTTAATATGGGTGATGTGAGATGGTTGACCCATGAGAGGACTGTGACATGAAATATTGGAAGACATAGTGTCAGGAGTTGGTTAAGGCAGGTATATCATTGTTGATGTGAGCATAGATTGGGAGAGAAATACACATATATTGATGGGATCTTAGTGTACTACTATTTTAGTGGTGATCATTCCCAATATCTTAACATCATCTTGAGTACACTAATAGAACGTCATCTGTACATTGAGCTATTTGAATATCTTTCTATGGTTTGATAGAGGAACTACTTGGGAGTTTCACTCGAGGAGAAACATAAAGTAAGGCATAAGGTGTGGAGTATACCATTGGTTGTTTAAGGGTGGTGACCCTCATTGAAATTTTGAAACTCAATAAACTCCATGAGAACTATTATTGGTAATTAGAAAGGGGTGATGGGTGATGTTTTTGTTAGCACTCATATATGAGTGAGTTCTTAGCAATTATAGTTTTTATGTCTGAGATCAGATAGAGAATGGGATATTATAATCAGTAATTATTTTTGTTGGTGTGATGATAAGGATTCTACCAAGGTGGGTAGAAATACATTGATCACTCATAGGTGACCCTCATGTGAGAAGGGTCATGGGAATTTGAGACCAATCATCATATGGTTGTTTGTCTCTTTTATTCCACTAGAATAAATGAAGTCATGTATGTCTATATTTCATGGTAAATGCCAGGTACAAGTTTAAATATGGACTTAAGTGAAGTCCAACTGTGGGTGTTAGACCGAGGATAACTTGTGATGATCAAAGGATGTTGGATTAGTATTACATTAGTGTTCAAGCAATAAAATGGAAACATTGATGAGTAGAAGGATATTCGTCCTAGAGAAATAACTAAAAGTCAGTTACGGGCTTTAGTGAGCATGTTCAAAATGATCTTATGTGCCTCATGTTAAAGAAATTGGGATATTTTTTTTGGATGCATCAGCTATAAAATATAATCATTTTCAAAATTAGTCAACCAAAGGAAGTTTGAATTGAGTTTCCTCAATTTTTTGTATGTGGTCAGTGAGTAACTGTGTCTAGTATGCCATTGTATGAGACAAATTCAATCAAAGAGTAAGTCAAGAATTATCAAGGAGAAGGTATCACAAATAGGTTAAGTGGGGTTCATTGGATTTCAACCATTCTTGTCAAATTAATAATCATAACGGGAGCATCAGGAAGCTAAGGGCATGTTTTAGTAATCAATTACAATGGTGGTGGTACTAAGACTCAAAAAATTTCTGTTAAAATATATAACCTATATTTGGGAACTCCACAAGTGAGATGATGATGTGATTGTGTCTTGGATTAGATGATCTTGATTAAGCACTGTATCTATGTTTTATATTGGGATATAAGCTTTAACTTGAGTTTTTATGGATTAGGTATCATGTGTTAAAAGTAATTCTTGAGGGTTCATTGGGTTTAGGAAATTCAATGCATCCATTTGAATGAGAATCCCAAACCTATACGGGTAGGTTTGTTTTCATACCCACCAAGGCTTCTCAGTGATGAGAAGTTATAAGGTGGGGAGGTTGTAAGATCCCACATTTTAGATGTGTTTGAAATTTCAAAATGAATTTGAAAATTTCATTCAATGGATGGGTAAAATTTTAAATCAAGTTTTATAAAGAAATAATGAGAGTTTTAATACTTAAATGCTTAGTTTTTTGGACAGGTTTTAAGGATACGAATATTTATTGAGAGTTTGGATGAGTTTAGAAAGTATCAGGATTTGAAAACTCATTTTTGAGGGAAACAAATTGGGACACATAGTTGGGGCATGGTTATTACTAATCGTATGGACTAAACTATGTTTCCTACTTTTATAGGAATATAGTTTGGTCAAACAGTGTGAGGGGACCTAGATAACTAGGAAAGGTGGTGTAGATTCATAGAGGAAAAGACACTATTGGAACATACTTTTCCTAACTGTATGCTACAACCATGTGAGGTGTGGTGTGTGGGATAGTGAGGATCACATGGTTGGCATATGGTTTTCAAAACCATACTACCAAACCATGCGACTCATTAAAGATCCTGTAAATTACTATTTCATACCTCTTTACACTTAAACTCCCTTTCATTCTTCCCCTCCTCAATTTACACCACATTAAGCTATGGGAGCTCCCCTCTTCTTCTCCATTAGTCTTTGATGGATCTCCCACATCCAAGCTTTGATTTGACCATCGTTCATTATGTTGGATCCCTATAGAGTAGTATACATTTTATTTTTCCCTATTTTCATGGATTTTGGATATTATTCTGATTTATCTCATTTTGGCCTGAACCAAATGTCAATATTGGATGAGGAAAGCTCCCTAAGCATGAGGTAATTGATCTAGTTTCTTTTACTTTAAATTTTTATCATTTATAAATTGTTTTTATTATTCTTCAAATCATATCTTCCACACATTACTACTAAAATGTAAAATACCTTAAATTAAACACTTAGACTATAATTTTGGTGTTCCTTATACCCTGTTAACATAGTTGGAGGTTGAATACCTCAACCAAAAAAAACCATTTAGTGTGAGTTAATTAATTTTTTATAATGGTAGACGTTTTCCTATTATATCGAACCATCCCTTGGGTGTGTTAAAAATTTCCACTTGACAGTGGGATGCCTTAAATGAATTAAAAGGTGGGTAAGTGTTATAGACACACACTTGGACCATTTTATTTTATAAATGAGTTATTGAATTGAATAATTTTAATGAATAAAATGAGTTGTTAAATTGTATATTTCCTTATATTTCCATTTCATCACTTCTAAGTGAGTTGAGAAATGAATTAAATCATTGAATTGATAAATGGAAATGATGTTTCCTCATGGAATATATTTAATTATTAAATTCTATTTACACGTTTATTATTGTATGGATCGAGCGACATTTGGGTTCTGATATGGAATGAATTGGATGGGATTTTAAGGCACATTGATATGAATGGTTATAAATGTTAAGCGATGTTGGGTATGACACTCCTAATCATTTATTGAAATTAATTGAAATGTAATTCCTTATTATTTATTTAAGTTATGGAGATGGTGTTCCTCATTATTTATTGAAACTATCGGACATGGTGTTCCTCATTATTGTATATGGTGTTCCTTATCATTATTTGTTGAAATTATTGGACATGAAGTTCCTCATTGTGGACATGGCCTTCCATATCATTTATCAAAATTATGGAAATGGAATTCTTCATTATTGGACATTATTTTCCTTATCATTATTTGAAATTTTTGGGAATGATGTCCCACATCCCCTTGAGTAATATGCCTTGGTTGATTCCCTATTTTAGATATGAAACCCTGTATGATTGCCTCTATACATGGATTCCTTGGTTATATACCACGGGTACCGAGCCTATATTACATATCAAATGTAATATGCTCAAATACATTCCAACTTAGGAAAAAGTAGGTATAGTCATATAGGGGTCCTAAGATAAACCCGAGTTTGAATTTTTTTATTTACTTTAGAATTTGGTCAATATAATTAATGTATTTGAATGTATAATGATGCTCTAATAGACTATCTATAAAAGTACTGATAAGTATCATTCACTGTCGATATTATTCAAGCCATATCCACTTAGATTCCATTCTTCCATTTAAACACACCATTCTATTATGTTGTATATGGTGCATTGAGTTCATAGATAATACCATGTTTCTCCAGATAATATTCAAGATGACTATTATAGTACTCAATTCCATTATATGTCTAGATATTCTCTAAGAGTGACCAAACTTCTTTTCAGAACTTCTTCTGAAACTCATAAACAATTTAAGAGACTATGATTTATGTTTCATAAACATGATGCAAGTAATGCTAGTGAATTAATCAATAAATAAAATAAAATACTTATATTCATTTATCTATTGTTTCCTCAAGAGTCCACAGATGTAAAAATGAATAAACTCTAAGTCTTGCGATGTATGAATGTCAACTTTATTATGTAAAGATTTAGTAATATTCTCCTTTTAGCATATAAATTATATATAGAACCTTAATATATTCATAATAATAACATCTTAAACCCTTTATCTTTGTGTAATATTTCTCATATTACTTTAGAAAATATGGCTAAGCCTTCTATTCCACAATTCATTTTCTTATTTCACACAAAATTATCCTAAATTCTGAGTATCTTTTAATTGAAATAAGTTTCCATTTTTTCATCATCCGCTTATTATTATCATCACATCTTCTATCCATTTAAACAAGAAACCATTTTCCCAAAAAATAATCTCATTATCTTCATCATGGAGCTATGAAACACTTAAGAGGTTGGGTTTCAGCTTATCAAAAAATATGGTATTCTCAGACTTAAGATTTTCTTTACCCATAACAGTTGAACCAACTCATTTTATCTTAAGTGACCCATCATTAACAAATAAAATTGATCCCTATTTTAATTATCCAATATTATTCATTATCTTAAAGACTTCTTTCATATGTGAATAACATGAACTTTCCAATATTCATGGACATTCACCTTTTGAAGCCTTGAGAGAAACATCAGTAAATAGAGCCTTTTCTTTACCTTCATTGTCTGTTTTCTAGGAATTTTGAGAATTTTAATTTATACTCTGTTGGGATATAAAAAGGATGATTCATTAATTTTCATAGTGACCAACCTAATCACATCTTCTATGGGCTTCCTTAGGAACTTGAAACATATTCTCAAGCTTCTGTCTAAAATTTTCTTTTTTACTTCAAACATATCTTCTTTGAGTAGGATAAACCCCTCCATTTTCCCCCAAAACCTTCTAGATTAATAGGAATGTTGATTGTTGAAACAACACATTCTTTTTTCATGTCTAAAGCATCCATTTCTCCATTAGTATCTATAAAAGGCATACTTTATTTCATAAGTAGTTTAATATCTAGAATTTTCACTTGGATTTATTCCCTATTTTTACCAAATATTTTTCCTTATTTTTGTAAAATAAAATCATTGTGATTTACTAACATAATTTTCTTCAACTTAGGTCTTTTATTATCTGATTTAGTACCACCAGTTGTAGAATTTTTGATTTAGATTTTAGTTTCCTATATTTTCCAAACTTCTGTGATTCCTCTGATTTAGCTACAAACTTGGTCTTATTAACTTGTTTCTTCCTCTCACACATATCAATATTTTTTTTAAATAGTTTTTCTCTTATAAGGTGATTTTTACTAATATTAAAAAACACATTTCTTCTTTGAAAATTCCCTATCTTATTTAATGAAATCTTTGAAATTGGATTTGGATTTGTTTAATTCTTTAACATTAACAAGTTTCTATTGAAAAATGTCAATATACCTATATTTATCTTCTATTTTATCTTCATTATTTATTTTCAAATCCCTTTAATCACCAATAAACTTCTTTAGATCATAAATTTCTTTTATAATCTTGTAATTTTCGTTAACATTTTCAGATTCCTTGTTGATAGTAAGTTGAACATACCTTTTCATCTTTCCATTCTATTTTTCAAGATTTGTAATTTATCAGAGAAATTATTTCATATCTCTCTTCAATATAATCTCCATATGAGTTTCTTATCCTTCCCTTATATAGTTACTACTTTCATCACTAGTAAAATTTTCATCATTTTCCTTAGCATTGAGTAGCTTCTCAGCAACTTTGTCAACAAAATTTATTATTGGAAGTATCAAATTTTTCTTCACCTTCACTTTCATCACTTTTTTCACACATATATTAGAATATTATATTTTTATATTTAGATAAATTTATTATCATCCCTTTATAAGAAGTCTTTGAATTTTTAGACTTCTTTTTTCAAGGGTCTTCTAATCCTTTCAGATTCTTCTTCACTAGCTTCTTCTTTATTCAATGTGGGATAGTTTTCTAAAAAGTGTCCAATAGCTCTACATTTAAATCATTTAAGTGTAATCATCCTCAAGTAATTTCTTATGCGCCTTATCACCTTTATAGATAAAAGATATATAAACTCATCAAACTTCTCATTTACTTCTTCTTCTTCTAAGTTAGAAAAACCAAATTCACCAACTTTATCTTTATTCTTTCTTTTCTTCCTCTTTGTGGATTTATATGTGACTTAATTTTTACCCTTACCCTTTAAATTAGTAGAATCATACTTCCTAATTGTAAGGTCTAGATGAGAATGTATGAATGAACAAATATTTAATAGGGGGAATGAATTGACCTTTTTAAATATTTTTATTCACTTATTAAAGTTATGTTAATATAGAGAAAATATGATGAGAAATTAACATAGTGATTTTTATAGTAGTTCCAATCTAAATTATTTTACTCTACTCTTCACCACTCTCAAATGTAGAGAGAGATTACACACACTATGGAATCTATGACATTTTAAGCGAGTCGTAACCCTTTATAACTACCTTTTTAAACCTTAGAGACATGGTGCAAGACAATATTTTTTCACACCTTTTGGATGAACCTAAATACCTTACCTTTTTCACAAATTGGATTCAAAACCTAGAATATACCTTTTAAAATGGATATAGAACCAAACTTATCCTTTTACATGGACCAAGGCATAAATAATCCCCTTTCCTTTTACTAGTTGTAGAAGAACCCATAACTTTTTTATTGTGTAGTATAAACCAACACCAAACTTTTATGGGAAGTATAATATGACATGATTAAGTACACTTAAGAATAGAAATAATTAAGAACTACAAAAACTGGATGAGCAAGGATGATTCTGAGTATCGAGGTAACAAGGTGTTCGATAGCAGTAAATCGATTAAATGATTGAAGTTCATCCAAGATCAGTAGTTGATCACTATATTGTATCACACTATTAAATTTAAGAATATTATCAACCTCATAATTTCACAAGATCTTTCTAAATAAATATATAGAGTTCCTTCATGCACAAAAGATTCAAATAATGAATATCATTTCATTTCATCCTTCCCAAAGAAACATGTGACTCATTTATTGAACATGTATGAAAAAAATATCTCTATGTGGTTTACTTCAACAATATGCAATATCAAAACAAGCTGTACAGTGGAATTCATTACAATAATTAATAAAACAATAATAATAAATAATAAATAGTATTAAAAATCATTAGAATACTCTCATAAACTATGTGATGTAATCTATTCAAATTCCCAATAATTTGAATTTGAAACTCAAATTTTCCAAGAAACCATATTAAAATTTTTACCGACATGAAGAGAATTTAAAAATTCATATAATTATTCCAAATAAAATTCCTTGGTATCAAAATTATTAATAATTATTTAAGAAATCATTAAATCAAAGGAAACCATCAAAATCAACTTACAGTTGATAAAAAATGTATAAAATATAAAAAACAGAGTATAATAATTTTTTTCCCTTAATCCATGATCGATTTCTCATGGTAGTTCAATCCTTATGGTAAATAATACATTACAGTTGGTCAATATTTTATTTATACAATTGAGGTGTTTCAACATGCATACGATAAATTTTTCATTGTGTGGTTGGTCAATTATTCAACATGAAATCGATCTAATAGTTATAAAATTTTGTGTTTTCTATCTTATGGTTGATCCATTGTCATACGTTCAATTCAGTTTATTTATATAGTCAGTTTAATAGCTAGAAAAATTCCAACTCCATGCCTTATAGTTTTCTAATTTTTTTCCTTATAGTTGATGCATCTAGTCATGTGATCGATTTAATATTTAGAAACATTTTGACTCTATGTCTACAGTTTCTTGACTTTTTTTTTTCATGCGATCAATTAATTTTTCATCTTATGACCAGTTGGTTTTTATTTTTGAAATAAGTTGATTTTTCTTCTTATAGTTGGGTTATTTTTCTTCTTTTAGTTAGTTCCATACTTAACCAAATTTTCACTCATAGTAGTTTTGAGACATTTAGAAACATCCACTCAGAATAGGTTCTAGAATTTGTCAAATTTTTAAAACCTACTAATAATAGACTCATAGGAACTTATGTTAGGGGGAATATAGGTTTGAAATAATAGCTGTGAAAAATTATAATTATACAATAAAATATAATTTAGTTATCAAAACTAAGTAATAAATGTGTATCAAGAAAACACTTCAATATTATCCCCATTTTTTATAATTACAAAACAAATGTAAATTCCAAAATTTGCCCCCTTTTGAAATTCATCAAAAATATTAAGAAATTATCCCCCACTTTAATGTGTCAGGTTATCCTAAGATAAAAATCACTACTGAGAAAGAAAATAACTTCTCTAAAAATTGAACATGAAGAGCTCCCCCTGAATGATTACTGAAAAAAAACTAACTTAAAAGCTTCATCAAACACATAACTAGGATTCCCTTAAATTCATACCTTTTCAAACTGTATGTATAGAATTAAAAAACTACTTGTTTATATTAATATAAATTCATTTGAAAAAATATTTTAGAAGCATCAATGATCCATGAAAACATTTCAATATTTTCAAGGAATGACATATAATGATTTTCAATGAGTTAAATAGTGGCCAACTATTATAGAATTATCTAGTAAGAAGAATAAAAATTAATTAACTCCTTATAAAAAATTATAGATATTTAGACTTCCATCATACTAGGTTTGAATTTGATTTTATCAAACTTAGATAAATCTATAGGTTTAGTAAAAATTTCAAAATATTGATCTTCCATAGAAACATATTTCAAAATATTATTTCCTTTTTGAACATCATCTCCTAGAAAGTGGTACCTATCATCTATTTGTTTATTCATAGAGTGTTGTAAAGTATTTTTAGAGATAGTAATTATAAAAATATTATTATAATAAATCAGGATCTTCTCAGAATTAAAACCATAATAAAAAATCGTTTTTTAATCCTTAAATTATGAACAACAAGATGGAAAGAAAACATAATCACTTCCAATAGTTGATAATGACAATTTTTTTTATTGGGACTCCATGAAGCTAAATATTTACCGTGAAATTGGAAAATACCTATTTTTTGTTCTATATATTTTAAAACATCCAATATTAGGATCTGAAAAAACTAGTTAGTTCAAATGAAGTATGTGTAGGATAAAATAATTTGAGATTCACAGATCTTTTAACAAAATCAATCACTATTTCAAATAACATTAAATGACTTTATTTAGTATTATATTTGAATATAGAACTATACACACTAAAAACATAAAATTTTTTCTAAATTTTTTCAAATAAAGTAAGATCTCAACTATTTCTCTAAACATATTATTATCAGAAGGTTTTCTAACATCAATATAATCTAGATTTCAAGAAGCACTCATTGGAAAATTTGAGATTTTAAAACCATCTAGACCAATTTTTTTTAACACCCCCAGTTCTAGGTAATTTTCCATTTTATTATGTATTTTGATGTTATATAACACTTGGGTTGCGTTTTGGGTGTTTTTAGAGTGTTTCAAAGTGTTTTGGAAGTGTTTTTTGAGGTGCACATTTTGAGCATGATTAGGGAAAACCATGAACCTTACCTAAGAAAATTTGAAAGAGTTCTATAGAGGTGCATAGTTGTTGTATGGTTTGTCCAAACCATGTTCATTATAGAATAATCCATCCATATAGAGACAGTGGGAGAAGAAATATTGGTGCCCGATTTTTTAAATTGTGTGAACCACCTCTATGAGATGTGAGTTGATGGAAAATATCAGTGAACCTTTTTTTAAATTGTGAGTAATAAGAATTCTACCTCCTAGTTATTGTATAGTAGAAGGAAAGTGTCTAGCGCATGGTTTGACAAATCATGTGACATAAAAATGTGATGTGGATTAAATTCTCTATAAATTAGAGTTTCAGTCGGATTAAGGCCTCAAAACTCTCATTTTCTTCTATTATCCAAGGATCTCAAACTACTATCCTTTCCTAGGAATACTTAGATATTTATTTTGATCTATAATAAATTTTTAAAAAATAAAATAGTGTTAGACCTCTGGAATCATCGACAAGCCTCTATTCTTTCTCTTTCTTATTATATGTTATCGTCTTCTCTTGCATGGAAAGTTAGATCTATTCTGTTATAGATAGATCTATAGTCCTTAATGTGTTTTTATGAGATACTAATTTGATATATTGAAGCAAATGTGTTGTGATCTCGAATCTTGAAGTTTCTTTTGTCAGTCTTTATTTTCTTCAATTGTTGAGAGGTGGATGGATTCTCTCTCTAATCCACTTATTCTAAAAATTGAAGGAATAGTTTTTATTGAATATTTTTCATAAATTTTCAAAGAAAACATTGAATGATTTATTAAAGGTTATCTTGTTTATTAATAATTTTAAAATTATGGATTTTAAAATTATGTTTTTTGGGAATATGGGAATGTTAACAACATTTGGAAACAATATTGTTTAATAAATTTAAATTTCTCTTTTAAAATTATGGTTTTGGTTCAATATAAGAAATTTATTCTTTGAAATGTTTTAATGGGAATAAATGGTTTATGTGGAATTAATTGCGATGGGATTCATAATACATGGTTTTTGTGAGATCATTTTCATTGGGCATGACCCTAAATAATGGGTGTGTTCTATTAGGGAACCTGGAGATTGGTCAACATGCAACAATTTGGTAGATCAATGAGAAACCGATCATGAGCATGGAACTATCATTGGGATTTAATGTGTGTGTGAGAGAAACACGAATTTTTATTCCAAGTATTAAGAAATAATAGATAGATTGATTTAGTAAAATTTTGTTACTTAACATGTTAATTATGGTAAAAAAATTTATGTTCCTCTCTTTGTAAGAAATTATTTTTATAAGATATGAACTAATATGTTCTTATCCTAGTGATGTGAGTTGGGAAGTCTTAGGGATCACCTACTAAATTTCATACTCACCCAAATCTTAAAACTTTGGTTCATTTTTAGATTTTGTATACTAAGATACTAGTAAATGTAATATCTCTTATTTCTCTAGTAGTAAATCTTGATGCATCTTCCTCAGATTGGTGTTCGGAGCTTGGAGTTCTCTCTCAGAGTATTTGGAGTGATTCCACATCAGTGTTTATGCATTGGGATGTCTTTTGGATTCTTGTCATCATCTTATATTACCTTTTCATTTCTACTCTAGTGTTACTATTTATTTAGTTTCCATTTTAGTTGTATCATTATTATTCATGAATCATATAGTTAGTTTGGATTCTTGTGTTTATTCTAATCAGGGTGTGTTTATTCTTAAAATAAAATCATCCCCCAACATTTCAAAAATCCCTTTACATTTATTTTCATATTTTGGTGTCTTGGGGACGTCACCTAAGGTTAGTAGCACCTCTAGCCCAGCCCAAGATAATAGGTTGGGTGGGGATGTTACAATTTTTAACCAATTATTTAGAATTTTTTTCTTAATTAATAAAAATATCATTATTCATTTGAACTATTTTCCAGTGAAAAAAATAAAATTTTACCCATAAGACTCACGTCAAACTCTAAATACATATAAATCAAAAATTGGTTATAATGAAAATCACTTACTATCAAAATATTATATCATAAACATATAATTGAATAATTAAATTATCTTTTGAATACTGTTTAATAAATAAATTTAGATAAGATTTTACCTTTTCAAAACCATTATTCAAAAGAAATAATGAAAAACTCTCATACTAAGCTTAAGGTGTTTGTTTTAAATTATAAAGAGATTTTGGAAGTTTCAAAACATGATTAGGTTTAGAATCACTGTCAAATATTTGGGAATTTTTAAAAAAACAATTTTAAAAAATATATTTATTAAAAAATGAACGTTTGACATTCATTTAAAAGTTTAATTCCACAATGAGATGCATATACCAAAAGAATTATTATATATTATAATCAAGAAACCGAAGAAAATTATACTTCAAAATCAATTCCTACTATTGATTTTAAACTTGAGCCACTAATTTGGATTTGTTTTGAATCATTTTTCCTTATTAATCTAACTCATTTATAAATATCCATTTGGTATCAATTATATTTTGATCCTTAGGATGTTCAACTATGGTATAAAATTTATTCCTATCAAACTAATTTAATTCTTCAAGAACTTTCATAATTCATTTTGAATCAGATAAATATTCATTAATATTTTGAGGCATAATATCAGAAATAAAAATATTGATAAGCACAAAAATTTCTTAAGGATTCATTGGTTTTAACACCATTAGTTATATCATTAATTACTTTTTCAAACAGATGATATTTATGGACTTTTAAATTTTAATCACAAGAGAAAATTTCTCCCTTAATAGACGAATCCAATTCTAAATTTTAAGGTCTTCCAAAGTTAAATTATGTAAACTCTTCCTGAACCATTTCTAAATCATATTTTGCTTGTTTTAGATGATTTTTATCAAATTTAACATGTGTGGATTCTTCAATTAATAATTTTATTTTTTTATAAACTCTATTTGACTTACTAGAATTATAATATCATAGAAAAATATCTTAATTTTATTTTGAATAAAATTTTTCTAGTAAATATTTGGCATTAAACAACATAAAAATTTCATCCGAACACTCTGAAATATCCAAAATTTGGCTTCCTTCTCTTTCAGATTTCATAAGGTGATTTCTTTAATAATGGTCTAAGTAATTTTTTTTAGAAATATAGAAATATGAGTTAAAAGATTAGGCCCAAAATTATTTTGACAAAGAATACTCATTTAACATTATACTAGTCATTTCTTATAATGTATAATTTTTCCTTTCTACCCCACCATTTTGTTGAGGATCCCTAGAAGATGAAAAATTATGATTATACCAATTATCTTCATATAATTTATCAAATTCCATATTTAAAAACTGACCTCGTCTATCTGTTTTAATTGATATAATAAAATACCCTTTTTCATTTTCAACCATTTTATAGTATGAAATAAATTTAGACAAAGTCTCATATTTATGTGCAAGAAAATAAGTCCATATAAATATACTATTGTCACTAATAATAACAAACACATACCTTTTTATTCAAATACAAGCAATTTTTATAGGGCCAAATAAATATAAATGTAAAAGTTGAAGGATTCTAGAGGTTTGTACCTTATGTACAGGTTTAAATGTTTATTTATGTTTTTTAACTTTTTTCATGAATCACATATAAAGGTGTTCTCCAGTTTCAACTCAGGTAGATACAACACCTTTTTCTTTTTGTAAATATTGTATAATAACCTAAAATTCACATGGATCAATATTTTATGTCATTAAATATTTTTATATTGTATTACATTTAAACATTTAAAATTATGTTCATTTAACTTGGAAAAATTAATTGAAAAAATGTTTTGCTTTCTTTTTTCACAAAGCAAGAAAAACTCTTCTTTGAAAACAATATATTCTTCATTTTCAAATTTCACATTCATGTTACCATAAAAAATCTATGAGATATTTATTAAATTATATTTTCGACATTAAATAAACAAAAACTTTGAAGTTATAGGTGAATTTTAAATTCCAACTTCTTCAAAACCTTTTACTTAACCTTTGAATTATAACTGAATGTAACTAACCACTATCAAAATTATTAAAAGATTAAAATTTAGATATATCACTTGTTATATATCATGATAATCCATTACCCATGTACCACTTATCATTTTATATGCCTCTAAGACAAGTTTCCTATGGAAACAGATTTAAAAAATCTTTAGTGCCCATGAAAACATGGGTCCTATAGGATTAGTATATGAATTTTTTGGAACCCATATAGATTTCAAACATGTGTTCACAAGTAATTGGGAATAAAATAATTTAGAAATAAATTCCTTAATGTGATAAAGAGACTGTGGAAATCATAAATAAAATTCATTTTTATAATAGTTTTTTATTTGACACTTAAAACATGAAAAAGTCAAAATATATCAACTAAAAACTTAAAAAACGTTTTTATACATATTAGATACAATATTATCATAACTAAGCCCAGTTTTCTTTTTCTTTATTTTATTTAACCTCATCATTTTATCATAACTTCACCTTCCTTGAACAAAAGTGGATAAATCACCCTTTAACATTTACATTTAATTTATAAGTTTATCATTTTATTATAAAAAAATAAAATTTAATTATTTGAGATTATTTATATTTATATTGATAATATTTATGTCTAATATTCTTTAGTTTAAAACTTTTCATATCAACACATTATTTATTATTTGATCTTGAAGGAGGGTTTTTCAATTTTTTATTTTCAACAAGAAGCTCCTTATGTTTACTCGTATTTTTTTTGAATAATTTGATAATATTGTCAAATTTATGATTGATCCTATCAATATTTTCATACAACTCATATTTATAAGAATTAAAATTAAATTTATATTAGGAAGAGAAATCAGATTAACTTACCTTTTTTATTGGAAACATTAGACATGGGTTTACTGATTATTTTTCTATACCAAATTCATCACTCAAGTTTGGATATAAAGTGTAAATCTAACCATATTTCATTATTTTCATTTCATTTTTATATTGTTCTCTCTTATTCTTATCATTATTTAGTCTTGGATAGTTAGGCTTGATGTGTCTTTTTTTCTCTGCATTTATAACAAATAACTTCATTATTATCATTATTATTATTTATATCTTTATTATGTGGGTAATTCCTTTTGTTTTTTACATGAGTATAATTTATTTCTTATCCTTTAAGAAACCCATAAAACTTGGTCTCTTTCACTGCTTTTTAATTTATAATCAAGAGAGTGAGTGGTTAGATTCATTTTTTATTTAAAAGAAATACCTTTATTTTTTCTAATTTTCCTCTTGATCTATATATTTTTTAATATTATAGAAAAGATATATTAAGTCCATATAAAGTTTTATCTTTTAATTTCTTACTATAATAAATTTATACCTTTATATGATGTCAATTTTTAGGTAGCACTCTTAAAACACTTTCGACTAGAATAGAATTATCTAAACTTTCTCCCAAATCCCTCATGTGATTTACACTACTTGTAAATATATGAAACATTTAATTAATTTTATATTATTATCCCATTTTGAATTTACGATACTCAAATCCTAACATGCCTAATTTAGTTTTTATCAACTTATCTCAACCTAAATGAGTAACTTGCAGTATTTTTCAAATTCCATGTGATGTTTTTATACAGAAATATGATTATAAACATTATTATTAATTACATAATACAAAATATTTATCACTTTTTAATTTAGCACATACTTTATCACGTCATTACCAAATAATTATCAGGGATCAACTTCAAATAGTTTTTATAGTTTCATCATGATTATCCAACTATCAATACTCAGATGTTTAAGAAAATATTTCATGCAAGACTGTCAATAACCATAATCAGTTCTATTAAAGAGTATGGGACTTTGAGGGTTTCATCTATCATTTGAATTCATTAATTTCATCTCAAAACAAATATTTTTCTCCTAGAATATTTAATTCATTATTTTATTAGAAAAAATAATATAAAAATATGATAAATCCAGGGAACCCCCTTTGATACAATTTATATGGTCTTTTTGAGAATGGTTTAATAATCTATAGGGGGATCCTTTAAAATAATTTAAACCAATTATTAAAGTTAATTTAATGTATCAAAAATATAATGATAGATGAACACAATGATTTTTATAGTGGTTCATATCTAGATGATCATACTCTACTCTTCACCCCTCTCAAATGTAGAGAGAGATGACACTAACTAAATATGTAATATATGACTTTTCAAGGGAGTCAAACCCCTTACAATTTCATTTTTAAACCTTGTAGGTATAATGCCCCAAAAATTCCTTTATTTTATTAATAAAACTCTTATTTTATAATGAATGTTTTATTATAAACACATAGAAATACTTTTAATTTCCATAATGAACATTGAACATCATATGTTGATATAAACTAGTTAATATTGGAAGAGTAAAAGAAAAAATATACTAGAAACCATAAAAACATTATTTCATTGTTTAATAAAATTAAATTTAGTCTAAAAAAACTTCATATGCTTAAAATACCTAAGAAGATCACCCCTACAATAAAGATAATAAAAAGGAAAATAAGTGTTCCGAAAAAAATCGACATTATCAAAGGGTGTGTAAGAACCTTTGTAAAAAAAGTAGTGTGTAAATTTGAGGGTGTGATAGCTTAATTTATAGGGAGATATGACATTTTTTAAGAGGATCGTTGGACAATATGACTAGTGGAAATTATTATAATTAATTAAGAATATAATTGGTCAATATTATTATTGTTGGTGCAATAAAGTGACCATTGGGGTTATTTTATAGAAACTATATATATATATATATTTAATTTCAAGTAAAAGTATGTAATATTATAAATTTATATGTTTTAAATAAAAGTTATTTTCTTGAATTTATCTTATAAAACACTTTTAGATGACAATATAAATTAGATAATCCTAAGTCATTTTTATAATGGTAAAAAATTTGTTTATGTGATAAAATCAATTAAAATTAAATAAATAAGGAATTTTATTTAAAATTAAATATTATCATATTTAGAGTAATATTTTGATAAAATAAGTTTCATTTTTCATTTCATCACATTATAATTATCTTAGGTTTAATTTATGGTAATTTTATAAAAAGTTGATTTTTGGGTTAAAAAGTGAAAATATTATTTTTACAAAATACGATAAATATTATTATATGATTAAGATATTACCAAGATTTAAAATTAGTTAATCCCTATTATAAATCAATTTTTTTTAATGAAAATCATAGTACATAATGTGTTACATTTAGAAACACATGCTTATCGTTTTTTGGAAAACCATGATTTTAACCTTTCAAAAAAACTATTTTTTTGTGTTATATGCATATCACATTAGAAATAATTTTTAACACTTTTATAAATTCAATTAAGTAAAATAGATTTTATATTTGAAATTATAAGGTCCTAATTAAGTTATAAGTTTAATTTTATTTTTAGACATACAAAATTACTGTGGTTAAAAAAGAGTTGTTGTGGTAAATGTAAAATAATATAGTGAGTTAAAAGTTAAAAGGTAAAAGATTAAAATACCTAAAAACTAAAAAATTAAATGAGTGATGGATGTTTTTAACGAACTAAACCAGAATTGAAAACATTAATTTTTAACCAAAATCATTGTAATTAATGCTACCCAGTAGTGGTTAGCCTTAAATACAAAATAATCATTTTATTCACTTAAAGTCACTCCTCCTCAAGTATAAATATCCCCTTACCACCCCCTCTCTACACTCTAAATTCAAAATACATGAATTTATTACCTTTTACCATCCAAAATATTCCCTCCAAGGTTTCTATAATGTGTATCCAAGGTCCTAGGATTTCCCCCTATGCGATTTAGGAATCCAATCTTCAAGGTAAGGGAATCCCCCTCCTCTCATTTTTCATTCAAGTACATCCTTATTATGTTTCTTCTAAGTGTCCAAATTCTTTCTTTTTATTAATCATCATTTATTTTTCCCTATAATTACATATGTTTTTTACCAATTCGATACCTCTAATCTCTATCATTATGCTTTTCTTATAATCCATATTGTATATCGTTATGCTGTTGAAATTGTTTCATTAATTTTTCTCTTTTTAATGAAATATTTTCATTTCTTGAATACCCATACCTTCTAAATTACCTTGGGAATTCACCTAGATGTAAAAATATGTTATTTATTTTGTTATGTACATATATGAAACCCATATTTCATTTTTATTGTTTAAAAATGTTGTTTTGATCAATAATTTTAAGCACTTTATACAGTGTTTTTGTATGAAACCCATTATTTATTTCCATGAGTTAATGATGAAATGATTTATTTTGTGATCAATTTGTCTCACATGATTTAATACATATTAATGGTTATCCCTAATATCACTCTAATGAATTAGTTAAATAACTAATATCTATAGATGACATGTTTTACAGTACCGTGGTGAATAACCATGGTAATTATGATTTAGGTCACAATTTTGATAAACCTTGGTGATATACTTATGAATGTCTAATTTTTATATCATTTCAAAATTTCAATGTTATGATTCATGTTCTTTATTTTATGATATGTCACATGTTCAAATGATCATGATTTATTTATATACCTCTTTCTCACATGCTAAGTGTTTCCTTTGTTTATTCCTTTAGTGGGATTTGTACTCACCCATTTGATGTATGTTCCGAGGATACGAGATATAGTAAGAGTAACCTAGGAAGAACATATGAATATTTCTAGAATATGGATTAGAATAATGTTTATTTTTATGTTATCCTTATGTAATTCAGGTATTATGTACCTAATTTCCAAGAAACTAAACTTAAAAAAATTCTTCGAGTTTATTAATGTAATATTTTGTTAAGGATTTATGTAAAAGTCATGTATTTAAAATCTAGTCATCATATTTGGTATCAAATGATGGTTTAGTTATTTTTAGAAATTAGAATTTAGAAAACATTAGTAATAACACTAAGGATAATTCTAAATATAAGAAAAACATCCTGGTGTTTGGTAAGTATTATGTAAGTGGGTTCCAAGAAAATACATCTCTATCTGGTTACTACAAGTGGATGTAGATTTAGAACATATGTACCTAGGAATAACACTAAGAAACATTGTATTGATCTAGACTTGATTAGAAACTGGTGCATGAAAATGAGTCTTACTGCACACCCATTTTGACACTCTTAGGGGATATGCTTTGGTTAATCACAAGCTTATACAAACCATTATGAAGGATATAAAGATAATGTAAAACTTTTATTAAGATTGTATCATATCATCCTAGAAGAATGATATTATAAGATTTTAAGATTAATATTTATTTTATAATAATTATTATAAGATTCATAATATTAAAAAAATTATCACTTAAGTTTTATCCTTCGAGAAAAAATGGCAAGAAATAAGACTTGTGAAAACAATAGATGCAACATACAATGTGATGAAGACCTTCCCAATATGGGGGGTGTAACGTCCTGAACCAGATGCCACTAAACTGGTACAATGAGCTTGTTCATCATTAGACCTTAATCATTCCTCCCCATACATTAGAGGTTGTCGACTAGTAGTGAGAGATAGGTTGTGATTTTGGGGAGACAATTTCCTCATATTAGAGTAAGAAAACTATGGAAATATCTAAGTATAATACACAATAGTAAATAAATAGAGTTAAGAATAAATACATAAACTTAAATATAACATGATGTAATAATAAATTAAATGTTATAAAATCTTGAGCAATCATGTCATACATACAACAATGGTCACCCACTGGGCCAACCATACATGGAGGACTACATAAAGAAACTAAAATAAAAGTACCCAACTCTACTACTAACTCTGAGCCAAAACCATATACCAGGTCTCCAGACACTGTCAAACTACATCAACCCAATCATGAGAATCCCCACGAGTGTCCCTGCTTGATCATGAAACTCTGGGCCTTAGCCCTATCTACCATGAATCTATGCTAAAACTAAAAATAAGACATAAGGTTTACACACAAACTGAGGTGCACATATAGGGTTTAGAATAGAATATTATTAGGCCACCCCAATGATTAACCTATAAATATGTTGTCATAAGTCCAAGGTCATGAAATATGATCAACCTAGCTAAGAATCAAATGAATGATAAATCAAAAAAATAACATCAGGTGAACCGCAATCAAACCCTGGGTCTATAATACTGGTAAAATAGGCATGTGTTTTCATGTATATTTTTATTTAAATATGTATATATATATATATATATATTCCCATGCACAAGAGCCTTAGCCCAGTTGGTGAGGACTCGACCAGTGCATCAAAGAGACCCGATTTAAAAAATGGGAGGAAACATAATTTCCAGGTTACTGTAACAACATTGTAGTAGCACTGTATTAGGCAGTGTAGCAGGCACTTTTTAGTACTATAGCAACCAGAACTATTCATCCGTTTGGGCTTTCGTGCCACCAGTTTGGGCCTTGGGTCCTTTAAGGCCTTTGGGCCGCCCAAGGCCTTTAGGGTAGTAGTGCTTTTGGGCCACGTTAAGGCTTTTAGGCCACCTCAAAGGACTTTAGGCCACCTCAAGGCCTTCAGGACACCACAAGGCCTTCAGGCCACCTCAAGGCCTTCATGACACCTGAAATTGGGCTGAACGACCAAGCATACTCTACAAGGAACAGACTCTCGATGAGGATTCAGTGCAGGCGCATTCACCAGATCAGAAGCTTAACCAGATTTTTCAAAAAGAGAGGGTATACAATTTTCCATCAAGACTAGACTATTCTAGCATGGGAAGCCTAACTGAACTATACATACTAAGGTAGAGATTTGAAATCATGATGAAGAAGTTGGGGAGGAGAAATTCCATGTAGTTATAGCCTGTATATTTCCTAAGACCAACGATTCATGTAATATTTATTCCTACAAGCCTTGTAAGGGTTCCCCCTCATCCCTTGAAATGGGGGTTATAAAAAAATCAATAAAAAGAAGGCCTTCAGGCTATTCGGGACATACATATAAATACATACATAAATATGAATATACATGAGAAAGATGAATGAAATAACATAAAACCAATAGTAGTTGATCCTAGTGTCTATAATCCCAATCGTTTGGACATCCTGTATAATGGAATTAAGTTGGATGTCATACCACTCAAGTAGTGTATCATTAATTCAATATCTGTGTTCATAATCCCAATCGACAAATACCGGCTTTGTCCATCACTAAAAATGTCTCTGAGAAAGCTACGTCACCACATGGGGATACTCATCCTAACCATGGTTTCAACCATACTGACCTCTAATCACAATAATAATGAATTCTAGGGAATTTCATTTAGACATTCTATAAATGTACTAGAGTTGGATTCCATGCCACTCATGACATGTAAATCCAATCCAATGTTTAAGCCCTAGGTCCCGATCCTTCGGTGGTCACAACATTGCGACCTGGATAATCCCTAAGGGTTAGACCCTTAGGTGATATGCAAGGAGAACTCACCAGTGAGGTGTCATTCCCACCCCTCTAGGTCTATAATTAGGGAGATCATAATCATCCCTAACATCCAGGAGAACATAATCATCCACAGGTATCCAATGATGTGAAACATAATGTCCAACATTGTGGTGTGGTAATCGATTAGGGGGAGTGTAATCACCCCTATCACTCAGGAGAGCATAATCATACATGAGATTAATCAGATCAAGGAGAGAATAATCATCCTTATCACATGAAAATCATAGGAGAGAGGAATAATCCTCAACATATAAAAATTTGAGGAGAGTGGAATCATCTTCATCACATGGGAAATCATAATAATCCACGAGTATTATTACTAGGGACACCATTACTGTATATCATAATCATAGGCTCAAAAGATGAATCCCAAGAAGCACCACTGGAAATTATAATAATATAATAGTAAAAAATATAGAGGCTTAACAACTAGGTCTTAAGTAGTACATTTGGGTATTCTAGTAAATATAATAAATAACATGGATCAGAATCCAGATCCCATGAAATACATCTAGGAATCCCAATAAAAAAAAAGATGGATCCCAGGAATAACATTCGAGCATATCAAATAGAAATAAAGACATATCATGTCAGGTTCATCTTCCACCAACTAGGAATCACCTCTAGCTACCATCACTGCATCAAAAATAAACAAGTGAAAGTATAAATAAAAGATTGAGGGTGGTTGAACACCCAACCCACCACTACTTCTATAGATTCATGGTCTTACAAGTTAAATAAAGGTTCTAAGCTGACACTCACTACCATCTCTACTCAAACCCGACATACTAGCTCAAGGTTGGTCAAACATCGGGGAACCCACTGGGTCCCTCAATTAAAAACATCAAAGAGGCACCTACTTGGGATCCTCAGTAGAAAACGTTAAATGAGGAATCCTACATTGGACCCTCTATAGGAATGTAAATATAGGAATCCTACTCAGGATCCTAAAAATGGTATATAGGAAAATATATCCAAAAAGGTACTCTCGAATAGTGCATGAAGGCAGATTCATACTATATGGGATCCTTAGAATAGTTTACTAATAAGGGATACTACATGGGATTATCTAGGTCATCATGAAATCAAGTCATCCCATAAGGGACCCTCTATAACAGTAAGAAGATAGAGGCATCCCACAAGTGATCCTCTAGGTCAAAACATAACCAGAGACATCCTATATGGGATCCTTAGAAACAACTAACATCTTATCCTCTTGGTCCATAAGGGAACATCTCACAAGGATAAATCCTCAAGGGGAAACCTACAAAGGTATTATGTAATATAGATAACTAATGGATCATCATAGATCAAAGGTCTCACTCTCATAAGATAGCTAGATTCAATTACTGGAGGAAGAATCTCTCCATTTATGGAAAATCCTAAAGAGCCACCTAGAAGTCATTAAAAAACCTCAAGGGTTTTACCATTATGATCTATGAGAAAAACTACTCATAATGGAATACTCTTATGTCCAATTATGACTCCAAGGTATAAAACATGAAAACCCATAAAAAGGGTAGCAAAGGGGAAGTACACAACATATATAATAAGTAAATGGTGTGTTCTATCAGACATGGCATGTCAAATCCCTATACATGGTGTGTTTACCATGTACACAGTGTGAATCCTATATGGGATACCTTCCCATGTACATCACATGGAATGACCATGTATATAGCCTAGCCATGTGTCTCTACATGACATGCAACCCACACGGGGTCTGGCCATGTAATCTATAAAACCATCTAACCCTACACAAGTTGTTTGGTTGTGTATTTGGCTACACTGTTGAGTACCAGTACATGGTGTGTATAGACCATACATAGTGTGTACTTTGAAAAAGATCATATTTCTTAAAATGGAATAACAAGCAACATGTGTTCATGAACTACACACCATGTGATTGGGATTTCCAAATGGGAAACCCCTCAAATCACTAGAAACCCCCACCCCCCAAAAAAACAACAGATCAAACCACAAGGGGTCCTAAGAAAGAATAATAGGGGATTAAAACTTGAATATGGAAAATAGGGGGATCTATGATAAAAACATAAAAGTCCTACTTTTGGTTGGAATCCATTAAAGCTTCACCCATTTCCATGCTTTATGTCCACCAAATGGAGATCTGGCTCATCCCAAGCTCTACGGTGGTACCACTCTCTCCCCCCCTCTTTCTCTGTATACCTCTCCCTTTCTCTCTAGGTCGTGATGAAGGAGATCCCATGGTGGTGTGTGTGAGAAGCCAGGGAGGAAGAAAAGAAAAGAGGAAAAGAAAAGAATAAAAAGAAAAGAAAAAGAAAAAGGGTGTTTGATGCCCAACCTGAGTTTATGACCTGCCTAGAAAAAACTCATAGTTTAGTACTCAACATTAGAGACAAAATATCAATATGATGCTCTATTCAGATGATATGGTTGAATAAACCTGTGAGAATAATTTAATATTTAATTAATTAAATATTAAATATTAAATATTATTTTAAAATTTAAATATCTCAAAATTCTAAAAAACTCCTATCCTAGGGTAAACAATCTATTATGGGACAAACATATTGGTTAGAATAATAATTAGAGATCATATTCTATGGTAAAATTGCCATTTTAACCCTTTAAGCATCTAAAAGAAAAAAAATCAATTTTCTTCTCAAAATTCTAGTCTGAAAAACATGGGTATTTATAATATTTCCACCATAAACCTTCTCATCCCTGAGAAGTCTTGGTGGAAAAACTATTAGTCATGCTCTCAACCCGAGTATCTGTACAACAAAATCATCCTGATTATACAACAACTAATCCCACAACGTCAGAAACTCTCCCATCAAGGAAGATGTTTAACTCTGATCGGTCTGGTACTGCCCACCATAGGAATACCCTTATCATATTCTCAAAACCAAAATTCAAGATCAATAGATCATGTAAGACATTGAATTCCAACTAAAAACAAGGGTCACCACCCTCAAATGGTCAATGGTGCACTCCCCACCATATGAATTACCTTATACTGCTCCTCGAGTGAAACCTCAATTGGTTATTTCACCAACTTGGAAATATTTTTAAAAAGAAAAGAAGCTCCACACAGAGTCCACACTCTCTCAACCTACTCAAGATGATTTCAAGGTTGATCATGATTCTCTTTAACTAGAAATACTCTAAGATCCCATCAAATTTTGTGCACATCTCTCTCTGAGCCACACTCACATTAAAAAAGGCTAAAATTGCCTTTAACCATATCCTGACACCACATCTCCCGACAACGCGTGTCTAGGTCCAGCCATGGGTCAACCATCCCATGGAACCCAATTTATCCTCATTGTCTCCTATACCACAGAGGGACATTCATCATTTAATCATAACTCACAAGAAACCATGCCCGCAACAAGTCTTGAAAACTTTGATCCTTGGCTCACATATGAACATTCACTGATTCATGGATAAACGGTACCACACATAGCTGGTGTGTACCTTTATCACCTGAATAATACTCTAGAAAGTCATATTCTATTAAAACCAAGCTGGACATGCTACATGACATGTCAAAACAAACAATCCAGAAGCTCCCTTGGAACACCTCTCCAAAATCAGACACCTCACTTATTCCATAATTTAATACACGGTTTCCCACCACACACCGTCATTTCAGTCACGAGTGTCTACCTACTCTATGAATATACTAGAAACAGTAGAAAAATTGGTCGACTGATCTAGGAACCTAAACAATCATGCCCGTCGAATCCAATCCTAATACCAAAGCACTCTAGGTGCTTGTCAAAAGATAAAGGAATCCATATGCCTATATCACAAAACCCAAGAACTAACTATGCCTCAGTCTCAAAATGAGTTTATAACCTCGCTCACTGCTTAAAATTGCATCAAAACACTCATGCTAACCCCAATAAAAGGTTTCCTCGATCAAAAAGAAGGTCAACCAACATGGGACCAAGTCAAAAATTAAGGGCCTCTAGGTCTTCCACCTATCCCTACAAATCAAGACTCATAAATAGGTCATGAGGTCTAAACAACTAGCCTAAAAGATCAAACAACCCCAAGGGAGGTAAAGATAACAATGATCTATGAGGGTCAAAACTATCAATATTGGCCTACTAGGTCCCTAATCATCTTTGAGCATCCTTATAATGAACTTCTCCCTAGAGGTCACAATACCAACATATAAGAGATAATGAACTAACAGTCACCAAGAATCCGCATATGGTAATACCCCGTCGAGGTCCTTTTCAATTGAAATATCTCAGTACCTATCGGCATTGCACTCAGGGATCTGACTGGATAACCATAATCAAGGTCAGGTTCAGTAGAATTTCATTCCAATCCATGCAGGAAAACGTTGTATAGATTGTTACAGACACTTTACATAAGAAAAACTAGGAAAATAAAAACCCTAATAGGGGTTTTACACATGGGAATCATGTTCCTTATTGACTGCTGGGGTCATTGCACCTCCCATGCATGAGGACTGAGTCAGAAGCCTCACCACCAAATGCCTCAACATAGATCCACATATCCTTCCATCAGAAGAAAATATATATACAAGTTGGGTCAATTGAGTATAATTCCACCAAAAAACTATACAAGAAAATACCATTTAGGTTTTTGTTGACACTTTAAACAATTGACCTATATCGTTATGGAAATTACACACTAGTATACCTATAACATGTGAATCCTATATTCTAAATATGATGCATGAGATGCTTCTTACCTTTATAGACCAATATTTAAAATTAATCACTAACCCCTTACAAACAGACCAAGAGTTATAAATCCATAATAAATCATAACATTAACACAACATGTGTGTCGATCCAAGAAAAAATCACATACAACTATAAAATCACAGATCAAAACAGCAATCCCATATCCTAGGGAACCATGACTTCTCACTGGAACAAGTGTTCTTGATGTACCAGTCTGATATTCATCATAGATTTTGACACATTCCTAACACTCTTGTCTACCATATCCCAAATGATAAATCAATAGGAAAGGAATGTATCTAATACCACATTGTAATATCTCAATCCAGATGCTACTAAACTAGTGCTCCCAGCTGGTTATTCAAGACACATCAAGTGCACCTCCATGTACCTAGAGGCTGTCAACTAGCAGTGATGGCCTAAGGTGTGATGGTGGGGAGACTATGTCCTCATATTAGAGTAAAAAAACAATGAAAATATCTATGCATGATACAAATAAGTAAATAAATAGAATGCATCAGTAATAAATAAACTAAAATAGAATATGATGTAACAATAAATGAAATTCTATAAAATCCTGAACATCCATGTCATACATATAATACTGGTCACCCACTGGTCCATCCATACATTCAAGAGTACAAAAAGAAACCACAATTAATGTATAGATAAATACTACTAACATAAAGAAAAAACCACATAACGGACCTCCAGACACTTTTGAACTGCATCTACCAGATCATGAGAATCCACATTAGCATCTCCACTCGATTATGAAACTCTGTGTCTCATCCTTATCTACCATGCATTTGTGATCAGCCTGAAAAATAGACATAAGGTCTACACACATATCGAGGTGCACGTGCAAGGGTGAGAATATAATCTTAGTATGCCACCCCAATGATTAACCTATAAATCCTCTGTCATAAGTGCATTCACATACAATATGATTAACCTAGTCGAGACTCAACTGAAAGATAAATCAAAAAAATAACATCAAGTGAACCACAATCACCCCCTAGGCCCCAAATCTAGGTCAATTAAGAATGTGTCATCATGTATATTTGTATTTATATGAGTATATATTTATATTCCCATACATATATATATATATGTGAATATAAATGATCAAGGTGAATGAAATAACATAAAACCAATTGCATTCGATCCTTTGGTCTATAATCCCAATCGCCTAGACATCCAGTGCAAGGGCATTGAGCTGGATGTCCTACCAATCAAGTAGTATATCATTAAATCAATCTATGGGTTTGTAATATCAATCGAAAAATACCTATTTTGGATACCGTCAAAAATGTCTCTGAGCAAGCTATATCGCCACATGGGGATACTCATCTTAACCCTGGGTTCACCCGTACCCACCTCCAATCACAATAATAATGGATTCTAGGTAAGTATGTCAGGAAATCTTGTAAATGGACTAGAGTTGGATTTCGTACCACTCATTCCATGTAAATCCAGTCTAATGTTTGGACCCTAGGGCTCAGTCTATAGTCAATCACAACATTGCAACTCAAATAATACCTAAGGGTTTGACCCTTCGGTGATCTATAAAGAGATCACACCGGTGAGGCGTCATGATCACCCCTTGAGGTCTCTAATCCAGGAGAGAGTAATAATCCCTATCATCTGAGAGGTCTTAATCTTCCATAGGCATCCAATAATGTAAAACACCATGTCTAACATTGTGGTCTGGTAATCAATCAGGTAGAGCGTAATCATCCTTATCACCGGGGAAAGAATAATCATCCACAAGTCTAATCAGAGTGAGGAGAGCAGAATCATTCCCATCACATGTCAATAAGAGGAGAGAGGAATCATCCTCAACATTTAATAACTCAAGGACAATAGAATAATACTCATCACCTGGGAGAGTGTAATCATCCTCGAGTATCATTACTTGGGACGTCATGCCCATATATCACAATCATAGGCTCAAAATATGGATGTTAGGAATAACCTTTAGAAATACCAATAATATAATAGTAAAAAACATATTGGCTCAACATATAGGTATTAGGTAGTAAATATAGGTATGCTAGTAAATATAAGAAAAAACATAGCTCAGAAGCCTGATCCTAGGAAATACGTATGGGAATCCCAATAACGAATAAGATAGATTCCAGGAAGAACGTTCAAGCATCCCAAAGATAAAGAAATATTCATCTCATTAGGATCGTCATCCACCAACTAGGAATAACCTCTGGCTACCATTACTACATCAATAATAAACAAGTGAAAGTATAAATAAGAGTGAGGGTGGATGAACGCCTAACCCACCTCTATCGTCACAACCTCATGGGATTACAAGTTTGGTATGAGTTCTAAGGTGACATATGCTACCATCTTTACCCAAACCTAATGTAAAAGATCAGGACCGGTCAAACATTGGGGAAACCACTAGGTCCCTCAATTCATAACACTGGAGAGGAATCCTACTCAAGATCCTCAGCATAAAATGTTAAAGGAGGAATCCTACATGATATTCTCTAAGGGAATGTAAACAGATACATCCTACTCGGGATCCTCAAAAAGGTATATTGGAAAAGCCATCAAAAAATGGACTCTTAGATAACTCATGAAGAAAGAGGCATCCTATATGGGATCCTCAAAATAGTACATCGGTAAGGGATCCTATAAGGGATTCCCTAGGTCACCATGAAATAAAGGCATCCCATAGGGGAACCTTGATAATAATAAGAAGATTGTTGCATCCTACAAGGGATCCCCCAGGTCGAAATGTAAGCAGAGGCATCCTCCATGGGATCCTCAGGAACAACTAATATCATGGACTCTTAGGCCAGAAGGGAACATCCCACAAGAGAGATGTCCTCAAGGGGAAACCTACAAAGGTATCAGTTAAGAGAGATATCTAATGGCCAATCTCCGATCGAAGGTCTCACTCTCATGAGACAGATGGATTTTATTACTGGAGGAAGAACCTCTCCATTTATTTAAAAGCCCAAATGCCACCTAGGTGTCCTTAAAACACCTCAATGGTTTTACTATCACGATATATGTGAAAAAAATACTCATAATGGACTCAACTTATTCCCAATTCTAACTCCGAGATATAAAATAGAAAAACCCTAAAAAGGGTATCAAAGGGGAACTACGCAGTGTGTATAACATGTACACAATGTGTTTTCCCAAAACCTCACTTGGGCATATACCTCATCCATACATGGCGTGTCAAAGCCCATGTACACAAAATGTTCACCATGTACACAGAATTTACCCTACATGAGGTAACTTCCCATATACATCATAGGGTCTGGCCATATATATAGTCTGGTCGTGTACCTCTACATACCATGAAACCCACATGGGGTCTGGCTGTGTAATCTACATAGCCATGTGCCCCTATAGGGGTTATCTGGTCGGGTACTCATCTACATGATCGAGTCCCAGTACATGACGTGTATAGACCACACTCGGTGTGTACTTATTAGAATACCATCTTCCTAGAACAAGAAGAACACACAACATGTGTTCCCAAACCACATGTTGTGTGATCAGGATTTCCGAATGAGAAACCTTTCAAATCGCCTGAAACTCCAGTTTCCCCCCAAAAAAACATAACGACCCACAATGGGTACCAAGAAAGCATAATAGGGGATTAAAATTTAAAATGGAAAAAATATAGGGATCTATGTAAAAAAAATAAAAATGGCATACCTTTGGTCGAAATCCTCTAAAGCTTTGCCCATTTCCATGCTTCACATCCGCCACATGATGATCTAGCTCATCCTGAGCTTTGCAGCAGTACCACTCTCCCTCTCCCTCTCTTTCTCCCTCTCCCTCTCCCTTTCTCTCTAGGTCATGTTAAAGGATAGACCACTAGAAGTCGGGGGATGATGAAAATAAAATAGTAAAAGAAAGGAAGAAAAAGAAAAGAAAAATAAAAAAGGGGTCTGATGCCCAACTTTGTTTTATGCGCAGCCTAGGAAAAACTCTTTATTACAGACTCAATGGAGGAGAAGGAATATAAATCTTGAAATCCATTTAGAAGATATTTCCAAACAAACTTGTGTGAATAAATTAATAATTAATTAATTAATTACTAATTATTAATTATTCCACTAAAAGTCGAATGGTTTGGAATTCCACCAAACTCATGTCATAGGGTAAAAACCCTATTTCAGGACCAATAGAGTGGCCCAAAAAATTATTTGAGGTCATATGATAGGGTAAAATTAAAATTTTACTACTTAAATGAATCTATGAGAAAAAATTCAAATTTATTCTCAAAATTTCAGTCTAGAAAACACGGGTCCTTATAGGGGCAGCTGAAGTAAGGAAAATCGTGTTTATGAAAAACCAGTTATCATGTGTTATGATTATCAAATAAAATATAGATGACTTTCCAAACATAAAAAACAGATGGTTGTAATTTTTTTTGGAAAGAATCCAAACAAAAAGAATGTATAATTCCCCACATGTAGAAAATGCAAGAAAAGCATTTGTGGAATTGTTGGCAAGAAAGTGGAAAGTGCTAAATGTACGAAAGAGATGTCCATGTAGCTCAAAACTGTCATAGTGAGGTGAATAATCAACTTATCAATATTAACAACAAATGGAAGATGGTGTAGGCCTAGCCTAAAGTTAAATGCATTAAATTTGGATAGGTTTGGGACTTTATCAATCATTGTCCAAATCAGAAGATAGATAAGGAGAAAGAGGTTCAAACTAAGGCCCTATTAATAGTTTTATGTCATAGATGTGAGTAACATGGGAATTATACAAGTCAATTCTTTATTCTAATGTCTAAAATGGATGGTAAGAACTTGTAATCTCTAAAACAAGGGAACTATATTGGGGCTAAACTATGATGATTAATATACACTACTTCAAAGTTCTATTTTTCTTGTTACGAGTTTAGTTTATGTGGGATGTTTTTTAAAATTATCAAGTCACACTCCAAATTGAAGAGATTTTATCAGTTGAAAATTTTTATTATTGTTGTATCAAATGTTAATGTTTATGGGAATAAACTTCTTACAAATCATATTATACCTCCTTTAGTGGATTTTTTTATTATCAGAAGTATCTTTCCTCATATTTAAGTTTTTATTTTTAGTAAAGAGATCGAAATAGGAGGGGTTTTTAAAAATATTATAATTTAGTTACAGATAATTAACTTTGTTTAAATTTTTCTTTTGAAAAGGAAACTTTCCAAATGGAAGTAAGGAAACTCTGTAAAACATTCTTATCCCTTCTAGAATATTTAATCATCAATATTAATGGAAAGGTGATTTTGAATGATTTCAAAGTTTTTCAAATATTCAAATCACTTGAAAGCCATTGTTTGATCTATCCAACACCTTTTCTTTTCTTCTATAATGTATTTTTTGTAATATTATTTCAAAGGATCAATTATATCATCTCTTTTGGGAAAGGAATCACCACCCTGGACTTGACCCTTTCTATATTGGAGTTGAATACTTTTTTTGAAGGATGAATTAAATATCATCAATTTTGAGGAATACCCTAGTATTTTTATTTAAATGTGTCAATAAATAAGAGAAAATTTTGAGGATGTAATTTATAGAAGATGAGAATAATGTAACGCCATAAAAATTCCTTTATGTTATTAATATAATTCTTATTTTATAATGAATGTTTTATTATAAACACATAGAAATAATTTTAATTCTCACAATTAACTTTGAACATAATATGTTGATATGAACTAGTACATCTTGGAATAGTAAAAGAAAACTCATACTAGAAACTGTCAAAATTTTATTTCATTGTTTAAGATTGTTACATTTTGTCTACAAAAAACTCCATATTCTTGAAATCCCCCAAGAAGATCACCCCTTCCATAAATACTATTAAAATGAAAAGAATCGTTATGAAAACAATAGATATTATAAAATGATGTATAAAAAACTTTATAAGTGAAGTAGTGAGTAATGTTGAAGGTATGATAGGATATTTATAGAGAGATTTGACTGTTAGATAAGAGGAGCGTTGGCCAATACGATTGGTGGTAATTATGGAAATTAATTAAGAAGACGGTTGGTCAATATAATTATTATAGGCTCAATAAAGTGACTATTGGGATTATTTTATAGAAAATATATAAATATTTAATTTCCAATAAAATCATGTAATATCATAAATTTTTATGTTTTAAATAAATGTTAATTTCTTGAAATTATATTATAAACACTTTTAGATGATAATATAAATTAGAGAAGTCCTAAGTAATTTTTATAATGGTTAAAAAATTCTCTATGTAAAAAATGGTTAAAATGAAATAAAAAAGTATTTTTATTTCAAATTTAAGATTATCATATTCAAAGTACTATTTTTATAAAATAAATGTCATTTTTTTTATCACATCATAATTGGGTGAGGGTGAATTTTTGGTAATTTTATAAAAATTAGACTTTTCATTAAAAAGTGAAAATATTGTTTCTATAAAATATTATCATATATATGAAATATTTTAAAGGTATTTTTAATATACTTTCCATTCATTCTTTAGTTTGGGGGTTTCCCAAGATTTTATGGAGGAATGGGTGAGTTTTCAAGAATTGGGCCAAACCGTTAGCCTAATTCCAGATTTAAAAATATTTTTTTCTTTTATAAAATTTTCATTTTTTAATATTTTGCACCCATTACAATTTCTAAATGGCCTACCTTGACCTATTAACACCACCATTGTAATTTTTAACCTTTAGTAATCCATAATAATGTTGTATTTGGTATTTTTATTTAAGGAATTGGGCCAGCCCGAAGGCCCATTCCCAGTTTTAAAAACAAAATTTGTTTAATTAATAAGTTATTAAATTTTAATGATTTTTAGGTGATTAAAAGTCTCACCCAAAACCATGGAACCTAGACATGTTCCTGGCCTCTTTCCCCCCTCTTTGGAGCTCTTGTTCATCGCAAAGTAGTGCATAATGTTATAGGGTTTCTTAAATTGGGAAGAATTAAAGAGGTATCTTCATTCCTTATTAACTCTCTCAATTATTACCCTTTTTCCTACATTACTATTCATACATATCCTCCTAATACTTTTTAAAACCATTCTTTAAGTTTTTACTATTTTAAAATTTAGAAACTAGTGTATTTGGGTCGATTATTCAAGATCCCTCAAGTGAGTCTCTTTCACTCTTCTTTCATTTTTCTTAGGGTTTTATTCATTATTATTTGGGTTTATTCCATTATCCTCTATGTTTATAATGTTCAGAAACTAGGTATTTGAGCCTAGAGTTTAACCTTAGGTTTTCTCGGTCAACTATTGTGGTTTTAGGTTTGATCTAGGTCTCTCTTGGTGCGCCGGTGGTGCGATTTGATTTTCGCACGGAGATTCAAGGGTTTTCGTTAAATTGGAAGGTGATTCAATGTTTATGAAATTCATGTGAATTATATTACTATTTTTTTGATACTTTCATGTTTATTTTATTTTATTATGGCTGCCAAAATTATTTTTAGTGGCATTTGTATTGAAAATGAGTTTGAAGTGCCATTTTTAGGTGAAATTGGGGGTTATTCATAGAAATCATTTAAGGGTCCAATTGGGGATTCCCTATAAATACTTAGTTGATTTTATTGAACCGTAATAGTGCTTAAAATAATGTTTTTAATGTTTATCTCCTTTGGTTGTTTCTGTGAAAATGGGTTTTAATGGTGTTTGTGGAACATGTGATTTTTAAGTGCCATGTTTGTGTGAAAATAGAGGTTTTACAAAGTTATCATTTCTTGGTTCACTTGGGGCTGCCCCAAAATTGGTTTTTTTGGTTTCATTGAAATATATTACGATGCCTTTTCTATTTCGGTAATTTAAAAGTGTGCATATAGTGTGAAAAGTGTGGTTTTTAAAGAGTTTTGGGTGAAAAATTATGCAGGGTTTTGAGAAGAAGTTTTATTGAAAATCAAAGTGTTTTGTTGTGTGTTTTAAGTGGTATAAAATGTGTGTAGATAATGTATTGATTTTATGTTACCAGTAGTGGTGTTTGATATAAAAATGGATTTATGTTTCATTCTGAAATTGTTTTAACACAAAGGGAGAAGCCTAGGTACCTAGGTGGGGCAGATGTGTACAAGTACGGCTAGTGGACCAGATGGGTTTTATCCGTATTTCACTTAGAATTTGGATAAAATTAACTCTACCAAAACTATAAGGATGATGAATGAGAACCACTAGGTTATGGGTATGTTCCCTACTAGTGGATCATGCTTGAGAATAGATTTTACAATGGTTACTTTACACCGACGTACGAGGTGCATGGGGCCTGGGACTATCTAATGCTTAGGGGTGTTCCTGATTTTGTTGATCATTGTATTTGTGGTATTTTAAATTTTATTGGGATGTTTTTGGAAGTACTTTATAGTAGATAAAATTATTATTTAAATTTGTGAACATTCTGAAAATTCTAGCTTGAAAACTATTTTCAATTGGAAGTTGTATTTCTTGGAATTTGTCACTGCCTTTATTTTCATATTAAAACTGCTTACTTTTCACATTGTATTGCATGATATTTGGAATAATTGGGTGGTATCCTATTGGTCTTAGGATCACACCCTAATTACACCCCTTGGGTGTAATTATACTTGGTTATGTTTGACTCAGGTAAAGGAAAGGATTTGGGTGGTGGTGGTTTGGGGTGTTAGTTCCCATCCTTGGTGCAGAGTTGTGGAGACGGCTTGTTGGTGATGAACCCTTTTCATGTGGAGTCCTTGGGGATGACTTTATTCTATCTTTATTTTTATTTGTACCACTTTTTTTGTCTTTAAATTAATGTTTTCAGTTTTGGTTTTTTCTTAAGACTTGTTTGGCTCAAAATTTCAGATTTATATTATGGATTGTTTTTAATGTTTTATGCTTTCATACTCAGGTGAATCGTTCCCAAACCTAAATTAATGATACCCAACAACTTGTGACAGCCCGTGGGGATAGGGAAAGCCCTTTAGGCCCTTCCACGGGCTAGGTTTGGTGCTGGTATTGGTGCCAACCAGATTTGGTTCATGACAAATATGATAAATCTTATGATATAATTAGGATGTGACCAAGATTTAAAATTAGTTAGTCCCTATTCTTAATAAAAAAGTATTTAAGGAACAACATAATAGATAATGTGTTTCATTTAGAAATAATTTCTTATCATTTTTTTAAACAATGATTTTAACCTTTAAAAAACGTTTTTATGAGTTATACACTTATCACATTATGATTGATTTTTACTACTTTTATAAATTGAATTAAGAAGAACAGATTCCATATTTGGAATTAGAAGATTCAAACTAGGTAATAAGGATAATTTCATTTTTAGACATAAAGATTTATCGGGATAACAAAAGAGTTACTACAGTATAGATAAAATAATGTGGCGGGTTAAAGTTATAAGGTAAAAAGTTAAAATTACTAAAAAATACAACATTAAATGGGTGGTTGATGTTTTTCATGGAATAAAAAAGCCTCAAAAATATTAATTTTCAACTAATTTTTTTGGAATTGATGCTACCCAATAGTGGTTATCCTTAAATAAAAAATAATAATTTTTTATTCACTTAAAGCCATCTCTCCTCAAGTATAAATACTCCCTTTCCACCTCCACTCTCCACTCCAAATTCAAAATACATTAAGTTATGCTCTTTTTACCTCCCAAAGAGTTCTTCCAAAGTTTCCCCTAGGTGTATCCAAGGTTCTATGGTTGCCCCCTCCACAATTTAGGAAACAACTCTTCAAGATAAGAGAATCCTTATCTCCTTTTTTCATTCAAGTACATCCTTGTTATGTGTCTTCTAAGTATTTAGATTATTTCTTTTTTATTAATTATATTTTTTATTCTATCTACTATTGTATGGTGTTTTACCAATGGGATAACTCTAATCTCTCTCATTATTCTTTTCCCATAATCCATATTGTATAATGTTATGTTGATGAAATCATTTCATGAATTTTTCTATTTTTCATGAAATATTTTCATATTGTGAATACCCAAACCTCTTCCATTTCCATGGGAGTTCACCTAGATGTAAGAATATATTATTTATTATTAGATATAAATATATGAATCCATATTCCCTTTTCATGGTTTAAAACTGATGTTTTGATAAAGAATTTTAAGCACTTTGTACACAATAATTTTTATATAAAGCATGTTATTTATTTTTAGGGGTTATTGATGAAATGATTTCATTTATGTTCAATTTGTATTACATGATTTAAGACGTATGAAGGGTGTGTCCTGATTGAACTCCAATTCATTGGGTAAATAATTAATCTCTAGAGATGACATGCTTACAATACTGGGTAAATAACCTCGGTAATTCTGATTTATGACACCTTGATGATAAACCATAGGTGATATTCTTATAAATGTCCTATTTTTATGTTATAGACAAATTTTCATGTTATTATTTATGTTATTTATTTTATTATATGTCTCATATTCATATGATCATGCCTTATTCACATGCCTCTTGCTCACATGCTAAGTGTTTCCTTTGTTTATTAGGTTTTATGCTCACCTTTTTCTTTGCTGTATGTCCTTAGGATATGAGATGCAGTAAGCATAACCTTGGAAGAACCTATGAATATTTATAGCAAGTGGATTAGAAGAATGTTTATGTTTATGTTATCCTTATTTAATTCATCTAATATGTACCTAATTTCAAAAACACTAAACCAAAAAATATCATTCGAGTTTATTAATGTAATATTTTTTAAGGATTTATGTAGAAGTCATGTATTGAAACAATGGGTTTCCATAGGAGGCATAAATTAAGAAAATATTTTTACACACCTGGTGGATTAACCTAATCACCATTCCTTTTGTAAACCTAGAGGCATAACCCAAAATATACTTTTTGAATTGGAATTAAAACCAAATTCTTTCTTTCACCTGAACCAAGACACAAGCGATCCTCTTTACTTTTACTGGTTATGGAAGAACTCCGACATTTTATATGGAGTAGTATAACCAAACACCTACCTTTTATGGGTATTATAACCTGACACAATTAAGTATGGATAAGAATAGAAAGAAATAAGAACTACATAAACCAGGTGAAAAAGAAATATTATGAGTGTCGAGGTAGCAAAGATCTCTCCAGGAGAAAATTGATCAAATAATTGAAGTTTAGCCAAGAGAGGTAGTTGATCGTCAAGTCATATCGCACAGTATAGTTGAAGAATATCCTAAACCTCATAATTTCACTCGATCTATCAAACTCAATATATAGAGTTCTTTTATGCACAATATATTCAAATCATGAAGCTCGTTGCATTATATACTTCCCAAAGAAACATGTGAATCCTTCATTGAATGTTTATGCAGAAATATCTCCAGATGATTTACTTCAATAATTTGTGATATCAAAACAATTTTTACAGTGGAAGTCATTAGACTAACTGATCCAACACTAACAATCCATAATAAATAGCATTAAAAATCCTTAGAATACTCTCATAAACCATGTGAGACAATCTGTTCAAATTCCAAATAATTTGAATTTGAAACTGATGTTTTTTCCAAGAAACCAACATGGGATTTTGAACCCACATGATAATACATATAATTCTTCCAAATAAAATACATTAGTATAGATATAATTAACAAGTATTTAATAAATTATTAAATCAATGAAAACCCTCAACACTAACTTGCAATAAATAAAAAATGTATAAAATATGAATAATAGATTATCCTAGAAAATTATTCCTTTAAGGAATGATCTATTTTTCACATTAGGTCAATCCTTATAGTAAGTCATACATTGTGGCAGGTCATTATTTTCCTCATATGATCGATCAGTTTCAATGTGTGTTTGTTTAGTTTTTCAATGCGTAATCGATTAGTTTTTCAACGTACAGTCGATAGGTTTTTCAATGTGTGATTTATCCAATAGTTAGAAAAATTCAGGTTTTCTGTCTTACAGTCGATCCATTGTTATGCGATCGATCAAGTTTATTCATGTGGTCAGTTCGATAGTTATAAAAATTCTGACTCCTTGTCTTACGGTCACTTACAGTTTGTACATGCAGTTGATGCATCTGGTCATGCGGTCGATTCAACGGTTATAAAAATTTTAACTCCATGTTTATGGTCACTTAAATTTTATTCATGTGTTTGATTAATTTTTCTTTTTTTGGTTTGTTGATTTTCTTCTTGCAGTTAGTTGATTTTTTTCTTATGGTTGGTTGATTTTTCATCTTGTATCTATTTCCTAAATTTTCCAAATTTGCACTCGTGATAGGTTTCAAAATTTGTCAAACATTCACTCACAGAAAAACTTTATCAAATGTTTAAGAATATACTCACTATAACTTATGTAAGGGAAAATAAATGATCAAAATAAAAGTTGTGAGAAATTATAGCTAAGCAATAAAAAATATTGTAATGATCAAAACATAAATAAACAAATTGGATCAAAGAGACAATTCAACACTCATATCACACTCATCTCATAATCATCTCACACTCATCTCATAGGCTACCAAAACACCATGTATAAAATAAATAGGAAGTGTAGCAGGGTATTTATCTTCCAAGTCTGAGACTTAAGCATCCAACCTATATGGAAAGATAGGAAAAATCTTCTCAATCGTAGAAAAATCATCTTATTTCTCACCAAATCCTATAATAGTGATCACTATTTCATTATCTCTTGTGAAAATTTCATCTAAAGATCCATAATCCTTCATATTTATTTCTTCATATTTTAACCCTCAAATATCCATCTTTCCTTGCTTCACTTTTGTGTTTTCTTTATAAATGTTTCAAAGTCCCCCCCACACCTTTAGGTATCTTTATCCATTTCACTTTTAGAAACTCATTCTCAGATAAGGAAGACAATATAAAATTTCAAGCATGTCTATCATTTTGGGTGCCTCCTCAATTGGAGGACACGCTTTTGAGAAGAAGGCATATTGAGGCCCACAGGAATCATTAATGCATATACATGTTGTTTTTAATTATAATTTATTTTGACATGGATGGGTTTTGATGCGGTCGATTTTCTTATATAAGGAGACAGCAAACAAGGGTTTTAATACACCAACAACACCAAGAGAGAATACCATTTGGTGATCGCCTTTGTTTGATAATCATATATACTGCTCTCCATCTTTGATTCACTGGTTTTATTATTGAGTATTACTTTTGAGACCCCTTCTGTTTTTTTGGAGTCTCTACCATGTAACAATTGACTTTAGTGGATCCATCCTTCTAGACTTGGTCTTGTGGGTTTTCCATCATTGGGTTTCCACATAAAACTTTTCATCATCAACTTTATATTTTGCATTTTTTTTGTCGCTACGTATCCACTATTTGAGTGAAAGATTTTTCTGTTGCGCATTTTCTTTTATATTGTTTGCACATTTGTTGCTTTTCTACCTTTCCCAACATATGGTATCAGAGGGTTTTGTTGTTATTTCATTTTTATTATGGAGGCCAATTACAGTCAGATGAATTTGTTGAATGCTACCAACTACCATATGTGGTGACTTAAAATGAAGGATCTACATTTTGTCAAGAAAATGCATCTTCCGATGTTTAGTACCCAAAAGCTAGAAAGGATATCAAATGAAGAATGGGAGTTCAAGCATGAGATGATTTTTGGATTCATTCTCCAATGGGTTGAAGACAATGTGATGAACCACATTGTCAACATCTCTCAAGCTAGAACATTGTGGGAGAATCTTGAGACGACCTATGCTTCCAAGACAAGAAATAAAAAATTGTTTCTTCTCAACAAAATGATGAATTTGAGGTACAAAGAAGGTATGCCTATTTCTTATTTTTTAAGTGAATATCAGAGATATTATTATCAGTTTTCTATCATGGGTATCAAATTTGAAGACGAGGTTTTAACTCTTTTGTTGTTTAACACTTTACCCGATTCTTGGTATAATTTACATGTTACTATAGCTGGTTCTGCTCTTAATGGTGTTGTGAAATTTAGTTTTGTTAAATATAATGTTTTTAATGAATAATTTAAGAGACGTACTTATGATAAACCATATTCAGAGATTTCATTCACAGAGAATAGGAGGAGAATCTAGGATTGGGGATAGAGCAGTCGAGGTAACAACAATGGTAGGAGAAAATCTAGATCGAAGTAGAGAAATTTTTAATTTCATCATTGTGGTATGAAGGGACATGTTAAGAAGTTTTTATATCAGCTGAAAAGAGAAAATAGAATGAAGGAAAATCCGTTGAAGACAAATAGTTATGGATATGATCATGTCGCCGCTGCTACAGGGGGTGATCTTGTTATTGTTTATGACTCCATTAATATTGTTTCTAATGATTCTTGATGGGTTGTTGACAGTGGTGTCTGTTTTCACATGGCATCGAAGAAGATTTTTACATCTTACAACCTAGGTAATTTTGGGATTTTGAATATGGACACTGATGTTCATGTTGACGTTGTAGGTATAGAGACTGTTTAGAGACCAGTATAGGAAATAAACTGATTTTGAATAATGTTTGAAATTCTCCTGAGGTTTTCTTGAATATTATTTCTACTATATTTCTTTATGATGAAGGCTTTATCAATACTTTTGGTGATTTCCAATGGATTATTTCTAAGGGATCTTTGATTGTGGTTTGAGGGAACAAGCAGTCAGGTTTTTACTGTAGTAGAGCTTCTATTTCTTGTGATATCGCTTGTGTTGTTGAGTGCAGTGTTTCATCCAAGTTATGGAATAAGAGGCTCAATCACATCAGTGAGAAAGGGATTGGTGTTTTGGCCAACATAAATCTTCTTCCATATTTTATGAGTGTCAAATTTGACACATGTGATCATTGCATGGATGGAAAACAGAGTCGTGAGTTTCAGTAGTCATCCTCCGCATAGGAAGTTATAGGTACTTGAATTGGTACATTCTGAAATTTTTGGTCCTTTTAAATCTAATACCTTTAGTTTTGGTCTTTATTTTGTGACATTTATTTATGACTACTCACATAGTCTCTAAGTTTATGTTATGAATTCCTAAAGTCTGATGGTTAGTATTTTCAAGAAATTTCTGGTTTCTACTGAGAGGGAATCATGCTAGAAATTGAAATATATTCGCACTGAAAATGAGGTAGATTATTGTGGTCTATTTGATCAGTATTGTTGGCAGGAAGGAATTCAGCATCAGAAGACGTCTCCCAATACACTTCAGTTGAATGGTGTAGCTGGGCATATGAAAAAGACTTTGTTGAAAAGAGTTCGTTGTTTTCTTTCAGAAGAAATGTTTCTTAAACATTTTTGGGGTGAGGATTTACTTACTACTGCTTATATTATCAATTTATCAAATGAGATTGATTTATAGACAGACACTCCCGACAAGTTTTGGTATGGAATAGAGATCAGGTATGATCACTTGCATGTTTTTGGTTTCAAGGTTTTTGTTCATGTTCCTAGAGATGATATATCCAAGCTGAATGGTAAGAAACACTAGTGTATTTTTATTGGTTATGGAAACGATGAGTTTGGGTACATGTTCTATGATCCTATTTTGAAGAAACTTGTTATAAGTCATGATGTAGTGTCTAAGGAGGATTAGAATATTGCAGACATTAATAAGAGAGAAAAATCTTCTTCTCCAACTTTTGATGGTTTTGTCAATCTTGATCCATGTTTTGATTAACATTTAACTCATATTTTTGATTCTAATGATCGCATTGATGTACAAAATGATGCTCATGGTGAACAGGTTGGAGTTGATATTTTTGATACACCTTTTTTTATGATGATCTTGTTCCATGAGTTATTAATGAACCCACAGTTCCAATTCGGAGGTCATTTCGGCGTCGTAGCATTTCTATTTGGTATTCACCTTATGAGTATGCGCTCCTCACTAAAGGGGGAGAACCAAAATCTTTTGATGAGGTAATAGAAATTGAACAAAAGAACAGATGGTTTGTGGCAATAAATAATGAGATGAAATCATTACACGACAACCATACTTTTGAGCTGGTGAAGTTACCGTCATGTAAGAGAGCTTTGAAAAATCTGTGGATTTATCGGATTACGAATGGAGAATCTAGTTCTATTCCTCAATACAAGGAAAAGGTTAGTTGTTAAAGGCTTCTATCAGTAGAAAGGTATTGATTTTGGCGAGATTTTCTCACATATTGTAAAAATGTCTTCTATTCAGGTTGTTCTAGGTTTAGATGCTAGTTTGAATTTGTAGATTGAGTATATTGGTGTGAAGACAACTTTCCTCCATGGAGATTTAGAGGATATGATTTATATAGGAAATCCAGAAGGTTTTGTTGAAACAGGTAAAGAAAATCATGTCAATAGGTTGAAGAAGAGTTTGTATGGTTTGAAGCAAGCTTCGAGGCAGTGGTATAAGAAGTTTGAATCTATCATTTTTCATCAGGGTTTTAGGAAGACATCTTCTGATCATTGTGTTTTTTTAGTGATTTACTAATGATGATTTTATTATATTTTTGTTTTATGTGGATGATATGCTCATTGTTGGCCATGATGCTTCTAGAATTGAAAAATTGAAGAAGGATATTTGTCAGTCTTTTGCAATGAAAGACTTGGGGCCAACACGACCGATTATTGGCATGATGATCTCCCATGACAGAAAGGCCAGGAAATTGTGGTTATCTTAGGATAGATACATTGAGAATATTCTTCATATATTTTTGATGGATAAAGAAAAAGTGATGAGTACTCTTATTGTTTTACATTTTAAGCTCAACACTAATCAGTTACCTTCTACTGATGAAGAGATAGGAGATGCAACCCATAACTTATTCATCTGTCATTGGTTGTTTGATGTATGTGATGGTATGTGCTAGACCTTATATAGCTCATGCAGTTGGTGTGGTCAGTCATTTTCTATCAAATTCAGATAAAGAGCATTGGAGAGTAGTGAAGTATATATTTTGTTATCTTCGTGGTACTTTTGATTTGATATTGTGTTTTGGAGAAGGGGAACCTGTGATTTGTGGCTTTACAGATTCATATATGGTAGGAGATGTCGATTCAAGGAAGTATACTTCAGGCTATTTGATCACTTTTTTATGGGGAGCAGTATATTGGCAGTCTAGATTGCATAGATGTGTTGCTTTATCTACCATAGAGTCAGAGTTTATTACAACTATAAAGGCATGCAAAGAATTGTTGTGAATGAAAACTTTTATTCGAGAGCATAGTTTAAATCAGGAAAGGTATTTTTTTTATTTTGTGATAGTCAGAGTTTTATTTGTTTGGGAAAGAATTACAATTTTTCTTGGAAGGTCGAAACATATCGATGTTTGATATCATTGTATCTACAACGTTCTTTATTCGAGAAAATTACAACTTGAGAAGATCCAAACTGATGAAAAAAGGTTATACATTTTGACTACGAGTTTACCCAGAGATAAATTTGAGACTCGACGACTGATTTTATGGTTTTTGTTCATCCCCACTTGATTTGGAGGTGGAGTTTATTAGGCACCTTCTCAATTGGAGGACCTTCTTTTGAGAAAAAGGCATGCAGAGGCCCATATGAATCATTGACGCGAAGACATGTTTTTTTAATGAAGATTTCTTTTGAAGCGGATGGGTTTTGATGCAGTCATTTTCCTATATAAGCAGGCAGCATACAAGGGTTTCAATACACTAACAACACCAAGAGAAAATCCCATTTGGTGATCACCTTTGTTCGATGATCATCTTTAATGTTCTCCATCACTGATTCACTACTTTTATTCTTGAGTATTACTTTTGATAACCCTTCCATTTTTTGGAGTCTCTACCGTGTACCTATTGATTTTAGTGGATCCTTATTTCCAGACAAGGTATCATTGTTTTTCCCTCACTGCATTTTATGTGTAAAAATTTCCAATTCCAAATTTATATTATGAAAAAAAAATTGTTTCTACACATCCACTATTTGAGGGAAATATTTTTCTGCTATGCATTCGCTTTTCTGTTTTTTTCACGTTAGTCACTTTTTCATCTTTCCCAACACATCATTCCCAAGATTCCCTCTATGATTTGTTTTCAAGGAAACTCCTTCAACATGATGAGTAAATACATTGGTTATAGCCTCTAAAACAACTATATTTAATGATAAGAGGTATATAAGCATATAATCCTTCTGAATGTGATAATTTATCTCATTAGACATAAGAATATCTTTATTATTCACTAAATTGTAGTTGTCTATAATTAAAGACACAAAACTCAGTGATTTAATCTTGAACCAAAGAGAATCACCTTCACTCCAGCCTTCAAACAGTAGTGATTCAATCGAAGTGAATTTGGCTATGATACATATCGAAAAGTTTCCAATGGGATCAGTGAAATCACTGATAGGGGTGAATTTGTGATCGATAATTATTTTAAATTTTCCTTTTTAAAAAACCTTAAATACCAGTTAAAGTAATTGATTTCATAGTTAAAACACACTAATGTGTACAAACAAACAAAGCATAACATAATTTATAAGGTTCACTACTCAAAAAAGCTAATCATTGACATGATCTGGAAACTCCCAAAATCATAGTCCACAAGAAACAATAATGTGGATTACAACAAGAAGGGGATAACCATAAAATTATGATACACCATATTCTATTAACGGTGTATGTGAATATCACATAGTAAAAAGTGTTTAGAGAGTTTCGTAACAGCAATAAAATTTTTCCACTGCTTCAAACTACAAGCTTATTGTCATTATGTTGCTTCCTTCTCCTCAACTTGCATTGTCATAAGTCTTCTCCTCTTCTTTTTCGATTTCTTTCACAACAATGAGTAAGAACCACTTATCTCTCACTCTCCTTCTCTATATCTCTCTCTCTTTTATGTCACCGATGTAGCAGTGTATCAGTTCTTCTAACAAATTATTAACATCTGTATTCTTTATTTTCACTTCTTTTATATTCACTACATTACATGAATATTATTTCCATAATTGGTTATGAAAATTCTCTCAAACATAGATCTCTTCATAACTCAGGTCAAACATTCCAGAAACCTTTTCCAACTTTTATTCATATTTTAATTTCAAATATTTAATTCAAAATTCCCACCATTATTGCGAACAAACTTCTCTTCTTAAACATTCCATAAATACTGGTCTCAACATTCCACAAACACTGCTATTTTAAATACTTTTAAAATAGACTTCACATGTGCATGATTGTATGAAAGAAACATCACAGTCATAGCTCCTCTCTTACATCATGCATCGTGAATTTTCATTAATGATAATACTTAAAAATTAGTTTTGGTATTGTCTGACTTTAAATCTTCAAAATAATCAAATTCTAGAAATATCAATTTTCTTCCAAAAGTGAAATAACTTATGGGCTCATTATCTTATGTGAGATATAGATGTATTATTCTAACTCAAATATTTTATGTGTAACTGAATTTTCTTATGCGTGAAAAATATCCCATGAACTCAAAAAATCTTACACATAATAGAACTATATTACACGTAATAGAAATATCTTACATGTTGGCTTAAACGTCTTAGAACCAAAATATCTTATATCATAAGATATTTTACTTAGCCATTTTTCCTTTTCTTTTGCGCTGCAATTCCATACTTCCTTAAATACTTTTAGATTCTTTTCAACTTGTTCCAAGGACTTCTCAAACTCTTCAAAACATTATCCAATGATTTATCTTCACCCGAATGATCTCTCTTGCTTATATAAACCAACTTTATCTTCTCACATCTTGTATCTTAAACCTCTCCTTCAACTGGTGACTCTAAATTCATTTTGGAACTACTGAACATAGTTTCACTTCCTTACACAACACTAGTAATGCATTTCCATGAAGATCAGGTCATCAATCATCACATATTAGACAACATTAAATGTAATTTTAAGAAATATTTGCGTATTGAAAATAAAATCCAACACCCTAATGATATACACTTCTAACCTTCACATAACAATTTCTCAATAATCTCCCCAAACAAAATTTCAACTCATATTTGTATAAATAGATATAAAAGGTTATGATGAAATATATCTCCCCAACATTAAACATCTCAACCTCTATAATTCCTTTTTGAGGAAGCACTTTCCCCTAAACCACATTTTCCATCCTTTGACACTTATTACAACTAGTAACAAAAATCCTAGCATCGTTAAACAGTGTTGGATAAAATAAGATAGATTGAAATAATTTTTGGGGTTTCCTCTCTCTACTATGTTGTCCTCTCTAAAGTGACGAGGGATAACTCTCAAAAATGAAAAGAATTTCTTCTTCTCACATACACCACCTAAAAATAGAATCACTACACCTTCAAAAGATAAAGGATCCTCCCAATAGAAGTGGTTGAAATTTGAAAGGAATCTCTTACTTTGATTGTGATTAAGGACATTAGGAATAAATTTAGAAGATAAAAAGTTCACAAATCATCAAACTAAGGGGGATTATTATTTGAGAAAATAATCATATTTTCATTTGGAAAGGTTGAATTAATCTCCCTAAGGTTATTATTTTCAATGTAGGATAACTAAGACAATTAACCAATAAGTATATTTTCATCTCCCTTATTATCCCTTATTTTTAAATTAAATTTTTTAATCTAGTGTATCCACCTAATGATTCTAGGCTTATCTTCTTTTTTTTTTTGAAAAAATGGTACTTCAAAAAAGAATAATCTGAGTAAAAATTGACCTTAGAATCTATTAAATACTTCTTGAACTTATATAGAGAAACGAAAATAGACAACAACTCTTTTAAAATTGTGGTATAATTACCTTGAGATTTATCTAGAAAATTGAAATCATAATATACCACATGTAGTCTTCTAATCTTTCTTTATCTGAAAACTGCTCCAAAAAACATCACATACATCACACATGAGTTCAAAGGGGAATTTTAAATAAGTACTAGTTATTACCAGTGAAGAGGTAATTTTTTTGCTTGAGAGGATTCAAGGATTCAAATAACTACTCATCAAAGATGAAAAGTGTATCCTTAACAATCAGCACACATAATGGATTTTTGGTTTTGAAAAAAAACCATTTTATAAAACACTAGTAAAAACCAACATGTTTGAAGAGGTATCCACTGGTAGGAAAATGTTACCATCATGCATATATAAATGGTAGTTGGAGCTCCACATAGTAAAAAAGGTATCCACCAGTAGGAAAATGTTCTAAAAGGACGTGTGAAAGTGGTTTTTTCTTACTCAATAGTTATTGGAATCTAGTTATAACCAGAAAAAAATCAATGAAATAATAAAACTTATTTCTAAATAAACTCTCTAACATGTGGTATAAGAATTATATAGAAAAGTGATCTTTGTTGGTGGATAATTTCAACTACCTATAATATACACACACCCTCCACTTGATCACTTTCCTAGTTGGAATGTGATCATTTCTCCCATTGGTTATAACCATGACCCCCCCCTTTATAGAAAAACTATAACTGGACTAACTCAAGGGCTGCCAAAGATTGGTTAGATAATTATATCATTTAAAAACATGATTACCATCCCTCTAACAACTTATTTCATTTGTGGATTAAGTTTCATTTATCATTCAAATCTAGGTTTGTTTCCAAGTTCCATAGGAATCCTATACATATAAAAAGGAATAATACCTTTTAATTTAGCTATAGTTATTACAATGACAGTTTCAAAATCTATCAAGAAACTTAGAAACCTCTCCTCTAAGATATTTTCTATCTCAAAAAAGATGATCATTGGCTGTGGGAAACTATTATCCAAAAATGAGTAATCTGGATTAGTAGGCAAAGGTTTAAGCGCAACAACTAGTGATTCTAGGAAATAAGAAATATTTCTGGCCCGAGTTGGACCAAGGTCCTAAAAATGTGTCTTAAAAACGAATTTAGAGATTGATAAGGCCTCATCCCCACTGTTGGTCTCACTGGTCAGCCACTCTAACCCATATTACATATCAATTTATCAAATTATTCTATAATCTCTAAAAATTCCTCCACAAGTTCATCTAAAGTATTATTAAACACAAAAAATGTAAATTTTGAGAAGTTTTTTTAGTGTAGGTTATATAGTATTTTTAAACACATTAAAATCCTCTTTTTTATCACCAAAATTATACACTAATTCCCCCTTAGACACATCTATCACATCACCTCCTTTAGCTAATAAAGTTCTATAAAGTATAATAGGGACCTTCTTATCATACTCCATATTAAGGATTAAAAAATATGAAGGTTAAAACAATATACCTAAACCAATAATTGGGTCATCTACTCTCTTAGTGAAATGAGTAAAAGACCTATTAACCAATTACAGATCAACAATTTTTAGTTAAAATTATCCAATTCTCAATTGTTGAAACATGAATGATATGAGATTTATGTTCACACAAAGATCACATAGTCAATTTAATTGACCATTGTTTTCTCATGTGCAAGGTATAACAAATATCCTAGTGCCATGAAGATTGGGATAGATTTTATTTTATAGAATATTGATACACATAGTTAAACTAATCATAGAAAACTTTTCTAAACTATTTTTAAATATTTTTTTTCAAGAATTTTAAATATATTGGAATAAAAAACAAATATTTTATGAATGAAATGTTTAAATTGAATCTTTTTAAAAAACTTAATAAACTTGAGAAGTTCAGTTTCATTGTTCTTTGGTATTATTCTTTGAGGGAACGAGATAAGTGGAGTAGAACTTTTTAAAACGGTTAGTGTTCCTTCACTTTTTTCCACAACTCTATTCTTCTCTTTATATATTTCCCATTTCAAATATTTATTTAGTTTTATCATGAACTGTCAAAATTATACTCATTATTAATATTTTTCCACCTTTTCAACCTCAACATTGTCCTAGTTTTCATTTACAAATACATTCCAGACGTTAGTTTGGAATTTATTAGGTTCTTCCCAAAGGTTTTTTGAGTTTTTAACCCACTTATTGTAGTGACACCCATCACTTTCTCCCTATAATTGATTTTAGTTGTTCTAGAGAGTTTAAATTTTCCCCTTTAATTCAATATTTTAGTCATTTGGATAATTTTCAACTCTAAATTGCAAATTCTAGAATATATTTTTAAGCATTTATGAATCCATTTTATTGGACATTTATTTAACTATCCCCTATAAATTTTCATAATAATTATATGGGTCAACCCTTATTTTGAGTTTGAAAATGAAGTTTAGGTTGGTTTGAAGAACTAGGGGTAGTAGGTTTCTTAATCACACCTTGATATTTCCATGAAAAGTAAAGGTGTTTTTTGTAACTAGGGTTGTTATTTGAGAAAGGGTCCAAAACTCCCTAATATCTACCCCAATAACCATAAATTTTTTACATTTTTAGTGCATTGTATGGGTACACCAATGTTTGGGAAGAAAGGTTTTTAATACCCATACATGCTAAAATGAGATCATTTTTCACTAAGACATTGGAAATATGGAATGAAGCCCTCATTAGAGTCTATAAAGAGGTGTGAAGGGAGTTGGTGATGGGGACAAAACATTTAAAGGTTCTGAAACCTATCATATAATTTGTGAAATATCTCTACCTTGTTATGTATAAACACAATTATCTTGTTCCCAAGTTCTCTAGTGAATTCCAATACATCTTCATTAGATAAACCATTGAAGAAAGAAAACAATGACAAATATGGTTGTTTTAGCTTATGTTTCCCAGCTCTTAGGGGTACCCGAATGCATGAAGAGTTGTAAGAGATGATAGGCTGTCAGTAATCCATAAATCATGGTCTCTCAGTGATATCCTATCTAAGTTTTGATTGTTCAAAATGCTCAATATTTACAGCTACCCTCACTTGTATTTTCCATGATAGACTTGTGGAATTTTGTAGGAGAACGATAGTGTTTTTCTATCTCAGGGGTGAAGGATTCTATTCTAACTAACTTAGTCCTACTGTTCATACACTCAAAAGTATCCCAATAAGACAAAACCACAATTCAAATTTTATATATGTTCAACAAACCAATGCAGATCCAGCACAATGCAACCAACATAATTTCAAGATCAGTACACAACAATTCATAATTTTTTAGCACTGATAAAGACCCCCCCTTTATGAGTAATTTTTTAGTAGTGCTGATAAAGGGGGGGCTTTATCAGTGCTTTTTCCTTGCACTGATAATGAGTTTATTTCAAAAAAAATCATGGAAAATAATATATTGTTATATAAGTATATTTATATTGATATAAATATAATATTTATTTTTTAAATATGTTTTAGATAAGTATAAATAGACTATTACATTTAATATATAAGAAAATTAGTAAAAATGGCTTTAAAATATTTTAAAAAATATGATTATTTAATAATTTTCTAATTATCATCAATTAATAATCCTTTAATAATAATTTAAAGACAGAAAAAATAAAAAAAAATCAATAAAAGTTTTAAAATAAGTTGAAAATATAACTCAAACTTCAAATGACCATAACTTTTGATCCAGGTGTCTGTTTGAGTTCTATAGAATATCAAATCGAATCTTGCAACAAGATCTACGCTCTAGTGAATGAAGGGGACCTTCTATCACAATTTTCAAGGCACAAAAAGTCCCAAGAGTCCTCCAAAACTAAGTTTTTAGTTTGGATACCCTGATTTTTTAAGATTCAAATAGGTATAACATCTGATTTGGATGTTCTCTAGGCCTTTACCACATATCATATCAAATATTGTTTCATTTTCTTTGATTTTACTAGTTGGGGAGTTGAAACAGACTTTTGGATTAGAAGTTATGGTCGTTTTAACATTTTATGGATTTTCAGATACACATATATATGTATTTATTCATAATATATATATATATATATATATATGTGTGTGTGTGTGTGTGTGTTGTATATATGCATGTATGTATGTATGTATTTATTTATAAAAACACATAAAAAACATATTTTATAAATGTATTTAAAACTAATCTTATAAATAAATATTAATATTCAAATAAATATACAGATAGAAAATTATAACTAAAAATATATATATAAATAAATATAAATATATATTAATATATGAATAAATATATATATACTAATATATGAACAAAGATATATGTATTAATATAACTAAATATATTTATATGAATATGAATCTATATTAATATACGAATAAATATAACTATATTTATATATATAAATAAATATAAATATATATTTATATACGAATAAATAAATAAATAAAAATAAATATTACTATATGAATAAATATATATGTATTAATATAACTAAATATATTTATATTAATATGAATCTATATTCATCTAATTATAAATATAACTATATATATATTAATATATATATCATTAAATAGAGAAAAAACAAAATAACTTAGTGGTAAAGGTGCAATCGTGCAAGGGTGGAGGTCTCGGGTTCGAGTTCAGGTGGAAGAAAGGAAAGTGAAGAACTCGGCCAAGTGCAGCGCATGGGGAGAGTGGGAGGGGGTCCGCCTAGCTCTGATAAATGAGGGGGTCAAGCACTGTTAAAATCTCCTGAAACATTATTTTATTTTTTAACTTTTTTTTTGAATTTTATTAGCACTAAAAAAAGCACTGATAAAAAGGTCCTTTATCAGCACTTTTTTTAGTGCTGATAAAAGCAGCCTTTATCATCTCTTTTCTGAGCACTGATAAAAGGGACCCCCTTTATCTTCTCTTTAATTAACAACACTTTTCTAGCGATATTAATGCCATTTTCTATCACTGATAAAGGCCATATTTGTAGTAGTGTATAATCAAATATGAAACTCTTGAAATGAATTAAAAGGATTTATTATATTTTTGACTTTTTCTAAAAAACATTCACTTTTCACTCTATGGTCGAACACTCACATACAAAAAATTTAACTGATAAAATAATCAAATATTTTAAATTAAATAAATCTACCCATTTAAGTTAGGATGATGAGATATAACACATTAATAAGTAATTTCAAAAAACAACCACCTTATTCATCTAATTAAATGAAAAGAAGAAATCACACAGTTCGCACCAGAATTAAGAGTTTATTTCTAAATAAAAATTCAAAAATAGAATTTGAAAATTTTATTTCCTTAAGAGATTCTAGATTCAATTAAAAGTGAGAAACGAAAAACTAGATCGCACCAAATGAAAGTTTTTCTATAGAGAAATATTTTTTTTTCAAAAAACAATAGAAGAAATGAAGTTTTTAGCCACTCATAAACATGAAAAGACTACATTGATTTCAAGAAAATCAAATTCTTTTTTGAGGATGCATAAAATGGTTATTTATAATAAATTTTTTAAAAAAAATTAATGGAAAATATTTCACTGGTCTCCATGAAATCTAGTGTACATTTTAAACATTTATATGAATTAAAGTTCTATGTTTTCATTGAAGGATTTATGCAATTATTTGGATGGGTCGACATTGGATATAAGGTAATCAGTTCTCGATCTTTCCATGTCTTAGATCTCTCTCATTTTCCTCTATTATATTTATCTTAGAAACACAATCATGGAGATTTAAATCTGTATGGGAAGGTTTCAATTGGGGTTGTGGATGAACCACCAATATACCAGGTTCTTTATGCATCAAACAATCTTTTTTTGGATTCTCTAGTAATTGAACTTTACCTTATGACTTTGGTGTACTAGGAGATAGGAAGTCAAAGCACCCTAATCACCACACGAAAAATTCCCACAACACACACACAAACTCCATATAAACCAACACAAACAATCAAATTTAGCTGAAATTAATAAATAAAAAAAGAATACTTTGGTTTTATATGGGTTGGAAAATTACGTATTACGTCCACCGAAGAACTCTATTGTCATTCTTTTAACTCTCAGGCGATACAAATATTAAAATTTCAATCGAAATAATGTCCAATAAAAAATAAATTTGTTTCTTCATCACAATTAATTATATGTACAAGTGGTCCCATACCACATATATAGTGGGGTCTGGTCAGTCTTTTGGTTATACCCCCATCCACAATTTTTAGATGACTCATTTTCTGATCACAATGACTGCCGATACCCATTAGCATCTGACATCTGACTATTCAAGCTAGTGAATAGTCCAATTTCCCTTTCTAGTGAACCGACTACTACTCAGTACACACTCATTGGACACAAAACCTATCCAAAGAACCTGCCTTTGTCGAATAAACACATCTTCTACTACCAGCACCCCCAGACTGATTTATAATCTAACTCTTTCTTCGTCCGGTGGATGTAGGGGAACTTAAATATGATTTCACAACCAAAGAATATCCCTATTGAAGACTACTTTAGGAATCCCATGAAAACTATCCAACACAAAGGAAAATACAATGAACCTCCCACAGTAGTGTCTCATACTTTTTTCGTCCTCCCAAATCTCATTGAGGAATAATGTCATGTCAAACATTCTTGGACTAAAGGCTTGGTGAAAATGTATTATGGATTTTTATTTTGAGTTATCTTTAGTAGCTCATGCTCTCTTCCCTCTAGTAGATTCCGAATGAAATTATATTTTAGGTCGGTGTGCTTTTTACATGCATGGAAAACTATATTCCGAGCTAAGTGAATTTTTCTCTAATTATCAGAATTGAGAAATCCAATTTTTCATCCTCTATAAGTTCCTCCAAAATATGCCTCAAACATATCACCACTTTCCCTACTTCCAATAATTCCACTTATTCAGATTCAATCAGAGACAAAGTTACCACTGGTTTCAACCTTGACATATAGCTCACTATAGTCGCACCGAAGGTGAACACACAGTAGGTTGTGCTCTTTCGAGTATCCAAATCTCCCCAATTTCTACATCAATATACCCCCACAAAGGATCATACAATCTAAAGAACAATGCTATATAATATATATCTTTGAGATAATGGATGATCCATTTCATAACTTCATGGTGTTATTTATCTAGATTCGACATGAAATGGTTGACAACTCCCACTTCCCGTGCAATGTCAGGATGATTACGCACCATGGCGTACATAAGACTTCCTACCATTGATTCAAACAACAAATTTTACATGTTCTTCACATCAGCATCTGTATTCAGAACTTGCACTTTTTAAATATTTAAGTGTCCAACAAGTAGGGTTGAAATTGAATTTCATACAGACATAATTAATCTCTCGATAATCTTCTAGACATAATCCCTCCAAGAAAAAACCAAAATTCAGGCTTTTACATATCACTTGATTCCCATCCCCAAGATATCCTTATCATGTATAAGATATTTCATCTTGAACCTTCTATAAAATTCATGTTTCAGATCCTAAATACTTTTAATATCCTGACTAGCTAGCAACATTTCATCAACATACAAGATCAAGAAGATAAAACTTCAATCTCCAAATGCCTTCTAGTAGCAACAATGGACCATGTTTCTATGCATGAAACTTTTTTCTACCATAAATGAATCAAACTTAAGTTTTCCTTATCTTGGTTCTTATTAAAGGTTCTAGCCGCAGCAGAAGTGCATTTTATGGGTGTAATATTAAAATTTATTTTAATATAGAGTTTCCCAAAACTTCAAGAGAAGATCTTTCACATTAAATTTATAATTAATTAAATTAAGATTGGAAGAAATGATTACCTCAGCTTAGGATCCATTCTTCATTGACAATGATAAACTAATGAAAACCCTTTTATATTACCTTTATTACATTGTAATGATTCAATTATAGAATCCCTCTAGAAGTGATCCACAAATGCTCTTTTGATATATGAGCAATGCTGATTTATTTTTGAGTACTAGTTTGGAAAATACATTATCTTTCATTTTTAATCTTGATCACTCCAAGATCCTTTAGGCTTGAAGGTGTTATTCTCATACTTGAGAGGAAGAGAAGAGGTAAATATGATAGGGAGAAGTTTGTTGTTCATAATGATTCTCAATTCTCAATTCTTGATTATTGACTCATTAGACAGAATCATATATTTATTGAGTTAGAGTTTAGATTAAAATAATTATTTAATTACATGTCGAACCTTAAATAATATTTTAATTTTTAACAAATTATATTCCACATAATAATAATGATAATAATAATAATGATAATAATTTTTTATGGTATGCACCAACCTACACAATGATAAATAATATTTACCAGCTTGTAAATAAATATTTAACAACAGACACGGTCTTTGTCCATTTATACTCCTCAACATTTATTGAATATACAAATAAATATTTAAATTAAATAATTAATTCTTTAATAAATATTTTCAATCAAAAAAATGAAAATAAAATATTCCTCAGTATTGAGAATAATATTTATTCTATTAATTAAATTCAAAAGAAAAATAATCAAGATCAATAGAAACACATATTGTGTGACCCTTTAGGATTCTTTTTCATTGTTTTTAAGAGGGTGTGTCTAAAGTTCAAGATTTTTTTATAGCAATGGGTGAAGTCACCCAAGAGAAATAATTTAAAGTTTCAATGAAAAAAAAACATATGGACGTTCACTATGTAATATAATATCTTTATCACAATATTTCATATAAAAGTTTTCACATCTATGTCACCAACCTATAAGATCGATATGTCTTTTCATTTATTCTAAAATAAGCACATAATTACAACATGGCCATGGAATTTATTACAATTGTTTCATTCTAATAAAATGGTAGAGATATCAACTTCATTTAAGATTAAAGGGAAAAAAATCCTTCCTCTACTTATTCATTAATAAAACATCACTCGTGACACACCCAATGTATCCAAATTCACCATGAACTGTTATTATCACGGTTTATCAAATAAATTTATGTTTGAAAGTCATAATATGCATTAACAATAATCCTGATGTCTTATGACCATTACACATGCTATTAGATAATAAATTTCATGATGACACCAAAACATGCAGAATTCTTACTGCAGGTCTGTTCTCATAATCACCCATATTAGAGATTAAAAAGTGAAAAAATCATGAGAAGTATCCTCATACACTTATGAGTACTCACACATGATAATCACATTTTATATTTCCCATAATAAAATTTTATCCAACAGTCAAAATATATTAAGAATTCCATCATTTCACTTCAAGGTTCTCATCATATTGAGTAACTATTATGCCCTTATTGTGCGATAGATACTCTAGGAAATTATTACATTAGAGTCATGCAAAAAAATTAACAATATATATATAAGATATTTTTATTAATATTAAATACATCGAGTATACATGTAATCAAAGTACAAAAATTTAGTCATAGGATACCAACTCCAACAAACTCCCACTTAGACTATATCCAACTACTTACGACTTTTAGTTTGCTACACATAACAATATAATCATGTTTCTACTAATTCAAGGATTTAGTAAAGGGGTTGACCATGTTGTCTTACATGGAAATATTGCTCACTGAAACGTCATAACTTTGATAAAAACCCCTCAAGAGATGATACTTTTGAAGTATGTGTTTTGTTAGCTGATGTGACCTTGGTTATTTTGTGAAAGTCACTTATATAGTATTATCATAATAAAGTGTGATGAGATCTTTAATTATAGGCACCACATCAAGCTCTTGGACAAAGTTACACATCCATAATAATTTTTAGCCCCCTCATAATTTGTAATTAACTCAAACTCTACCTTAGAATATGTTACTATATCCTGCTTTGAACTCTTCTAGATAACAACAACTCCATTAAAAATAAATATGTATCCCATTTATGATTTAATATCACCATGATCTTTATGAAAAATATAATATTCATATCCTCTAATGGGTAGTTCCTTATCTCCTCTATAGACCAGAAACATATCCTTATTATGCCTCAGCTAATTAAGGATAGTCTTGACTACCATCCAATAGAGGTCACCCAAATCAACTTGATATCTTCCTATATCACTTAATGCATAAGAGAAATATAGGCCAGTATATAGCATAACATACATGACTAACCCAATAACTGACGCATATATAATCCTTTCCATTCTTTGTCTTTACTCATGTTTTTTCATACACATCTTCATGGAAAGATGAACTCCATGTGACACTCAAAACAATCCTATCTTGGATTGTTATATACTGAATATCTTTAGTTTCTTATCAATATATGTACTTTAACTTAGGTTAAGAAGCATCTTGAATATATCATGATGGATATTTATTCCAAGAATATATGTTTTCTATATTAAGTCCTTCATGGTGAATCATTTATTCAACCAGGACTTAACAGACTGTAAGATTAGTATCTCATTTCCAATAAGTCATATGTCATCAACATACACTATTAATAAAATGACCTCACTCTCACTAAACCATTTATAGAAACAAGGATCACATTCATTCTTTATGAAACCAAATTATTTTATATCTTCATCAAATATAATGGTACATGACATAGATGATTTATTTAATCCGTAAACAGATTTTTTCAATTTACAAATCTTGTTGTTGTCTTTTGGAGTCACAAACCCTTAAGGTTGTTTCATATTGACATATTATTCAAGGTTACCATCAAGTAAGGTTGTTTTGAAATCCATTTTCCAAATATCATATTCATGGAAGTTCATAATGACAAGTAAAATTATAATGGATTTCAGCATTGAAGCTAGTGAAAATTTTTCATCATAGTTAATATATTGGTACTATTTAAACCCTTTTGCAACCATTTGTGACTTATAGGTACTTAATTTTCCTCCCATGTCCTATTTCATCTTAAATACCAATTTACTACCAACAATATTTACATCTAATATAGAATCTATTAAAATAAAGACTTGTTTTTTGTACAATGAATCCATTTAAAAATTCAAGGATTCTTGGCACTTGAAAACATCTACACCAAATAAACCTTACTTGTAGTTAATAGGATCATTATTATCAACTAATAATGATTCACTATCCTTGGTGACTAGAAAAAAATAATGTTATGGTTCTCTAATATCTCTAGTACCCCCACACAATATTTGTGTCTCTAGAACATTTTTTCTATAGGGATTCAAGGAATTTGTTCCCATGCCAAATCTTGTGTATCTTAATATTGAACTTAATAAAAGCCTATCTCACTCAAAATATATATTTTATTGATAATAATCTTCTCATGAAATGTGGAAAATCTATCAACCAAAACCTTTTTGTCTAGAGGGTTTTATAGATATTATCCCATTGTTTCTTTGGGATATCCTATAAAGATACACTTTTCACCTTAGGGTGAAATCTTGTTACCTGAAGAGGCCTTAACAAATGCTTCAAAATCACACACATGTAAGTATGAAAAGATGAGTTTATTTCAATTCCATAATTGGTATAATATACTATCCATTAATTTGGTTGTAACTCTATTTAGTACGTATGCTACTATTTGTAATGCATATCCTCAAAAGGATAATGGAATATTTGCATGAATTATCATTGATCTCACCATGTCTAATAAGTTTTGGTTCCCCCTTTTTCTTACACTATTCTATTTAGGTGTATAAGGAGGAGTGAGTTAAGATAGAATGAAAAACTCTCATAAATAATAAATGAAGTCTTGATTAATATAGTGTCTACCATGATCTGAGTAGAGTTTCTTAATATTCTTACCAAGATGGTTATCAACTTAATTCTTGTATTCATTAGTTTTTTCAAAGGAATCCAACCTTAAGTCATCAAGTAGACAAATACATATCTTCTAAAATCATCAATAAAATTTATGATGTATGAGTACCCACCCCTTAATTCAATAGGAAATAGTCCACACACATTGGTATGAACTAATTTAAGAATATATTTCGACCTTCCAGCTTTAACACTAAATAGAGATATGGTGATTTTATCTTCTAAACATGCATGACATACACCAAGTGGTTTTTTTTCAAAATAATATAAATATCCATATTTCGGTAATTTAGTCAAAAAAATTCATTTAAATGACCTAGATGGTGATTCCATCCTTGAGTGTGGTATGAGTCATGTAAAGTATTTTCGTTATCAATTTCCATTACCTATTTCGTGTGATCCAAAACATAAATATAGTTATTTAGTTGTAACTTAACATAATAAATGTTGACTTAATAAAACAATCAAAATTTATTCCCAAAATTAAAAATAAATCCATCCATATCATGTATAGATAAAAATAATAATGTTTTTGTTAATGGATGACCCCAAAAATAACATTTTAAAACCAATATCATTTCAGTTGGAAACACGAGGTGGTAGTCTCTAATAGCTACAATAGTAAGTTTAGCTATGTTGGATGTTTGTAGATATACTTCTCCTCTGTCAATCTTTCTGAATATACTTGGTTCATTTATTTGAATACATATGTGAGAATCACAAGATATATCTAATACCTGATTTTTAAAAACAATTAAATTAAACATGATGAAAAATTCACCTGAAGATTTCCCTTGATTCTTTACCTGAGTTCAATTTTTCTTCCACTGTCCCTTCTTTCCATATGTGAAATAAAGAACATCATGCTCCCCTACTTCCCCCTTTATTCCCTCTTCTTGGAAGTGCATGAAAAAGCTTTGGGATTAAATCTCTTCTCTTTCCCTTTTTGTTTATTCACCATAAGGATAGAAGTATTTCCAGTCTTCGTTTACTTATCAACTTTGTGAAGAAGAGTGATAACATATGTAGATATTTCTCAATGTTGTTCATATTAAAATTAACAACCAAACTAGAGAATCCCCAAGGGAGTGATGCAATAACGAGATCAGTGTGTAGTTTTTATAGGAGTTTAAACTCTAAAACCTCTACAAACTCAATGTAACTAGTGATATATACTACATGAGGCTCAGTTATCTATCATTAGAAATCTTACTCTGAAAGAGGTCTTTGGAAATATCAAACCATTCCTATTTTTCTCTCTTCTAGAAAACATCACAGAGGTTATCAATCCTACTATACACATCCATGATTTCATGAGACTTCATGAGTTCACAAGACACATATAAAAGTATAAAACATTGAATGTCTACTGCATCATTAAAATGTTTTTCATACACTATGAACTCTTCATCGCTCTCCTCCTTGGCAAGAAAATTAGGCATTGAGGATTCAAACACATAATATTCCTGTTCATGGCGTAACATAACCCAAAGATGTATGAACCACTCAGGGATGTTACTTATGGTGAGGATATGGTCTTTATACAATATATATCAAATGGATAGAGTGGATGATGAAATTTACATTTTATTCTATAATTTCAAATTGTAAGAACCTGGTTCTTATTATTGAGGTACAAGTTTCTTCTTTTCCTTTTTTCCTTAGGTGTTTTTGAGAAAATAAGGAAAATGGGGAAAATCCCAGATTTTGTGGGTACACACCGTGTAATTTTCCATACGTTATGTACTTTGTCTATGTGGGATGAGTACATGTGGTGTGTAGCCCGGCTGACGATGAAAGGTGTAAAACCGACTACACGACGTATAGTGGGTATTTACATGCTGTGTAGTCAGTCGACAAGTGAATAGTAAGGCGGTGAAGGTAGCTTCCAGCTAAGCGACTGTACTTTCCATGTACCCTAGTATTTCATGTCGTGTACTCATGTTGGCAAGTGAACAGTGCCACGCTGGCGAGTAGCCTCCATTGGAATAGTTAAAAATAGAAAGTACATGTTCTGTACTTGAGAGTACACACTGTGTAGTTTGTTTATTTCACTTAAAACGGGAAGTAGCTTCCTCTGTTCATAGAGGAAGCTTAGAATGATGGAGGAGCTCCAGAGGATGGCCTAAGCTTTGAAGATATCCCGGTCTCATGCCGGGAATCCGTTTCCGCCTCTGTCGATCACAATGAGACCGCATGGGTAAGCCCTCCCTTCTTCTTGAGTAGTTCTTTCCAATTATTTCCCAAGGGAAAGTTATTTACGTTTGAATGGGAATTATTTTATCCTATATCTACATCATTCTTGGACGATTTGAGAGACGTCATTCACTTATACCGATAAGGGGAAATCGAGGTATTTTGTCTAGTGTTTATTTCCAACAGCTGTGGTGAATTTTTGTACTGTTGTGATATGCGCCCATGAATGGGGTGTTGTATGGATGATGTCTTAAAGAATTATATACCTAGAATTGTATAGGTATTTGAATGTAATTATAACCTGATGTTTGGGATTGTTTCATGGATCCAAGACCAACCCGGGGGGTGCCTTCCTCTGTTTAGCCGTTTGGCCAGGTTACCCAAGGGCATACCATAAAATTTAGCATGCTTTAAATTTCCTTGAGAGGAATTTGATATAATTGTTTTCTTATCTTTTGGGCTCAGCCCGGTTACTTTATCCTAAGGGCAGTGTTCTATTTAGACTGAGGGCAGTTGCTTCTGTGCCTGAGGGCATTATCTCGTACGCCTGAGGGCAATATTCATTATGCCTAAGAACAATCGCCTGAGGACGTGATTATATTTATTCTAAGTGTTTGATTCTATATAGCTTGAGGGCGTTATTCTGTTTAGCCTGATGGCGTGATTCTGTTTAGCCTGAGGGCATGATTCTGATTAGCCTGAGGGCATGGTTCTGTTATCCTGAGGGAAAGATTCTGTTTACCTGAGGGTAAGAGTTTTCATGTCTGAGGACACTGACTGTTTACTTAGAATATTCAATGTGCTGATATCTTAAATTTAATGATTAAATGAATGTTAAATTGGAAATATAACTGGTAGTTAGTTAATTTTGAGTACTTCTTAGTTTATTTCATTTTACTATTGCACACTACTGTTGCACATTTTCACTGACAATTGGGCATGGGACTTTGGTGGTTGCCTACTGATATTTATTTATTACACCTTGTTTGGGGTATGTCTTTGACCCAAATAGATTATATTACTGTAGGTGTCGATAAGTGAAAGAGTCCCTATACCGGTACTTGATTACTGAAGGTTGCCTACTTTTGAGTACTGCTTAGTTTATTGCATTTTAAAGTTGATTTGATTTTCACCATTGTGTGACACACTTGTGAGTCTGCTATTTAGATGTTATACATGGGTTATATTTAGTTGAAACCCGATGAGATGAGGGTATTCCATCTCATGCATCAGATAGGAACATGCTAGAAGTCACATGCTATGCATATTTCCATGCCATGTAGGCGCATTAGAAATTGAAAGTTGTTGTGATAGTTGTTGTGCTAGAAAAGAATTCTGTTGTGATAGAAGATTTGATAAATACCTGATATTTGATAGGGTATTTTTGTGTGAGGTTACAGATAGAATGGATTCCAAACTTTGATTTTTGGGGAGTATGGGACCTCAATAATTGGAATTTAGTGGATCATTGACGAGTTTACTTTATTATAACATGTATAAGATGCCAATCATTGATTTTCAGGGAGTATGGGCCCTCTCGGATCGGAATTTGGCACTTGGGTGTTCGTTTTAGTGTTTTCTGGGCTCCGTAGTAGTTTTTGAGGCTTACTATCTGGAAAAACCAGTATACATGCCGTGTAGTTCTATAGACACACGTCGTGTGTTCTTCTGTTCTGGGGGAAAGAATTTTTTTTAAGTACACACTGTGTACCCTAAGTACACGTCATGTAGTATCTTCTCGTACCATAGGTCGTGCAGGTGGGGACACGGGGTAGAGAAGGGATTGGGAAAACATGCCGTGTACCAGTAGTATATACTGTGTAGTGTTGACCCAGAGACCGCCCATGTAACTAACAACATGGATGGAGGAAATATTTGTTTGAACACGCCGTTTTAATGTTATACACATCGTGTAGTCTGACCCAGGTACCCAGGCATGTCACCAAAAACATGGGTCGATGTTATCCTTCAAAGTACATGCCGTGTGCCCGCGGGACATACCGTGTAGGCTTGACCAGTGAGATATTGTGTGGACTTAGCCATGTGGCTTGGGAAAACGGGGTGGTTTACACACCATGTGCGGGTGTAACACACCGTGTAATGTCGGACGAGTAGCTGGTTGTGTCACTAATGACACAGGAAGTTGGAAATTAAATTGTACATGCCATGTCGTTTTATACACGCCGTGTAATCTAGATCAAAAATAGCCGTGTGGCTAGGCCATGTAGAAGGACTCGGGCAGGGGAAGAAAAGTCAGGTACACACCATGTAGTTAATATACATGTCGTGTAGTCTTGTTTTGGAAATATTGATTGATTTCTTCATCTTGTTACCTTTTTGGTCCCTTTGTTTTCTATCTTTGATAAACTTAAATCTGAGGTGTGTTTTGACCTTTTAGAGTCATGCCGCAGAGACAACCTCACGTTGTTCGTTAGGAGAGTAGCAACGAGTATACTCTGGAAATGGAAGGCCATGGGTTACCAATGGATCCTCTAGCCGAGCCAGATGCGACGCCATCCATTATACCTGGTACAAGCGCCGATGCGAAGTTCCATGAAGGCTTCATGCGGTTCATGCTGACCTTCCAGGGCGCACCACCAATTGCCACATCTATGGTATACTTGAATAGTATATTCCAGCAGAAACATCCGCCTACATTTTCCAGGGATGGCGGACCACAGGCTGCGGAGTCTTGGCTAGGTTTTATGCAGACTATTTTTGAGCATCTTGAGACGCCTCCAGGGTGGAGGGTCAAGCTCGCTACATATATACTGCGTGATTCCACCAAGAGGTGGTGGGATGTTACCACCTAGACTGAGCATCACCGAGACATGGCGTGGGAAGATTTCCATGCAACTTTCTACGAATTCTTCTTCCCAGAGCCGCTGAGGGCAGATCGAGCTCGAGAGTTCATGAATCTGCAGTAGGGTGCTATGTTAGTGATGGATTATTTTTCTCGCTTCACCGAGATTCAACGTTTTTCACCTATTCTGGTGGGTGATGAGAAGTTGAAGGCTATATGCTTTGAGTATGGTCTTCGATATGACATCCGAGATCTGGTGAATGTTTTCAGGTTGCTTACAGTGCATGCTATTGTGAACTAGGCACTGATTACTGAGTGGAACCTGCAGGAAGCTAGTAGTGTGGGCCAGGTTGGTTCAACACCAATTTCTGGTACTATTTCTAATGGTAAGAGAAATAGACAGATGGAATTCTCTCACAGTGGTAGTACTATCCAGAAGAATACTTCAGGTGGCCCGGTCATTTGCTACCAGTGCGGTAGAGAGGGGAACAAGCGACCTCAGTGTCCCCGAGACCCAGTGGAGTTCTGAGGTTGTGGCAAGATGGGTCATCTGCAGTGCTTTTGCTGGGTATTTCTACCAGTGGCTAGTGATAAGGGTTCTGTGCAGACTCCACAATTGGGAGAAGGACCAGCAGCTTCTTACTAGTCGGGAAACTAGAATACGTCAGAGAGTGCATGCAGAGATGGTGGACATGGCCATGGTATCCAAACACCAAGATCTCAGAGGCAGCGGGGCTGGACAGCTCAGGGTAGCCAGGCTGTGCCACAGGGCCACGACACTGGGCAGCCATATGCAGTGCAACATACCCAACAAAATCATTATCCCGGACCTTCTACTTTCAAAGGTACTATTTTAGTAGCTTCTGTTTTATCTTCAGTATTTTTTGATACGGGTACTGCACATAGCTTTATATTTTTTCATGTTGTGGAGATCCTTGGGATCTGTGTTTCTTTTTATCATAGTGTTATAGATCTAGACACTCTATTAGGGACAAGAACGGCTGGTGTGCATCAGTGCAAGGAGTGCCCCCTAGAGGTTGGTGGGTGTCACTTTCTATAAAACCCCTATGTCTTGGAGATGTCAAGCTATGATATATTTCTCAGGATGGACTGGTTGGTACCCTTCCAAGCCTTTGTGGATTTCTATCATCGTAGGGTGAGTTTTACATCACTAGAGGGCAGTGAGTTTCTATACAATGGCGAATGGGATGTCCATGTGAGCTGAGCTGGACCCGTGCATCATGGGCGAGGAAGTGTGACAGCCCAGATTGCGAGCTTGTATCTGGATGACCAGGGTACTTGTCAGAAGGATTTCCCTCTTGTAGTTTATTGTTTTAGGTATGTCTTCCCAGATGACTTTTCAGGTATACCTCCAAAACGAGAGGTGGATTTCTCTATTGAGCTAGTGCCAGGAGTAGCACCGGTGTCCATTACTCGTTATAGGATGGCTTCACCTGAGTTGTAGGAGCTCAATAGACAGTTAGAGGAGTTGCAGTCAAAGTGTTTCATCCGACCCAGTACTTTTCCTTGGGGTTTGCAAGTCCTTTTTTCAAAAAAGGTGGATGGTACCCCCAGACTCTGTGTGGATCATCGAAATCTGAACCAACTGACGGTTAAGAACCGATATCCCTTACCGATTATTGATGATCTTTTTGATCAATTTTGGGGATCACGAGTGTTCTCAAATATTGAATTGAGATCTAGATATCATCAGTTACGCATTAGACCATCTGATGTTCCGATAACAGATTTTTGGAGAAGATATGATCTATATGAGTACTTGGTCATTCCATTCGGACCCTCGAACGCACCAGCAATTTTCATGGATCTGATGAATCGTGTGTTCCACTCCTATCTGGACTCTTTTGTGGTAGTATTCATGGAAGATATCTTGGTGTACTCTCACACTTGACATGACCATGCTACCTATCTTGATATCATATTGAGTACACTGAGAGAGCATAGGCAATATGCTAAGCTCTCAAAGTTCCACTTTTGGATGGACCAGATACACTTCCTGGGTCATATTATCTCGGAGGAGGGAGTTGTAGTAGACCCAAAAAAAGTGAGAGTAGTAGTTTCCTGGGAGAAGCCTAAGAATGTGTTTGAGATACAGAGTTTCTTGGGGTTTCTGGTTATTATAGGTGCTTTATACAAGAATTCTCCCGCTTAGCAGCGCCGTTGACAGGTTTGACTAAGAAAGATATGAAGTTCGTTTGGTCAGAAGCTTGTGAGACATCCTTTCAGGAAATGAATAGAAGATTTTCATCAACACCAATCCTGATACTTCCAGAGAAATGTAAGAGCTATACAGATTACTGTGATGCATCAGCTATTGGGCTGGGAGCAGTGTTGATGCAGGGTGATCGAGTTGTTGCGTACGGGTCTCGGCAGTTGAGGCCACATGAGAGGAATTACCCAACACATGACTTCAAGTTGGCTGTATTTGTTCATGTGTTATGCTGTTGGAGACATTATCTCTTGGGAGAGCATTTTTTGGTTTTCACTGACCACAAAAGTATCAAGTACATCTTTACTCAGCATGACCTGAATTTGAGACAGAGAAGGTTGGTTGAGTACCTTCAGTCCTTCAATTTTGAGCTTTTCTATACACCTGGTAAGGGTAAGGCAGTTGCTGATGCACTGAGTAGGAAGACTCAGACACAAGCAGTTTATGAGGCCAGTGGGGAATGGCAGTTTATGGCTTTGTTCTCTGAGATTCATTTGGAGGTGCATGATAGTCAGGGGAAAACCTATCTTTCTTCCTTAGCTGTGACTTCTACCCTCTTGGATAGAGTAAGGATGAGACAACTATCTGATTCAGAAGGCCTAATTCTATGGGAGTAGGTGGAAAGTGAGGACCCTCTTCCTGGTTAGGCGATAGGTGATGACGAGGTACTACGTTTCCATGGAGGAGTATGGGTTCCAAGGGATATATGCAAGGAGATGATGCAGGAGTTTCATGCTTCAATTTGGATAGTGCATCCCAGAGTTACCAAGATGTACCATGACATGAGACGTCAGTACTGGTGGATGGGTATGAAGAAAGAAGTAGCCGGTATTGTTATGAGATGTTCCACCTGTCAGCAGGTGAAGGCAGATCATCAGAGGCTAGCTGGACTATTACACCTGTTACCCATTCCGGAATGGAAATGAGATGATGTCGTGATGGATTTCGTGACCGGGTTGCCGAGGTCACCTTGAGGCAATGATGTTGTGTGGGTCATTGTGGATAGACTTATAAAGGTATCTCACTTTTTGCAGATCAAGGAGACCTTCGGTGTTGACGAGCTCAAAAATATGTATATCCGAGAGATCATACGTCTTCATGGGGTCCCTCGTTATATTGTTTTAGATAGGGATGCCCTCTTTACGTCTCAATTCTGGAAGAGTTTTCAGAGGGCACTGGGTACACAGGTGCTTCTGAGAACAACTTACCACCCTCAGACCGATGGACAGTCAGAGCGTACGATACAGGTGCTTGAGGACATGATGCATGCATGCGCCCTAGATTTTGGGGGCTCTTGGGAGAAGCATATACCCCTGATTGAGTTTGCGTATAATAATAGTTTTCAGGAAAATATTGAGATGGAACCTTATGAGGATTTATATGGTAGTCCATGCCGATCACCTTTGTGCTGGATTGAGGTAGGTGAGGCAGCTTTACTGGGACCATGTCTCATACAGGAGACTTATGAACATGTCCAGTTGATACAGAAGCAGATGGATACTGCACAGTCTCATCAGAAATCTTATTCTGATCACCGCAGATGATCCTTGGAGTTCGTGGTCGAGGATCAGGTATTCTTACGTGTTTCACCGAGGTTGGGACACAAGAGGATCAGGAGACTGGGTAAACTTTACCGAGTTATGTGGGGATGTTTGAGATTATAGAGAGAGTTGGTTCAGTTGTCTATCAGTTGGAGTTACCGCAGAGGTACCGGGCCATGCATGATGCCTTCCATGTATCTCAGCTATGTCGTTATCACTCAGACCCGTCTCACGTTTTTTATCCCGAGGAGGTTGAGCTTCAGGTTGATGCATCCTTTGAAGAGCATCTGATTCATATTGTTGATAGGAGCACGAAGGTTCATCGAGGCCGGTCAGTTCCTCTTGTATGGGTGTTATGGAAGCATGACTGAGTGCATGACGAAACCTAGGAGCGGGAGACCGACGTACATGCTCAGTGTCCAAAATTGTTCACAGATTTATCTTCACCACCCTTGGAAGGGTAATTCGGGAATGAATTGCTTTAAGGGGTGAATTTTGTAAGAACCCGGTTCTTATTCTTGAGCTATGGGTTTCTTCTTTTCCTTTTTCCTTAGGTGTTTTTGAGAAAATTAGGAAAATGGGGCAAATCCCAGATTTTGTGGGTACACGCCGTGTACTTTTCCACACACTGTGTACTTTGTCCATGTGAGATGAGTACACGGGGCATATAGCCCAGCCGGTGGTGAAAGGTGTAAAAACTGACTACATGCCATGTAGTGGGTATTTACACGCCGTGTAGTCAGTCGAAAGGTGAATAGTAAGGTGGTTAAGGCCACCGCCAGCTAAGCAACCGTACAGACTATGTACCCTAGTATTGCACACTGTGTACTCATGTCAGCAAGTGAACAATGTCGCACTGGCGAGAAGCTGCCAGTGGAACAGTTAAAAAATGGAAAGTACACGCAGTGTACTTGAGAGTACATGCTGTGTAGTTTGTTTTTTTTCACTTAAAACAGGTCATATCCTCCTTTGTTCATAGAGGAATCTTAGAACATTGGATGATCTTGGGAGTACGGACGAAGCTTTGGAGATATCCCGCTCCCACGCTAGGAATCCGTTTCCTCCTCCGTCGATCATGTTGGGACCGCACGGGTAAGCCCTCCCTTCTTCTTGAGTAGTTCTTGCCAATTCTTTCCCGAGGGAAAGTTATTACGTTTGAATGGGAATTATTTTATCCCAGATCTACGTTGTTCTTGGACGATTCGGGAGACATCGTTCACTTATATCGATCAGGGGCAATCGTGGTAGGTGGTATAGTGTTTATTTCCAACTATTGTGGTGAATTTATGTACCGTTGTGATACGCGCCCATGAATGGGGTGTTGTATGGCTGAGGCCTTGAAGAATTATATACCTATAATTGTATAGGTATTTGAATGTGATTATAACCTGATGTTTGGGATTGTTGCTTGGATCCAGGACCACCCTGGGGGTGCGTTCCTCTGTTTAGCCATTTGGCCAGGTTACCCAAGGGTATACTGTAAAATTTAGCATGCTTTAAATTGCCATGAGAGGAATTTGATATAATTGCTTGCTTATTTGTTGGGCTCAGCCTGGCTACTTTAGCCTGAGGGCAGTGTTTTATTTAGCCTGAGGGAAGATGCTTCCGTGCCTGAGGGCATTATCTCGTACGCCAAAGGGAAATACTCGTTATGCCTGAGAGAAATCACCTGAGGGCGTGATTCTGTTTAACCTAAGGGAGAGATTCTATTTAGCCTAAGGGCATGATTATGTTTAGCCTGAGGGCGTGATTCTGATTAGCCTGAGGGAATGGTTCTGTTAGCCTGAGGGAAAGATTCTATATACCTGAGGGTAAGAGTTTGCATGTATGAGGACACTGACTGTTTACTTAGAATATTCACTATGGTGATATCTTAAATTGAATGATTAAATGAATATTAAAATGGTAATATAACAGGTAGTTAGTTACTTTTGAGTACTGCTTAGTTTATTGCATTTTACTATAGCACACTGCTCACTACGGGAAAAGTGGTTTTTTGTGATGGGTCAATTACAACAAGAATATATACCGTCATAAGAGGTCTGACAAAATACGTATTTGTGATGGGAGTCTTTTCTCGTCGCAAATAGTAGGTTAATTGTGACGGGAATGGGAAACCCGTCGCAATAGGTTTGGCGCGGTTTGGGAGATAAAATGTGAGAAGGGTATTTGCGACTGGGACGCATCCCCGTCGCAAAAGTCCGGCGATGGTAAATACCATTTGCGACGGGCAGCTTTGCCCGTCGCAAATAGTATGTTAATTTGTGACGGGACCTGTCACAAATACCCTTTTAACCGCCAACTGTAATTAATACGAGCGAGGGTATTTGCGATGGGCCCGTCGCAAAATCCCGGCGGTGGTAAATACCATTTGCGACGGGCAAAGCCCCCCGTCGTAAATAGTATGTCGGCATGTGTGTATTTGCGACGAGACCCATCGCAAATACACTTTTAACCACCGAATGTAATTAATACGGGCGAGAGTATTTGCGACGGGCCCCATGACAAATACCACCATTTGCGATGGGAAACCCGTTGCAACTAACCTCGTCGCAACTAATCTAACCTATATATACCCCCAGCTGTTTTTTCTTCAAATCACTCAGATCTTCCTCTCCCTCTCTCTTTATTCTCCAATTTTAAGGAAAAATTTTTTTTAGTTAAATTTTTTTATACGAGAGCATTTGGAAGGCACAAATACCTTCAGAATATCAAAGTTTAAGGTATTTATATATTTTTTTTATTTTTATTTTTTTATATTAATTTTAATTGTTGTTTATTAGTTCTAATTAAATTATAATTAAATTGATTTTTATTTATATTTATTTTTAGTAAGAAATTGATATTGTTAGTGATAATTATAAATAATTAGTGTTAATTTTCAATAATTAGAGATTATTCTAGATAATTAGCGGAATTTAGTCATAATTAGATATAATTAGGGATAATTAGGGGTAATTAGATATAATTAGATACAATTAGTAATAATTAGATAGAATTAGTAATAATTAGATAGAATTAGTAATAATTAGATATAATTAGTAATAATTAGATATAATTAGTAATAATTAGATTTAATTAGTAATAATTAGATATAATTAGTAAGAATTAGATATAATTAGTAACAATTAGATATAATTAGTAACAATTAGATATAATTAGTAACAATTAGATATAATTAGTAATAATTAGATATAATTTGTAATAATTAGATATAATTCATAATAATTAGATATAATTCGTAATAATTAGATATAATTCGTAATAATTAGATATAATTCATAATAATTAGATATAATTCGTAATAATTAGATATAATTCGTAATAATTAGATATAATTCGTAATAATTAGATATAATTCGTAATAATTAGATATAATTCATAATAATTAGATATAATTCGTAATAATTAGATATAATTCATAATAATTAGATATAATTCGGTATAATTAGATATAATTCGGTATAATTAGTAATAATTCGGTATAATTAGTAATAATTCGGTATAATTAGTAATAATTCAGTATAATTAGTAATAATTCGGTATAATTAGTAATAATTCGTAATAATTCGGTATAATTTGTAATAATTTGGTACAATTCGTAATAATTCATAATAATTCAGTATAATTCGTAATAATTCGGTATAATTCGGTATAATTAGTAATAATTAGTAATAATTAGTAATAATTAGTAATAATTAGTAATAATTAGTAATAATTAGTAATAATTAGTAATAATTAGTAATAATTAGTAATAATTAGTAATAATTAGTAATAATTATTAATAATTAGTAATAATGAGTAATGATTATTAATAATTAGTAATAATTAATAATAATTAGTAATAATTAGTAATAATTAGTAATATAAAAAAAATTATATTATCAATATTTATGAAAAAAAAAATTAGTATTATTAAAATAATAAAAAATTTATAAAATATTAAAATTATCAATATTCGCAACAGGATTTGCTCTATTGTTAACATGTTCAAATCTCAAAGGGTCACCAATTGTCAGGTCATGCGCAATAAAAACCTTGTTTCAGCCATGTCCAACGTAAAATCTATAATTTTCCTTGCATGGTTGATCACCTCGCAAGTAGCGTTGCAATAAGAAGGGAAATTCGAGGATGAATTACTTTAAGGGGGAAAGTTTGTAGGAACCTGGTTCTTATTCTTGAGGTACGAGTTTCTTCTTTTCCTTTTTCCTTAGGTGTTTTTGAGAAAATAAATAAAATGGCGAAAATCCCATATTTTGTGGGTACACGCCAAGTTCTTTTCCACACACCATGTAATTTGGTCATGTGAGATTAGTACACGGGGCGTGTAGCCCGACCGGTAGTGAAAGGAGTAAAAACTGACTACACGCAGTGTAGTGGGTATTTACACGCCGTGTAGTCAGTCAGTAGGGGAATAGTAAGGCGGTGAAGGAAGCCACTAGATAAGTGATCGTTCATGCCATGTACCCTAGTATTGCACGCCTTTAACTCATTTCAGCAAGTTAATAATGTCGCGATGGTGAGTAGCCGCCAGTGGAAAAGTTAAAAAATGGAAAGTACACGCCGTGTACTTGAGAGTACATGCCATGTAGTTTGTTTTTTAGCTTAAAACGGGCAGTAGCCTCCTCTATTCACAAAGGAAGATTATAACTCTAGAGGAACTCGGGAGGACGACTGAAGCTTTGGAGATATCCCGCTCTCTTGTGGGGAATCCGTTTCCGCCTCCGTTGATCACATTGGGACCGCATGGGTAAGACCTCCCTTCTTCATAAGTAGTTCTTTCCAATTCTTTCTCGAGGGAATATTATTTACATTTTGATGAAAATTATTTTATCCCAGATCTACATCGTTATTGGACGATTCAGGAGACGTTGTTCACTTATATCGATCAGGGGCTATCGAGGTAGGTGGTGTAATGTTTATTTCCAACTACTGTGGTGAATTTGTGTACCATTGTGATACGCGCCCATGAATGGGGTATTTTATGGCTGAGGCCATGAAGAATTATATACCTAGAATTGTATAGGTATTTGAATGTAATTATAACCTGATGTTTGGGATCGTTGCTTGGATCCAGGACCACCCTGGGGGTGCGTTCCTCTGTTTATCCCTTTGTCCAGGTTACCTGAGGGTATACCCTACAATTTAGCATGCTTTAAATTGACCTGAAAGGAATTTGATATAATTTCTTGCTTATTTTTTAGACTCGTACTGGTAACTTTATCCTGAGGGCAATGTTCTATTTAGCTTGAGGGCAGCTAATTCTGTGCCTGAGGGCATTATCTCTAGGCCTGAGGGAAATATTCATTATGCCATAGGGAAATCACCTGAGGGCGTGATTCTGCTAGCCTGAGGGTGTGATTCTGTTTAGCCTGAGGGCATGATTTTGTTTAGCCTGAGTGTGTGATTCTATTTAGCCTGAAGGCGTGATTCTTGTTAGCCTGAGGGCATGGTTCTGTTATCCTAAGGGCAAGATTCTATTTACCTGAGGCTAAGAATTTGCATCTCTGAGGACACTGAATGTTTTCTTAGAATATTCACTATGGTGATATCTTAAATTGAATGATTAAATGAATATTAAAATGGAAATATAACTGGAAGTTAGTTACTTTTGAGTACTTCTTAGTTTATTGCATTTTACTATTGCACACACTGTTGCACTTTTTCACTGACATTTGGAATGAGCCTTTGGTGTTTGCCTACTGGGATTTATTTCTCACACCCTGTTTAGGTCATGTCTTCGGCCCAAACAGATTATATTGCTGCAGGTATCGATAAGGCAAGAGTCCCTATACCGATACTTGATTGTTGTTGTGGAGTACGAGAACATGGGACCAAACTTAGGCTTGCGATGCTGCTGACTGTTCTATTTGTTCAACAATAATTGTACTTTTGTTGTATTGTATTGTATTGTATTGCAGTGTAACTTGTTTTGGATGCTTTCATAGAATAGTGACATGCTGCATCATTTTATATATAACTGCTGGTTTCCGTTTACTTCAGTTGTCCATCTTAGTTAAATACTATTTACTGTTTTCACTTTTGTATGTTATTTATCTTTTTCCGCTGTGTTACACTTCGAAAAATGAGGGCATAGTTTCCCCATTATCATACCTGGGCCCTCACTGCTAGTTTTCAGCCTTTGTCATTTGGGGAAATGCGCTTGAGGTCATGTGACCAACCAGGTTCAGGGCACCCATGGAGTGACACTCGGATCCGGGATGTTACAATGTGGTATCAGAGGATTTTTTTATTTGACTTACTGTTTGGAGCCTTAATCAGAAATAGGACTGACATGGTAGTTGGTATTGAGCTGTGACCGAGAGTAGCTTACCCGTGTACAGGGAAAATCCAGTCTACCTCATTTATTGCAATTTTTCAGATTTTTCAAATTTTACAGTTGATTCGATTTTCACCATTGAGTGAAGCACTTGTGAGTGTGATATTTATATGTTATACATGGGTTCTAATTATTTATAACCTGATGATATGAGGGTATGCCTTCTCATGCATCAGATAGGCACATTCTAGAAGTCACATGCTATGCATAGTTCCATGCCATGTAGGGGAATTAGAAATTGCATGTTGTTGTGATAGTTGTTGTGCTAAAAAAGCATGCTGTTGTGATAACTGCTTTGATAAATACCTGCTATTTGATAGGGTATTGTTGTCTGAGGTTAATGATAGAATGGATGCCAAACTTTGGTTTTTGGGGAGTATGGTCCCTCAATAATCGGAATTTGGTGGATCATTGATGAGTTTACTTTATTATAACCTGTATAAGATTCCAAGATTTTTTTTGCAGGGAGTATGGGCCCTCTCGAATCGGAATTTGGAACTTGGGTGTTCTTTTCAGTGTTTTCTGGGCTCTGGAGTTGTTTCTGAGGCTTACTGTCTGGAAAACCCAGTATACATGCCGTGTAGTTCTATGGACACACGTCGTGTGTTCTTCTGTTCCGGAAGAAAGAAATTTTTTTTAAGTACACACCGTCTACCCTAAGTACACACCGTGTAGTCTCTTCCCATTCCATAGGCCATGTGGGCGAGGACACGGGGTATGGAAGGGCTTGGGAAAACACGCCGTGTACCAGTTGTACACGCCATGTAGTGTTGACCCAGAGACCATCCGTGTAACCAACAACACAGATGGAGGAAATATTTGTTTGAACACGCCTTGTTAATGTTATACACGCCATGTATTCGGACCTAGGTACCCGAACATGTCACCAAAAACACAGGTCGATGTTTCCCTTACGTCTACACGCTGTGTGCCCACGGGACACGCCATGTAGGCTTGACTGGTGAGAGGCCGTGTGGACTTAACAGTGTGGATTGGGAAAACGGGGTGGTTTACACGTCGTGTGCGGGTGTAACACATCATGTTGTGTCGGCCGAGTAGCCGACCATGTCACTAACAACATGGGTAGTTGTAAATTAAACCATACACACCGTGTCATTTTATGCACGCCATGTAATCTAGAAAAAAAAAGATCTGTGTGGATAAGCCGTGTATAAGGACTCAGGAAGGGGAATAAAAGTCAGGTACACATCATGTAGTTAATATACACACTGTGTAGTCTTGTTTTGGAAATCTTGAATGCTTTCTTCCTCCTGTACGCCTTTTGGTCCCCTAGTTTTTTGTCTTTGATAAAATGAAATCTGAGGTTTGTTTTGACTTTGTAGAGTCATGCCACCAAGTCGACCTCACGTTGTTCTCCAGGAGAGTGGCAACGAGTATACTCTAAAAACAGTAGGCCATGGGCTACCAATGGATCCTCCAGCAGAGCTTGATGTGGCGGCAACCGTTATAACGGGCATAGGCGCTGATGCGCAGTTCCGTGAAGGCTTCATGCGGTTCATGCAGGCCTTCTAGGGTGCACCATCGGTTTCCACATCTATGGGAGATATGACTCATATATTTCAGTAACAACATCTGCCTACATTTTCAAAGGATGGTGGACTATAGGATGCAGAGTCTTGGCTAGGTTCTATGCAGACTATTTTCGAGCATCATTAGATGCCTCCAGGGAAAAGGGTCAAGATCGCTACATATATGCTGCGTGATTCCGCCCAGAGGTGGTGGGATGTTACCACCCAGATTGAGCATCACCGAGACATGTTGTGGGAAGTTTTCCAGGAATATTTCTACGACTTCTTCTTCCCAGATACGCTGAGGGAAGATCGATCTCGAGAGTTCATGAATATGCAGCAGGGCTCTATGTCAGTGATGGATTATTGTGCTCGCTTCACCAAGCTTCAACGTTTTGCACCCGTTTTGGTGGGTGATGAGATGTTGAGGGATAGACGCTTTGAGGATGGTCTTCGATATGACATCCTAGCAATGGTGAATGTTTTTAGGTTGCCTATAGTGCATGATATTGTGAACCAGGCACTAATTACTGAGCGGAACTCGTGGGAAGCTAGTAGTGTGGGCTAGGGCAGTTCAACACAAGTTTATGGTACTATTTATACTGGTAAGAGGAAGAGACAGATGGAATTCTATCACAGTGGCAGTACTATCTAGAAGAATACTTCAGGTGGCCTGGTCATTTTCTACCAGTGTGGTAGAGAGGGGAATAAGAGAACTTAGTGTCTCTGAGACCCAGTGGAGTGCAGAGCTTGTGGTAAGTTGGGTCATCTGCAGTTATTTTTCAGGGAGTTTCTACCAGTGTTTAGTGATATGGGTTATGTGCAGACTCCATGTGTAGGAGTATGACCAACAACTTCTTACCAGTTGAGAAACTGGAATACATTAGGGCATGCAGGAAGAGATGGTGGATGTGGCCATGGTAGCCAGACACCAGGATCTCAGAGGTAGCTGGGCGGGAAAACTCAGGGTAGCCAGGCTGTGTCGCAGGGCCATGGAACTGGGCAGGCATATGTAGTGCAACAAACCCAACAGGAGCATGATCCCGAACCTTCTACTGTCAGAGGTACTATTTAGTAGCTTCTGTTTTATCTTCAATACTTTTCGATATGAGTGCTACACATAGATTTATATATGTGCCCATTGTGGAGAGCCTTGGTCTCTGTGTTTCTTCTTCTCCTAGTGTTATGGTGATAGAAACTCCGTTTGGGACTAGAACAGTAGGTGTGTGTCAGTGCAAGGAGTTCCACATAGAGGTTGGTGGGTGTAAATTTCTATGGAACCCCTATGTCTTGGAGATGTCGAGCTATGATATCATTCTCGAGATGGACTAGTTGGTACCCTTCCGAGCCTTTGTGGATTTCTATCGTCGTAGGGTGAGTTTTACGTCACCAGAGGGCAGTGAGTTTCTATACAAGGGCGAATGGGATGTCCAGACGAGCCGAGCTAGACCTGTGCATTGTGGGCGAGGTATTGTGACAGCCCAGATTATGAGCTTGTATCTGGATGACCAGGGTACTTTTCAGAAGGATTTCCCTTCTGTAGTTGATAATTTCAGGGATGTCTTGCTGGATGACTTTTCAAGTCTACCTCCAGAATGAGAGGTGGATTTCTCTATTGAGCTAGTGACAGGAGCAACACCGGTGTCCATTCCTCCTTATAGGATTACTGCACCTGAGTTGTAGGAGCTCAAGAGACAGTTAGAGGAGTTACTGTCAATGGGTTTCATCCGACCCAATACTTCTCCTTGGGGTTCGCCAGTCCTTTTTGTGAAGAAGGCAGATGGTATCCTTAGACTCTGTGTGGATTATCGAAATCTGAATCAGCTTACAGTTAAGAACCGATATCCCTTACCTAGGATTGATGATCTTTTTGATCAACTTCGGGGAGCACGAGTGTTCTCGAAGATTGACTTGAGATCCAGATATCATCAGTTACACGCTAGACAATCCGATGTTCTACTCACAATTTTTCGGAGCAGATATGGTCTATAATAGTACTTGGTCATGCCGTTCGGACTCACGAATGTGCCAGTTGTTTTCATGGCTTTGATGAATCGTGTGTTCCACTTCTATCTGGACTCTTTTGTGGTAGTCATCATGGATGATATCTTGGTGTACTCTCACACTCTACATGACCATGATAACCATCTTGAGATCATATTGAGTACACTGAGAGAGAATAAGAGATATGCTAAGATCTCAAAGTTCCACTTTTAGATGGACCAGATACACTTCCTGGGTCATATTATCTTGGTGGCAGAAGTTGCAATAGACCTAGAAAAAGTGAGAGTAGTAGTTTCCTGGGAGTAGAATAAGAATGTGTTTGAGATAAGGAGTTTCTTGGGGTTGGATGGTTACTATAGGAGATTTATATAGGACTTCTCCAGCTTAGCAGTGTCTTTGAAGGGCTTGACTAAGAAGGATGTGAAGTTTGTTTGGTCAGAAGTTTGTGAGACAACCTTTCAGGAGACGAAGGGAAGATTGACATCGGCACTAATTCTGATACTTCCAGAGCAAGGGAAGAGCTATATAGTTTATGGTGATGCATCAGGTATTGGGATGGGAGCAGTGTTGATGTAGGGTGATTGAGTTGTTGCGTACGGGTCTCAGCAGTTGAGGCCACATGAGAGGAATTGCCCGACACATGAACTCAAGTTGGCTGTAGTTGTTCATGCGTTACGCTGTTGGAGACATTATCTTTTGGGATAGAATTTTTTAGTTTTTACCGACCACAAAAGTCTTAATTACATATTTACACAGAGTGACCTGAATCTGAGATAGCAAAGGTGGGTTGAGTACCTTCAGTCCTTTGATTTTGAGCTTTCCTATACACATGGTAAGGGTAATGGAGTTGCTGATGCACTGAGCAAGAAGACTCAGACAGAGGCAGTTCATGAGGCCAGTGGTGAATGGCTGCTTATGGATTTTGTTCTCTGAGATGCATTTTGAGGAGCAAGGGAGTCAGGGGAAAACCTATCTTTCTTCCTTAGTAGTGACTTTTACCCTCTTGGATAGAGTGAGGATGAGACAACTCTCTGATTCAGAAGGCCTAGTTCTACGGGAGTCAGTGGAAAGTGAGGACCCTCCTCTTGGTTGGGCGATAGGCGATGATGAGGTACTATGTTTCCATGGACTGTTCTGGGTTCCATGAGATATACGCAAGGAGATAATGCAGGAGTTTCATACTTCATCTTGGGCAGTACATCTCGGAGTGACCAAGATGTACCGTGACATGAGACGTCAGAACTGGTGGGCAAGTATGAAGAAAGAAGTACCTGGTATTATTATGAGATGTTTCACCTGTCAACAAGTGAAGGCGGAGCATCAGAGGCCAAATAGACTGTTACAGTAGTTACCTATTTTGGAATGGAAATGAGATGATGTCGCGATGGATTTCGTGACTGGGTTGCCGAGGTCACCTCAATACAATGATGTTGTGTGGGTTGTTGTGGACAGACTTATGATGGTAGATCAATTTTTGCCGATCAAGGAGACCTTTAGAGTTGACGATCTCAGAAATCTGTATATCTTAGAGATCTTACATCTTCTTGGGGTCCCTCGTTCTATCATTTCAGATAGGGACACCCACTTTACATCTCACTTTTGGTAGAGTTTTCAAAGGGCACTGGGTACATAGGTGTTTCTGAGCACAACTTACCACCCTCAGACCGATGGCCTGTCAGAGTGTACGATACAGGTGCTTGAGGATATGCTGCGTGTATGCGTCCTAGATTTTGGGGGCTCTTGGGAGAAGCATATACCCCTGGTCGAGTTTTCCTATAATAATAGTTTTCAAGAAACTATTGAGATGGCACTTTATGAGGATTTATATGGTATGACGTTCCGATCAAAATTGTGCTCGATGGAGGCATGTAAGGAAGGTTTATTGGGACCATGTATTTTACAAAAGACATATGAACAGGTCCAGTTGATACAGAAGCTGATGGCTACTGTATAGTCTTGTCAGAAATCTTATGCTGATCGCCGCAGACGACCCTTGTAGTTCGTGGTCGGGGATCAGGTATTCTTACGTGTTGCACCGCGGTTGGGACACATGAGGATCAAAAGCCAGGGTAAACTTTCACCGAGGTATGTGGGGCCGTTTGAGATTATGGAGAGAGTTGGGTCGGTTGCCTATCATTTGTAGTTACCAGAGAGGTACCGGGCCATGCACGACGTCTTCCATGTATCTTAGCTGCGCCGTTATCACTCAGACCCGTCTCACATTTTTCAGCCCGATGAGGCTGAGCTTCAGGTCGATGAATCCTTTGAGAAGCATCCGATTCATATTGTTAATAGAAGCACGAAGGTTCTCCGAGGTCGGTCAGTTCCTCTTATACGGGTGCTATGGCAGCATGGCTGAGTGTAGGATGAAACCTGGGAGCGGGAGGCCGACGTACGTGATCAGTGGATATAATTGTTCACAACTTTATCTTCACCAACCTTGGAAGGGAAATTCGGGGAAGAATTTCTTTAAGGGGGAATGTTTGTAAGAACCCGGTTCTTACTCTTGAGGTACGAGTTTCTTCTTTTCCTTTTTTCCTTAGGTGTTTTTGAGAAAATAAAGAAAATGGGTAAAATCCCAGATTTTGTGGGTACACGCTGTGTACTTTTCTACACGTCGTGTACTTTGGCTGTGTGAGATGAGTACATGGGGCGTGTAGCCCATCCGTTGGTCAAAGGTGTAAAAACCAACTACACGCCGTGTAGTGGGTATTTACACGCAGTGTAGTCAGTCGGTAGGTGAATAATAAGGTGGTGAAGGCAGCCGCCAGCTAAGAGACCGTACATGCCGTGTACCCTGGTATTACATGTCGTGTACTCATGTCGGCAAGTGACCAGGGCCATGCTAGCAAGTAGCCGCCAGTGGAACAGTTAAAAAATGGAAAGTACACGTCATGTACTTGATAGTACACACCGTGTAGTTTTTTTCGGTTAAAATGGGTAGTAGCCTCTTTTGTTCACAAAGGAATCTTAGAACACAGGAGGAGCTTAGGAGGATGGCCGAAGCTTTAGAGATCACCCGCTCGCACACCGGGAATCTGTTTCCACCTCCATCGATCACGTTGGGACCACACGGGTAAGCCCTCCATTCTTCTTGAGTAGTTCTTTCAAATTCTTTCCCAAGGGAAAGTTATTTACGTTTGAATGAGAATTATTTTATCCCAGATCTACGTCGTTCATGGACGATTCAGGAGACGTCGTTTACTTATACCGACCAGGGGCGATTGAGGTAGGTGGTCTAGTGTTTATTTCCAACTGCTGTGGTGAATTTGTGTACCATTGTCATACGCGCCCAGGAATGGGGTCTTGTATGGATAAGGCCTTTAAGAATTATATACCTAGAATTGTATAAGTATTTGAATGTAATTATAACCTGATGTTTGAGATCGTTTCTGGGATCCAGGACCACCCCGGGGGTGCGTTCCTCTGTTTAGCCGTTTGGCCAGGTTACCCGAGGGTATACCGTAAAATTTAGCATGCTTTAAATTTCCTTGAGAGGAATCTGATATAATTGCTTTCTTATATGTTGGTCTCGGGCCGGTTACTTTAGCTTGAGGGCAGTGTTCTATTTAGCATAAGGGCAGCTGCTTCCGTGCCTGAGGGCATTATCTCATACGCCAGAGGGAAATATTCGTTATGCCTAAGGGCAATCGCCTGAAGGTGTGATTCTGTTTTGCCCGAGGTAGTGATTCTGTTTAGCCTAAGGGCGTGATTCTATTTAGCCTAAGGGAGTGATTCTGTTTAGCCTGAGGGCGTGATTCTATTTAGCGTGAGGGAGTGATTCTGTTAGCCTGAGGGCAAGATTCTGTTTACCTAAGGGTAAGAGTTTTCATGTCTAAGGACACTTATTGTTTACTTAGAATATTCACTGTGGTGATATCTTAAATTGAATGATTAAATAAATATTAAAATGGAAATATAACTGGTAGTTAGTTACTTTTGAGTACTACTTAGTTTATTGCATTTTACTATTGCACACTGCTCACTACGGGAAAAGTTGTTTTTTTGCGATGGGTCAATTGCGACGGGAATATATACTGTTGCAAAAGGTCGGACGAAATACATATTTGTGACGGAAGTCTTTTACCGTCGCAAATAGTAGGTTAATTGCGATGTGAATAGGTGAATCGTCGCAATAGCTTTGGCGCGGTTTGCACGCCAAAATGTGGGAAGGGTATTTGCGATGGGGACGCATCCTCGTCGCAAAAGTCTGGCGGTGGTAAATACCATTTGCGACGGGCAGCTTTGCCCATCGCAAATAGTATGTTTATTTGCGACGGGACCCATCGCAAATACCCTTTTAATCGTCGACTGTAATTAATGTGGGCGAGGGTATTTGCGACGGGCCTGTCACAAAATCCCGGCGGCGGTAAATACCATTTGCGAAGGGCAAAGCCGCCCATCGCAAATAGTATATCGACAGGTGTGTATTTGCGATGGGACCTGTCGCAAATACCCTTTTAACCGCCAAGTGTAATTAATGCGGGTGAGGGTATTTGCGATGGGCCCCGTCGCAAATACCACCATTTGCGACAGGAAACCCGTCACAACTGACCTCGTCACAACTAATTTAACCTATATATACCCCCGCCCATTTTATTTGAAATCACTCAGATCTTCCTCTCCCTCTCTCTTCATTCTCCAGTTTTAAGGAAAAAATTTGTTTCAGTTAATTTTTTTATACGAGAGCATTTGGAAGGCACCAATACCTTTAGAATATCAAAGTTTAAGGTATTTATATTTAAATTTTTTTTATATTTTTTATATTTTTTTGATTAATTTTAATTGTTGATTATTAGATCTAATTAAATTAGATTTAAATTGATTTTTATGTATATTTATTTTTAGTAAAAAATTGATATTATTAGTGATAATTATAAATAATTAGTGTTAATTTTCAATAATTAGAGATTATTATTGATAATTAGCAGAATTTAGTCATAATTAGATATAATTAGGGATAATTAGGGATAATTAGATATAATTAGTAATAATTAAATATAATTAGATATAATTAGATATAATTAGTAATAATTAGATATAATTAGTAATAATTAGATATAATTAGTAATAATTAGATATAATTAGTAATAATTATATATAATTAGAAATAATTAGATATAATTCATAATAATTAGATATAATTCGTAATAATTAGATATAATTTGTAATAATTAGATATAATTCGTAATAATTAGATATAATTCGTAATAGTTAGATATAATTCATAATAATTAGATATAATTCGTAATAATTAGATATAATTCTTAATAATTAGATATAATTCGTATTAATTAGATATAATTCGTAATAATTAGATATAATTCGTAATAATTAGATATAATTCCTAATAATTAGTAATAATTCGGTATAATTAGTAATAATTCATAATAATTAGTAATAATTCAGTATAATTTGTAGTAATTCGGTATAATTAGTAATAATTCAATATAATTAGTAATAATTTGGTATAATTAGTAATAATTCATAATAATTCAGTATAATTTGTAATAATTTGTAATAATTCGTAATAATTCATAATAATTCGTAATAATTTGTAATAATTCGGTATTATTCGGTATAATTAGTAATAATTAGTAATAATTAGTAATAATTAGTAATAATTAGTAATAATTAGTAACAATTAGTAAGAATTAGTAACAATTAGTAACAATTAATAACAATTAGTAATAATTAGTAATAATTAGTAATAATTAGTAATAATTAGTAATAATAAGTAATAATTAGTAATAATTAGTAATAATTAGTAATAATTAGTAATAATTAGTAATAATTATTAATAATTTGTAATAATTAGTAATAATTAGTAATAATTAGTAATAATTAGTAATAATTAGTAATAATAAGTAATAATTAGTAATAATTAGTAATAATTATTAATAATTAGTAATAATTAGTAATATAAAAAAAATTATATTATTAATATTTATGAAAAAAAATATTAATATTATTAAAATAATAAAAAATTTATAAAATATTAAAATTATCAATATTCACAACAGGATTTTCTCTATTATTAATATGTTCAAATCTGAGAGTGTTGCCAATTGTCAGGTCATGCGCAATAAAAAGTTTGTGTCAGCCATGTCCAATGTAAAATCTATAATTGTCCTTGCATGGTTGATCACCTCCTAATTCGCATTGCAATAGGAAGGGAAATTCAGGGACGAATTACTTTAAGGGGGAAGTTTGTAAGAACCCAGTTCTTATTCTTGAGGTACACGTTTCTTCTTTTCCTTTTCCTTAGGTGTTTTTGAGAAAATAAAGAAAATGGGGAAAATCTCAGATTTTGTGGGTACACATCGTGTACTTTTCCACATGCCATGTACTTTGGCCGTGTGAGATGAGTACACAGGGCGTGTAGCCCGGCCGATGGTGAAAGGTGTAAAAATAGACTACACATCATGTAGTGGCTATTTACACACCGTATAGTCAGTGGGAATGTGAATAGTAAGGCAGTGAAGGCAGCCTCCAGCTAGGCGACCGTACATGCCATGTACCATAGTATTGCACGCCTTGTACTCATGTCAGTAAGTGAAAAATGCCGCACTGGCGAGTAGCCGCCGGTCAAACAATTAAAAAATGTAAAGTACACGCCATGTACTTGACAGTACATGCTGTGTTGTTTGTTTTTTTCACTTAAAACAGGCAGTAGCCTCTTCTGTTCACAGAGGAATCTTAGAATGCCGGAGGATCTTGAGAGAATGACTAAATATTTGGATATCTCCCTCTCCCATGTCGAGAATCCGTTTCCGCATCCGTCGATCACGTTGGGACCACACGGGTACGCCATCCGTTCTTCTTGAGTAGTTCTTGCCAATTCATTCCTGAGGGAATGATATTTATGTTTTAACGAGAATTCTTTTATCCCAGATCTACATCAGTCTTGGACGATTCGAGAGGCGTTGTTCACTAATACCGATCAGGGGAGATCGAGGTAGGTGGTCTAGTGTTTATTTCCAACTACTGTGGTGAATTTATGTACCTTTGTGATACACTCCCATGAATGGGGTGTTTTATGGATGAGGCCTTGAAGAATTATATGTCTAGAATTGTATAGGTATTTGAATGTAATTATAACCTGATGTTTGGGATCGTTGCTTGGATCCAAGACCATCCCGGGGGTGCTTTCCTCTGTTTAGCCATTTGGCAAGGTTACCCGAGGGTATACTGTAAAATTTAGCATGCTTTAAATTGCCTTGAGATAAATTTGATATAATTGCTTGCTTATCTATTGGGCTCGGCCTGACTACTTTAGTATGAGGGCAATGTTATATTTAGCCTGTGGGCAGCTGCTTCCGTGCCTGAGGGCATTATCTCGTATGCCTGAGGGTAATATTCGTTATGCCTGAGGGGAATCACCTGAGGGCGTGATTCTGTTTAGCATGAGGGTGTGATTCTATTTATCCTGAGGGCGTGATTCTATTTAGCCTGAGGGCGTGATTCTTTTTAGCCTGAGGGTTTGATTATGATTAGTCTGAGGGCATGGTTCTGTTTGCCTCAGGGCAAGATTCTATTTACCTAAGGGTAAGAGTTTGCATCTCTGAGGACACTGACTGTTTACTTAGAATATTCACTATGGTGATATCTTAAATAGAATGATTAGATGAATATTAAAATGGAAATATAACTAGTAGTTAGTTACTTTTGAGTACTACTTAGTTTATTGCATTTTATTATTGCACACTCTGTTGCACTTTTTCACGGACAGTTGGGCATAGGCCTTTGGTGGTTGCCTACTAGGATTTATTTCTCACACCCTATTTGGGTCATGTTTTCATCCCAAATAGATTATATTTCTGCAGGTGTTGATAAGGGAAATAGTCCCTATACCGGTACTTGATTGTTGTTGTGGAGTAGGAGAGCACGGGACCGAGCTTAGGCTTGCGATGCTGTTGACTGTTCTATTTGTTCCACTGTACTTGTAATTTTGTTGTATTGTATTGTATTGCAGTATAACTTGTTTTTCCTGCTTTCATAGAATGGTGACATGCTGCATCGTTTTATATATAACTGATGGTTTCTGTTTACTTCAGTTGTCCATCTTAGTTAAATATTGTTTATTGTTTCCGCTTTTGTATGTTGTTTATCTTTTTTGCCTACATTACACTTTGACAAATGAGGGAATAGTTTCTCCACTATTAGACCTAGGCCCTCGCTACTAGTCAGCACCCTCTAGCATTTGGGGAAATGCGCATGAGGTCATGTGACTAACTGGGTTTGGGGCACCCGTGGAGTGGCACCCAGATCTAGGACGTTACAATGTGGTATCCGAGGATTTATTTTCTTTGACTTACTGTTTGGAGCCTTAGTTAGGAATATGATTGACATGGTAGTTGGTAATGAGCTATTCCTGGGAGTAGCTAACCCGTGTATAGGGAAAAGCCAGTCCACCTCATTTATTGTAATTTTTCGGATTTTGAAAATTTTACAGTTGATTTGATTTTCATCGTTGGGTGACACACTTGTGAGTGTGCTATTTATAAGATATACATGAGTTCTATTTAGTTGTAACCCAATGAGATGAGGGTATTCCATCTCATGCATCAGACATGCACATGCTGGAATTCACATGCTATGCATAGTTCCATGCCATGTAGGGGCATTAGAAATTGCATCTTGTTGTGATAGTTGTTGTGCTAGAAAATCATGTCGTTGTGATAACTACTTTGATAAATACTTGCTATTTGATAGGGTATTGTTGTGTGAGGTTACTAATAGAATGGACGCCATACTTTGGTTTTTGGGGAGTATGGGCCCTCAATAATCGGAATTTGGTGTTTCATTGACAAGTTTACTTTATTATAACCTATATAAGATACCAAGATTTGATTAGTGGAGATTATGGGCCCTATTAGATCAGAATTTGGCACTTGGGTGTTTGTTTAATTGTTTTCTGGGCTCTGGAGTAGTTTCTGAGGCTTACTGTCTAGAAAACCCAGTATACACACCTTGCAGTTCTATAGACACACGTCGTGTGTTCTTCTGTTCAGGAAGAAATAAAAAATTTTAAGTACACGCCATGTAGTCTCTTCCCGTGCCATAGGCCATGTGGTCAGGGACACGGGGTAGGGAAGGGCTTGGGAAAACATGTCGTGTACCAGTTGTACATGCCGTGTAGTGTTGACCCAGAGACCGCCCATGTAACTAACAACACGGACAAAGGAAATATTTGTTTGAACACACCGTGTTAATGTTATACATGCCGTGTAGTCTGACCCATGTACCTGATCATGTCACCAAAAACACCGGTCGATGTTACCCTTCCTAGTACACGCCGTGTGCCCGCGGGACACGCCGTGTAGGATTTACCAGTGGGAGACCATGTGGACTTAGCCATGTGGCTTGGGAAAATGGGGTGGTTTACACGCGGTGTGTGGGTTTAACACGCCGTGTCATGTTGGCCGAGTAGCCAGCCGTGTCACTAATGACACAGGCAGTTGGAAATTAAACCATACGCGCCATGTCATTTTATACACGACATGTAATCTAGATCAAAAAAGATCCGTGTGGCTAAGCTGTGTAGAAGGACTCGGGTAGGGGAAGAAAAGTCAGGTACACGCCGTGTAGTTAATATACATGCCGTGTAGTATTGTTTTGAAAATCTTGAATGCTTTCTTTCACTTTTACCCTTTTTGGTCACCTAGTTTTTTGTATTTGATAAACTGAAATCTGAGGTGTGATTTGACATTGTAGAGTCATGCGGCCAAGACAACCCCATGTTGTTTTCCAGGAGAGAGGAAATGAGTATACTCCAGAAACAGTAGGCCATGGGCTACCGATGGATCCTCCAGCAGATCCAGATGTGGCGCCAGCTGTTATACCAGAAATAGGCACCGATGCACAGTTCCGTGAAGGCTTCATGCGGTTCATGTAGACCTTCTAGGGTGCACCATCGGTTTCCACATCTATGGAAGACCCGAATGGTATATTCAAATATCAGCATCCGCCTACGTTTTCAGGGGATGGAGGACCATAGGCTGCGGTGTCTTGGATAGGTTCTATGCAGACTATTTTCGATCATCTTTAGACACCTCCAGGGTGGAGGTTCAGGCTTGCTACATATATGCTGTATGATTCCGCCAAGAGGTGGTGGTATGTTACCACCCAGACTGAGCATCACCGAGACATGGCATGGGAAGATTTCCAGGTAGCTTTCTATGACTTATTCTTCCCATATATGATGATGAAAGATCGATCTCAAGAGTTCATGAATCTTCAGTAGGGCGCCATGTCAGTGATGGATTATTCTGCTCACTTCACCGAGATTCAATGTTTTTCACCCATTCTGGTGGGTGATTAGACGTTGAGGGCCATGCGCTTTGAGGGTGGTCTTCGATATGACATCTAAGCACTGGTGAATGTTTTCAGGTTGCCTACAGTGCATTCTATTGTGAAACAGGCACTGATTACTGAGCAGAACCTGTGGAAAGCTAGTAGTGTGGGCCAGGGCGGTTCAACACCGGTTTCTGGTACTATTTCTACAGGTAAGAGAAAGAGACAGATGTACTTCTCTCACAGTGGAATTAATAGCTAAAATAATACTTCATGTGGCCTGGTCATTTGCTACCAGTGCAGTAGAGAGGAGAAAAAGAAACCTTAGTGTCCCCAAGACCCAGTGGAGTGCCGAGCTTGCGACAAGATAGGTCATCTGCATCGCTTTTGCAGGGCGTTTCTACCAGTGGCTAGTGAGATGGGTTCTGTGCAGACTCCACGTGTGGGAGCAGGACCAACAGCTTCATACCAGTCAGGAAACTGGAAGACTTCAGGGTGTGAATATAGAGATGGTGGATGTTGTCGTGGTATCCAGACACAAGGATCTCAGAGGCAGGAGGGCGGGACATCTCAGGGTAGCCAGGCTGTGTCATAGGGCCGCGACACTGGGCAGGCATATGCAGTGAAACAGACCCAACAGGAGCAGGATCCCAGACCTTCTACTATTAGAGGTACTATTTTACTAGCTTTTGTTTTGTCTTCATTACTTTTTGATATGAGTGTTACACATATATTTATATCTTTTCCCATTGTGGAGAGCCTTGGGATCTGTGTTTCTTCTTCTCCTGGTGTTATGGTGCTAGAACACTATTTGGGACTAGAACGGCTGGTGTACATCAGTGAAAGGAGTCCCCCTAGATTGTGATCTTGTATCTAGTTGACTAGGGGAATTGTTAGAAAGATTTCCCTCTGGTAGTTGATCATTTCAGGGATGTCTTCCCGGATGAATTTTCAGGTCTACCTCCATAACAAGAGGTGTATTTCTCTATTGAGAAATTCTAGGAGTAGCACCAGTGTCCATTCCTCCTTATAGGATGGATGCACCTGAGTTACAGAAGGTCAAGAGACAGTTAGAGGAGTTGTAGTCAAAGGGTTTCATCTGACCCAGTACTTCTCCTTGGGTTTTGTCAGTCCTTTTTGCGAAGAAGGCGGACGGTACCCTCAAACTATGTGTGGATTATCGAAAGATGAACCAATTGATAGTTAAGTATCGATATCCCTTACCGAGGATTGATGATATTTTTGATCAACTTCTGGGAGCACGAGTGTTCTCAAAGATTGACTTGAGATTCAGATATCATCAGTTACGTGTTAGACCATCCGATGTTTTGGTGACAACATTTCAGAGTCGATATGGTCTATATGAGTACTTGGACATGCCATTCGGACTCACGAATGTGCTAATAGTTTTCATGGATACAATGAATCGTGTGTTCCACTCCTATCTGGAATATTTTGTGGTAGTCTTCGTGGACGATATCTTGGTGTACTCTCACACTCGACATGACCATGCTACACATCTTGAGATCGTATTGAGTACACTGAGAGATAATAGGCTATATGCTAATCTCTCAAAGTGCCACTTTTGGATGGACCACTTCCTGGGCCATATTATCTTAGAGGCGGGAGTTGCAATAGACGCAGAAAAATTAAGAGTAGTAGTTTACTGGGAGAAGCCTAAGAAAGTGTTTGAGATACAAAGTTTCTTGGGGCTAGCTGGTTACTACATGCACTTTATATAGGACTTCTCCCGCTTAGCAGCTCCATTGACAGGCTTGACTAAGAAGGATGTGAAGTTCATTTAGCCAGAAGCTTGTGAGACAACCTTTCAAGGCTGAAGGGAAGATTGACATCAGCACCAATCCCGATAATTCCAGATCAAGAGAAGAGATATACAGTTTAATGTGATGCATCAGGTACTGGGATGGGAGCAGTGTTGATGCAGGGCGATCGAGTTGTTGTGTACGAGTCTCAGCAGTTGAGGCCACATGAGAGGAATTACCCGACGCATGACCTCGAGTTGGCTGCATTTGTTCATGCGTTATGTTGTTGGAGACATTATGTTTAGGATATCATTTTTTTCGTTTTTACCAACCACAAAAGTCTTAAGTACATCTTTACTCAGCGTGAACTGAATCTAAGACAGTGAAGGTGGGCTGAGTACCTTAAGTCCTTCGATTTTGAGCTTTCATATACACCTGGTAAGGGTTATGCAGTTGCTGATGCACTGAGCAGGAAGACTGAGACACATGCAGTTCATGAGGCCAGTGGTCAATGACAACTTATGGATTTGTTCTCTGAGATGCATTTGGAGGAGCACGACAGTCAGGGTCAAACCCATCTTTTTTCCTTAGCAGTGACTTCTACCCTCTTGGATAGAGTGAGAATGAGACAACTATCTGATTCAGAATGCCTAGTTATATGGGAGTCAGTGGAAAGTGAGGACCTTCCTCCCGGTTGGGAGATAGGTGATGATGAGGTACTACATTTCCATGGATGCATATGGGTTCCATGGGATATACGCAAGAAGCTGATGCAGGATTTTCATGATTCAGCTTGAGAAGTGCATCCTAGAGTTACAAAGATGTACCGTGACATGAGAAGTCAGTACTGGTGGGTGGGTATTAAGAAAGAAGTAGCTGGTATTGTTATGAGATGTTCCACCTGTCAGCAGGTGAAGGCAGAGAATCAGACGCCAGCTGGACTGTTATAGCAGTTACCCATTCCGGAATGGAAATGGGATGATGTCACGATGGATTTCGTGACCAGGTTGCTGAGGTCACCTCGAGTCAATGATGTTGTGTGGGTCGTTGTGGACAGACTTAAGAAGGTAGCTCACTTTTTTCTTATCAAGGAGACCCTCAGGGTTGATGAGATCGGAAAGCTGTATATTTGAGAGATCGTACGTCTTCATTGGGTCCCTCATTCTATCATTTCAGATAGGGACATCCGCTTTACATCTTGCTTCTGGTAGAGTTTTTAGAGGGCACTGGGTACACAAGTGCTTCTGAGAAAAGCTTACCACCCTCAGACAAATGGCTAGTCAGAGCGTATGATACAGGTGCTTGAGGACATGCTGCGTGCATGCATCCAAGATTTTGGGGGCTCTTGGGAGAATCATATACCCATGGTTGAGTTTTCCTATAATAATAGTTTTTAGGCAACAATTGAGAAGGAACTTTACAAGGATTTATATGGTAGGCTGTTCTAATGAACATTGTGCTGGATGGAGGCAGGTGAGGGAGCTTTACTGGGACCACGTCTCGTTCATGAGACTTATGAACAGGTCCAGTTGATACAGAAGTGGATGGCTGCTACACAGTCTCGTTAGAAATCTTATGTTGATCGCCATAGATGACCCTTGGAGTTCATGGTTGAGGATCATGTATTCTTATGTGTTTCACCGAGGTTGGGACACAGGAGGATTAGGAGACAGGGTAAACTTTCACCGAGGTATGTGGGGCCGTTTGAGATTCTAGAGAGATTCGGGTCAGTTGCCTATCGGTTGTAGTTACCGTAGAGGTATCAGGCCATGCACGGCGTCTTCCATGTATCTTAGATGCGCCGTTATCAATCAGACCCATCTCACGTTTTTCAGCCCGAGTAGGTTGAGCTTTAGGTCGATGCATCCTTTTAGGATCATCTGATTCATATTGTTGATAGGAGCATGAAGGTTCTCCGAGGCCGGTCATTTCCTCTCGTACGGGTGCTATGGCAGCATGGCCGAGTGTAGGAAAAAACCTAGGAGAGGGACACCGATGTACATGCTCAGTGGCTAGAATTGTTCACAGTTTTATCTTCACCACCATTTGAATGGAAATTTGGGGAAGAATTGTTTAAGGGGGGAAGTTTGTAAGAACCCGGTTCTTATTCTTGAGCTACGGGTTTCTTCTTTTCCTTTTTTCCTTAGGTGTTTTTGAGAAATTAAAGAAAATGGGGAAAATCCCAGATTTTTTGGGTACACGCTGTGTACTTTTCCACACGCCGTGTACTTTGGCAGTGTGAGATGAGTATACGGGGCGTGTAGCCTGGCTGACGGTGAAAGTTTTAAAAACCAACTACACACCGTGTAGTAGGTATTTACACATCGTGTAGTCAGTCAATAGGTGAATAGTAAGGCGGTGAAGGCAGCAGCCGGCTAAGCAACCATACACACTGTGTACCCTGGTATTTCACGCCATGTACTCATGTCGGCAAGTGAATAGTGCCGCACTGGCGAGTAGCCGCCATTGGAACAGTTAAAAATGGAAAGTACATGCCGTGTAGTTTTTTTTCACTTAAAATGGGAAGTAGCCTTATCTGTTCACAAAAGAATCTTAGAACACCAAAGGAGCTTGTGAGGACTTCTGAAGATTTGGAGATCACCTGATCACACATTGAGAATCTATTTCCACCTCCATCGATCACGTTGGGACTGCACGGGTAAGCCCCCCTTCTTCTTGAGTAGTTCTTGCCAATTTTTTTCCAAGGGAAAGTTATTTATGTTTGAATGGGAATTCTTTTATCCCAGTTCTATGTCATTATTGGATGATTCAGGAGACATCGTTCACTTATACCGATCAGGGGCAATCGAGGTAGGTGGTCTAGTGTTTTTTTCCAAAGGATTTGGTGAATTTGTGTACCGTTGTGATACACGACCATGAATGGGGTGTTTTATGGATGAGGCCTTGAAGAATTATATACCTAGAATTTTATAGGTATTTGAATGTAAATATAACCTGATGTTTGGGATTGTTTCTTGGATCCAGGACCACCCCGAGGGTGCGTTCCTCTGTTTAGATGTTTGGACAGGTTACCTGAGGGTATAACATAAAATTTATCAGGCTTTAAATTTCCTTGAGAGGAATTTTATATAATTTCTTGCTTATCTATTGGGATCGACCCGTTTACTTTAGCCTGAGGTCAGTGTTCTATTTAGCCTGAGGGCATCTGCTTCCGTGCCTAAGGGCATTATCTTGTACACCTGAGGGAAATATTCGTTATGCCTGAGGGAAATCGCCTGAGGTCGTGATTCTGTTTAGCCTGAGGGAACGATTCTATTTATCCTGAGGGCATGATTCTATTTAGCCTAAGGGCGTGATTTTGTTTAGCTTGAGGGCATGATTCTGATTTTCCTTAGGGCATGGTTCTCTTTGCCTTAGGGGAAGACTCTGTTTACCTGAGGGTAAGTGTTTGCAGGTCTGAGGACACTGACTATTTACTTAGAATATTCAATATGGTGATATATTAAATTGAATGATTAAATGAATATTAAAATGGAAATATAACTGGTAGTTAGTTACTTTTGTGTACTATTTAGTTTATTGCATTTTACCATTGCACACTGCTGTTAAACTTTTTAACTGACAGTTGGGAATGAGCCTTTGGTGGTTGCCTACTGGGATTTATTTCTCAACCCGGTTTGGGTCATGTCTTTGTCCCAAATAGATTATATTTTTGTAGGTGTCGATAATGGAAAGAGTCCCTATACCGGTACTTGATTGTTGCTGTGGAGTAGGAGAGCATGAGACCAAGCTTAGTCTTGCGATGCTGCTGACTGTTTTGTTTGTTCCACTGTACTTGTACTTTTGTTGTATTGTATTGTATTGCAGTGTAACTTGTTTTGGCTGCTTTCATAGAATTGTGACATACTGCATCGTATTATATATAACTGCTGGTTTACATTTAATTCAGTTGTCCATATCAGTTAAATACGATTTACTCTTTCCACTTTTGTATGTTGTTTATCTTTTTTCCACTGTGTTAAACTTTAAAAAATGAGGGCATATTTTCCCTACTATCAGAACTGGTTCCTCGTTGTTAGTCGGCAGCCTCTGGAATTTGGGGAAATGTGCTTGAGGTCATGTGACCAACCGGGTTCGGGGCACCTATGGAGTGGCACTCGGATCCAAGATGTTACAGAAATAGAATATTATTATAACTTTTTTTTAATTTCAAATAATGTGAGTAATAATAAAAAATAATTTTATTAAATCTCCCACTATTTTATCAAGTCTCTATATTACTCACCATTGAACTTGAAATGTCTAATTCCCATGACATTCTAGTGGAAAGGATCCACATTACCTTTCTTAATGATCCAAAATTTGTCCATGAAAACCATAATAAGGTAGTTAGGTTGGTGGTATTGCCAACTGTGGGCTTACAACGCCTTGATTTGTTGAGTGGGCTCTCCAATCTAGAAATCATGACTTGGATTTCCTTAATAATTGGCTAAAAATTTTCATTGAACAAACTTTGACTGTTAAATTTATAAAATTTTGGTTAAGTCAACCCAAAAACTCATGATAAATTCCCGATAAAAGTAAGTGTCTAGACTTTGTCCATGTAAACACTTAGTTCTATGGTTACATTTCTAATCAAGTAATGAAAGGCTTAGTCTGAATTAATATTAAGTTGAGATATTTTAATTTATTATACATAAATTTTATCTTATTTTATCCTTTACATGAATTTTTAATATTACGTGGGTTTTACTAAATTAATTAGCCTCGTTGGATAAAACTTTTGTGAATAATCCATGTATTTAAATTCCATATTTTAATATGAATTCGTTTATTTATATGATTGTGGTCTAGAATCCATAAAATAAATAATGCATATATAGAACTAAATAAATAAATAAATGTCCTGATCATGATCTTATCTAATGGTTGATTTATTGGGAGAACAATTAATCAACATATGAACTACTGGAATAACTCCTCATTTAAATCATGGCACAAGCTATAACATTCCACCTATCCACCTATGCATCACTTGGGTTGACATAATTATGGTTTTTTCTCGAACCATCTCCACACGACTTGGGATACTCCAATAATTACAAGTATTTATAACTCACATACAGGTGAGGGGAACTAAAATAATGGTTAAAGGGATTACATAAATAACCATGGACAAGTAGTTTTTTCATAATAATGTAGGTAGATATGTCATGCATGAAATTAAATTAATTTAATAATTAATAATTTCAAAACCATGAAATAAATTTAATTAAACTAATACAACTCATACATAGGTCTTGGTCAAGCTCATGAATGGTCACACAAGTAACAAAAATGAAAAATTAACTAGAAACCATTCATTTATCAATCATTTATTATTATTCAGATAAAAAAACTTGCATTAATAAATTATTAAATTAATTAATTAATTTACTTTCATCTTAATGACCATATAAATTTAATTGGAAAAACCTATAATTAATTAAACTTATGGAAAATAAATTATTGAACTAATAATCATGGATTTATTATAATAAAATAATTTAACATTTAAAATTATTTAAAACCATTATTAAATTGTTAGATATAACAGGTACCAATCAATAAAATAGTTTTTTAGTGTGTTCATTATCAATTTAATGTAATTTAATTGGGAGACTACATGACCTGTACTGTCCAGCTACATGTTATGTACCTCAGTTTATGTGTATCCAGGGTACACTCCTTGAGCTTAGGGGTGTACCTTAACTAGACTATATGATGTGTACTAACCAACTAGACATCATGTGTTCATCTTACCATGTGCTTTAGATATATATCTAGGTTTTTAGTGCAGATCTCAGTAGATAAAATGATGTGTATAAGCTAGTTACACAACATGTGTTCTAAATGTTGTGTTCCTTAGAAATCCTCCGAAAGACTTAGTATGTTCTTGAATGAGAGTCTAAATGATGTGTAAATTATAGCCACACACTGTGTATATATGATGGCATGTGTTCAATTTTCTTTATGAATGGTTCGACATGTATTTCAGATGTGGGAAATGATAAACTACACATCATGTAGACCATTTTACACAACAGGTATTTCATTAATGCTCCAAGGTGTTAGTATCATATGGTTTAATTGTGTATTATAACCACATAGATTGTGCAAATTTCACCTCCTCATGTAGACTACACAACATGTACTCTAGCTACACTCCATGTAATCTGACATGTTGTGTTTCTGGTTGGCCCAACTTATACATGGTGTGTAATAAATGCACCACGTGTAATTAACTAATAAACATGTTGTGTATCCCCAGACATAGTCGGGTATTATTCACTTGGGTACATGACATGTACTCTGGATACATGTCATTCATTCCCATTCTATCTACCCAAATTCGTCATCACTTCCGTATGGAAGAAATGATTACCTCAGCTTATGATCCTTTATTCATTGATGACATTGATCTTTCAAAAACTATTTCATATTTCCTTCATTTTTCTATATGGATTCAAGTGTATAATCCCTATAGTAGTGATCCAAACATGCTCATTTGATCTCAGTGAAATTCCAATTGATTTCTAGGTGCTATCACGAAGAATTAGTTGTCTTGAATTCTTCTTCATAATCCCTCTAAGATCATTTAGGCCAGAAGGTGTTCTTCTCATTCTTGAGAGAAATAGGGGAGGTAAATTCGAGGGGGATAAGTACATTGTGGCTATTCACAATGATTACCAATTCTCTATTTTTAGTCATTTAATCAATAGATATAACCATCTATTTATAGATATTGGTTTTGGGTTAAAATAAATATTTAATTTAATGTTTGATATTAAATAATATTATAATATTTAATAAACCCCATGCCACATAATAATAATATAATTATTATTATTTTATAGAACACACCAACCTATGTAATGATAATTAATATTTAATAGGTTGTCAATAAATATCCATCCACAGATGTAGTCTTGGTCCATTCATCATTTCATTTATTGAATACCCGAATAAATATTTAATTTAAACATTTAATTTATCAATAAATATTTGTTATTTATAAAATAATAATTAAATTATTCCTTAGTCTTGAGAATAATATTTATTCTCTTAATTAAATTGAAAATATAATTTAATCGAGATAAAAACAAACACATAGTGTGTGACCCACTATGATTATTATTTCAATGGAATTAGGTAGGCTTGCCTAAAGTCCAAGATTGATATATTACAATGGGTCAAGGAACCAAAGAGAGAGAAATTAATGTTGCAATGATGAAAACCACATATAAACACTCACAATTTAATATAATCTATTTATCATAATATCTCATTAATATGGTTGTACATCTATCTCACCAACCTGTAATCTCGATATGTCTTTTTTTGAATCTCTAAAATAAACACATCGCTACACCATGACCATGAAATTTATTACAACAATTATATTCCAATAAAAGGGATGAGATATCGAATTCTATTAAAATTGAATAGATTTCTATTTAATCAATTTACCCATTAATAACAAATCACTCGTGATGTACCCAACATATCCAACTTCTCTATGAACTGTTATCATCATGGATTACGAAATACTTTTAAGAGTACAAGTCATAATATGCATTAATAATAATATTAAAGTCAAATGACCATTACACAGGCTCACAAATAGGAATATCTGATGATACTAAAACTTGCATAATTTATACTTGAAGGTATGTTATCATAATCACCCATCTTAGAGATTACCAAGTGCGAAATTCACAAGAAGAAGCCTCATCCACTTATGAGTACTAAAACTAAACAGTCACATTTTATATGCCCCATAATAGAAAATTATCTGACCATATAATTATATTAATAATATCATCATTTCAGTTAAATGTTCTCATCATAGTAGATAAATTGTGTGGTAAACAATCTAGAACATTATTACATTAGAGTCATGCTGAACAATGAATAACATAGAATAATATATTTTATTAATATTCAATACATGGAATATACATGTAATCAAAGTACAAATATCTAGTCCTAGGAAATCAACTCCAACACTTGTTTCAATCCATAGATACTTCTATTCATATTTCACACTAATTCCTTATTCCATTGATCCATGAAAACCATTGGTTGATTTATGTAAATTTATTCCTCCAAGTCTCTATGGAGAAATTCTATCTTTGCATTCTTTTTTTGAGTGAGAATCATGAGAAACAACCATACTCAACACATTCTGTATAGTTGTATGTTTAAATAATGGTGAAAATATTTCAGAAAATTCAATATGTTCCTTTTTTCGAAACCCCTTCACTACCAACCTCTCCATGTACTACATCCTTCCATATGTTTCTTCCTTTAGATGAAAAAATCATTTGTTATCAAGTTACTACTTACCTTATGGTAAAAACATTAGATCCCATTTTTTTAATGTGCATAGAATACAAATAACCCTTAATAGTTAACTCTCACATTCCATAATCTCTAAGATTAGCCACCTCTTTCAAGCTCACAAGTTCACCTCTGTATTTCAAAAGAAAATAATGAAAATCATGACCGTACCTGTAAAATGATTGTCTTACTCTAAAAGTCTTTAAAAAATTACCCTACAGCTCTATTATATCCATCAATAATTCTTTTGATGCTTTAAAATTTGTATCCCTATTGTTTAGTACTCCCACTCGATCCTTATCTTCTCTTGATCTCTTTGATAAATCTTCAACTGGAATACTATCCGGTCCTTTCATTCTTACATCGACATTCTCCAGCACTTGGGTTTTTTTGAAGCTCCCATTTAGATCCACTAGTTTTTTTTGAAATTGAATCTTTTATTTAAACTTATCTATCATTAAATTTTTTGTCTTTTTATAAGACCTACTCATTTAAGAGCACATTTTGGCTTTTTATGAGTTATCTATTTTCATTATCCCAAAGTCAAAATCCAATTTTTTTTATCTCTTCATCAAATAAAAAACAATACATTAAATTTTTCCTCATGTTTATATCTATTATTTGAATCTACATATATATATAAATGACTACCAAACTCCATTGATTTACCAATCCATAGTTCATCTTGTTTTTCCATTCCCATTAATGTTGACAAACTTCTATTAACTAACTATACTGCGTAGTTGACTAATTATCCCTAAATCTTCTTAGAAATTCCTAAGTACAGCCTCATTCTCCATGCCTTATCCATTAATGCCTAGTTAATTATTTCATCCATTCTATTTTATCATAAATTATTAGTATATTATTCCCAAGTATCGTTCCTCTTTTCTTACAGAAGTTCTTTAATATCCTTCCTCTATACTCACCACTATTGGTCGACCATAATCATTTCAAATTTCATCCAATCTCATTCTCTACAATTTTCTTCCACTGAAAAAAATCAAATACAACATGTTTGTGTTTAAGAAATTAAAATAATAAATTTCTTATAGAATCATCAATGAATGTCATAAATAATTATGACCCTATGTGAGATCGGATAGGGGAAGACCCCCAAATGTCTATGTGAGCAAGCTTCAACATCCAACTCTTGGGTGTCCATATCAACAAATTGAATGACACCTTCCATTGTTTCCCAAGTATAAAACTCTCATAGATTCTAAAGTATATATGAACCAGATTAAACAAGACATTAATAAGTAAAACCTTTATGTTCTTCTCTCTGAGATGCTCAAATTGACGATTCAATAACTATAAAACATTGAACATTATTGTTACATAAGTTTTCTCTCAATTTGATCATTTAGTCAGATAAAGGGTACCATCCTTTATACCTCTATCCATAACCATTGAAACTAAAGTGATCTTACAAACTCCATTGGAGAATTTTATTTTGAACTCTACTTTATCTAACTATCCCACATAAATTAAATTCTTCTACAAACCAAGTATGTGTGAAATGGAATTGAGATCAAGAAAAATATTGTTATTTATCAGGAAATTTACATTTCCCTTCCCCATAATTTCTAGATCCTCATCATATATAAAGTGTACCTTTACAAACTTTCTAAGAACATAATTTTATATGCATCCCTTCTCTGTCATAAAGTAGAATGATGCTCTAGAATCAATGACCCATGATTCCATCAGAACATGCACACTCAGTAATAAATTACTACTTCCTTTAGTTATCACATAATTCAAAGAACTATTAATTATATATGATTCTCATCTATAGTTTCCTCATATTTACCTAAAATATTTCTTAAGATGCCCTATTTTACCACAATTCCAACATATTGGTCCATTCCCAACAGATTTACCTCAGCTTTGTCTGCATAAATTATCATCTAACCTTATTTGACTTACATTTCATTAAGGGGAACACACTCTTTAACCTACATTGAGATAACTATATAATGGTTATTTAACCTCTATCAATCTGATATATTATTTTATGATAAGCCCTTGAAAATCCTCAAATGATAATTCATTCTAACCATAATAATTTCTAATGAAAGTTACCATTTCTTACCAAATCTCCAAAAGTGTTGATAACAATAAAAATTCCAAAATATATTTCATGAAATTCACATTAAATAATTTTAGATGTCTTAAAATCATTTATATAATCGGATTCAAACCTATCTTCTGATAATCTCTTATCAAATAGTATTCACATCATGAACACCTTGTTCAGTGATGAGGGTTTCTCATAAATTCCCCCTAGATTCTTCATCAACTAAATTGATGTCTTTACCTACTAGATATTAAAGGATTTATTCTAATATAATGAAATACCAATGAGTCTGAGAACTTTTCGACCGAGCCTCTCCCATTCCACCTTATCCATATTCTTGGGATTAATTATAGTAAACATAAGTTCCTGGTCTTCTTGAATGAGATAATAAATTATCTACATTATCTAAAATACACAATCATTACCATAAAACATATCAAACAATAACTTACTATAAAATGATACAATCTTTCAGATTACCAGCCAAACTACCACTAAATTGGAAAAAATGTTAAATATAAAGAGAAAACTACCTGATTTGTTATAGAGTGTAAATTATAAAAATATAAACCTATTTATGATAGAATATATTAGGGTTTCATATGCAACATTGATTTATTGGATATAACTCCTCTAGACTTTATGTACAACAGATACTCAAGCTTTAGATGCTCAAATACTTGGATGTTACCTCACAATATTGATGTATTAGATGATAGGAATTTGAAGAACGATACTCACTACACCAAATTGAACACAACATAAACACACTACATACAACTCAACATAAATATTCAAGATTATCATAATTTAATAAATAAATTAATAACAATTTGGTTTTACATGGTTTAAATAATTAAGACTTACATCAATTGGAGAACATGTTTTCCATATTTATGACCATCATATGATATAAATATTATAATATCAATCGAAAATAATTTATGACAATAAATAATATTTTTCCTCTTCACAAGTACATACATGAAAAAGTGGTCCATCCAACATTTATAACAGGGCCTGACCAATATTCTGGTTTAACTTCCATCCACAATTTTTGGATGACCTATCATTTGGTCTTGATGACTTTCAATACCCTGTAGCATCTGAAACCTGACTATACAGGCTAATGGAAATCTAATTCACCATGTATGTAGAACTGACCACTACTTAATACACATTAAATGGAAAAAAAAAACTTTTACAAACAACCTACCTTTGTCAGAGAACAACATCATCCATTTTCAGTACCCCAAGGATAACTTATCATTCGATATTTTCTCATTATGGTAGATGTAGCAGCACTTTAAGGTGAATTCATAGACCAATAGGTTCTTGATTCTAAATTAATAACTTTCATGATAGGTATTTGAGGATTGGATTGATAATTTTTATATATGATTCTAGATATAATAAATTCAATAAATCTAATATATTGTTTTTTAAAGGTTGGGACCAAAGCCTCATTTATTATTAAAGAAAAGTAAAGACCTCTTTAAATATGTAGAGTGAGACCCATTACATATCCTAATGGCCCAATGGGAATTTAGCCCAATACATGGCTTGTAGGCCCAAATTTATGGCCCAAGGCCCATTCTGTGAATAGTAGTGCTACAGTACCTACTTGTCATAGTACCTACTTGTCACAGTACCACACAGTACCCGCCACAGCTATAGTGCCCCTGCCACTTCTATAATACCTTCTGCTGCTATAGTTCCCACCATTGCTACAGTCACCACTGCTATAGTATGCTACACCCCATGCGCCCAATGAGTTTTGAACCCCCATTTTTCATGTAGGATTACATGGTGCATACCACTAAACCAAACCCCAACTACAATAAATCTAATATATTGTTAGTGAATTATATCCTTTTCTATATTGGTTATTGATCCATTAATTTTTTGATGGTGTGATTTTGAATAAATGATTCTTTGATCTTCAAATTTATTTATTAAACATTATTATATTATAGTTTTTATGGATAAAAAATTTGATGGGTAAATCATTTGTTTTTTAGAAATCATGGATTTTATTGATGAATATATATTTTCATTGATTTTATGACTTTATATTTTTGAATTATTGAAAAACGGGTTTAATTTTAAATATTTAGTTGTTTTAAAATATTTTTTCAAAGTGATTTAAAATATTGAATTGTCAAAATTTATGAAAAACATGGTTTTTGATAAATTATGTGAAATAAAATAAATGGTAAGGACTTTTTGGTTGGAAAAATTATTATTTTTAAAATTATTTTATTTAAAATGTAAAAAATAATAGAATTTCAAACATGTAGATGTATTTGAAAAATATGGGTGGAAGTACTAAAAATATAAGGGCATGAAGTATCATAGAATAGGTGAGATGTACCATGATATTGAATGTATGTATTACAGTAAGAGTTATTTTATTGGAGGATGATAAAATTTAGATAGAATATGATCTTTATTTAATGTGATTTTGTTGATATTAAAAATTTATGCATTTAATATTAGTAATATGATAAAATCTATATTTTTTGTATGTAAATAATGATATTGATAATTATTTGTAGTTGACATGGGTGAATTAGGTTGGTTACAAATTATTTTATAAAACTAGTAGGTGTGATGATTTATTCTCTTATTGGTTGGAAATAAAATATTTTTTATTAGAAAATGTTTTATGTAAAATAATTATTTATAAGGTGTTTTTTCTTTTCTGTAATGATATTAAATTATACATGTTTGAATTGATTATGAAAGGATGGTTATGGGATCCTTTTGGGAGTATCCTATTAGTTAATGTTTTACTCAACCCCTATTAACATACCTCAGTGTGAATATGTATGTTATGTTTCAAGATGCATTAAAATGAAAAACTTCATTATTCATTAGTGATAAACAATAGACACTTATCTAGTGGAATAATGTGTTTTAATTTGACAACATGTCAATAGATTAATTTTAACACATTCAAACCCACCAATACACATCCTCATTTAAAATATAGATTGAGATAAACCACTGAAACCCACTCCTAATAGTCTACCAGGTGGAAACTAGTAGTGATGTGGATTGATCAGTGGATCATGAAAGAACACAATGTATGTGTGTGTGCACGGGGGGGGGGGAGGTGAATTAGAGTTCCCTTATTTTAGAAAATTTCAATTTCAATTTAAATTATGATATCTTATTATTTGAACCACTATATCAATTATAATGTATGGATCTATTAATGCACCTTCAATAGTCACCATATATGAAACACAGAGAATAAAAAAACATCACACAAGTATTTTTACAATGTTCATCCCCAATATGGGTACCCAATCCTTACTCTGTATGAGTCCTTCTCAAATATAAATTATCACTATTTGATTGTAGTGCTTAAAAAATCATGATCATGTGTTATTCACTTCTCAATGATCATAAGGGGTGGTATGGTATCATACTTATCCCAAGAATTTTACTACACTTAATAGGTTGTCTATTATCATCTTAGATATTTAGGAATTCATCATACACTTTCCAATATAGCATTTATTGTGATATGAGTCCTATTCAACTCACCATATGTAGTTAATTGGACAATGGGATCCAGAAGAAGGGATTTTCTATAGGACTCTAGAAGAGGCAGTATTTCTCTCTAAATAGAAGACATAATGTTCAGATAACAGCTATTTTTTTATGGATGTTTACTATAATGTGGTATAAACATGGGGAATATACTAAGAAGTGTATCTTGTAATTGTTCACTGATTATAAGAGTCAATTGTCGATTGGTATAGGAAATTGGTGACCATAAAAGTGAAACAATGGGTTATTCATAGTTTTTGGATGGTGGAGAAACCAAATGACTGGTTTGGATCCTCTATATAAAGAGGGGGGTGTACCACCTACTAAGGTGTGAAAAAATTACTAATGTTTATTTATTTATGTGTTTTCCTTGTCATATTGGTTGTAACCTCTCATACTTATGTAAAATTAAATATATGTAGTATTCTCTCATGTACATAGGAATTGATGTCCAAACCATGTAAAAATAAGTGTTTTTTACTTTTTTGTTTTTTCTTGTTGTTTTCTTGCATGTATGTTCTATGATAATTACTGTGAGGTGATTTAGGGTGAAATCAAAGCTTCCTAAGTTCTGGACCTCTATGTTTGGAAAGTTTTGTGTGTTTATTGCACGTGACATTAAAAGGATAATATTTTAGAGGATTGTGTTTCCTGGTTATAGAGGAAAACCATCTGATAGTTTCACTAGGGGTGTCTACGGGTTGGTTCTGGTTGGGTTTAGGGGGATTTTAGACCCAACCTAAGAAAAAGTGGTCAGATTGGGTCTCATCCTTTTTCTGTAATGTCGCAAATCACAGTGGGTTAGGGCAGGTCATATAGAGAGATAAAATTTTTATACATAGAAATTCCATCTTTTTAGACGGACAATAATTATATTACACATACTCACACCTAAGGACTATAAAATTTTAGTGCCTTTGGAAAATTGAAAACCAAAAAAACTTGTCCATAATTGAGCTACATCATCTCCCACTATGTTCTTCATAACTAGAACCCTTATTAGAAATATCATACACAATAAATTTCTTCATGTCTTGGGGAAAGGAAATATAGAAAAGGTAATGTCCAGATGCTCAGTAAGGGTAAAAAAAGTAGATACATAAGTATAACACGAACATAAGGGTATGAGAATGTGAAAATAAAATTTGAAAACCATACCCTATATATCAAAGATCATAACATTAAGTCATTGAATAAATATTTTCATTTAATAAGACATCGATCATAAGGAAATCAATGAAAATGATCTATTATAGAATAATATTTTCTTAATACATGTATTTTTTTTCATATAGATAAGCATAAAAAATAATTTCCATATTAGTTCAGGCCCATTGAAAAGGTTATCATTGTGGAATGGGTTCACTCTTCAAATTATCATAGTAGTCAAGGTTCACTCCCAAGAGCATCATAGAGGATAAATTCCCTTATTGAATCAGTTTCACTCCCTTTTCTAGTCCTATATATCTCATGAGATATAAATATTTACCCAATTCATTGTAGGGAGATATAGGTATCACCTATAACATAATGAAAATAATACATATGTATGCCACAATATCATAAAACATTCATCATATCATAACTCATAGAAAAAATGGGTTTCATAAACATTTAATTATATAATAACTTAATGAAAAGAGATAGGTTTCATAATCATTTCATCATTTCATCATCGCATAAAATGTGGAAAATGAATCAGGTTTCATAATAATTTTATCATGGTATAACCCGTGGAAGATAAACGAGTTTAATAAACATCATTCCATCAAAAACATAAAACATTCAGAGATATAATAACAATTGTATCCTTATATCATATCCCTAGTAAGGAAAAGGTAACATCAATATATTTCATCTTATATGGAAAATGATTTTGAATGATCATTTAAAAAATTTATTATAGAAAATATTCTTTCTATTTTGATTTTTTTAAAACATAAAACATTTGGAAAATATTTTTCTTTGAAAATGAAATTGAAAAATTATAAAATAAATATTAAAGAAAATAATGTTAATGATGAAAGGAAGTTTTTTTTTCATGCTGTACACATTAAAACATAGATTCCTTTTACATTTTCTGTAAAATCCAAATTGTCATTGTTTGGAAAACATCATGACGATTACTTTTAATTTTTTATTAAACGAAAACATGGGTAAAAATTTATCTTTAAAATTATAGGATAATAATAAAACATTTTGGAAATAATTTTTAGAAAATATGGTTTTGGATGAAAATAAATTTCTGACCGAAGATAGAAATAAATCCAAACTTTATTAAAAACATTTTATCAATTATTTTAATTACCAAAGAGTGTAAAAATGGTAATATTACTTAAAAATATCATGAATAACCATATTTGAATAAAACTCATGAGTTTATTGATAAATTTACCATAATATTTTATAATCATAAACATAATCATAAACAATCGTGATAAACGATGTGACTGTAACATAAAATCATTACCACTTTGGTAACTTTGAATCATAATAACCATGAAGGAATATCATTTAATGAAAATTAAAATATAATAAGTTTAAATAATTTCATGATATTACATTTAAAATGGTATGTATATACACCTTGTGAAAGAATATAAGTGCATAAGATAACATACGTCTCAAAGAATGAAAAATTCATAAAAAAATCCCTTACCACTTTAGTAATATTTTGAACCATAAACCCCATGAACGAGATATTATAAAATGAATATGTAAATAACCATAATTTTAATTATAATAATAAAAAAATAAATTCATGGTTAGTATATACACCACATAAAAGAAATAGGTTGTTAATATGACATGTGTCTCACAGAAGTAAAAAGTGTGGCATAAATCCCTTACAATAAGTCTCAACTTCCTTCATACTCATTATAACCTCATGAATAATAAATATAAGTTTATTATAAATATATTATAGAACTAAAATTACATATACCATACCATATATTATTTACTTATGACCTTTTATTACCCATTTATTAACAATTCCATGTTAAAGTTACGTTTTTGGTAACAAGTGGTTTGTTTTTCATATAAGTTTTGATTTATTATTTATGATCCTATTACTTTGATAATTTATAATCTTAAGAAAGTGAAAAATGATATAAATATACTAGATATATATTCATTATATATGTATTTATAGTAATCCTTATAATTTAGTGATAGAAACTAGAATACAGCGTTCATGGAGACAGTAGGTAGTATGTACACATGAATGTTGTTTCCATTTTATTTTCAGATTGAAAGAAAGAAAGGTAAATGATATATTATAAATATATAATAATTTATATGTCATTTATATCACATATTTTTATTAAACCCATCCTTATTAACAATTATGTAAAGCATTAATGAATCACATCATTTCACGAGAAGGTAGTTCGTTATACACACGAGCAACATTATCATATTCCAAAAAAATAAAAACAATGAAGGTATGTGTGATATAATAATTAAAAACGTATAAAAATATCATAAATATAGTATATAAATAATAAATACATTTTTATTTCTAGACTTTATATGTGGTAATGGAAAAACTAATGACATCGGTTTGTGAGGCAATAATCCGCTGTACACATGAACAACGATTTCGTAACCCATTTTATGGAAGTGGAAGAGATTGTAGGTCATGAAATTAAAATAAAAAATCTAAGTATATGTAATATTCTAAGGTTATTATATCATCATGTTATAATAATAATTTAATGAGGTAGAGGAATAAATTAAACAAAAATGCTCGTTGATGATTGCTACCTCTTCTTTAGGTATCCTCCTTAGATTTGCACCAAAGCCTCCCTAGGTTGGCTTTATACGCAAAATAAAGATTCAAGGATTATATAAGTGAAGTTGATAATTGATTTAAGTAGTTATTTTATGAAAAATGGGTTGAAGGAGTGAATAGGAGAGGTAAATGTGTGGCTTTTTATAAGTGATGTGACTGTGACACTTGTAATTTTTTGAAAGAATAGATTCTACAATTTTTTTCATGTAATAAGGATACAATAATGGACCATTATTGATCCAAGAAGGTTTAAGTTCTAAATATCTATATAAAATGGGTTTTGAATGAGTTTTGGTTTATTTTTAACCCTTATAATTTTAGTTTAACCCCCCTAGTAAACCGATTTTTACCTTAACGACGATAATTATTTTTTTGTTTTTTCTATTAATTTTGGTAAAAAATAAAGTTGAAATTATTATATAATATAAATTATTCAAAATAAAAATATAGAATCAATTTTTCTAAATTCCATACATATAATTGAAAAAACTCAATTTCAAATTAATCTCATAGATGTGGAGAGAAGGTGGGGTTTTATAGAGAAAATGTTTAAAAATTTATAAATTTTTTATATTGAAATTCAATTTAAAATTGATTCCAATGAAATAAATTGGATTAATTTATGTATAATTATACAAATTTTACTTTAAAATATAATTTAAAATATAATTTAAAATATAATTTATCTTTATATATAAATTAAATGAAAAGACAGTTTTCAATTAAAATTCATTATTTTTCACAATTCATAAAAAAACAAGAATTTTTAGAAAAATACATAAAATTCACTATAAGTTAATTTTAACATGATTATTTAAAAAATAAATTTTATTTTATCAAATTATTTTTTTTAAAATCATGAAAATTTATTTTTATTAATGTAAAAAAATCATTTTTTGAGAAAATAGTATTTTCAAAACATATAAATACTACCGAAAATTAAGTTCTTTTTTTATAAATATGTTTCATTTATATAAAAATATTATAATTAATATTTATAAAGTAATTATTTCTATTCATATCACTAATTTTAACGATTACATTATGGTAATTGTGTATGAATAACTATATTAATAATATATCGTGGTTTTGTTAAAACTCGGTGTTGTGTGCAACACAAGATATCCTAGTGTTGCCTATAATACAAGTTTAACATGTTTTTGTGTGTAATAAAAAATATCGAAATGATTTAATTTGTTTGAAAAAAATTCCCAAAATCTTGGGGGGTAACATTCTACCCCCCTTAAAATGAAAATTTCCCTTGAAATTCATCACTTTGGAACTTATAACTATTGATACTTCTGCCTCATTACATCCTTAGGTTCCCATGTAGATTACTCAAGTTTGTTTTTCCATCATAAAAATTTGACTAGGTGAGTGGTCTTGTTTCTTAGTACTTACTCAATATGATCCAAAATCTCAATTTATTGTTCCTTATAAGAATGATCATGCTCCATAGGTACGACCTATGAGTTTAGTAAATGTGAAGGTTTAGGTATACATTTCCTCAATAGAGATTCATGGAAAATATTATGGACTTGAGATAGGTTTAGTGGAAGTTTCAAACAATAAAATACCATCCTGACAAAATCAATGATTTTAATGGGACCAATATACCTAGGGATTAGTTTCCCCAAATTTATTCCATGGATAAATTCATAGAAGGACCACCTCACCGACCTCAAATTATAGATCATTTTGAAGATTATCAACATAACATATCTCTCAATTGTTTATAGTCATTACGTGATTTTAAATTGATCCAACCTTATCTATCATCTCCTCAGATTTCTTAGGTCCCAATATAATTATTTTTGAAATTTCATTATAGTACGTTGGAGTTCTACACTTCCTTCCATAAAGGGATTCAAAAGGAGTCATCTGAATTCTCAAGTGAAATCTATCACTGTAAGAAAACTCAACTTGAGGAAGGTGTTGATATCAAACACCTTTGAAATCAAAATAATAGGATCTGAACATATCTTCTAGGTTATGAATAGTTATTTTATACTAACCATCTATATATGGATGATACATAGTCTTGAAACTCAACTCTGTATCAATAGTTTGATGAAGACTTCCCTAGAACTTTGAGGTAAACCTTAGATCCTAATCAGACATAATGGATTTTGGTGCTCCATGAAACCTTACCACTTCTTTAATGTATACCCTGTAAAGATGATCTAGAGATAAGAATTCTCTATTTGTGATGAAGTGTTCTAACTTAGTAAGGTGATAAACTACAACCCATATAGTATTATTCCATTTAGACATTTGGGGGAGTCTAATGAAAAAAATCCATGATGATGTTTTACCATTTCTATTCTGGTATGGGTAATGGATGTAACATCTCATTAGAATTTTTATTTCAACCTTAAATTTTTGAAATACCAAGAATTGAGTTAATAAATCTGTGATGTATCTCTTCATGCCATCCCACAATAAATACTCTTTCATATTTATATATATCTTAATATTTTCTAGATAAATAGAGAATGTGGAACTATGCGATTCCTCTAAAAACTCCTTCTTAAAATATGGTATGGATAGATTTAATATGTGTTTACTAAACCTTATCACAACATCATGATCAAGGTTAAAGTCAATAAAATTCATAACCATATTTTATAGATCCACATCTTCCTTCTAAGCCTCTTTAATCTTCACTTGGAGAGATGATTAAACATTAAAATGAGAAATATAAGATTTCGCCCCTTACTTTGAGATTTCTAGATTCATCCTTTGAAAATATATAAATATTGGATCTTTTTAATCCTCATCATGGATAATCTTTCATGATCCTTTTGACTCAAAGCATCAACCACCTTGACCATTTTTTTAGGGTGGTAATGTATAATAGTCATAATATTTAATAAGCTCTAACCATCTTATTTGGTTCACATTAAACTCCTTCTTTGTGAATATACACTTTAAACATTTATTATTGTTATATATATCACACTTTTCTACAAAAAGATAATTTCTCCATATTTCTAATGAAAGAATAACCGCAGCTAACTCTAAATCACGACTTGACTTATTTTTCTCAAGAATCTTCAATTTTTGTGTGGTATAAGCAATAAACATATCATTCTATATAATATCACATCCCAATACCTTATTTTATGTATCACTATAGATTAAAAAACCTTATCCAATATAGGGTAATGTAAGAACATACGTACAGAATAATCTTCTCTTTAGTTCCTTAAGGTTTTCCTCAAATTAATCTATCTAGAGGAACTTGGATCCCTTATGAGTTAACATGGTGATTATATTATATAGTCATGAGAAATTATCCAAAAATTGTTGCTAATATGTAGATAAACCAAGAAAACTATGGATCATAGTTACCATGGTAGGTTTGGGACTACATTCAATAGCCTCTTTCTTTTATGGATCTACTGATATTCCCTCTCTTGAGATTATATGACCCAAAAAAAACTTTTTCCCAAAAATTAACATTTATTAATTTTTTCATATAGTTTTAATTCCTTAGGGTATTTAGTAAAATACTCAAGTGATATTAATTATATTTCTAATTATTTGAATAAATAATAATATTTTCTATAAATACTACCACAAACTAGTCGAGGTAATCTCTAAAGAATCTATTCATTAAATCTATGAAGATAGCAGTGGAATTAGTAAGACTGAATGACATAACTATATGTTCATAGTATCCATATCTTATATATAATGTTGTCTTTGGTATATACTCCTTATTCAAACACAATTGATGATATCCAGAATGAAGATCAATCTTGGAAAATTATTAAGCTCCATGCAATTGATCAAACAAGTCATCAATACAGGTAAGAGGATAGTTTTTCTTAATTGTGATCATGTTCAACTCCAAATACTCAATTTAGAGTCACATTGATCCATTTTTATTTAAAAAAATAATTTATTCACCCCCAATGTGACACACTTGAAAAAATGAATCCCTTGTCAAGGTTTTCCTATAGTTTCTTCTTCAATTCCTGCAACTAAATTGGGTCCATTCGATATAGAGTATTTGAAATTGGTATGGAACTAGGTATGAGTTCTATTGAGAAATCAAATTCACATTTTTTAGGTATTGTAAACCCTTCTATAAATACATTCAAACATTACTACACAATAGTCATATCACTTATGTCGTGTTTCTACCCAACCATCAGAGATAAACACCCCTTAGGAATGAGAATTATGTCCCATACAATGGATGTGATATCCATTAGAATTTCATACCTATCATCAAATTTATAGATGATAATATATTGGTTTAGAATATAAAGTGTAACTTCACTGACTCTACAATTGATATGGTATTTATATAAATAAATACTATCCATGACCAATATAACATCAAATTCAACTAGAGGAAGAATGAAAGGACGTACGGGAATCACATTTCTACCAATTTCAATCGGAGAGGAATCATAGACTTGAGATGAAATCATTGTACCATTAATGTTTTCACTACTAATTATGAATCTAATCATTTGGGTGAAATCTTTATACTCTTATAAAATTCATTATATATAAAAGAATGGGTAGATCCAGAGTTAAATAAGACATTAGTAGTTCTTGAGTGGATGGAAAGTGTACCTTTCACCACGTCATTATCTCATCCATCGTAAAAAACAATGATTACATGAGATTTACATTTATCTATTATATTAATAGGTTATTGACATCGATCATCATCATTAACCTTCAGTTTTGGGAATTTGTTAGCAAAATGCTAGTAGTCTTTGCATTTGAAACACTGGAGTGTGGGTGGTGCATTATGTGAAAATTACCTTCTATTCTTATCATTATCTAACTTCTTCCCATCAATTAGAAAATCAATTTCTTGGTGAACTTCCTTTCTACACTTAAAATTAATTTACTATTCCCCTTAAGATAATTTCCTCCATGCTTATTCCCACAATTTGAGCATAAAGTAAATATTATCTTATTTTCTTCATGGTTCTTATATTTTCCTTTAATTGTTTTATCTTCTTTTCAAAACTATGATATTGATAAATAACTCCAACCTCCATTTCTATATTTATATCATGTAAGATAATATCTTTATATATAATTAACTATCTTATGGATAATTCATTTTAGTGACTTAGTTTTAAGCTGCTAAAGAATAAATCAACCTTAATTTTAGGTTGGATGATAATACTAGAAGGGTACCTCACAAGTCTGGTAAAATTTTCCTCATAGTTACCATCATATTCATCCTCCCTTTTCTCTTGATCAAGGAACTCAATCTACACCTTCGTATGAATAATATAAGGAAATTACATATTAAAAAATAAGTTCTTGAAATCATCCCAATCCATGGATTCAATTTAATTATATTACCTCAAATTCTTGATAAGATTACACTATCAATATGTTTCACCTTCCAAACGGTATACATCCAAAATGAATTTTTCATGTTCCGAATACCGGATAATGAAAAATATATTTTCGGTGGTGATGATCCATTTTTCAACAACTAGTGGATCATAAGACCCTCTGAAATAAGGTGGATGTTTCCTCACGCAAGACTCAATAGAATGTTATTCACTCCTTTGTTTGTTTTGAAGTCCACCATGATTCATATCTTAGAATGTTGTGTGATCCTAGAAATGATATTTTTTCATTCCAACTCCAATAATTTTTGGATGACATAAAGATTTTTTTTTCATCTTCCATCACACTCAGTATTAACTTGGTTCTTTCATGTTTTATCCATTGACAAAAACCAAAAAAATAGTGTAAGAAACAATAATCATGAAAGGGAACCACATAATCAAGAAAAATCACTTTTAAGATGACTAAATCATTATTTTTTTAATCTTTGACACCTTAGGTTTATCCTGGGTTATTCATTGGTATCTTCTATTTAAATCCTTCAATATGGTTTATAAAAAGTTTGTGAATTTCCAAAGCATATCCTCCAGGAGTGTCAAACTAGGTGTGTAACATGGTCCATTGTTATGCACTAGGTGACAATTGAGTCTTTCTCAATGTTCCCTTTTCAAAGTTATCATACCTAAGTTACTTTATGATAGATTAAAATTCACTTATAGTATCCATCATGGGATGTAATTTCATGGGAACCTCTCACCCTATCCTTTACCAAAATTCCATGATATTTTCCTATACTTTGACACATCCTTAGTCTTAACCTTATACATGCCCTTAGGGATCTAACTATGGTTTTATCATCCTATTTTCCAAAGGTAAACAAAACTATAATATGATACCAACTATATTGACCTAGAATTTTCATACATAGACATTACAACATTTTAGATGAACAATTATTACATTACATAAACACATTCCTGAGGAATGTAATACTTTAATTCCTTTGTAAACATGGAAACATAAACAAATGGTCTGTAAGTGAGCTATATCATAACCCAGTATGTTCTTCATAACCATCACCCTTCTTAGAAATATCATACATAATAAAATTATTCATATCTCGGGGAAAGGAAACATAAGAAAGGGTGAGATCATATCCTCATTAAGGGTAAACAAGGGAGATACACAAGTATAACATGAACATGAGGTTATGAGAACATGAGAATAACATTTGAAAACCATAACCTACATATAAAATATCATAATATTAAGTAATTGAATAAATATTAAAATTTAATAAGATATATATCATAATGAAATAAAATAAAATGATCCATGAGAGTATAACATTGTCATAATACATTGATTTATGGCATACACACAAGCACATAAAATTATTTTCATATTAATCAAGGATTATTTCCAAGGCTATCATAGTGGTTTATGTTCACTCACTAAACCATAATATTATTCACGTTTCACTCCTAAAACCATCATAATGGAAAAACTACCTTATTAAATTAGTTTCACTCCCCATTGCAGTCCTATCTATCTAATGAGAGATAAATCTTCACCCAATTCATTGGTTGGAGATATTGGTCCCACCAGTCACATAATGAAAATTATAAATATGTGCTCTACAAGATCATAAAAAATTAATCATATCATAACCCATGAAATGAAATGGATTTAATAAATATTTCATCATATCATAACCTACATAAAAGAGACATGTTTTATAATTATTTCATCATTTCATCATAGAATAACTCATGGAAAAAATAGGAGAGTTTCACAAGAATTTTATCATGGTATAACCCTTGAAAGAGAAATGAGTTTCATAAAAAACCTGCCATCATAAATATAAACCATTAAAATAAATAATAATAACTATATCCTTGGATCATATCCCTATTAAGTCATAGGTTAAATTAACTAATTTTATCTTAGATGGTAAATGATTTTGATCGATCATTTAAAACATTTATTATAGAAAATATACTTTATTCTTTGGTTTTTTTAAAACATAAAATGTTTCAAAAATATTATTATATTAAAATAAAATTGACAAATTATAAAAAAAATATTCAAATAAAATATTGGTCATGACGATGGGATGTTTTTTTCTTTCAGTACACGTTAAAACAAAGATTCCTTTCACATTTTCGGTAAAATCCAAACATGCATTTTTGGAAAATAACATGAAGATTACTTTCAAGAAAAATTTATAAAAATTTAATCATGGGTAAAAATTTACTTTTAAAAATCACATGATAATAATAAAACATTTTTTAAAACATTTTTATAAAATAATTTTTTAGATGAAAACCGATTTTCAATAGAAGAGTGAAATAAATTCAGACTTTCTTAAAAATATTTTGTCAATTATTTTAAGTACCAAAGAGTGAAGAAAATTTACTATTAAATTAAAATATCATTAATAACCATGTGATAAGAAAATTAATGAGTTTATTTAGATATGTATCATAATATTTAATCATCATAACCATAATCATAAATAATCCTGATAAACAATGAGATTGTAATATAAAATCATTACCGCTTTGGTAACTTTGAATCAAAATCCCCATGAATAAAAATAATTAAATAAAACTTAAAATTTAATGAGTATAAATGAATTAATGATATTACATGTCAAAGGGTGTATATATACACTTCATGAAAGTATATAGGTGCATATCACAACATTGGTTTTAAACAAGGCAAGTTGAACTACAAATTCCTTACTGCTTTTATAATCTTTTGATCTGTAAAACCTGTGAAAGAGAGATAATAAAATGAATATGTAAATGGAATTTTTTTTAAGGATAATAATACTAAAATATATTCATCGCATTATATGCATCACATTAAATAAATAGGTGGTGATTATGCCATGTGTCTCATAGAAGTAAAAAGCGAGAGAGAAATCCCTCGCCATAAGTCTCGAATTAATTTTTACTCATTAAAACCACTTGTATGATAAATATAATTTATATATATATATATATTAAATAATTAAACTTATATATATCATACCATATATGATTTAATTATGAAATTTTATTATCTGTTTATTAAAAAATTCCATGTTAAAGTTACGTTTTAGGCAATAACTGTTTTGTTTTTTGTATATGTTTTAATTTGTAATTTTTGGTCTTCATATTTTAATAATGATTTCATAATATAAATAATGTTAAAAATAATATAAATATAATATATATTCCCTATATATGTATTTATAGTAATCCTTAAAATTTATTGATAGAAAATAAAATACACCATTCATAGAGTTGGTAGGTTATACATATGCAAGAATGTTGCTTCCATTTTATTTTAAGATTGAAATAACAAAAGGTAAATGGTATATTATAATTCCATAATAATTATTATTTCACATATATCACAAATTTTCTTTGATATCATCTTAATTACCTTACATTTAAAGCATTAATGAATTGTATCACTCCACGAGGTGGTAGTCCACTATACCCATGAACAACATTATCATATTACCAAAAAAATTAAAAGAATGAAGGTATATGTGATATAATAATTAAATAAATATAATAATATCAAAAATATCATATATAAATAATTAATAGATCATTATTTCAAGTCCTGATAGGTGGTAATGAAAAAATGAATGATATCAGTTCGCGAGGTGGCCGTCTTTCGTACACACAAACGATGACTTCGTAACCCATTTGATGGATTTGGAGGTGGTTTTAGGTCATTAAATTAACACAAATAAATTTTATTATATGTAAGATACTAATTTTTTATATTATTATGGTTTAATAATAATTTAATGATGTTGAGAAAGAAATATAATAAAAACACTCGTTAATGAATGTTACCTCTTCTTCAGGTATCCTCCTTAGGTTTGCACCAAAAGCCAACCTAGGATAGATTTATATAAAAATTTAGGATTATTGGATGATATGAGTGAATTTGGGAAGATATTTGAGTAGATATTGGATAATCCAAAATGGTTTGAAGGTGTGAAGAATATATGATAAGGGTTAACCTTTTATACGTGAGGTGAGTGGCATAATTGTAATTGTTTTGAAAGAAAAAATTCCAACCACATTTTTTTCACATCAAAAGGCTTCAATAATGGACCATTACTAATAATATAAGGTATTAGGTATAAATATGTCTCTATAATTTTTTTTACAAGTTTTTGGTTATTTTTAACCTATATAATTTTAGTTTAACACCTCGATAAACCCATTTTTACCTTAACCACAGTAAATAATTTTTACAGTTTTTACTATTAATTTTGGTCAAAAATTAAGTTGAAATTATTAAATAATATAGATTATTATTATTTAAAATATTTAATATATTTTTTCTAAATTCCATTCACATAAGTTTCAAAATTTAATTTAAAATAAATTTCACAGACATGATGAGAGTACATGTTTTTAAAGAGAAAATGTTCAAAAGTTTACAAAGTTTTAATATTGAAATTCAATATGAAATTGATTAAAATGAAATAGATTTATCTAATTTACGTATAATTGAACTAATTTTACTTTAAAAATAATTAAAAATATAATATATATTTATAGATAAATTAAAGAAATATGCAGTTTTCAATTAAATTTCAGTATTTTTCAGTATTCATCAAAAAATAATTTTTTTTTTGAAAAATCCAAAAAATTCACCCTAAGATAATTTTGAAATGAATATTTTAAAAATTAAGTTTGTTTTATCAAATGAATTTTCTAAAATTTTGATAAATTAATTTTGTTAATTTTTAAAAAAAAAATAAAAATTATTTTCGAAATATATAGACTTTACCAAAAAAATATATAATTTTATTTCAATAAATTTTTTATACAATACCATTATAATTAATATTTTAAATTATATATTAATGTTCATATAGATAAGTTTGTTGGCTAGATTATAATGGCCACTTTTAAATAACTATATTGATACCATATTATGGTTTTGTTAAAATTAAGTGTTGTTTGTAACGCAAGCTAACCCAAAGTTGCATGTAGTGAAACCTTAACATGGTGTTGCATGTAATGAAAAATATATAAAATATTAAACTTATTTGAAAAAAAATCACAAATTTTCAAGTTGTTACAATTTGGGTCTGGTAAGTTAGTTTAGGTAAAAAAACATAGTAAATAATAACAAACAAATGTAAGACAACTAATTAAATTAAAACTAAAATAATAACAAAAATTTAAATTTGATTGAGAAATATAACATAAATATAATGACAATACAATATTTTATGACATTTTATAACATTTTATAACATAAATAAACATTATATAACATAGACATAATGTTATATTTACTTTATATTTATATAAATCAAATGTTATATAACATAAATATAAAATTATAAAATGTGAGTATAATATTATATAATGTTATATAACATAAATATAAATTTATATAATGTAAATATAACGTAAATATAACACCTATATAATGTAAATACAATGTTATATTTATGTTATATAACCTTATTATTTTTTGTTAATTATTTTTAATTGTTGGTAGTTAATATTTATTATTCAGTATAAATTATTAATAATTATTACCAATTATTAGAAATTGGTACTAATAAATTATCAATTATGAGTTATTTTTTTAATTATTTATCAGAAAATATTAATTTTTAATTTTTAATTATTATATATATATATATATATACATGGTTGGTCTGGTCAGGATGGGTTGGGTCAGAATTTTGCCAACCCATGACCCGACCTGACCTGACCCAAACTAACCTAACCTGACCATACCCTACATGTAACCCAACCCAACATGACCCAACCCAATCAAGATTATTAGGTTGGGTCAGGTTTGAGAACCCCTAGGTTTTATAGTTTTCTCTTCCCTAATAAGTGGCATCAAATCCTAGCTAGTGGTGAAAGGCTTCCAACAAAAAGTGAAAGTGGATTTACTTGAAATATTTTCATTGGTAGTTAAACCTACTACCATTCATACAATATTAAGTATGTTTTATATTTATTATTTTTAGTTAGATAAAATTTATATAAAAGTTGATTTTCTTCATGCTGATTTAGAGGAGGATATTGGCATGAATTAACTAATTGGTTTCAAGGTTGATCAAAATAAGTACTTTGTGTATAAGTTTAAGTGAAGTCTTTATGGATTGAAACAAAAACCAAGAAAATCGAATCAAAACTTTAATGCTTTCATGGTGGAGAAAGGTTTCATGTGAATAAAATCATCCCACTGTTTTCATTATATGATATATGAGGACAAATGTTTTATCGTCCTACTCCTATATGATGATGGTATGCTTCTGAGGGGTCCAAACATTCAATGCATCCAGGAGCTGAAAAGCGAGCTTTCAAAAATATTAGAGTTGAAAGATCTTGAAAAGGCTAAAATATCCATGGAATGAGGATTTAAAGAGACATGGAAATTGTTATTATAACATTGTCTCAAAGATATTATGTCTATAAGGCCATTGAGTGGTTTGCAATGGATGGATGTATAGAAATTTACAATGGATGGATGTAAAGTGATTTCAATTTATTTGGTTGGCCACTTAAAATTATCAAATGATAAATCACTGATGTAACACCACAATATTTTAGTTTCCTCTAAATGAATAAAATGTTCAATATCATGCATTATACATAACCCTAAGCTTAAATGGATTGTGAAATGATATTATTTAAATATGACTATTATAACCTAGAAATTATGTTAATGCGTATGAATATAAAAATATAAATTATGAAATATATAAATTGTTTCATTAATAAAGATAATTAATTCAGTCAATAAAGTTTATATTCATCTAATTGATCTTATTAGGAAAAGTAGAAGAAAAAATTCATTTTATGCAATAAGAATAATTCTTCTTAAAAATGATTTTTCAATGTTTTTTGTATGAATAATTAGAATTAATTTGTGCCATTTCGTAAGTTTTATTTGAAAAAATTAAATTCATTTTTGAAATTATTATTTCAAAATTTTATTATGATAAATTTTTTGAATTTTTTGAAAAGGTTTATTTTTTGATGAATAATGAAAAATACCAATTTTGAAAATACTATTACTTTTATGAATTTATCATGATATAATAATAACATGAAAGTTTTTAAAACTTGTTACTGTATAATTTTTTTATTATGTAATATAATTTATTTTAAAATGTTATTTCGAATTTATAAATCTATGTTTGACATTTTGTAAATCTAAGTAATGTTTTTATTCTAATAAATGAACTATTCTAATCCATTTCTTTAGGTATGTATTTTAAATGATACATTTTTTTTATATTGGTTTTAAAGTCAAATAATATTCTCTTATCATACATAATTCAATAAATTCTATTTGAGTCAACATTATACATATCTTGGTCTAAAATAATTTTTATTCTTAAAACATGTACAAATTTTTAAAAATAATTTTTACCAACTTTATAAATTTCATATTTCAAAATGGATTTTATATTTTAAGTTATCAATTTCAAATGTGGTAAATATTTCAATTTCATTTTTGGTTATAATTAATAGTATTGGAGGCAAAAATTCAATATTATGATAAATTTTAAAATAGATTTAATGGGGGTTAAACTAAAAAGATAAGGGTTAAAATGATATAAAAACTTGTTTAAATTCTATTGGTTGACCATATTTTGACATTATTCCAATAGTATTTTAAATTTTTATAAATTTGATGCACTTTAGTTGAGTAATACATATAATATATAATAATATTTCAAGCATTTACATGATTGTCACCCACCTCACTTATAAAAGGTAACCCACTCTCAACTCTGATTCACAAACTTTGAGAAACTTAGCTTAGAAAATCCTTACAAGAATAACTTCCCTAGATTACTTTTCCATGTCATATATCTTCTCTTATTCCCCAAATATTATCCTATTAATACTTTAGGTGTAATATAAATGTGGATTTACAAAGCAGCGGTATGAATCTTCATCGTTTTTTCATTTTATTTCTTTTTCTATCTCCTTCAATTCTATCCTACCATACTGATTTAATAACATTATTAATATCTAAATATTAAAATGTTATTATGTTTATGACACAACCTTTATATGTTATTTATATTAGAACAGGGAATGAGGGGAGTGGGTGAATTTCCCTTCAAAATTTAAAGCGATAAAAGTAAATGAAAAATGAAAAATAAAAAGATTGCGATATGATGAAGTAATGAAGTGATAAATTAAATACACATTACAAAAGATAATATAAAATTTCAATAAGTGATTATGGACATTATAAATCATAAGAATCCAATTTATTCACTTTATGTGTATCAAGATAAGATGATGTGATGCATAAAATAAAAGAGAGAGAAAACACAATCTAATAAAGAGTTTAATAATAGATCATTGTGAAACCCTACATATCCACCTCTTAAATTGAGAGATATGTATTAGTCCCTTGATTTTAATTGTGATCAAGAAACTCATCCATCACAATTATAGTTTATGATCACCCACTTAAACTTTACCAGTTTCCAATAAACCAATCCCTCACTTTAGTGTTAGTAAGTATTTGTATCCCTTGATTTTCACTAGTTGTAATAAGAAACCTATAATAGATGGCAGGATGAGAAAATAAAAATTTTATTTTCCCAACATTGTTTAAAATAATGCAGTATTTTATTTTTATAAGTATTATACATTTTAGATAATAGATATAGGGATAAATGGATGATAACCTTCGATATTTTTAAATATAAATTGCTCTTTGAGAGGATCCTGTGATTGCTAGTGACTCAATGTTAATTAGATCAGAGAGTTGCTGCACATTTTCATTGTTTGATCGGATAAAGATCCAAGACACCCAAAACCTCTATTTGTAGGGTTATTTGTCTTTGAGGGAGTCTAGGGTCGATTCATTGAATTAAGGACTCGATCCAAGCCTTTTTGAACACTCTTTAATACTTCTCAAAAGGTTCTGGAATATGGTCACCAGCTAGCCACCTGAGGCCAACGGATGGTAGGTACACCACCTAGAGATTTCTTGGGACGAACTACTTCCACTAGTTGAATGGTTCTTCTCCACCAATTTTCTATTGGACCTTTTTCACATCTAGAGGTTCAGTATTTGTCACTGGCTAGCCATTGGCTTGACACAGGTTAGTTGGTTCTACCTGCTTGTTCCTATTTTAGAAGGTGACACCTCCAATTCCATCAATGGATTATATTAAACCTTGAGAGTTACTTACACAACTTCAAATAATGATAAAATTAACTTTAATACTTCAAAACAGTTTCAACATGATGCTTAAAAGATCTATAATATTTCATTGAATACCATCATATGATTCATTAAGAACATGATTTGGATTTCAAAATTTATAACTGAGAAACACTTAATGAATTTTTTATAACCATAAGAGAGTTATTATGATCATGAAAACTACATAACAGAGAGAGTGGTACAAAAATATCTCCCTTTTTTATGATCACCAACACATAACATAAAAAGATAAGTCAAGAGTAAATCAAGACTAAAACAATTATTTAATGAAATTAAAGAGATTAACTTGGCCAAGAGATTAATAAAAAATATTCAACATGATTAAGAGATTAACTAAAATATATTACACATGCTCAGTAGATAAAATATATTAAACACATGAAATAATAAAATTAAGATATTTAGAAATGTCAATACTAAAACCAAATTTTTACCAAAAACCAAGAAACATATCCCCTTTTGAAATAAAACATTTTATTCCCCACTTAACCCAAATGAATATCCCCATTTTTGATTAGCAAAAAGGAAACATGAAAGTTAGAAGATAATACTAAATAGAGGATTAATATTAATTATGACATAAAATACTACCCACTATTAATGATTGAAAATTAGAGAATATGCATGTAAAATATAGGTAATACATAAGATGTAAAGAAGTAAAACACATGGGATGAATCCAAGATAAAACACTTAAGAACACATCATCTCAATTACAAAATATAAGAGTGAATCTCATGATTTGAAAAAATTAAAATATTTTGAAATAGAATTTTGAAAAATGAAATAAAAATTTATTTTAAAAAGATAAGAAATGAAATTTTGAAAAAGATAAGAAATGAATTTTTTTAAAAAGATAAGGAAAGATAATTTTGAAAGAGATAACCAATAAAATTTTAAGAAATAATAAATGATAGAGATAGAGAGAGGAGAGATTAGGAAATTAAGTTCATGAGGGAAATAATATTTAAAACATTTAAAAACCTATTTCATGTATAGATCAAGGTTGATTTACAAACTTCTCTAAAAAGGAAAGAATTAAGCTCCCCCTTTATTGGATTATTTAACAAAGATATCAAGAGTAAAATGATTGATCAATTTTTTTCGGAGTTAAAAAGAAAAAATTTATTGAGAATCCACCAAATGATATGTCAATAATGATCGGTAGTGTAGCACTGTAAGATATCAATAAAAATAGACATATGGTAGATACATTTTGGGTATTAAAAAATAATGATTTGGGAACCCAAATATGTTTATATTTTTTAATAATATTATAAGAAATATGGATATATTTATGCCTTATATATCAAGAATTTTTTAATCACATTCATAAATTAAATGACCATATTATTGAAAATATTTTCAAAATTTATTTTGAAAAACAACTTTTACAAATGTTGTATTCTTAGAATATCCAGAATTATTAAAAAAAACCAAAACCAAGAAGATTTTTTATAGGAAATTAAGAACCCATAATCATATAAAGATATTGACTAACATAGGTGAATTGAGTGATAGCCTTTGTAATAATTTTTATTTTGGATCCTAAATTATCAACGTTTGGTTGATCTTTTAATTTCCAAACCAAAACATCTTTTTTATTTAGTAAGAAGATTATTTTCATTAGAAATTTTATATTTTTCTTTAAGAACATGTTTGTATTTTTTAGTGAAATATTCATATTTAGAAATGATTTCTTTATAGAAATTATCAATTTCATCTTGTTTATTGGAAGTGTAAGAAGAAGAAGATGAATAAGAGTAAGAATGAGAAATTGGATAACTGACATTATCACCTACCTCGATATGATCAATTAGGAATTTAGTACTTTCATTACTAGATTCATATGTTGAAATAGTGTCCTCACTAGCACTCCAAGTTAAAACTTTTAGATACTGATTACCTTACTTATTGTATTTAAATTTTTTTCTACGTGACAATATGGATTTATGATACCCTTGTTTTTTCAATTGAAGTAAGTTACTCTTAATACATCAATTTTATTTTTTTCCCTGACAGAAGGATTTATTTTCGTTCAATTTGTTCAACCTTTTGGTAAAGAGATCAATCTCCAATTCAATATTGGATAAATATTTATCATCAATAGATTTTAAAGAAATTGTTCCTTTGGATTATTTAGATTCCTTTTCCTATTTCGCTTATTTATTGGCTTATATCTTTATCATAATTTCATATGTCATAATAGATTTGGTGAGTTCTTAGAGTGGAATATTTTTAATGGCTTTCACTTCTTGTATAACCATCACCTTTAGTGCCTAGAATATTGGAAATACTTAGATAATTTTATTTAATAATTTTTCTATAGATAATTCATCACTAATATACTTATATTCATTGTAACTATTATTAAATAATGTAAAAATATCATAAATAGATTCATTTTATGCATGATAAAACTTTTAAATTCATTTCTATAAAAATAAAGCATAGTATATTTGACTTTTTTCATGTATCCATGAGTAATTTCTAAAAACATCCAAATTTCATGAGCCATTTTTCATGTAGATATATGATTAAATTCATTTTTTTCTAAACCATAATGCAATATTTTGACAACTTTACCATATAATTAAAAATATTTAATATCTTAAGGTGTCCATTTGTCTTCATGTTTTGTTGTATGGGCATAACCATGAACAACCATTTTCCAAACAGGATAACCGAGGCTTCTAAAAAAATTTGAAAAATGAGTTTTCCAATAAGAATAATTTAAAGAATCAAAGAGAGGATAATGATTATAAGAGGTAGATTCCTTTATAAAACCGATCATTGAAATTGATTAAGATGTTTAAAATTAAGATATTTTTTTAAAATAAGGATTAAAAAAACAAAGATATTATTTGATACCAATGGTTGGTTAGGGTGGAAGATGGAAAGAGATGGGGAGTGTGAATTTAACTTTAAAAATTTAAGAAATAAAATTAAATGAATTATTCAAAATAAAAGGATTTAAAAAAAACAAAGCGATAAAGCAATAAAGTCGATCCATATTATAAAAAAAATCTAGTATCAAAGTTAAGTAAGAAATTAATCACTTCGGAAAGCAGACGTATCAAAATTCACCACGACAAAAAAGGTATTTAGCGGTGGTTTTTTTTGTTTCGCGACGGTTTAAACAGCCGCTAAATCGTGCGTCGGGAAACTATTCACGGTGGTTTAAACTGCCTCTAAATGATTTAGCAGAGGTTTTTTTATTTTTTTTATTTTTTTTATTTTTGTTATTTTTGTTATTTTTGTTATTTTTGTTATTTTTGTTATTTTTGTTATTT